>OY744562.1:5982968-8408802 GCA_963556235.1 Cryptophagus acutangulus
TTTCAAACATATTTTTTCAAAAAAACCTTAAAAATCGATAAAATTTTAGAGCAAAGTGATGGAATTTTTGGCCAAATTTTCAAACTTTTCGATTCACGTAATTATTTATTTCCTAACTAATTAGGGGTCGTAGATAACAAATCTGTTATCCGTTTCTGCCGCAGAGATTTTAAAATTGAGTTATGAATTTTTTTTGGAATTACAAAAATATCAAAAAAAGTTGTTTGAAAAATTTTTGTGAGATAATGTGAGTCCCCTTATATTTCTTTTAATTCATTTTGCATGCAATAGCCCTAGTGGAATAACTGACAAAAATTTCCCGGCTTTACTTCTTTTCCTGAATTTTTTATAAATTTTCAAACATATTTTTTCAAAAAAACCTTAAAAATCGATAAAATTTTAGAGCAAAGTGATGGAATTTTTGGCCAAATTTTCAAACTTTTCGATTCACGTAATTATTTATTTCCTAAGTAATTAGGGGTCGTAGATAACAAATCTGTTATCCGCTTCTGCCGCAGAGATTTTAAAATTGAGTTATGAATTTTTTTTGGAATTACAAAAATATCAAAAAAAGTTGTTTGAAATTTTTTTGTGAGATAATGTGAGGCCCCTTATATTTCTTTTAATTTATTTTGCATGCAATAGCCCTAGTGGAATAACTGAAAAAAATTTCCCGGCTTTACTTCTTTTCCTGAATTTTTTATAAATTTTCAAACATATTTTTTCAAAAAAACCTTAAAAATCGATAAAATTTTAGAGCAAAGTGATGGAATTTTTGGCCAAATTTTCAAACTTTTCGATTCACGTAATTATTTATTTCCTAACTAATTAGGGGTCGTAGATAACAAATCTGTTATCCGTTTCTGCCGCAGAGATTTTAAAATTGAGTTATGAATTTTTTTTTTTATTACAAAAATATCAAAAAAAGTTGTTTGAAATTTTTTTGTGAGATAATGTGAGGCCCCTTATATTTATTTTAATTTATTTTGCATGCAATAGCCCTAGTGGAATAACTGACAAAAATTTCCCGGCTCTGCTTCTTTTCCTGAATTTATTATAAATTTTCAAACATATTTTTTCAAAAAAACCTTAAAAATCGATAAAATTTTAGAGCAAAGTGATGGAATTTTTGGCCAAATTTTCAAACTTTTCGATTCACGTAATTATTTATTTCCTAACTAATTAGGGGTCGTAGATAACAAATCTGTTATCCGTTTCTGCCGCAGAGATTTTAAAATTGAGTTATGAATTTTTTTTGGAATTACAAAAATATCAAAAAAAGTTGTTTGAAAAATTTTTGTGAGATAATGTGAGGCCCCTTATATTTCTTTTAATTTATTTTGCATACAATAGCCCTAGTAGAATAACTGACAAAAATTTCCCGGCTTTACTTCTTTTCCTGAATTTTTTATAAATTTTCAAACATATTTTTTCAAAAAAACCTTAAAAATCGATAAAATTTTAGAGCAAAGTGATGGAATTTTTGGCCAAATTTTCAAACTTTTCGATTCACGTAATTATTTATTTCCTAACTAATTAGGGGTCGTAGATAACAAATCAGTTATCCGTTTCTGCCGCAGAGATTTTAAAATTGAGTTATGAATTTTTTTTGGAATTACAAAAATATCAAAAAAAGTTGTTTGAAATTTTTTTGTGAGATAATGTGAGGCCCCTTATATTTCTTTTAATTTATTTTGCATGCAATAGCCCTAGTAGAATAACTGACAAAAATTTCCCGGCTTTACTTCTTTTCCTGAATTTTTTATAAATTTTCAAACATATTTTTTCAAAAAAACCTTAAAAATCGATAAAATTTTAGAGCAAAGTGATGGAATTTTTGGCCAAATTTTCAAACTTTTCGATTCACGTAATTATTTATTTCCTAAGTAATTAGGGGTCGTAGATAACAAATCTGTTATCCGTTTCTGCCGCAGAGATTTTAAAATTGAGTTATGAATTTTTTTTGGAATTACAAAAATATCAAAAAAAGTTGTTTGAAATTTTTTTGTGAGATAATGTAAGGCCCCTTATATTTCTTTTAATTTATTTTGCATGCAATAGCCCTAGTGGAATAACTGAAAAAAATTTCCCGGTTTTACTTCTTTTTCTGAATTTTTTATACATTTTCAAACATATTTTTTCAAAAAAACCTTAGAAATCGATAAAATTTTAGAGCAAAGTGATGGAATTTTTGGCCAAATTTTCAAACTTTTCGATTCACGTAATTATTTATTTCCTAACTAATTAGGGGTCGTAGATAACAAATCTGTTATCCGTTTCTGCCGCAGAGATTTTAAAATTGAGTTATGAATTTTTTTTGGAAAAAAAAGTTGTCTTATATTTATTTTAATTTATTTTGCATGCAATAGCCCTAGTGGAATAACTGACAAAAATTTCCCGGCTCTGCTTCTTTTCCTGAATTTATTATAAATTTTCAAACATATTTTTTCAAAAAAACCTTAAAAATCGATAAAATTTTAGAGCAAAGTGATGGAATTTTTGGCCAAATTTTCAAATTTTCGATTCACGTAATTATTTATTTCCTAACTAATTAGGGGTCGTAGATAACAAATCTGTTATCCGTTTCTGCCGCAGAGATTTTAAAATTGAGTTATGAATTTTTTTTGGAAAAAAAAGTTGTTTGAAATTTTTTTGTGAGATAATGTGAGGCCCCTTATATTTATTTTAATTTATTTTGCATGCAATAGCCCTAGTGGAATAACTGACAAAAATTTCCCGGCTCTGCTTCTTTTCCTGAATTTATTATAAATTTTCAAACATATTTTTTCAAAAAAACCTTAAAAATCGATAAAATTTTAGAGCAAAGTGATGGAATTTTTGGCCAAATTTTCAAACTTTTCGATTCACGTAATTATTTATTTCCTAACTAATTAGGGGTCGTAGATAACAAATCTGTTATCCGTTTCTGCCGCAGAGATTTTAAAATTGAGTTATGAATTTTTTTTGGAATTACAAAAATATCAAAAAAAGTTGTTTGAAAAATTTTTGTGAGATAATGTGAGGCCCCTTATTTTTCTTTTAATTCATTTTGCATGCAATAGCCCTAGTGGAATAACTGACAAAAATTTCCCGGCTTTACTTCTTTTCCTGAATTTTTTATAAATTTTCAAACATATTTTTTCAAAAAAACCTTAAAAATCGATAAAATTTTAGAGCAAAGTGATGGAATTTTTGGCCAAATTTTCAAACTTTTCGATTCACGTAATTATTTATTTCCTAAGTAATTAGGGGTCGTAGATAACAAATCTGTTATCCGTTTCTGCCGCAGAGATTTTAAAATTGAGTTATGAATTTTTTTTGGAATTACAAAAATATCAAAAAAAGTTGTTTGAAATTTTTTTGTGAGATAATGTGAGGCCCCTTATATTTCTTTTAATTTATTTTGCATGCAATAGCCCTAGTGGAATAACTGAAAAAAATTTCCCGGCTTTACTTCTTTTCCTGAATTTTTTATAAATTTTCAAACATATTTTTTCAAAAAAACCTTAAAAATCGATAAAATTTTAGAGCAAACTGATGGAATTTTTGGCCAAATTTTCAAACTTTTCGATTCACGTAATTATTTATTTCCTAACTAATTAGGGGTCGTAGATAACAAATATGTTATCCGTTTCTGCCGCAGAGATTTTAAAATTGAGTTATGAATTTTTTTTGGAATTACAAAAATATCAAAAAAAGTTGTTTGAAATTTTTTTGTGAGATAATGTGAGGCCCCTTATATTTCTTTTAATTTATTTTGCATGCAATAGCCCTAGTAGAATAACTGACAAAAATTTCCCGGCTTTAGTTCTTTTCCTGAATTTTTTATAAATTTTCAAACATATTTTTTCAAAAAAACCTTAAAAATCGATAAAATTTTAGAGCAAAGTGATGGAATTTTTGGCCAAATTTTCAAACTTTTCGATTCACGTAATTATTTATTTCCTAACTAATTAGGGGTCGTAGATAACAAATATGTTATCCGTTTCTGCCGCAGAGATTTTAAAATTGAGTTATGAATTTTTTTTGGAATTACAAAAATATCAAAAAAAGTTATTTGAAATTTTTTTGTGAGATAATGTGAGGCCCCTTATATTTCTTTTAATTTATTTTGCATGCAATAGCCCTAGTAGAATAACTGACAAAAATTTCCCGGCTTCACTTCTTTTCCTGAATTTTTTATAAATTTTCAAACATATTTTTTCAAAAAAACCTTAAAAATCGATAAAATTTTAGAGCAAAGTGATGGAATTTTTGGCCAAATTTTCAAACTTTTCGATTCACGTAATTATTTATTTCCTAACTAATTAGGGGTCGTAGATAACAAATCTGTTATTCGTTTCTGCCGCAGAGATTTTAAAATTGAGTTATGATTTTTTTTTGGAATTACAAAAACATCAAAAAAAGTTGTTTGAAAATTTTTTGTGAGATAATGTGAGGCCCCTTATATTTCTTTTAATTTATTTTGCATACAATAGCCCTAGTAGAATAACTGACAAAAATTTCCCGGCTTTAGTTCTTTTCCTGAATTTTTTATAAATTTTCAAACATATTTTTTCAAAAAAACCTTAAAAATCGATAAAATTTTAGAGCAAAGTGATGGAATTTTTGGCCAAATTTTCAAACTTTTCGATTCACGTAATTATTTATTTCCTAACTAATTAGGGGTCGTAGATAACAAATCTGTTATCCGTTTCTGCCGCAGAGATTTTAAAATTGAGTTATGAATTTTTTTTGGAATTACAAAAATATCAAAAAAAGTTGTTTGAAATTTTTTTGTGAGATAATGTGAGGCCCCTTATATTTCTTTTAATTTATTTTGCATGCAATAATAGCCCTAGTAGAATAACTGACAAAAATTTCCCGGCTTTACTTCTTTTCCTGAATTTTTTATAAATTTTCAAACATATTTTTTCAAAAAAACCTTAAAAATCGATACAATTTTAGAGCAAAGTGATGGAATTTTTGGCCAATTTTTCAAACTTTTCGATTCACGTAATTATTTATTTCCTAACTAATTAGGGGTCGTAGATAACAAATCTGTTATTCGTTTCTGCCGCAGAGATTTTAAAATTGAGTTATGAATTTTTTTTGGAATTACAAAAACATCAAAAAAAGTTGTTTGAAAATTTTTTGTGAGATAATGTGAGGCCCCTTATATTTCTTTTAATTTATTTTGCATACAATAGCCCTAGTAGAATAACTGACAAAAATTTCCCGGCTTTACTTCTTTTCCTGAATTTTTTATAAATTTTCAAACATATTTTTTCAAAAAAACCTTAAAAATCGATACAATTTTAGAGCAAAGTGATGGAATTTTTGGCCAAATTTTCAAACTTTTCGATTCACGTAATTATTTATTTCCTAACTAATTAGGAGTCGTAGATAACAAATCTGTTATCCGTTTCTGCCGCAGAGATTTTAAAATTGAGTTATGAATTTTTTTTGGAATTACAAAAATATCAAAAAAAGTTGTTTGAAATTTTTTTGTGAGATAATGTGAGGCCCCTTATATTTCTTTTAATTTATTTTGCATGCAATAGCCCTAGTAGAATAACTGACAAAAATTTCCCGGCTTTACTTCTTTTCCTGAATTTTTTATAAATTTTCAAACATATTTTTTCAAAAAAACCTTAAAAATCGATAAAATTTTAGAGCAAAGTGATGGAATTTTTGGCCAAATTTTCAAACTTTTCGATTCACGTAATTATTTATTTCCTAACTAATTAGGGGTCGTAGATAACAAATCTGTTATTCGTTTCTGCCGCAGAGATTTTAAAATTGAGTTATGAATTTTTTTTGGAATTACAAAAACATCAAAAAAAGTTGTTTGAAAATTTTTTGTGAGATAATGTGAGGCCCCTTATATTTCTTTTAATTTATTTTGCATGCAATAATAGCCCTAGTAGAATAACTGACAAAAATTTCCCGGCTTTACTTCTTTTCCTGAATTTTTTATAAATTTTCAAACATATTTTTTCAAAAAAACCTTAAAAATCGATACAATTTTAGAGCAAAGTGATGGAATTTTTGGCCAATTTTTCAAACTTTTCGATTCACGTAATTATTTATTTCCTAACTAATTAGGGGTCGTAGATAACAAATCTGTTATTCGTTTCTGCCGCAGAGATTTTAAAATTGAGTTATGAATTTTTTTTGGAATTACAAAAACATCAAAAAAAGTTGTTTGAAAATTTTTTGTGAGATAATGTGAGGCCCCTTATATTTCTTTTAATTTATTTTGCATACAATAGCCCTAGTAGAATAACTGACAAAAATTTCCCGGCTTTACTTCTTTTCCTGAATTTTTTATAAATTTTCAAACATATTTTTTCAAAAAAACCTTAAAAATCGATACAATTTTAGAGCAAAGTGATGGAATTTTTGGCCAAATTTTCAAACTTTTCGATTCACGTAATTATTTATTTCCTAACTAATTAGGAGTCGTAGATAACAAATCTGTTATCCGTTTCTGCCGCAGAGATTTTAAAATTGAGTTATGAATTTTTTTTGGAATTACAAAAATATCAAAAAAAGTTGTTTGAAATTTTTTTGTGAGATAATGTGAGGCCCCTTATATTTCTTTTAATTTATTTTGCATGCAATAGCCCTAGTAGAATAACTGACAAAAATTTCCCGGCTTTACTTCTTTTCCTGAATTTTTTATAAATTTTCAAACATATTTTTTCAAAAAAACCTTAAAAATCGATAAAATTTTAGAGCAAAGTGATGGAATTTTTGGCCAAATTTTCAAACTTTTCGATTCACGTAATTATTTATTTCCTAACTAATTAGGGGTCGTAGATAACAAATCTGTTATTCGTTTCTGCCGCAGAGATTTTAAAATTGAGTTATGAATTTTTTTTGGAATTACAAAAACATCAAAAAAAGTTGTTTGAAAATTTTTTGTGAGATAATGTGAGGCCCCTTATATGTCTTTTAATTTATTTTGCATACAATAGCCCTAGTAGAATAACTGACAAAAATTTCCCGGCTTTACTTCTTTTCCTGAATTTTTTATAAATTTTCAAACATATTTTTTCAAAAAAACCTTAAAAATCGATAAAATTTTAGAGCAAAGTGATGGAATTTTTGGCCAAATTTTCAAACTTTTTGATTCACGTAATTATTTATTTCCTAACTAAATAGGGGTCGTAGATAACAAATCTGTTATCCGTTTCTGCCGCAGAGATTTTAAAATTGAGTTATGAATTTTTTTTGGAATTACAAAAATATCAAAAAAAGTTGTTTGAAATTTTTTTGTGAGATAATGTGAGGCCCCTTATATTTCTTTTAATTTATTTTGCATGCAATAGCCCTAGTGGAATAACTGAAAAAAATTTCCCGGCTTTACTTCTTTTCCTGAATTTTTTATAAATTTTCAAACATATTTTTTCAAAAAAACCTTAAAAATCGATAAAATTTTAGAGCAAACTGATGGAATTTTTGGCCAAATTTTCAAACTTTTCGATTCACGTAATTATTTATTTCCTAACTAATTAGGGGTCGTAGATAACAAATATGTTATCCGTTTCTGCCGCAGAGATTTTAAAATTGAGTTATGAATTTTTTTTGGAATTACAAAAATATCAAAAAAAGTTGTTTGAAATTTTTTTGTGAGATAATGTGAGGCCCCTTATATTTCTTTTAATTTATTTTGCATGCAATAGCCCTAGTAGAATAACTGACAAAAATTTCCCGGCTTTAGTTCTTTTCCTGAATTTTTTATAAATTTTCAAACATATTTTTTCAAAAAAACCTTAAAAATCGATAAAATTTTAGAGCAAAGTGATGGAATTTTTGGCCAAATTTTCAAACTTTTCGATTCACGTAATTATTTATTTCCTAACTAATTAGGGGTCGTAGATAACAAATATGTTATCCGTTTCTGCCGCAGAGATTTTAAAATTGAGTTATGAATTTTTTTTGGAATTACAAAAATATCAAAAAAAGTTATTTGAAATTTTTTTGTGAGATAATGTGAGGCCCCTTCTATTTCTTTTAATTTATTTTGCATGCAATAGCCCTAGTAGAATAACTGACAAAAATTTCCCGGCTTCACTTCTTTTCCTGAATTTTTTATAAATTTTCAAACATATTTTTTCAAAAAAACCTTAAAAATCGATAAAATTTTAGAGCAAAGTGATGGAATTTTTGGCCAAATTTTCAAACTTTTCGATTCACGTAATTATTTATTTCCTAACTAATTAGGGGTCGTAGATAACAAATCTGTTATTCGTTTCTGCCGCAGAGATTTTAAAATTGAGTTATGATTTTTTTTTGGAATTACAAAAACATCAAAAAAAGTTGTTTGAAAATTTTTTGTGAGATAATGTGAGGCCCCTTATATTTCTTTTAATTTATTTTGCATACAATAGCCCTAGTAGAATAACTGACAAAAATTTCCCGGCTTTAGTTCTTTTCCTGAATTTTTTATAAATTTTCAAACATATTTTTTCAAAAAAACCTTAAAAATCGATAAAATTTTAGAGCAAAGTGATGGAATTTTTGGCCAAATTTTCAAACTTTTCGATTCACGTAATTATTTATTTCCTAACTAATTAGGGGTCGTAGATAACAAATCTGTTATCCGTTTCTGCCGCAGAGATTTTAAAATTGAGTTATGAATTTTTTTTGGAATTACAAAAATATCAAAAAAAGTTGTTTGAAATTTTTTTGTGAGATAATGTGAGGCCCCTTATATTTCTTTTAATTTATTTTGCATGCAATAATAGCCCTAGTAGAATAACTGACAAAAATTTCCCGGCTTTACTTCTTTTCCTGAATTTTTTATAAATTTTCAAACATATTTTTTCAAAAAAACCTTAAAAATCGATACAATTTTAGAGCAAAGTGATGGAATTTTTGGCCAATTTTTCAAACTTTTCGATTCACGTAATTATTTATTTCCTAACTAATTAGGGGTCGTAGATAACAAATCTGTTATTCGTTTCTGCCGCAGAGATTTTAAAATTGAGTTATGAATTTTTTTTGGAATTACAAAAACATCAAAAAAAGTTGTTTGAAAATTTTTTGTGAGATAATGTGAGGCCCCTTATATTTCTTTTAATTTATTTTGCATACAATAGCCCTAGTAGAATAACTGACAAAAATTTCCCGGCTTTACTTCTTTTCCTGAATTTTTTATAAATTTTCAAACATATTTTTTCAAAAAAACCTTAAAAATCGATACAATTTTAGAGCAAAGTGATGGAATTTTTGGCCAAATTTTCAAACTTTTCGATTCACGTAATTATTTATTTCCTAACTAATTAGGAGTCGTAGATAACAAATCTGTTATCCGTTTCTGCCGCAGAGATTTTAAAATTGAGTTATGAATTTTTTTTGGAATTACAAAAATATCAAAAAAAGTTGTTTGAAATTTTTTTGTGAGATAATGTGAGGCCCCTTATATTTCTTTTAATTTATTTTGCATGCAATAGCCCTAGTAGAATAACTGACAAAAATTTCCCGGCTTTACTTCTTTTCCTGAATTTTTTATAAATTTTCAAACATATTTTTTCAAAAAAACCTTAAAAATCGATAAAATTTTAGAGCAAAGTGATGGAATTTTTGGCCAAATTTTCAAACTTTTCGATTCACGTAATTATTTATTTCCTAACTAATTAGGGGTCGTAGATAACAAATCTGTTATTCGTTTCTGCCGCAGAGATTTTAAAATTGAGTTATGAATTTTTTTTGGAATTACAAAAACATCAAAAAAAGTTGTTTGAAAATTTTTTGTGAGATAATGTGAGGCCCCTTATATGTCTTTTAATTTATTTTGCATACAATAGCCCTAGTAGAATAACTGACAAAAATTTCCCGGCTTTACTTCTTTTCCTGAATTTTTTATAAATTTTCAAACATATTTTTTCAAAAAAACCTTAAAAATCGATAAAATTTTAGAGCAAAGTGATGGAATTTTTGGCCAAATTTTCAAACTTTTTGATTCACGTAATTATTTATTTCCTAACTAAATAGGGGTCGTAGATAACAAATCTGTTATCCGTTTCTGCCGCAGAGATTTTAAAATTGAGTTATGAATTTTTTTTGGAATTACAAAAATATCAAAAAAAGTTGTTTGAAATTTTTTTGTGAGATAATGTAAGGCCCCTTATATTTCTTTTAATTTATTTTGCATGCAATAGCCCTAGTAGAATAACTGACAAAAATTTCCCGGCTTTACTTCTTTTCCTGAATTTTTTATAAATTTTCAAACATATTTTTTCAAAAAAACCTTAAAAATCGATAAAATTTTAGAGCAAAGTGATGGAATTTTTGGCCAAATTTTCAAACTTTTCGATTCACGTAATTATTTATTTCCTAACTAATTAGGGGTCGTAGATAACAAATCTGTTATCCGTTTCTGCCGCAGAGATTTTAAAATTGAGTTATGAATTTTTTTTGGAATTACAAAAATATCAAAAAAAGTTGTTTGAAATTTTTTTGTGAGATAATGTGAGGCCCCTTATATTTCTTTTAATTTATTTTGCATGCAATAGCCCTAGTAGAATAACTGACAAAAATTTCCCGGCTTTACTTCTTTTCCTGAATTTTTTATAAATTTTCAAACATATTTTTTCAAAAAAACCTTAAAAATCGATAAAATTTTAGAGCAAAGTGATGGAATTTTTGGCCAATTTTTCAAACTTTTCGATTCACGTAATTATTTATTTCCTAACTAATTAGGGGTCGTAGATAACAAATCTGTTATTCGTTTCTGCCGCAGAGATTTTAAAATTGAGTTATGAATTTTTTTTGGAATTACAAAAACATCAAAAAAAGTTGTTTGAAAATTTTTTGTGAGATAATGTGAGGCCCCTTATATTTCTTTTAATTTATTTTGCATACAATAGCTCTAGTAGAATAACTGACAAAAATTTCCCGGCTTTACTTCTTTTCCTGAATTTTTTATAAATTTTCAAACATATTTTTTCAAAAAAACCTTAAAAATCGATAAAATTTTAGAGCAAAGTGATGGAATTTTTGGCCAAATTTTCAAACTTTTCGATTCACGTAATTATTTATTTCCTAACTAATTAGGGGTCGTAGTTAACAAATCTGTTATCCGTTTCTGCCGCAGAGATTTTAAAATTGAGTTATGAATTTTTTTTGGAATTACAAAAATATCAAAAAAAGTTGTTTGAAATTTTTTTGTGAGATAATGTGAGGCCCCTTATATTTCTTTTAATTTATTTTGCATACAATAGCCCTAGTAGAATAACTGACAAAAATTTCCCGGCTTTACTTCTTTTCCTGAATTTTTTATAAATTTTCAAACATATTTTTTCAAAAAAACCTTAAAAATCGATAAAATTTTAGAGCAAAGTGATGGAATTTTTGGCCAAATTTTCAAACTTTTCGATTCACGTAATTATTTATTTCCTAACTAATTAGGGGTCGTAGATAACAAATCTGTTATCCGTTTCTGCCGCAGAGATTTTAAAATTGAGTTATGAATTTTTTTTGGAATTACAAAAATATCAAAAAAGTTGTTTGAAATTTTTTTGTGAGATAATGTGAGGCCCCTTATATTTCTTTTAATTTATTTTGCATGCAATAGCCCTAGTAGAATAACTGACAAAAATTTCCCGGCTTTACTTCTTTTCCTGAATTTTTTATAAATTTTCAAACATATTTTTTCAAAAAAACCTTAAAAATCGATAAAATTTTAGAGCAAAGTGATGGAATTTTTGGCCAAATTTCCAAACTTTTTGATTCACGTAATTATTTATTTCCTAACTAATTAGGGGTCGTAGATAACAAATCTGTTATCCGTTTCTGCCGCAGAGATTTTAAAATTGAGTTATGAATTTTTTTTGGAATTACAAAAATATCAAAAAAAGTTGTTTGAAATTTTTTTATGAGATAATGTGAGGCCCCTTATATTTCTTTTAATTTATTTTGCATGCAATAGCCCTAGTAGAATAACTGACAAAAATTTCCCGGCTTTACTTCTTTTCCTGAATTTTTTATAAATTTTCAAACATATTTTTTCAAAAAAACCTTAAAAATCGATAAAATTTTAGAGCAAAGTGATGGAATTTTTGGCCAATTTTTCAAACTTTTCGATTCACGTAATTATTTATTTCCTAACTAATTAGGGGTCGTAGATAACAAATCTGTTATTCGTTTCTGCCGCAGAGATTTTAAAATTGAGTTATGAATTTTTTTTGGAATTACAAAAACATCAAAAAAAGTTGTTTGAAAATTTTTTGTGAGATAATGTGAGGCCCCTTATATTTCTTTTAATTTATTTTGCATACAATAGCCCTAGTAGAATAACTGACAAAAATTTCCCGGCTTTACTTCTTTTCCTGAATTTTTTATAAATTTTCAAACATATTTTTTCAAAAAAACCTTAAAAATCGATAAAATTTTAGAGCAAAGTGATGGAATTTTTGGCCAAATTTTCAAACTTTTCGATTCACGTAATTATTTATTTCCTAACTAATTAGGGGTCGTAGATAACAAATCTGTTTTTCGTTTCTGCCGCAGAGATTTTAAAATTGAGTTATGAATTTTTTTTGGAATTACAAAAACATCAAAAAAAGTTGTTTGAAAATTTTTTGTGAGATAATGTGAGGCCCCTTATATGTCTTTTAATTTATTTTGCATACAATAGCCCTAGTAGAATAACTGACAAAAATTTCCCGGCTTTACTTCTTTTCCTGAATTTTTTATAAATTTTCAAACATATTTTTTCAAAAAAACCTTAAAAATCGATAAAATTTTAGAGCAAAGTGATGGAATTTTTGGCCAAATTTTCAAACTTTTTGATTCACGTAATTATTTATTTCCTAACTAATTAGGGGTCGTAGATAACAAATCTGTTATCCGTTTCTGCCGCAGAGATTTTAAAATTGAGTTATGAATTTTTTTTGGAATTACAAAAATATCAAAAAAAGTTGTTTGAAATTTTTTTGTGAGATAATGTGAGGCCCCTTATATTTCTTTTAATTTATTTTGCATGCAATAGCCCTAGTAGAATAACTGACAAAAATTTCCCGGCTTTACTTCTTTTCCTGAATTTTTTATAAATTTTCAAACATATTTTTTCAAAAAAACCTTAAAAATCGATAAAATTTTAGAGCAAAGTGATGGAATTTTTGGCCAATTTTTCAAACTTTTCGATTCACGTAATTATTTATTTCCTAACTAATTAGGGGTCGTAGATTACAAATCTGTTATCCGTTTCTGCCGCAGAGATTTTAAAATTGAGTTATGAATTTTTTTTGGAATTACAAAAATATCAAAAAAAGTTGTTTGAAATTTTTTTGTGAGATAATGTGAGGCCCCTTATATTTCTTTTAATTTATTTTGCATGCAATAGCCCTAGTAGAATAACTGACAAAAATTTCCCGGCTTTACTTCTTTTCCTGAATTTTTTATAAATTTTCAAACATATTTTTTCAAAAAAACCTTAAAAATCGATAAAATTTTAGAGCAAAGTGATGGAATTTTTGGCCAAATTTTCAAACTTTTCGATTCACGTAATTATTTATTTCCTAACTAATTAGGGGTCGTAGATAACAAATCTGTTATCCGTTTCTGCCGCAGAGATTTTAAAATTGAGTTATGAATTTTTTTTGGAATTACAAAAATATCAAAAAAAGTTGTTTGAAATTTTTTTGTGAGATAATGTGAGGCCCCTTATATTTCTTTTAATTTATTTTGCATGCAATAGCCCTAGTAGAATAACTGACAAAAATTTCCCGGCTTTACTTCTTTTCCTGAATTTTTTATAAATTTTCAAACATATTTTTTCAAAAAAACCTTAAAAATCGATAAAATTTTAGAGCAAAGTGATGAAATTTTTGGCCAATTTTTCAAACTTTTCGATTCACGTAATTATTTATTTCCTAACTAATTAGGGGTCGTAGATAACAAATCTGTTATTCGTTTCTGCCGCAGAGATTTTAAAATTGAGTTATGAATTTTTATTGGAATTACAAAAACATCAAAAAAAGTTGTTTGAAAATTTTTTGTGAGATAATGTGAGGCCCCTTATATTTCTTTTAATTTATTTTGCATGCAATAGCCCTAGTAGAATAACTGACAAAAATTTCCCGGCTTTACTTCTTTTCCTGAATTTTTTATAAATTTTCAAACATATTTTTTCAAAAAAACCTTAAAAATCGATAAAATTTTAGAGCAAAGTGATGGAATTTTTGGCCAATTTTTCAAACTTTTCGATTCACGTAATTATTTATTTCCTAACTAATTAGGGGTCGTAGATAACAAATCTGTTATTCGTTTCTGCCGCAGAGATTTTAAAATTGAGTTATGAATTTTTTTTGGAATTACAAAAACATCAAAAAAAGTTGTTTGAAAATTTTTTGTGAGATAATGTGAGGCCCCTTATATTTCTTTTAATTTATTTTGCATACAATAGCTCTAGTAGAATAACTGACAAAAATTTCCCGGCTTTACTTCTTTTCCTGAATTTTTTATAAATTTTCAAACATATTTTTTCAAAAAAACCTTAAAAATCGATAAAATTTTAGAGCAAAGTGATGGAATTTTTGGCCAAATTTTCAAACTTTTCGATTCACGTAATTATTTATTTCCTAACTAATTAGGGGTCGTAGTTAACAAATCTGTTATCCGTTTCTGCCGCAGAGATTTTAAAATTGAGTTATGAATTTTTTTTGGAATTACAAAAATATCAAAAAAAGTTGTTTGAAATTTTTTTGTGAGATAATGTGAGGCCCCTTATATTTCTTTTAATTTATTTTGCATACAATAGCCCTAGTAGAATAACTGACAAAAATTTCCCGGCTTTACTTCTTTTCCTGAATTTTTTATAAATTTTCAAACATATTTTTTCAAAAAAACCTTAAAAATCGATAAAATTTTAGAGCAAAGTGATGGAATTTTTGGCCAAATTTTCAAACTTTTCGATTCACGTAATTATTTATTTCCTAACTAATTAGGGGTCGTAGATAACAAATCTGTTATCCGTTTCTGCCGCAGAGATTTTAAAATTGAGTTATGAATTTTTTTTGGAATTACAAAAATATCAAAAAAGTTGTTTGAAATTTTTTTGTGAGATAATGTGAGGCCCCTTATATTTCTTTTAATTTATTTTGCATGCAATAGCCCTAGTAGAATAACTGACAAAAATTTCCCGGCTTTACTTCTTTTCCTGAATTTTTTATAAATTTTCAAACATATTTTTTCAAAAAAACCTTAAAAATCGATAAAATTTTAGAGCAAAGTGATGGAATTTTTGGCCAAATTTCCAAACTTTTTGATTCACGTAATTATTTATTTCCTAACTAATTAGGGGTCGTAGATAACAAATCTGTTATCCGTTTCTGCCGCAGAGATTTTAAAATTGAGTTATGAATTTTTTTTGGAATTACAAAAATATCAAAAAAAGTTGTTTGAAATTTTTTTATGAGATAATGTGAGGCCCCTTATATTTCTTTTAATTTATTTTGCATGCAATAGCCCTAGTAGAATAACTGACAAAAATTTCCCGGCTTTACTTCTTTTCCTGAATTTTTTATAAATTTTCAAACATATTTTTTCAAAAAAACCTTAAAAATCGATAAAATTTTAGAGCAAAGTGATGGAATTTTTGGCCAATTTTTCAAACTTTTCGATTCACGTAATTATTTATTTCCTAACTAATTAGGGGTCGTAGATAACAAATCTGTTATTCGTTTCTGCCGCAGAGATTTTAAAATTGAGTTATGAATTTTTTTTGGAATTACAAAAACATCAAAAAAAGTTGTTTGAAAATTTTTTGTGAGATAATGTGAGGCCCCTTATATTTCTTTTAATTTATTTTGCATACAATAGCCCTAGTAGAATAACTGACAAAAATTTCCCGGCTTTACTTCTTTTCCTGAATTTTTTATAAATTTTCAAACATATTTTTTCAAAAAAACCTTAAAAATCGATAAAATTTTAGAGCAAAGTGATGGAATTTTTGGCCAAATTTTCAAACTTTTCGATTCACGTAATTATTTATTTCCTAACTAATTAGGGGTCGTAGATAACAAATCTGTTATTCGTTTCTGCCGCAGAGATTTTAAAATTGAGTTATGAATTTTTTTTGGAATTACAAAAACATCAAAAAAAGTTGTTTGAAAATTTTTTGTGAGATAATGTGAGGCCCCTTATATGTCTTTTAATTTATTTTGCATACAATAGCCCTAGTAGAATAACTGACAAAAATTTCCCGGCTTTACTTCTTTTCCTGAATTTTTTATAAATTTTCAAACATATTTTTTCAAAAAAACCTTAAAAATCGATAAAATTTTAGAGCAAAGTGATGGAATTTTTGGCCAAATTTTCAAACTTTTTGATTCACGTAATTATTTATTTCCTAACTAATTAGGGGTCGTAGATAACAAATCTGTTATCCGTTTCTGCCGCAGAGATTTTAAAATTGAGTTATGAATTTTTTTTGGAATTACAAAAATATCAAAAAAAGTTGTTTGAAATTTTTTTGTGAGATAATGTGAGGCCCCTTATATTTCTTTTAATTTATTTTGCATGCAATAGCCCTAGTAGAATAACTGACAAAAATTTCCCGGCTTTACTTCTTTTCCTGAATTTTTTATAAATTTTCAAACATATTTTTTCAAAAAAACCTTAAAAATCGATAAAATTTTAGAGCAAAGTGATGGAATTTTTGGCCAATTTTTCAAACTTTTCGATTCACGTAATTATTTATTTCCTAACTAATTAGGGGTCGTAGATTACAAATCTGTTATCCGTTTCTGCCGCAGAGATTTTAAAATTGAGTTATGAATTTTTTTTGGAATTACAAAAATATCAAAAAAAGTTGTTTGAAATTTTTTTGTGAGATAATGTGAGGCCCCTTATATTTCTTTTAATTTATTTTGCATGCAATAGCCCTAGTAGAATAACTGACAAAAATTTCCCGGCTTTACTTCTTTTCCTGAATTTTTTATAAATTTTCAAACATATTTTTTCAAAAAAACCTTAAAAATCGATAAAATTTTAGAGCAAAGTGATGGAATTTTTGGCCAAATTTTCAAACTTTTCGATTCACGTAATTATTTATTTCCTAACTAATTAGGGGTCGTAGATAACAAATCTGTTATCCGTTTCTGCCGCAGAGATTTTAAAATTGAGTTATGAATTTTTTTTGGAATTACAAAAATATCAAAAAAAGTTGTTTGAAATTTTTTTGTGAGATAATGTGAGGCCCCTTATATTTCTTTTAATTTATTTTGCATGCAATAGCCCTAGTAGAATAACTGACAAAAATTTCCCGGCTTTACTTCTTTTCCTGAATTTTTTATAAATTTTCAAACATATTTTTTCAAAAAAACCTTAAAAATCGATAAAATTTTAGAGCAAAGTGATGGAATTTTTGGCCAATTTTTCAAACTTTTCGATTCACGTAATTATTTATTTCCTAACTAATTAGGGGTCGTAGATAACAAATCTGTTATTCGTTTCTGCCGCAGAGATTTTAAAATTGAGTTATGAATTTTTTTTGGAATTACAAAAACATCAAAAAAAGTTGTTTGAAAATTTTTTGTGAGATAATGTGAGGCCCCTTATATTTCTTTTAATTTATTTTGCATACAATAGCTCTAGTAGAATAACTGACAAAAATTTCCCGGCTTTACTTCTTTTCCTGAATTTTTTATAAATTTTCAAACATATTTTTTCAAAAAAACCTTAAAAATCGATAAAATTTTAGAGCAAAGTGATGGAATTTTTGGCCAAATTTTCAAACTTTTCGATTCACGTAATTATTTATTTCCTAACTAATTAGGGGTCGTAGTTAACAAATCTGTTATCCGTTTCTGCCGCAGAGATTTTAAAATTGAGTTATGAATTTTTTTTGGAATTACAAAAATATCAAAAAAAGTTGTTTGAAATTTTTTTGTGAGATAATGTGAGGCCCCTTATATTTCTTTTAATTTATTTTGCATACAATAGCCCTAGTAGAATAACTGACAAAAATTTCCCGGCTTTACTTCTTTTCCTGAATTTTTTATAAATTTTCAAACATATTTTTTCAAAAAAACCTTAAAAATCGATAAAATTTTAGAGCAAAGTGATGGAATTTTTGGCCAAATTTTCAAACTTTTCGATTCACGTAATTATTTATTTCCTAAGTAATTAGGGGTCGTAGATAACAAATCTGTTATCCGTATCTGCCGCAGAGATTTTAAAATTGAGTTATGAATTTTTTTTGGAATTACAAAAATATCAAAAAAGTTGTTTGAAATTTTTTTGTGAGATAATGTGAGGCCCCTTATATTTCTTTTAATTTATTTTGCATGCAATAGCCCTAGTAGAATAACTGACAAAAATTTCCCGGCTTTACTTCTTTTCCTGAATTTTTTATAAATTTTCAAACATATTTTTTCAAAAAAACCTTAAAAATCGATAAAATTTTAGAGCAAAGTGATGGAATTTTTGGCCAAATTTCCAAACTTTTTGATTCACGTAATTATTTATTTCCTAACTAATTAGGGGTCGTAGATAACAAATCTGTTATCCGTTTCTGCCGCAGAGATTTTAAAATTGAGTTATGAATTTTTTTTGGAATTACAAAAATATCAAAAAAAGTTGTTTGAAATTTTTTTATGAGATAATGTGAGGCCCCTTATATTTCTTTTAATTTATTTTGCATGCAATAGCCCTAGTAGAATAACTGACAAAAATTTCCCGGCTTTACTTCTTTTCCTGAATTTTTTATAAATTTTCAAACATATTTTTTCAAAAAAACCTTAAAAATCGATAAAATTTTAGAGCAAAGTGATGGAATTTTTGGCCAATTTTTCAAACTTTTCGATTCACGTAATTATTTATTTCCTAACTAATTAGGGGTCGTAGATAACAAATCTGTTATTCGTTTCTGCCGCAGAGATTTTAAAATTGAGTTATGAATTTTTTTTGGAATTACAAAAACATCAAAAAAAGTTGTTTGAAAATTTTTTGTGAGATAATGTGAGGCCCCTTATATTTCTTTTAATTTATTTTGCATACAATAGCCCTAGTAGAATAACTGACAAAAATTTCCCGGCTTTACTTCTTTTCCTGAATTTTTTATAAATTTTCAAACATATTTTTTCAAAAAAACCTTAAAAATCGATAAAATTTTAGAGCAAAGTGATGGAATTTTTGGCCAAATTTTCAAACTTTTCGATTCACGTAATTATTTATTTCCTAACTAATTAGGGGTCGTAGATAACAAATCTGTTATCCGTTTCTGCCGCAGAGATTTTAAAATTGAGTTATGAATTTTTTTTGGAATTACAAAAATATCAAAAAAAGTTGTTTGAAATTTTTTTGTGAGATAATGTGAGGCCCCTTATATTTCTTGTAATTTATTTTGCATGCCATAGCCCTAGTAGAATAACTGATAAAAATTTCCCGTCTTTACTTCTTTTCCTGAATTTTTTATAAATTTTCAAACATATTTTTTCAAAAAAACCTTAAAAATCGATAAAATTTTAGAGCAAAGTGATGGAATTTTTGGCCAAATTTTCAAACTTTTCGATTCACGTAATTATTTATTTCCTAACTAATTAGGGGTCGTAGATAACAAATCTGTTATTCGTTTCTGCCGCAGAGATTTTAAAATTGAGTTATGAATTTTTTTTGGAATTACAAAAATATCAAAAAAAGTTGTTTGAAATTTTTTTGTGAGATAATGTGAGGCCCCTTATTAATCTTTTAATTTATTTTGCATGCAATAGCCCTAGTAGAATAACTGACAAAAATTTCCCGGCTTTACTTCTTTTCCTGAATTTTTTATAAATTTTCAAACATATTTTTTCAAAAAAACCTTAAAAATCGATAAAATTTTAGAGCAAAGTGATGGAATTTTTGGCCAAATTTTCAAACTTTTCGATTCACGTAATTATTTATTTCCTAACTAATTAGGGGTCGTAGATAACAAATCTGTTATTCGTTTCTGCCGCAGAGATTTTAAAATTGAGTTATGAATTTTTTTTGGAATTACAAAAACATCAAAAAAAGTTGTTTGAAAATTTTTTGTGAGATAATGTGAGGCCCCTTATATTTCTTTTAATTTATTTTGCATACAATAGCCCTAGTAGAATAACTGACAAAAATTTCCCGGCTTTACTTCTTTTCCTGAATTTTTTATAAATTTTCAAACATATTTTTTCAAAAAAACCTTAAAAATCGATAAAATTTTAGAGCAAAGTGATGGAATTTTTGGCCAAATTTTCAAACTTTTCGATTCACGTAATTATTTATTTCCTAACTAATTAGGGGTCGTAGATAACAAATCTGTTATCCGTTTCTGCCGCAGAGATTTTAAAATTGAGTTATGAACTTTTTTTGGAATTACAAAAATATCAAAAAAAGTTGTTTGAAATTTTTTTGTGAGATAATGTGAGGCCCCTTATATTTCTTTTAATTTATTTTGCATGCAATAGCCCTAGTAGAATAACTGACAAAAATTTCCCGGCTTTACTTCTTTTCCTGAATTTTTTATAAATTTTCAAACATATTTTTTCAAGAAAACCTTAAAAATCGATAAAATTTTAGTGCAAAGTGATGGAATTTTTGGCCAAATTTTCAAACTTTTCGATTCACGTAATTATTTATTTCCTAACTAATTAGGGGTCGTAGATAACAAATCTGTTATTCGTTTCTGCCGCAGAGATTTTAAAATTGAGTTATGAATTTTTTTTGGAATTACAAAAACATCAAAAAAAGTTGTTTGAAATTTTTTTGTGAGATAATGTGAGGCCCCTTATATTTCTTTTAATTTATTTTGCATGCAATAGCCCTAGTAGAATAACTGACAAAAATTTCCCGGCTTTACTTCTTTTCCTGAATTTTTTATAAATTTTCAAACATATTTTTTCAAAAAAACCTTAAAAATCGATAAAATTTTAGAGCAAAGTGATGGAATTTTTGGCCAAATTTTCAAACTTTTCGATTCACGTAATTATTTATTTCCTAACTAATTAGGGGTCGTAGATAACAAATCTGTTATCCGTTTCTGCCGCAGAGATTTTAAAATTGAGTTATGAATTTTTTTTGGAATTACAAAAATATCAAAAAAAGTTGTTTGAAATTTTTTGCAATAGCCCTAGTAGAATAACTGACAAAAATTTCCCGGCTTTACTTCTTTTCCTGAATTTTTTATAAATTTTCAAACATATTTTTTCAAAAAAACCTTAAAAATCGATAAAATTTTAGAGCAAAGTGATGGAATTTTTGGCCAAATTTTCAAACTTTTCGATTCACGTAATTATTTATTTCTTAACTAATTAGGGGTCGTAGATAACAAATCTGTTATTCGTTTCTGCCGCAGAGATTTTAAAATTGAGTTATGAATTTTTTTTGGAATTACAAAAACATCAAAAAAAGTTGTTTGAAATTTTTTTGTGAGATAATGTGAGGCCCCTTATATTTCTTTTAATTCATTTTGCATACAATAGCCCTAGTAGAATAACTGACAAAAATTTCCCGGCTTTACTTCTTTTCCTGAATTTTTTATAAATTTTCAAACATATTTTTTCAAAAAAACCTCAAAAATCGATAAAATTTTAGAGCAAAGTGATGGAATTTTTGGCCAAATTTTCAAACTTTTCGATTCACGTAATTATTTATTTCCTAACTAATTAGAGGTCGTAGATAACAAATCTGTTATCAGTTTCTGCCGCAGAGATTTTAAAATTGAGTTATGAATTTTTTTTGGAATTACAAAAATATCAAAAAAAGTTGTTTGAAATTTTTTTGTGAGATAATGTGAGGCCCCTTATATTTCTTTTAATTTATTTTGCATGCAATAGCCCTAGTAGAATAACTGACAAAAATTTCCCGGCTTTACTTCTTTTCCTGAATTTTTTATAAATTTTCAAACATATTTTTTCAAAAAAACCTTAAAAATCGATAAAATTTTAGAGCAAAGTGATGGAATTTTTGGCCAAATTTTCAAACTTTTCGATTCACGTAATTATTTATTTCCTAACTAATTAGGGGTCGTAGATAACAAATCTGTTATCCGTTTCTGCCGCAGAGATTTTAAAATTGAGTTATGAATTTTTTTTGGAATTACAAAAATATCAAAAAAAGTTGTTTGAAATTTTTTTGTGAGATAATGTGAGGCCCCTTATATTTCTTTTAATTTATTTTGCATGCAATAGCCCTAGTAGAATAACTGACAAAAATTTCCCGGCTTTACTTCTTTTCCTGAATTTTTTATAAATTTTCAAACATATTTTTTCAAAAAAACCTTAAAAATCGATAAAATTTTAGAGCAAAGTGATGGAATTTTTGGCCAAATTTTCAAACTTTTCGATTCACGTAATTATTTATTTTCTAACTAATTAGGGGTCGTAGATAACAAATCTGTTATTCGTTTCTGCCGCAGAGATTTTAAAATTGAGTTATGAATTTTTTTTGGAATTACAAAAACATCAAAAAAAGTTGTTTGAAAATTTTTTGTGAGATAATGTGAGGCCCCTTATATTTCTTTTAATTTATTTTGCATACAATAGCCCTAGTAGAATAACTGACAAAAATTTCCCGGCTTTACTTCTTTTCCTGAATTTTTTATAAATTTTCAAACATATTTTTTCAAAAAAACCTTAAAAATCGATAAAATTTTAGAGCAAAGTGATGGAATTTTTGGCCAAATTTTCAAACTTTTCGATTCACGTAATTATTTATTTCCTAACTAATCAGGGGTCGTAGATAACAAATCTGTTATTCGTTTCTGCCGCAGAGATTTTAAAATTGAGTTATGAATTTTTTTTGGAATTACAAAAACATCAAAAAAAATTGTTTGAAAATTTTTTGTGAGATAAGGTGAGGCCCCTTATATTTCTTTTAATTTATTTTGCATACAATAGCCCTAGTAGAATAACTGACAAAAATTTCCCGGCTTTACTTCTTTTCCTGAATTTTTTATAAATTTTCAAACATATTTTTTCAAAAAAACCTTAAAAAATCGATAAAATTTTAGAGCAAAGTGATGGAATTTTTGGCCAAATTTTCAAACTTTTCGATTCACGTAATTATTTATTTCCTAACTAATTAGGGGTCGTAGATAACAAATCTGTTATCCGCTTCTGCCGCAGAGATTTTAAAATTGAGTTATGAATTTTTTTTGGAATTACAAAAATATCAAAAAAAGTTGTTTGAAATTTTTTTGTGAGATAATGTGAGGCCCCTTATTAATCTTTTAATTTATTTTGCATGCAATAGCCCTAGTAGAATAACTGACAAAAATTTCCCGGCTTTACTTCTTTTCCTGAATTTTTTATAAATTTTCAAACATATTTTTTCAAAAAAACCTTAAAAATCGATAAAATTTTAGAGCAAAGTGATGGAATTTTTGGCCAAATTTTCAAACTTTTCGATTCACGTAATTATTTATTTCCTAACTAATTAGGGGTCGTAGATAACAAATCTGTTATTCGTTTCTGCCGCAGAGATTTTAAAATTGAGTTATGAATTTTTTTTGGAATTACAAAAATATCAAAAAAAGTTGTTTGAAATTTTTTTGTGAGATAATGTGAGGCCCCTTATATTTATTTTAATTTATTTTGCATGCAATAGCCCTAGTAGAATAACTGACAAAAATTTCCCGGCTTTACTTCTTTTCCTGAATTTTTTATAAATTTTCAAACATATTTTTTCAAAAAAACCTTAAAAATCGATAAAATTTTAGAGCAAAGTGATGGAATTTTTGGCCAAATTTTCAAACTTTTCGATTCACGTAATTATTTATTTCCTAACTAATTAGGGGTCGTAGATAACAAATCTGTTATTCGTTTCTGCCGCAGAGATTTTAAAATTGAGTTATGAATTTTTTTTGGAATTACAAAAACATCAAAAAAAGTTGTTTGAAAATTTTTTGTGAGATAATGTGAGGCCCCTTATATTTCTTTTAATTTATTTTGCATACAATAGCCCTAGTAAAATAACTGACAAAAATTTCCCGGCTTTACTTCTTTTCCTGAATTTTTTATAAATTTTCAAACATATTTTTTCAAAAAAACCTTAAAAATCGATAAAATTTTAGAGCAAAGTGATGGAATTTTTGGCCAAATTTTCAAACTTTTCGATTCACGTAATTATTTATTTCCTAACTAATTAGGGGTCGTAGATAACAAATCTGTTATTCGTTTCTGCCACAGAGATTTTAAAATTGAGTTATGAATTTTTTTTGGAATTACAAAAATATCAAAAAAAGTTGTTTGAAATTTTTTTGTGAGATAATGTGAGGCCCCTTATATTTCTTTTAATTTATTTTGCATGCAATAGCCCTAGTAGAATAACTGACAAAAATTTCCCGGCTTTACTTCTTTTCCTGAATTTTTTATAAATTTTCAAACATATTTTTTCAAAAAAACCTTAAAAATCGATAAAATTTTAGAGCAAAGTGATGGAATTTTTGGCCAAATTTTCAAACTTTTCGATTCACGTAATTATTTATTTCCTAACTAATTAGGGGTCGTAGATAACAAATCTGTTATCCGTTTCTGCCGCAGAGATTTTAAAATTGAGTTATGAACTTTTTTTGGAATTACAAAAATATCAAAAAAAGTTGTTTGAAATTTTTTTGTGAGATAATGTGAGGCCCCTTATATTTCTTTTAATTTATTTTGCATGCAATAGCCCTAGTAGAATAACTGACAAAAATTTCCCGGCTTTACTTCTTTTCCTGAATTTTTTATAAAATTTCAAACATATTTTTTCAAAAAAACCTTAAAAATCGATAAAATTTTAGAGCAAAGTGATGGAATTTTTGGCCAAATTTTCAAACTTTTCGATTCACGTAATTATTTATTTCTTAACTAATTAGGGGTCGTAGATAACAAATCTGTTATTCGTTTCTGCCGCAGAGATTTTAAAATTGAGTTATGAATTTTTTTTGGAATTACAAAAACATCAAAAAAAGTTGTTTGAAATTTTTTTGTGAGATAATGTGAGGCCCCTTATATTTCTTTTAATTCATTTTGCATACAATAGCCCTAGTAGAATAACTGACAAAAATTTCCCGGCTTTACTTCTTTTCCTGAATTTTTTATAAATTTTCAAACATATTTTTTCAAAAAAACCTTAAAAATCGATAAAATTTTAGAGCAAAGTGATGGAATTTTTGGCCAAATTTTCAAACTTTTCGATTCACGTAATTATTTATTTCCTAACTAATTAGAGGTCGTAGATAACAAATCTGTTATCAGTTTCTGCCGCAGAGATTTTAAAATTGAGTTATGAATTTTTTTTGGAATTACAAAAATATCAAAAAAAGTTGTTTGAAATTTTTTTGTGAGATAATGTGAGGCCCCTTATATTTCTTTTAATTTATTTTGCATGCAATAGCCCTAGTAGAATAACTGATAAAAATTTTCCGGCTTTACTTCTTTTCCTGAATTTTTTATAAATTTTCAAACATATTTTTTCAAAAAAACCTTAAAAATCGATAAAATTTTAGAGCAAAGTGATAGAATTTTTGGCCAAATTTTCAAACTTTTCGATTCACGTAATTATCTATTTCCTAACTAATTAGGGGTCGTAGATAACAAATCTGTTATCCGTTTCTGCCGCAGAGATTTTAAAATTGAGTTATGAATTTTTTTTGGAATTACAAAAATATCAAAAAAAGTGGTTTGAAATTTTTTTGTGAGATAATGTGAGGCCCCTTATATTTCTTTTAATTTATTTTGCATGCAATAGCCCTAGTAGAATAACTGACAAAAATTTCCCGGCTTTACTTCTTTTCCTGAATTTTTTATAAATTTTCAAACATATTTTTTCAAAAAAACCTTAAAAATCGATAAAATTTTAGAGCAAAGTGATGGAATTTTTGGCCAAATTTTCAAACTTTTCGATTCACGTAATTATTTATTTCCTAACTAATTAGGGGTCGTAGATAACAAATCTGTTATCCGTTTCTGCCGCAGAGATTTTAAAATTGAGTTATGAATTTTTTTTGGAATTACAAAAATATCAAAAAAAGTTGTTTGAAATTTTTTGCAATAGCCCTAGTAGAATAACTGACAAAAATTTCCCGGCTTTACTTCTTTTCCTGAATTTTTTATAAATTTTCAAACATATTTTTTCAAAAAAACCTTAAAAATCGATAAAATTTTAGAGCAAAGTGATGGAATTTTTGGCCAAATTTTCAAACTTTTCGATTCACGTAATTATTTATTTCTTAACTAATTAGGGGTCGTAGATAACAAATCTGTTATTCGTTTCTGCCGCAGAGATTTTAAAATTGAGTTATGAATTTTTTTTGGAATTACAAAAACATCAAAAAAAGTTGTTTGAAATTTTTTTGTGAGATAATGTGAGGCCCCTTATATTTCTTTTAATTCATTTTGCATACAATAGCCCTAGTAGAATAACTGACAAAAATTTCCCGGCTTTACTTCTTTTCCTGAATTTTTTATAAATTTTCAAACATATTTTTTCAAAAAAACCTCAAAAATCGATAAAATTTTAGAGCAAAGTGATGGAATTTTTGGCCAAATTTTCAAACTTTTCGATTCACGTAATTATTTATTTCCTAACTAATTAGGGGTCGTAGATAACAAATCTGTTATTCGTTTCTGCCGCAGAGATTTTAAAATTGAGTTATGAATTTTTTTTGGAATTACAAAAATATCAAAAAAAGTTGTTTGAAATTTTTTTGTGAGATAATGTGAGGCCCCTTATATTTCTTTTAATTTATTTTGCATGCAATAGCCCTAGTAGAATAACTGACAAAAATTTCCCGGCTTTACTTCTTTTCCTGAATTTTTTATAAAATTTCAAACATATTTTTTCAAAAAAACCTTAAAAATCGATAAAATTTTAGAGCAAAGTGATGGAATTTTTGGCCAAATTTTCAAACTTTTCGATTCACGTAATTATTTATTTCTTAACTAATTAGGGGTCGTAGATAACAAATCTGTTATTCGTTTCTGCCGCAGAGATTTTAAAATTGAGTTATGAATTTTTTTTGGAATTACAAAAACATCAAAAAAAGTTGTTTGAAATTTTTTTGTGAGATAATGTGAGGCCCCTTATATTTCTTTTAATTCATTTTGCATACAATAGCCCTAGTAGAATAACTGACAAAAATTTTCCGGCTTTACTTCTTTTCCTGAATTTTTTATAAATTTTCAAACATATTTTTTCAAAAAAACCTTAAAAATCGATAAAATTTTAGAGCAAAGTGATAGAATTTTTGGCCAAATTTTCAAACTTTTCGATTCACGTAATTATCTATTTCCTAACTAATTAGGGGTCGTAGATAACAAATCTGTTATCCGTTTCTGCCGCAGAGATTTTAAAATTGAGTTATGAATTTTTTTTGGAATTACAAAAATATCAAAAAAAGTGGTTTGAAATTTTTTTGTGAGATAATGTGAGGCCCCTTATATTTCTTTTAATTTATTTTGCATGCAATAGCCCTAGTAGAATAACTGACAAAAATTTCCCGGCTTTACTTCTTTTCCTGAATTTTTTATAAATTTTCAAACATATTTTTTCAAAAAAACCTTAAAAATCGATAAAATTTTAGAGCAAAGTGATGGAATTTTTGGCCAAATTTTCAAACTTTTCGATTCACGTAATTATTTATTTCCTAACTAATTAGGGGTCGTAGATAACAAATCTGTTATCCGTTTCTGCCGCAGAGATTTTAAAATTGAGTTATGAATTTTTTTTGGAATTACAAAAATATCAAAAAAAGTTGTTTGAAATTTTTTGCAATAGCCCTAGTAGAATAACTGACAAAAATTTCCCGGCTTTACTTCTTTTCCTGAATTTTTTATAAATTTTCAAACATATTTTTTCAAAAAAACCTTAAAAATCGATAAAATTTTAGAGCAAAGTGATGGAATTTTTGGCCAAATTTTCAAACTTTTCGATTCACGTAATTATTTATTTCTTAACTAATTAGGGGTCGTAGATAACAAATCTGTTATTCGTTTCTGCCGCAGAGATTTTAAAATTGAGTTATGAATTTTTTTTGGAATTACAAAAACATCAAAAAAAGTTGTTTGAAATTTTTTTGTGAGATAATGTGAGGCCCCTTATATTTCTTTTAATTCATTTTGCATACAATAGCCCTAGTAGAATAACTGACAAAAATTTCCCGGCTTTACTTCTTTTCCTGAATTTTTTATAAATTTTCAAACATATTTTTTCAAAAAAACCTCAAAAATCGATAAAATTTTAGAGCAAAGTGATGGAATTTTTGGCCAAATTTTCAAACTTTTCGATTCACGTAATTATTTATTTCCTAACTAATTAGAGGTCGTAGATAACAAATCTGTTATCAGTTTCTGCCGCAGAGATTTTAAAATTGAGTTATGAATTTTTTTTGGAATTACAAAAATATCAAAAAAAGTTGTTTGAAATTTTTTTGTGAGATAATGTGAGGCCCCTTATATTTCTTTTAATTTATTTTGCATGCAATAGCCCTAGTAGAATAACTGACAAAAATTTCCCGGCTTTACTTCTTTTCCTGAATTTTTTATAAATTTTCAAACATATTTTTTCAAAAAAACCTTAAAAATCGATAAAATTTTAGAGCAAAGTGATGGAATTTTTGGCCAAATTTTCAAACTTTTCGATTCACGTAATTATTTATTTCCTAACTAATTAGGGGTCGTAGATAACAAATCTGTTATTCGTTTCTGCCGCAGAGATTTTAAAATTGAGTTATGAATTTTTTTTGGAATTACAAAAACATCAAAAAAAGTTGTTTGAAAATTTTTTGTGACATAATGTGAGGCCCCTTATATTTCTTTTAATTTATTTTGCATACAATAGCCCTAGTAGAATAACTGACAAAAATTTCCCGGCTTTACTTCTTTTCCTGAATTTTTTATAAATTTTCAAACATATTTTTTCAAAAAAACCTTAAAAATCGATAAAATTTTAGAGCAAAGTGATGGAATTTTTGGCCAAATTTTCAAACTTTTCGATTCACGTAATTATTTATTTCCTAACTAATTAGGGGTCGTAGATAACAAATCTGTTATCCGTTTCTGCCGCAGAGATTTTAAAATTGAGTTATGAATTTTTTTTGGAATTACAAAAATATCAAAAAAAGTTGTTTGAAATTTTTTTGTGAGATAATGTGAGGCCCCTTATATTTCTTTTAATTTATTTTGCATGCAATAGCCCTAGTTGAATAACTGACAAAAATTTCCCGGCTTTACTTCTTTTCCTGAATTTTTTATAAATTTTCAAACATATTTTTTCAAAAAAACCTTAAAAATCGATAAAATTTTAGAGCAAAGTGATGGAATTTTTGGCCAAATTTTCAAACTTTTCGATTCACGTAATTATTTATTTCCTAACTAATTAGGGGTCGTAGATAACAAATCTGTTATTCGTTTCTGTCGCAGAGATTTTAAAATTGAGTTATGAATTTTTTTTGGAATTACAAAAATATCAAAAAAAGTTGTTTGAAATTTTTTTGTGAGATAATGTGAGGCCCCTTATATTTCTTTTAATTTATTTTGCATGCAATAGCCCTAGTTGAATAACTGACAAAAATTTCCCGGCTTTACTTCTTTTCCTGAATTTTTTATAAATTTTCAAACATATTTTTTCAAAAAAACCTTAAAAATCGATAAAATTTTAGAGCAAAGTGATGGAATTTTTGGCCAAATTTTCAAACTTTTCGATTCACGTAATTATTTATTTCCTAACTAATTAGGGGTCGTAGATAACAAATCTGTTATCAGTTTCTGCCGCAGAGATTTTAAAATTGAGTTATGAATTTTTTTTGGAATTACAAAAATATCAAAAAAAGTTGTTTGAAATTTTTTTGTGAGATAATGTGAGGCCCCTTATATTTCTTTTAATTTATTTTGCATGCAATAGCCCTAGTAGAATAACTGACAAAAATTTCCCGGCTTTACTTCTTTTCCTGAATTTTTTATAAATTTTCAAACATATTTTTTCAAAAAAACCTTAAAAATCGATAAAATTTTAGAGCAAAGTGATGGAATTTTTGGCCAAATTTTCAAACTTTTCGATTCACGTAATTATTTATTTCCTAACTAATTAGGGGTCGTAGATAACAAATCTGTTATCCGTTTCTGCCGCAGAGATTTTAAAATTGAGTTATGAATTTTTTTTGGAATTACAAAAATATCAAAAAAAGTTGTTTGAAATTTTTTTGTGAGATAATGTGAGGCCCCTTATATTTCTTTTAATTTATTTTGCATGCAATAGCCCTAGTTGAATAACTGACAAAAATTTCCCGGCTTTACTTCTTTTCCTGAATTTTTTATAAATTTTCAAACATATTTTTTCAAAAAAACCTTAAAAATCGATAAAATTTTAGAGCAAAGTGATGGAATTTTTGGCCAAATTTTCAAACTTTTCGATTCACGTAATTATTTATTTCCTAACTAATTAGGGGTCGTAGATAACAAATCTGTTATTCGTTTCTGCCGCAGAGATTTTAAAATTGAGTTATGAATTTTTTTTGGAATTACAAAAATATCAAAAAAAGTTGTTTGAAATTTTTTTGTGAGATAATGTGAGGCCCCTTATATTTCTTTTAATTTATTTTGCATGCAATAGCCCTAGTAGAATAACTGACAAAAATTTCCCGGCTTTACTTCTTTTCCTGAATTTTTTATAAATTTTCAAACATATTTTTTCAAAAAAACCTTAAAAATCGATAAAATTTTAGAGCAAAGTGATGGAATTTTTGGCCAAATTTTCAAACTTTTCGATTCACGTAATTATTTATTTCCTAACTAATTAGGGGTCGTAGATAACAAATCTGTTATTCGTTTCTGCCGCAGAGATTTTAAAATTGAGTTATGAATTTTTTTTGGAATTACAAAAACATCAAAAAAAGTTGTTTGAAAATTTTTTGTGAGATAATGTGAGGCCCCTTATATTTCTTTTAATTTATTTTGCATACAATAGCCCTAGTAGAATAACTGACAAAAATTTCCCGGCTTTACTTCTTTTCCTGAATTTTTTATAAATTTTCAAACATATTTTTTCAAAAAAACCTTAAAAATCGATAAAATTTTAGAGCAAAGTGATGGAATTTTTGGCCAAATTTTCAAACTTTTCGATTCACGTAATTATTTATTTCCTAACTAATTAGGGGTCGTAGATAACAAATCTGTTATCCGTTTCTGCCGCAGAGATTTTAAAATTGAGTTATGAATTTTTTTTGGAATTACAAAAATATCAAAAAAAGTTGTTTGAAATTCTTTTGTGAGATAATGTGAGGCCCCTTGTATTTCTTTTAATTTATTTTGCATGCAATAGCCCTAGTAGAATAACTGACAAAAATTTACCGGCTTTACTTCTTTTCCTGAATTTTTTATAAATTTTCAAACATATTTTTTCAAAAAAACCTTAAAAATCGATAAAATTTTAGAGCAAAGTGATGGAATTTTTGGCCAAATTTTCAAACTTTTCGATTCACGTAATTATTTATTTCCTAACTAATTAGGGGTCGTAGATAACAAATCTGTTATTCGTTTCTGCCGCAGAGATTTTAAAATTGAGTTATGAATTTTTTTTGGAATTACAAAAACATCAAAAAAAGTTGTTTGAAAATTTTTTGTGAGATAATGTGAGGCCCCTTATATTTCTTTTAATTTATTTTGCATACAATAGCCCTAGTAGAATAACTGACAAAAATTTCCCGGCTTTACTTCTTTTCCTGAATTTTTTATAAATTTTCAAACATATTTTTTCAAAAAAACCTTAAAAATCGATAAAATTTTAGAGCAAAGTGATGGAATTTTTGGCCAAATTTTCAAACTTTTCGATTCACGTAATTATTTATTTCCTAACTAATTAGGGGTCGTAGATAACAAATCTGTTATCCGTTTCTGCCGCAGAGATTTTAAAATTGAGTTATGAATTTTTTTTGGAATTACAAAAATATCAAAAAAAGTTGTTTGAAATTCTTTTGTGAGATAATGTGAGGCCCCTTGTATTTCTTTTAATTTATTTTGCATGCAATAGCCCTAGTAGAATAACTGACAAAAATTTACCGGCTTTACTTCTTTTCCTGAATTTTTTATAAATTTTCAAACATATTTTTTCAAAAAAACCTTAAAAATCGATAAAATTTTAGAGCAAAGTGATGGAATTTTTGGCCAAATTTTCAAACTTTTCGATTCACGTAATTATTTATTTCCTAACTAATTAGGGGTCGTAGATAACAAATCTGTTATCCGGTTCTGCCGCAGAGATTTTAAAATTGAGTTATGAATTTTTTTTGGAATTACAAAAATATCAAAAAAAGTTGTTTGAAATTTTTTTGTGAGATAATGTGAGGCCCCTTATATTTCTTTTAATTTATTTTGCATGCAATAGCCCTAGTAGAATAACTGACAAAAATTTCCCGGCTTTACTTCTTTTCCTGAATTTTTTATAAATTTTCAAACATATTTTTTCAAAAAAACCTTAAAATCGATAAAATTTTAGAGCAAAGTGATGGAATTTTTGGCCAAATTTTCAAACTTTTCGATTCACGTAATTATTTATTTCCTAACTAATTAGGGGTCGTAGATAACAAATCTGTTATTCGTTTCTGCCGCAGAGATTTTAAAATTGAGTTATGAATTTTTTTTGGAATTACAAAAACATCAAAAAAAGTTGTTTGAACATTTTTTGTGAGATAATGTGAGGCCCCTTATATTTCTTTTAATTTATTTTGCATACAATAGCCCTCGTAGAATAACTGACAAAAATTTCCCGGCTTTACTTCTTTTTCTGAATTTTTTATAAATTTTCAAACATATTTTTTCAAAAAAACCTTAAAAATCGATAAAATTTTAGAGCAAAGTGATGGAATTTTTGGCCAAATTTTCAAACTTTTCGATTCACGTAATTATTTATTTCCTAACTAATTAGGGGTCGTAGATAACAAATCTGTTATCCGTTTCTGCCGCAGAGATTTTAAAATTGAGTTATGAATTTTTTTTGGAATTACAAAAATATCAAAAAAAGTTGTTTGAAATTTTTTTGTGAGATAATGTGAGGCCCCTTATATTTCTTTTAATTTATTTTGCATGCAATAGCCCTAGTAGAATAACTGACATAAATTTCCCGGCTTTACTTCTTTTCCTGAATTTTTTATAAATTTTCAAACATATTTTTTCAAAAAAACCTTAAAAATCGATAAAATTTTAGAGCAAAGTGATGGAATTTTTGGCCAAATTTTCAAACTTTTCGATTCACGTAATTATTTATTTCCTAACTAATTAGGGGTCGTAGATAACAAATCTGTTATCCGTTTCTGCCGCAGAGATTTTAAAATTGAGTTATGAATTTTTTTTGGAATTACAAAAATATCAAAAAAAGTTGTTTGAAATTTTTTTGTGAGATAATGTGAGGCCCCTTATATTTCTTTTAATTTATTTTGCATGCAATAGCCCTAGTAGAATAACTGACAAAAATTTCCCGGCTTTACTTCTTTTCCTGAATTTTTTATAAATTTTCAAACATATTTTTTCAAAAAAACCTTAAAAATCGATAAAATTTTAGAGCAAAGTGATGGAATTTTTGGCCAAATTTTCAGACTTTTCGATTCACGTAATTATTTATTTCCTAACTAATTAGGGGTCGTAGATAACAAATCTGTTATTCGTTTCTGCCGCAGAGATTTTAAAATTGAGTTATGAATTTTTTTTGGAATTACAAAAACATCAAAAAAAGTTGTTTGAAAATTTTTTGTGAGATAATGTGAGGCCCCTTATATTTCTTTTAATTTATTTTGCATACAATAGCCCTAGTAGAATAACTGACAAAAATTTCCCGGCTTTACTTCTTTTCCTGAATTTTTTTATAAATTTTCAAACATATTTTTTCAAAAAAACCTTAAAAATCGATAAAATTTTAGAGCAAAGTGATGGAATTTTTGGCCAAATTTTCAAACTTTTCGATTCACGTAATTATTTATTTCCTAACTAATTAGGGGTCGTAGATAACAAATCTGTTATCCGTTTCTGCCGCAGAGATTTTAAAATTGAGTTATGAATTTTTTTTGGAATTACAAAAATATCAAAAAAAGTTGTTTGAAATTTTTTTGTGAGATAATGTGAGGCCCCTTATATTTGTTTTAATTTATTTTGCATGCAATAGCCCTAGTAGAATAACTGACAAAAATTTCCCGGCTTTACTTCTTTTCCTGAATTTTTTATAAATTTTCAAACATATTTTTTCAAAAAAACCTTAAAAATCGATAAAATTTTAGAGCAAAGTGATGGAATTTTTGGCCAAATTTTCAAACTTTTCGTTTCACGTAATTATTTATTTCCTAACTAATTAGGGGTCGTAGATAACAAATCTGTTATTCGTTTCTGCCGCAGAGATTTTAAAATTGAGTTATGAATTTTTTTTGGAATTACAAAAACATCAAAAAAAGTTGTTTGAAAATTTTTTGTGAGATAATGTGAGGCCACTTATATTTCTTTTAATTTATTTTGCATACAATAGCCCTACTAGAATAACTGACAAAAATTTCCCGGCTTTACTTCTTTTCCTGAATTTTTTATAAATTTTCAAACATATTTTTTCAAAAAAACCTTAAAAATCGATAAAATTTTAGAGCAAAGTGATGGAATTTTTAGCCAAATTTTCAAACTTTTCGATTCACGTAATTATTTATTTCCTAACTAATTAGGGGTCGTAGATAACAAATCTGTCGTTATCCGTTTCTGCCGCAGAGATTTTAAAATTGAGTTATGAATTTTTTTTGGAATTACAAAAATATCAAAAAAAGTTGTTTGAAATTTTTTTGTGAGATAATGTGAGGCTCCTTATATTTCTTTTAATTTATTTTGCATGCAATAGCCCTAGTAGAATAACTGACAAAAATTTCCCGGCTTTACTTCTTTTCCTGAATTTTTTATAAATTTTCAAACATATTTTTTCAAAAAAACCTTAAAAATCGATAAAATTTTAGAGCAAAGTGATGGAATTTTTGGCCAAATTTTCAAACTTTTCGATTCACGTAATTATTTATTTCCTAACTAATTAGGGGTCGTAGATAACAAATCTGTTATCCGTTTCTGCCGCAGAGACTTTAAAATTGAGTTATGAATTTTTTTTGGAATTACAAAAACATCAAAAAAAGTTGTTTGAAAAATTTTTGTGAGATAATGTGAGGCCCCTTATATTTCTTTTAATTTATTTTGCATACAATAGCCCTAGTAGAATAACTGACAAAAATTTCCCGGCTTTACTTCTTTTCCTGAATTTTTTATAAATTTTCAAACATATTTTTTCAAAAAAACCTTAAAAATCGATAAAATTTTAGAGCAAAGTGATGGAATTTTTGGCCAAATTTTAAACTTTTCGATTCACGTAATTATTTATTTCCTAACTAATTAGGGGTCGTAGATAACAAATCTGTTATCCGTTTCTGCCGCAGAGATTTTAAAATTGAGTTATGAATTTTTTTTGGAATTACAAAAATATCAAAAAAAGTTGTTTGAAATTCTTTTGTGAGATAATGTGAGGCCCCTTGTATTTCTTTTAATTTATTTTGCATGCAATAGCCCTAGTAGAATAACTGACAAAAATTTACCGGCTTTACTTCTTTTCCTGAATTTTTTATAAATTTTCAAACATATTTTTTCAAAAAAACCTTAAAAATCGATAAAATTTTAGAGCAAAGTGATGGAATTTTTGGCCAAATTTTCAAACTTTTCGATTCACGTAATTATTTATTTCCTAACTAATTAGGGGTCGTAGATAACAAATCTGTTATCCGTTTCTGCCGCAGAGATTTTAAAATTGAGTTATGAATTTTTTTTGGAATTACAAAAATATCAAAAAAAGTTGTTTGAAATTTTTTTGTGAGATAATGTGAGGCCCCTTATATTTCTTTTAATTTATTTTGCATGCAATAGCCCTAGTAGAATAACTGACAAAAATTTCCCGGCTTTACTTCTTTTCCTGAATTTTTTATAAATTTTCAAAAATATTTTTTCAAAAAAACCTTAAAATCGATAAAATTTTAGAGCAAAGTGATGGAATTTTTGGCCAAATTTTCAAACTTTTCGATTCACGTAATTATTTATTTCCTAACTAATTAGGGGTCGTAGATAACAAATCTGTTATTCGTTTCTGCCGCAGAGATTTTAAAATTGAGTTATGAATTTTTTTTGGAATTACAAAAACATCAAAAAAAGTTGTTTGAACATTTTTTGTGAGATAATGTGAGGCCCCTTATATTTCTTTTAATTTATTTTGCATACAATAGCCCTCGTAGAATAACTGACAAAAATTTCCCGGCTTTACTTCTTTTTCTGAATTTTTTATAAATTTTCATACATATTTTTTCAAAAAAACCTTAAAAATCGATAAAATTTTAGAGCAAAGTGATGGAATTTTTGGCCAAATTTTCAAACTTTTCGATTCACGTAATTATTTATTTCCTAACTAATTAGGGGTCGTAGATAACAAATCTGTTATCCGTTTCTGCCGCAGAGATTTTAAAATTGAGTTATGAATTTTTTTTGGAATTAGAAAAATATCAAAAAAAGTTGTTTGAAATTTTTTTGTGAGATAATGTGAGGCCCCTTATTATTCTTTTAATTTATTTTGCATGCAATAGCCCTAGTAGAATAACTGACAAAAATTTCCCGGCTTTACTTCTTTTCCTGAATTTTTTATAAATTTTCAAACATATTTTTTCAAAAAAACCTTAAAAATCGATAAAATTTTAGAGCAAAGTGATGGAATTTTTGGCCAAATTTTCAAACTTTTCGTTTTACGTAATTATTTATTTCCTAACTAATTAGGGGTCGTAGATAACAAATCTGTTATTCGTTTCTGCCGCAGAGATTTTAAAATTGAGTTATGAATTTTTTTTGGAATGACAAAAATATCAAAAAAAGTTGTTTGAAAATTTTTTGTGAGATAATGTGAGGCCCCTTATATTTCTTTTAATTTATTTTGCATGCAATAGCCCTAGTAGAATAACTGACAAAAATTTCCCGGCTTTACTTCTTTTCCTGAATTTTTATATAAATTTTCAAACATATTTTTTCAAAAAAACCTTAAAAATCGATAAAATTTTAGAGCAAAGTGATGGAATTTTTGGCCAAATTTTCAAACTTTTCGATTCACGTAATTATTTATTTCCTAACTAATTAGGGGTCGTAGATAACAAATCTGTTATTCGTTTCTGCCGCAGAGATTTTAAAATTGAGTTATGAATTTTTTTTGGAATTACAAAAACATCAAAAAAAGTTGTTTGAAAATTTTTTGTGAGATAATGTGAGGCCCCTTATATTTCTTTTAATTTATTTTGCATACAATAGCCCTAGTAGAATAACTGACAAAAATTTCCCGGCTTTACTTCTTTTCCTGAATTTTTTATAAATTTTCAAACATATTTTTTCAAAAAAACCTTAAAAATCGATAAAATTTTAGAGCAAAGTGATGGAATTTTTGGCCAAATTTTCAAACTTTTCGATTCACGTAATTATTTATTTCCTAACTAATTAGGGGTCGTAGATAACAAATCTGTTATCCGTTTCTGCCGCAGAGATTTTAAAATTGAGTTATGAATTTTTTTTGGAATTACAAAAATATCAAAAAAAGTTGTTTGAAATTTTTTTGTGAGATAATGTGAGGCCCCTTATATTTGTTTTAATTTATTTTGCATGCAATAGCCCTAGTAGAATAACTGACAAAAATTTCCCGGCTTTACTTCTTTTCCTGAATTTTTTATAAATTTTCAAACATATTTTTTCAAAAAAACCTTAAAAATCGATAAAATTTTAGAGCAAAGTGATGGAATTTTTGGCCAAATTTTCAAACTTTTCGTTTCACGTAATTATTTATTTCCTAACTAATTAGGGGTCGTAGATAACAAATCTGTTATTCGTTTCTGCCGCAGAGATTTTAAAATTGAGTTATGAATTTTTTTTGGAATTACAAAAACATCAAAAAAAGTTGTTTGAAATTTTTTTGTGAGATAATGTGAGGCCACTTATATTTCTTTTAATTTATTTTGCATACAATAGCCCTACTAGAATAACTGACAAAAATTTCCCGGCTTTACTTCTTTTCCTGAATTTTTTATAAATTTTCAAACATATTTTTTCAAAAAAACCTTAAAAATCGATAAAATTTTAGAGCAAAGTGATGGAATTTTTGGCCAAATTTTCAAACTTTTCGATTCACGTAATTATTTATTCCCTAACTAATTAGGGGTCGTAGATAACAAATCTGTTATCCGTTTCTGCCGCAGAGATTTTAAAATTGAGTTATGAATTTTTTTTTGGAATTACAAAAATATCAAAAAAAGTTGTTTGAAATTTTTTTGTGAGATAATGTGAGGCCCCTTATATTTCTTTTAATTTATTTTGCATGCAATAGCCCTAGTAGAATAACTGACAAAAATTTCCCGGCTTTACTTCTTTTCCTGAATTTTTTATAAATTTTCAAACATATTTTTTCAAAAAAACCTTAAAAATCGATAAAATTTTAGAGCAAAGTGATGGAATTTTTGGCCAAATTTTCAAACTTTTCGTTTTACGTAATTATTTATTTCCTAACTAATTAGGGGTCGTAGATAACAAATCTGTTATTCGTTTCTGCCGCAGAGATTTTAAAATTGAGTTATGAATTTTTTTTGGAATGACAAAAATATCAAAAAAAGTTGTTTGAAAAATTTTTGTGAGATAATGTGAGGCCCCTTATATTTCTTTTAATTTATTTTGCATGCAATAGCCCTAGTAGAATAACTGACAAAAATTTCCCGGCTTTACTTCTTTTCCTGAATTTTTATATAAATTTTCAAACATATTTTTTCAAAAAAACCTTAAAAATCGATAAAATTTTAGAGCAAAGTGATGGAATTTTTGGCCAAATTTTCAAACTTTTCGATTCACGTAATTATTTATTTCCTAACTAATTAGGGGTCGTAGATAACAAATCTGTTATTCGTTTCTGCCGCAGAGATTTTAAAATTGAGTTATGAATTTTTTTTGGAATTACAAAAACATCAAAAAAAGTTGTTTGAAAATTTTTTGTGAGATAATGTGAGGCCCCTTATATTTCTTTTAATTTATTTTGCATACAATAGCCCTAGTAGAATAACTGACAAAAATTTCCCGGCTTTACTTCTTTTCCTGAATTTTTTATAAATTTTCAAACATATTTTTTCAAAAAAACCTTAAAAATCGATAAAATTTTAGAGCAAAGTGATGGAATTTTTGGCCAAATTTTCAAACTTTTCGATTCACGTAATTATTTATTTCCTAACTAATTAGGGGTCGTAGATAACAAATCTGTTATCCGTTTCTGCCGCAGAGATTTTAAAATTGAGTTATGAATTTTTTTTGGAATTACAAAAATATCAAAAAAAGTTGTTTGAAATTTTTTTGTGAGATAATGTGAGGCCCCTTATATTTGTTTTAATTTATTTTGCATGCAATAGCCCTAGTAGAATAACTGACAAAAATTTCCCGGCTTTACTTCTTTTCCTGAATTTTTTATAAATTTTCAAACATATTTTTTCAAAAAAACCTTAAAAATCGATAAAATTTTAGAGCAAAGTGATGGAATTTTTGGCCAAATTTTCAAACTTTTCGTTTCACGTAATTATTTATTTCCTAACTAATTAGGGGTCGTAGATAACAAATCTGTTATTCGTTTCTGCCGCAGAGATTTTAAAATTGAGTTATGAATTTTTTTTGGAATTACAAAAACATCAAAAAAAGTTGTTTGAAATTTTTTTGTGAGATAATGTGAGGCCACTTATATTTCTTTTAATTTATTTTGCATACAATAGCCCTACTAGAATAACTGACAAAAATTTCCCGGCTTTACTTCTTTTCCTGAATTTTTTATAAATTTTCAAACATATTTTTTCAAAAAAACCTTAAAAATCGATAAAATTTTAGAGCAAAGTGATGGAATTTTTGGCCAAATTTTCAAACTTTTCGATTCACGTAATTATTTATTCCCTAACTAATTAGGGGTCGTAGATAACAAATCTGTTATCCGTTTCTGCCGCAGAGATTTTAAAATTGAGTTATGAATTTTTTTTTGGAATTACAAAAATATCAAAAAAAGTTGTTTGAAATTTTTTTGTGAGATAATGTGAGGCCCCTTATATTTCTTTTAATTTATTTTGCATGCAATAGCCCTAGTAGAATAACTGACAAAAATTTCCCGGCTTTACTTCTTTTCCTGAATTTTTTATAAATTTTCAAACATATTTTTTCAAAAAAACCTTAAAAATCGATAAAATTTTAGAGCAAAGTGATGGAATTTTTGGCCAAATTTTCAAACTTTTCGATTCACGTAATTATTTATTTCCTAACTAATTAGGGGTCGTAGATAACAAATCTGTTATTCGTTTCTGCCGCAGAGATTTTAAAATTGAGTTATGAATTTTTTTTGGAATTACAAAAACATCAAAAAAAGTTGTTTGAAAATTTTTTGTGAGATAATGTGAGGCCCCTTATATTTCTTTTAATTTATTTTGCATACAATAGCCCTAGTAGAATAACTGACAAAAATTTCCCGGCTTTACTTCTTTTCCTGAATTTTTTATAAATTTTCAAACATATTTTTTCAAAAAAACCTTAAAAATCGATAAAATTTTAGAGCAAAGTGATGGAATTTTTGGCCAAATTTTCAAACTTTTCGATTCACGTAATTATTTATATCCTAACTAATTAGGGGTCGTAGATAACAAATCTGTTATCCGTTTCTGCCGCAGAGATTTTAAAATTGAGTTATAAATTTTTTTTGGAATTACAAAAATATCAAAAAAAGTTGTTTGAAATTTTTTTGTGAGATAATGTGAGGCCCCTTATATTTCTTTTAATTTATTTTGCATGCAATAGCCCTAGTAGAATAACTGACAAAAATTTCCCGGCTTTACTTCTTTTCCTGAATTTTTTATAAATTTTCAAACATATTTTTTCAAAAAAACCTTAAAAATCGATAAAATTTTAGAGCAAAGTGATGGAATTTTTGGCCAAATTTTCAAACTTTTCGATTCACGTAATTATTTATTTCCTAACTAATTAGGGGTCGTAGATAACAAATCTGTTATTCGTTTCTGCCGCAGAGATTTTAAAATTGAGTTATGAATTTTTTTTGGAATTACAAAAACATCAAAAAAAGTTGTTTGAAAATTTTTTGTGAGATAATGTGAGGCCCCTTATATTTCTTTTAATTTATTTTGCATACAATAGCCCTAGTAGAATAACTGACAAAAATTTCCCGGCTTTACTTCTTTTCCTGAATTTTTTATAAATTTTCAAACATATTTTTTCAAAAAAACCTTAAAAATCGATAAAATTTTAGAGCAAAGTTGATGGAATTTTTGGCCAAATTTTCAAACTTTTCGATTCACGTAATTATTTATTTCCTAACTAATTAGGGGTCGTAGATAACAAATCTGTTATCCGTTTCTGCCGCAGAGATTTTAAAATTGAGTTATGAATTTTTTTTGGAATTACAAAAATATCAAAAAAAGTTGTTTGAAATTTTTTTGTGAGATAATGTGAGGCCCCTTATATTTCTTTTAATTTATTTTGCATGCAATAGCCCTAGTAGAATAACTGACAAAAATTTCCCGGCTTTACTTCTTTTCCTGAATTTTTTATAAATTTTCAAACATATTTTTTCAAAAAAACCTTAAAAATCGATAAAATTTTAGAGCAAAGTGATGGAATTTTTGGCCAAATTTTCAAACTTTTCGATTCACGTAATTATTTATTTCCTAACTAATTAGGGGTCGTAGATAACAAATCTGTTATTCGTTTCTGCCGCAGAGATTTTAAAATTGAGTTATGAATTTTTTTTGGAATTACAAAAACATCAAAAAAAGTTGTTTGAAAATTTTTTGTGAGATAATGTGAGGCCCCTTATATTTCTTTTAATTTATTTTGCATACAATAGCCCTAGTAGAATAACTGACAAAAATTTCCCGGCTTTACTTCTTTTCCTGAATTTTTTATAAATTTTCAAACATATTTTTTCAAAAAAACCTTAAAAATCGATAAAATTTTAGAGCAAAGTGATGGAATTTTTGGCCAAATTTTCAAACTTTTCGATTCACGTAATTATTTATTTCCTAACTAATTAGGGGTCGTAGATAACAAATCTGTTATCCGTTTCTGCCGCAGAGATTTTAAAATTGAGTTATGAATTTTTTTTGGAATTACAAAAATATCAAAAAAAGTTGTTTGAAATTTTTTTGTGAGATAATGTGAGGCCCCTTATATTTCTTTTAATTTATTTTGCATGCAATAGCCCTAGTAGAATAACTGACAAAAATTTCCCGGCTTTACTTCTTTTCCTGAATTTTTTATAAATTTTCAAACATATTTTTTCAAAAAAACCTTAAAAATCGATAAAATTTTAGAGCAAAGTGATGGAATTTTTGGCCAAATTTTCAAACTTTTCGATTCACGTAATTATTTATTTCCTAACTAATTAGGGGTCGTAGATAACAAATCTGTTATTCGTTTCTGCCGCAGAGATTTTAAAATTGAGTTATGAATTTTTTTTGGAATTACAAAAATATCAAAAAAAGTTGTTTGAAATTTTTTTGTGAGATAATGTGAGGCCCCTTATATTTCTTTTAATTTACTTTGCATGCAATAGCCCTAGTAGAATAACTGACAAAAATTTCCCGGCTTTACTTCTTTTCCTGAATTTTTTATAAATTTTCAAACATATTTTTTCAAAAAAACCTTAAAAATCGATAAAATTTTAGAGCAAAGTGATGGAATTTTTGGCCAAATTTTCAAACTTTTCGATTCACGTAATTATTTATTTCCTAACTAATTAGGGGTCGTAGATAACAAATCTGTTATTCGTTTCTGCCGCAGAGATTTTAAAATTGAGTTATGAATTTTTTTTTGGAATTACAAAAACATCAAAAAAAGTTGTTTGAAAATTTTTTGTGAGATAATGTGAGGCCCCTTATATTTCTTTTAATGTATTTTGCATACAATAGCCCTAGTAGAATAACTGACAAAAATTTCCCGGCTTTACTTCTTTTCCTGAATTTTTTATAAATTTTCAAACATATTTTTTCAAAAAAACCTTAAAAATCGATAAAATTTTAGAGCAAAGTGATGGAATTTTTGGCCAAATTTTCAAACTTTTCGATTCACGTAATTATTTATTTCCTAACTAATTAGAGGTCGTAGATAACAAATCTGTTATCAGTTTCTGCCGCAGAGATTTTAAAATTGAGTTATGAATTTTTTTTGGAATTACAAAAATATCAAAAAAAGTTGTTTGAAATTTTTTTGTGAGATAATGTGAGGCCCCTTATATTTCTTTTAATTTATTTTGCATGCAATAGCCCTAGTAGAATAACTGACAAAAATTTTCCGGCTTTACTTCTTTTCCTGAATTTTTTATAAATTTTCAAACATATTTTTTCAAAAAAACCTTAAAAATCGATAAAATTTTAGAGCAAAGTGATGGAATTTTTGGCCAAATTTTCAAACTTTTCGATTCACGTAATTAGTTATTTCCTAACTAATTAGGGGTCGTAGATAACAAATCTGTTATCAGTTTCTGCCGCAGAGATTTTAAAATTGAGTTATGAATTTTTTTTGGAATTACAAAAATATCAAAAAAAGTTGTTTGAAATTTTTTTGTGAGATAATGTGAGGCCCCTTATATTTCTTTTAATTTATTTTGCATGCAATAGCCCTAGTAGAATAACTGACAAAAATTTTCCGGCTTTACTTCATTTCCTGAATTTTTTATAAATTTTCAAACATATTTTTTCAAAAAAACCTTAAAAATCGATAAAATTTTAGAGCAAAGTGATGGAATTTTTGGCCAAATTTTCAAACTTTTCGATTCACGTAATTATTTATTTCCTAACTAATTAGGGGTCGTAGATAACAAATCTGTTATCCGTTTCTGCCGCAGAGATTTTAAAATTGAGTTATGAATTTTTTTTGGAATTACAAAAATATCAAAAAAAGTTGTTTGAAATTTTTTTGTGAGATAATGTGAGGCCCCTTATATTTCTTTTAATTCATTTTGCATGCAATAGCCCTAGTAGAATAACTGACAAAAATTTCCCGGCTTTACTTCTTTTCCTGAATTTTTTATAAATTTTCAAACATATTTTTTCAAAAAAACCTTAAAAATCGATAAAATTTTAGAGCAAAGTGATGGAATTTTTGGCCAAATTTTCAAACTTTTCGATTCACGTAATTATTTATTTCCTAACTAATTAGGGGTCGTAGATAACAAATCTGTTATCCGTTTCTGCCGCAGAGATTTTAAAATTGAGTTATGAATTTTTTTTGGAATTACAAAAATATCAAAAAAAGTTGTTTGAAATTTTTTTGTGAGATAATGTGAGGCCCCTTATATTTCTTTTAATTTATTTTGCATGCAATAGCCCTAGTTGAATAACTGACAAAAATTTCCCGGCTTTACTTCTTTTCCTGAATTTTTTATAAATTTTCAAACATATTTTTTCAAAAAAACCTTAAAAATCGATAAAATTTTAGAGCAAAGTGATGGAATTTTTGGCCAAATTTTCAAACTTTTCGATTCACGTAATTATTTATTTCCTAACTAATTAGGGGTCGTAGATAACAAATCTGTTATTCGTTTCTGCCGCAGAGATTTTAAAATTGAGTTATGAATTTTTTTTGGAATTACAAAAACATCAAAAAAAGTTGTTTGAAAATTTTTTGTGAGATAATGTGAGGCCCCTTATATTTCTTTTAATTTATTTTGCATACAATAGCCCTAGTAGAATAACTGACAAAAATTTCCCGGCTTTACTTCTTTTCCTGAATTTTTTATAAATTTTCAAACATATTTTTTCAAAAAAACCTTAAAAATCGATAAAATTTTAGAGCAAAGTGATGGAATTTTTGGCCAAATTTTCAAACTTTTCGATTCACGTAATTATTTATTTCCTAACTAATTAGGGGTCGTAGATAACAAATCTGTTATCCGTTTCTGCCGCAGAGATTTTAAAATTGAGTTATGAATTTTTTTTGGAATTACAAAAATATCAAAAAAAGTTGTTTGAAATTCTTTTGTGAGATAATGTGAGGCCCCTTGTATTTCTTTTAATTTATTTTGCATGCAATAGCCCTAGTAGAATAACTGACAAAAATTTACCGACTTTACTTCTTTTCCTGAATTTTTTATAAATTTTCAAACATATTTTTTCAAAAAAACCTTAAAAATCGATAAAATTTTAGAGCAAAGTGATGGAATTTTTGGCCAAATTTTCAAACTTTTCGATTCACGTAATTATTTATTTCCTAACTAATTAGGGGTCGTAGATAACAAATCTGTTATCCGTTTCTGCCGCAGAGATTTTAAAATTGAGTTATGAATTTTTTTTGGAATTACAAAAATATCAAAAAAAGTTGTTTGAAATTTTTTTGTGAGATAATGTGAGGCCCCTTATATTTCTTTTAATTTATTTTGCATGCAATAGCCCTAGTAGAATAACTGACAAAAATTTCCCGGCTTTACTTCTTTTCCTGAATTTTTTATAAATTTTCAAACATATTTTTTCAAAAAAACCTTAAAATCGATAAAATTTTAGAGCAAAGTGATGGAATTTTTGGCCAAATTTTCAAACTTTTCGATTCACGTAATTATTTATTTCCTAACTAATTAGGGGTCGTAGATAACAAATCTGTTATTCGTTTCTGCCGCAGAGATTTTAAAATTGAGTTATGAATTTTTTTTGGAATTACAAAAACATCAAAAAAAGTTGTTTGAACATTTTTTGTGAGATAATGTGAGGCCCCTTATATTTCTTTTAATTTATTTTGCATACAATAGCCCTCGTAGAATAACTGACAAAAATTTCCCGGCTTTACTTCTTTTTCTGAATTTTTTATAAATTTTCAAACATATTTTTTCAAAAAAACCTTAAAAATCGATAAAATTTTAGAGCAAAGTGATGGAATTTTTGGCCAAATTTTCAAACTTTTCGATTCACGTAATTATTTATTTCCTAACTAATTAGGGGTCGTAGATAACAAATCTGTTATCCGTTTCTGCCGCAGAGATTTTAAAATTGAGTTATGAATTTTTTTTGGAATTACAAAAATATCAAAAAAAGTTGTTTGAAATTTTTTTGTGAGATAATGTGAGGCCCCTTATATTTCTTTTAATTTATTTTGCATGCAATAGCCCTAGTAGAATAACTGACATAAATTTCCCGGCTTTACTTCTTTTCCTGAATTTTTTATAAATTTTCAAACATATTTTTTCAAAAAAACCTTAAAAATCGATAAAATTTTAGAGCAAAGTGATGGAATTTTTGGCCAAATTTTCAAACTTTTCGATTCACGTAATTATTTATTTCCTAACTAATTAGGGGTCGTAGATAACAAATCTGTTATCCGTTTCTGCCGCAGAGATTTTAAAATTGAGTTATGAATTTTTTTTGGAATTACAAAAATATCAAAAAAAGTTGTTTGAAATTTTTTTGTGAGATAATGTGAGGCCCCTTATATTTCTTTTAATTTATTTTGCATGCAATAGCCCTACTAGAATAACTGACAAAAATTTCCCGGCTTTACTTCTTTTCCTGAATTTTTTATAAATTTTCAAACATATTTTTTCAAAAAAACCTTAAAAATCGATAAAATTTTAGAGCAAAGTGATGGAATTTTTGGCCAAATTTTCAAACTTTTCGTTTCACGTAATTATTTATTTCCTAACTAATTAGGGGTCGTAGATAACAAATCTGTTATTCGTTTCTGCCGCAGAGATTTTAAAATTGAGTTATGAATTTTTTTTGGAATTACAAAAATATCAAAAAAAGTTGATTGAAATTTTTTTGTGAGATAATGTGAGGCCCCTTATATTTCTTTTAATTTATTTTGCATGCAATAGCCCTCGTAGAATAACTGACAAAAATTTCCCGGCTTTACTTCTTTTTCTGAATTTTTTATAAATTTTCAAACATATTTTTTCAAAAAAACCTTAAAAATCGATAAAATTTTAGAGCAAAGTGATGGAATTTTTGGCCAAATTTTCAAACTTTTCGATTCACGTAATTATTTATTTCCTAACTAATTAGGGGTCGTAGATAACAAATCTGTTATCCGTTTCTGCCGCAGAGATTTTAAAATTGAGTTATGAATTTTTTTTGGAATTACAAAAATATCAAAAAAAGTTGTTTGAAATTTTTTTGTGAGATAATGTGAGGCCCCTTATATTTCTTTTAATTTATTTTGCATGCAATAGCCCTAGTAGAATAACTGACATAAATTTCCCGGCTTTACTTCTTTTCCTGAATTTTTTATAAATTTTCAAACATATTTTTTCAAAAAAACCTTAAAAATCGATAAAATTTTAGAGCAAAGTGATGGAATTTTTGGCCAAATTTTCAAACTTTTCGATTCACGTAATTATTTATTTCCTAACTAATTAGGGGTCGTAGATAACAAATCTGTTATCCGTTTCTGCCGCAGAGATTTTAAAATTGAGTTATGAATTTTTTTTGGAATTACAAAAATATCAAAAAAAGTTGTTTGAAATTTTTTTGTGAGATAATGTGAGGCCCCTTATATTTCTTTTAATTTATTTTGCATGCAATAGCCCTACTAGAATAACTGACAAAAATTTCCCGGCTTTACTTCTTTTCCTGAATTTTTTATAAATTTTCAAACATATTTTTTCAAAAAAACCTTAAAAATCGATAAAATTTTAGAGCAAAGTGATGGAATTTTTGGCCAAATTTTCAAACTTTTCGTTTCACGTAATTATTTATTTCCTAACTAATTAGGGGTCGTAGATAACAAATCTGTTATTCGTTTCTGCCGCAGAGATTTTAAAATTGAGTTATGAATTTTTTTTGGAATTACAAAAATATCAAAAAAAGTTGATTGAAATTTTTTTGTGAGATAATGTGAGGCCCCTTATATTTCTTTTAATTTATTTTGCATGCAATAGCCCTAGTAGAATAACTGACAAAAATTTCCCGGCTTTACTTCTTTTCCTGAATTTTTTATAAATTTTCAAACATATTTTTTCAAAAAAACCTTAAAAATCGATAAAATTTTAGAGCAAAGTGATGGAATTTTTGGCCAAATTTTCACACTTTTCGATTCACGTAATTATTTATTTCCTAACTAATTAGGGGTCGTAGATAACAAATCTGTTATTCGTTTCTGCCGCAGAGATTTTAAAATTGAGTTATGAATTTTTTTTGGAATTACAAAAACATCAAAAAAAGTTGTTTGAAAATTTTTTGTGAGATAATGTGAGGCCCCTTATATTTCTTTTAATTTATTTTGCATACAATAGCCCTAGTAGAATAACTGACAAAAATTTCCCGGCTTTACTTCTTTTCCTGAATTTTTTATAAATTTTCAAACATATTTTTTCAAAAAAACCTTAAAAATCGATAAAATTTTAGAGCAAAGTGATGGAATTTTTGGCCAAATTTTCAAACTTTTCGATTCACGTAATTATTTATTTCCTAACTAATTAGGGGTCGTAGATAACAAATCTGTTATCCGTTTCTGCCGCAGAGATTTTAAAATTGAGTTATGAATTTTTTTTGGAATTACAAAAATATCAAAAAAAGTTGTTTGAAATTTTTTTGTGAGATAATGTGAGGCCCCTTATATTTGTTTTAATTTATTTTGCATGCAATAGCCCTAGTAGAATAACTGACAAAAATTTCCCGGCTTTACTTCTTTTCCTGAATTTTTTATAAATTTTCAAACATATTTTTTCAAAAAAACCTTAAAAATCGATAAAATTTTAGAGCAAAGTGATGGAATTTTTGGCCAAATTTTCAAACTTTTCGTTTCACGTAATTATTTATTTCCTAACTAATTAGGGGTCGTAGATAACAAATCTGTTATTCGTTTCTGCCGCAGAGATTTTAAAATTGAGTTATGAATTTTTTTTGGAATTACAAAAACATCAAAAAAAGTTGTTTGAAAATTTTTTGTGAGATAATGTGAGGCCACTTATATTTCTTTTAATTTATTTTGCATACAATAGCCCTACTAGAATAACTGACAAAAATTTCCCGGCTTTACTTCTTTTCCTGAATTTTTTATAAATTTTCAAACATATTTTTTCAAAAAAACCTTAAAAATCGATAAAATTTTAGAGCAAAGTGATGGAATTTTTAGCCAAATTTTCAAACTTTTCGATTCACGTAATTATTTATTTCCTAACTAATTAGGGGTCGTAGATAACAAATCTGTCGTTATCCGTTTCTGCCGCAGAGATTTTAAAATTGAGTTATGAATTTTTTTTGGAATTACAAAAATATCAAAAAAAGTTGTTTGAAATTTTTTTGTGAGATAATGTGAGGCTCCTTATATTTCTTTTAATTTATTTTGCATACAATAGCCCTAGTAGAATAACTGACAAAAATTTCCCGGCTTTACTTCTTTTCCTGAATTTTTTATAAATTTTCAAACATATTTTTTCAAAAAAACCTTAAAAATCGATAAAATTTTAGAGCAAAGTGATGGAATTTTTGGCCAAATTTTCAAACTTTTCGATTCACGTAATTATTTATTTCCTAACTAATTAGGGGTCGTAGATAACAAATCTGTTATCCGTTTCTGCCGCAGAGATTTTAAAATTGAGTTATGAATTTTTTTTGGAATTACAAAAATATCAAAAAAAGTTGTTTGAAATTCTTTTGTGAGATAATGTGAGGCCCCTTGTATTTCTTTTAATTTATTTTGCATGCAATAGCCCTAGTAGAATAACTGACAAAAATTTACCGGCTTTACTTCTTTTCCTGAATTTTTTATAAATTTTCAAACATATTTTTTCAAAAAAACCTTAAAAATCGATAAAATTTTAGATCAAAGTGATGGAATTTTTGGCCAAATTTTCAAACTTTTCGATTCACGTAATTATTTATTTCCTAACTAATTAGGGGTCGTAGATGACAAATCTGTTATCCGTTTCTGCCGCAGAGATTTTAAAATTGAGTTATGAATTTTTTTTGGAATTACAAAAATATCAAAAAAAGTTGTTTGAAATTTTTTTGTGAGATAATGTGAGGCCCCTTATATTTCTTTTAATTTATTTTGCATACAATAGCCCTCGTAGAATAACTGACAAAAATTTCCCGGCTTTACTTCTTTTTCTGAATTTTTTATAAATTTTCATACATATTTTTTCAAAAAAACCTTAAAAATCGATAAAATTTTAGAGCAAAGTGATGGAATTTTTGGCCAAATTTTCAAACTTTTCGATTCACGTAATTATTTATTTCCTAACTAATTAGGGGTCGTAGATAACAAATCTGTTATTCGTTTCTGCCGCAGAGATTTTAAAATTGAGTTATGAATTTTTTTTGGAATTACAAAAATATCAAAAAAAGTTGTTTGAAATTTTTTTGTGAGATAATGTGAGGCCCCTTATATTTCTTTTAATTTATTTTGCATGCAATAGCCCTAGTAGAATAACTGACATAAATTTCCCGGCTTTACTTCTTTTCCTGAATTTTTTATAAATTTTCAAACATATTTTTTCAAAAAAACCTTAAAAATCGATAAAATTTTAGAGCAAAGTGATGGAATTTTTGGCCAAATTTTCAAACTTTTCGATTCACGTAATTATTTATTTCCTAACTAATTAGGGGTCGTAGATAACAAATCTGTTATCCGTTTCTGCCGCAGAGATTTTAAAATTGAGTTATGAATTTTTTTTGGAATTACAAAAATATCAAAAAAAGTTGTTTGAAATTTTTTTGTGAGATAATGTGAGGCCCCTTATATTTCTTTTAATTTATTTTGCATGCAATAGCCCTACTAGAATAACTGACAAAAATTTCCCGGCTTTACTTCTTTTCCTGAATTTTTTATAAATTTTCAAACATATTTTTTCAAAAAAACCTTAAAAATCGATAAAATTTTAGAGCAAAGTGATGGAATTTTTGGCCAAATTTTCAAACTTTTCGTTTCACGTAATTATTTATTTCCTAACTAATTAGGGGTCGTAGATAACAAATCTGTTATTCGTTTCTGCCGCAGAGATTTTAAAATTGAGTTATGAATTTTTTTTGGAATTACAAAAATATCAAAAAAAGTTGTTTGAAATTTTTTTGTGAGATAATGTGAGGCCCCTTATATTTCTTTTAATTTATTTTGCATGCAATAGCCCTAGTAGAATAACTGACAAAAATTTCCCGGCTTTACTTCTTTTCCTGAATTTTTTATAAATTTTCAAACATATTTTTTCAAAAAAACCTTAAAAATCGATAAAATTTTAGAGCAAAGTGATGGAATTTTTGGCCAAATTTTCAAACTTTTCGATTCACGTAATTATTTATTTCCTAACTAATTAGGGGTCGTAGATAACAAATCTGTTATTCGTTTCTGCCGCAGAGATTTTAAAATTGAGTTATGAATTTTTTTTGGAATTACAAAAACATCAAAAAAAGTTGTTTGAAATTTTTTTGTGAGATAATGTGAGGCCCCTTATATTTCTTTTAATTTATTTTGCATACAATAGCCCTAGTAGAATAACTGACAAAAATTTCCCGGCTTTACTTCTTTTCCTGAATTTTTTATAAATTTTCAAACATATTTTTTCAAAAAAACCTTAAAAATCGATAAAATTTTAGAGCAAAGTGATGGAATTTTTGGCCAAATTTTCAAACTTTTCGATTCACGTAATTATTTATTTCCTAACTAATTAGAGGTCGTAGATAACAAATCTGTTATCAGTTTCTGCCGCAGAGATTTTAAAATTGAGTTATGAATTTTTTTTGGAATTACAAAAATATCAAAAAAAGTTGTTTGAAATTTTTTTGTGAGATAATGTGAGGCCCCTTATATTTCTTTTAATTTATTTTGCATGCAATAGCCCTAGTAGAATAACTGACAAAAATTTTCCGGCTTTACTTCTTTTCCTGAATTTTTTATAAATTTTCAAACATATTTTTTCAAAAAAACCTTAAAAATCGATAAAATTTTAGAGCAAAGTGATGGAATTTTTGGCCAAATTTTCAAACTTTTCGATTCACGTAATTATTTATTTCCTAACTAATTAGGGGTCGTAGATAACAAATCTGTTATCCGTTTCTGCCGCAGAGATTTTAAAATTGAGTTATGAATTTTTTTTGGAATTACAAAAATATCAAAAAAAGTTGTTTGAAATTTTTTTGTGAGATAATGTGAGGCCCCTTATATTTCTTTTAATTTATTTTGCATGCAATAGCCCTAGTAGAATAACTGACAACAATTTCCCGGCTTTACTTCTTTTCCTGAATTTTTTATAAATTTTCAAACATATTTTTTCAAAAAAACCTTAAAAATCGATAAAATTTTAGAGCAAAGTGATGGAATTTTTGGCCAAATTTTCAAACTTTTCGATTCACGTAATTATTTATTTCCTAACTAATTAGGGGTCGTAGATAACAAATCTGTTATTCGTTTCTGCCGCAGAGATTTTAAAATTGAGTTATGAATTTTTTTTGGAATTACAAAAACATCAAAAAAAGTTGTTTGAAAATTTTTTGTGAGATAATGTGAGGCCCCTTATATTTCTTTTAATTTATTTTGCATACAATAGCCCTAGTAGAATAACTGACAAAAATTTCCCGGCTTTACTACTTTTCCTGAATTTTTTATAAATTTTCAAACATATTTTTTCAAAAAAACCTTAAAAATCGATAAAATTTTAGAGCAAAGTGATGGAATTTTTGGCCAAATTTTCAAACTTTTCGATTCACGTAATTATTTATTTCCTAATTATTTATTTCCAAAAAAAGTTGTTTGAAATTTTTTTGTGAGATAATGTGAGGCCCCTTATATTTGTTTTAATTTATTTTGCATGCAATAGCCCTAGTAGAATAACTGACAAAAATTTCCCGGCTTTACTTCTTTTCCTGAATTTTTTATAAATGTTCAAACATATTTTTTCAAAAAAACCTTAAAAATCGATAAAATTTTAGAGCAAAGTGATGGAATTTTTGGCCAAATTTTCAAACTTTTCGTTTCACGTAATTATTTATTTCCTAACTAATTAGGGGTCGTAGATAACAAATCTGTTATTCGTTTCTGCCGCAGAGATTTTAAAATTGAGTTATGAATTTTTTTTGGAATTACAAAAACATCAAAAAAAGTTGTTTGAAAATTTTTTGTGAGATAATGTGAGGCCACTTATATTTCTTTTAATTTATTTTGCATACAATAGCCCTACTAGAATAACTGACAAAAATTTCCCGGCTTTACTTCTTTTCCTGAATTTTTTATAAATTTTCAAACATATTTTTTCAAAAAAACCTTAAAAATCGATAAAATTTTAGAGCAAAGTGATGGAATTTTTGGCCAAATTTTCAAACTTTTCGATTCACGTAATTATTTATTTCCTAACTAATTAGGGGTCGTAGATAACAAATCTGTTATCCGTTTCTGCCGCAGAGATTTTAAAATTGAGTTATGATTTTTTTTTGGAATTACAAAAATATCAAAAAAAGTTGTTTGAAATTTTTTTGTGAGATAATGTGAGGCCCCTTATATTTCTTTTAATTTATTTTGCATGCAATAGCCCTAGTAGAATAACTGACAAAAATTTCCCGGCTTTACTTCTTTTCCTGAATTTTTTATAAATTTTCAAACATATTTTTTCAAAAAAACCTTAAAAATCGATAAAATTTTAGAGCAAAGTGATGGAATTTTTGGCCAAATTTTCAAACTTTTCGTTTCACGTAATTATTTATTTCCTAACTAATTAGGGGTCGTAGATAACAAATCTGTTATCCGTTTTTGCCGCAGAGATTTTAAAATTGAGTTATGAATTTTTTTTGGAATTACAAAAATATCAAAAAAAGTTGTTTGAAATTTTTTTGTGAGATAATGTGAGGCCCCTTATATTTGTTTTAATTTATTTTGCATGCAATAGCCCTAGTAGAATAACTGACAAAAATTTCCCGGCTTTACTTCTTTTCCTGAATTTTTTATAAATTTTCAAACATATTTTTTCAAAAAAACCTTAAAAATCGATAAAATTTTAGAGCAAAGTGATGGAATTTTTGGCCAAATTTTCAAACTTTTTGTTTCACGTAATTATTTATTTCCTAACTAATTAGGGGTTGTAGATAACAAATCTGTTATCCGTTTCTGCCGCAGAGATTTTAAAATTGAGTTATGAATTTTTTTTGGAATTACAAAAATATCAAAAAAAGTTGTTTGAAATTTTTTTGTGAGATAATGTGAGGCCTCTTATATTTGTTTTAATTTATTTTGCATGCAATAGCCCTAGTAGAATAACTGACAAAAATTTCCCGGCTTTACTTCTTTTCCTGAATTTTTTATAAATTTTCAAACATATTTTTTCAAAAAAACCTTAAAAATCGATAAAATTTTAGAGCAAAGTGATGGAATTTTTGGCCAAATTTTCAAACTTTTCGTTTCACGTAATTATTTATTTCCTAACTAATTAGGGGTCGTAGATAACAAATCTGTTATTCGTTTCTGCCGCAGAGATTTTAAAATTGAGTTATGAATTTTTTTTGGAATTACAAAAACATCAAAAAAAGTTGTTTGAAAATTTTTTGTGAGATAATGTGAGGCCACTTATATTTCTTTTAATTTATTTTGCATACAATAGCCCTACTAGAATAACTGACAAAAATTTCCCGGCTTTACTTCTTTTCCTGAATTTTTTATAAATTTTCAAACATATTTTTTCAAAAAAACCTTAAAAATCGATAAAATTTTAGAGCAAAGTGATGGAATTTTTGGCCAAATTTTCAAACTTTTTGTTTCACGTAATTATTTATTTCCTAACTAATTAGGGGTTGTAGATAACAAATCTGTTATCCGTTTCTGCCGCAGAGATTTTAAAATTGAGTTATGAATTTTTTTTGGAATTACAAAAATATCAAAAAAAGTTGTTTGAAATTTTTTTGTGAGATAATGTGAGGCCTCTTATATTTGTTTTAATTTATTTTGCATGCAATAGCCCTAGTAGAATAACTGACAAAAATTTCCCGGCTTTACTTCTTTTCCTGAATTTTTTATAAATTTTCAAACATATTTTTTCAAAAAAACCTTAAAAATCGATAAAATTTTAGAGCAAAGTGATGGAATTTTTGGCCAAATTTTCAAACTTTTCGTTTCACGTAATTATTTATTTCCTAACTAATTAGGGGTCGTAGATAACAAATCTGTTATTCGTTTCTGCCGCAGAGATTTTAAAATTGAGTTATGAATTTTTTTTGGAATTACAAAAACATCAAAAAAAGTTGTTTGAAAATTTTTTGTGAGATAATGTGAGGCCACTTATATTTCTTTTAATTTATTTTGCATACAATAGCCCTACTAGAATAACTGACAAAAATTTCCCGGCTTTACTTCTTTTCCTGAATTTTTTATAAATTTTCAAACATATTTTTTCAAAAAAACCTTAAAAATCGATAAAATTTTAGAGCAAAGTGATGGAATTTTTGGCCAAATTTTCAAACTTTTCGATTCACGTAATTATTTATTTCCTAACTAATTAGGGGTCGTAGATAACAAATCTGTTATTCGTTTCTGCCGCAGAGATTTTAAAATTGAGTTATGAACTTTTTTTTGGAATTACAAAAACATCAAAAAAAGTTGTTTGAAAATTTTTTGTGAGATAATGTGAGGCCACTTATATTTCTTTTAATTTATTTTGCATACAATAGCCCTACTAGAATAACTGACAAAAATTTCCCGGCTTTACTTCTTTTCCTGAATTTTTTATAAATTTTCAAACATATTTTTTCAAAAAAACCTTAAAAATCGATAAAATTTTAGAGCAAAGTGATGGAATTTTTGGCCAAATTTTCAAACTTTTCGATTCACGTAATTATTTATTTCCTAACTAATTAGGGGTCGTAGATAACAAATCTGTTATTCGTTTCTGCCGCAGAGATTTTAAAATTGAGTTATGAATTTTTTTTGGAATTACAAAAACATCAAAAAAAGTTGTTTGAAAATTTTTTGTGAGATAATGTGAGGCCCCTTATATTTCTTTTAATTTATTTTGCATACAATAGCCCTAGTAGAATAACTGACAAAAATTTCCCGGCTTTACTTCTTTTCCTGAATTTTTTATAAATTTTCAAACATATTTTTTCAAAAAAACCTTAAAAATCGATAAAATTTTAGAGCAAAGTGATGGAATTTTTGGCGAAATTTTCAAACTTTTCGATTCACGTAATTATTTATTTCCTAACTAATTAGGGGTCGTAGATAACAAATCTGTTATCCGTTTCTGCCGCAGAGATTTTAAAATTGAGTTATGAATTTTTTTTGGAATTACAAAAATATCAAAAAAAGTTGTTTGAAATTTTTTTGTGAGATAATGTGAGGCCCCTTATATTTGTTTTAATTTATTTTGCATGCAATAGCCCTAGTAGAATAACTGACAAAAATTTCCCGGCTTTACTTCTTTTCCTGAATTTTTTATAAATTTTCAAACATATTTTTTCAAAAAAACCTTAAAAATCGATAAAATTTTAGAGCAAAGTGATGGAATTTTTGGCCAAATTTTCAAACTTTTCGTTTCACGTAATTATTTATTTCCTAACTAATTAGGGGTCGTAGATAACAAATCTGTTATTCGTTTCTGCCGCAGAGATTTTAAAATTGAGTTATGAATTTTTTTTGGAATGACAAAAATATCAAAAAAAGTTGTTTGAAATTTTTTTGTGAGATAATGTGAGGCCCCTTATATTTCTTTTAATTTATTTTGCATGCAATAGCCCTAGTAGAATAACTGACAAAAATTTCCCGGCTTTACTTCTTTTCCTGAATTTTTATATAAATTTTCAAACATATTTTTTCAAAAAAACCTTAAAAATCGATAAAATTTTAGAGCAAAGTGATGGAATTTTTGGCCAAATTTTCAAACTTTTCGATTCACGTAATTATTTATTTCCTAACTAATTAGGGGTCGTAGATAACAAATCTGTGATTCGTTTCTGCCGCAGAGATTTTAAAATTGAGTTATGAATTTTTTTTGGAATTACAAAAAACATCAAAAAAAGTTGTTTGAAAATTTTTTGTGAGATAATGTGAGGCCCCTTATATTTCTTTTAATTTATTTTGCATACAATAGCCCTAGTAGAATAACTGACAAAAATTTCCCGGCTTTACTTCTTTTCCTGAATTTTTTATAAATTTTCAAACATATTTTTTCAAAAAAACCTTAAAAATCGATAAAATTTTAGAGCAAAGTGATGGAATTTTTGGCCAAATTTTCAAACTTTTCGTTTCACGTAATTATTTATTTCCTAACTAATTAGGGGTCGTAGATAACAAATCTGTTATTCGTTTCTGCCGCAGAGATTTTAAAATTGAGTTATGAATTTTTTTTGGAATGACAAAAATATCAAAAAAAGTTGTTTGAAATTTTTTTGTGAGATAATGTGAGGCCCCTTATATTTCTTTTAATTTATTTTGCATGCAATAGCCCTAGTAGAATAACTGACAAAAATTTCCCGGCTTTACTTCTTTTCCTGAATTTTTATATAAATTTTCAAACATATTTTTTCAAAAAAACCTTAAAAATCGATAAAATTTTAGAGCAAAGTGATGGAATTTTTGGCCAAATTTTCAAACTTTTCGATTCACGTAATTATTTATTTCCTAACTAATTAGGGGTCGTAGATAACAAATCTGTGATTCGTTTCTGCCGCAGAGATTTTAAAATTGAGTTATGAATTTTTTTTGGAATTACAAAAACATCAAAAAAAGTTGTTTGAAAATTTTTTGTGAGATAATGTGAGGCCCCTTATATTTCTTTTAATTTATTTTGCATACAATAGCCCTAGTAGAATAACTGACAAAAATTTTCCGGCTTTACTTCTTTTCCTGAATTTTTTATAAATTTTCAAACATATTTTTTCAAAAAAACCTTAAAAATCGATAAAATTTTAGAGCAAAGTGATGGAATTTTTGGCCAAATTTTCAAACTTTTCGATTCACGTAATTATTTATTTCCTAACTAATTAGGGGTCGTAGATAACAAATCTGTTATCCGTTTCTGCCGCAGAGATTTTAAAATTGAGTTATGAATTTTTTTTGGAATTACAAAAATATCAAAAAAAGTTGTTTGAAATTTTTTTGTGAGATAATGTGAGGCCCCTTATATTTGTTTTAATTTATTTTGCATGCAATAGCCCTAGTAGAATAACTGACAAAAATTTCCCGGCTTTACTTCTTTTCCTGAATTTTTTATAAATTTTCAAACATATTTTTTCAAAAAAACCTTAAAAATCGATAAAATTTTAGAGCAAAGTGATGGAATTTTTGGCCAAATTTTCAAACTTTTCGTTTCACGTAATTATTTATTTCCTAACTAATTAGGGGTCGTAGATAACAAATCTGTTATTCGTTTCTGCCGCAGAGATTTTAAAATTGAGTTATGAATTTTTTTTGGAATTACAAAAACATCAAAAAAAGTTGTTTGAAATTTTTTTGTGAGATAATGTGAGGCCACTTATATTTCTTTTAATTTATTTTGCATACAATAGCCCTACTAGAATAACTGACAAAAATTTCCCGGCTTTACTTCTTTTCCTGAATTTTTTATAAATTTTCAAACATATTTTTTCAAAAAAACCTTAAAAATCGATAAAATTTTAGAGCAAAGTGATGGAATTTTTGGCCAAATTTTCAAACTTTTCGATTCACGTAATTATTTATTCCCTAACTAATTAGGGGTCGTAGATAACAAATCTGTTATCCGTTTCTGCCGCAGAGATTTTAAAATTGAGTTATGAATTTTTTTTTGGAATTACAAAAATATCAAAAAAAGTTGTTTGAAATTTTTTTGTGAGATAATGTGAGGCCCCTTATATTTCTTTTAATTTATTTTGCATGCAATAGCCCTAGTAGAATAACTGACAAAAATTTCCCGGCTTTACTTCTTTTCCTGAATTTTTTATAAATTTTCAAACATATTTTTTCAAAAAAACCTTAAAAATCGATAAAATTTTAGAGCAAAGTGATGGAATTTTTGGCCAAATTTTCAAACTTTTCGTTTCACGTAATTATTTATTTCCTAACTAATTAGGGGTCGTAGATAACAAATCTGTTATTCGTTTCTGCCGCAGAGATTTTAAAATTGAGTTATGAATTTTTTTTGGAATGACAAAAATATCAAAAAAAGTTGTTTGAAATTTTTTTGTGAGATAATGTGAGGCCCCTTATATTTCTTTTAATTTATTTTGCATGCAATAGCCCTAGTAGAATAACTGACAAAAATTTCCCGGCTTTACTTCTTTTCCTGAATTTTTATATAAATTTTCAAACATATTTTTTCAAAAAAACCTTAAAAATCGATAAAATTTTAGAGCAAAGTGATGGAATTTTTGGCCAAATTTTCAAACTTTTCGATTCACGTAATTATTTATTTCCTAACTAATTAGGGGTCGTAGATAACAAATCTGTTATTCGTTTCTGCCGCAGAGATTTTAAAATTGAGTTATGAATTTTTTTTGGAATTACAAAAACATCAAAAAAAGTTGTTTGAAAATTTTTTGTGAGATAATGTGAGGCCCCTTATATTTCTTTTAATTTATTTTGCATACAATAGCCCTAGTAGAATAACTGACAAAAATTTCCCGGCTTTACTTCTTTTCCTGAATTTTTTATAAATTTTCAAACATATTTTTTCAAAAAAACCTTAAAAATCGATAAAATTTTAGAGCAAAGTGATGGAATTTTTGGCCAAATTTTCAAACTTTTCGATTCACGTAATTATTTATTTCCTAACTAATTAGGAGTCGTAGATAACAAATCTGTTATCCGTTTCTGCCGCAGAGATTTTAAAATTGAGTTATGAATTTTTTTTGGAATTACAAAAATATCAAAAAAAGTTGTTTGAAATTTTTTTGTGAGATAATGTGAGGCCCCTTATATTTGTTTTAATTTATTTTGCATGCAATAGCCCTAGTAGAATAACTGACAAAAATTTCCCGGCTTTACTTCTTTTCCTGAATTTTTTATAAATTTTCAAACATATTTTTTCAAAAAAACCTTAAAAATCGATAAAATTTTAGAGCAAAGTGATGGAATTTTTGGCCAAATTTTCAAACTTTTCGTTTCACGTAATTATTTATTTCCTAACTAATTAGGGGTCGTAGATAACAAATCTGTTATTCGTTTCTGCCGCAGAGATTTTAAAATTGAGTTATGAATTTTTTTTGGAATTACAAAAACATCAAAAAAAGTTGTTTGAAATTTTTTTGTGAGATAATGTGAGGCCACTTATATTTCTTTTAATTTATTTTGCATACAATAGCCCTACTAGAATAACTGACAAAAATTTCCCGGCTTTACTTCTTTTCCTGAATTTTTTATAAATTTTCAAACATATTTTTTCAAAAAAACCTTAAAAATCGATAAAATTTTAGAGCAAAGTGATGGAATTTTTGGCCAAATTTTCAAACTTTTCGATTCACGTAATTATTTATTCCCTAACTAATTAGGGGTCGTAGATAACAAATCTGTTATCCGTTTCTGCCGCAGAGATTTTAAAATTGAGTTATGAATTTTTTTTTGGAATTACAAAAATATCAAAAAAAGTTGTTTGAAATTTTTTTGTGAGATAATGTGAGGCCCCTTATATTTCTTTTAATTTATTTTGCATGCAATAGCCCTAGTAGAATAACTGACAAAAATTTCCCGGCTTTACTTCTTTTCCTGAATTTTTTATAAATTTTCAAACATATTTTTTCAAAAAAACCTTAAAAATCGATAAAATTTTAGAGCAAAGTGATGGAATTTTTGGCCAAATTTTCAAACTTTTCGATTCACGTAATTATTTATTTCCTAACTAATTAGGGGTCGTAGATAACAAATCTGTTATTCGTTTCGGTTGAAATTTTCCTTACCGAAAATCTGATAGAGGCTAACACTTACCGGTATTTGATAGCTGACCTGTAACAGATGCCAGTGGCACTTACCGCACTTTGCGGAAATGCTTTGATCTCAAGTTATTAAGGTTCCAATGTTGACACTTTTCCTTACCGAAAATCTGCTTAACTTACAAAAACTTGTAGAAATTCTTTTCTTAACATTTTTTTCTTCAAAACATAAAAAATTCCTTTTACTTGTTTATTAAACACAATGATAATAATAATTAGCATAACTCCTGCGCAAGGAATACAAGCAAAATCGTTAATGATAATGATTATTAGCATAACCCCTGCGCAAGGATTGCAAACAAAATCGTTAATGATGATTAGCATAACCCCTGCGCAAGAAATACAAGCAAAATCGTTAATGATAATGATTATTAGCATAACCCCTGCGCAAGGAATGCAAACAAAATTGTTAATGACGATTAGCATAACCCCTGCGCAAGGAATACAAGCAAAATCGTTAATGATAATGATTACTAAAATAACCCGTGCGCAAGGAATGCAAACAAAATCGTTAATGACGATTAGCATGACCCCTGCGCAAGGAATACAAACCAAATTAAAGAGAACCACGTCAGACTAACATATCGGCTATCAAATACCGGCAAGCACAAAAAATTTCAAAATTGAAACCATAATAAGTTGAGATTAAAACATTTCCGCAAAGAACGGTAAGTACCACTAGCATCTTCTAAATGTCAGCTATCAAATACCAGTAAGTGTTACCCTCTATCAGATTTTCGGTAAGAAAAAGTGTCAACATTGAAACCTTAATAACTTAAGATCAAAGCATTTCCGCAAGGTGCGGTAAATGCTACTACCATCCGTTACATGTCAACTATCAAATACCAGTAAGTGTTACTCTCTATCAGATTTTCGGTAAAAAAAAAAATTAATAACTTGAGATCAAAGCATTTCCGCAAAGTTCAGTAAGTGCCACTGGCATCTATTAAATGTCAGCTATCAAATACCGGTAAGTATTACCACCTATCAGATTTTCGGTAAGAAAAATTTGAGCCTTCGTTTCTGCCGCAGAGATTTTAAAATTGAGTTATGAATTTTTTTTGGAATTACAAAAACATCAAAAAAAGTTGTTTGAAAATTTTTTGTGAGATAATGTGAGGCCCCTTATATTTCTTTTAATTTATTTTGCATACAATAGCCCTAGTAGAATAACTGACAAAAATTTCCCGGCTTTACTTCTTTTCCTGAATTTTTTATAAATTTTCAAACATATTTTTTCAAAAAAACCTTAAAAATCGATAAAATTTTAGAGCAAAGTGATGGAATTTTTGGCCAAATTTTCAAACTTTTCGATTCACGTAATTATTTATATCCTAACTAATTAGGGGTCGTAGATAACAAATCTGTTATCCGTTTCTGCCGCAGAGATTTTAAAATTGAGTTATAAATTTTTTTTGGAATTACAAAAATATCAAAAAAAGTTGTTTGAAATTTTTTTGTGAGATAATGTGAGGCCCCTTATATTTCTTTTAATTTATTTTGCATGCAATAGCCCTAGTAGAATAACTGACAAAAATTTCCCGGCTTTACTTCTTTTCCTGAATTTTTTATAAATTTTCAAACATATTTTTTCAAAAAAACCTTAAAAATCGATAAAATTTTAGAGCAAAGTGATGGAATTTTTGGCCAAATTTTTAAACTTTTCGATTCACGTAATTATTTATTTCCTAACTAATTAGGGGTCGTAGATAACAAATCTGTTTTTCGTTTCTGCCGCAGAGACTTTAAAATTGAGTTATGAATTTTTTTTGGAATTACAAAAACATCAAAAAAAGTTGTTTGAAAAATTTTTGTGAGATAATGTGAGGCCCTTTATATTTCCTTTAATTTATTTTGCATACAATAGCCCTAGTAGAATAACTGACAAAAATTTCCCGGCTTTACTTCTTTTCCTGAATTTTTTATAAATTTTCAAACATATTTTTTCAAAAAAACCTTAAAAATCGATAAAATTTTAGAGCAAAGTGATGGAATTTTTGGCCAAATTTTCAAACTTTTCGATTCACGTAATTATTTATTTCCTAACTAATTAGGGGTCGTAGATAACAAATCTGTTATCCGTTTCTGCCGCAGAGATTTTAAAATTGAGTTATGAATTTTTTTTGGAATTACAAAAATATCAAAAAAAGTTGTTTGAAATTTTTTTGTGAGATAATGTGAGGCCCCTTGTATTTCTTTTAATTTATTTTGCATGCAATAGCCCTAGTAGAATAACTGACAAAAATTTACCGGCATTACTTCTTTTCCTGAATTTTTTATAAATTTTCAAACATATTTTTTCAAAAAAACCTTAAAAATCGATAAAATTTTAGAGCAAAGTGATGGAATTTTTGGCCAAATTTTCAAACTTTTCGATTCACGTAATTATTTATTTCCTAACTCATTAGGGGTCGTAGATAACAAATCTGTTATCCGTTTCTGCCGCAGAGATTTTAAAATTGAGTTATGAATTTTTTTTGGAATTACAAAAATATCAAAAAAAGTTGTTTGAAATTTTTTTGTGAGATAATGTGAGGCCCCTTATATTTCTTTTAATTTATTTTGCATGCAATAGCCCTAGTAGAATAACTGACAAAAATTTCCCGGCTTTACTTCTTTTCCTGAATTTTTTATAAATTTTCAAACATATTTTTTCAAAAAAAACTTAAAAATCGATAAAATTTTAGAGCAAAGTGATGGAATTTTTGGCCAAATTTTTAAACTTTTCAATTCACGTAATTATTTATTTCCTAACTAATTAGGGGTCGTAGATAACAAATCTGTTTTTCGTTTCTGCCGCAGAGACTTTAAAATTGAGTTATGAATTTTTTTTGGAATTACAAAAACATCAAAAAAAGTTGTTTGAAAATTTTTTGTGAGATAATGTGAGGCCCCTTATATTTCTTTTAATTTATTTTGCATGCAATAGCCCTAGTAGAATAACTGACAAAAATTTCCCGGCTTTACTTCTTTTCCTGAATTTTTTATAAATTTTCAAACATATTTTTTCAAAAAAACCTTAAAAATCGATAAAATTTTAGAGCAAAGTGATGGAATTTTTGGCCAAATTTTCAAACTTTTCGATTCACGTAATTATTTATTTCCTAACTAATTAGGGGTCGTAGATAACAAATCTGTTATCCGTTTCTGCCGCAGAGATTTTAAAATTGAGTTATGAATTTTTTTTGGAATTACAAAAATATCAAAAAAAGTTGTTTGAAATTTTTTTGTGAGATAATGTGAGGCCCCTTATATTTCTTTTAATTTATTTTGCATGCAATAGCCCTAGTAGAGTAACTGACAAAAATTTCCCGGCTTTACTTCTTTTCCTGAATTTTTTATAAATTTTCAAACATATTTTTTCAAAAAAACCTTAAAAATCGATAAAATTTTAGAGCAAAGTGATGGAATTTTTGGCCAAATTTTCAAACTTTTCGATTCACGTAATTATTTATTTCCTAACTAATTAGGGGTTGTAGATACCAAATCTGTTATCCGTTTCTGCCGCAGAGATTTTAAAATTGAGTTATGAATTTTTTTTGGAATTACAAAAATATCAAAAAAAGTTGTTTGAAATTTTTTTTTGAGATAATGTGAGGCCCCTTATATTTGTTTTAATTTATTTTGCATGCAATAGCCCTAGTAGAATAACTGACAAAAATTTCCCGGCTTTACTTCTTTTCCTGAATTTTTTATAAATTTTCAAACATATTTTTTCAAAAAAACCTTAAAAATCGATAAAATTTTAGAGCAAAGTGATGGAATTTTTGGCCAAATTTTCAAACTTTTCGTTTCACGTAATTATTTATTTCCTAACTAATTAGGGGTCGTAGATAACAAATCTGTTATTCGTTTCTGCCGCAGAGATTTTAAAATTGAGTTATGAATTTTTTTTGGAATGACAAAAATATCAAAAAAAGTTGTTTGAAATTTTTTTGTGAGATAATGTGAGGCCCCTTATATTTCTTTTAATTTATTTTGCATGCAATAGCCCTAGTAGAATAACTGACAAAAATTTCCCGGCTTTACTTCTTTTCCTGAATTTTTATATAAATTTTCAAACATATTTTTTCAAAAAAACCTTAAAAATCGATAAAATTTTAGAGCAAAGTGATGGAATTTTTGGCCAAATTTTCAAACTTTTCGATTCACGTAATTATTTATTTCCTAACTAATTAGGGGTCGTAGATAACAAATCTGTTATTCGTTTCTGCCGCAGAGATTTTAAAATTGAGTTATGAATTTTTTTTGGAATTACAAAAACATCAAAAAAAGTTGTTTGAAAATTTTTTGTGAGATAATGTGAGGCCCCTTATATTTCTTTTAATTTATTTTGCATACAATAGCCCTAGTAGAATAACTGACAAAAATTTCCCGGCTTTACTTCTTTTCCTGAATTTTTTATAAATTTTCAAACATATTTTTTCAAAAAAACCTTAAAAATCGATAAAATTTTAGAGCAAAGTGATGGAATTTTTGGCCAAATTTTCAAACTTTTCGTTTCACGTAATTATTTATTTCCTAACTCATTAGGGGTCGTAGATAACAAATCTGTTATCCGTTTCTGCCGCAGAGATTTTAAAATTGAGTTATGAATTTTTTTTGGAATTACCAAAATATCAAAAAAAGTTGTTTGAAATTTTTTTGTGAGATAATGTGAGGCCCCTTATATTTCTTTTAATTTATTTTGCATGCAATAGCCCTAGTAGAATAACTGACAAAAATTTCCCGGCTTTACTTCTTTTCCTGAATTTTTTATAAATTTTCAAACATATCTTTTCAAAAAAACCTTAAAAATCGATAAAATTTTAGAGCAAAGTGATGGAATTTTTGGCCAAATTTTTAAACTTTTCAATTCACGTAATTATTTATTTCCTAACTAATTAGGGGTCGTAGATAACAAATCTGTTATCCGTTTCTGCCGCAGAGATTTTAAAATTGAGTTATGAATTTTTTTTGGAATTACAAAAATATCAAAAAAAGTTGTTTGAAATTTTTTTGTGAGATAATGTGAGGCCCCTTATATTTCTTTTAATTTATTTTGCATGCAATAGCCCTAGTAGAATAACTGACAAAAATTTCCCGGCTTTACTTCTTTTCCTGAATTTTTTATAAATGTTCAAACATATTTTTTCAAAAAAACCTTAAAAATCGATAAAATTTTAGAGCAAAGTGATGGAATTTTTGGCCAAATTTTCAAACTTTTCGTTTCACGTAATTATTTATTTCCTAACTAATTAGGGGTCGTAGATAACAAATCTGTTATTCGTTTCTGCCGCAGAGATTTTAAAATTGAGTTATGAATTTTTTTTGGAATTACAAAAACATCAAAAAAAGTTGTTTGAAAATTTTTTGTGAGATAATGTGAGGCCACTTATATTTCTTTTAATTTATTTTGCATACAATAGCCCTACTAGAATAACTGACAAAAATTTCCCGGCTTTACTTCTTTTCCTGAATTTTTTATAAATTTTCAAACATATTTTTTCAAAAAAACCTTAAAAATCGATAAAATTTTAGAGCAAAGTGATGGAATTTTTGGCCAAATTTTCAAACTTTTCGATTCACGTAATTATTTATTTCCTAACTAATTAGGGGTCGTAGATAACAAATCTGTTATCCGTTTCTGCCGCAGAGATTTTAAAATTGAGTTATGATTTTTTTTTGGAATTACAAAAATATCAAAAAAAGTTGTTTGAAATTTTTTTGTGAGATAATGTGAGGCCCCTTATATTTCTTTTAATTTATTTTGCATGCAATAGCCCTAGTAGAATAACTGACAAAAATTTCCCGGCTTTACTTCTTTTCCTGGATTTTTTATAAATTTTCAAACATATTTTTTCAAAAAAAACCTTAAAAATCGATAAAATTTTAGAGCAAAGTGATGGAATTTTTGGCCAAATTTTCAAACTTTTCGTTTCACGTAATTATTTATTTCCTAACTAATTAGGGGTCGTAGATAACAAATCTGTTATCCGTTTTTGCCGCAGAGATTTTAAAATTGAGTTATGAATTTTTTTTGGAATTACAAAAATATCAAAAAAAGTTGTTTTAAATTTTTTTGTGAGATAATGTGAGGCCCCTTATATTTGTTTTAATTTATTTTGCATGCAATAGCCCTAGTAGAATAACTGACAAAAATTTCCCGGCTTTACTTCTTTTCCTGAATTTTTTATAAATTTTCAAACATATTTTTTCCAAAAAACCTTAAAAATCGATAAAATTTTAGAGCAAAGTGATGGAATTATTGGCCAAATTTTCAAACTTTTCGTTTCACGTAATTATTTATTTCCTAACTAATTAGGGGTTGTAGATAACAAATCTGTTTTTCGTTTCTGCCGCAGAGACTTTAAAATTGAGTTATGAATTTTTTTTGGAATTACAAAAACATCAAAAAAAGTTGTTTGAAAATTTTTTGTGAGATAATGTGAGGCCCCTTATATTTCTTTTAATTTATTTTGCATACAATAGCCCTAGTAGAATAACTGACAAAAATTTCCCGGCTTTACTTCTTTTCCTGAATTTTTTATAAATTTTCAAACATATTTTTTCAAAAAAACCTTAAAAATCGATAAAATTTTAGAGCAAAGTGATGGAATTTTTGGCCAAATTTTCAAACTTTTCGTTTCACGTAATTATTTATTTCCTAACTCATTAGGGGTCGTAGATAACAAATCTGTTATCCGTTTCTGCCGCAGAGATTTTAAAATTGAGTTATGAATTTTTTTTGGAATTACAAAAATATCAAAAAAAGTTGTTTGAAATTTTTTTGTGAGATAATGTGAGGCCCCTTATATTTCTTTTAATTTATTTTGCATGCAATAGCCCTAGTAGAATAACTGACAAAAATTTCCCGGCTTTACTTCTTTTCCTGAATTTTTTATAAATTTTCAAACATATTTTTTCAAAAAAACCTTAAAAATCGATAAAATTTTAGAGCAAAGTGATGGAATTTTTGGCCAAATTTTTAAACTTTTCAATTCACGTAATTATTTATTTCCTAACTAATTAGGGGTCGTAGATAACAAATCTGTTATCCGTTTCTGCCGCAGAGATTTTAAAATTGAGTTATGAATTTTTTTTGGAATTACAAAAATATCAAAAAAAGTTGTTTGAAATTTTTTTGTGAGATAATGTGAGGCCCCTTATATTTCTTTTAATTTATTTTGCATGCAATAGCCCTAGTAGAATAACTGACAAAAATTTCCCGGCTTTACTTCTTTTCCTGAATTTTTTATAAATTTTCAAACATATTTTTTCAAAAAAACCTTAAAAATCGATAAAATTTTAGAGCAAAGTGATGGAATTTTTGGCCAAATTTTCAAACTTTTCGATTCACGTAATTATTTATTTCCTAACTAATTAGGGGTTGTAGATAACAAATCTGTTATCCGTTTCTGCCGCAGAGATTTTAAAATTGAGTTATGAATTTTTTTTGGAATTACAAAAATATCAAAAAAAGTTGTTTGAAATTTTTTTGTGAGATAATGTGAGGCCCCTTATATTTGTTTTAATTTATTTTGCATGCAATAGCCCTAGTAGAATAACTGACAAAAATTTCCCGGCTTTACTTCTTTTCCTGAATTTTTTATAAATGTTCAAACATATTTTTTCAAAAAAACCTTAAAAATCGATAAAATTTTAGAGCAAAGTGATGGAATTTTTGGCCAAATTTTCAAACTTTTCGTTTCACGTAATTATTTATTTCCTAACTAATTAGGGGTCGTAGATAACAAATCTGTTATTCGTTTCTGCCGCAGAGATTTTAAAATTGAGTTATGAATTTTTTTTGGAATTACAAAAACATCAAAAAAAGTTGTTTGAAAATTTTTTGTGAGATAATGTGAGGCCACTTATATTTCTTTTAATTTATTTTGCATACAATAGCCCTACTAGAATAACTGACAAAAATTTCCCGGCTTTACTTCTTTTCCTGAATTTTTTATAAATTTTCAAACATATTTTTTCAAAAAAACCTTAAAAATCGATAAAATTTTAGAGCAAAGTGATGGAATTTTTGGCCAAATTTTCAAACTTTTCGATTCACGTAATTATTTATTTCCTAACTAATTAGGGGTCGTAGATAACAAATCTGTTATCCGTTTCTGCCGCAGAGATTTTAAAATTGAGTTATGATTTTTTTTTGGAATTACAAAAATATCAAAAAAAGTTGTTTGAAATTTTTTTGTGAGATAATGTGAGGCCCCTTATATTTCTTTTAATTTATTTTGCATGCAATAGCCCTAGTAGAATAACTGACAAAAATTTCCCGGCTTTACTTCCTTTCCTGAATTTTTTATAAATTTTCAAACATATTTTTTCAAAAAAACCTTAAAAATCGATAAAATTTTAGAGCAAAGTGATGGAATTTTTGGCCAAATTTTCAAACTTTTCGTTTCACGTAATTATTTATTTCCTAACTAATTAGGGGTCGTAGATAACAAATCTGTTATCCGTTTCTGCCGCAGAGATTTTAAAATTGAGTTATGAATTTTTTTTGGAATTACAAAAATATCAAAAAAAGTTGTTTGAAATTTTTTTGTGAGATAATGTGAGGCCCCTTATATTTCTTTTAATTTATTTTGCATGCAATAGCCCTAGTAGAATAACTGACAAAAATTTCCCGGCTTTACTTCTTTTCCTGAATTTTTTATAAATTTTCAAACATATTTTTTCAAAAAAACCTTAAAAATCGATAAAATTTTAGAGCAAAGTGATGGAATTTTTGGCCAATTTTTCAAACTTTTCGATTCACGTAATTATTTATTTCCTAACTAATTAGGGGTCGTAGATAACAAATCTGTTATTCGTTTCTGCCGCAGAGATTTTAAAATTGAGTTATGAATTTTTTTTGGAATTACAAAAACATCAAAAAAAGTTGTTTGAAATTTTTTTGTGAGATAATGTGAGGCCCCTTATATTTCTTTTAATTTATTTTGCATACAATAGCCCTAGTAGAATAACTGACAAAAATTTCCCGGCTTTACTTCTTTTCCTGAATTTTTTATAAATTTTCAAACATATTTTTTCAAAAAAACCTTAAAAATCGATAAAATTTTAGAGCAAAGTGATGGAATTTTTGGCCAAATTTTCAAACTTTTTGATTCACGTAATTATTTATTTCCTAACTAATTAGGGGTCGTAGATAACAAATCTGTTATCCGTTTCTGCCGCAGAGATTTTAAAATTGAGTTATGAATTTTTTTTGGAATTACAAAAATATCAAAAAAAGTTGTTTGAAATTTTTTTGTGAGATAATGTGAGGCCCCTTATATTTGTTTTAATTTATTTTGCATGCAATAGCCCTAGTAGAATAACTGACAAAAATTTCCCGGCTTTACTTCTTTTCCTGAATTTTTTATAAATTTTCAAACATATTTTTTCAAAAAAACCTTAAAAATCGATAAAATTTTAGAGCAAAGTGATGGAATTTTTGGCCAAATTTTCAAACTTTTCGTTTCACGTAATTATTTATTTCCTAACTAATTAGGGGTCGTAGATAACAAATCTGTTATTCGTTTCTGCCGCAGAGATTTTAAAATTGAGTTATGAATTTTTTTTGGAATTACAAAAACATCAAAAAAAGTTGTTTGAAATTTTTTTGTGAGATAATGTGAGGCCCCTTATATTTCTTTTAATTTATTTTGCATGCAATAGCCCTAGTAGAATAACTGACAAAAATTTCCCGGCTTTACTTCTTTTCCTGAATTTTTTATAAATTTTCAAACATATTTTTTCAAAAAAACCTTAAAAATCGATAAAATTTTAGAGCAAAGTGATGGAATTTTTGGCCAATTTTTCAAACTTTTCGATTCACGTAATTATTTATTTCCTAACTAATTAGGGGTCGTAGATAACAAATCTGTTATTCGTTTCTGCCGCAGAGATTTTAAAATTGAGTTATGAATTTTTTTTGGAATTACAAAAACATCAAAAAAAGTTGTTTGAAATTTTTTTGTGAGATAATGTGAGGCCCCTTATATTTCTTTTAATTTATTTTGCATACAATAGCCCTAGTAGAATAACTGACAAAAATTTCCCGGCTTTACTTCTTTTCCTGAATTTTTTATAAATTTTCAAACATATTTTTTCAAAAAAACCTTAAAAATCGATAAAATTTTAGAGCAAAGTGATGGAATTTTTGGCGAAATTTTCAAACTTTTCGATTCACGTAATTATTTATTTCCTAACTAATTAGGGGTCGTAGATAACAAATCTGTTATCCGTTTCTGCCGCAGAGATTTTAAAATTGAGTTATGATTTTTTTTTGGAATTACAAAAATATCAAAAAAAGTTGTTTGAAATTTTTTTGTGAGATAATGTGAGGCCCCTTATATTTGTTTTAATTTATTTTGCATGCAATAGCCCTAGTAGAATAACTGACAAAAATTTCCCGGCTTTACTTCTTTTCCTGAATTTTTTATAAATTTTCAAACATATTTTTTCAAAAAAACCTTAAAAATCGATAAAATTTTAGAGCAAAGTGATGGAATTTTTGGCCAAATTTTCAAACTTTTCGTTTCACGTAATTATTTATTTCCTAACTAATTAGGGGTCGTAGATAACAAATCTGTTATTCGTTTCTGCCGCAGAGATTTTAAAATTGAGTTATGAATTTTTTTTGGAATGACAAAAATATCAAAAAAAGTTGTTTGAAATTTTTTTGTGAGATAATGTGAGGCCCCTTATATTTCTTTTAATTTATTTTGCATGCAATAGCCCTAGTAGAATAACTGACAAAAATTTCCCGGCTTTACTTCTTTTCCTGAATTTTTATATAAATTTTCAAACATATTTTTTCAAAAAAACCTTAAAAATCGATAAAATTTTAGAGCAAAGTGATGGAATTTTTGGCCAAATTTTCAAACTTTTCGATTCACGTAATTATTTATTTCCTAACTAATTAGGGGTCGTAGATAACAAATCTGTTATTCGTTTCTGCCGCAGAGATTTTAAAATTGAGTTATGAATTTTTTTTGGAATTACAAAAACATCAAAAAAAGTTGTTTGAAAATTTTTTGTGAGATAATGTGAGGCCCCTTATATTTCTTTTAATTTATTTTGCATACAATAGCCCTAGTAGAATAACTGACAAAAATTTCCCGGCTTTACTTCTTTTCCTGAATTTTTTATAAATTTTCAAACATATTTTTTCAAAAAAACCTTAAAAATCGATAAAATTTTAGAGCAAAGTGATGGAATTTTTGGCCAAATTTTCAAACTTTTCGTTTCACGTAATTATTTATTTCCTAACTCATTAGGGGTCGTAGATAACAAATCTGTTATCCGTTTCTGCCGCAGAGATTTTAAAATTGAGTTATGAATTTTTTTTGGAATTACAAAAATATCAAAAAAAGTTGTTTGAAATTTTTTGTGAGATAATGTGAGGCCCCTTATATTTCTTTTAATTTATTTTTCATACAATAGCCCTAGTAGAATAACTGACAAAAATTTCCCGGCTTTACTTCTTTTCCTGAATTTTTTATAAATTTTCAAACATATTTTTTCAAAAAAACCTTAAAAATCGATAAAATTTTAGAGCAAAGTGATGGAATTTTTGGCCAAATTTTTAAACTTTTCAATTCACGTAATTATTTATTTCCTAACTAATTAGGGGTCGTAGATAACAAATCTGTTTTTCGTTTCTGCCGCAGAGACTTTAAAATTGAGTTATGAATTTTTTTTGGAATTACAAAAACATCAAAAAAAGTTGTTTGAAAATTTTTTGTGAGATAATGTGAGGCCCCTTATATTTCTTTTAATTTATTTTGCATGCAATAGCCCTAGTAGAATAACTGACAAAAATTTCCCGGCTTTACTTCTTTTCCTGAATTTTTTATAAATTTTCAAACATATTTTTTCAAAAAAACCTTAAAAATCGATAAAATTTTAGAGCAAAGTGATGGAATTTTTGGCCAAATTTTCAAACTTTTCGATTCACGTAATTATTTATTTCCTAACTAATTAGGGGTCGTAGATAACAAATCTGTTATTCGTTTCTGCCGCAGAGATTTTAAAATTGAGTTATGAATTTTTTTTGGAATTACAAAAACATCAAAAAAAGTTGTTTGAAAATTTTTTGTGAGATAATGTGAGGCCCCTTATATTTCTTTTAATTTATTTTGCATACAATAGCCCTAGTAGAATAACTGACAAAAATTTCCCGGCTTTACTTCTTTTCCTGAATTTTTTATAAATTTTCAAACATATTTTTTCAAAAAAACCTTAAAAATCGATAAAATTTTAGAGCAAAGTGATGGAATTTTTGGCCAAATTTTCAAACTTTTCGATTCACGTAATTATTTATTTCCTAACTAATTAGGGGTCGTAGATAACAAATCTGTTATTCGTTTCTGCCGCAGAGATTTTAAAATTGAGTTATGAATTTTTTTTGGAATTACAAAAACATCAAAAAAAGTTGTTTGAAAATTTTTTGTGAGATAATGTGAGGCCCCTTATATTTCTTTTAATTTATTTTGCATACAATAGCCCTAGTAGAATAACTGACAAAAATTTCCCGGCTTTACTTCTTTTCCTGAATTTTTTATAAATTTTCAAACATATTTTTTCAAAAAAACCTTAAAAATCGATAAAATTTTAGAGCAAAGTGATGGAATTTTTGGCCAAATTTTCAAACTTTTCGTTTCACGTAATTATTTATTTCCTAACTCATTAGGGGTCGTAGATAACAAATCTGTTATCCGTTTCTGCCGCAGAGATTTTAAAATTGAGTTATGAATTTTTTTTGGAATTACAAAAATATCAAAAAAAGTTGTTTGAAATTTTTTGTGAGATAATGTGAGGCCCCTTATATTTCTTTTAATTTATTTTTCATACAATAGCCCTAGTAGAATAACTGACAAAAATTTCCCGGCTTTACTTCTTTTCCTGAATTTTTTATAAATTTTCAAACATATTTTTTCAAAAAAACCTTAAAAATCGATAAAATTTTAGAGCAAAGTGATGGAATTTTTGGCCAAATTTTTAAACTTTTCAATTCACGTAATTATTTATTTCCTAACTAATTAGGGGTCGTAGATAACAAATCTGTTTTTCGTTTCTGCCGCAGAGACTTTAAAATTGAGTTATGAATTTTTTTTGGAATTACAAAAACATCAAAAAAAGTTGTTTGAAAATTTTTTGTGAGATAATGTGAGGCCCCTTATATTTCTTTTAATTTATTTTGCATGCAATAGCCCTAGTAGAATAACTGACAAAAATTTCCCGGCTTTACTTCTTTTCCTGAATTTTTTATAAATTTTCAAACATATTTTTTCAAAAAAACCTTAAAAATCGATAAAATTTTAGAGCAAAGTGATGGAATTTTTGGCCAAATTTTCAAACTTTTCGATTCACGTAATTATTTATTTCCTAACTAATTAGGGGTCGTAGATAACAAATCTGTTATTCGTTTCTGCCGCAGAGATTTTAAAATTGAGTTATGAATTTTTTTTGGAATTACAAAAACATCAAAAAAAGTTGTTTGAAAATTTTTTGTGAGATAATGTGAGGCCCCTTATATTTCTTTTAATTTATTTTGCATACAATAGCCCTAGTAGAATAACTGACAAAAATTTCCCGGCTTTACTTCTTTTCCTGAATTTTTTATAAATTTTCAAACATATTTTTTCAAAAAAACCTTAAAAATCGATAAAATTTTAGAGCAAAGTGATGGAATTTTTGGCCAAATTTTCAAACTTTTCGATTCACGTAATTATTTATTTCCTAACTAATTAGGGGTCGTAGATAACAAATCTGTTATTCGTTTCTGCCGCAGAGATTTTAAAATTGAGTTATGAATTTTTTTTGGAATTACAAAAACATCAAAAAAAGTTGTTTGAAAATTTTTTGTGAGATAATGTGAGGCCCCTTATATTTCTTTTAATTTATTTTGCATACAATAGCCCTAGTAGAATAACTGACAAAAATTTCCCGGCTTTACTTCTTTTCCTGAATTTTTTATAAATTTTCAAACATATTTTTTCAAAAAAACCTTAAAAATCGATAAAATTTTAGAGCAAAGTGATGGAATTTTTGGCCAAATTTTCAAACTTTTCGATTCACGTAATTATTTATTTCCTAACTAATTAGGGGTCGTAGATAACAAATCTGTTATCCGTTTCTGCCGCAGAGATTTTAAAATTGAGTTATGAATTTTTTTTGGAATTACAAAAATATCAAAAAAAGTTGTTTGAAATTTTTTTGTGAGATAATGTGAGGCCCCTTATATTTCTTTTAATTTATTTTGCATGCAATAGCCCTAGTAGAATAACTGACAAAAATTTCCCCGCTTTACTTCTTTTCCTGAATTTTTTATAAATTTTCAAACATATTTTTTCAAAAAAACCTTAAAAATCGATAAAATTTTAGAGCAAAGTGATGGAATTTTTGGCCAAATTTTTAAACTTTTCAATTCACGTAATTATTTATTTCCTAACTAATTAGGGGTCGTAGATAACAAATCTGTTTTTCGTTTCTGCCGCAGAGACTTTAAAATTGAGTTATGAATTTTTTTTGGAATTACAAAAACATCAAAAAAAGTTGTTTGAAAATTTTTTGTGAGATAATGTGAGGCCCCTTATATTTCTTTTAATTTATTTTGCATACAATAGCCCTAGTAGAATAACTGACAAAAATTTCCCGGCTTTACTTCTTTTCCTGAATTTTTTATAAATTTTCAAACATATTTTTTCAAAAAAACCTTAAAAATCGATAAAATTTTAGAGCAAAGTGATGGAATTTTTGGCCAAATTTTCAAACTTTTCGATTCACGTAATTATTTATTTCCTAACTAATTAGGGGTCGTAGATAACAAATCTGTTATCCGTTTCTGCCGCAGAGATTTTAAAATTGAGTTATGAATTTTTTTTGGAATTACAAAAATATCAAAAAAAGTTGTTTGAAATTTTTTTGTGAGATAATGTGAGGCCCCTTATATTCCTTTTAATTTATTTTGCATGCAATAGCCCTAGTAAAATAACTGACAAAAATTTCCCGGTTTACTTCTTTTCCTGAATTTTTTATAAATTTTCAAACATATTTTTTCAAAAAAACCTTAAAAATCGATAAAATTTTAGAGCAAAGTGATGGAATTTTTGGCCAAATTTTCAAACTTTTCGATTCACGTAATTATTTATTTCCTAACTAATTAGGGGTCGTAGATAACAAATCTGTTATCCGTTTCTGCCGCAGAGATTTTAAAATTGAGTTATGAATTTTTTTTGGAATTACAAAAATATCAAAAAAAGTTGTTTGAAATTTTTTTGTGAGATAATGTGAGGCCCCTTATATTTCTTTTAATTTATTTTGCATGCAATAGCCCTAGTAGAATAACTGACAAAAATTTCCCGGCTTTACTTCTTTTCCTGAATTTTTTATAAATTTTCAAACATATTTTTTCAAAAAAACCTTAAAAATCGATAAAATTTTAGAGCAAAGTGATGAAATTTTTGGCCAAATTTTCAAACTTTTCGATTCACGTAATTATTTATTTCCTAACTAATTAGGGGTCGTAGATAACAAATCTGTTATTCGTTTCTGCCGCAGAGATTTTAAAATTGAGTTATGAATTTTTTTTGGAATTACAAAAACATCAAAAAAAGTTGTTTGAAAATTTTTTGTGAGATAATGTGAGGCCCCTTATATTTCTTTTAATTTATTTTGCATGCAATAGCCCTAGTAGAATAACTGACAAAAATTTCCCGGCTTTACTTCTTTTCCTGAATTTTTTATAAATTTTCAAACATATTTTTTCAAAAAAACCTTAAAAATCGATAAAATTTTAGAGCAAAGTGATGGAATTTTTGGCCAAATTTTCAAACTTTTCGATTCACGTAATTATTTATTTCCTAACTAATTAGGGGTCGTAGATAACAAATCTGTTATTCGTTTCTGCCGCAGAGATTTTAAAATTGAGTTATGAATTTTTTTTGGAATTACAAAAATATCAAAAAAAGTTGTTTGAAATTTTTTTGTGAGATAATGTGAGGCCCCTTATATTTCTTTTAATTTATTTTGCATGCAATAGCCCTAGTAGAATAACTGACAAAAATTTCCCGGCATTACTTCTTTTCCTGAATTTTTTATAAAATTTCAAACATATTTTTTCAAAAAAACCTTAAAAATCGATAAAATTTTAGAGCAAAGTGATGGAATTTTTGGCCAAATTTTCAAACTTTTCGATTCACGTAATTATTTATTTCCTAACTAATTAGGGGTCGTAGATAACAAATCTGTTATTCGTTTCTGCCGCAGAGATTTTAAAATTGAGTTATGAATTTTTTTTGGAATTACAAAAACATCAAAAAAAGTTGTTTGAAATTTTTTTGTGAGATAATGTGAGGCCCCTTATATTTCTTTTAATTTATTTTGCATACAATAGCCCTAGTAGAATAACTGACAAAAATTTCCCGGCTTTACTTCTTTTCCTGAATTTTTTATAAATTTTCAAACATATTTTTTCAAAAAAACCTTAAAAATCGATAAAATTTTAGAGCAAAGTGATGGAATTTTTGGCCAAATTTTCAAACTTTTCGATTCACGTAATTATTTATTTCCTAACTAATTAGGGGTCGTAGATAACAAATCTGTTATCCGTTTCTGCCGCAGAGATTTTAAAATTGAGTTATGAATTTTTTTTGGAATTACAAAAATATCAAAAAAAGTTGTTTGAAATTTTTTTGTGAGATAATGTGAGGCCCCTTATATTTCTTTTAATTTATTTTGCATGCAATAGCCCTAGTAGAATAACTGACAAAAATTTCCCGGCTTTACTTCTTTTCCTGAATTTTTTATAAATTTTCAAACATATTTTTTCAAAAAAACCTTAAAAATCGATAAAATTTTAGAGCAAAGTGATGGAATTTTTGGCCAAATTTTCAAACTTTTCGATTCACGTAATTATTTATTTCCTAACTAATTAGGGGTCGTAGATAACAAATCTGTTATTCGTTTCTGCCGCAGAGATTTTAAAATTGAGTTATGAATTTTTTTTGGAATTACAAAAACATCAAAAAAAGTTGTTTGAAAATTTTTTGTGAGATAATGTGAGGCCCCTTATATTTCTTTTAATTTATTTTGCATACAATAGCCCTAGTAGAATAACTGACAAAAATTTCCCGGCTTTACTTCTTTTCCTGAATTTTTTATAAATTTTCAAACATATTTTTTCAAAAAAACCTTAAAAATCGATAAAATTTTAGAGCAAAGTGATGGAATTTTTGGCCAAATTTTCAAACTTTTCGATTCACGTAATTATTTATTTCCTAACTAATTAGGGGTCGTAGATAACAAATCTGTTATCCGTTTCTGCCGCAGAGATTTTAAAATTGAGTTATGAATTTTTTTTGGAATTACAAAAATATCAAAAAAAGTTGTTTGAAATTTTTTTGTGAGATAATGTGAGGCCCCTTATATTTCTTTTAATTTATTTTGCATGCAATAGCCCTAGTAGAATAACTGACAAAAATTTCCCGGCTTTACTTCTTTTCCTGAATTTTTTATAAATTTTCAAACATATTTTTTCAAAAAAACCTTAAAAATCGATAAAATTTTAGAGCAAAGTGATGGAATTTTTGGCCAAATTTTCAAACTTTTCGATTCACGTAAATATTTATTTCCTAACTAATTAGGGGTCGTAGATAACAAATCTGTTATTCGTTTCTGCCGCAGAGATTTTAAAATTGAGTTATGAATTTTTTTTGGAATTACAAAAACATCAAAAAAAGTTGTTTGAAAATTTTTTGTGAGATAATGTGAGGCCCCTTATATTTCTTTTAATTTATTTTGCATACAATAGCCCTAGTAGAATAACTGACAAAAATTTCCCGGCTTTACTTCTTTTCCTGAATTTTTTATAAATTTTCAAACATATTTTTTCAAAAAAACCTTAAAAATCGATAAAATTTTAGAGCAAAGTGATGGAATTTTTGGCCAAATTTTCAAACTTTTCGATTCACGTAATTATTTATTTCCTAACTAATTAGGGGTCGTAGATAACAAATCTGTTATTCGTTTCTGCCGCAGAGATTTTAAAATTGAGTTATGAAATTTTTTTGGAATTACAAAAACATCAAAAAAAGTTGTTTGAAAATTTTTTGTGAGATAATGTGAGGCCCCTTATATTTCTTTTAATTTATTTTGCATACAATAGCCCTAGTAGAATAACTGACAAAAATTTCCCGGCTTTACTTCTTTTCCTGAATTTTTTATAAATTTTCAAACATATTTTTTCAAAAAAACCTTAAAAAATCGATAAAATTTTAGAGCAAAGTGATGGAATTTTTGGCCAAATTTTCAAACTTTTCGATTCACGTAATTATTTATTTCCTAACTAATTAGGGGTCGTAGATAACAAATCTGTTATCCGTTTCTGCCGCAGAGATTTTAAAATTGAGTTATGATTTTTTTTTGGAATTACAAAAATATCAAAAAAAGTTGTTTGAAATTTTTTTGTGAGATAATGTGAGGCCCCTTATATTTCTTTTAATTTATTTTGCATGCAATAGCCCTAGTAGAATAACTGACAAAAATTTCCCGGCTTTACTTCTTTTCCTGAATTTTTTATAAATTTTCAAACATATTTTTTCAAAAAAACCTTAAAAATCGATAAAATTTTAGAGCAAAGTGATGGAATTTTTGGCCAAATTTTCAAACTTTTCGATTCACGTAATTATTTATTTCCTAACTAATTAGGGGTCGTAGATAACAAATCTGTTATCCGTTTCTGCCGCAGAGATTTTAAAATTGAGTTATGAATTTTTTTTGGAATTACAAAAATATCAAAAAAAGTTGTTTGAAATTTTTTTGTGAGATAATGTGAGGCCCCTTATATTTCTTTTAATTTATTTTGCATGCAATAGCCCTAGTAGAATAACTGACAAAAATTTCCCGGCTTTACTTCTTTTCCTGAATTTTTTATAAATTTTCAAACATATTTTTTCAAAAAAACCTTAAAAATCGATAAAATTTTAGAGCAAAGTGATGGAATTTTTGGCCAAATTTTCAAACTTTTCGATTCACGTAATTATTTATTTCCTAACTAATTAGGGGTCGTAGATAACAAATCTGTTATTCGTTTCTGCCGCAGAGATTTTAAAATTGAGTTATGAATTTTTTTTGGAATTACAAAAACATCAAAAAAAGTTGTTTGAAAATTTTTTGTGAGATAATGTGAGGCCCCTTATATTTCTTTTAATTTATTTTGCATACAATAGCCCTAGTAGAATAACTGACAAAAATTTCCCGGCTTTACTTCTTTTCCTGAATTTTTTATAAATTTTCAAACATATTTTTTCAAAAAAACCTTAAAAATCGATAAAATTTTAGAGCAAAGTGATGGAATTTTTGGCCAAATTTTCAAACTTTTCGATTCACGTAATTATTTATTTCCTAACTAATTAGGGGTCGTAGATAACAAATCTGTTATCCGTTTCTGCCGCAGAGATTTTAAAATTGAGTTATGAATTTTTTTTGGAATTACAAAAATATCAAAAAAAGTTGTTTGAAATTTTTTTGTGAGATAATGTGAGGCCCCTTATATTTCTTTTAATTTATTTTGCATGCAATAGCCCTAGTAGAATAACTGACAAAAATTTCCCGGCTTTACTTCTTTTCCTGAATTTTTTATAAATTTTCAAACATATTTTTTCAAAAAAACCTTAAAAATCGATAAAATTTTAGAGCAAAGTGATGGAATTTTTGGCCAAATTTTCAAACTTTTCGATTCACGTAAATATTTATTTCCTAACTAATTAGGGGTCGTAGATAACAAATCTGTTATTCGTTTCTGCCGCAGAGATTTTAAAATTGAGTTATGAATTTTTTTTGGAATTACAAAAACATCAAAAAAAGTTGTTTGAAAATTTTTTGTGAGATAATGTGAGGCCCCTTATATTTCTTTTAATTTATTTTGCATACAATAGCCCTAGTAGAATAACTGACAAAAATTTCCCGGCTTTACTTCTTTTCCTGAATTTTTTATAAATTTTCAAACATATTTTTTCAAAAAAACCTTAAAAATCGATAAAATTTTAGAGCAAAGTGATGGAATTTTTGGCCAAATTTTCAAACTTTTCGATTCACGTAATTATTTATTTCCTAACTAATTAGGGGTCGTAGATAACAAATCTGTTATTCGTTTCTGCCGCAGAGATTTTAAAATTGAGTTATGAATTTTTTTTTGGAATTACAAAAACATCAAAAAAAGTTGTTTGAAAATTTTTTGTGAGATAATGTGAGGCCCCTTATATTTCTTTTAATTTATTTTGCATACAATAGCCCTAGTAGAATAACTGACAAAAATTTCCCGGCTTTACTTCTTTTCCTGAATTTTTTATAAATTTTCAAACATATTTTTTCAAAAAAACCTTAAAAAATCGATAAAATTTTAGAGCAAAGTGATGGAATTTTTGGCCAAATTTTCAAACTTTTCGATTCACGTAATTATTTATTTCCTAACTAATTAGGGGTCGTAGATAACAAATCTGTTATCCGTTTCTGCCGCAGAGATTTTAAAATTGAGTTATGATTTTTTTTTGGAATTACAAAAATATCAAAAAAAGTTGTTTGAAATTTTTTTGTGAGATAATGTGAGGCCCCCTATATTTCTTTTAATTTATTTTGCATGCAATAGCCCTAGTAGAATAACTGACAAAAATTTCCCGGCTTTACTTCTTTTCCTGAATTTTTTATAAATTTTCAAACATATTTTTTCAAAAAAACCTTAAAAATCGATAAAATTTTAGAGCAAAGTGATGGAATTTTTGGCCAAATTTTCAAACTTTTCGATTCACGTAATTATTTATTTCCTAACTAATTAGGGGTCGTAGATAACAAATCTGTTATTCGTTTCTGCCGCAGAGATTTTAAAATTGAGTTATGAATTTTTTTTGGAATTACAAAAATATCAAAAAAAGTTGTTTGAAATTTTTTTGTGAGATAATGTGAGGCCCCTTATATTTCTTTTAATTTATTTTGCATACAATAGCCCTAGTAGAATAACTGACAAAAATTTCCCGGCTTTACTTCTTTTCCTGAATTTTTTATAAATTTTCAAACATATTTTTTCAAAAAAACCTTAAAAATCGATAAAATTTTAGAGCAAAGTGATGGAATTTTTGGCCAAATTTTCAAACTTTTCGATTCACGTAATTATTTATTTCCTAACTAATTAGGGGTCGTAGATAACAAATCTGTTATTCGTTTCTGCCGCAGAGATTTTAAAATTGAGTTATGAATTTTTTTTGGAATTACAAAAATATCAAAAAAAGTTGTTTGAAATTTTTTTGTGAGATAATGTGAGGCCCCTTATATTTCTTTTAATTTATTTTGCATGCAATAGCCCTAGTAGAATAACTGACAAAAATTTCCCGGCTTTACTTCTTTTCCTGAATTTTTTATAAATTTTCAAACATATTTTTTCAAAAAAACCTTAAAAATCGATAAAATTTTAGAGCAAAGTGATGGAATTTTTGGCCAAATTTTCAAACTTTTCGATTCACGTAATTATTTATTTCCTAACTAATTAGGGGTCGTAGATAACAAATCTGTTATTCGTTTCTGCCGCAGAGATTTTAAAATTGAGTTATGAATTTTTTTTGGAATTACAAAAACATCAAAAAAAGTTGTTTGAAAATTTTTTGTGAGATAATGTGAGGCCCCTTATATTTCTTTTAATTTATTTTGCATACAATAGCCCTAGTAGAATAACTGACAAAAATTTTCCGGCTTTACTTCTTTTCCTGAATTTTTTATAAATTTTCAAACATATTTTTTCAAAAAAACCTTAAAAATCGATAAAATTTTAGAGCAAAGTGATGGAATTTTTGGCCAAATTTTCAAACTTTTCGATTCACGTAATTATTTATTTCCTAACTAATTAGGGGTCGTAGATAACAAATCTGTTATCAGTTTCTGCCGCAGAGATTTTAAAATTGAGTTATGAATTTTTTTTGGAATTACAAAAATATCAAAAAAAGTTGTTTGAAATTTTTTTGTGAGATAATGTGAGGCCCCTTATATTTCTTTTAATTTATTTTGCATGCAATAGCCCTAGTAGAATAACTGACAAAAATTTTCCGGCTTTACTTCTTTTCCTGAATTTTTTATAAATTTTCAAACATATTTTTTCAAAATAACCTTAAAAATCGATAAAATTTTAGAGCAAAGTGATGGAATTTTTGGCCAAATTTTCAAACTTTTCGATTCACGTAATTATTTATTTCCTAACTAATTAGGGGTCGTAGATAACAAATCTGTTATCCGTTTCTGCCGCAGAGATTTTAAAATTGAGTTATGAATTTTTTTTGGAATTACAAAAATATCAAAAAAAGTTGTTTGAAATTTTTTTTGTGAGATAATGTGAGGCCCCTTATATTTCTTTTAATTTATTTTGCATGCAATAGCCCTAGTAGAATAACTGACAAAAATTTCCCGGCTTTACTTCTTTTCCTGAATTTTTTATAAATTTTCAAACATATTTTTTCAAAAAAACCTTAAAAATCGATAAAATTTTAGAGCAAAGTGATGGAATTTTTGGCCAAATTTTCAAACTTTTCGATTCACGTAATTATTTATTTCCTAACTAATTAGGGGTCGTAGATAACAAATCTGTTATCCGTTTCTGCCGCAGAGATTTTAAAATTGAGTTATGAATTTTTTTTGGAATTACAAAAACATCAAAAAAAGTTGTTTGAACATTTTTTGTGAGATAATGTGAGGCCCCTTATATTTCTTTTAATTTATTTTGCATACAATAGCCCTCGTAGAATAACTGACATAAATTTCCCGGCTTTACTTCTTTTCCTGAATTTTTTATAAATTTTCAAACATATTTTTTCAAAAAAACCTTAAAAATCGATAAAATTTTAGAGCAAAGTGATGGAATTTTTGGCCAAATTTTTAAACTTTTCGATTCACGTAATTATTTATTTCCTAACTAATTAGGGGTCGTAGATAACAAATCTGTTATCCGCTTCTGCCGCAGAGATTTTAAAATTGAGTTATGAATTTTTTTTGGAATTACAAAAACATCAAAAAAAGTTGTTTGAAAATTTTTTGTGAGATAATGTGAGGCCCCTTATATTTCTTTTAATTTATTTTGCATACAATAGCCCTAGTAGAATAACTGACAAAAATTTCCCGGCTTTACTTCTTTTCCTGAATTTTTTATAAATTTTCAAACATATTTTTTCAAAAAAACCTTAAAAATCGATAAAATTTTAGAGCAAAGTGATGGAATTTTTGGCCAAATTTTCAAACTTTTCGATTCACGTAATTATTTATTTCCTAACTAATTAGGGGTCGTAGATAACAAATCTGTTATCCGTTTCTGCCGCAGAGATTTTAAAATTGAGTTATGAATTTTTTTTGGAATTACAAAAATATCAAAAAAAGTTGTTTGAAATTTTTTTGTGAGATAATGTGAGGCCCCTTATATTTCTTTTAATTTATTTTGCATGCAATAGCCCTACTAGAATAACTGACAAAAATTTCCCGGCTTTACTTCTTTTCCTGAATTTTTTATAAATTTTCAAATATATTTTTTCAAAAAAACCTTAAAAATCGATAAAATTTTAGAGCAAAGTGATGGAATTTTTGGCCAAATTTTCAAACTTTTCGATTCACGTAATTATTTATTTCCTAACTGATTAGGGGTCGTAGATAACAAATCTGTTATCCGCTTCTGCCGCAGAGATTTTAAAATTGAGTTATGAATTTTTTTTGGAATTACAAAAATATCAAAAAAAGTTGTTTGAAATTTTTTTGTGAGATAATGTGAGGCCCCTTATTATTCTTTTAATTTATTTTGCATGCAATAGCCCTAGTAGAATAACTGACAAAAATTTCCCGGCTTTACTTCTTTTCCTGAATTTTTTATAAATTTTCAAACATATTTTTTCAAAAAAACCTTAAAAATCGATAAAATTTTAGAGCAAAGTGATGGAATTTTTGGCCAAATTTTCAAACTTTTCGATTCACGTAATTATTCATTTCCTAACTAATTAGGGGTCGTAGATAACAAATCTGTTATTAGTTTCTGCCGCAGAGATTTTAAAATTGAGTTATGAATTTTTTTTTGAATAACAAAAACATCAAATAAAGTTGTTTGAAAATTTTTTGTGTGATAATGTGAGGCCCCTTATATTTCTTTTAATTTATTTTGCATACAATAGCCCTAGTAGAATAACTGACAAAAATTTCCCGGCTTTACTTCTTTTCCTGAATTTTTTATAAATTTTCAAACATATTTTTTCAAAAAAACCTTAAAAATCGATAAAATTTTAGAGCAAAGTGATGGAATTTTTGGCCAAATTTTCAAACTTTTCGATTCACGTAATTATTTATTTCCTAACTAATTAGGGGTCGTAGATAACAAATCTGTTATCCGTTTCTGCCGCAGAGATTTTAAAATTGAGTTATGAATTTTTTTTGGAATTACAAAAATAACAAAAAAAGTTGTTTGAAATTTTTTTGTGAGATAATGTGAGGCCCCTTATATTTCTTTTAATTTATTTTGCATGCAATAGCCCTAGTAGAATAACTGACAAAAATTTCCCGGCTTTACTTCTTTTCCTGAATTTTTTATAAATTTTCAAACATATTTTTTCAAAAAAACCTTAAAAATCGATAAAATTTTAGAGCAAAGTGATGGAATTTTTGGCCAAATTTTCAAACTTTTCGATTCACGTAATTATTTATTTCCTAACTAATTAGGGGTCGTAGATAACAAATCTGTTATTCGTTTCTGCCGCAGAGATTTTAAAATTGAGTTATGAATTTTTTTTGGAATTACAAAAACATCAAAAAAAGTTGTTTGAAATTTTTTTGTGAGATAATGTGAGGCCCCTTATATTTCTTTTAATTTATTTTGCATACAATAGCCCTAGTAGAATAACTGACAAAAATTTCCCGGCTTTACTTCTTTTCCTGAATTTTTTATAAATTTTCAAACATATTTTTTCAAAAAAACCTTAAAAATCGATAAAATTTTAGAGCAAAGTGATGGAATTTTTGCCAAATTTTCAAACTTTTCGATTCACGTAATTATTTATTTCCTAACTAATTAGGGGTCGTAGATAACAAATCTGTTATCCGTTTCTGCCGCAGAGATTTTAAAATTGAGTTATGAATTTTTTTTGGAATTACAAAAATATCAAAAAAAGTTGTTTGAAATTTTTTTGTGAGATAATGTGAGGCCCCTTATATTTCTTTTAATTTATTTTGCATGCAATAGCCCTAGTAGAATAACTGACAAAAATTTCCCGGCTTTACTTCTTTTCCTGAATTTTTTATAAATTTTCAAACATATTTTTTCAAAAAAACCTTAAAAATCGATAAAATTTTAGAGCAAAGTGATGGAATTTTTGGCCAAATTTTCAAACTTTTCGATTCACGTAATTATTTATTTCCTAACTAATTAGGGGTCGTAGATAACAAATCTGTTATCCGTTTCCGCCGCAGAGATTTTAAAATTGAGTTATGAATTTTTTTTGGAATTACAAAAATATCAAAAAAAGTTGTTTGAAATTTTTTTGTGAGATAATGTGAGGCCCCTTATATTTCTTTTAATTTATTTTGCATGCAATAGCCCTAGTAGAATAACTGACAAAAATTTCCCGGCTTTACTTCTTTTCCTGAATTTTTTATAAGTTTTCAAACATTCTTTTTCAAAAAAACCTTAAAAATCGATAAAATTTTAGAGCAAAGTGATGGAATTTTTGGCCAAATTTTCAAACTTTTCGATTCACGTAATTATTTATTTCCTAACTAATTAGGGGTCGTAGATAACAAATCTGTTATCCGTTTCTGCCGCAGAGATTTTAAAATTGAGTTATGATTTTTTTTTGGAATTACAAAAATTTCAAAAAAAGTTGTTTGAAAATTTTTTGTGAGATAATGTGAGGCCCCTTATATTTATTTTAATTTATTTTGCATGCAATAGTCCTAGTGGAATAACTGACAAAAATTTCCCGGCTTTGCTTCTTTTCCTGAATTTTTTATAAATTTTCAAACATATTTTTTCAAAAAAACCTTAAAAATCGATAAAATTTTAGAGCAAAGTGATGGAATTTTTGGCCAAATTTTCAAACTTTTCGATTCACGTAATTATTTATTTCCTAACTAATTAGGGGTCGTAGATAACAAATCTGGTATCCGTTTCTGCCGCAGAGATTTTAAAATTGAGTTATGAATTTTTTTTGGAATTACAAAAATATCAAAAAAAGTTGTTTGAAAATTTTTTGTGAGATAATGTGAAGCCCCTTATATTTCTTTTAATTTATTTTGCATGCAATAGCCCTAGTGGAATAACTGACAAAAATTTCCCAGATTTACTTCTTTTCCTGAATTTTTTATAAATTTTCAAACATATTTTTTCAAAAAAACCTTAAAAATCGATAAAATTTTAGAGCAAAGTGATGGAATTTTTGGCCAAATTTTCAAACTTTTCGATTCACGTAATTATTTATTTCCTAACTAATTAGGGGTCGTAGATAACAAATCTGTTATCCGTTTCTGCCGCAGAGATTTTAAAATTGAGTTATGAATTTTTTTTGGAATTACAAAAATATCAAAAAAGTTGTTTGAAAATTTTTTGTGAGATAATGTGAGGCCCCTTATATTTCTTTTAATTTATTTTGCATGCAATAGCCCTAGTGGAATAACTGACAAAAATTTCCCGGCTTTACTTCTTTTCCTGAATTTTTTATAAATTTTCAAACATATTTTTTCAAAAAAACCTTAAAAATCGATAAAATTTTAGAGCAAAGTGATGGAATTTTTGGCCAAATTTTCAAACTTTTCGATTCACGTAATTATTTATTTCCTAACTAATTAGGGGTCGTAGATAACAAATCTGTTATACGTTTCTGCCGCAGAGATTTTAAAATTGAGTTATGAATTTTTTTTGGAATTACAAAAATATCAAAAAAAGTTGTTTGAAATTTTTTTGTGAGATAATGTGAGGCCCCTTATATTTCTTTTAATTTATTTTGCATGCAATAGCCCTAGTGAAATAACTGACAAAAATTTCCCGGCTTTCCTTCTTTTCCTGAATTTTTTATAAATTTTCAAATATATTTTTTCAAAAAAACCTTAAAAATCGATAAAATTTTAGAGCAAAGTGATGGAATTTTTGGCCAAATTTTCAAACTTTTCGATTCACGTAATTATTTATTTCCTAACTAATTAGGGGTCGTAGATAACAAATCTGTTATCCGTTTCCGCCGCAGAGATTTTAAAATTGAGTTATGATTTTTTTTTGGAATTACAAAAATTTCAAAAAAAGTTGTTTGAAAATTTTTTGTGAGATAATGTGAGGCCCCTTATATTTATTTTAATTTATTTTGCATGCAATAGTCCTAGTGGAATAACTGACAAAAATTTCCCGGCTTTGCTTCTTTTCCTGAATTTTTTATAAATTTTCAAACATATTTTTTCAAAAAAACCTTAAAAATCGATAAAATTTTAGAGCAAAGTGATGGAATTTTTGGCCAAATTTTCAAACTTTTCGATTCACGTAATTATTTATTTCCTAACTAATTAGGGGTCGTAGATAACAAATCTGGTATCCGTTTCTGCCGCAGAGATTTTAAAATTGAGTTATGAATTTTTTTTGGAATTACAAAAATATCAAAAAAAGTTGTTTGAAAATTTTTTGTGAGATAATGTGAGGCCCCTTATATTTCTTTTAATTTATTTTGCATGCAATAGCCCTAGTGGAATAACTGACAAAAATTTCCCAGATTTACTTCTTTTCCTGAATTTTTTATAAATTTTCAAACATATTTTTTCAAAAAAACCTTAAAAATCGATAAAATTTTAGAGCAAAGTGATGGAATTTTTGGCCAAGTTTTCAAACTTTTCGATTCACGTAATTATTTATTTCCTAACTAATTAGGGGTCGTAGATAACAAATCTGTTATCCGTTTCTGCCGCAGAGATTTTAAAATTGAGTTATGAATTTTTTTTGGAATTACAAAAATATCAAAAAAAGTTGTTTGAAAATTTTTTGTGAGATAATGTGAGGCCCCTTATATTTCTTTTAATTTATTTTGCATGCAATAGCCCTAGTGGAATAACTGACAAAAATTTCCCGGCTTTACTTCTTTTCCTGAATTTTTTATAAATTTTCAAACATATTTTTTCAAAAAAACCTTAAAAATCGATAAAATTTTAGAGCAAAGTGATGGAATTTTTGGCCAAATTTTCAAACTTTTCGATTCACGTAATTATTTATTTCCTAACTAATTAGGGGTCGTAGATAACAAATCTGTTATCCGTTTCTGCCGCAGAGATTTTAAAATTGAGTTATGAATTTTTTTTGGAATTACAAAAATATCAAAAAAAGTTGTTTGAAATTTTTTTGTGAGATAATGTGAGGCCCCTTATATTTCTTTTAATTTATTTTGCATGCAATAGCCCTACTAGAATAACTGACAAAAATTTCCCGGCTTTACTTCTTTTCCTGAATTTTTTATAAATTTTCAAACATATTTTTTCAAAAAAACCTTAAAAATCGATAAAATTTTAGAGCAAAGTGATGGAATTTTTGGCCAAATTTTCAAACTTTTCGATTCACGTAATTATTTATTTCCTAACTAATTAGGGGTCGTAGATAACAAATCTGTTATCCGCTTCTGCCGCAGAGATTTTAAAATTGAGTTATGAATTTTTTTTGGAATTACAAAAATATCAAAAAAAGTTGTTTGAAATTTTTTTGTGAGATAATGTGAGGCCCCTTATTATTCTTTTAATTTATTTTGCATGCAATAGCCCTAGTAGAATAACTGACAAAAATTTCCCGGCTTTACTTCTTTTCCTGAATTTTTTATAAATTTTCAAACATATTTTTTCAAAAAAACCTTAAAAATCGATAAAATTTTAGAGCAAAGTGATGGAATTTTTGGCCAAATTTTCAAACTTTTCGATTCACGTAATTATTTATTTCCTAACTAATTAGGGGTCGTAGATAACAAATCTGTTATTAGTTTCTGCCGCAGAGATTTTAAAATTGAGTTATGAATTTTTTTTTGAATTACAAAAACATCAAATAAAGTTGTTTGAAAATTTTTTGTGTGATAATGTGAGGCCCCTTATATTTCTTTTAATTTATTTTGCATACAATAGCCCTAGTAGAATAACTGACAAAAATTTCCCGGCTTTACTTCTTTTCCTGAATTTTTTATAAATTTTCAAACATATTTTTTCAAAAAAACCTTAAAAATCGATAAAATTTTAGAGCAAAGTGATGGAATTTTTGGCCAAATTTTCAAACTTTTCGATTCACGTAATTATTTATTTCCTAACTAATTAGGGGTCGTAGATAACAAATCTGTTATCCGTTTCTGCCGCAGAGATTTTAAAATTGAGTTATGAATTTTTTTTGGAATTACAAAAATAACAAAAAAAGTTGTTTGAAATTTTTTTGTGAGATAATGTGAGGCCCCTTATATTTCTTTTAATTTATTTTGCATGCAATAGCCCTAGTAGAATAACTGACAAAAATTTCCCGGCTTTACTTCTTTTCCTGAATTTTTTATAAATTTTCAAACATATTTTTTCAAAAAAACCTTAAAAATCGATAAAATTTTAGAGCAAAGTGATGGAATTTTTGGCCAAATTTTCAAACTTTTCGATTCACGTAATTATTTATTTCCTAACTAATTAGGGGTCGTAGATAACAAATCTGTTATTCGTTTCTGCCGCAGAGATTTTAAAATTGAGTTATGAATTTTTTTTGGAATTACAAAAACATCAAAAAAAGTTGTTTGAAATTTTTTTGTGAGATAATGTGAGGCCCCTTATATTTCTTTTAATTTATTTTGCATACAATAGCCCTAGTAGAATAACTGACAAAAATTTCCCGGCTTTACTTCTTTTCCTGAATTTTTTATAAATTTTCAAACATATTTTTTCAAAAAAACCTTAAAAATCGATAAAATTTTAGAGCAAAGTGATGGAATTTTTGGCCAAATTTTCAAACTTTTCGATTCACGTAATTATTTATTTCCTAACTAATTAGGGGTCGTAGATAACAAATCTGTTATTCGTTTCTGCCGCAGAGATTTTAAAATTGAGTTATGAATTTTTTTTGGAATTACAAAAACATCAAAAAAAGTTGTTTGAAAATTTTTTGTGAGATAATGTGAGGCCCCTTATATTTCTTTTAATTTATTTTGCATACAATAGCCCTAGTAGAATAACTGACAAAAATTTCCCGGCTTTACTTCTTTTCCTGAATTTTTTATAAATTTTCAAACATATTTTTTCAAAAAAACCTTAAAAATCGATAAAATTTTAGAGCAAAGTGATGGAATTTTTGGCCAAATTTTCAAACTTTTCGATTCACGTAATTATTTATTTCCTAACTAATTAGGGGTTGTAGATAACAAATCTGTTATCCGTTTCTGCCGCAGAGATTTTAAAATTGAGTTATGAATTTTTTTTGGAATTACAAAAATATCAAAAAAAGTTGTTTGAAATTTTTTTGTGAGATAATGTGAGGCCCCTTATATTTGTTTTAATTTATTTTGCATGCAATAGCCCTAGTAGAATAACTGACAAAAATTTCCCGGCTTTACTTCTTTTCCTGAATTTTTTATTAATTTTCAAACATATTTTTTCAAAAAAACCTTAAAAATCGATAAAATTTTAGAGCAAAGTGATGGAATTTTTGGCCAAATTTTCAAACTTTTCGATTCACGTAATTATTTATTTCCTAACTAATTAGGGGTCGTAGATAACAAATCTGTTATCCGTTTCTGCCGCAGAGATTTTAAAATTGAGTTATGAATTTTTTTTGGAATTACAAAAATATCAAAAAAAGTTGTTTGAAAATTTTTTGTGAGATAATGTGAGGCCCCTTATATTTCTTTTAATTTATTTTGCATGCAATAGCCCTAGTGGAATAACTGACAAAAATTTCCCGGCTTTACTTCTTTTCCTGAATTTTTTATAAATTTTCAAACATATTTTTTCAAAAAAACCTTAAAAATCGATAAAATTTTAGAGCAAAGTGATGGAATTTTTGGCCAAATTTTCAAACTTTTCGATTCACGTAATTATTTATTTCCTAACTAATTAGGGGTCGTAGATAACAAATCTGTTATCCGTTTCTGCCGCAGAGATTTTAAAATTGAGTTATGAATTTTTTTTGGAATTACAAAAATATCAAAAAAAGTTGTTTGAAATTTTTTTGTGAGATAATGTGAGGCCCCTTATATTTCTTTTAATTTATTTTGCATGCAATAGCCCTACTAGAATAACTGACAAAAATTTCCCGGCTTTACTTCTTTTCCTGAATTTTTTATAAATTTTCAAACATATTTTTTCAAAAAAACCTTAAAAATCGATAAAATTTTAGAGCAAAGTGATGGAATTTTTGGCCAAATTTTCAAACTTTTCGATTCACGTAATTATTTATTTCCTAACTAATTAGGGGTCGTAGATAACAAATCTGTTATCCGCTTCTGCCGCAGAGATTTTAAAATTGAGTTATGAATTTTTTTTGGAATTACAAAAATATCAAAAAAAGTTGTTTGAAATTTTTTTGTGAGATAATGTGAGGCCCCTTATTATTCTTTTAATTTATTTTGCATGCAATAGCCCTAGTAGAATAACTGACAAAAATTTCCCGGCTTTACTTCTTTTCCTGAATTTTTTATAAATTTTCAAACATATTTTTTCAAAAAAACCTTAAAAATCGATAAAATTTTAGAGCAAAGTGAAGGAATTTTTGGCCAAATTTTCAAACTTTTCGATTCACGTAATTATTTATTTCCTAACTAATTAGGGGTCGTAGATAACAAATCTGTTATCCGTTTCTGCCGCAGAGATTTTAAAATTGAGTTATGAATTTTTTTTGGAATTACAAAAATATCAAAAAAAGTTGTTTGAAATTTTTTTGTGAGATAATGTGAGGCCCCTTATATTTGTTTTAATTTATTTTGCATGCAATAGCCCTAGTAGAATAACTGACAAAAATTTCCCGGCTTTACTTCTTTTCCTGAATTTTTTATAAATTTTCAAACATATTTTTTCAAAAAAACCTTAAAAATCGATAAAATTTTAGAGCAAAGTGATGGAATTTTTGGCCAAATTTTCAAACTTTTCGTTTCACGTAATTATTTATTTCCTAACTAATTAGGGGTCGTAGATAACAAATCTGTTATTCGTTTCTGCCGCAGAGATTTTAAAATTGAGTTATGAATTTTTTTTGGAATTACAAAAACATCAAAAAAAGTTGTTTGAAAATTTTTTGTGAGATAATGTGAGGCCCCTTATATTTCTTTTAATTTATTTTGCATACAATAGCCCTAGTAGAATAACTGACAAAAATTTCCCGGCTTTACTTCTTTTCCTGAATTTTTTATAAATTTTCAAACATATTTTTTCAAAAAAACCTTAAAAATCGATAAAATTTTAGAGCAAAGTGATGGAATTTTTGGCCAAATTTTCAAACTTTTCGATTCACGTAATTATTTATTTCCTAACTAATTAGGGGTCGTAGATAACAAATCTGTTATCCGTTTCTGCCGCAGAGATTTTAAAATTGAGTTATGAATTTTTTTTGGAATTACAAAAATATCAAAAAAAGTTGTTTGAAATTTTTTTGTGAGATAATGTGAGGCCCCTTATATTTGTTTTAATTTATTTTGCATGCAATAGCCCTAGTAGAATAACTGACAAAAATTTCCCGGCTTTACTTCTTTTCCTGAATTTTTTATAAATTTTCAAACATATTTTTTCAAAAAAACCTTAAAAATCGATAAAATTTTAGAGCAAAGTGATGGAATTTTTGGCCAAATTTTCAAACTTTTTGTTTCACGTAATTATTTATTTCCTAACTAATTAGGGGTCGTAGATAACAAATCTGTTATTCGTTTCTGCCGCAGAGATTTTAAAATTGAGTTATGAATTTTTTTTGGAATTACAAAAACATCAAAAAAAGTTGTTTGAAAATTTTTTGTGAGATAATGTGAGGCCACTTATATTTCTTTTAATTTATTTTGCATACAATAGCCCTACTAGAATAACTGACAAAAATTTCCCGGCTTTACTTCTTTTCCTGAATTTTTTATAAATTTTCAAACATATTTTTTCAAAAAAACCTTAAAAATCGATAAAACTTTAGAGCAAAGTGATGGAATTTTTGGCCAAATTTTCAAACTTTTCGATTCACGTAATTATTTATTCCCTAACTAATTAGGGGTCGTAGATAACAAATCTGTTATCCGTTTCTGCCGCAGAGATTTTAAAATTGAGTTATGAATTTTTTTTGGAATTACAAAAATATCAAAAAAAGTTGTTTGAAATTTTTTTGTGAGATAATGTGAGGCCCCTTATATTTCTTTTAATTTATTTTGCATGCAATAGCCCTAGTAGAATAACTGACAAAAATTTCCCGGCTTTACTTCTTTTCCTGAATTTTTTATAAATTTTCAAACATATTTTTTCAAAAAAACCTTAAAAATCGATAAAATTTTAGAGCAAAGTGATGGAATTTTTGGCCAAATTTTCAAACTTTTCGATTCACGTAATTATTTATTTCCTAACTAATTAGGGGTCGTAGATAACAAATCTGTTATTCGTTTCTGCCGCAGAGATTTTAAAATTGAGTTATGAATTTTTTTTGGAATTACAAAAACATCAAAAAAAGTTGTTTGAAAATTTTTTGTGAGATAATGTGAGGCCCCTTATATTTCTTTTAATTTATTTTGCATACAATAGCCCTAGTAGAATAACTGACAAAAATTTCCCGGCTTTACTTCTTTTCCTGAATTTTTTATAAATTTTCAAACATATTTTTTCAAAAAAACCTTAAAAATCGATAAAATTTTAGAGCAAAGTGATGGAATTTTTGGCCAAATTTTCAAACTTTTCGATTCACGTAATTATTTATTTCCTAACTAATTAGGGGTCGTAGATAACAAATCTGTTATCCGTTTCTGCCGCAGAGATTTTAAAATTGAGTTATGAATTTTTTTTGGAATTACAAAAATATCAAAAAAAGTTGTTTGAAATTTTTTTGTGAGATAATGTGAGGCCCCTTATATTTGTTTTAATTTATTTTGCATGCAATAGCCCTAGTAGAATAACTGACAAAAATTTCCCGGCTTTACTTCTTTTCCTGAATTTTTTATAAATTTTCAAACATATTTTTTCAAAAAAACCTTAAAAATCGATAAAATTTTAGAGCAAAGTGATGGAATTTTTGGCCAAATTTTCAAACTTTTCGTTTCACGTAATTATTTATTTCCTAACTAATTAGGGGTCGTAGATAACAAATCTGTTATTCGTTTCTGCCGCAGAGATTTTAAAATTGAGTTATGAATTTTTTTTTGGAATTACAAAAACATCAAAAAAAGTTGTTTGAAAATTTTTTGTGAGATAATGTGAGGCCCCTTATATTTCTTTTAATTTATTTTGCATACAATAGCCCTAGTAGAATAACTGACAAAAATTTCCCGGCTTTACTTCTTTTCCTGAATTTTTTATAAATTTTCAAACATATTTTTTCAAAAAAACCTTAAAAATCGATAAAATTTTAGAGCAAAGTGATGGAATTTTTGGCCAAATTTTCAAACTTTTCGATTCACGTAATTATTTATTTCCTAACTAATTAGGGGTCGTAGATAACAAATCTGTTATCCGTTTCTGCCGCAGAGATTTTAAAATTGAGTTATGAATTTTTTTTGGAATTACAAAAATATCAAAAAAAGTTGTTTGAAATTTTTTTGTGAGATAATGTGAGGCCCCTTATATTTCTTTTAATTTATTTTGCATGCAATAGCCCTAGTAGAATAACTGACAAAAATTTCCCGGCTTTACTTCTTTTCCTGAATTTTTTATAAATTTTCAAACATATTTTTTCAAAAAAACCTTAAAAATCGATAAAATTTTAGAGCAAAGTGATGGAATTTTTGGCCAAATTTTCAAACTTTTCGATTCACGTAATTATTTATTTCCTAACTAATTAGGGGTCGTAGATAACAAATCTGTTATCCGTTTCTGCCGCAGAGATTTTAAAATTGAGTTATGAATTTTTTTTTGGAATTACAAAAATATCAAAAAAAGTTGTTTGAAATTTTTTTGTGAGATAATGTGAGGCCCCTTATATTTCTTTTAATTTATTTTGCATGCAATAGCCCTAGTAGAATAACTGACAAAAATTTCCCGGCTTTACTTCTTTTCCTGAATTTATTATAAATTTTCAAACATATTTTTTCAAAAAAACCTTAAAAATCGATAAAATTTTAGAGCAAAGTGATGGAATTTTTGGCCAAATTTTCAAACTTTTCGATTCACGTAATTATTTATTTCCTAACTAATTAGGGGTCGTAGATAACAAATCTGTTATTCGTTTCTGCCGCAGAGATTTTAAAATTGAGTTATGAATTTTTTTTGGAATTACAAAAACATCAAAAAAAGTTGTTTGAAAATTTTTTGTGAGATAATGTGAGGCCCCTTATATTTCTTTTAATTTATTTTGCATACAATAGCCCTAGTAGAATAACTGACAAAAATTTCCCGGCTTTACTTCTTTTCCTGAATTTTTTATAAATTTTCAAACATATTTTTTCAAAAAAACCTTAAAAATCGATAAAATTTTAGAGCAAAGTGATGGAATTTTTGGCCAAATTTTCAAACTTTTCGATTCACGTAATTATTTATTTCCTAACTAATTAGGGGTCGTAGATAACAAATCTGTTATCCGTTTCTGCCGCAGAGATTTTAAAATTGAGTTATGAATTTTTTTTGGAATTACAAAAATATCAAAAAAAGTTGTTTGAAATTTTTTTGTGAGATAATGTGAGGCCCCTTATATTTGTTTTAATTTATTTTGCATGCAATAGCCCTAGTAGAATAACTGACAAAAATTTCCCGGCTTTACTTCTTTTCCTGAATTTTTTATAAATTTTCAAACATATTTTTTCAAAAAAACCTTAAAAATCGATAAAATTTTAGAGCAAAGTGATGGAATTTTTGGCCAAATTTTCAAACTTTTTGTTTCACGTAATTATTTATTTCCTAACTAATTAGGGGTCGTAGATAACAAATCTGTTATTCGTTTCTGCCGCAGAGATTTTAAAATTGAGTTATGAATTTTTTTTGGAATTACAAAAACATCAAAAAAAGTTGTTTGAAAATTTTTTGTGAGATAATGTGAGGCCACTTATATTTCTTTTAATTTATTTTGCATACAATAGCCCTAGTAGAATAACTGACAAAAATTTCCCGGCTTTACTTCTTTTCCTGAATTTTTTATAAATTTTCAAACATATTTTTTCAAAAAAACCTTAAAAATCGATAAAATTTTAGAGCAAAGTGATGGAATTTTTGGCCAAATTTTCAAACTTTTCGATTCACGTAATTATTTATTTCCTAACTAATTAGGGGTCGTAGATAACAAATCTGTTATCCGTTTCTGCCGCAGAGATTTTAAAATTGAGTTATGAATTTTTTTTGGAATTACAAAAATATCAAAAAAAGTTGTTTGAAATTTTTTTGTGAGATAATGTGAGGCCCCTTATATTTCTTTTAATTTATTTTGCATGCAATAGCCCTAGTAGAATAACTGACAAAAATTTCCCGGCTTTACTTCTTTTCCTGAATTTTTTATAAATTTTCAAACATATTTTTTCAAAAAAACCTTAAAAATCGATAAAATTTTAGAGCAAAGTGATGGAATTTTTGGCCAAATTTTCAAACTTTTCGTTTCACGTAATTATTTATTTCCTAACTAATTAGGGGTCGTAGATAACAAATCTGTTATTCGTTTCTGCCGCAGAGATTTTAAAATTGAGTTATGAATTTTTTTTGGAATTACAAAAACATCAAAAAAAGTTGTTTGAAAATTTTTTGTGAGATAATGTGAGGCCCCTTATATTTCTTTTAATTTATTTTGCATACAATAGCCCTAGTAGAATAACTGACAAAAATTTCCCGGCTTTACTTCTTTTCCTGAATTTTTTATAAATTTTCAAACATATTTTTTCAAAAAAACCTTAAAAATCGATAAAATTTTAGAGCAAAGTGATGGAATTTTTGGCCAAATTTTCAAACTTTTCGATTCACGTAATTATTTATTTCCTAACTAATTAGGGGTCGTAGATAACAAATCTGTTATTCGTTTCTGCCGCAGAGATTTTAAAATTGAGTTATGAATTTTTTTTGGAATTACAAAAATATCAAAAAAAGTTGTTTGAAATTTTTTTGTGAGATAATGTGAGGCCCCTTATATTTCTTTTAATTTATTTTGCATGCAATAGCCCTAGTAGAATAACTGACAAAAATTTCCCGGCTTTACTTCTTTTCCTGAATTTTTTATAAATTTTCAAACATATTTTTTCAAAAAAACCTTAAAAATCGATAAAATTTTAGAGCAAAGTGATGGAATTTTTGGCCAAATTTTCAAACTTTTCGATTCACGTAATTATTTATTTCCTAACTAATTAGGGGTCGTAGATAACAAATCTGTTATCCGTTTCTGCCGCAGAGATTTTAAAATTGAGTTATGAATTTTTTTTTGGAATTACAAAAATATCAAAAAAAGTTGTTTGAAATTTTTTTGTGAGATAATGTGAGGCCCCTTATATTTCTTTTAATTTATTTTGCATGCAATAGCCCTAGTAGAATAACTGACAAAAATTTCCCGGCTTTACTTCTTTTCCTGAATTTTTTATAAATTTTCAAACATATTTTTTCAAAAAAACCTTAAAAATCGATAAAATTTTAGAGCAAAGTGATGGAATTTTTGGCCAAATTTTTAAACTTTTCGATTCACGTAATTATTTATTTCCTAACTAATTAGGGGTCGTAGATAACAAATCTGTTTTTCGTTTCTGCCGCAGAGACTTTAAAATTGAGTTATGAATTTTTTTTGGAATTACAAAAACATCAAAAAAAGTTGTTTGAAAATTTTTTGTGAGATAATGTGAGGCCCCTTATATTTCTTTTAATTTATTTTGCATACAATAGCCCTAGTAGAATAACTGACAAAAATTTCCCGGCTTTACTTCTTTTCCTGAATTTTTTATAAATTTTCAAACATATTTTTTCAAAAAAACCTTAAAAATCGATAAAATTTTAGAGCAAAGTGATGGAATTTTTGGCCAAATTTTCAAACTTTTCGATTCACGTAATTATTTATTTCCTAACTAATTAGGGGTCGTAGATAACAAATCTGTTATCCGTTTCAGCCGCAGAGATTTTAAAATTGAGTTATGAATTTTTTTTGGAATTACAAAAATATCAAAAAAAGTTGTTTGAAAATTTTTTGTGAGATAATGTGAGGCCCCTTATATTTCTTTTAATTTATTTTGCATGCAATAGCCCTAGTGGAATAACTGACAAATCGATAAAATTTTAGAGCAAAGTGATGGAATTTTTGGCCAAATTTTCAAACTTTTCGATTCACGTAATTATTTATTTCCTAACTAATTAGGGGTCGTAGATAACAAATCTGTTATCCGTTTCTGCCGCAGAGATTTTAAAATTGAGTTATGATTTTTTTTTGGAATTACAAAAATTTCAAAAAAAGTTGTTTGAAATTTTTTTGTGAGATAATGTGAGGCCCCTTATATTTATTTTAATTTATTTTGCATGCAATAGTCCTAGTGGAATAACTGACAAAAATTTCCCGGCTTTGCTTCTTTTCCTGAATTTTTTATAAATTTTCAAACATATTTTTTCAAAAAAACCTTAAAAATCGATAAAATTTTAGAGCAAAGTGATGGAATTTTTGGCCAAATTTTCAAACTTTTCGATTCACGTAATTATTTATTTCCTAACTAATTAGGGGTCGTAGATAACAAATCTGGTATCCGTTTCTGCCGCAGAGATTTTAAAATTGAGTTATGAATTTTTTTTGGAATTACAAAAATATCAAAAAAAGTTGTTTGAAAATTTTTTGTGAGATAATGTGAAGCCCCTTATATTTCTTTTAATTTATTTTGCATGCAATAGCCCTAGTGGAATAACTGACAAAAATTTCCCAGATTTACTTCTTTTCCTGAATTTTTTATAAATTTTCAAACATATTTTTTCAAAAAAACCTTAAAAATCGATAAAATTTTAGAGCAAAGTGATGGAATTTTTGGCCAAATTTTCAAACTTTTCGATTCACGTAATTATTTATTTCCTAACTAATTAGGGGTCGTAGATAACAAATCTGTTATCCGTTTCTGCCGCAGAGATTTTAAAATTGAGTTATGAATTTTTTTTGGAATTACAAAAATATCAAAAAAAGTTGTTTGAAAATTTTTTGTGAGATAATGTGAGGCCCCTTATATTTCTTTTAATTTATTTTGCATGCAATAGCCCTAGTGGAATAACTGACAAAAATTTCCCGGCTTTACTTCTTTTCCTGAATTTTTTATAAATTTTCAAACATATTTTTTCAAAAAAACCTTAAAAATCGATAAAATTTTAGAGCAAAGTGATGGAATTTTTGGCCAAATTTTCAAACTTTTCGATTCACGTAATTATTTATTTCCTAACTAATTAGGGGTCGTAGATAACAAATCTGTTATCCGTTTCTGCCGCAGAGATTTTAAAATTGAGTTATGAATTTTTTTTGGAATTACAAAAATATCAAAAAAAGTTGTTTGAAATTTTTTTGTGAGATAATGTGAGGCCCCTTATATTTCTTTTAATTTATTTTGCATGCAATAGCCCTAGTGAAATAACTGACAAAAATTTCCCGGCTTTCCTTCTTTTCCTGAATTTTTTATAAATTTTCAAATATATTTTTTCAAAAAAACCTTAAAAATCGATAAAATTTTAGAGCAAAGTGATGGAATTTTTGGCCAAATTTTCAAACTTTTCGATTCACGTAATTATTTATTTCCTAACTAATTAGGGGTCGTAGATAACAAATCTGTTATCCGTTTCTGCCGCAGAGATTTTAAAATTGAGTTATGATTTTTTTTTGGAATTACAAAAATTTCAAAAAAAGTTGTTTGAAAATTTTTTGTGAGATAATGTGAGGCCCCTGATATTTATTTTAATTTATTTTGCATGCAATAGTCCTAGTGGAATAACTGACAAAAATTTCCCGGCTTTGCTTCTTTTCCTGAATTTTTTATAAATTTTCAAACATATTTTTTCAAAAAAACCTTAAAAATCGATAAAATTTTAGAGCAAAGTGATGGAATTTTTGGCCAAATTTTCAAACTTTTCGATTCACGTAATTATTTATTTCCTAACTAATTAGGGGTCGTAGATAACAAATCTGGTATCCGTTTCTGCCGCAGAGATTTTAAAATTGAGTTATGAATTTTTTTTGGAATTACAAAAATATCAAAAAAAGTTGTTTGAAAATTTTTTGTGAGATAATGTGAGGCCCCTTATATTTCTTTTAATTTATTTTGCATGCAATAGCCCTAGTGGAATAACTGACAAAAATTTCCCAGATTTACTTCTTTTCCTGAATTTTTTATAAATTTTCAAACATATTTTTTCAAAAAAACCTTAAAAATCGATAAAATTTTAGAGCAAAGTGATGGAATTTTTGGCCAAATTTTCAAACTTTTCGATTCACGTAATTATTTATTTCCTAACTAATTAGGGGTCGTAGATAACAAATCTGTTATCCGTTTCTGCCGCAGAGATTTTAAAATTGAGTTATGAATTTTTTTTGGAATTACAAAAATATCAAAAAAAGTTGTTTGAAAATTTTTTGTGAGATAATGTGAGGCCCCTTATATTTCTTTTAATTTATTTTGCATGCAATAGCCCTAGTGGAATAACTGACAAAAATTTCCCGGCTTTACTTCTTTTCCTGAATTTTTTATAAATTTTCAAACATATTTTTTCAAAAAAACCTTAAAAATCGATAAAATTTTAGAGCAAAGTGATGGAATTTTTGGCCAAATTTTCAAACTTTTCGATTCACGTAATTATTTATTTCCTAACTGATTAGGGGTCGTAGATAACAAATCTGTTATCCGCTTCTGCCGCAGAGATTTTAAAATTGAGTTATGAATTTTTTTTGGAATTACAAAAATATCAAAAAAAGTTGTTTGAAATTTTTTTGTGAGATAATGTGAGGCCCCTTATTATTCTTTTAATTTATTTTGCATGCAATAGCCCTAGTAGAATAACTGACAAAAATTTCCCGGCTTTACTTCTTTTCCTGAATTTTTTATAAATTTTCAAACATATTTTTTCAAAAAAACCTTAAAAATCGATAAAATTTTAGAGCAAAGTGATGGAATTTTTGGCCAAATTTTCAAACTTTTCGATTCACGTAATTATTCATTTCCTAACTAATTAGGGGTCGTAGATAACAAATCTGTTATTAGTTTCTGCCGCAGAGATTTTAAAATTGAGTTATGAATTTTTTTTTGAATAACAAAAACATCAAATAAAGTTGTTTGAAAATTTTTTGTGTGATAATGTGAGGCCCCTTATATTTCTTTTAATTTATTTTGCATACAATAGCCCTAGTAGAATAACTGACAAAAATTTCCCGGCTTTACTTCTTTTCCTGAATTTTTTATAAATTTTCAAACATATTTTTTCAAAAAAACCTTAAAAATCGATAAAATTTTAGAGCAAAGTGATGGAATTTTTGGCCAAATTTTCAAACTTTTCGATTCACGTAATTATTTATTTCCTAACTAATTAGGGGTCGTAGATAACAAATCTGTTATCCGTTTCTGCCGCAGAGATTTTAAAATTGAGTTATGAATTTTTTTTGGAATTACAAAAATAACAAAAAAAGTTGTTTGAAATTTTTTTGTGAGATAATGTGAGGCCCCTTATATTTCTTTTAATTTATTTTGCATGCAATAGCCCTAGTAGAATAACTGACAAAAATTTCCCGGCTTTACTTCTTTTCCTGAATTTTTTATAAATTTTCAAACATATTTTTTCAAAAAAACCTTAAAAATCGATAAAATTTTAGAGCAAAGTGATGGAATTTTTGGCCAAATTTTCAAACTTTTCGATTCACGTAATTATTTATTTCCTAACTAATTAGGGGTCGTAGATAACAAATCTGTTATTCGTTTCTGCCGCAGAGATTTTAAAATTGAGTTATGAATTTTTTTTGGAATTACAAAAACATCAAAAAAAGTTGTTTGAAATTTTTTTGTGAGATAATGTGAGGCCCCTTATATTTCTTTTAATTTATTTTGCATACAATAGCCCTAGTAGAATAACTGACAAAAATTTCCCGGCTTTACTTCTTTTCCTGAATTTTTTATAAATTTTCAAACATATTTTTTCAAAAAAACCTTAAAAATCGATAAAATTTTAGAGCAAAGTGATGGAATTTTTGCCAAATTTTCAAACTTTTCGATTCACGTAATTATTTATTTCCTAACTAATTAGGGGTCGTAGATAACAAATCTGTTATCCGTTTCTGCCGCAGAGATTTTAAAATTGAGTTATGAATTTTTTTTGGAATTACAAAAATATCAAAAAAAGTTGTTTGAAATTTTTTTGTGAGATAATGTGAGGCCCCTTATATTTCTTTTAATTTATTTTGCATGCAATAGCCCTAGTAGAATAACTGACAAAAATTTCCCGGCTTTACTTCTTTTCCTGAATTTTTTATAAATTTTCAAACATATTTTTTCAAAAAAACCTTAAAAATCGATAAAATTTTAGAGCAAAGTGATGGAATTTTTGGCCAAATTTTCAAACTTTTCGATTCACGTAATTATTTATTTCCTAACTAATTAGGGGTCGTAGATAACAAATCTGTTATCCGTTTCCGCCGCAGAGATTTTAAAATTGAGTTATGAATTTTTTTTGGAATTACAAAAATATCAAAAAAAGTTGTTTGAAATTTTTTTGTGAGATAATGTGAGGCCCCTTATATTTCTTTTAATTTATTTTGCATGCAATAGCCCTAGTAGAATAACTGACAAAAATTTCCCGGCTTTACTTCTTTTCCTGAATTTTTTATAAGTTTTCAAACATTCTTTTTCAAAAAAACCTTAAAAATCGATAAAATTTTAGAGCAAAGTGATGGAATTTTTGGCCAAATTTTCAAACTTTTCGATTCACGTAATTATTTATTTCCTAACTAATTAGGGGTCGTAGATAACAAATCTGTTATCCGTTTCTGCCGCAGAGATTTTAAAATTGAGTTATGATTTTTTTTTGGAATTACAAAAATTTCAAAAAAAGTTGTTTGAAAATTTTTTGTGAGATAATGTGAGGCCCCTTATATTTATTTTAATTTATTTTGCATGCAATAGTCCTAGTGGAATAACTGACAAAAATTTCCCGGCTTTGCTTCTTTTCCTGAATTTTTTATAAATTTTCAAACATATTTTTTCAAAAAAACCTTAAAAATCGATAAAATTTTAGAGCAAAGTGATGGAATTTTTGGCCAAATTTTCAAACTTTTCGATTCACGTAATTATTTATTTCCTAACTAATTAGGGGTCGTAGATAACAAATCTGGTATCCGTTTCTGCCGCAGAGATTTTAAAATTGAGTTATGAATTTTTTTTGGAATTACAAAAATATCAAAAAAAGTTGTTTGAAAATTTTTTGTGAGATAATGTGAAGCCCCTTATATTTCTTTTAATTTATTTTGCATGCAATAGCCCTAGTGGAATAACTGACAAAAATTTCCCAGATTTACTTCTTTTCCTGAATTTTTTATAAATTTTCAAACATATTTTTTCAAAAAAACCTTAAAAATCGATAAAATTTTAGAGCAAAGTGATGGAATTTTTGGCCAAATTTTCAAACTTTTCGATTCACGTAATTATTTATTTCCTAACTAATTAGGGGTCGTAGATAACAAATCTGTTATCCGTTTCTGCCGCAGAGATTTTAAAATTGAGTTATGAATTTTTTTTGGAATTACAAAAATATCAAAAAAGTTGTTTGAAAATTTTTTGTGAGATAATGTGAGGCCCCTTATATTTCTTTTAATTTATTTTGCATGCAATAGCCCTAGTGGAATAACTGACAAAAATTTCCCGGCTTTACTTCTTTTCCTGAATTTTTTATAAATTTTCAAACATATTTTTTCAAAAAAACCTTAAAAATCGATAAAATTTTAGAGCAAAGTGATGGAATTTTTGGCCAAATTTTCAAACTTTTCGATTCACGTAATTATTTATTTCCTAACTAATTAGGGGTCGTAGATAACAAATCTGTTATACGTTTCTGCCGCAGAGATTTTAAAATTGAGTTATGAATTTTTTTTGGAATTACAAAAATATCAAAAAAAGTTGTTTGAAATTTTTTTGTGAGATAATGTGAGGCCCCTTATATTTCTTTTAATTTATTTTGCATGCAATAGCCCTAGTGAAATAACTGACAAAAATTTCCCGGCTTTCCTTCTTTTCCTGAATTTTTTATAAATTTTCAAATATATTTTTTCAAAAAAACCTTAAAAATCGATAAAATTTTAGAGCAAAGTGATGGAATTTTTGGCCAAATTTTCAAACTTTTCGATTCACGTAATTATTTATTTCCTAACTAATTAGGGGTCGTAGATAACAAATCTGTTATCCGTTTCCGCCGCAGAGATTTTAAAATTGAGTTATGATTTTTTTTTGGAATTACAAAAATTTCAAAAAAAGTTGTTTGAAAATTTTTTGTGAGATAATGTGAGGCCCCTTATATTTATTTTAATTTATTTTGCATGCAATAGTCCTAGTGGAATAACTGACAAAAATTTCCCGGCTTTGCTTCTTTTCCTGAATTTTTTATAAATTTTCAAACATATTTTTTCAAAAAAACCTTAAAAATCGATAAAATTTTAGAGCAAAGTGATGGAATTTTTGGCCAAATTTTCAAACTTTTCGATTCACGTAATTATTTATTTCCTAACTAATTAGGGGTCGTAGATAACAAATCTGGTATCCGTTTCTGCCGCAGAGATTTTAAAATTGAGTTATGAATTTTTTTTGGAATTACAAAAATATCAAAAAAAGTTGTTTGAAAATTTTTTGTGAGATAATGTGAGGCCCCTTATATTTCTTTTAATTTATTTTGCATGCAATAGCCCTAGTGGAATAACTGACAAAAATTTCCCAGATTTACTTCTTTTCCTGAATTTTTTATAAATTTTCAAACATATTTTTTCAAAAAAACCTTAAAAATCGATAAAATTTTAGAGCAAAGTGATGGAATTTTTGGCCAAGTTTTCAAACTTTTCGATTCACGTAATTATTTATTTCCTAACTAATTAGGGGTCGTAGATAACAAATCTGTTATCCGTTTCTGCCGCAGAGATTTTAAAATTGAGTTATGAATTTTTTTTGGAATTACAAAAATATCAAAAAAAGTTGTTTGAAAATTTTTTGTGAGATAATGTGAGGCCCCTTATATTTCTTTTAATTTATTTTGCATGCAATAGCCCTAGTGGAATAACTGACAAAAATTTCCCGGCTTTACTTCTTTTCCTGAATTTTTTATAAATTTTCAAACATATTTTTTCAAAAAAACCTTAAAAATCGATAAAATTTTAGAGCAAAGTGATGGAATTTTTGGCCAAATTTTCAAACTTTTCGATTCACGTAATTATTTATTTCCTAACTAATTAGGGGTCGTAGATAACAAATCTGTTATCCGTTTCTGCCGCAGAGATTTTAAAATTGAGTTATGAATTTTTTTTGGAATTACAAAAATATCAAAAAAAGTTGTTTGAAATTTTTTTGTGAGATAATGTGAGGCCCCTTATATTTCTTTTAATTTATTTTGCATGCAATAGCCCTACTAGAATAACTGACAAAAATTTCCCGGCTTTACTTCTTTTCCTGAATTTTTTATAAATTTTCAAACATATTTTTTCAAAAAAACCTTAAAAATCGATAAAATTTTAGAGCAAAGTGATGGAATTTTTGGCCAAATTTTCAAACTTTTCGATTCACGTAATTATTTATTTCCTAACTAATTAGGGGTCGTAGATAACAAATCTGTTATCCGCTTCTGCCGCAGAGATTTTAAAATTGAGTTATGAATTTTTTTTGGAATTACAAAAATATCAAAAAAAGTTGTTTGAAATTTTTTTGTGAGATAATGTGAGGCCCCTTATTATTCTTTTAATTTATTTTGCATGCAATAGCCCTAGTAGAATAACTGACAAAAATTTCCCGGCTTTACTTCTTTTCCTGAATTTTTTATAAATTTTCAAACATATTTTTTCAAAAAAACCTTAAAAATCGATAAAATTTTAGAGCAAAGTGATGGAATTTTTGGCCAAATTTTCAAACTTTTCGATTCACGTAATTATTTATTTCCTAACTAATTAGGGGTCGTAGATAACAAATCTGTTATTAGTTTCTGCCGCAGAGATTTTAAAATTGAGTTATGAATTTTTTTTTGAATTACAAAAACATCAAATAAAGTTGTTTGAAAATTTTTTGTGTGATAATGTGAGGCCCCTTATATTTCTTTTAATTTATTTTGCATACAATAGCCCTAGTAGAATAACTGACAAAAATTTCCCGGCTTTACTTCTTTTCCTGAATTTTTTATAAATTTTCAAACATATTTTTTCAAAAAAACCTTAAAAATCGATAAAATTTTAGAGCAAAGTGATGGAATTTTTGGCCAAATTTTCAAACTTTTCGATTCACGTAATTATTTATTTCCTAACTAATTAGGGGTCGTAGATAACAAATCTGTTATCCGTTTCTGCCGCAGAGATTTTAAAATTGAGTTATGAATTTTTTTTGGAATTACAAAAATAACAAAAAAAGTTGTTTGAAATTTTTTTGTGAGATAATGTGAGGCCCCTTATATTTCTTTTAATTTATTTTGCATGCAATAGCCCTAGTAGAATAACTGACAAAAATTTCCCGGCTTTACTTCTTTTCCTGAATTTTTTATAAATTTTCAAACATATTTTTTCAAAAAAACCTTAAAAATCGATAAAATTTTAGAGCAAAGTGATGGAATTTTTGGCCAAATTTTCAAACTTTTCGATTCACGTAATTATTTATTTCCTAACTAATTAGGGGTCGTAGATAACAAATCTGTTATTCGTTTCTGCCGCAGAGATTTTAAAATTGAGTTATGAATTTTTTTTGGAATTACAAAAACATCAAAAAAAGTTGTTTGAAATTTTTTTGTGAGATAATGTGAGGCCCCTTATATTTCTTTTAATTTATTTTGCATACAATAGCCCTAGTAGAATAACTGACAAAAATTTCCCGGCTTTACTTCTTTTCCTGAATTTTTTATAAATTTTCAAACATATTTTTTCAAAAAAACCTTAAAAATCGATAAAATTTTAGAGCAAAGTGATGGAATTTTTGGCCAAATTTTCAAACTTTTCGATTCACGTAATTATTTATTTCCTAACTAATTAGGGGTCGTAGATAACAAATCTGTTATTCGTTTCTGCCGCAGAGATTTTAAAATTGAGTTATGAATTTTTTTTGGAATTACAAAAACATCAAAAAAAGTTGTTTGAAAATTTTTTGTGAGATAATGTGAGGCCCCTTATATTTCTTTTAATTTATTTTGCATACAATAGCCCTAGTAGAATAACTGACAAAAATTTCCCGGCTTTACTTCTTTTCCTGAATTTTTTATAAATTTTCAAACATATTTTTTCAAAAAAACCTTAAAAATCGATAAAATTTTAGAGCAAAGTGATGGAATTTTTGGCCAAATTTTCAAACTTTTCGATTCACGTAATTATTTATTTCCTAACTAATTAGGGGTTGTAGATAACAAATCTGTTATCCGTTTCTGCCGCAGAGATTTTAAAATTGAGTTATGAATTTTTTTTGGAATTACAAAAATATCAAAAAAAGTTGTTTGAAATTTTTTTGTGAGATAATGTGAGGCCCCTTATATTTGTTTTAATTTATTTTGCATGCAATAGCCCTAGTAGAATAACTGACAAAAATTTCCCGGCTTTACTTCTTTTCCTGAATTTTTTATTAATTTTCAAACATATTTTTTCAAAAAAACCTTAAAAATCGATAAAATTTTAGAGCAAAGTGATGGAATTTTTGGCCAAATTTTCAAACTTTTCGATTCACGTAATTATTTATTTCCTAACTAATTAGGGGTCGTAGATAACAAATCTGTTATCCGTTTCTGCCGCAGAGATTTTAAAATTGAGTTATGAATTTTTTTTGGAATTACAAAAATATCAAAAAAAGTTGTTTGAAAATTTTTTGTGAGATAATGTGAGGCCCCTTATATTTCTTTTAATTTATTTTGCATGCAATAGCCCTAGTGGAATAACTGACAAAAATTTCCCGGCTTTACTTCTTTTCCTGAATTTTTTATAAATTTTCAAACATATTTTTTCAAAAAAACCTTAAAAATCGATAAAATTTTAGAGCAAAGTGATGGAATTTTTGGCCAAATTTTCAAACTTTTCGATTCACGTAATTATTTATTTCCTAACTAATTAGGGGTCGTAGATAACAAATCTGTTATCCGTTTCTGCCGCAGAGATTTTAAAATTGAGTTATGAATTTTTTTTGGAATTACAAAAATATCAAAAAAAGTTGTTTGAAATTTTTTTGTGAGATAATGTGAGGCCCCTTATATTTCTTTTAATTTATTTTGCATGCAATAGCCCTACTAGAATAACTGACAAAAATTTCCCGGCTTTACTTCTTTTCCTGAATTTTTTATAAATTTTCAAACATATTTTTTCAAAAAAACCTTAAAAATCGATAAAATTTTAGAGCAAAGTGATGGAATTTTTGGCCAAATTTTCAAACTTTTCGATTCACGTAATTATTTATTTCCTAACTAATTAGGGGTCGTAGATAACAAATCTGTTATCCGCTTCTGCCGCAGAGATTTTAAAATTGAGTTATGAATTTTTTTTGGAATTACAAAAATATCAAAAAAAGTTGTTTGAAATTTTTTTGTGAGATAATGTGAGGCCCCTTATTATTCTTTTAATTTATTTTGCATGCAATAGCCCTAGTAGAATAACTGACAAAAATTTCCCGGCTTTACTTCTTTTCCTGAATTTTTTATAAATTTTCAAACATATTTTTTCAAAAAAACCTTAAAAATCGATAAAATTTTAGAGCAAAGTGATGGAATTTTTGGCCAAATTTTCAAACTTTTCGATTCACGTAATTATTTATTTCCTAACTAATTAGGGGTCGTAGATAACAAATCTGTTATCCGTTTCTGCCGCAGAGATTTTAAAATTGAGTTATGAATTTTTTTTGGAATTACAAAAATATCAAAAAAAGTTGTTTGAAATTTTTTTGTGAGATAATGTGAGGCCCCTTATATTTGTTTTAATTTATTTTGCATGCAATAGCCCTAGTAGAATAACTGACAAAAATTTCCCGGCTTTACTTCTTTTCCTGAATTTTTTATAAATTTTCAAACATATTTTTTCAAAAAAACCTTAAAAATCGATAAAATTTTAGAGCAAAGTGATGGAATTTTTGGCCAAATTTTCAAACTTTTCGTTTCACGTAATTATTTATTTCCTAACTAATTAGGGGTCGTAGATAACAAATCTGTTATTCGTTTCTGCCGCAGAGATTTTAAAATTGAGTTATGAATTTTTTTTGGAATTACAAAAACATCAAAAAAAGTTGTTTGAAAATTTTTTGTGAGATAATGTGAGGCCCCTTATATTTCTTTTAATTTATTTTGCATACAATAGCCCTAGTAGAATAACTGACAAAAATTTCCCGGCTTTACTTCTTTTCCTGAATTTTTTATAAATTTTCAAACATATTTTTTCAAAAAAACCTTAAAAATCGATAAAATTTTAGAGCAAAGTGATGGAATTTTTGGCCAAATTTTCAAACTTTTCGATTCACGTAATTATTTATTTCCTAACTAATTAGGGGTCGTAGATAACAAATCTGTTATCCGTTTCTGCCGCAGAGATTTTAAAATTGAGTTATGAATTTTTTTTGGAATTACAAAAATATCAAAAAAAGTTGTTTGAAATTTTTTTGTGAGATAATGTGAGGCCCCTTATATTTGTTTTAATTTATTTTGCATGCAATAGCCCTAGTAGAATAACTGACAAAAATTTCCCGGCTTTACTTCTTTTCCTGAATTTTTTATAAATTTTCAAACATATTTTTTCAAAAAAACCTTAAAAATCGATAAAATTTTAGAGCAAAGTGATGGAATTTTTGGCCAAATTTTCAAACTTTTTGTTTCACGTAATTATTTATTTCCTAACTAATTAGGGGTCGTAGATAACAAATCTGTTATTCGTTTCTGCCGCAGAGATTTTAAAATTGAGTTATGAATTTTTTTTGGAATTACAAAAACATCAAAAAAAGTTGTTTGAAAATTTTTTGTGAGATAATGTGAGGCCACTTATATTTCTTTTAATTTATTTTGCATACAATAGCCCTACTAGAATAACTGACAAAAATTTCCCGGCTTTACTTCTTTTCCTGAATTTTTTATAAATTTTCAAACATATTTTTTCAAAAAAACCTTAAAAATCGATAAAACTTTAGAGCAAAGTGATGGAATTTTTGGCCAAATTTTCAAACTTTTCGATTCACGTAATTATTTATTCCCTAACTAATTAGGGGTCGTAGATAACAAATCTGTTATCCGTTTCTGCCGCAGAGATTTTAAAATTGAGTTATGAATTTTTTTTGGAATTACAAAAATATCAAAAAAAGTTGTTTGAAATTTTTTTGTGAGATAATGTGAGGCCCCTTATATTTCTTTTAATTTATTTTGCATGCAATAGCCCTAGTAGAATAACTGACAAAAATTTCCCGGCTTTACTTCTTTTCCTGAATTTTTTATAAATTTTCAAACATATTTTTTCAAAAAAACCTTAAAAATCGATAAAATTTTAGAGCAAAGTGATGGAATTTTTGGCCAAATTTTCAAACTTTTCGATTCACGTAATTATTTATTTCCTAACTAATTAGGGGTCGTAGATAACAAATCTGTTATTCGTTTCTGCCGCAGAGATTTTAAAATTGAGTTATGAATTTTTTTTGGAATTACAAAAACATCAAAAAAAGTTGTTTGAAAATTTTTTGTGAGATAATGTGAGGCCCCTTATATTTCTTTTAATTTATTTTGCATACAATAGCCCTAGTAGAATAACTGACAAAAATTTCCCGGCTTTACTTCTTTTCCTGAATTTTTTATAAATTTTCAAACATATTTTTTCAAAAAAACCTTAAAAATCGATAAAATTTTAGAGCAAAGTGATGGAATTTTTGGCCAAATTTTCAAACTTTTCGATTCACGTAATTATTTATTTCCTAACTAATTAGGGGTCGTAGATAACAAATCTGTTATCCGTTTCTGCCGCAGAGATTTTAAAATTGAGTTATGAATTTTTTTTGGAATTACAAAAATATCAAAAAAAGTTGTTTGAAATTTTTTTGTGAGATAATGTGAGGCCCCTTATATTTGTTTTAATTTATTTTGCATGCAATAGCCCTAGTAGAATAACTGACAAAAATTTCCCGGCTTTACTTCTTTTCCTGAATTTTTTATAAATTTTCAAACATATTTTTTCAAAAAAACCTTAAAAATCGATAAAATTTTAGAGCAAAGTGATGGAATTTTTGGCCAAATTTTCAAAGTTTTCGTTTCACGTAATTATTTATTTCCTAACTAATTAGGGGTCGTAGATAACAAATCTGTTATTCGTTTCTGCCGCAGAGATTTTAAAATTGAGTTATGAATTTTTTTTTGGAATTACAAAAACATCAAAAAAAGTTGTTTGAAAATTTTTTGTGAGATAATGTGAGGCCCCTTATATTTCTTTTAATTTATTTTGCATACAATAGCCCTAGTAGAATAACTGACAAAAATTTCCCGGCTTTACTTCTTTTCCTGAATTTTTTATAAATTTTCAAACATATTTTTTCAAAAAAACCTTAAAAATCGATAAAATTTTAGAGCAAAGTGATGGAATTTTTGGCCAAATTTTCAAACTTTTCGATTCACGTAATTATTTATTTCCTAACTAATTAGGGGTCGTAGATAACAAATCTGTTATCCGTTTCTGCCGCAGAGATTTTAAAATTGAGTTATGAATTTTTTTTGGAATTACAAAAATATCAAAAAAAGTTGTTTGAAATTTTTTTGTGAGATAATGTGAGGCCCCTTATATTTCTTTTAATTTATTTTGCATGCAATAGCCCTAGTAGAATAACTGACAAAAATTTCCCGGCTTTACTTCTTTTCCTGAATTTTTTATAAATTTTCAAACATATTTTTTCAAAAAAACCTTAAAAATCGATAAAATTTTAGAGCAAAGTGATGGAATTTTTGGCCAAATTTTCAAACTTTTCGATTCACGTAATTATTTATTTCCTAACTAATTAGGGGTCGTAGATAACAAATCTGTTATCCGTTTCTGCCGCAGAGATTTTAAAATTGAGTTATGAATTTTTTTTTGGAATTACAAAAATATCAAAAAAAGTTGTTTGAAATTTTTTTGTGAGATAATGTGAGGCCCCTTATATTTCTTTTAATTTATTTTGCATGCAATAGCCCTAGTAGAATAACTGACAAAAATTTCCCGGCTTTACTTCTTTTCCTGAATTTATTATAAATTTTCAAACATATTTTTTCAAAAAAACCTTAAAAATCGATAAAATTTTAGAGCAAAGTGATGGAATTTTTGGCCAAATTTTCAAACTTTTCGATTCACGTAATTATTTATTTCCTAACTAATTAGGGGTCGTAGATAACAAATCTGTTATTCGTTTCTGCCGCAGAGATTTTAAAATTGAGTTATGAATTTTTTTTTGGAATTACAAAAATATCAAAAAAAGTTGTTTGAAATTTTTTTGTGAGATAATGTGAGGCCCCTTATATTTCTTTTAATTTATTTTGCATGCAATAGCCCTAGTAGAATAACTGACAAAAATTTCCCGGCTTTACTTCTTTTCCTGAATTTATTATAAATTTTCAAACATATTTTTTCAAAAAAACCTTAAAAATCGATAAAATTTTAGAGCAAAGTGATGGAATTTTTGGCCAAATTTTCAAACTTTTCGATTCACGTAATTATTTATTTCCTAACTAATTAGGGGTCGTAGATAACAAATCTGTTATTCGTTTCTGCCGCAGAGATTTTAAAATTGAGTTATGAATTTTTTTTTGGAATTACAAAAACATCAAAAAAAGTTGTTTGAAAATTTTTTGTGAGATAATGTGAGGCCCCTTATATTTCTTTTAATTTATTTTGCATACAATAGCCCTAGTAGAATAACTGACAAAAATTTCCCGGCTTTACTTCTTTTCCTGAATTTTTTATAAATTTTCAAACATATTTTTTCAAAAAAACCTTAAAAATCGATAAAATTTTAGAGCAAAGTGATGGAATTTTTGGCCAAATTTTCAAACTTTTCGATTCACGTAATTATTTATTTCCTAACTAATTAGGGGTCGTAGATAACAAATCTGTTATCCGTTTCTGCCGCAGAGATTTTAAAATTGAGTTATGAATTTTTTTTGGAATTACAAAAATATCAAAAAAAGTTGTTTGAAATTTTTTTGTGAGATAATGTGAGGCCCCTTATATTTCTTTTAATTTATTTTGCATGCAATAGCCCTAGTAGAATAACTGACAAAAATTTCCCGGCTTTACTTCTTTTCCTGAATTTTTTATAAATTTTCAAACATATTTTTTCAAAAAAACCTTAAAAATCGATAAAATTTTAGAGCAAAGTGATGGAATTTTTGGCCAAATTTTCAAACTTTTCGATTCACGTAATTATTTATTTCCTAACTAATTAGGGGTCGTAGATAACAAATCTGTTATCCGTTTCTGCCGCAGAGATTTTAAAATTGAGTTATGAATTTTTTTTGGAATTACAAAAATATCAAAAAAAGTTGTTTGAAATTTTTTTGTGAGATAATGTGAGGCCCCTTATATTTGTTTTAATTTATTTTGCATGCAATAGCCCTAGTAGAATAACTGACAAAAATTTCCCGGCTTTACTTCTTTTCCTGAATTTTTTATAAATTTTCAAACATATTTTTTCAAAAAAACCTTAAAAATCGATAAAATTTTAGAGCAAAGTGATGGAATTTTTGGCCAAATTTTCAAACTTTTTGTTTCACGTAATTATTTATTTCCTAACTAATTAGGGGTCGTAGATAACAAATCTGTTATTCGTTTCTGCCGCAGAGATTTTAAAATTGAGTTATGAATTTTTTTTGGAATTACAAAAACATCAAAAAAAGTTGTTTGAAAATTTTTTGTGAGATAATGTGAGGCCACTTATATTTCTTTTAATTTATTTTGCATACAATAGCCCTAGTAGAATAACTGACAAAAATTTCCCGGCTTTACTTCTTTTCCTGAATTTTTTATAAATTTTCAAACATATTTTTTCAAAAAAACCTTAAAAATCGATAAAATTTTAGAGCAAAGTGATGGAATTTTTGGCCAAATTTTCAAACTTTTCGATTCACGTAATTATTTATTTCCTAACTAATTAGGGGTCGTAGATAACAAATCTGTTATCCGTTTCTGCCGCAGAGATTTTAAAATTGAGTTATGAATTTTTTTTGGAATTACAAAAATATCAAAAAAAGTTGTTTGAAATTTTTTTGTGAGATAATGTGAGGCCCCTTATATTTCTTTTAATTTATTTTGCATGCAATAGCCCTAGTAGAATAACTGACAAAAATTTCCCGGCTTTACTTCTTTTCCTGAATTTTTTATAAATTTTCAAACATATTTTTTCAAAAAAACCTTAAAAATCGATAAAATTTTAGAGCAAAGTGATGGAATTTTTGGCCAAATTTTCAAACTTTTCGTTTCACGTAATTATTTATTTCCTAACTAATTAGGGGTCGTAGATAACAAATCTGTTATTCGTTTCTGCCGCAGAGATTTTAAAATTGAGTTATGAATTTTTTTTGGAATTACAAAAACATCAAAAAAAGTTGTTTGAAAATTTTTTGTGAGATAATGTGAGGCCCCTTATATTTCTTTTAATTTATTTTGCATACAATAGCCCTAGTAGAATAACTGACAAAAATTTCCCGGCTTTACTTCTTTTCCTGAATTTTTTATAAATTTTCAAACATATTTTTTCAAAAAAACCTTAAAAATCGATAAAATTTTAGAGCAAAGTGATGGAATTTTTGGCCAAATTTTCAAACTTTTCGATTCACGTAATTATTTATTTCCTAACTAATTAGGGGTCGTAGATAACAAATCTGTTATTCGTTTCTGCCGCAGAGATTTTAAAATTGAGTTATGAATTTTTTTTGGAATTACAAAAATATCAAAAAAAGTTGTTTGAAATTTTTTTGTGAGATAATGTGAGGCCCCTTATATTTCTTTTAATTTATTTTGCATGCAATAGCCCTAGTAGAATAACTGACAAAAATTTCCCGGCTTTACTTCTTTTCCTGAATTTTTTATAAATTTTCAAACATATTTTTTCAAAAAAACCTTAAAAATCGATAAAATTTTAGAGCAAAGTGATGGAATTTTTGGCCAAATTTTCAAACTTTTCGATTCACGTAATTATTTATTTCCTAACTAATTAGGGGTCGTAGATAACAAATCTGTTATCCGTTTCTGCCGCAGAGATTTTAAAATTGAGTTATGAATTTTTTTTTGGAATTACAAAAATATCAAAAAAAGTTGTTTGAAATTTTTTTGTGAGATAATGTGAGGCCCCTTATATTTCTTTTAATTTATTTTGCATGCAATAGCCCTAGTAGAATAACTGACAAAAATTTCCCGGCTTTACTTCTTTTCCTGAATTTTTTATAAATTTTCAAACATATTTTTTCAAAAAAACCTTAAAAATCGATAAAATTTTAGAGCAAAGTGATGGAATTTTTGGCCAAATTTTTAAACTTTTCGATTCACGTAATTATTTATTTCCTAACTAATTAGGGGTCGTAGATAACAAATCTGTTTTTCGTTTCTGCCGCAGAGACTTTAAAATTGAGTTATGAATTTTTTTTGGAATTACAAAAACATCAAAAAAAGTTGTTTGAAAATTTTTTGTGAGATAATGTGAGGCCCCTTATATTTCTTTTAATTTATTTTGCATACAATAGCCCTAGTAGAATAACTGACAAAAATTTCCCGGCTTTACTTCTTTTCCTGAATTTTTTATAAATTTTCAAACATATTTTTTCAAAAAAACCTTAAAAATCGATAAAATTTTAGAGCAAAGTGATGGAATTTTTGGCCAAATTTTCAAACTTTTCGATTCACGTAATTATTTATTTCCTAACTAATTAGGGGTCGTAGATAACAAATCTGTTATCCGTTTCAGCCGCAGAGATTTTAAAATTGAGTTATGAATTTTTTTTGGAATTACAAAAATATCAAAAAAAGTTGTTTGAAAATTTTTTGTGAGATAATGTGAGGCCCCTTATATTTCTTTTAATTTATTTTGCATGCAATAGCCCTAGTGGAATAACTGACAAATCGATAAAATTTTAGAGCAAAGTGATGGAATTTTTGGCCAAATTTTCAAACTTTTCGATTCACGTAATTATTTATTTCCTAACTAATTAGGGGTCGTAGATAACAAATCTGTTATCCGTTTCTGCCGCAGAGATTTTAAAATTGAGTTATGATTTTTTTTTGGAATTACAAAAATTTCAAAAAAAGTTGTTTGAAATTTTTTTGTGAGATAATGTGAGGCCCCTTATATTTATTTTAATTTATTTTGCATGCAATAGTCCTAGTGGAATAACTGACAAAAATTTCCCGGCTTTGCTTCTTTTCCTGAATTTTTTATAAATTTTCAAACATATTTTTTCAAAAAAACCTTAAAAATCGATAAAATTTTAGAGCAAAGTGATGGAATTTTTGGCCAAATTTTCAAACTTTTCGATTCACGTAATTATTTATTTCCTAACTAATTAGGGGTCGTAGATAACAAATCTGGTATCCGTTTCTGCCGCAGAGATTTTAAAATTGAGTTATGAATTTTTTTTGGAATTACAAAAATATCAAAAAAAGTTGTTTGAAAATTTTTTGTGAGATAATGTGAAGCCCCTTATATTTCTTTTAATTTATTTTGCATGCAATAGCCCTAGTGGAATAACTGACAAAAATTTCCCAGATTTACTTCTTTTCCTGAATTTTTTATAAATTTTCAAACATATTTTTTCAAAAAAACCTTAAAAATCGATAAAATTTTAGAGCAAAGTGATGGAATTTTTGGCCAAATTTTCAAACTTTTCGATTCACGTAATTATTTATTTCCTAACTAATTAGGGGTCGTAGATAACAAATCTGTTATCCGTTTCTGCCGCAGAGATTTTAAAATTGAGTTATGAATTTTTTTTGGAATTACAAAAATATCAAAAAAAGTTGTTTGAAAATTTTTTGTGAGATAATGTGAGGCCCCTTATATTTCTTTTAATTTATTTTGCATGCAATAGCCCTAGTGGAATAACTGACAAAAATTTCCCGGCTTTACTTCTTTTCCTGAATTTTTTATAAATTTTCAAACATATTTTTTCAAAAAAACCTTAAAAATCGATAAAATTTTAGAGCAAAGTGATGGAATTTTTGGCCAAATTTTCAAACTTTTCGATTCACGTAATTATTTATTTCCTAACTAATTAGGGGTCGTAGATAACAAATCTGTTATCCGTTTCTGCCGCAGAGATTTTAAAATTGAGTTATGAATTTTTTTTGGAATTACAAAAATATCAAAAAAAGTTGTTTGAAATTTTTTTGTGAGATAATGTGAGGCCCCTTATATTTCTTTTAATTTATTTTGCATGCAATAGCCCTAGTGAAATAACTGACAAAAATTTCCCGGCTTTCCTTCTTTTCCTGAATTTTTTATAAATTTTCAAATATATTTTTTCAAAAAAACCTTAAAAATCGATAAAATTTTAGAGCAAAGTGATGGAATTTTTGGCCAAATTTTCAAACTTTTCGATTCACGTAATTATTTATTTCCTAACTAATTAGGGGTCGTAGATAACAAATCTGTTATCCGTTTCTGCCGCAGAGATTTTAAAATTGAGTTATGATTTTTTTTTGGAATTACAAAAATTTCAAAAAAAGTTGTTTGAAAATTTTTTGTGAGATAATGTGAGGCCCCTGATATTTATTTTAATTTATTTTGCATGCAATAGTCCTAGTGGAATAACTGACAAAAATTTCCCGGCTTTGCTTCTTTTCCTGAATTTTTTATAAATTTTCAAACATATTTTTTCAAAAAAACCTTAAAAATCGATAAAATTTTAGAGCAAAGTGATGGAATTTTTGGCCAAATTTTCAAACTTTTCGATTCACGTAATTATTTATTTCCTAACTAATTAGGGGTCGTAGATAACAAATCTGGTATCCGTTTCTGCCGCAGAGATTTTAAAATTGAGTTATGAATTTTTTTTGGAATTACAAAAATATCAAAAAAAGTTGTTTGAAAATTTTTTGTGAGATAATGTGAGGCCCCTTATATTTCTTTTAATTTATTTTGCATGCAATAGCCCTAGTGGAATAACTGACAAAAATTTCCCAGATTTACTTCTTTTCCTGAATTTTTTATAAATTTTCAAACATATTTTTTCAAAAAAACCTTAAAAATCGATAAAATTTTAGAGCAAAGTGATGGAATTTTTGGCCAAATTTTCAAACTTTTCGATTCACGTAATTATTTATTTCCTAACTAATTAGGGGTCGTAGATAACAAATCTGTTATCCGTTTCTGCCGCAGAGATTTTAAAATTGAGTTATGAATTTTTTTTGGAATTACAAAAATATCAAAAAAAGTTGTTTGAAAATTTTTTGTGAGATAATGTGAGGCCCCTTATATTTCTTTTAATTTATTTTGCATGCAATAGCCCTAGTGGAATAACTGACAAAAATTTCCCGGCTTTACTTCTTTTCCTGAATTTTTTATAAATTTTCAAACATACTTTTTCAAAAAAACCTTAAAAATCGATAAAATTTTAGAGCAAAGTGATGGAATTTTTGGCCAAATTTTCAAACTTTTCGATTCACGTAATTATTTATTTCCTAACTAATTAGGGGTCGTAGATAACAAATCTGTTATCCGTTTCTGCCGCAGAGATTTTAAAATTGAGTTATGAATTTTTTTTGGAATTACAAAAATATCAAAAAAAGTTGTTTGAAATTTTTTTGTGAGATAATGTGAGGCCCCTTATATTTCTTTTAATTTATTTTGCATGCAATAGCCCTAGTGGAATAACTGACAAAAATTTCCCGGCTTTCCTTCTTTTCCTGAATTTTTTATAAATTTTCAAATATATTTTTTCAAAAAAACCTTAAAAATCGATAAAATTTTAGAGCAAAGTGATGGAATTTTTGGCCAAATTTTCAAACTTTTCGATTCACGTAATTATTTATTTCCTAACTAATTAGGGGTCGTAGATAACAAATCTGTTATCCGTTTCTGCCGCAGAGATTTTAAAATTGAGTTATGATTTTTTTTTGGAATTACAAAAATTTCAAAAAAAGTTGTTTGAAAATTTTTTGTGAGATAATGTGAGGCCCCTGATATTTATTTTAATTTATTTTGCATGCAATAGTCCTAGTGGAATAACTGACAAAAATTTCCCGGCTTTGCTTCTTTTCCTGAATTTTTTATAAATTTTCAAACATATTTTTTCAAAAAAACCTTAAAAATCGATAAAATTTTAGAGCAAAGTGATGGAATTTTTGGCCAAATTTTCAAACTTTTCGATTCACGTAATTATTTATTTCCTAACTAATTAGGGGTCGTAGATAACAAATCTGGTATCCGTTTCTGCCGCAGAGATTTTAAAATTGAGTTATGAATTTTTTTTGGAATTACAAAAATATCAAAAAAAGTTGTTTGAAAATTTTTTGTGAGATAATGTGAGGCCCCTTATATTTCTTTTAATTTATTTTGCATGCAATAGCCCTAGTGGAATAACTGACAAAAATTTCCCAGATTTACTTCTTTTCCTGAATTTTTTATAAATTTTCAAACATATTTTTTCAAAAAAACCTTAAAAATCGATAAAATTTTAGAGCAAAGTGATGGAATTTTTGGCCAAGTTTTCAAACTTTTCGATTCACGTAATTATTTATTTCCTAACTAATTAGGGGTCGTAGATAACAAATCTGTTATCCGTTTCTGCCGCAGAGATTTTAAAATTGAGTTATGAATTTTTTTTGGAATTACAAAAATATCAAAAAAAGTTGTTTGAAAATTTTTTGTGAGATAATGTGAGGCCCCTTATATTTCTTTTAATTTATTTTGCATGCAATAGCCCTAGTGGAATAACTGACAAAAATTTCCCAGATTTACTTCTTTTCCTGAATTTTTTATAAATTTTCAAACATATTTTTTCAAAAAAACCTTAAAAATCGATAAAATTTTAGAGCAAAGTGATGGAATTTTTGGCCAAATTTTCAAACTTTTCGATTCACGTAATTATTTATTTCCTAACTAATTAGGGGTCGTAGATAACAAATCTGTTATCCGTTTCTGCCGCAGAGATTTTAAAATTGAGTTATGAATTTTTTTTGGAATTACAAAAATATCAAAAAAAGTTGTTTGAAAATTTTTTGTGAGATAATGTGAGGCCCCTTATATTTCTTTTAATTTATTTTGCATGCAATAGCCCTAGTGGAATAACTGACAAAAATTTCCCGGCTTTACTTCTTTTCCTGAATTTTTTATAAATTTTCAAACATACTTTTTCAAAAAAACCTTAAAAATCGATAAAATTTTAGAGCAAAGTGATGGAATTTTTGGCCAAATTTTCAAACTTTTCGATTCACGTAATTATTTATTTCCTAACTAATTAGGGGTCGTAGATAACAAATCTGTTATCCGTTTCTGCCGCAGAGATTTTAAAATTGAGTTATGAATTTTTTTTGGAATTACAAAAATATCAAAAAAAGTTGTTTGAAATTTTTTTGTGAGATAATGTGAGGCCCCTTATATTTCTTTTAATTTATTTTGCATGCAATAGCCCTAGTGAAATAACTGACAAAAATTTCCCGGCTTTCCTTCTTTTCCTGAATTTTTTATAAATTTTCAAATATATTTTTTCAAAAAAACCTTAAAAATCGATAAAATTTTAGAGCAAAGTGATGGAATTTTTGGCCAAATTTTCAAACTTTTCGATTCACGTAATTATTTATTTCCTAACTAATTAGGGGTCGTAGATAACAAATCTGTTATCCGTTTCTGCCGCAGAGATTTTAAAATTGAGTTATGATTTTTTTTTGGAATTACAAAAATTTCAAAAAAAGTTGTTTGAAAATTTTTTGTGAGATAATGTGAGGCCCCTTATATTTATTTTAATTTATTTTGCATGCAATAGTCCTAGTGGAATAACTGACAAAAATTTCCCGGCTTTGCTTCTTTTCCTGAATTTTTTATAAATTTTCAAACATATTTTTTCAAAAAAACCTTAAAAATCGATAAAATTTTAGAGCAAAGTGATGGAATTTTTGGCCAAATTTTCAAACTTTTCGATTCACGTAATTATTTATTTCCTAACTAATTAGGGGTCGTAGATAACAAATCTGGTATCCGTTTCTGCCGCAGAGATTTTAAAATTGAGTTATGAATTTTTTTTGGAATTACAAAAATATCAAAAAAAGTTGTTTGAAAATTTTTTGTGAGATAATGTGAGGCCCCTTATATTTCTTTTAATTTATTTTGCATGCAATAGCCCTAGTGGAATAACTGACAAAAATTTCCCAGATTTACTTCTTTTCCTGAATTTTTTATAAATTTTCAAACATATTTTTTCAAAAAAACCTTAAAAATCGATAAAATTTTAGAGCAAAGTGATGGAATTTTTGGCCAAGTTTTCAAACTTTTCGATTCACGTAATTATTTATTTCCTAACTAATTAGGGGTCGTAGATAACAAATCTGTTATCCGTTTCTGCCGCAGAGATTTTAAAATTGAGTTATGAATTTTTTTTGGAATTACAAAAATATCAAAAAAAGTTGTTTGAAAATTTTTTGTGAGATAATGTGAGGCCCCTTATATTTCTTTTAATTTATTTTGCATGCAATAGCCCTAGTGGAATAACTGACAAAAATTTCCCGGCTTTACTTCTTTTCCTGAATTTTTTATAAATTTTCAAACATATTTTTTCAAAAAAACCTTAAAAATCGATAAAATTTTAGAGCAAAGTGATGGAATTTTTGGCCAAATTTTCAAACTTTTCGATTCACGTAATTATTTATTTCCTAACTAATTAGGGGTCGTAGATAACAAATCTGTTATCCGTTTCTGCCGCAGAGATTTTAAAATTGAGTTATGAATTTTTTTTGGAATTACAAAAATATCAAAAAAAGTTGTTTGAAATTTTTTTGTGAGATAATGTGAGGCCCCTTATATTTCTTTTAATTTATTTTGCATGCAATAGCCCTAGTGAAATAACTGACAAAAATTTCCCGGCTTTCCTTCTTTTCCTGAATTTTTTATAAATTTTCAAACATATTTTTTCAAAAAAACCTTAAAAATCGATAAAATTTTAGAGCAAAGTGATGGAATTTTTGGCCAAATTTTCAAACTTTTCGATTCACGTAATTATTTATTTCCTAACTAATTAGGGGTCTTGGATAACAAATCTGTTATCCGTTTCTGCCGCAGAGATTTTAAAATTGAGTTATGAATTTTTTTTGGAATTACAAAAATATCAAAAAAAGTTCTTTGAAAATTTTTTGTGAGATAATGTGAGGCCCCTTATATTTCTTTTAATTTATTTTGCATGCAATAGCCCTAGTGGAATAACTGACAAAAATTTCCCGGCTTTGCTTCTTTTCCTGAATTTTTTATAAATTTTCAAACATATTTTTTCAAAAAAACCTTAAAAATCGATAAAATTTTAGAGCAAAGTGATGGAATTTTTGGCCAAATTTTCAAACTTTTCGATTCACGTAATTATTTATTTCCTAACTAATTAGGGGTCGTAGATAACAAAACTGTTATCCGTTTCTGCCGCAGAGATTTTAAAATTGAGTTATGAATTTTTTTTGGAATTACAAAAATATCAAAAAAAGTTGTTTGAAAATTTTTTGTGAGATAATGTGAGGCCCCTTATATTTCTTTTAATTTATTTTGCATGCAATAGCCCTAGTGGAATAACTGACAAAAATTTCCCGGCTTTACTTCTTTTCCTGAATTTTTTATAAATTTTCAAACATATTTTTTCAAAAAAACCTTAAAAATCGATAAAATTTTAGAGCAAAGTGATGGAATTTTTGGCCAAATTTTCAAACTTTTCGATTCACGTAATTATTTATTTCCTAACTAATTAGGGGTCGTAGATAACAAATCTGTTATCCGTTTCTGCCGCAGAGATTTTAAAATTGAGTTATGAATTTTTTTTGGAATTACAAAAACATCAAAAAAAGTTGTTTGAAAATTTTTTGTGAGATAATGTGAGGCCCCTTATATTTCTTTTAATTTATTTTGCATGCAATAGCCCTAGTGGAATAACTGACAAAAATTTCCCGGCTTTACTTCTTTTCCTGAATTTTTTATAAATTTTCAAACATATTTTTTCAAAAAAACCTTAAAAATCGATAACATTTTAGAGCAAAGTGATGGAATTTTTGGCCAAATTTTCAAACTTTTCGTTTCACGTAATTATTTATTTCCTAACTAATTAGGGGTCGTAGATAACAAATCTGTTATCCGTTTCTGCCGCAGAGATTTTAAAATTGAGTTATCAATTTTTTTTGGAATTACAAAAATATCAAAAAAAGTTGTTTGAAATTTTTTTGTGAGATAATGTGAGGCCCCTTATATTTCTTTTAATTTATTTTGCATGCAATAGCCCTAGTAGAATAACTGACAAAAATTTCCCGGCTTTACTTCTTTTCCTGAATTTTTTATAAATTTTCAAACATATTTTTTCAAAAAAACCTTAAAAATCGATAACATTTTAGAGGAAAGTGATGGAATTTTTGGCCAAATTTTCAAACTTTTCGTTTCACGTAATTATTTATTTCCTAACTAATTAGGGGTCGTAGATAACAAATCTGTTATCCGTTTCTGCCGCAGAGATTTTAAAATTGAGTTATGAATTTTTTTTGGAATTACAAAAATATCAAAAAAAGTTGTTTGAAATTTTTTTGTGAGATAATGTGAGGCCCCTTATATTTGTTTTAATTTATTTTGCATGCAATAGCCCTAGTAGAATAACTGACAAAAATTTCCCGGCTTTACTTCTTTTCCTGAATTTTTTATAAATTTTCAAACATATTTTTTCAAAAAAACCTTAAAAATCGATAAAATTTTAGAGCAAAGTGATGGAATTTTTGGCCAAATTTTCAAACTTTTCGTTTCACGTAATTATTTATTTCCTAACTAATTAGGGGTCGTAGATAACAAATCTGTTATTCGTTTCTGCCGCAGAGATTTTAAAATTGAGTTATGAATTTTTTTTGGAATTACAAAAACATCAAAAAAAGTTGTTTGAAAATTTTTTGTGAGATAATGTGAGGCCACTTATATTTCTTTTAATTTATTTTGCATACAATAGCCCTACTAGAATAACTGACAAAAATTTCCCGGCTTTACTTCTTTTCCTGAATTTTTTATAAATTTTCAAACATATTTTTTCAAAAAAACCTTAAAAATCGATAAAATTTTAGAGCAAAGTGATGGAATTTTTGGCCAAATTTTCAAACTTTTCGATTCACGTAATTATTTATTTCCTAACTAATTAGGGGTCGTAGATAACAAATCTGTTATTCGTTTCTGCCGCAGAGATTTTAAAATTGAGTTATGAATTTTTTTTGGAATTACAAAAACATCAAAAAAAGTTGTTTGAAAATTTTTTGTGAGATAATGTGAGGCCCCTTATATTTCTTTTAATTTATTTTGCATACAATAGCCCTAGTAGAATAACTGACAAAAATTTCCCGGCTTTACTTCTTTTCCTGAATTTTTTATATATTTTCAAACATATTTTTTCAAAAAAACCTTAAAAATCGATAAAATTTTAGAGCCAAGTGATGGAATTTTTGGCCAAATTTTCAAACTTTTCGTTTCACGTAATTATTTATTTCCTAACTAATTAGGGGTCGTAGATAACAAATCTGTTATTCGTTTCTGCCGCAGAGATTTTAAAATTGAGTTATGAATTTTTTTTGGAATTACAAAAATATCAAAAAAAGTTGTTTGAAATTTTTTTGTGAGATAATGTGAGGCCCCTTATATTTCTTTTAATTTATTTTGCATGCAATAGCCCTAGTAGAATAACTGACAAAAATTTCCCGGCTTTACTTCTTTTCCTGAATTTTTTTATAAATTTTCAAACATATTTTTTCAAAAAAACCTTAAAAATCGATAAAATTTTAGAGCAAAGTGATGGAATTTTTGGCCAAATTTTCAAACTTTTCGATTCACGTAATTATTTATTTCCTAACTAATTAGGGGTCGTAGATAACAAATCTGTTATTCGTTTCTGCCGCAGAGATTTTAAAATTGAGTTATGAATTTTTTTTGGAATTACAAAAACATCAAAAAAAGTTGTTTGAAATTTTTTTGTGAGATAATGTGAGGCCCCTTATATTTCTTTTAATTTATTTTGCATACAATAGCCCTAGTAGAATAACTGACAAAAATTTCCCGGCTTTACTTCTTTTCCTGAATTTTTTATAAATTTTCAAACATATTTTTTCAAAAAAACCTTAAAAATCGATAAAATTTTAGAGCAAAGTGATGGAATTTTTGGCCAAATTTTCAAACTTTTCGATTCACGTAATTATTTATTTCCTAACTAATTAGGGGTCGTAGATAACAAATCTGTTATCCGTTTCTGCCGCAGAGATTTTAAAATTGAGTTATGAATTTTTTTTGGAATTACAAAAATATCAAAAAAAGTTGTTTGAAATTTTTTTGTGAGATAATGTGAGGCCCCTTATATTTCTTTAATTTATTTTGCATGCAATAGCCCTAGTAGAATAACTGACAAAAATTTCCCGGCTTTACTTCTTTTCCTGAATTTTTTATAAATTTTCAAACATATTTTTTCAAAAAAACCTTAAAAATCGATAAAATTTTAGAGCAAAGTGATGGAATTTTTGGCCAAATTTTCAAACTTTTCGATTCACGTAATTATTTATTTCCTAACTAATTAGGGGTCGTAGATAACAAATCTGTTATCCGTTTCTGCCGCAGAGATTTTAAAATTGAGTTATGAATTTTTTTTTGAATTACAAAAATATCAAAAAAAGTTGTTTGAAATTTTTTTGTGAGATAATGTGAGGCCCCTTATATTTCTTTTAATTTATTTTGCATGCAATAGCCCTAGTAGAATAACTGACAAAAATTTCCCGGCTTTACTTCTTTTCCTGAATTTTTTATAAATTTTCAAACATATTTTTTCAAAAAAACCTTAAAAAACGATAAAATTTTAGAGCAAAGTGATGGAATTTTTGGCCAAATTTTTAAACTTTTTGATTCACGTAATTATTTATTTCCTAACTAATTAGGGGTCGTAGATAACAAATCTGTTTTTCGTTTCTGCCGCAGAGACATTAAAATTGAGTTATGAATTTTTTTTGGAATTACAAAAACATCAAAAAAAGTTGTTTGAAAAATTTTTGTGAGATAATGTGAGGCCCCTTATATTTCTTTTAATTTATTTTGCATACAATAGCCCTAGTAGAATAACTGACAAAAATTTCCCGGCTTTACTTCTTTTCCTGAATTTTTTATAAATTTTCAAACATATTTTTTCAAAAAAACCTTAAAAATCGATAAAATTTTAGAGCAAAGTGATGGAATTTTTGGCCAAATTTTCAAACTTTTTGATTCACGTAATTATTTATTTCCTAACTAATTAGGGGTCGTAGATAACAAATCTGTTATCCGTTTCTGCCGCAGAGATTTTAAAATTGAGTTATGAATTTTTTTTGGAATTACAAAAATATCAAAAAAAGTTGTTTGAAATTTTTTTGTGAGATAATGTGAGGCCCCTTGTATTTCTTTTAATTTATTTTGCATGCAATAGCCCTAGTAGAATAACTGACAAAAATTTACCGGCTTTACTTCTTTTCCTGAATTTTTTATAAATTTTCAAACATATTTTTTCAAAAAAACCTTAAAAATCGATAAAATTTTAGAGCAAAGTGATGGAATTTTTGGCCAAATTTTCAAACTTTTCGATTCACGTAATTATTTATTTCCTAACTAATTAGGGGTCGTAGATAACAAATCTGTTATCCGTTTCTGCCGCAGAGATTTTAAAATTGAGTTATGAATTTTTTTTGGAATTACAAAAATATCAAAAAAAGTTGTTTGAAATTTTTTTGTGAGATAATGTGAGGCCCCTTATATTTCTTTTAATTTATTTTGCATGCAATAGCCCTAGTAGAATAACTGACAAAAATTTCCCGGCTTTACTTCTTTTCCTGAATTTTTTTATAAATTTTCAAACATATTTTTTCAAAAAAACCTTAAAAATCGATAAAATTTTAGAGCAAAGTGATGGAATTTTTTGGCCAAATTTTTAAACTTTTCGATTCACGTAATTATTTATTTCCTAACTAATTAGGGGTCGTAGATAACAAATCTGTTCTTCGTTTCTGCCGCAGAGACTTTAAAATTGAGTTATGAATTTTTTTTGGAATTACAAAAACATCAAAAAAAGTTGTTTGAAAATTTTTTGTGAGATAATGTGAGGCCCCTCATATTTCTTTTAATTTATTTTGCATACAATAGCCCTAGTAGAATAACTGACAAAAATTTCCCGGCTTTACTTCTTTTCCTGAATTTTTTATAAATTTTCAAACATATTTTTTCAAAAAAACCTTAAAAATCGATAAAATTTTAGAGCAAAGTGATGGAATTTTTGGCCAAATTTTCAAACTTTTCGATTCACGTAATTATTTATTTCCTAACTAATTAGGGGTAGTAGATAACAAATCTGTTATCCGTTTCTGCCGCAGACATTTTAAAATTGAGTTATGAATTTTTTTTGGAATTACAAAAATATCAAAAAAAGTTGTTTGAAATTTTTTTGTGAGATAATGTGAGGCCCCTTATATTTCTTTTAATTTATTTTGCATGCAATAGCCCTAGTAGAATAACTGACAAAAATTTCCCGGCTTTACTTCTTTTCCTGAATTTTTTATAAATTTTCAAACATATTTTTTCAAAAAAACCTTAAAAATCGATAAAATTTTAGAGCAAAGTGATGGAATTTTTGGCCAAATTTTCAAACTTTTCGATTCACGTAATTATTTATTTCCTAACTAATTAGGGGTCGTAGATAACAAATCTGTTATCCGTTTCTGCCGCAGAGATTTTAAAATTGAGTTATGAATTTTTTTTGGAATTACAAAAATATCAAAAAAAGTTGTTTGAAATTTTTTTGTGAGATAATGTGAGGCCCCTTATATTTCTTTTAATTTATTTTGCATGCAATAGCCCTAGTAGAATAACTGACAAAAATTTCCCGGCTTTACTTCTTTTCCTGAATTTTTTATAAATTTTCAAACATATTTTTTCAAAAAAACCTTAAAAGTCGATAAAATTTTAGAGCAAAGTGATGGAATTTTTGGCCAAATTTTTAAACTTTTCGATTCACGTAATTATTTATTTCCTAACTAATTAAGGGTCGTAGATAACAAATCTGTTTATCGTTTCTGCCGCAGAGACTTTAAAATTGAGTTATGAATTTTTTTTGGAATTACAAAAACATCAAAAAAAGTTGTTTGAAAATTTTTTGTGAGATAATGTGAGGCCCCTTATATTTCTTTTAATTTATTTTGCATACAATAGCCCTAGTAGAATAACTGACAAAAATTTCCCGGCTTTACTTCTTTTCCTGAATTTTTTATAAATTTTCAAACATATTTTTTCAAAAAAACCTTAAAAATCGATAAAATTTTAGAGCAAAGTGATGGAATTTTTGGCCAAATTTTCAAACTTTTCGATTCACGTAATTATTTATTTCCTAACTAATTAGGGGTCGTAGATAACAAATCTGTTATCCGTTTCCGCCGCAGAGATTTTAAAATTGAGTTATGAATTTTTTTTGGAATTACAAAAATATCAAAAAAAGTTGTTTGAAAATTTTTTGTGAGATAATGTGAGGCCCCTTATATTTCTTTTAATTTATTTTGCATGCAATAGCCCTAGTGGAATAACTGACAAATATTTCCCGGCTTTACTTCTTTTCCTGAATTTTTTATAAATTTTCAAACATATTTTTTCAAAAAAACCTTAAAAATCGATAAAATTTTAGAGCAAAGTGATGGAATTTTTGGCCAAATTTTCAAACTTTTCGATTCACGTAATTATTTATTTCCTAACTAATTAGGGGTCGTAGATAACAAATCTGTTATCCGTTTCCGCCGCAGAGATTTTAAAATTGAGTTATGAATTTTTTTTGGAATTACAAAAATATCAAAAAAAGTTGTTTGAAATTTTTTTGTGAGATAATGTGAGGCCCCTTATATTTGTTTTAATTTATTTTGCATGCAATAGCCCTAGTAGAATAACTGACAAAAATTTCCCGGCTTTACTTCTTTTCCTGAATTTTTTATAAATTTTCAAACATATTTTTTCAAAAAAACCTTAAAAATCGATAAAATTTTAGAGCAAAGTGATGGAATTTTTGGCCAAATTTTCAAACTTTTCGTTTCACGTAATTATTTATTTCCTAACTAATTAGGGGTCGTAGATAACAAATCTGTTATTCGTTTCTGCCGCAGAGATTTTAAAATTGAGTTATGAATTTTTTTTGGAATTACAAAAATATCAAAAAAAGTTGTTTGAAATTTTTTTGTGAGATAATGTGAGGCCCCTTATATTTCTTTTAATTTATTTTGCATACAATAGCCCTAGTAGAATAACTGACAAAAATTTCCCGGCTTTACTTCTTTTCCTGAATTTTTTATAAATTTTCAAACATATTTTTTCAAAAAAACCTTAAAAATCGATAAAATTTTAGAGCAAAGTGATGGAATTTTTGGCCAAATTTTCAAACTTTTCGATTCACGTAATTATTTATTTCCTAACTAATTAGGGGTCGTAGATAACAAATCTGTTATCCGTTTCTGCCGCAGAGATTTTAAAATTGAGTTATGAATTTTTTTTTGAATTACAAAAATATCAAAAAAAGTTGTTTGAAATTTTTTTGTGAGATAATGTGAGGCCCCTTATATTTCTTTTAATTTAGTTTGCATGCAATAGCCCTAGTAGAATAACTGACAAAAATTTCCCGGCTTTACTTCTTTTCCTGAATTTTTTATAAATTTTCAAACATATTTTTTCAAAAAAACCTTAAAAATCGATAAAATTTTAGAGCAAAGTGATGGAATTTTTGGCCAAATTTTTAAACTTTTTGATTCACGTAATTATTTATTTCCTAACTAATTAGGGGTCGTAGATAACAAATCTGTTTTTCGTTTCTGCCGCAGAGACTTTAAAATTGAGTTATGAATTTTTTTTGGAATTACAAAAACATCAAAAAAAGTTGTTTGAAAAATTTTTGTGAGATAATGTGAGGCCCCTTATATTTCTTTTAATTTATTTTGCATACAATAGCCCTAGTAGAATAACTGACAAAAATTTCCCGGCTTTACTTCTTTTCCTGAATTTTTTATAAATTTTCAAACATATTTTTTCAAAAAAACCTTAAAAATCGATAAAATTTTAGAGCAAAGTGATGGAATTTTTGGCCAAATTTTCAAACTTTTCGATTCACGTAATTATTTATTTCCTAACTAATTAGGGGTCGTAGATAACAAATCTGTTATCCGTTTCTGCCGCAGAGATTTTAAAATTGAGTTATGAATTTTTTTTGGAATTACAAAAATATCAAAAAAAGTTGTTTGAAATTTTTTTGTGAGATAATGTGAGGCCCCTTGTATTTCTTTTAATTTATTTTGCATGCAATAGCCCTAGTAGAATAACTGACAAAAATTTACCGGCTTTACTTCTTTTCCTGAATTTTTTATAAATTTTCAAACATATTTTTTCAAAAGAACCTTAAAAATCGATAAAATTTTAGAGCAAAGTGATGGAATTTTTGGCCAAATTTTCAAACTTTTCGATTCACGTAATTATTTATTTCCTAACTAATTAGGGGTCGTAGATAACAAATCTGTTATCCGTTTCTGCCGCAGAGATTTTAAAATTGAGTTATGAATTTTTTTTGGAATTACAAAAATATCAAAAAAAGTTGTTTGAAATTTTTTTGTGAGATAATGTGAGGCCCCTTATATTTCTTTTAATTTATTTTGCATGCAATAGCCCTAGTAGAATAACTGACAAAAATTTCCCGGCTTTACTTCTTTTCCTGAATTTTTTATAAATTTTCAAACATATTTTTTCAAAAAAACCTTAAAAATCGATAAAATTTTAGAGCAAAGTGATGGAATTTTTGGCCAAATTTTCAAACTTTTCGATTCACGTAATTATTTATTTCCTAACTAATTAGGGGTCGTAGATAACAAATCTGTTATCCGTTTCTGCCGCAGAGATTTTAAAATTGAGTTATGAATTTTTTTTGGAATTACAAAAATATCAAAAAAAGTTGTTTGAAATTTTTTTGTGAGATAATGTGAGGCCCCTTATATTTCTTTTAATTTATTTTGCATGCAATAGCCCTAGTAGAATAACTGACAAAAATTTCCCGGCTTTACTTCTTTTCCTGAATTTTTTATAAATTTTCAAACATATTTTTTCAAAAAAACCTTAAAAATCGATAAAATTTTAGAGCAAAGTGATGGAATTTTTGGCCAAATTTTTAAACTTTTCGATTCACGTAATTATTTATTTCCTAACTAATTAAGGGTCGTAGATAACAAATCTGTTTTTCGTTTCTGCCGCAGAGACTTTAAAATTGAGTTATGAATTTTTTTTGGAATTACAAAAACATCAAAAAAAGTTGTTTGAAATTTTTTTGTGAGATAATGTGAGGCCCCTTATATTTCTTTTAATTTATTTTGCATGCAATAGCCCTAGTGAAATAACTGACAAAAATTTCCCTGCTTTCCTTCTTTTCCTGAATTTTTTATAAATTTTCAAACATATTTTTTCAAAAAAACCTTAAAAATCGATAAAATTTTAGAGCAAAGTGATGGAATTTTTGGCCAAATTTTCAAACTTTTCGATTCACGTAATTATTTATTTCCTAACTAATTAGGGGTCGTAGATAACAAATCTGTTATCCGTTTCTGCCGCAGAGATTTTAAAATTGAGTTATGAATTTTTTTTTGGAATTACAAAAATATCAAAAAAAAATGTTTGAAAATTTTTTGTGAGATAATGTGAGGCCCCTTATATTTCTTTTAATTTATTTTGCATGCAATAGCCCTAGTGGAATAACTGACAAAAATTTCCCGGCTTTACTTCTTTTCCTGAATTTTTTATAAATTTTCAAACATATTTTTTCAAAAAAACCTTAAAAATCGATAAAATTTTAGAGCAAAGTGATGGAATTTTTGGCCAAATTTTCAAACTTTTCGATTCACGTAATTATTTATTTCCTAACTAATTAGGGGTCGTAGATAACAAATCTGTTATCCGTTTCTGCCGCAGAGATTTTAAAATTGAGTTATGAATTTTTTTTTGGAATTACAAAAATATCAAAAAAAAATGTTTGAAAATTTTTTGTGAGATAATGTGAGGCCCCTTATATTTCTTTTAATTTATTTTGCATGCAATAGCCCTAGTGGAATAACTGACAAAAATTTCCCGGCTTTACTTCTTTTCCTGAATTTTTTATAAATTTTCAAACATATTTTTTCAAAAAAACCTTAAAAATCGATAAAATTTTAGAGCAAAGTGATGGAATTTTTGGCCAAATTTTCAAACTTTTCGATTCACGTAATTATTTATTTCCTAACTAATTAGGGGTCGTAGATAACAAATCTGTTATCCGTTTCTGCCGCAGAGATTTTAAAATTGAGTTATGAATTTTTTTTGGAATTACAAAAATATCAAAAAAAGTTGTTTGAAATTTTTTTGTGAGATAATGTGAGGCCCCTTATATTTCTTTTAATTTATTTTGCATGCAATAGCCCTAGTGAAATAACTGACAAAAATTTCCCGGCTTTCCTTCTTTTCCTGAATTTTTTATAAATTTTCAAACATATTTTTTCAAAAAAACCTTAAAAATCGATAAAATTTTAGAGCAAAGTGATGGAATTTTTGGCCAAATTTTCAAACTTTTCGATTCACGTAATTATTTATTTCCTAACTAATTAGGGGTCGTAGATAACAAATCTGTTATCCGTTTCTGCCGCAGAGATTTTAAAATTGAGTTATGAATTTTTTTTGGAATTACAAAAATATCAAAAAAAGTTGTTTGAAAATTTTTTGTGAGATAATGTGAGGCCCCTTATATTTCTTTTAATTTATTTTGCATGCAATAGCCCTAGTGGAAAAACTGACAAAAATTTCCCGGCTTTCCTTCTTTTCCTGAATTTTTTATAAATTTTCAAACATATTTTTTCAAAAAAACCTTAAAAATCGATAAAATTTTAGAGCAAAGTGATGGAATTTTTGGCCAAATTTTCAAACTTTTCGATTCACGTAATTATTTATTTCCTAACTAATTAGGGGTCGTAGATAACAAATCTGTTATCCGTTTCTGCTGCAGAGATTTTAAAATTGAGTTATGAATTTTTTTTGGAATTACAAAAATATCAAAAAAAGTTGTTTGAAAATTTTTTGTGAGATAATGTGAGGCCCCTTATATTTCTTTTAAATTATTTTGCATGCAATAGCCCTAGTGGAATAACTGACAAAAATTTCCCGGCTTTAGTTCTTTTCCTGAATTTTTTATAAATTTTCAAACATATTTTTTCAAAAAAACCTTAAAAATCGATAAAATTTTAGAGCAAAGTGATGGAATTTTTGGCCAAATTTTCAAACTTTTCGATTCACGTAATTATTTATTTCCTAACTAATTAGGGGTCGTAGATAACAAATCTGTTATCCGTTTCTGCCGCAGAGATTTTAAAATTGAGTTATGAATTTTTTTGGAATTACAAAAGTATCAAAAAAAGTTGTTTGAAATTTTTTTGTGAGATAATGTGAGGCCCCTTATATTTCTTTTAAATTATTTTGCATGCAATAGCCCTAATGGAATAACTGACAAAAATTTCCCGGCTTTACTTCTTTTCCTGAATTTTTTATAAATTTTCAAACATACTTTTTCAAAAAAACCTTAAAAATCGATAAAATTTTAGAGCAAAGTGATGGAATTTTTGGCCAAATTTTCAAACTTTTCGATTCACGTAATTATTTATTTCCTAACTAATTAGGGGTCGTAGATAACAAATCTGTTATCCGTTTCTGCCGCAGAGATTTTAAAATTGAGTTATGAATTTTTTTTGGAATTACAAAAATATCAAAAAAAGTTGTTTGAAATTTTTTGTGAGATAATGTGAGGCCCCTTATATTTCTTTTAATTTATTTTGCATGCAATAGCCCTAGTGGAATAACTGACAAAAATTTCCCGGCTTTACTTCTTTTCCTGAATTATTTATAAATTTTCAAACATATTTTTACAAAAAAACCTTAAAAATGGATAAAATTTTAGAGCAAAGTGATGGAATTTTTGGCCAAATTTTCAAACTTTTCGATTCACGTAATTATTTATTTCCTAACTAATTAGGGGTCGTAGATAACAAATCTGTTATCCGTTTCTGCCGCAGAGATTTTAAAATTGAGTTATGAATTTTTTTTTGGAATTACAAAAATATCAAAAATAGTTGTTTGAAAATTAAAATATTTCATTATTATTATTTATTCATATTTTAAAATTAATATATTAAAATATTAATATATTTATATTCTTCAATTAAAATATTTCCTTTTATAAGTTCTGAAGATTATTTTGTAAAGTCCTTGATAAATTCCTATAATATTGCTTTCTTTAGGTATTTCTGATAAATTTGCCATAAATAATAATTTCTAAAACCAATTATTAGTAATAATTTATTATCTTATTCATGCCTACCTATGGAAAACACTTAACACTTTAATATTATTACACAATTGACCCAAAAAATGCTCACTGATAACACCCAACCAAAAATGCATGCAATACCCAAAATTAAAAACTTACATTGAGAGTTTGCCCCTTTGCGGAACTGGAGCCAAGGCGGCCAAGGCCTGAAACAACAGATAGACAATCGTTAATAAATTATAATATGTATAAATTAATTATAATAACTTACCCACAAACTCGAAACATTCCGCCTTATTCGTCAAGACTCTATCCTGATGATTGATGCACTTTTTTATTTGTATATGGAATCTGGAAAGATGAAAACGATTCGCACAATTCACAATTATTTATATACAAAGGTTAATTCGCGCACTACTTAATATCTTTGTATTTCACTTTAAATTAAAATTTATAAACTCTAAACCGATCGCGATACACTGCTGAAAAAAACCTGAAAGGAACGTTAGTAAATTAACCCTCACTTTTGCTAAGTTATGCTAATAAACTGAAGCGTTCTTCATGCTTTATTAGCAATATTCCTGTAAAACGTGATGGTACACACAAATTTCGACAAGTTTTAGCATTTTTGGGTCAATTTGGGGGCACTTTTGGCGCAACGGTTGACAAAAATAAGTTTACACTAACCTTGAATCTACTCCCAAGGGCCTTTGTAATTCCCAAGGTCTGGAAGAACAAAAACCATAATTAATAAAATAAAATTTAATTGATTGATATGAAAACTTACGAGTGAATTTCAATAGATGCACTTTATTCGTCAAGATTCGACGATATTCGAGATAATCCCTGAAAAAAAATTAATTATTAATACAAAATACTCTAAGATAATTATAGTAAAGTCGCGACACATTGATACAAAATTAAAATTCTTTGCTATATTATTTGATTAAATTTTTTTATCACATTTGATGATTATCAGAAGCAAACATATGCAATTATTAATAACAAATATTCAAGTTTACTAAATTAAAATATAAACATTGATGTTATTTGTTAGTTATTTGTAATATTAATTTGCATTATAAATTTAATACAGATAGTAACAATTAAATATTGAATAGAATAATTAGTAGTTGATCATTATTAATTACCAGCTAATTTTTATTGAAAGTGCACAAAAAAAAACAAGTTCTTATCATGTTTTATGCAATAACAAAGTCCAAATTAAAGTATTGTACAAAAAATGGCACAAAAAACCGACCCTTTGCATTCTTATCTGTAAAAAGTGGGAGGCCCCGCCCCCTTTCCACCGGCTTCAGCTACGAAAAGCATCTAATTGTAATAATTTCTATTAAATTTATGCGGTAGATTTAAATTATTTACAATTAAAATTCATTTCTATCGTAATTAGCGATCGCAAACATATTTATTTATTATTTGATTATTAATATAACATACTAACAAAAAAAAAAACCGTAAAAAAAAACATTTGTTATAATTTAAATTTTAAATGACCGAAAATTGTTATAAAAAAATTGTAATTAAAGGCATCTCACCACTAATGGAATACAGCTCTGATTAGGCATCAATAATCTGTAAAGAAAGTGCACAATATTTTATTAATTGCACTTAATAGCGCGTTTTAATTCGTTTTAAATTTTTAAGACAATGCGATACGGCCCGTGTGACTACTTAAATCATACTAAATTCGGCGGTTACACGATAGCAGGTATCACTCCTCAACCCCCCTCACAATCTTATTACCCCACCAAAAGGTGGCTAATGAAGCAAAATTGTTCGATTCTATCTTTTTTAAATAAAAATATTTAAATTTAAATTTAAAAAATATTAAATAAAATGCAAATTACTCCCTAATTTAGATATTGATAATTAATAAATACCTCTCCTAATTCACCAAATAAATCCTATTATATTTTTAAACAAATTATATGCGAAAATAATTTGTATTTTTGGTTATTATTTTATTTACTCACGAAAAATTTTCAAACAACTTTCTTTGATATTTTTGTAATTCCAAAAAAAATTAATAACTCAATTTTGAAATCTCTGTGGCAGAAACGCATAACATATTTGTTATCTACGACCCCTTATTAGTTCGGAAATAAATAATTACGTGAATTAAAAAGTTTGAAAGTTTGGCCAAAAAATCCATCACTTTGCCTTAAAATTTTATCGATTTTTAAGGTAGTTTTGAAAAACTAATCACACTATTGACCTGAAACTTACTAATTATCTTAATTTTGACAGCATCTCGAAAGCACCTCGAAATTAACATTAGTTTTTTTTTAATAATTAAGGTACATTTTTGGAATTTTTGATTTACCATAATTATTTTTTTTCTTAAAAACCAATCACTCGATTGATCTGAAACCTACTAATTATTTTAATTTCGACATGCTTAATCACCAAGCCATATTTCAAAGAAATCTATTTTTCGAAAAAATTTGAAAATTAACAAAGACTAGTATTGGTTCATTTTTAACCAAAAAATCTTCATCACTCAGATTGTTATGAAATTTTGCATGGTGATTAAGCACAATAATATTAAGAAATGCAGCAAGTTTCAGGTCAATCGATTGGTTAGTTTTTAATTAAATAAATAATTAACACCAATTTTTAAGAATTTTTTATTTTTCCTTATATTTCAAAAAGTGTAGTACTTACATCAAAACCGATTACATTTTTGAGTTTAGGAGCATTTTAATTAGTTTTTCGGTTTGTTTCAGAAGCCACAGGACTTTTGCATCGGCAGCAATTGAACTACTTATGGAAAAGAAGACGACAAGTAAAATATGTTCGTGTTACGTGCTTGTGCAACTCTGATTATTTAAAGTTTCTTTCAAAAAGTCGCCTTACAACTAATACTACCCGGTATAGTTAGCAAAAAACGACAGGCCATTTTGCACTGATTTTAAAAATGTTCAACACTCTGTATAATAATGTTCCTAAACCTTGTAATTAATAATTTAAGATATTTTTTTTTTAATGTGTCAATATCTTCTGTAACACTGTGTATAATGTAGCATTAATATAGGCTTTTTTGCGCTGCATCCAAAATGAGGAAACACTCTGTATAAATATCTCTGTATAGCTTGTAATTAATTATTTAAAAATATTGGTAAAAATGTGATTGTCATAACGCATAGAACACACATAACACATAATTGTACAATTTACTGCTGATTCATGAATAAAGAATTTTTACTGAAATTTCTGCGTCTTTGTTTTCTTTGATACACCCTGTATAACTAAATAAACGCCTAAATTACACCAATTGAGTCTAATTTTCCCGCCAAAATCTTTTTCAGGCGTAAAAACTACGTGGAATATGTTTTTGAAACAAAGTAAAAAATTTTGTGAAAATGTCGGATTTTCGTGATTTTCATCGATTTTCGTTCGATTTGAAACTCGAAAAATTCGAAAATCAACGAAATCAACGAAAATCTGGGATGAGGTACCAAGATCGCAGAAACGCTAGGAGGTATGCTATTGATACATATACAGGGTGTATCAAGAGGACTAATTATACAGCGTGTATCAAAAGGACAATTTCTCCACAATTTTTGTTCGTTTGATTTTTGTTTAATTTTTTTTGGGAAAAAAGATGCAAATTTCGGATTTGTTACCAGGATTACAGAAACGCGAGGAGGTGTATACTCCTGATACTTTTCGCTCTATTTAACGTAATAAGTCGAATTATACAAGGTGCATCAAAGAAAACAAAAACGCAGAAAATTCAGTAAAAATGCTTTATTCATGAATCAGCAATAAATTGTACAATTATACAGGGTGTTCTATGCGTAATGACAATCACATTTTTATAAATATCTTATATCAAATATAAATAACTAATTACAAGCTATATACAGACATTTATACAGAGTGTTGAGCCATTTTGGATGCAGCGCAAAAAAGCCAATATATTAATGCTAAATTTATACAATTATACAGAGTGTTACAGAAGATATTGACACATTTAAAAAATATCTTAAATAATTAATTACAAGGTTTAGGATTATTTTTATATAAAGTGTTGAACATTTTTAAAATCAGTGCAAAATGGCCTGTCGTTTCATGCTAACTATACCGGGTGGTATTAGTTGTAAGGCGACTTTTTGAAAGAAACTTATAAATAAATACGTAGGATCTGCCCTTCTCTTCTTCTTTTCCATAAGTAGTTCAATTGCTGCCGATGCAAAATTCCTATGACTTCTGAAACAAACCAAAAAACTAATTAAAATGATCCTAAACTCAAAAATGCAATCGGTTTTGCTGTAAGTATTATACTTTTTGAAATATGTATAAAGAAAAATTAAAAAAAATTAAAAATTGGTTTTAATTATTTTTTTAAATTAAAAACTAATCATACGATTCACCTGAAACTTTCTGAATATCTTAATTTCGACATGCTTAATCACCAGGCTAAATTTCATAAAAATCTAATTTTTGGTCGAAAACGAAAAATTAACCAAGACGTTAATTTTTCGACCAAAAATTAGATTTTTATGAAATTTGGCATGAAGATTAAGCATAGCAAAATTAAGAGATTCTGAAAGTTTCAGGTCAATCGTGTGATTAATTTTTAAAAAAAATAAATAATTAAGTTAAATTTTTAGGTTTTTTTGTTTTTTTTTTATTATTTTTTTATTAAAAACTAATCACACGATTTACCTGAAACTTGCTGAATATTTTAATTTCGAGGTGCTTAATCAGCATGTCAGATTTCAAAAAAATCTAATTTTTAAAAAAATTCGAAAAATAACAAAGACAGTCTTTGTTCATTTTTCGTATTTTTTTGAAAATTAGATTTCTTTGAAATTTGGCATGCTAAAATACCGAAATATAAATTTAACATCCCTCGCACAGTATTTGTGGCTACCACCAGACGCTGCAAATCTAATTTGTATAGTCAATAGAAAATATGTAGAAATTGTTTTAGTTCGTTTATTAGATATTTATTTAATGAGCGTTCAAAAATTCTTTTGAACAAATAAATTATAAACTGCGACGATGGATGGTTCAAAAAGCTGAGATTATCCTTATCCATCCATAAGCACCCAGGATCACAAAGATTTTTTGAACGCCTGTCTTCATTAAAGCAACGAATATTGGAAAAGTCTGTTTATTTATATAGTTTACCAATTAAAAATTTAGCACCGTACTCAGAAATAGTTTGTATTTCCTTTTTTGCTAAAATTCCATCCAATATAAACTGTGAACTAATTATGTATCTCCCTTTAATAGGTCAATATTGGCGTTAGAATTTTGAACATCAATCCATAGAATAATTAGCTCATAATTTCGAAAAACTGCATTAATGCATTTTGTTGAATAAACGTTTACGAGTATATTCTGATTTTTCTTTTCAATTTAGTAGTACTGCATTGTTTATTGTATAGCTTTATTGTATTGCACTATTATTCACTTCAGATGTAATATTATTGATTATATAGTTTATATTGTAGTTCATTGTTTTTTAATAGGCATTTCAGAAATATAATACAACAAATTGAATGTACTATTGCATTATTTGTTATGTACTAAATTAAATGCTGTTTTATTATGATGCACTTATGCTTTTTGAAATGTTTGAATTTGAATGATAAAACATTCGTATAAACGACTGTTTACTTACAGTCAACCATAAAATATTATTTTATGAGGAAATGGGAAAACAATTGCATGTTATTTTATTTATATTTAATACCTACATGTGCTTAAATGTTTCATGTTATTAATATTTTTTTTTATGTTTGATTATATCAATTTTTAAATAAATTATTACTTTAACAATTTTATTGACTTGTTACAGTTAAATAAGTAGAAAAAAATTCTAATATCTCTTGTTTTAATTTATTATGCGACAATTATATACAAAAACCTTTAAAGCAAAGTTTTAACAAACTTCGAAAACTATTTTTCAAATGTATTATTACTCAAAACTCATTGGCATGTTATTCAAATTAAATTTCTTCAAAATTCTATATGCTTTGATGTTATAGCTTTATGTGCAAACTATGTTTAAAGTATTAATATTTGCTTTGCTCAATACGCATTCGTAAAAAAATTGTGCAGTTAGTTAAAAAGTACCAATATCACTACAAAATATAGCTAAAAGCAATATCTAAATATAATCCTGGCTTTTATTTAAATAATTCTTATATAATTCACAATTGGATGCAAATTGTCAGCTGTGATAATTATTAATTAATTAATTACCTATTCGATAGATACACAAGTATTAGAAATCAAGCTCAATTCACTGAATCATAATACCGCAAAATTGTATCTAACTGATATAGATGTAATCTTATTGTTAATTAAGTAATGTATTTGAACATTAACGACAAATTAGCAATTTGGAGCGACACATGTAACTTGTACACGTGTGGCAAATGCATAAGATCAAAATAAATAAATATTTTACTCAATTCTCCTGCAAACCAAAAACTTGACTCTACCATAAGAAATTTCATACATAAATACAGCCCCACTCAAAAACCACCCCACAAGTAAAATTATAAACATAACTTTCATATGCAACAAACTCATTGGTTGATTGCCCAAAGTGGGATTAACTAAATTAATTTTATTTTCAAGATCTAGTGTATGCAATATTTGCTGGAAATATAAATTCGCAACACCATTACTGTGCAATCGTAACAAAATCCCATTTATTTGATCAAATAACGGAAACCCTTTCGAAAAATACCAATGGGTGTAAGCTCCCAAAAACACCTCATTTAGTTGATTAATCATTGGTTTACCATCAGCATCCAAGTATCTAGCTGCTATAAGAAAATACATCAAAGACCTCGCTTTTAATTGGGCCATATCTTTCGAAAATCCCACACGATCCGAACAATAATTGGAAATTGTTGTATGACAAATAATCATTCTGTTTATTGCTTTATTGGCAACTGGATCATTAGCTAACACAATTAAATGGTCCGGATGAATACCAAGATCTAAATTCGAGTCAATTAGCTCTTCAAAAGTTGAGGGTGAATGTTCATAGAGATTTTTAGCAAAAAACGAGACCAATTGACCTGAATAAATCGAATTGATAAAAAAGTATAAAACAATCAGTTGCAGCACAATCAAGCGAATTATAAAATTACTACTCGCAATATTTACACCCATACTTGCAAGAGTTTGCACTGCATGCAAAAATACAAGTGCAGTGTCCGCGTTTCGTTCATATTTGATGAGGATGTAAAACCATAAAAGAAATGAAGCTACAAAACAGAATAGGTAAACACACCAAATGGCCAAACTAAAAATTTGAAACATTTTTTTCCAATGTGGTAAAGGATTCGGTGTAGGAACCACCCAATTTATCACCTCCCTGTAAAGGTAAGACGAAATATCGAAATCCATATTTTCATCTATTCTTTTGTGAAAACTTCCAAATCCTGTCGTAGCGTTTTGTTCATGAATTGATCCCAAAATGTCACTATACGAACGCTGAAACGTATTTTTGGATCTGGTGCCCCATGTCTTGCCTAGTTGATAGTTGACTTTGAATTTCATCCTTTCTTGGACATCATCCATCAATTTAATTTCATAGCCACGATTATTTGTGCAGTTAATGCACATTATAAATGGTGGCAATTTAAAATACGCAACATTTATTGTTGTATTTTCCCACGTGGGTGGTATTTTGCTTGGAAAATATTCGATTGTGTTTGTATTTTCTTTGCAAGTTCCAATTAATTCGTATTCCAATAGTGGATTGTAAACGTCTTGAGTTTTGTATGGAAAATATGTGTAAATATTTGTAGATTTTCTTTCAATTAATATAACGTTTCTTATGAAGTATTTTGTCACACATTTAAATATATCGTTGTTAATTGCATCAATAATAAGTATAAATTTAGCGTTGCTATCAAAAATGGTCTGCTTTTGTATGTCGGTTAATATTTTATTTAAATCGTTGGAAATTATATTTATAATGTAATAATTTGCTCTGCGATACGGGAATATAGTTACATCTTCTTCATCATTTTGAATGGCGATTGGAAAATTCAAATTAAGCTTTTCGTTTGGGTTCCATAAAATAACCAGTTCAGTATTTTTATAATGAATGTTAAAAATCACATTTATGCAATTTGAAATAAGAGTATGGTTAAAAGACGAAGATTGGATTGGTATGAGCAATTTGTTCGTAAATATGCATTTTAATAAAGCCACTCTTACAATGAGTAAGTATAGTTTCATGTTGTTGGATATAATAATGTTGTTAGGTAAAAAGCGTTCAAATACAAATTGATACATTTTATTGTCAAGATATTACTTGATTAACGATTAGAAGAGTACTTTCACTATATTATACCTCTCGTTATTTATTGCGCTATTATATTTCGTTTTAGTAGCATAAGTAAAAAATATATCACTATTATTACATAGAATCATTTATATTTATTTGCGTAAAATTTAAAAAAACTATTTTATTTTACATCAAATTTAACAACAAAATATAAAATTATTATCCAAATTTCTTATCGATCAAAATAATAATCAAAATATATAATTATTTGATTTGATATTAAAATACAAAGTTGTTTTAATACGAATTTTCTATTGCTAGTGGAATATTTAATTATAATTTGCATGTCACCACAAAATAATTAAATCGTTTAAATTGTATTGCTTTGTAAAAATAACCCAATGCATTTTAAAATATTATTATAATTTCATACAGTTTTGTCACTTCAAATAATTTCTACACAAGTGCTTTTAATTAATTAATATAAAAAACCGAGCGTAAAAGCCTTTAATGTTGATTACAATTAAGAGTTAACTCAAACTAGTATCTATCGTACATGGAAACTATTTTGTATATAATTTTGTATTAAATTACGGACTATTGTCTAATTGTAAAGCATTTGTGGTTAATTATGCATGCTATGTCGAACATTGCCCATTCAAACGTCAGCGTATTCATCAAATTTTAGGCATCTTTTGCTTCCATTGAAAATCATATTACTATTTCAATTACACCAAATAAGTTTGTGTCAATAAATTCCAAATAGTACAAAATACTAATATATTTCTACTTCAAACAATTTAAATTTCAAATAAAATTGATCCTAATTAATATAAAATCTTTGCGGAGGCTTTGTATAACGCCAATAAATAATTTCAAAAATAAACACAACTACACTGAAAAAAAAACCAGCAAACAAGGCTAAAAAAATGTAATTTAAATGCTTCCAACCCATAGGCTTATTACGATAAGTCCCTTTAAGCAAATTAACATTTGCTGTCAAATAGACTTTGTGCAAAAAATGTTCGAAATAAATATTTGTAACGCCGCTACATTGAAGGCTTGCCAAAATTTTATTAATTTGGTCAAACAATGGAAATCCTTTGTAAAAAAACCAATTCATATATGTCCCTTTAACTACAATATCGGTAATGTGAATTAAAGGATTTCCATCCGAGTCCAAATATGCGAAAGGTATAATGAAAGTCATCAAGACATCAGGTTTGATGGTGACCATAGTTTTGGAAAATGCTACTTTATCAATACATTCATCAGAACCCGAGTTTTCGCACATTACCATTCTCTCAGTACCAATAACTTTTGCCCAAATGGGATCATTTATGAAGTAGTTTAAAAAGTATGGATGTATTCCGATATCTAGTCCGGAATCGATAATATCTTCAACTGTCTTTGCAGTTTCCTCGTAAATGTTTATTGAAAAAAATGAAAATAATCTGCCGGTGTAAATTGCATTCAGACAAAAATACAAAATCATTAATAGAAGTGTGAGGAATCGAATCACTGAATGTGTGGATACATTTTGAAAACTCATTCCCAAAACCACTTTCACTGTTAGCAAAAATACAAGCGAAGTATTGACGATTGCATATTTTGTGTTATAAATATAAAGTATCAAATACCATATCAAAAAAGCGATAACGAAACTAGTGAGATAAAAGAACCAAATCGTTTTGCTAAAAATGAGGAACATTTTCTTCCAATGCGGTAAAGTTCTGGGTGTTGGGGTTACCCAATTTAAAACACCCCAAAAAAGATTAGTAGTGACGTCAAAATCTAAAACTTCGTCGGCCACTAGATTATAAACTCCCAATCCAGTGGTAACTTTGCGCTCATTAATTAGGCCCAATACAGAAGTATAGTACCGATAGGTGTTGTTAAAATACTTGGTACCCCAAATTAACATCGTATTGGAATACAGAATTTTGAAGTTTAGTTTTCGATGCACATTTTCAAATAACTGCACCTCCACTCCTGGATAGTCCTTGCACGTGGGACAGCTTATGAATGGTGGGATGAGAAAATACGAAATGTTTAATGTGGTGTTTTGCCATTGGCTTGGAATTTTATTCGGAAAATATATTAAATTATTGTCTTCGATGCAGTTTCCAATTAGTTCAAAATCCAAATCTTGTTTGTATACATTCTGACTAGCGTATGGAAAATACGTATAAGTATTCGTATTTTGCCTATCAATTACTACAACGTTTCTTATAAAATACTTTGAAAGACTTTCGAAAATACGTCGTTCAACTTTATTTAAAATAATGATAAACCTTGCTCTACTATCGAACATTGGTTGTCTCTCCATTTTCGCAAGTATTTTATTTAAATCGCTACCAAATGTATTTATAATGTAATAATTGGCTCTTCTATAGAAAAATAAAATCATATTTTGCTTCAAACTTTCAACGACTGTTGGAAAATTTAATTGCAACTCCAGTTCTCTATCCACGGTATCCCATACAATAATTAAATCGTGCCTTTTATATTCTTGATGTAAAATTGAATTAACGCATTTCGAAATATTCAGAGTGTTATTTGGTGTTGGTAATTCAATCATAAGTGCTAAAGAGCATTGACAAAATAGTAACATTAACAAAAGTGATTCGAGTGCCATAATTTTTTGACTACTGAAGTGAAATATTGGGAGTCTATTTTAATTTTTTTGAAATATATTTAAATTCATTAAAATTTATTTGGTTAGATAGATTTTATCGAAGTATAGGAAATTTATTTTATTTATTATTAATATATTATTCAACGTGTTTAAAATACATGCAAATGTATTTTTAATTCAATTTTTTATTAATATATCAATAGTATTTAAATAAAGCTTGGTAAAGCGTTAGTAAACAATTTGCCATATTTTTAATCGGAAATATTATTAGTTACTTCAAAATAATTAGTTTCGAATTTAACATTTGCTCAAACTTTAATTAATCACGTTAATAAAGCCATAACTTTATAAATAATTGCGCCTAACAGAAATATTCCTATAAATGATTTTTTTACATAGAGAACACTAATTATAAAAATTGACTGTTTACTTGTATCAAGTTTGGATATGTGAATAAAATCCAATATTTAACGTAAAAAGCATAAATATGGTGTATACACTTTCTAAATAAACATTTCAATAAATCACTAACGATTTGTAAATATGGTCATACAAAGTATTTGTCAAACTCGGGGTATTTAACTATAAAAATCAATAATCCAATGAATAATAAAATATAGTAATATTTAGTAAAACAACGTATATAATTTATTTAATTCCATTTATTATTAATTGTTTCTACAATAAATACTACAAAACTCAAAAGCAATCCTACACTTAATATCACAAAAAGAAACTTCAAATGAACAAAACCCAAAGATGTTTGAACATTACGCAATTTTCCTATATCTCTATCATTTTCAATATACAAAGTTTGCTGAATTCTTCTATAAAATAATTCGCTAAGCCCATTACTATGCAATCGCAAAAGAACTCCATCAATTTGTTCCATCAATGGAAATCCTTTGTAAAAAAACCACCGAAAATGATTAGAATAGAAAGTATTCTTCGATCCATGCACCATCGGCCTTCCATTTGAATCCATATATTTTTTTTGTATCTGGTAAGTCATTACTGCTCTGATCCTCAATTGCGTCAAATCCTTCGAATAAGCCATTCGATCTGAGCAGTACGAAGAAAGTGTAGTATTGCAGATTACCCATTTATTTCCCACTTTCTTCTTTTCTTCGTCAGTGAAAAGCGACGTAGCACCAGGCACGATACCCACTTTTAAATCGGTCCGAACGATTTCGTCCAAATTAGATGGTACTACCCCATAAATATTTTTTGTGAAAAATGCGACCAATTGGCTTAAATAAATCGAATTTAGAGCGAAATACAGCAACACTAATTGAAGTATAACAATGCGTACAACATTTTGATTGCCAATTCGCAAAGTACGACTAGTAATTGTCTCCATCGTGTATACGAGTACTAATGAAAAAGAAGAGTTTCTTCGATACTTCTTCAATATTCTGCTCCATATGACCATCGTCAATGCAAAACTTACTATGTACCAACCCCAAACAGCTTCACTGTAAATCAAAAACATTTTCCTCCACGATGGTATTAAATCTGGAGTAGCAAAATACCACTTGACAACATCCCAGAAAACTGACGACGTTATATCAAAATCCATATTTTCGCCAAATCTTGCGCGAAAATTACCGATAGCCGTTGGTATTTCCCCGTTCCGAATTTCGCCAAGCACGTGAGAATATTTTCGATCAGTTTGATTAATCGTCAAGCCACCCCAGGATTTTTGAGTTGTTTGATAACGAATGTTAAATTTGACTTTCTCTTTTATCACTTGGTACAAATTGACTTCGTATCCAGGATTATCTGTGCAATTAATGGCAATTATAAACGGCGGGTAAATAAGATATGAGATGTTTAAGGTCGTGTTTTGCCACGAAAATGGAATTTTATTCGGGAAAAACTCGACGTTTTCCACACATTTACCAATTAATTTCGTATTCAAGTTTTGTTCATAAACGTTCTCGTTAGTAAATGGATAGTAGGTGTAGATATTCTCGTTTGTTCTATCGATAATTATCACGTTTCTTATGAAGTATTCCAATATTATTTTTAAAAGCTTAGTATCTACTTTATCAATAATGATAATAAATTTTGCACTGCTATCAAAAATAGTCTGTTTCTCCATTTTTAGTAAAATTGCATTCAATTCGTGGTAGTTTGCATTAATTATGTAATAGTTGGCTCTTCGATATGGAAATACGACCACGTTTTCTTTGAAATTTTCTACCGCTATTGGATAATTTAGTTGTAATTTCTGGTCGGACGTGTTCCACAAAACAATTAAATTTTCGGTTTTGTAGTGCTTGGATAAAATTAAATTTATACATATGGAAATATTGTTTAAATTATTTTGTTGGTTGGACAATTTAATTTGACTCGTATTAAGTGCAAATGAATTTTTTAATAACATAATTACGATCATGTTAAAAATCATCTTATGAACCATGTCAAAGACCATGCCTTACAAAATTAATGCAACTTTAATTTTAGTTGAATTATATATTGTTACCATGTTGCATGCTATATAAGTAATACAGTAAATATTTGTTTAAATAAAATTATGCAGCACTTTTACGGTACAAACAGCAATCTTTTACAGAATTGTGTTAAATGTTACAAAATAAATTTTGAATTAATGTCTGATACACAAATATTTGATTGTAATTAATAAAGAATTTATAATTTTGAACACAAAAACCAAAACAAAATTGAATACATTCTAGCTCAATTAAAAAAAAAAATGTATTTTGTTTGATGTACATTTATACTACTAAATATTTATTTAAATAAAACCCTTAAAACATGTACTGCATTTGCATGTCACATGCATTGTATTTGTAACTACTATCTACTAAAATCAGCAAAATATTTAAAATCAAACAGAATAATTTTTTTTTCACAATAAATTATAACTTTATGTCTACAAACAATATTAATAATATAGCGCTAAGTATTTACGCGCACTTCTACTTGATACTTAAATTTATAATGCAAAATTTCAAACATAAATGCAACCCCACTAGATACCATCCCACCCACTAATCCCCAAAAAACAATTTTGAAATGATGTACACTGATCGGTTGATGGCCCAATGATGGCGGATTCATATTTATACTAGTTTTGAATTTCACTCTGTAAATGGTCTCTTGAAAATACAAATTGGCAAGACCATTACTGTGTAACCTTAGCAAAATGCTCTCAATCTGTTCCACCATCGGAAATCCCTTATAGAAAAACCAATGCACATAAGTCCACTTAAAGGCAGTGTCTGCAATCCTATACAAAGGAACTGCATCCGAATCCAAGTATTTATTGGCCATTTGGAAAAACGCTAAAGTTCCTCCTCTAAGTTGGACCATGTCTTTTGAAAACGCCACTCGATCAGTACAGTAATTAGTTAACGTCGTATTACAAAGTACTACTCGGTGGGATTTCATTGAGTGTTTAACTGTAGGATCTTCGAGTAATAATTCCAAATTCTCCACATTTACTCCTATATCGAAATCGGCTTGCATTATTTCCTCAAAAGTTCTTGGAGTCGATTCGTACATATTTTTAGCGAAATTCGAAACTAGCTGACTTGCAAACATAGAGTTTAGAAAGAAAAACAGCATTACTAAGAGAATTAAAATAAGTCGAACAACAGAGTGCTTTGAGGGTAGTTCAACACCCATACTGGAAATTATTTTAACAGCCAGGACAAAGGCAATTGACGAGTTAGTTTTTAATTTACATTTGAGAAGCCAAATCCAAAATTTAACGGCAACAATAAACCCCAGAAAATATATGCACCAAATAGCTTTGCTGAATATGAGGAACATTTTCTTCCAATGGGGTATCAATTGGGGTCTTGGAACGATCCAAACCATCTCGCCCAAACTGAGATATGGAGAAACATCAAAGTCCATATGTTCTTCATAATTGTTGTGAAAAATGCCAATTCCAGATCCAATTTTTCGATCCATAATTAAACCAAAAATATTTGTGTAATATCGAGAATCGTTTGTTATATACTTGACACCCCACGTCCTAAAATCTGCGCTAAAGTTGATGTGGAAATTTAATTTCTGCTTGATGTCGTTGTACAATTTTACTTCAAATCCGGGATTGTCTTGACAAGTCGGACAAATTACGTAAGGGTTCAAAGCAATGTAAGAAATATTTAAAATTGTATTTCGCCATGCAGTTGGTACTTTATTTGGGAATAAATTTTTGCTTATATTTTCCTGGCAACTTCCTAAAAATGTAATAGCTAAATCTGCGTTATTAACGTTTTGCGTAATATAAGGAAAATAGCTATAAATGTTTGTATTGCTTTTTTGTATTACTACAACATTTCGTATAAAATATTTCGACAAGTGGTTGAATATAATTTTGTTAATTTTCTCAACGACGATTATAAATTTAGCTCTGCTATCGAAGATCGTTTGCTTTTCAATTTTGTGCAGAATAAATTTCAAATCCGCAACAAATGCATTTATTACGTAATAATTTGCTCTTCGATAATAAAATAGAAACATGTTTTGGTTATAATTTTCTACTACTATTGGAAAATCTAGTTTCAATTCTTGATTAGCGTCCCATAAAATAATTACATCATTTACGTTGTATTGAATATTTATAATGGAGTTAATGCATTTTGATATAATGTTTAAGTTTTGGTATTCAGTAACTGGCAGCTTATTTCCATAAATACATTTTGAAACAATTATTATTAGTAATAACACAAAAACTTGTGCGTGAAGTGCCATTGCTTAAATAAAGTATCCAACCCGAATATGTATTATATAATTATATAGCTTATTATTTACATAAACGATACAAGTATTAGGATTCTAAATTATTATTATACAAATATGTATTACTCAACAAAAAATCCTATTTTTTTTTATAAATAATACGAAATAACACAAAAATTAAATTCTATTATGGCACAACTTTTCCATTACAAATAAAACAACACTCATCAGTAATCCTCCAATCAATAAAACAAAAACAAATTCCAAATGTACCAAACTGAACGAAACACGAACAATATTTGATTTTTCAACAGCGACATTACTTTCACGGTTCAATTTTGCCAAAATTCTTTTGTAAAACAAATCGGCCAATCCATTGCTGTGCAATTGTAAAAGCACTCGATTCATTTGTTCAAACATTGGAAATCCTTTAGTGAAGTACCAATGAAATGTTATCGAAACAAACATGCTTTTTAATTTTGTGATCAAAGGTTTTCCACTCAAATCTAAATATTTTGTACGAATATTATAATTCATGGATGAACTCGGCCTTAATTGGATAAAATCTTTCGAAAAAGCCACACGATTTGTGCAGTACTCCGAAATAGTCACGTTGCACAAAAGCAATTTATTACCGATTTCTTCAAGTTCATCTTCATTGAACAACTTTGCGGCATCGGGTACTACACCAATCTCTAAATTGGTGTCCAGAACTTGTTGGAAATTTTTCGGAATCTCTTCGTAGATATTTTTGACGAAAACCGAAACTAGTTTGCCCAAATAAATCGAATTGAATATGAAATACAGGATAACTAATTGTAACATTATGAATCTCACAATGAATTTTCAAAGCACGATTAGTAATTATTTCAATCATAAACAATAGTACTAAAGCAAGAGAAAAATTTCGGTTGTAGGTCCTTAAAATAAACATCAGTACTAATACCGAAACTAAATGGCTTGTCAAATAAAACCACCACACAGTTCTAGTACAAACTAAAAACATTTTCCTCCAAGATGATATCAAATTTGGAGTTGGCACATACCAACTCAAAGCATCTGAGAAAACTGCAAAGGTAATATCGAAATCCATATTTTCGTCAATTCTCAAATGAAAAACACCAATTCCTGAAGTTATTTTATAATCCTGAATTTCACCGAGCAAATATGTGTAATATCGGCGTGAATTGCTAAATGTTAATTCGCCCCATTGATTTGATGTGGTACCATAGCGGATATTAAATTTGAGTTTCTCTTTGATCACTTCGTATAAATTAACTTCATATCCGGAATTATTAGTAGTGCAGAATATAAACGGCGGATATTTTAAATATGATATGTTTAAAGTGGTGTTTCGCCACGAAAATGGAATTTTGTTCGGAAAAAACTCGTCAGTTTTCAAACAATGTCCCATAAAATTTAGATTTAAATTTGACTCATAAACGTTCTCATTTTCATATGGGAAATAGGTATAAATGTTAGCATTTTCTCGATGAATAATTATCACATTTCTTATAAAGTATTTCAATAATTTTTTTAAATGTGATGATTCAAGTTCATCCAAAACAATAATAAATTTAGCGCTGCTATCAAAAATTGTCTGTTTTTCTATTTGAATTAAAATTACGCTCAGTTGATTGCAATCGGAATTAATTATGTAAAAGTTAGCTCTTCGATAGGGAAATACGTAAATATTTTCCCGGAAATTTTCAACAGCCATTGGATAATTTAGTTGTAGTCGTTGAGGTAGATTATTCCATAAAACAATTAAATCTTCTACTTTATAGTGTTTTGCCAAAATTCTATTAATGCACTCAGAAATATTATTTAATTCATTGTCTTGTGTGGGTATTTCGAAATTGCTTAAATTATATGCGAAAGTGTGTTCGTACAACACAAATATTAGCAATAACCGAAAAGGGTAGTACGAGGGGTAGTAGGACATTTTATGACTTACACGAAGAAATGTAAAAAAACAAAATATTTTACAGAAATAATACGCCTATAATTATATACTACAATTATATACAATATTTGTTATGTCATACAATGTAACATGATTTATATTTTCCAGAAATATTTGAACAAGTTTGTTTAACATTAAATAAATATAATGAATCTAATTTCAACCAATACCAGACGAAATTTTGCGTCGCTTAATTTCACCAAGCATATCACCGATTCGAATTATTAATGAATCTATTACCCCACTTTCTTGGTTGTATTATAATTAATTGCCAATTTCATCCTTTCTTTAACATCTTCAATCAACGAGTCTCATATCCTAATTTTTTCATGCAGTTCAATCAGTGCAGTTGTCTGTCTTTGAATTTTAACTAAAATTGAATTGAAATCGATTAATAATGTAATAGTCAGCTCTGCGGTATGAATATACAAATAACATATTTCCTTTGAAATTTTCTATAACAATCGGAAAATTTAATTGTAAATTCTGGTCTGATGCACTCCACAAAATAATTAGATCGTCTGTGCCATAATCTTTCATTAGAATCGAATTAATGCATATTGAAACATGTTCAAACTGGTTCTGTTGCATTGGTAATTGAATCTTGTTTATTGTAAATACGGACGAAAATTTAACTAAAATTAATATAAACGGTCAAACGCATTTTAGTCAATAGGCTAAACTTTGATCGCGTGTTTTTATTACAATTTTAAAATACAAATCAATAATCTTATGAAATCTTATTATAAACAACTTCTAATACAAATACAAAAAAACTTAAAAGCAACCCACTCCCAAAAGACATTAAAATAAATTTGAGATGCATTAAACTGATTGGTTCACTAACATCAAGAAGCTTTTTTAAATTGATTGCTGATTTAATATTTGCATTATGGACGATTTGATTAAAATACAAACGTGTAAGACCACTATGATGCAACTTTAATATAAGTTCGTTAATTTGTTCAAACATAGGAAATCCTTTATAAAAAAACCAACATGAATGTGTGGTAAAAAATGGTTCTTTGATCATCATAATCAAAGAATTACCATCCGAATCCAAATATGTATGTGAGATACTTGTAAGCATGGCAGAGTCGGTTTTTATGACAGTCATATCTTTAGAAAACGCTATACGATCTGTGCAACTATTAATAACCGATAAGTTGCATAGAGTATATCTTTTCTCAAGTTTCAATTTTTGATCTCCATGAAAAAAATCTAGAATTTCATAGTTTAAGCCGAATGAAATATCACTGTCTAACAATTCATCCAAATTGGTTGGATATTCTTCATAAATTCTATTTTGCGAAATGGCAACATATTTGCCAAAGAAAATTGAATTTAATAAAAAGTAAAATAATATGAATTGTAGCAAAATTAAACGAATTTGGAAATGGCTGTGCATTTCCAGTGATGCATTTACTATGAGTTTCATTGTAAATAACATCAACAGCGAACCATTAACAGGCTTGTTAAATTTGAGAAAAATAAAATACGAAACTAATGTGGTTAAGAAAATAACTGCTAAATACAATGACCAAATTGTTGTACTGAATATCATAAACATTTTTTTCCATTTTGGTACCAATTTTGGTGTTGGAATTAACCAAACGATACTTTTCCCAAAGACGGACAATGAAATATCAAAATCCTTATTCTCCTCATTTTTAACAGAAAATGAACCAATTGCTGTCGCAATTTTTCTCTCATTTATATCACCAAATGAATGTGTATAGTATCGAATAGAATTATTAAAATAAATTTCTCCCCAGGACTTTGGAATTACATTAAAATTAATATTAAATCCCAGTTGTTCTTTAATAGAATTGATGAATGTTACTTCATAGCCAGGATTATCAGTGCAATTAATGCAAATAATTGAAGGTGAAAGTGCTGCGTAAGAAATTTCTAATGATGTGTTCTGCCACGCGAGAGGAATTTTATTTGGGAAAAAATCCTTAATTTCATTGCATAGTCCTAATGTGTTGTAATTCAAATTAGGATTATATAAATCTTCGAATTCGTATGGATAATATGTATAAACGTTGGCATCATCTTTTTGTAGTATAACCACATTTCGAATAAAGTATTGTGATAAATATTGAAGTAGTGTTAGAACAATTTTATCGATTATTATAATAAATTTTGCACTCGAATCGAATATTGTTTGTCTTTCAATCTTCATTAACATTGAAACTACACTTTCGGATTTTATATTTATAATATAAAAATTTGCCCTCCGATGTAGAAACACTAACATGTTTCCCTTTGAATTTTCCACGGCTACTGGAAAATTCAATTTCAAACTTTCATCTGATTCGCCGTACCACAAAACAATTAAATCTTTGCTGTGATAATGTTCATCTAAAATTGTATTGATGCACTTTGAAATATAACTACAATTGTCTTTCACACATGGCATTTCTATCTTTGAAATAGTTGAAGAAACCTGCAGATTTATAATTATAAGTACTAATAAATTGAGGTTTATTGCTCGCTTCATTGTGCTTCATAATAAATCACAAAACTAACTTCTTCGTTGATTTTTTGGCTTTCGTTTTGTATTGAATGCTGAATAATTATAAGATTTAAAATTGATATAGAAAGTACATGTAAATTATTTCGAAGATAAATAAATTGTATATCAAAAATCAAAAAAACGACCATTTATTTTTGTTCATGTACTAATTTTGCTACAACAAATGGCTAATTATCCCGGTCCATAAATAAATCATAACTTTAAAAAAATGGTATGTATAAATAAACAAAATATACATTATTCTTCATGATTTATTCAATACTAAATTGGCTTCTTTATTTCAAATTTAATAAATAAATTATTACTTTTTTTAACAATTTGTTAAAATATCACAATTTTATTTAATTTAATTTTAGAGGCTCATTAAACAATAAAATATTATTAAGTTATACAATAGCTATTTATGCAACCAGTTAGGAAATGCATTTTTTTGTGTAACGAGCGGATTTCTGCGGGACGAGCGCAGCGAGTTCTGCAAAATAACGCGAGTTACACAAAATAGCATTTCCTAACATGTTGCATACAAGATTTTTTCTAATTTTTACAAGAACCTTCTCAAAAAAGAGTTTTTTAAACTTATGATATTAATAATTTAGTGAATTTTATCAAAACAAGTAGGCTTTATTCGGAACTTTTCATCACCAGTTGTGAAATATTTTTCATTACATCACCAGTTGCGTAAAATGTGCCGTTTGCCAACTACAATCGATTTTGAAAAGTCACATTTTACATGCCAAAATTAGAAAAACATAATAATTACCCTAAATACAAATCCTATGAAAACTTATTATATACTACTTCTAAAACAAATACAAAAATACTTAAAAGCAACCCACTTGCAAAAGACACCAAAATATATTTTAAATGTAACAAACTGATTGGTTCAGTACCATGATCAATATTTTTCAAATTGATTGCTGTTTTAATATTTGTGTCGAAAATTATTTGATCAAAATACAAATCAGCTAGACCATTACTATGCAGCCTTAACAAAAGTCCATCAATTTGATCAAAAATAGGAAATCCCTTAGAGAAAAACCAGTGATAATGTGTGTTAATGAATGCTTCTTTTAACATCGTAATCAAAGGACTACCATCAGAATCTAAATATTTGTGAGCCATAAATACAAGTATAAATGCCTTGGATCGCAATTGAGTCATATCTTTAGAAAAAGCCACACGATCTGTACAACTATTCGAAGCTGTATTGCTGCATGGGAACAATTTTTTTTTTACTTTAATTATTTGGTCAGTTGATAAATAATGTGTTAAATAATTAGGATTGAGACCGAATAAGATATTAGAGTCCAACAACTCATCAAAAGTAGTTGGAGAATCTTCATAGAGTCTTTTTTCAGAAAAGGCAACGAATTTGCCGAAGAAGATCGAGTTTAATAGAAAGTAGAATAATATTAATTGTAACAAGATTAAGCGAATTACGGAGTTGCTGTGAATTTCCAATGGAGCATTTACAAGAAGTCGCATCGTCAACAATAATATTAACGAAAAATTAACCCTATTTTCGAATTTATGAACTATTAGATACCAAACTAATACGGTTAAGGAAACAACTGTTAAATATAAAGACCACGTTGTGGTGCTAAATATCATAAACATTTTTTTCCATTTTGGTAGCAATCTTGGTGTTGGAATTAGCCAAACCATATTTTCAAAAAATACGGGCGACGAAATATCAAAATCCTTATTCTCATAGTTTGTGTAATTTAAATGAAATGCACCAATTCCTGTAGATATTACTCTTTTATTTATTGCTTCTAGTAAATCTGTGTAGTATCGATCAGAATTATTAAGATGTAAATTGCCCCATGTTTTTGACCTAACCGTAAAATTAATATTAAACTTTAATCGCTCCTCAACTGTTTTAATTAATGTTACTTCATAACCCGGTTTATATGTGCAATTGATACAAAAAATGAAAGGTTCAATGTTTAAATAAGAAATTTCTAATGTTGTGTTCTTCCATGTAGAAGGAATTTTATTTGGGAAAAAATCGTCCTTTATTTCGTTGCATTGTCCTAATGTGGTGTAGTCCAAATTTGGATTATAAAGATCTTCGAATTTGTATGGAAAATATGTATAAACGTTGGCATCATCTTTTTGCAGTATAACGACATTTCGAATAAAGTATTGTGATAAATATTGAAGTAGCGTTGGAACAATTTTATCGATTATTATAATAAATTTTGCACTAGATTCGAAAATCGTTTGTCTTTCAATCTTCATTAACATTGAAACTACACTATTGGATTTTATATTTATTATATAAAAATTGGCTCTTCGATATAGAAAAACTAACATGTTTCCTTTTGAATTTTGCACAGCTACTGGAAAATTCAATTTCAAACGTTCATCTGATTCGCCGTACCACAAAATAATTAAATCATTGCTGTGATAATGTTTGTTCAAAATTAAATTGATGCACTTTGAATTGTCAGTCATAGATGCAAGTTGTATTTTCGAACATGTAGAACACTTAAATATACTTATAAATATTATTATGATTTGAACATAATACATGTTGTTTGTTAGAAAATAAACAGCAAAACTGAAGTAATTTTTTGTTAGCGTGTTTTGGATTTGTCTAAAATTCTGTAATTATATTTAAATTAGTACTATATATTTTTATAAATGCCCGTAAATATCAAATATTTAACCATATTTATAAATAATACCACAAAGTAAATATAAATTACTACAGTACAAATGTGTACCAATATCAAACATTTTGTTTGCTTATTTTGAAGCAAAATAAGCTACCCGATGAAATCAAAAATATTAATATTAAAAAAACTTATTATAAACTAATTCTAAAACAAATACAAAAACACTGAACAGCAATCCACCCATAAACGACCCCAAAATATATTTAAAATTTACTAAACTAATTGGTTGAGCCCCAAGAATATGATTATTTAAATTAATTCCCGTTTTCGTATTTGTATCATAAATTATTTGATCGTAATACAAGCCGGCGATACCATTGCCATGCATCCTCAATAAAAGCCTATCAATTTGTTCAAACATAGGGAATCCTTTATAAAAATACCAAGGCAAATGTACGTTGCAAAAAGCTTGTTTTAACATTACAATCAACGGACTACCGTCTGAATCTAAATAGTTATGAGCGACGAGATAAGTCATTAATGATTTGGATCGCAATTGGGCCATATCTTTAGAATATGCCACACGATTTGAACAATAATTAGAAAGGGATGTATTGCATTGGATCAATTTTCCAGCAGCTTTAATTACTTGAGCTTTTGAAAAATAATTTACATGTCCAGGAGCAATACCCAATTCTACATTACTGTCGGCCAGTTCATCAAAAGTTGTTGGAAAATCTGCGTAGATTATTTTTGCTGAAAACGCCACGTATTGGCTGAAATAAATTGAATTTAGTATAAAGTAGAATAATATTAATTGCAGCAAAATAAGACGAATTAAAGAGTGCCTTCGAATTTGCAGCGGTGCATTTACAAGAAGTTTAATTGTACTCAATAATATTAATGAAAACTCAAATTTGTGAAGTATCAAGTACCAAATAAATATGGTTACTAAAACTACTGTTAAATAGAATATCCAAACAGTTGTACTAAATATCAAGACCGTTTTCCCCCATTGTGATAATAAATCCGGTGTTGAAATGTACCAAGCTAAGGTTTCCCAATAAAAGGACGACGTAAGATCAAAATCCATATTGGCATCAATTTTGAAATAAAAGCTACCAATACCTGTAGATATTCTTCTTTCATTTATATCTCCCAGTATTGCTGTGTAATATCGATTGGAATTATTAATATATAGATCGCCCCACACTTTTGAAATATCCGTAAAATTAATTTTAAATTGCAGTCGTTTTTCGAAATTTTGATACAATTTCACTTCATAGCCAGGATTTTCAGTGCAATTAGCACAAATTACTAAAGGTCGCATCTTCAAATACGCAACGTCTACTGTTGTGTTCCGCCAAGTTGCAGGAATTTTATTTGGGAAAAAATCGTCCTTTATTTCGTCGCATTGTCCTAATGTGCTGTAGTCCAAATTTGGATTATATAGATCTTCGAATTTGTATGGGTAATATGTATAAACGTTGGCAGCATCCTTTTGCAGTATAACGACATTTCGAATAAAGTATTGTGATAAATATTGAAGTAGTGTTGGAACAATTTTATCGATTATTATAATAAATTTTGCACTCGAATCGAAAATCGTTTGTCTTTCAATCTTCATTAACATTGAAACCACACTTTTTGATTTTATATTTATAATATAGAAGTTCGCTCTTCGGTATAGGAAAACTAACACATTTCTTTTTGAATTTTGCACAGCCACTGGAAAATTTAATTTCAAACTTCCATCTGATTCGCCGTACCACAAAATAATTAAATCTTTGCTGTCATAATGTTCATCTAAAATTAAATTGATGCACTTCGAAATATATCGGGAATCGTCTTCCACAAATGGCATTTCTATCTTTGAAAATGTAGAAAAAACGTGCATATTTATAATTACAAATATGACTCTTTGAAAATTTAGGTTCATTGTGATTTGTGCGATTGTGTGTTTCATAATAAATCACAACACTAATACGTTCATTTGTTTAGCGTACGTTTGGTATTGAATGCTGAATAATTTCATTCGCATTTAAAATTGATATACATAGTAAATGTGAGATAATCGAAAATAAATAAATTATGGGTTATTAAATGACTATTTATTTTTGTTCTGTACGTAAAAATACATAAAGTATGCATTATTGTTCAATAATTGGCTTGTTTATTTGTAAATTGTTAAAAAATAGTACCTAACAAAATACTTGAATTAATCGACTTTACTACTGGCGGACTTTTTAAAAAATTCGATCTGGCTCTCAAGATTAATTTTAATTAAATAACTAAACAGAACATTATGCAACCATACATACAACTCATTTAGAAACCAAATTTAGTAACTCAATTTATTTAATGGTTTTTGGGGGCTGTTTTTGAGCCAATACTTATTTCCAATCAAAACCTTTATTTCTTAATTGTTTCAATCAGATCCAGATCCAACAATGGATCAACTGCATCAAATATATTATAATACTTCGAACTACGTCTAGCTATATCACTTGCTGTCTCATTACTATTGTTCTTCAGATGTGGTTCAATATATGGATGCATCAACAGCAACTGAATTGCATCATAACTTGCACCATGCGAGGCTGCGATATGTAAAGGAGTCTGATTTCCTTCAGATTGTGCATTAACATCGGCTCCATTCTGCAGCAATAGAACAGTGCATTCCTTACTGTTCCATTGGCATGCAGAATGTAAGGGTTGCCAGCCCATATCGGTTCGGGCGGCGATGTTAGCCCCATTTTGGAGCAGGTACGAAACCACGTGCTGGTGATTTCCATAACAAGCACGATGCAGCGCGGTATATTTGTCTTTATCCACTACATTGATTAAGGATTTATTCTGAGCCAAAAGGTCTTGCAAGGTGGTTAAATCGCCTTTTTCGGCGGCTTCCAAGAACTGATTGCTAACATCATCTGCCCAAAAATTGCCTTAACATTTTAAATTCGCAAATATTAAGATTACCTTCAGGATTTCGTGTGTCATCCACATCATTTAAATCGTCATCCCAGCCGCTCACCAGAAATCTATCAGTATTTTCCATTACTTTGACATTCACCCCCAATTAAAAACAATAATAATTGTGAAGTTAGCTGCAAATTTCTGACACGATTTTTTACGCATCGATTTACGCACTAAATGTATCTCTGTCTTTTTTCAACACATGTTTGTAACACAGGACAGACATAGTGCGGGTGTCATACGAAATCGCAATCACACTGTCACTGTAACTTCAACAAATGTAAACAAGAAATTTTAATATCCCTATTTATTAGTTTTAAATGATCCACAATGGTTATTATTGGTTCAAGTAAGTAGTTTGGTTTATTAACAATGTAGCTATTTCAGGCTGAAGATCATCTCTCGAATTTTTGTATCCCAAGTGTAAAATCAATAAACCAAAAGATTGATTTGCCCGCAGTGGAAAATTTCGACTTTTTCGAATCACTCGAATCGATTTATCCGCTATTAGAGATAGTATTTAGTTTCCTAAGCTACAATGACCTAAAAGCCGCAGCAAAAGTAAAATTATCCTGGAAGCAAGTTGCGGATAAAGTATTGAGAAAGCGAATGAAGCCGAGTTGGATAACGTGCTACAAACGGAACCACTTAGCGAATATGATTAACTACAGTGAGAATCTAAACTACAATAATGTTAATATAGGTATTATTTTGTACGATAGCAGACGAATTAAATTGAACAAATACATTTGTTTACATACAAACACATCGGAACTATCCCGAAAAACAGGCAAACCTCAAATCAATCCCACTTGCAAAGCATCTGACTAAATTGCTACATTTTAGTGATTGAATTCTTGTCGGACGAAGTCATACCCCGATCGGTCGATTACTGTCTAATCTCTTGTCCGAAAGTCAATTCGTACTTTGACAGTCGAAAAGAAGTGACCACTAGTTCAATCTTCGATGGCGTGTTCATACCAGAAATACCGAACATTCGAACGACAATGTTCCACTGTACACCGTCGAAAAAACAAGGAATTGCTCAAACAATCGAACCCTACATAAAATCGAACGAACAAGTCAAATGCTTGTTGTTGTTCTCGATGACTGCTCTACACAAATCCATTTTCAATCTACTCGACTTGCTGATACCTGAGTATGGAGTCGTATGAGTTAGTCGCTTTTATTCTGGTTGGTTTTGTAGGAATAAAGCCCATACGGTGGCTGTTGGTGGTGGCATAATACGAGGTACTAAAACGTTTCAGCAAGTGAACCCCCAGAAGAAGATTTACTCGAATAAAGACGCGTTTTGTATAGCTTTCTTGCAAGACAAGTTCATAAGCAGTGATTTCGATGCGTTCTCGTATGTGATAAATGGTGACGACTTATCGAAGAAGGAATTCGAATATGAGTTGCAGAAGGTATTGATCCAAGTTTATATTTTCGTAAAAAGTTTAAATATTTTTTTCTAGTTTTATAATCAAATCGAACTTCGAACCCACAGTGTTGGCTTTCGAATTTGCTGTTCGGCTAAGATGGATAGCGAATGCGAATTAGTGATATTTAACAAGTTGTTTCCCCAGACGCCTTTATTGGGTATGGATGTAGAAGGCGAAATTGGGTGGAATTGCTTGAACCGAAATGACGAAGAAGGTTCGATCGTATTTACCATATTTTAACTCGTTTATATACATTGATTTTAGATTGTGGTGAGTCAAATGCCAAAAGAGCCAAACGAAAATATCCAACCGTGCACCATCAGTGGTCGACAATATTTGTATTAGTCACATGGGGTCAGGTGGTGAATAAGAAGTCTTAGTTTTAGTTGCAGTGGGCAGTTTTATGATTTTGTCGGTCTTTAATTTTATGTATAAAAATTGAGTTTTTGGAAAAAAGTGTGCAGATAATTTATATGTATATCGAATTGTTATTCTTTTATCTTGTATCGGGTTTTGTTTTAGAAATTTATATTTAATTTACTTTAGCTTTCTTACAATTGAAACTGTATCTGAAACTAGGGTTCGTTTTCATTAATAAACTAGAAAAGTAATCTAAAAATACAAAAAAACGTCTTTATAACATAATGATCAATAAAATGCCTATTGAGAATTTAAATTACTATTTTGCGCTTTTCAAGAAGCGCCACGCGGGGAAATATTTAACTACGATCATCTAAAATTAAGCTCAGCCGATTGCCAAATCAATTTTTTCTTTGCTGAGTAGGCCTGTTACTGGTTGCATAATGTTCAAGCTTTGATTTAAATACATTGAACCATGGCCACCTAAATCACGTTGCGCCTCGTTCAGTGATAATAATTTACGAGGGCGCCACAGTCACTACGTGAACCAAGTGAAGTTGCAGCATATTAAATATACCAAACCATACCAAGTTAGGTTTACTTCATTCACTCGAAATCGTCTATTATTTTGAAGTGTCCTAATCGTGTCGTGTTTTTAATTAAATAAAAACAAACTTGTTTATTTTCGATAAAGGTAATTTATTAATAATTATGCATCGAAATACAACTACATGGTTTAGTTTCAGGTTAAGATATTATTTGTACGTTCCTCTTGAGTGATTTGGTCCAGAGCAGACTTTCGCCCGAATCGCTTAAGAATGGAGCAACATTGCTTGCGATGGAACGACCACCAAACCAATTTTATTTCCGCATTCTCGAATCTTCTAACATGCGAAACTCTGGTGGATGTCACTTTAGCCGCTGAAGGTAGTTATATACAAGCCCACAAAATTGTTCTTTCAGCGTGTAGTTCATATTTCCAAGTATGTTTTATTTTAATAAGCAACATCATTAGATAAATCACTAATTATTACAGACTTTGTTCACGGTGAACCCCTGCCAACATCCGATCGTCATCCTCAAAGACGTCCAGTTCGGCGATTTAAAAATAATTATTAACTTTATATATAATGGAGAAGTTAACGTATCGCAAGAAGAATTGCCCCAAATCATGAAGACGGCTGAGTTGTTGAAGATCAAAGGTAAATTCAAAGCTATGTTTGTTGCTATCTTATTTTACATTAAAGTTCAAATAGGTCTTGCGGAAATTGCACTCGATCGTTTAGTCCCTAAACCCGATCACCGGGTCGATAGACCCGAATTCTTAACAGCAGCGCATTTAAATTGTATCTCTGAAGCTGAACCCAAGCAAACAACATCATTACCATGTCCATCACTTTCGTGGCGGACAAGGCAAGTGGATTAACGACGAAAAAAAAATTATTAACAGCAGATTTACAGAAATCGTCGAAAGTCATCCGAGGCAATGGCGGAATCGTCCGAGACATTAGAACCTCCACCACTTGAACCACTACAGCAAGTGACAGGCGATGAAGACGAAATATTTACAAGCAATGTGGATGTAGATGACACTATCATGAAATTCGAAACGACAGATAATTTCCCTTCGGTTAAAAATTGCGATTTTGACACTTTTCAGGAAGAATCTCATGGGAGCTATAAAGAAGAATTCCTCGAAGAAATTACGGATTTCGAAACTGATCAAACGACTGAAGTGAGTGAGGAAATTATTTAAATTATATCGGATTTTGATTGATTTTATTTTAATAGCAAATTCCCGATCCCGAATATGAATTAGACCCGTGCATTGAATCAACGTCGATGGAATGTCCTGGACCGTCCCAGGAACAAGATCCCATAGGTAATTCATATTAGATAAATTGAAATGATAATATTGATGAATTTTTTCAGCAATTGAGTCCCCAATCGGAACAGACTTAAATTTATTACCGGAAAAATCCAGAAAAAAATACGAAGTTGTTTATAGAAGATTTAAAGAATGGTGTGAAAGAAAGAAGGCACCGCAAGTTACCGAAAACGTGTTACTGGCATATTTCTTTGAAAAATCCAAGCACCTGAAATCTGCAACTCTTTGGTGTGATTATTCAATGTTGAAAGCGGTGCTCGCCGTAAAGGATAACATTGACATTCGAAAATACTCAAAACTATCTGTTTTTCTTAAACGAAAAGCTATTGGATATCGTCCGATAAAATCGAAAGTATTCACTAGGGAGCAATTTTACAAATTCCTGACTGAAGCACCGGATGAAAAATATTTAATGATGAAGGTTGTTGCTATTATTGGTATCGCTGGAACATGCAACCGGGACGAAATGCAAAGCATGACTATCGACGACGTTGAAGACATCGGTTCGGTTTTGATAATCAAAATATCGAAATCGAACACGAATAAACCTCGATCTTTCGTCATCAGCGGCAAAGAAGATGACTTAAATATGGTGAATATTTATAGGAAATACGCATCTCTTCGTCCTCGACACACTAAACACAATCGATTATTTCTGCAATACCGACACGGAAAATGTTCGGTGCAAGTGGTTGGTGTTAATACTATTGGCAAGATACCAAGCGAAATCGCCAGGTATCTTAGTTTGCCGAATCCTTCTCAATATACCGGCCATTGCTACAGGAGAACGTCTGCAGCGTTACTTGTGGATTCAGGAGCCGGTATTTTCAGTTTAAAGCGAATTCATGATTGGCAGGCAAAAGTGACCTAATAATCGAAATATTTTGGGAATCCTTGAAGGGCATGTATATAGTTTAAAATGTAAGCAATTTAATTTCTTCGAATATATTTGTAAATTTTTGAATAAACATATATTACGAAATAAAAGGGTAATCTTTCAACCCCCTTTCAGCTTGGCAGATTGTTCAAAAAAATAGTCTTAAGCCTGATATAAAATTAGTAACGAACTATTTACTAAACGAACTTATTTCTTGTCCATTTGTCTCATACAAAATGCCACCAGTTTTTGCTGCTGATCAATCGATCCCAGGTGTATCTCTCTCTCTTTAATCTCAATTTTTAAACGTTCTTGACGTTCTAGTTTTTCCAGCTCAAATTTATCAACCTCCAATGCCATCTTCTTTTCCTCTAGTACAATTCTCCTTTCTTCTAGAGCGATTTTCTGTTTTTCTAACTCTAGCGATTGTTGTTGGCGTTGGTCCTCGATCAAGCTTCTTTTTTCTAGGTATAACAGAGCAGAATTTTGAACGCCCTTATTTTGTGAAATCCTTTTAGGAGGAGAAGGTAGCTCTAATATTGGTGGTGATAGTGAAGGTGACGATTTTGAATCAATGGGAGATGCAGTTTCTGGCTCTTTTTTAACCGAGACGTTAAACGACTCCACGAAACCCATTTTCGTATCCTCGTTTGAAACCAACGAATCCTGCAATTTCGACTCTTCACTTAAAGGTGGTTTCACCGACAACGATTTCTTGCTGGTTTGGAAACGGCGTTTTAAGTCTTTTATATCGACAAGCAGTTTTTGTCGCTCATTGTAGTCTTCTTCGGTTTCACATCTACCATTAATAGAAAGTATATAAAATAATGTGTAATTTTAGGCCAACAAATGGTTGATAAAAATCCAACACTTTAAGCCACTTTTGCTTACTTTTTTTTAGGTTGCGATCCAGTACTCATGGAACATTTCATTAAATGATCAATTCGTTCCCTAATAGCACGAAATGTAAAAGGTTTCTTGGTACACTGACTGAAACAGCGATGAATGTTTCTCCATCGATGAGAGTCTTGAAATGGGTTATATTTGAATGTTTCTCTTAAAAGAGCAAGATCCTCATCCATGGTAAAACGCGGTGGTCTTTTCGATTCACTCATTTTGGTAATTGTTACAAAACACTAAATCAACTAGATCTTGAAAATTTAGCGTGCTCTCAAATATAACAAAGCAATTCAGATATATTTTATTGTCCCGCAAATACCGAGCATGGGACTTTTAACGGTTAGCTCAAAGCGCTTTGTAAACAATTGTAGCGTCGATGACAGAAAAACGTGGTACAAGTGTATGTCTGGTTGCATTCATTATTTTTACTTATTAGTGTTGCAAACGAGATTAAAATATTTTCCAATTTTACTTTTGTTTTCGGATCTATCTGTAACAGAAGGGTAACTCCTTCGTAGTATATTTTTCAGTATATAAAATATGCTCTTTTTAATGTGGTGGAATAGAACGGTAATTAGGTATTAATTGCTATCTTCTGTCTGGTGATTTTTAAAAATTTGGTAACATTGCACTAATGTCAACTTCACGTCATAGTTTTCGAAATATACCATCAAAACAATAATAACATATTGTTTTTAGAGTTCAGTGATCATTTTTAATCAAACAAGATCGAAACCTGGATACTTTTCCTGTAAAGATATAATATTGGTGATTTCTTTACAGTACTATAACAATGACATCTGAAAAATGTTGTTTACGATGGAAAGACCACCAATTTAACTTTATTTCTGTATTCTCCAGTCTTCTGACTTGTGAGGCTTTGGTGGATGTTACTCTAGCTGCTGAAGGCAGTCATGTACAAGCCCACAAAGTTGTTCTTTCAGCCTGTAGTTCGTATTTTCAAGTATGTCTCAATTTATTAACCACCTAGTCAGTAAAATTCACGTAATTATTGCAGTCCTTATTTACTGCGAACCCTTGCCCACATCCAATTGTTATCCTCAAAGACGTCCAATTTGCGCATTTGAAAGTAATCATTGATTTTATATATAATGGAGAAGTTAATGTGTCGCAAGAAGAATTGCCGCATATTGTGAAGACTGCAGAGTTGTTGAATATCAAAGGTAACTAACAAGCCACTAAACTGTGTTCGAATTTTAAATAAGGTGCTATTTATTTAACTTGTTATTATTTGGTAGGCTTAGCGGAAATCGCACTGGAACTTTTGACCTCAAAACAAGATAATACCGCCGATAAAATTAAATCTAAATTATTAACACTACTAACTGTTGGTGATTTAAATCGAAGCTCTGAAGTTGAACCTAGTCAACCAACTTCATCGTCATGTCCTTCACCATCCAAGCGAAAGTAAGCGTTTTAATAGAGAAAGAAAGTTAGCACAAGTAACTAAGAATTTTTTTATTATCAGAAAGAGATCAAGAAAGGCTTCAACGGGATCTACTTCAGATTCGATAAAACCTCCACTAGAAGAACAACAAACGACAGATAATGCATTGCTAGCAATATTGGATGGAGTTGACATAAAATTAGAATCAAATAATTTAGATTTAGACGTAAACCTCGATGTGGACTATGATTTTGAAATTTTACCTGACGGGTCTCATCAAAGTATTAAAATCGAGATTGTTAATTCGGATAGTGATCAAATGAATGCGGTAATTGTTAAGATTAATTCGTTTAATTCATAATTTATTCTGCTCGATTTTTAATAGGAAGACGAATTAAATTCCTGCATAGAATCAACTTCAATGAACATTTTAGAGCCCGCAGCACTCGACGAAGATCCAGCAGAAGAAGAACAACATCCAATAGGTGATGAGGAAGCTGCAGAAACACGATTAAATTCATTACCCGAAAAATCCAGAAGAAAGTATGAATTTGTTTATCGGCGATTTAAAGATTGGTGCAAAAAGAAAGAGGCAACTGAAGTTACGGAAACTCTACTACTTGAATATTTCCTTGAGAAATCAAAAAATCTGAACTCTGCGACTCTTTGGTGTGAATATTCAATTGTTAAGACATCACTGGCCGCAAAAGTAAACATTGACATTCGAAAATTTTCAAAGTTAACTGCATTTCTTAAACGAAAAGCTGTTGGATATTGTCCGAAAAAATCGAAGGTGTTCACTCGGGATCAATTTTACAAATTCCTAACAGACGCACCAGACGAAAAATATTTAATGATGAAGGTTGTCGCTATTATTGGTATTGCTGGATCTTGCAGCAGAGATGAATTGCAAAGAATGTCCGTAGACGATGTGGACGACGTGGGTTCTATCTTGGTAGTCAAAATACCAAAATCGACTAGTACTGGTAAACCTCGATCGTTCGTCGTGAGGGGTAAAGAAGACGATTCAATTATGGTGAATCTTTATAGAAGATACAAATCTTCTCGTGCTTCCCATACGAAACACGATCGGTTATTTGTTCAATTTCGACAAGGGAAATGTACCGTACAAGTTGTGGGTGTACATACTTTTGGCAAGATACCAAGCGAAATAGCGAAATATCTGGGTTTGAGCAATCCGTCTCACTATACCGGCCAGTGTTTTAAAAGATCTGCCGCGGCGATGCTTGTGGATCGTGGAGCAGACGCCACATTCAGTTTAAAATGATAAACGAATACTGGTTGGAAGAATTCGACAGCGGAAAGCTTGACTGAATAAAATTAATATATTTAACACGGGGTGTAATTCGAATAATTTAATATTGTTAATCTTTAAATTAATTTAAAATAATAAATTAGTTATAAATATACGTTTTAAACTGAAATTTCCCGGTTAAAGGATTCAATATTTCTCAGACCCTTTTGTCATATACGATTTGGGTGGCTTTGGTACTAATCTGAGGTGGCCTTGATATCTCTGTATTGTGCGTTGCAGGTCTTTGGTGTCTATGGTTACTAAAATCACCCCCACTTTTGGATTATTAAAAGGGATATCCCCTCTATAAATGCAGTTGCAAGCGTAAATCCACGACGAAATCGTAATCAAGCCATTTCTGCACCCATTTGTTTAGCAAAACAATCAACTGTCATAATAATTGTGTGCTACATATGTTTACATCTTATTGAATTCAGTGTAGTGTTTATTTTTGAATATACAAGAACAATTGTGTGTCCAAACAATAAACGCAGTGCTATACAGGCATTTTAACCAAAAAATAAGGGCGCAATTACTGATGAGTGTCGGCGTAATTAGATTTGTGTGTTTTTGTGAGTAATTCAAATTGACTGCGGATTTCCTTCGGCTTAATAATGTCGCTGAAACAGCGGCATTGTCTGCGATGGAACGACCATCAGCCCAACTTCATTTCGGCCTTTTCTAGCCTTTTAACTTGTGAAGCTTTAGTGGATGTGACCCTAGCTGCCGAGGGCAGTTATATACAAGCTCACAAAGTTGTTCTTTCAGCATGCAGTTCCTATTTCCAGGTAAGTCTCATTTCAATGTGCATTCTTCTCTTTAGTTTTGTATATAATCCCACAAAACAAAAGAGAATTGCCTCTAGTAGCTAGATTTTACGCGAAAGTTCGGTTGCCTGGCAATTATTCGAATCCAATTGCATGAAAAATCAACGAGTGCATAGCACGACTTATTTATCTTAATTATATTACAGACTCTGTTCACTGTAAACCCCTGCCAACATCCAATTGTTATCCTCAAAGATGTCCAGTTCGCAGATTTGAAAGTCGTGATTGATTTTATGTACAATGGGGAAGTTAATGTTTCCCAGGAACAATTGTCCAGCATTCTGAAGACTGCTGAAATGTTGAAGATTAAAGGTGAGTTAAATTTACTCATTGCATTTCATTATATCTTTTTTGCCGAGACGATTATTGCTTAAACTTGATTGAAATTATTTGATAGGTCTGGTGGAAATTGCCCTTGATCATTTAGTCTCAAAACACGACAATTCTCTCAATAGAGCTGAATTGGTAACACAGGTTAAAATACAGAAAAGCTTAGATGCTGGACCTAAACCAACGATACCATCATCCCCATGTTTATCACCATCGAGGCGAAGGTATAACAATTTCGAAAAAGAACAAAATTGACGAAAGTACTAAAACAAAACTTTAATTTACAGAAAACGAGCGAGAAAGTCCTCAACCGGCTCTGGTTCTTGTTCGCGAGAACAGCCCCCAGACGAACAGCAATCAACCGACAATGAATTATTTGCGAGCAACTTGGAAGGAACTGTGATGAAAATGGAGCCAGATAATTTTACCTCAAATAAAAGCTGGGGCTTTGAAATTCTACAAGACGTATCTCAAGAAAGTTTCAAGGAAGAGATTCTTGATTTCGAGTCCGATCAAGTAACTCTGGTAATTGTTTAACGTATTGGAATTAATTGCTATTATAGTTAATTGATTTTTTTGTAAACAGCACCTTCCTAAATATGAATCAAGTTCCGGTGTGGAGTCAACTTCGATGGATATTCGAGGACTGTGTAATGCATCCCATGAATTTCAATCAGAAGAACAAGATCCATCAATAGGTAAATACTTTTTTATCGATATTGATTAAAGTAAAGATATTGATTAAAGTTTTAAGTAAGAGAAAATTTTTATTCATTACTGGATAATCATTACAATGAACAACCGATGAAGAAGCCATTCGCAAAAGATGAACAAGAAAGAATCATTAACGAAATTCAAGTGTATGTATGCTAAATTGCATAAGATACTTTGATTTTGTCATTTACTAAGTGAAAAAAGTTTGTCCTCACTTTTTCAGCGACAAAAATGAAGAAACCTCTGGATCCTCGAACCGCTTTGGAAACTGTTCCACTAGCGAAATTGAAGAAAATATTAACAATAATATGCCGCAGAATAATATGCCGCAGAACACCATTACTAATTTAAAATCACGTTGGAGACAGTTTATGTTGTTCTGCAAAAAGAAAAATTATGAACTAAACTTAAATACTAGTACTGAAGAATTAGCTAATATTTTATTTGACTATGGTTTCAATATGAAAAAATTTAATGGGGATGATTATAAGGAAAGTGTAGTCAAAACAATTTGGAACAGTACAGCGAAGTCGATACAAGAAAAATATTACAACGAATATAATCGAAAAATTGATCCGTTCACTGATATCGAATTCAAAAAAGCACGAGATGCACGTGATGCAAAACGAAGAATGCTGCGAGCTCTACCTGAAAAAAGAAAAGTTCCTTCGATTGCTCTCACAAGACAACAAACTTTTGAAATGGCTAAAGTGTGGTCTGAAGATGAACCAAAGGGATTAATAAGAAAATTTTATCATATCGTTGCATACGAATTAGCTTGGAGGGGTTTAGAAGCCGAAAATTGTAAATATTATTATTTTAAATTCGAAAGTGATAATGAAGGAAATGAGACTGGAAGAGTAGAGTATAACCCTCTATTTTCCCAAACATCCCAAAGTGGACATCACAAATTAGCGGATAGTAAGTGGATCGTTCGGAATACAGAAGATGAGAACATATGTCCAGTCCGTTTGCTCAAAAAATTGATGAGTAAACGTGGCTCTCATATCACAAATGAGAAACTTTTTTTAGCTCCCAATCCATTCTGGACTAAACATTATTCAATAGGCTGGTACAAAAATAGTAACATTGGATTAAATGAATTATCTAAATGGACAAAAACTTCAGCAGTAAGAATTGGATTTGGAGAAAGTCAAAATAAAAGAATTCAGAAAGAGCCACAGCAGTGAGTGAGTTATCCAGAATCATCGGATAACAAAAAACAGTAAAAATTACTGACGTTCCAACTCCAACTTGATAAAACCTCATCTTAAATTATAATAAATGCTATGCAGAGTAGCATCCAATGTGCAATCGTGATTGCCAAAAAAAAAAAACGTACTATTAGATAAATTTATATACAATAGCTATTATTTCGAAATTAAAATAATTCAAATATCGATAGCACAATTGTTAAATATGCATATCTTTTTTACTTGAAATTAGATTATTAAACTTAATAGTGGCAATTTTCCGCCTTGTATTATTATATTGAATATAATAGAATTTGCTTATTTTGTGTGTAAAATAAATAGTCAAAATGTAATAAACCAATTTTCAAATGAATTGTTTTCATTTACCAAAATCGAAAAGTTATAATTTTAAATTACCGGTCAGTGTTTTAAATGATCTGCCGCGGCGATGCTTGTGGATCGTGGAGCAGACGCCACATTCAGTTTAAAACGGTAAACGATTACTGGAAGAATTCGACAGCTGAAAGCTTGACTGAATAAAATTAATATATTTAACACGGGGTGTAATTCGAATAGTTAAATATTGTTAATTTTTAAATTAATTTAAAATAATAAATTAGTTATAAATATACGTTTCAAACTGAAATTTCCCGGTTAAAGGATTCAATATTTCTCAGACCCTTTTGTCATATACGATTTGGGTGGCTTTGGTACTAATCTGAGGTGGCCTTGATATTTCTGTATTGTGCGTTGCAGGTCGTTGTTGTCTATGGTTACTAAAAACCACCCCCACTTTTGGATTATTGAAAGGGATATCCCCTCTATAAATGCAGTTGCAAGCGTAAATCCACGACGAAATCGTAATCAAGCCATTTCTGCTCCCATTTGTTTAGCAAAACAATCAAGTGTCATAATAATTGTGTGCTACATATGTTTACATCTTGTTGAATTCAGTGTAGTGTTTATTTTTGAATAAACAAGAACAATTGTGTGTTTCCAAACAATAAACGCAGTGCTATACAGGTATAGATATTCTGCATTTTAACCAAAAAATAAGGGCGCAATTACTGATGAGTTTAGTCGGCTTAATTAGATGTTGTGTGCGTTCTTTGTGAGTGATTCAAATTGATTTCGGCTTAATAATGCCGCTGAAGCAGCATTGTCTGCGATGGAACGATCATCAGCCCAACTTTATTTCGGCATTTTCTAGCCTTTTAACTTGTGAAGCTTTAGTGGATGTGACCCTAGCTGCCGAGGGCAGTTATATACAAGCTCACAAAGTTGTTCTTTCAGCATGCAGTTCCTATTTCCAGGTAAGTCTCATTTTAATGTGTTCGTATATAATCCCACAAAAACAAAAGATAATTGCCTCTAGTAGCTAGATTTTACGCGAAACTTTGGTTGCCTAGCAATTATTCGAATCCAATTGCATGAAAAATCAACGAGTGCGTAGCACGACTTATTTATCTTAATTATATTACAGACTCTGTTCACTGTAAACCCCTGCCAACATCCAATTGTTATCCTCAAAGATGTCCAGTTCGCAGATTTGAAAGTCGTGATTGATTTTATGTACAATGGGGAAGTTAATGTTTCCCAGGAACAATTGTCCAGCATTCTGAAGACCGCTGAAATGTTGAAGATTAAAGGTGAGCTAAATTTGCCCCCTACATTTCATTATATCCCTTTTGCCGAGACGATTATTGCTCAAACTTGAAATTGTTTGATAGGTCTGGTGGAAATTGCCCTTGATCATTTAGTCTCAAAACACGACAGTTCTCTCGATAGAGCTGAATTGGTAACCCAGGTGGAAATACAGAAAAGCTTAGAGTCTGGACCTAAACCAACGATACCATCATCCCCATGTTTGTCACCATCGAGGCGAAGGTATAACAATTTCGAAAAAGAACAAAATTGACGAAAGTACTAAAACAAAACTTTAATTTACAGAAAACGAGCGAGAAAGTCCTCAACTGGTTCTGGTTCCTGTTCGAGAGAACAGCCCCCAGACGAACAGCAATCGACCGACAATGAATTATTTGCGTGCAACGTGGAAGGAACTGTGATGAAAATGGAGCCAGATAATTTTACCTCAAATGAAAGCTGGGGTTTTGAAATTTTACAAGACGTATCTCAAGAAAGTTTCAAGGAAGAGATTCCTGATTTCGAGTCCGATCAAGTAACTCTGGTAATTGTTTAACGTATTGGAATTAATTGCTATTATAGTTAATTGAATTTTTTGTAAATAGCACCTTCCTAAATATGAATCAAGTTCGGGTGTGGAATCAACTTCGATGGATATTCCAGGACCGTCTAATGCATCCCATGAATTTCAATCGGAAGAACAAGATCCATCAATAGGTAAATACTTTTTTATCGATATTGATTAATTTTTATAAATACCAGAAATATTTAACAATCGTTTTGGGAAGTGACTTGCTTTCTCTGTGCGGATTAAATGTAAAAATTATGTATCGATTTTGGTTGGTTCACAAAAATTAAGCTAACAATCTTGCCGTAAACTTTTCCCTCGCTTCACCCTCATGAATAATAGCCATCATTATGGGCTTGGGGGGAATAATATACTAGTAATGCTGGCTATTACTCATGGCCGTAAAGTTTGCGACAAGACCCCTAGGCAAGTGTCGTACATTAATCAATGATATATTACCCATGAGAATGAAACACGAATCGTGTATACACGGTTTATCAGAATGATTTATGATCGTTAAACAAACATTACTAGAATACTAAAAGTATTACTACTCCTATTAAGTAATACAATGCGATTCTTGATAGAAAAAGACAGTTAATCCCCGGTCTGTCGGTAATTTACCATAAATTCTGTTCTGAGATTAAAGTAAAAAATATTTTAGGGAATATACAACAGTCCGGATTGTTGTCGGAAACGATTCCAATAAGAATAGTGTTTTAATAGTGTTAAAGAAGAAATCAAGGGCATTTTTAATAATGACTATAAAGTAAAACCAAAACAAAATATTACCGGAAAAGAACATTCCGGTAATATTCTACTAATGTATCGACAATTGGCCGAATATTTAAGGTTTTTTAAGTGTGAAATAACTCTTATAATTGTCATAATTTCATGATCAAAAATTGCTCGATGATGAAACAACATTCTTAAACCTAATGCGGGTGTTTATCACTACATTTGATAATTTGGTAATTACTGAACTGAACTGAATATCCAATTCATGACTTACAAACAGATTGTGTAATTTTAGGTTTAATCATTAGTTTTTTTAGTTTTTATTCTCTCTTTGAATATAAGAAACAATCCAGTTCATTAGACATTTTTATACATTTCGTGATTTTATTTATCATTGAAAACGTTTCACTAAGTTCGCGATATCCGGATCTTGTTCTGAATTCTTTACGATTGGCAATTTATTGTTTATTATGTTTCAAGTAAGAGAAAATTTTTATTCATTACTGGATAATCATTACAATGAACAACCGATGAAGAAGCCATTCGCAAAAGATGAACAAGAAAGAATCATTAACGAAATTCAAGTGGCTAAAACGTCAAAGTAAGTTTTTACAGAACTATTTACTTTTTGTTGTTTAATATTCTTCTTAAGAGTATCTAGAGAATGCTTGACAAAACCATTTAATTTCGTTTTTCAACGACCTCAAATTTTGATTAGTAAATGTATGAAAGTTTGAGCTGTGATCCCATTTATGTTCAAACATCTGGCCTAGTATGTAATGTAGGCACTTTTATGACTTAATAACAATCTTAATAATAAATGGTTTCTGGTGTAGTGATTTAGAGGAACATACTCCTCACGACATTCTGGAAGAGACTGAGGCTCCCCCTTCTTATAGTATATTACCGGAAAAGTCCAGAGAGAGATACGAAATAGAATATAAGGCATTTAGAAATTGGATGACTGAGAATAATATTGAGGATATTACGGAAGATGCAATTTTGGGTTATTTCATAAATATTTCGAAAACGTTAAAACCATCCACACTTTCGTCTAAATATTTTATCATAAAGACAACGCTAGCGGTTAAAGAAAATATTGACCAAAAGCATCCGAAAGTATTAGCGTTTTTAAAAAGCCAAAGTGCTGGATTTAAATCGAAACAAGCAAAACTCTTTACTAGAGAAGAAATAAAGAGGTTTATATTAAATGCACCCGATGAACATTATTTGATGATGAAGGTAAAATGGGTTATTTTCCAAATTAGCTTTGACTAATGGTTCTCATTTGATAGGTTGCTTTGATTTTTGGGATGGTCGGGTCTTGCCGCTGCGATGAGTTGATCAAAATTACTCTTAATGATATTCAGGATAAAGGGAATATTTTGTTCATAAAAGTGCCATCAGATTCAAAAACTAAACAACGAACCTTTTTTATAACGGAACAAACAATTAAGGGTGTTAACATATTTGAGATTTATCGAAAATATTTGGCTCTTCGTTCTACAAAAACGGAATCATCTCGATTTTTTGTTAATTACAATAAAGGAAAGTGCACAGCACAAGTAGTGGGTGTAAATACAATTTCAAAAATACCTAGCAAAATTGCAAAGTACCTTCAATTGTCAGATGTTCACGAATATACGGGACACAGTTTTCGTCGTAGTTCAACATCGATATTGGATGAATCGTAACTCATAAGAAGAATATTAAAGGAGATTTTTTCATGTATGCGAAATTGCATAAGAGACTTTGATTTTGTCATTTACTAAGTGAAAAAAGTTTGTCCTCACTTTTTCAGCGACAAAAATGAAGATACCTCTGGATCCTCGAACCGCTTTGGAAACTGTTCCACTAGCGAAATTGAAGAGAATATTAACAATAATATGCCGCAAAACACCATTAATACTAAAAAATCAATTTGGAGACAGTTTATGTTGTTCTGCAAAAAGAAAAATTATGAACTGAACTTAAATACTAGTACTGAAGAATTAGCTAATATTTTATTTGACTATGGTTTCAATATGAAAAAGTTTAATGGGGATGATTATAAGGAAAGTGTAGTCAAAACAATTTGGAACAGTACAGCAAAGTCGATACAAGAAAAATATTACAACGAATATAACCGAAGAATTGATCCTTTCACTGATATCGAATTCAAAAAATCACGAGATGCTCGTGATGCAAAACGAAGAATGCTGCGAGCTCTACCTGAAAAAAGAAAAGTTCGTTCGATTGCTCTCACAAGACAACAAACTTTTGAAATGGCGAAAGTGTGGTCTGAAGATGAACCAAAGGGATTAATAAGAAAATTTTACCATATCGTTGCATATGAATTAGCTTGGAGAGGTTTAGAAGCCGTAAATTGTAAATATTATTATTTTAAATTCGAAAGTGATAATGAAGGAAATGAGACTGGAAGAGTAGAGTATAACCCTCTATTTTCCCAAACATCACAAAGTGGGCATCACAAATTAGCGGATAGCAAGTGGATTGTTCGGAATACAGAAGATGAAGACATATGTCCAGTTCGTTTGCTCAAAAAATTGATGAGTAAACGTGGCTCTCATATCACAAATGAGAAACTTTTCTTAGCTCCCAATCCATTCTGGACTAAACATTATTCAAAAGGCTGGTACAAAAATAGTAACATTGGATTAAATGAATTATCTAAATGGACAAAAACTTCAGCAATAAGAATTGGACTTGATGTGGAGAAAGTCAAAATAAAAGCATTCAGAAAGAGCCGTACTAGTGAGTGAGTTATCCTGAATCATCGGACAACAAAAAACAGTAAAAATTTCTGACGTTTTAACTACAACTCGATAAAGCTTCATCTTAAATTATAATAAATGCTAAGCAGAGTAGCATCCAATGTGCAATCACGTTAATCGCCAAAAAAGAAAACGTACTATTAGATAAATTTATATACAATAGCTATTATTTCGAAATTAAATTAATTCAAATATCGATAGCACAATTGTTAAATGTGCATATCTTTTTCACATGAAATTAGTTTATTAAAATTAATAGTGGCAATTTTCCGCCTTGTATTGTTTTATATTGAATATAATAGAATTTGCTTATTTTGTGTGTAAAATAAATAGTCAAAATGTAATAAACCAATTTTCAAATGAATTGTTTTCATTTACCAAAATCGAATCAAGTTATTATTTTAAATTTCGCGCTTTGGAAAATGGATTTGTATGAAGCTTGCCATCTATAGGAAGGATTTTTGTACATATTGGTATTGCCATCTGTGGAATAACAGAAGTCTATGTTTTGCCTCCCTAGGGAGTAAACCGGAGAATCAAAGAATACGCCTAATTAATATTGAGGTCGTTGAAAAACAATTAATATAAATAAACTTATAATTATTTAATTAATTATGTTTACAGGGTTAGGAAGACAAGACGTGTATACTATCTGTTAAAAACGTATGATATCTTGTTCGTAAATAATAAACCCCATTTAATAAAAATAGTGGGTAAGAAAATTAAATTTATGGTTTCATACGAAGATTTGTTTGATAAGTTGAACCAATCTCATATCAAAACTGGACACGGAGGAAGAATAAAAATGCTATATGATTTGCAAAATGAATATTGCATACCTCGACCAGCTATTGAAGCGTATTTGAAACTGTGTACAATTTGCATGTCGAAAAAGTCGACTGCCACATATCGAAAATTACTTGTAAGGCGAATTATTTCTAATAGTGTTTAAATGTCCTTGGTTTACAAAAAACCGTCCCAATTTGAAATTACACAATCTGATTCCAAGTCATAAATTGTATGTTCAGTATTCAGTTAATGCATAATAATTAAAAAATTCATACTAATCTAATTTTCAAGTTTTGAATGACATAATATTTTTGTACATAATGCACACTATTTCATCATGCTAGAAAAACTAAAAAATGATTTTCTGGCACTCTTACAGAAATTGAAGACATCACAGATACACCAAACTTAAGCTTATTGCCTGAGAAATCGAAAAAGAAATACGAATTTGTTTATCAACGATTTAAAGATTGGTGCGAAAAGAAGAAGGAAACCGAAGTTACAGAAAATCTATTACTGACATATTTCTCTGAGCAATCGAAGAAGCTAAATTCGGCCTCTCTTTGGTGTGAATACTCAATGATAAAGACATCACTTGCAGTAAAAGAACAGACAGATATTAGAAAATTTTCAAAATTAACGACATTTCTTAAACGAAAAGCAGTTGGATATAGACCCAAAAAATCGAAGATATTAAATCGAGAACAGTTTTACAAATTTCTTACTGAAGCACCAGATGAAAAATATTTAATGATGAAGGTAAGCACAATCTGAGCTACAAGTAAATATATTTGTTTATACATTTCTTATATTTGATGTTGAATACAGGTTGCTGCTATTATTAGTATTGCTGGTGCCTGCAACATGAGTGAATTGCAAAATATGAAAGTGGACGACGTGGAGGAAATTGGTTCTGCTTTGGTTATCAAAATACCGAAATCGAAAAATACCAAACCTCGATCGTTCTATGTCAGTGGATCAGAAGATGATTTAAATATGATCGATATTTATAGGAAATATGCAGCTCTTCGACGTCGCAATACTAGTCATAATCGGTTGTTTGTGCAATACCGACAAGGAAATTGTTCAGTCCAAGTTGTCGGTGTAAATAGTTTTAGTAAGATACCAAGCGAAATTGCCAAATATCTTGGTTTGGAAAACCCGACTGATTATACTGGACATTGTTTCAGAAGGTCTTCTGCGGCATTACTTGTAAATACTGCAGGGACAGGAATATTTAGTTTAAAACGAATACGAAATGCTGTTTTTAAGTCGATATACTAGAAAGAATACTTTAGAATAATAAGTAGATGTCATGGATTTTTTTTCGATTAGTCAAAAAGCTGCTGAGCAGTCTTAAGTATTTAGAGTATTACTAAATTATAATTAAAATTTTTGTTTATTATACTACACAATGCAAATTTTTTGCTATAAAAATACTGCATCTTCAAGGATAAGGCCATTTTGATATATTATGATGTTGTTAAATATTAATATTTAAAATGTATTTATAAAGCTTTCAATAAAGAACTATATCAAAAGCCAAATAAGTAATTTTTCTCAATATATTAAAAATTCTTCATTAATTTTTGCACTCAATATTTTATGTATCTGAAGATGCAACAAAATTAAAAACAAAGGTATTGAAAGATTTTCTGGCCCTCTTACAGAAATTGAGGACACCGCAAATACACCAAACTTAAGCTTAATGCCTGAAAAATCAAGAAAACAATATGAATTTGGGTACCAACGATTTAAAGATTGGTGCGAAAAGAAGAACGAAACGGAAGTTACTGAAACCCTATTACTAACATATTTCTCAGAGCAATCGAAGAAACTAAATTCGGCGTCTCTTTGGTGTACATATTCAATGCTAAAGACATCCCTTGCCGTGAAAGAAAGTACTGACATTAGAAAATTTTCAAAATTAACTGCATTCCTTAAACGAAAAGCAGTTGGATATAGTCCCAAAAAATCGAGGATATTGAAAAGAGAACAATTTTACAAATTTCTGACTGAAGCACCGGATGAAAAATATTTAATGATGAAGGTAAGCATAATAGCTACTAATAAACCTATTTGTATAAAAATGTCTCATTTATATTTTCATTTAAAACATAGGTTGTGGCTATTATTAGTATTGCTGGTGGATGCAGCCTCAGTGAATTGAAAAGTATGAAAGTGGACGACGTGAGGGAGATAGATTCTGATTTGGTAATTAAAGTACCAAAATCGAAAAATGCAAAACCTCGATCGTTCTATATCAGTGGTGAAGAAGGCGATTTAAATGTGATTGATATTTATAGGAGATACGCAGCTCTTCGACGTCAAAATACTGAACATAAGCGGTTGTTCGTACAATACCGACAAGGAAGGTGTTCCGTCCAAGTTGTGGGTATAAACAGTTTTAGTAAAATACCAACCGAGATTGCCAAATATCTTGGTTTAGAAAATTGGACTGAATATACTGGACACTGTTTTAAAAGGTCTTCTGCGGCTTGGATAGTAAACAACGCAGAGACGGGAATATTTGGTTTGAAACCAATAAGAAAACCTGCTTCTAAATCGACATAGCAGAATTGTTTAGAATAATATGAAGATAGAAATTATTTCGATTTTCTTAGAACCACTTTAAGATGTACTTATGAATTTTCTATAATTTCTTTAAGGCGATATAATATCACTTTACACTATCGACCGTCAAAAGTACTCGCTGGCTGAGTACTTTTGGTCACCAAACACCAAAAAAGCATGCAAACCCAAAAGTAAACACTCACCAGAATTTATCCCCTTGTGGAACAAAAGCCAAGGCTGAAACAACCAAAAACAATGTTAGTAAATTGCAATGATTAATTAATAATCAATAATTAATTAATAAAAAATTAATTTTAATGACTTACCGATAAACCATAAATCCTCTACTTTGTACGTCAAGACTGGACCCAGCACTAAACTTTTAGAAACGTGGGTACTAAAATTATTTGCAAGCACTATTTTGATTTTTGAATATACTGTGTTGAATTTGATACGAAGTTAATTCGCGCACTCTAATTTAAATCAAATTTACTGTATGCTAATTTACTATAAGGCTAAACAGTTCTTATTCACTAAACCCGAACGCGATACACTGATAATCCTAAAAGCCGATGCACTGATAATCCTAAATGCGATGCACTGATAATCCTAATTTCGAATTTCGATGCACTGATAATCCTGTACCTAAAACAATACAGAACAATAATTGATAAAAGAAAATTGCATACATTCATTGTCAATGAATTAAGATAAATTAATTTGTATTGGAAATTGGAATATTAAAATGTTAATTTAATCCTGGATTTAATCTAAGAAAGTGGTTAATTTCCGAAATATGTATATAATAAAATTGACTAATAAATAATTAAGTTTTAATATTGGCCCCAACCCCATGCAAGTACCTGCTGCCTTGCTCAACATAATATGCAGTTGTGCATTGGCCATTCAAGACAATTCAAAGTTTCTTTAGTACCTGCCCTGCACTGCATGTCTGCATATAAACCGGTCTCTGATTGGTTGCCTTCTAATCTGTTAATCTGTTTCTGGCTTAGCAGAGTATTGGTCCCCTTTTTATGGGACTTTTTAAGTAATGGGACTTTCGTCCAATCAGACAGTGTTGTGTTGTGAGAGAAATAAATTTCTGAAAGTAGTATACTATGTGCGATTAGGCTATTACGGTAGATGGCGTGGATTATCGACAACAATCGGAAAATATTTAACCAACAAATAAATCATCACAAAGATTTTGGAAATTTTACTAAAAAGAAAAATATGCAATTATAAAAAAGAAATAAAATATTTAAATAAATTGTAAGTAGAGAGTAAATTTGTATTTAAACGTATTGTATTTGTAGGTATTCGAATTTTGGATTCGCAAATTTCCAACGTTATGCTACTTAAGTAATCCCGCCTACTTCCACCTAAAATCATAAGCCTATGTACAACTTGCTAAAGTGCTAATTAAATTATTCGTCTGGCAATTGTTAACTTTGAAATGGATTTTACTTTAAATTTATTCGAATTTCAGTAATAACGTCTCCAAGAAAATCATAATATACTTGGTTTGTGGTCTTTTGGAAGTTAAATTGTACGGTTAATCAAAAATATTTTTGGTTGCGATTAATATAAGTTGAAAATTTTTTGTATAATGATGAGGCTTTCGATTAGGCTGTCGCAATTCGGCGAATTTAGAATTGAATTCGCAATTATAAAGTATAGATGCAAAATGAGATGGAAAATACATGTATATGTGATAAAAGACAGAGACGGACGTACACTTTATGGGGCGATGAGATGGGGCCTACTCTGTAAGCAGTTTGTTAAAATTTAACCAGCGTTAAACTTTTGACGATAACTATCCGAATTATAATAGAATACGATAGCCCACCGTCTAAGTTTTAACAACACCCGCTAAACTGGTTCACACCCGAATCGGCTCCATATTTGAGCCCCCCCAAAAAATTGGGGGGCATAGTGGCTCATACCTCAAAAACATATTCCCATCAAAAATATAATGTAAAAAGGGCATACATGCACATACAATCGGATTCATTACATTGCATAATAGCCTGGTTTTATAGAACCGGCAAAATGAAGGCAGATTTCTGTATACCTACAACATCAGGTGATGTGTGTTAAAAAAAACATCGAAAACATGAATGCAAAAAGAATGCACGCAAATCATTTATCTAACACTTTTATATGTTCTAATCATTGAAAATCTAAGGAATAGCTACGGATGGTCAAAATAATCAAAGATAATAGAAATGGGGTCAACAAGAGTTATGGCTGCCGCGTACCGGTACATTGACTTATGTTTGAATGCAGATTTATCGATAATTACTAATGTGAACCGCAAACCAATTATTGCAAACTATTAAGCATTGTTGTTTCTTACCTTTAGTCGATGATTTAACTTCCTATTATATCAATTAACTAATAAAATTGCATTTAAAACTGCATCACTAAAAAACTCGACGCTGCGCGATGATTAAAAAATGGAAGAGACCGTTTGGTTTGAAATCTAGTCAGTTCAGGGGTACCACTACATTCTATAACTGTCATTAACTTGATTTGATTGTAAATAGTAATTAATATTTGTATAGGAATGAAGGGCGTTTAGTTATTTAAGCCCGATAACAGTTTTTAAATATAAATTTACGTATTTAAAATAATATTATCGTTGCTAAACTGCATCAACAAACTTGCCAATAAATTGTAATGTTGGTTGCAGTACTTTACTAGGTTATGTTAATTTCATACAAACAGAAACATTCGTTGCATCGCTTCGTTACAAAACAACAAATTAATTCCTATTGTTTAGTATCCATGATAACATACTGAAAACAGAAGAACTGCAGTGTCTATTTTAGTGGAGCAGGAAATACTGCTGTTTGTTTTATATAAAGGTAATATGCTAACAATTATGATCAATTGCGAATAAACCCATTGAATTACAGAAATCGTTGCCGCGAGCCAACTACAATGCAGCAATATTGCTTACAATGGAACGATTATCAATCTTCGATGATCTCTGGATTCTCCAGCTTTTTAAAGTCTGAAACTTTGGTCGATGTCACTCTTGCCGCCGAAGGCCGCTATGTGCAAGCCCACAAAGTGTTGCTGTCGGCTTGCAGTTCGTATTTTCAGGTATGTCGCCTTTTACTACTTTATTAGATTCGGTAAAATTCACGCCATTATTACAGGCTCTGTTTACTGTGAATCCTTGCAAACATCCGATTGTAATTCTCAAAGATGTGCGGTTTGCCGATTTGCAAACATTGCTAAATTTCATGTATTATGGCGAAGTTATCGCATCGCAAGATCAATTGCCTTCGATTCTGAAGACAGCAGAGATGTTGGAAATTAAAGGTGATATTTCTTACTGAATAGCGAAACATACAAACTCGCATGTTTTGCTGTTTTTTATATTTTACATTGCAATATACAATAACTTAACTATTAATTGGTAGGTCTGGTTAAAGTTACTGTTGAGAATTTGGTCCCAAATCAGGTAGCGAGCGATGTCATTGAATTAAAAGCGCCGGTTCAAATAACCAGGATCGTCGGGGGTGTACCTGAACAATCAATACCATCATCACCAAGTTTATCACCATCAAGGCGAAGGTGACAATTTAGAAAAGCACGAAATTAACGAAAATTAATTTAACCTTTCAATGTAATTTACAGAAAACGCTCAAGAAGGTCGTCCGCCGGATCCGATTCTGGTTTGAGAGAACATCCACCGAACGAACCGCTATCGACAAGCAATGAATTAATTGCAAGTACTGTTGTTGAAACTCTTATTAAAAACGAACCAAATGAAACTAATTTAAATGAAAGCTGGGAATTTGACTTACATGACGAATCTTACGAAATCGTTAAGGAAGATCTTAGTGATTTCCATTCTGATCAAATAATGCTGGTAATTATTTAACGTGCTTAAATTAATTCAAGTTGATTATTAATTAGAATTTTTTAAATAGCATCTTCCTAAATACGAAATGCATGAAGCTCATGAGTCCAGTACAATGGAATTTGGAGATCCAGGACCGTCTACTTCGGCTGAGGACCCGCAACCAACAGAGCAACCAGTAGGAGGCGAGCCATCAGGTAATTTATTTATTTTTATATTGTTTATAAAGTAGATAATCTAATATTGCGCTTGCTAGTATGATTAGAATCGCATTTAAACGTTATACAAATGTCGTGTTGGTTGCCTACCTTATAGGAAATTAAATGCTGCATAAGGGCATATTGCTATATAACAATTAAAATAATTAATATTTTTGATACAAGTCGGTTTAAATTATTAATATACGAGTATATAATTCACATAAGTATGTTATAACAGCATTATCCCACTTGTATTATAAAATATTTGGTCTGCGACCGCTTAGAATAATATTTTGAAAGTGATTCTGAAAGTATTCCATCAGATAATGAAGCACAAACTTCAAAAGCTGGCCTATTATCTGATAGGTCAAGGGCAAAATACGAACTTCCATATGAAAAATTTGAGAAATGGTGCGCGGAAAATAATATAATAGAAAGCGCAAATGAAGAAGTCCTGCTTACGTACTTTGAAAATTTATCTAAAATGCTAAAGCCTACATCTACTTGGGCTTATTATTCTATGATAAAGCATATGATATCTACCAAGAAAAATGTGGATATTAGCAAATACAGTAGTTTAGTAACATTTCTTAAAACGAACTCTGAAGGATATCGATCTAAGAAATCGAGAACTTTAACGAGACTAGAAATTTCCAAGTTTTTGAAAGAAGCTGATAATGCGAGATATTTACAAATGAAAGTTGCATTGATTATTGGCCTTGCTGGAGGTTGCGGCAGAGAAGAATTAACGAACTTACTTTCGAAAGACGTAACGGACGGAGGACAATTTTTTCGATTTGTATTACAAAGCACTAAAACTAATAAGTTGAGAGAATTTTTTGTAACACCTGGAGACATTGATGATTTGAATATGGTGGAAATTATTCGAAATTATATTAGTCTACGTCCAAGTAATACGGATCATGATCGATTTTTTGTGACAATCAGAAATGGCAAATGTACCAAACAGCCAGTTGGGATCAATAAGTTTGGTTCTTTGCCAAAAGATGTTGCAACATTTTTAAATCTTGCAAATCCGGAAGAATATACTGGGCATTGTTTCAAACGATCATCGACTTCATTGATTCGCTGATGAGCAAATTTCGTAATTGTAAAAAGCTCTGGATATTGAGAATAATAGTACAAAATAATTTATGGTTGATATAAATATATAGAGGGAAGTCATCTAGGAAAGTGCAAGTGTGATGGATTGATTAACCAACTGAAGCGCCTTCTTTGAAATTCATGGTGCAATTGTTGCCATCTCAAAGTGAAGTCGTTTAATTCGAATATAATACGAGTTTTGTTGTTTAAATTTGAGTAAAAATAAAGGCGACTTAGATACGAAAATGGTATTTTTTTTAATTGGTTGTAAATTAACAGATTATATAAATTTTTTTGAGTTCCCAAAACCAGTAGTATTATTGTAGTTTTGAGTATTGATACAATTTTCTTACGAAATGAAACTTAATTTTAGGAAATATACTGGACCTTTTGCCTCTTCTCGTAAAACGAGACCGAACTAAAAAGAAAGTCAATAAAGTTGGAAAAAGAAAGAGGAGTCGAAGAACTACAACTTTTTGGAGACCGAAAGAAACAGTTTGCTCAGAATCCGTTATTAACGACATAATATCGAAGGAATGCTTGAGAAAGAGTAGAACTTATGTCGATAGCGCTGGTAATCTCTCTGAGTGGTACGGATGTGCTGCTTTGACAAGTCCGGGCGTCAAATGTTTAGCAACTATCCGTGTCGTCTATAAATCACCTAATAACATTGATCTATATCGATCGAAAAGTGATCATAAGCATGATAATTCGAACCATTTGCAATTCCGTCGTACTAAGATAGGTGCTGAAATAAGATCGCTTTTTAATAAGGATAATAATATAAAGCCTAAAGAAATTTTCAAAATATTAGCAGCAAAGCATATGTTTGCTCCAACCAGAATACAACTGACCAGTTATTTGGGGCGTTTGCGAAAAACTTTAAGAGAATCACAAAACAATATTCCGCCCTCAATTCTTAATAATGGAAACAAGCAAACTGACCGACGACGTTCGAAATCTAAATAATGTTTTAATTTGCATGCAATACTGATATATTATGTAATAATTTATATAATAAAACTCATTTTTCTACAACAAATAAAAGTGTTCCTACTAACGCGTATTTTATTTGTATTTTCGAAATTGTTCTACTGGATTAATGGCCGCCATAAACTTTAATGCTCATTAATAGGAGTGCCAACAGTAAAACAGAAAGTCTCTAAATCCGTTCTTCTAACATTGTATTGTTGGTTGCAAACATTTATTTGTTAAAACACAAACTGACATTTGTCAAATGTCAGTTTGGTTGTGTCAACATCAACAATAATAACAAACCTCGTAACAAATTGCAAGCAGCAAAGACGATTGTTTATTTACTATAACGGTAAGTAACATTTAATTTGATATATTGGATCATTTATTTCGATCAAGCTTTATTGTATGTCTTAATTTGTTCCTTGTAGCTCTAGCGAGCAATGGAGCAATATTGCTTACGATGGAGCGCCCATCAATCAAACTTTATTACTGCATTCGGCGATCTTCTAACTACTGAAGCTTTGGTCGATGTAACTCTTGCGGCCGAAGGCAGATATGTCCAAGCTCACAAAGTTGTGCTATCAGCTTGCAGTTTGTATTTTCAGGTATGTTGCCTTTTAATAAGTATTAGATTTGCTAAAATCGCAGAATTGTTACAGTCTCTGTTCACTGTAAATCCCTGCAAACATCCGATTGTTATCCTCAAAGATGTCCAGTACGTCGATTTGAAACTAATGATGGACTTTATGTATTACGGCGAAGTTAACATATCGCAAGAGCAATTGCCGCGTATTCTGAAGACAGCAGAGCTGTTGAAGGTTAAAGGTGATTGATTTTATAATTTCTTGGCATTTAGTTTAGTTCTTATAAGATTTATCTTTTAATATTAGGTCTGGTGGAAATCGCTCTGGATCATTTAGTCACCAATCCCGATAATACCCTTGATATAGCTGAATCCCTAACACAAGCTGAAATAAGTAGAACCTACGAACAAGTACCCGAACATTCATCATCCCCATGTTTATCACCACCGAGGCGAAGGTAACCTTCTGAATAAAAATCTAAATTAACATAACAACGGTTTTTAATTTACAGAAAACGCTTAAGAAAGTCCTCAACTGGATCCGGTTCTTATTCGAAAGAACCAACAGCAGACGATCAACAATCGAAGAGCAATAATGAATTATATGAATGCAATGGTGATGGAACTATCCTGAAAATGGAAGCGGATAATTTGACTTCAAATGAAAGCTGGGGTTTTGAAACTCTACAAGACGGGTCGCAAGAAAGCCTTAAAGAAGAGATCACTGATTTCGTTTCTGATCAATTAGCTATGGTAATTGTTTAATTTAAATTTATTGATAATAATTAATTTTGTTATGAATAGCATCTTCCTAAATATGAAACAAATGCTAGTATTGAATCAACTTTAATGGGTCTTCCAGGGCCGTCTCGCGAACAACCAATGGATGAACAAGAGCCAATAGGTAATTATTACTTTAAATAAATTAAAACATGTACCTAATAAATCATTCTTTAAAATTAAAAATTAGAGAATGTTTTTTACTTTTACAGAAATTGAGGACACGGACACCGCAGATACTCCAAACTTAAGTATATTATCTGAGAAATCAAGAAAAAGATATGAACTTGTTTATCAGCGATTTAAGGAATGGTGCGAAAAGAAGAACGCTGATGAAATCACAGAAACTTTAGTAGTTTCTTATTTCTTTGAGCAATCGGAGAGTCTGAATTGTGCGTCTCTTTGGTGCAACTATTCAATGATAAAGGCAGTACTTGCAGTAAAAGATAACGTTGACCTTAGAAAATTTACAAAATTAACTGCATTTCTTAAACGGAAAACTGTTGGGTATAGTCCCAAAAAATCGAGGATATTAAATACGGATCAATTTTATAAGTTCCTTACAGAGGCACCGGATAAAAAATATTTAATGATGAAGGTGGGATTTAAATTAGTAATTTTAACTTTAATAATTAATTTTTAAATCAAGGTTGCAGCTATTATTGGTATGGCTGGTTCATGCAACAAGCATGAATTGCAAAGTATGACTGTGGAGGACGTGCAAGAAATTGGTCCTGATTTGGTAATCAAAATACCAAAATCACGAACTAATAAACCTCGTTCGTTTTTTGTGAGTGGTACAGAAGAAGATTTAAATATGGTCGATATTTATAGAAAGTACAAATCACTTCGTCCTTCTCATACCAAACACAATCGACTGTTTGTGCAATACCGGCAAGAAAAGTGCACAGTGCAAGTTATTGGTATACATAGTTTTAGCAAAATTCCAAGCGAGATCGCCAAATTTCTTGGATTAGAAAACCCGACTGAGTATACCGGACACTGTTTTAGACGGTCGTCTGCGGCTTTACTTGTGAATTCTACCGTACCTTCTACGATTTTCAGTTTGAAACGACGCGATTTTAGGAAGTCCTCCAAATAATGTTGACAATATTGGATGACTAATCGTGTGAGTTAATTAATTTAGAATTATTTATTGTAGATAAATTGAATTATTTAGTTGTAGTGGAATTTGTGTTCCACTTTCAACACACTTTGCACAATTGGTTCAAAATATATTTATAAAGCTTTAATAAAATGATATCAAATGAAATATATAGCTAAATTTGTATTATAATGCTTTAGATGAATTTTAACTTGCGTCGCTATTACTTTGAATTTAAATTTCAAATCTCTGAGCAAATATGTATAGTTGGTTGCATACCATCAGTAAAAATATGTTCATTACTTTATTATTTATTTATTCGATAATATAATGATATGATTTTACAAAATGAACTTTATCAATAATATTTAAACTATTTTTTATTGTTTATACTACCGTTTAGTAATTAAAATTAAATTATTTGAGAACCACTGCTTTATAACGAGTGTCATCTATCGATAAAATTAAACACTCAGTACAAATTTCTTTTTGACAGCATTATATCAAATTACGTCAATATGGAATAATAAAAATGGCGAGTTATGTTTTTTAAAGTGTAGTGTTTATTTAAAATTAAACAAACTTGTGTTTATTTTTCCTATAAAGGTAATTAATTGGCATTCACGCACAATGACGTAATAGTAACGCGAAACGCAATTGATTTTCTTGTTTCGCCTCATTATTACAGTCATCATTATAATTCGTTAATGTCATTTCGTATTGGTGGACTTTCAAGGTTACTACTTTTCACAGGTCAATTTATTGATTGTACGTTCTTCGGGAAAAAATTAACAAATATAAACACGAGTGATTTGAGTTTGAGTGTGTAACGTTCATACCGATTGCAGATTTCCTCACGGCACCACAATGACAATGCAACAATACTGTTTACGATGGAACAACCATCAACCCAACTTTATTTCTGTGTTCTCTAGTCTTTTAACCAGTGAATCGTTGGTGGATGTCACCCTCGCCGCAGAAGGCAGACATTTACAAGCTCACAAAGTCGTTCTCTCTGCTTGCAGTTCGTATTTTCAGGTATGTCTCATTTTAATTATGCAGCCTCATTAAATCCGCTAAAATTAACCGAATTATTACAGTCTCTGTTTACTGTGAATCCCTGCCAACATCCGATTGTTATTCTCAAAGACGTCCAGTTCGCGGATTTGAAAGTGATGGTCGATTTCATGTATTACGGCGAAGTTAATGTGTCTCATGATCAATTACCGTATATTCTTAAGACCGCGGAGATGTTGAAGATTAAGGGTGAGTGCATTTTAATCCCTTACATTGTAATCTACATAAATAAATTGAAAAAATTAAATTTGAAAATGTGTTAGTGCCAAAAATCATCTGAATAGCCAAAAAAAGGTTTATTTTTCTTTCGATTGTGTATTTTTTAAAATTTTCGAAACGATTGATTTTTCGGTTTTTATTAAATTAATTCGCCGAGAAAATGTATTTGCGAAATTTAAAAGTGCTTCACGTTGCAAGGAAAATTTGGTCTGGTGCGAACAGGCGGAAATCTCGTCAAGTGCATGACGTCTTTTGCATTGTGACGAGTCGCACTGTTTGCATTTAGATGGAAATTACTATTTTAATGCAGCAGGATTTTGTTAAAATTATCTGAAACTTCAGATTTAATTAAAATGTTTGTTGGTGGAATTTCCACTAGTAGCTTGCAATAATATTTATAGTTGCACACATGTGAATTTTGTTTTGTTGCATAAACAGCTTTTTAAAATCGCAAATTATTAATGTTCATACTGTGATAACATTGTTCATTCGCAAGCAACTAAAACGATAATTTGCATGTTATGTACCGAGTTTTGCACAATTAACTCAAGTATCCTGTATCATTGTAATGATGTCAGATATTTATTACTTTCACTTTATACAAAAGTTAATTATAAAATCATAAACACAACAAACAAACTTGTTGGAAAGCAGCAGCGAAATTAATTGAATGAATGAGTTTTATTTATCAAACGTTCAATTCCGAATAATTAACGAACTGATTAGGTACAGCGAAATTAATTAATTAACTAAACTTGTATTTTCGATAATTGTTCAAACATTTTGCGCAAAACAAATCAATTACGATTGTCTTGCAGGACTGGCGGAAATTCCAGTTGATCAATCAGTCACCAAACACAATAATTCAGTCGATCGCGCTGAATTATTAACACCCGGTGAATCAAATTGGAGCTCCGATGGTGTTGTGGCTAGACAAACAATAACATCATCGCCCTGTCCACTTTCACCGTCGAGTCGAAGGTAAGCACCTTGAAAAAAGAGGCGAAATGAACCAGAGCGATCAAATCAACTTTTTTTGATTTGCAGAAAGCGATTAAGAAAGTCATCAACGGGATCAGGTTCGGGTTCGACAGAACGTCCACCAGACGAACAGCAATCGACAGGCAGTGAGTTATTATTAACATCTGTAGGTAATGTGGTTCAAACGGTCATAAAATCGGACCCAGGTAGTTTTACTTCAGATGGAAGCAGCGGTACGACACATAAAATGAAACAGCACAGTAGTAGTGATTCGGAAATTCTTCGAGGCAGTTCTCATGAGAGCGTCGAAGAAGAAACTACTCATCAAATTACTTTGGTAATTGTTCAACACGCACTTCATTAAGTTCAAGTATTAATTATATTTTTTAATTAATAGCAAGTTCCGCAACATGAAATGAGTTCGAGTATATCGCATAATATTGAATCGAGTTCAATGGAAATTCCTGGACCCTCATCTACCCCTTCACAACAACAACAACAACAATCATCACAACAACAACAACAGCAGCAACAGCAACAACAGCCTCCGATAACAGGTAATTGATTTTTTGATTGTTTTTAGGGTTGTTAGAGGTTTAATGTTTGTAAAGGTGAAAATATTTTAATAAGCGCATCTTTCGATAATTAAATAACTGTCAATCTTTGTTAATGGATTTTCGTAATTAATATTAATTAAATAGCACAAACAAAGTGTATACTAAATTAGTTTTTTAGATTTTATTGATATTTTCTTTTTTAATTAGAATATTAAGTAGCTAGATTTGTAGTTTTCAGTTTGATTGTATAATTTAAATTTTAAGAATGACTTTCACCTTCACAAACTTCATTAATATGCATGTACTGATTGGTAAAACTAAATTTAAATGGCTAAGAATCAACAGCAACGTGAACACAAGCAACAATGCAAAATGCCTTTCCCGTGTACCCTCTGTCCAAATCACTGGCCGAGGCTGAGCTCAATGGTCATTAAAAATCATAATCGTAATCAAAAAAAAATTATCATTCAACCAATTTTGTTCATGTTCACATTTGCCGTTGAGCTTAGCCTAGTTGTGTGTGTCATCTAATGGGGAAAGCTCATTAAATTCGAAAAGAGAATTTATTTAAAATGCAAATTAAAGAGAAACTGTTGGCCGATTAATTTTGTCCCACTGAAAATTGGAGCGTTTCCCCATTAATGTGCAAACCGCAACGCAGCCTTTGCCAAAACGATAAAATAAACCATAAACCTTCCAGGCATACAATGGAACGTAATGGAACCGCCTGGCTATGTTGCGCATTATTCGCCAGCAACATGCTCGCCACCGATGCCAAGCAATCATAACAACAGCTCGAATTCAAATATACCCCAATGCATGATCGAACAATCCTCTAATCCACCTCAACCCATCTCGAAACCAACATCTCCGCACAATATGAACAATTGCTACCAGCAGATGGCGCATTCGCCGCCGCAAACTTTGCAAATTAAACGCAAACGCAGCGTGAATCCGCAAGGCGACGAGAATTTCGGGCGCGCTTTGGAAGCGGTGCGATTTGGCGGGATTGGGTTTTGTAAGGCGGCTCGCATGTATGGCGTTAACAATCGAACGCTTTGGCTCGAGTACAAGAAACGCGGTTATCCGAATTTTCGCTTGAGCATTAAGAATCGCAAGCCGGAAGGTTCGACGGGTATGAGTACGCCGAGTGCGACTCCACCTCCGCCGCCGATTCACGAACATGAGCATCATGCGCCGCCGCCGAATGTTAAGCATGCGGAGCCGGTTCTTTGCACGCCGCCGCCTAATCATCATCATCATTCAGTCGCGTTGATTAGCAGTTCGTTCTTTGATGGGAAGCATGTGGAGTTGGGGCCGATGTTGCAAAGGCCCAAGTATTTGGACGGGACGATTATTAATACGCAACAAGCAATAAACTTTCAAGGAATCAATTTCGAACATATGTAGATGGTTTGAGTTTGGTTCAGGATTGCATTGAGTTTTTTAGGCAAAATAGCATTTAAAACGTCGTATTTCTAGACAGATTAATTTCCGATTGTGAATTTTCTGTGAACTTCCTGTAAATACGTTTTGTAAATATGCAGGTTTTACATATTTCATGTTCGATGTGTAGGATTATATATTTCCGACGAAAATTTGCGACTGATTTTCTGTAAAAAGTAATTTGTATAATTTTTTAATGGTACTATTTATTTTCGCCTACATTTGTAGAATATAAGTTAGTATTAGTACATAGATTTTTAATTACATAGTTGGACATGGTACAAAAATGTTTGATCTTTTGCAATTTTTCAAAACGATTTATTTTCGATGTTATGGAGATTATAGCGAAATTATAGGTATATAGCGACTAATATATTTGTGATCTCATTTATTTGAAATTTAATTACTGGATGGAGTGAAGAAATGTAGTGTCCGACGAATAATATACTTCAAAGACTGTAATACTAAGCGGCATAATTACAAACTGGTACTATTTTACTGCTTTTTACACGACTTACTTTACTGTGTGCTTAACTATAATATAATCCACAATCTTATAATAGATTTTACATTTTTAATTTCAGTAAGACATAGTGCCATCATAATTTTTAATTATAATTAGTGAATAATTGTTGTTTATCTATATTTTCATTATACTTATAATAACTATTGTCTAGTAATACTCTAATAAAGCATACAAATATTTATTCATTTGTGGACTTATTGCCGCAATACCTTAAACTAACGTTAACTAAGCAATTTTAATACAATTATATTTCTTTGCAGAAAAATCAGTTTCGACCACCCACGCACAACTATCTCAACAACTCTCACAGAACCAGCAGCATATGGGCACAAAACGCGGTCGATTCCTCATACGACAACCGCGAGTTAAGCGTGAAAGCGATCCAAGTCAGGCTGCTGATGGCGATCCCGCACACGCACACTACCTTTCAGTGCCACCGCTTCGTGTCGAACGTCAATGCTCCGAACCACTACCCGCCCATTCGCCGCCTCCCGGAAACCTCTTAACTGTACCCGGTGCCATTCTGGTCAAGCAACATTCGCATCCTCTACTGCCAAGCCAAATACAACAAGTTAGTACCATTTGGGGTTGAATTGTTTTGTAATCGTGTGTTAACATCGCTTATTGCTTAGCCATCATCGCCGCCACTGCAGATCCAACTAATCCCGCAATCCAGAATTGCTGACACTGCCGAACGAGCAACCAGTCCAGTGGTCATAATAAACGATTTTACAAATCCGGACGTTGGGCTCCGAACCGATGCTGCCATTGCACCCACCACCACCCTTAGAGTTAGAACCGACGAGCTTAAACGGAGCGCTTCTTCCCCGCAGGTTAGTTGCTAGCCAATCATTCATTATTCTTGCTTAGCCACTTTTCGCATTTATCAATAGATTGATTAATTTCGCTGTAAGCCATTTCGGGACGTTCAAGCCAATGTTTTTCTTTCTGTTGGAAAATATTGTAGCCAGCAGGACTTGCTTGGAATTGATTGGTTGTGTTGGCGCCCAATAATTGCCAAGCAGTTGATTCAATTGAACTGCTAATACTTGCGAGATCTTCGGGATCTATTGGAGTAATTTTTGTGTTGTCGAAATAATTCGGTTCCAATTTGATGGGGTTGCTGCTGTTTTGTAAAGCAGCTTTTATGGCTTCGTCGCTTTCGTGGAATAAGTTCGCGTTCAACTGGAAAACAGTTAATTAATTAACTAATTAATTAATTGAAGTTTTATACTTACCAAATTTGATTCTTCGCGTAAACTCAAAACCGTGCGCTTAAAATCCTCGCTAAATCCCTGAATCGCTTTTAAATCCGCCTCGCGTTTAGTCACACCTTTAGTCCTACTTGCACAATGAAACTCTTCAAACACATCCGATATTTCGCTGTAATCGCTTGCATCCGACCCCAAATCCAGATGATCTACTGGCTCTAGTAATTGATACAATTTCGAAACTTGTGCTTTTTCCTCTTCTTGCTGTTTGAATTGCAGCAAAAATGGAATAGCCGTTTTCAATTTTGCTTTAGCAGCCAACATTTTCAAATTATTGATCAAACAATTTCTATATCGTTACAGAGTAGTACAAGATCGAGTCATTGCCCGGTAGTGCGACCCGGACCAGCATTGGGTTGCAATTATTGCTGGAATACGGTGGATAATCACGGAAGGATACTGCGAAGGAAAACCAAGTACCATTGTCCTGAATGCCAAACGAATCTTTGTATTGTGCCCTGCTTTCAAGAGTACCATGAGCGTGCTCAAACCCAAACCGATCCCATTGCCCTGACCACGTCAGTGATGCGAATGTTTCCTAAAACTACGTCAATGTAAACTTGTAATTCTGTGAAATATTGTGATGCTAATTACTGTAAGCAGGTTAGTGAAAAATTAGGACCTTAGGACTCTTTTTGTAACACTTTGGTTTAACAGAAAAGTATTATTGACGATATATTGCCCGTACGAATTAATCTGACGCCATCTGGTGGCACATTTTGCACTAAGTATGGGTTTTCAGAAATTTGGGGTGGGATTTAATTTTGGCAATGGCGATATTCATTTGTACGGGCAATTGTTGAGTGCTTGCATTTGAAATTTGTAATTGTTGGCCTATAAATTGTTAATCTAAATCTTCGCGAGGAATTAGAATTAAATTGTTGTATAGGTCTTGGAAAAAATGACAAATATTTGCATTTTAGATTTTGCCAAAAATTTGTGGTCTCTGCTGATTGTACATTTATTGTGTATTGTTGATAGCGGGAAAAACTAATTTGAAACGAATATATTTGTGAATTTAGATAAAAGCTTGAGAGCTTTTATTTTTTGATGCCATATTGTATTGTATGAATTATTGAAAGTAGATGATGAATTTATATTGAGCGTAAATGAAATGCTTGGCCAGTTTGGGGCCTTGTATTTTATTTATGGCTTAATATGTTATTAGTTAACTAACGAACAAATAGTTTTTTCACTGTTGTTGAAATAAAGCAAAATATAAATTGTTTTTGTATTATTTTTGGTGTATTGGTAATTATTGTACAAACAAACTAAAAATATTGTATTTGTATATTGTAATAGAAATTCTAGGGGTAAACAAAAATATATATTTTCTCTCTGAAATTTAGTTGTTAAGAGTAACAAGAGCAGAACAGAACAGTTAAGAGCAGAACAAAAAAAATGTGATAATTTAATTTATTATTATTTATAGTTTATGTTACGCTCAGTTTTGGTTGTTTTGAGATAAACTACAGATAAATCTACTTTATGTAAACGTACTTATCGTTTTGTTGTTCATTACTATCAAGCACTAGTCGTAAATCTTTTTTGAGAAACAAATTTTTTAATTGGAGAGATATTTTTTGAATAGTAAATTGTAAAAGGCTTGACAAGAGGCCAAAGCGCTCACTTTTTGTAAAAAAAGGCATAATGCTTTTTATGGTGTTAAAAAATGAAAATAACTAAAACTATAATAAATGCTACACTATTTTTATGATGCACATACAAAATATATTTTGTAAATAAAAACTATTTTCGTAAAATTATATTTGAAATATATATTTTATTACCATATATTTATAATAGAGTTAGATTGTAACAAATTGTTTAATTTTTCGTATTTTGTATATTATTTATGTATATAATAAGTTGCATTTGTTATAAATTTTATTGTGCATATGTAAATTTATTGAAAATAAATAAACAATAATATTTACAAAAAAACGCAATTTTTTTTCAATAATTTTACCTTTTTTCCAAAAAAATACTTTTTTGCAATTAATTTTTTAATTACAAATCTAATATTGATTTAATAAACCATGATTTTATTAATTAGTAAATGTTACTAATAAGAATAATTTAAAATATTAATATTTAAGTGTATTGTTGGTTGCCTATATTATGTCCCCGATATTTTTGCATTTATAGTACATGGTAATGATTGCAGTTGGCAGTACTAGTTTAATTATCGTAAACGCAAATTTTCCTAGAACAACGTGTATTGACATTTTGACAGTTGCATAAAAAGATAAACAATTTACAATTGTAAAGAAAGTGATAATCAAATGAATGGATAAATAGTGAATTAGTTCAACATGTCCAGCAGCAGCGAGAAATTGAAACCGATAAAGATAAGTTATCAAACAAAATGTGATTTAAACTTTTGCGACTACATCACAAAGAGAGCCTTGGGGGTTAAGAGCCAAATTGGAGACAACGATAACATCAATTGTAAATTATATAGCAATATTAATCATAATGATCTAATCAACACCGAACAACCGAAAGACCGAGGCGGAATATTTAACCTGGAATTCAGTCTCGATGGGTAAGTGCTGATTTAGAACCAAATTCAAAATACGTTCAATGTTTGATTTGTTTACAGTCGGCTACTAGCTGCAGCCTGCGAGAAAAAACAAGTTCAAATCTACGATTCTCTCAATCAAAAACTAATTAACTCGATAGAATATGCACATTCGAATTGTGTGAACTGTATAAGGTATGTACTCAATTAATTGAAGGACTTTATTAAAGTGTGTTAATTACCCAGTTATGCAAAATTGCTAAAGTACAAAATCTGCGGAATTCGCGTGCGATATTTTGTTATGCAACCAACAATACATCTAATCACAATTTTTTCTTTGCAGATTTCTGGACCACCAGAAATTCGCAACCTGTTCGGACGACAACTCCATTAAACTATGGGACATGCGAAACCTGAAATTGCCTACAAACACTCTCCACGGTCACACCAACTGGGTGAAAAACATCGAATACTCGGAACGCGAAAACGTAATGGTAACATCGGCGTTCGACGGCAGCATATACGCTTGGAATTTGAAATGCCCGACGGAGAACAGCATGCTGTACGACACCGTGTTCCTAATGAACGGCTTGATGCGCACCAAATTGTCCCCAGACGGCTCCAAAATGGTTATCTCCACAACTAATGGATATATGATTATTATCCACGACTTGAACTTAACCACGTTAGCCAGCGATTTGAAGTCATTCAAGCCGTACATTTATCGACTGATGCAAGTAAGTGAGCAAAGCTTTCCAGCCGGTACGATGTTCAATCATTTATTCGACCCGAAACGACGACGCAACCGAATCGAGTTCATCGACGATTTTCCAAATGTAGCGCAAGTTATTAGCTCGTTGCAAATTCATCCGCATGGCTGGTGTGCTGTGAGCCGAAATTTGAACGGGGAAGAGGATGAGGAATGGACGAGCGTGCACGATATTCAGAAACGCAGTGCGGCTGAGTACGAGAACGCTTTCTCCGTAATTGAAGAGGATACTACCGTTTCCGAAACGCTGGATACCGGAGATCGAACGACCGATTTGTGGATGGGATACATTTCGATTAATGAACATGTGCGATTGCGTTTGTTGGATGTGTGGGATAGTTACGATTTGCCCTCTCGAGGGATGATTAATAGCGGTTTGATCGATAGGAATTACTATAGAGCTCACTTTCAACACAATCCGGATCAAATGAACAAAGTGATTAATAATTTGCCGCGTTTGACGCATTTTGTTAAAGAGAAAAACGTGGGCAAAGGGTTTATTAAAGAGTTGTGCTTTTCATCGGACGGTCGGATAATCTGTTCGCCTTACGATAAAGGCATTCGACTGTTGGGTTTTAATAATCGCTTCCAGGAATTGTCGTATTGCGTACCGGAACGGCCGGAACAGTTGAGCACTTTGCTCGAAATGAATAATTATCATTCGGACGTTGTGGTCTCTTGTAAGTTTAATCCCGTCTATTTGCAATTGGTTAGTGGTTGTTTAGGTAGTGATATAAAATGGTATCAGCCTGTCTACTAAATAAAATATTAATATAGGTGATTTTATAAGTTGCCTCTTTATTTAATAAACTTTAGTTTCATTTGTTTTAATTTCGGTGCGATTTTCTTGGTTGTTTCACTTTTGATAGAATTATTTTCAGTTTGGAGGTTTTGCGGTACCATTCTTTCCAAACGTTGTAGTGTCGTTGTAAGCACGACATGAACCAAAGCGAATAAGTGAAATCGATCGTTGCCATGCCTTAGTAATAGAAAAATCATTAAGTTGTCTTAGTATAAAGTGATTCTCACCGAAAATCGCCGAAACTGCAATAATATGCGCCGCAACGGACCCATGTGAAACCAAATTCGACCTCGCCAGCGATTCGCAAATCATTAAAAGCATATAAGTCGACCCTACAGCCGACGGCGTATAAACAGCAAAAGCCAACAAATCCAGCAGGATAGTCCTCAAATGTTCACCAGGATTTTTCAGGAACATGAAAATCGACCAAAGTGTTCCAAACCTAACGAACAAAATTTAACTGAAAGCGCAAACGGATTAAAATACTTGCTGAGGCTCCAAAATTAATTTGTAGTGATGCTGGCATAATTCGCAATAGCTGTGACTCGATTCCTTCAACCAATGTTCCAGGCAATTTAAATGCACCAAAGCAATTGATCCTCTGCATCTGCAAGTTTCCATCAAGTCTTCGATACTTTCACCGCCGTGACAAATGCGACAAATGAAGCCCATCGAACACTGCGACTGATTTATATAATTACGAAATAATTTAAAAAGTTTTAATTAATTACATCTGAATCTAAAACGGCAACGTAAATGTTGTTCGACACCATTCGGAGTTTGTTCGTATGAGCCATACTGCGAACCGAAGCCAGAGTTCGATTTTTGATCGGGATTGCTTCGAAGGAGTTTTCTTTTGATAGGCTGATTTCTTCGTTAGATATTTCCGGAATCGTCTATAAAAAAATCGGTTTGCTTTTTAGTGTATTTTGTGGGGTAGCATTTACACAGGACGATGACGAGAAACTTCTTGTAGAAAAGTACGCATGTCCGCTTTGAATTTTGTTGTAAATGTCATTCGGACACGAGTTATCCAAGCTGGAATCGTCCGTAACACTGCTGCAACTCGCTCTTTCTGAGTCAATTTGTTCGGATTTCGAAAAGTTTGTCACATTGCTGCCAGTTATGATGCAGATTTTTGAGTTTTCCGAGCAAACTTCGTCCAGACGAGGCACGTTTAGCTCCAGTAGACCCGCGGTTGAGTCGGTTAAAATTAGCGTTATCGCTACCTTTTTGCGATTATTATTATTTTGCATGGTATGAAAATGAATTATGACATGAATGTGAAATGACAAATGCGCCAAATTACAAAGACATTTTTATTGTTAAACGATTTTGTGTTTTGCACCTATACTTAACAATTTTTTATATAAAACGAGTGATGTTAACATAAAATTTTTGTAACAAGTTGTACCTGCGCTTTTATAATTTTTATAGTAACAAAGATAAATAGAATTCACCAACAAATAACGTGCTAACTAGATTTTGTTTCAACAAACTAAGAAATTACTTTAGTCTCGAAAATACAAGGAAACTTTTCACACAGTAATATTACTTTAATTTGTTTTACTTCGTTGCCTAAATTTTGAATGCTTTTAGTCCTAAAAAGCAAATATCGAACAATAAAAGTTTTTTTTAATTTATATATTCTTATTATTTATTATTAATCACAACGATTTCTTCGTATAATTTAAGCTTTAAAAGTTCTAACTACACGAATCACATATTGTCGACAAATCGGACATTCCGCCAACTTCTTTCCGCAATCGATGCAGGTTGCAATGTGCCCGCATTCTAACAGCACACAGTCTAACGGTGCATCCATGCACAATTTACACAAATCCTGAACGTTCTCTGGCAATTCTGCAATCAAACGCAATTAAATCTTGCATTTAGCGACCACAAAAATTACCTTTCGTTTGTTCGTGATTATCTGCCCACAATCGCTTGGCACGATCGACTAATTCCGTTTTTTCTACACAGCCTTTGAAATCTACCCGATTTAATGTCAATAATTGCTTCAATTGCTTCGAACTTAAATTACTCAAATCTTCCACACTATCAAAATCCGCTAGTTTTGGGTAAATTGGCGGGAGCGGACTCGATTCTGGCGTTAAATTTTCGTCCTACAGGACAAATTAATTTAATATGAATTTTTTGGAGTGATCTATATCTTGATTTCAATCAGAATTCAAGGAAACAATACAATAGATATACAACAGCTGCAAGATATCATCGTCATGTTATGTTTACTTCTCAAAAATGACGCAATTTCGTGCAGATTATTTTACAAACTACAATAATAAACAAAATTTATCATTGTCAGTTTATTAAACAATTCAAATAAAAGCAAAACACTTACTATATTGGTTGGAATTGGTATTTCATGAGACTCTTGTGTTGTAGTAGAAGTGGTGGCTTGAGGCTCCGGCTCGGCTTCCGGTGGTATTGGCACCTCCGGAGGCCGGGGCCTCGGTTGCGCTCTGGGCTGTTCACATGGCGGCCGTTCCGGAGGCGGTGGCGCTCGATTATTATTGGTCCTCAATCGAGGATCCACATTTTCTGAAATAAGCAAACATATAAGTAATTGCAACGTTTTACTTCAGCAAATAAAAAACCTTTCTCGGAATAACAACAGCAAAACAGCCTCATATTAACGACATATGTTTAAAATTTTCGTACAAGTGTTTAGATAATAATAATGTATGTAATCAATACTGATAAGAGTGATTCATATGCAGACTCACCTAAAAATTCATTAAACTGCGTTCGAAGGTTCGGCACGGAACCGGCAAAGTTGGCTGTGAGTTTCTCGACGCCTCGTTTTGGTTTCTCGGGGATGTGCTTATTGCAGAATAAGTCTACTAGTTCCTGCTTTTCTGCGATGTAAATAAACCGAATGAATCATCTAGATATTGATCAATTGATTCGTTATCTTACCTACAAGTCCGTAGGTGGAAATGTTATGTTTGTTCAAATACTCCTGCAAATCCTTCGGCTTCAATTCCATCAATTTACTTCGATCTGGAGGACGTTTCAATAGTATCATGCATTTATCGCAGTAGAGAATTCTAAAACGGTAAAATCATATGTCGCAAAATGTGATTGCTGATTTTGTCTAATTTACCCTTCTAGTTTTTTCAAGCACTTGTTGCAGTATTTGTCGTCGCATTCTCCGCATTTAATTTTCCAATTAAACAAATTAAAATCCGACCTACATTTTGTGCATGGCATTTTATAATAATGTTTATCAAATCAGTACCAAAGAAGTTGCACTTGATATTACTTGCATTTAATTTAGTTGTGCTAATAGAATAGTACTGCCAAGTGGCTTTTTAGTTGAATATGTGTATCGTTAACTAAACATAGCTCCCAATTAAATAAATAAACAAGCTATTTGTTTTATTTATGGTAAATCACTTTTCTTACACATACGTTTGCACATTTGACAGTTCACAACTCAATAAGTGCGATCATCGATTTTCTAAATTATAACCACTTAATTAGCAATCAATATAATTAAAAATAAATACCGCAAGTCATGCAAATATGTTATTGTATCACGAGTGAATCATAAACTGTCCCTAATTATGCGTATTCAATTATTTAATACAATTGCAATTTTCTGAACGCAGCTCAAAGTGACACTAGTAATTTTATAGCAACCAAAAAATCCCTAGTCGAAACAAAACATAACCTAAATTTGAAAACGATTTCAGCCGTATTTCAAAAATGTCTTTAGCTGATGAATTGTTAGCTGATTTAGAAGAAAACGACAATGAAGATTCAGACGACGCTATGGATGCTGAAGAAGCACAACAAGAAATTCCAGAAGAAAAGCCGGATATTAAGGATTTGTTGATGCAGCAGGATACAACTCAAATCGTTTCTGTAAGAGAACTGTGCAAGCTACGAGACTCTGATATATTAAAGGACATTGTGAAGCAAATTGATAGTTATGGAACTAACTTACGTAGAGCTATCGACATTATTGGGCCTGTGGAAGCAGATCCAGAATATAAACTAATTGTTGAAGCTAACAACATTGCTGCGGACATTGATAACGAAATTGGTAGCTATTTCTAAGTTTATAAATGATTTCTATTATATGTTATGCAATTTATAGCCACTGTTCATAAGTTTGTGCGAGACAAGTACCAAAAACGTTTTCCGGAATTAGAATCGCTAGTGGTGAGTCCATTAGAATATGTTAAGACAGTGAAGGAATTGGGAAACGATCTGGATCAAGCTAAAAACAATGAGATCCTACAACAATTTTTAACACAAGCTACTATTATGGTAGTCTCCGTAACAGCTTCAACAACTCAAGGGTAAGCACTCAAAATTGTCTATTAATTTAATATAAATTTATCTTGTTTCAGGACAATGTTGACTGACTTTGAAAAGAAACAAATTGATGAAGCTTGCGATATGACAATGGATTTGAACAGTTTCAAGCTGAAAGTGTACGAATATGTTGAAAGTCGTATGGCTTTTATAGCACCGAATATTTCAGTTATTTTGGGCTCGAGTATAGCGGCTAAAATAATGGGAGTTGCTGGCGGTCTTACAAGACTATCGAAAATTCCAGCTTGCAATGTTCTACTTCTTGGGCAACAGAAGAAAACTTTGTCTGGATTTTCACAAACTGCTATGCTGCCACATACGGGATTTGTCTACTACTCCGAAATTGTGCAGAATACCCCACCGGTAAATATCTTTTATAATAAATGTAGAATAGTAGTGTGTGTATTGCGGGTTGCCTAAATCGAGCGTAAATTCAGAATTTTTAATATAAAACCAATTTTCCTTAAAGGATTTGAGACGAAAAGCCGCAAGATTAGTAGCCACTAAATGCACTTTAGCTGCACGAGTTGATGCGTGCCATGAAAGTGCAGATGGTCGAATAGGTCGCCAATTAAAAGACGAAATTGAGCGCAAACTGGACAAACTTCTTGAGCCACCGCCAGTTAAATTTATCAAACCGCTACCTAAACCAATCGATCAATCGAAGAAGAAACGAGGAGGAAAACGTGTGCGAAAAATGAAGGAACGATATGCAATGACTGAATTTAGAAAGCATGCTAACCGAATGAACTTTGCCGATGTAAGTAATTCCTTGAGTTAGTAAAACTAAATATTAATATCTTAGATGTTTAGATTGAGGATGATGCTTATCAAGAAGATTTGGGTTACACTAGAGGAACTATAGGTAAAGCTGGCACTGGTCGAATTCGTTTACCGCAAGTCGATGAAAAAACCAAAGTACGGATATCGAAGACTTTGCAGAAGAACTTGCAAAAGCAGCAAATTTGGGGCGGTAGCACTACAGTTAAGAAGCAAATATCTGGTACTGCTTCTAGTGTGGCGTTCACTCCTTTGCAAGGATTGGAAATTGTAAACCCGCAAGCAGCCGAAGTTAAAGTAAACGAGGGAAACGCGAAATATTTCTCAAACACATCCGGCTTTTTAAAATTAGAAAAAAAATAAATTTAACTTAACGTTTTGGTTTTCTATTAATTAATTGTAAATTGATCAAATGATGAATGTAAATGTAAAAACAAATAAACTAATATTCTACTCAGTTTTACCTTTTTTCTCATCTTCCTTAATATGCAAAAACACGAACGAGAACACAAACACCCCAATCATCATCGAGAAAGCGCCAGCATAGTACGGATAAGCCGAAGCAATAAATCGCTCATACTGAGTGTGTTCCAGTGGTCGGACCGACACTTGTGTAGCGCTGAACAACCTCGTATATCCAACTCTGTCATAATCGACTTTAAACTGGTACACTCCATAAACATCAGGTATTTTGAACTTGGCTTCATAAGAGCCGGATGGTTTGCGTTCAAGGGTTTGACGCACAAATGGATCAATTCGCACGAATTCAAGTTGAATGTCATTTGCAGTGAACGGCTTCCATTGACCGCTTTCTAAAATCTCAATATCGATTGTGTACACCACTTGATCCATAATAGTGTAGTCGTGTGGTGCGCCCTTTTCGCCTTCTTTGTGATGTTTCACTCCTTTGACGCGAAGTTGTCCGTGTTCTTTGAACACCCATTGGCTTAAAGCGATTGCTACAACTTCGTTGCCGGATTTGTCTGCTCTAAGGCCACCCTAAATTGATAATTGGTTTTAACATCGCTAGTGTTTAGTGTTTAATTTCTTACGTGAGCTTTTTCCACTTCGGTGGTTAAAAATTCATCGGAGAAGAAGGAAAGTGATCCTGAAAATACGACACGTGCATTGTTTCTAGCTTGGAGTCCTGCTATTAGAACTGCATCTTTTCCAACGGCATGAGGATACTGTAATAAAAAATGATTAAAAATCGAGGTAACACTAAGGAATAAAATTAAATTACCTCTTTAATTGCTTGATCTGGATTGTAACTGTAAGAAGTGCTATCAGCTGTAAGCAGAGGCAAAACCAGTGGGTTTTGTGGATCCGCTAAGATGCCCGTACCTTGATAGATCAATGGGGCAATGTGCTTTTTAGGACCGACGATTACAGGTGCGTCAATTAAATTATCGGATGATATGACAAGTCTGGTATGTTGACCATCATCATTGACATCGTAGTTTAAGTGGTCAATTACAAAAGCGCCTTCCTCGTCCACCTGTTTACAATTTAATTTAATAAAAATTGATGGGATTAATTACCGTATTACTTCAAAGCCACATTCGGAAGCCAGTTCCCGTAAAATATCACCAGTTGCACTGCTGCCAGCAATTAAGGCATTGCCACCATCGTCGATAAATTGAGTGATTGTGTCGACGTTCAAATTACCACCGAACTCTTCGACCGATGGTGCAAAAATGATAAGATTTTCGTACAGATATTCACCGTATTTTGATAAGACTAAGGACGCATCGTCGGCTATTTTATATGTTAATGTGTAGCCTCTTTCTGTAAAAATACAGAGTTATACCGGCCATCTAACCTCAAAATTTTGCAAATCGCTTACCTTGCAGTGATCTGAAGAATATCGAGTGGGTTTCTTTAATCACTTGGTTGTCTAGTAGCACTAATGTATTACCCTGCGCTTTTGCACCCACAAATAGGGCTAATAATGCGATAAGTATTATTTTCATGTTGAAGAAATCGAAAACGTAGCCGGAGCAACGTCACCACACCAAATCACTGAATTCAATGTTGCCAACTGTAAAGTATTAATTAATATTTTATTAATAAGCGCAAAAATACAAAAACAAATTATGAAATAATCACAAAATAGTTATGGTACATTTTATTTAATATTTATAATAAGTTTCATTTAAAAAAGGCGTAAAATTTGCTTAAAAATAATTTTGAAAAGGTTGGTATTAATCTAGGGTGACATTTCAAACCCTACTAAAAGCGTTCAAAATCAAACAAGTTTTCATATGTTCACAAGTTTTAGTTATTTATAATTATAATTTGTGTTTTGTGGCGATTATATTTGCAATAAGTGAGTGGTGTTTACACAACATTGAGTGGAAGTCCAATATCTACTTCCCCCTTGTACCCATTATCTGGAATCCTCTTCAGGAAATCCTGGTACTCTTGTGGCAACAGCGATTCGGCGGCCCCTTTTAAAATTGTACTTAAATAAACCCCGGAGGGCTTGCGATCATCCGGTAAGTCTTCTATTTTTTCAAGTACTGCGGGGCAACTGGTTTGCTGATACACTTTACATGTCTTTGTAACCCCATCGAGAGTTTTAACTTCCACGGTTAAGGGTCTGTAGAGGTTATCATGTACACCTTCTTGTCTGCGAACAAACGCGAAAGCAAAACGTTAGAATGTGTTAATTAAGTGCAAGTATTAATTTACTTGTCCAAACTTTCACGATGAATATTATCGATTTCCCACAGGGCCCCCCAAACATGACTGCCCTGTTTCTGAACGATCGTGGCCGAACAGCCGCGCCATCGTTTCGAATAGGTTGCAAAGTCTAATTGGTAGTCCTGCAAATTCGAAAGATATTTAATAATGCTTTAGATAATTATCGAAGCTAATTGAACTTACATTTAACCTAGCAATTCCAGCTCGGACTGCACTAGGGTTATTTATGTGAATTCGATGCGATAATAAGTTACTGCCGTAGGCAAAGTACAAAAACTTGCCTGCCATAATTTTAATGTTTTCCGGAAAGCGGTTCACACTTTAATATTGAACATCCCGCAAAGTGGCTGATATTTATATTGAAACATGAAACATAAACAAATGTTTGTTTTTGTGTAGATGGAGCTGTTTGTTGTGGCAATAATTTAATTAAATTATTAAAAAATAGTTCATTCTTATCTAATGAAATGAAACATTATTTGCTTTTATATACAGGGTGTACGTTAAACGTTGGGCAAATTTACGAACTTTCTTAAAGCACATTTTTGGGGGCACATACAGTATATTTTTAATTAAAAGTAAAAATTGCTGAAGAGATAACGAAATATCGCGAGGAAACTATGATATATTATCAAATTCTCATTGTGGTTAAATACCCTCGATTTTAAATATTCAAAATAACAACTTGTTTATTCATAAAAACTTAAATACAATGGAATGATTACTTCATAAGTAAATTTATTTTATTTAATTAGTTTACATTTATTAGCACAATATTAGTCTCGTCCCACTTTATGAGTATTAACCGGTCTGTCGATTCTATAAATTTCCGCCCCCGTATTAAAGTACCCCAAATACTCCACAGTTTCCGGGGTGACATCGATGTGGTAGTGTCCAGCTTCCCCATGGTGGCTGAAACTGTGGAAGTGCTGAACACGTAAATCCAAGTCCTAAAAGAATACGATTTTAAAATATTAATTTGATCACTATTTCAAATTTGTACCCCATCTCCATTTACAAGAGTTCCCACGGCAATAAGGGGTGCAGTCATGTTATAAAATTTAAGCCATTGATTTACTTCCTCATCAGTATTGATTGGCGTTTTGGAGAAGTCGCGCATTACATGCTGTTTCGCTTTGCCTTCTTGCATTACAAAAGTGCCTCCAAGTCCTTTAAATTCAAAAATATTTGATTAGTGGTTTGATTAAGAAGGTTTTCTCTTGTATTACCTACTAATTGATTCTTGTAAGATTCTTCCATAACTTTCCGAATGCTTGCGATGAAGTCGTTTGGTCCAGTTCGGGTTTTAACATGCACTTTTATCACCTAATTAACAAATTAAATTAAATATCGCAATAAATTAAATGTAACCAGCAAATTGTAATGTTGGTTGCATATAGTTGGTCTTCAAAAATTACTTTTCCAGGTTTTCCCTCAGTAAAAAATAAGTTTCCCAGTAAGGCAATGCGGGTTTCAGATTTCGGTAAAATTTCTTGAATGGCATGTTCATCGTTTTGATCCACTTTCGAAATGCGAGTTTGCTGGTCTACAGTTCCATTAGCAATGCTTAAATTGATGATACCCTAAAATAATATAATTACTACCTAAACTCTATCGTTTAGAACAAAATAATACCTCACAGTTGCCTCCAGCATATGGATGAGGTCCTGCTCCTGCTCCAATAATAAGGGCTGGATCTGATTCAACCAACTTGGCGATGTCTTTAAGATCGTACAATTTTTCACGTTGAGCTAGGGGTAGTAGATAAGGAGGACCTCCTATTTCCACTAATTTGGTGTTGCCATTTAAACCTGAAATTGTGAATTATTTGAAATTACAGAACCAATTAGGAAGTTATTAATTATTTTAAATCTTAGATTGAAATTCTTCAGAAAATCCCTAAAAAGTTAAACATTTAACCATTTCCTAGTCTTATCGGAAATTTCCCACGAGTTCATTCCACTTTAGGGCAAAACAAAATTCCAATGTATTTTTTGCTTAAAAAAACTTTTATCGACCGTTTAGCATACAATAAAAATTTGGAATTTAGTTTTTGCGGATATTTCACGCACGACTTCACATATTAGTTCAAAACAAGTTTTTTTGCCCCGGCGCTCCGCTCTTATCTGCAAAATGGGCTTTTAAAAGTCCACTTTAATAGTTTTTTTGTACTATCTATAATTGGGAAGATAAGACCACATAACAGGTGCCCTTTTTTTGCTCAATAAATTTGCCTCTCGACAATAAATAATAGTTAATTTGACATTTACATGTGTTGAACCGTTTAGCACCTAATAAAAATTTGGAATTTAGTTTTTTGCGGATATTTCACGCACGACTTCACCTGTTAGTTCAAAACAAGTTTTTTTGCTGTGTTTTTTACTGTAAAATTGGCTTTTAAAATACCACTTTAATATCCATTTAGTCTCCAAGAATTTAATAGATTTTCTGAGAGAATTTTTGCAAAAGTGTGTTATATTTCTGTGACATTTTTGTTGACTCCCAATTTATCTACCTGGTTTAGCCAAAGTGAATGGTTTTTGTGTAAGATCCGGACAGTCCACAACTTCCACAGATACTTCTTTAAAATTCGATTGCAAACCATTTTGCAGATAATTTGCAATTTCTTTAAGTTGTGGGACGAATAAACTTTTCTTTTCTATTGGAAGAGTTTTAGGATTTAGAGCTGCCATGGTCCTAATAAAAAAAATAATTAAATAACATTAATTCGGACAATTTAACAACCAATAAATAAATAGCAAATTGATTAACGTATGAGTGTAAATCAAAGCCATTTTGTTTAATGCTTTTGTTAAATACACAATAACCTTAATTAATATAAAAACAAGCTGCAAGTATTTTGACCTTTTGAACTTTTGGAAAGTTTTTGAAAAAACTCATATATAATTAAAATACGTAAAAGATGTTGTAATTACCCTTAGTGGTATATAATTAATAATATTAATTAACACACCCACAATTAAATGTTTTAATAAACTATGCAGAGAAAGTGTAACTTATAAATTGCAGTTATAAAGTTTCAAGTAAAATTATATAATATTAATGTGTTATAATTGGCCTACAATTTTAAAATTATGAATCTAATCGCAAAGTAAATAAACAATAATACAAAACAGATTAAATCATTTTATGCATCAAAAAGCATAAACGAGATTTTAAGGTCAAACAACTTAAAAGCGAAAGATAAAAATACAATGTTTATTTTAAACTGTTCAAATTACCCGCCTGAAAATTCTTCATCAGCTTCTATCTCAGCGGAATCCAAAAATAATATTTTCCAATTAGATCCAAGTGAAAATTAGTTAATTATAGTTGCATGGCATAATACCATAGTAACAGTAATTCAAAATTACCGCGACAAATCCACCCCTATGATTGGCTCAAATAGCCTCTATTGCATTGGTCGTCCAATTTAATGTTGAAAATCGCAGGCGGCTGCGGATCTTGTTTGTGTCCATTGTGATCCAATTCCCCTTGAACACAAACAAAAATAATGTGAAACGCAAGAACACCGAAAACAAAGCTCCAACTATAGTATTAAGTGGAAAGTGATTTAGATAAGAATTGTAAAACGACAAACCAACATTGCAAGTAAGTAAATTCACTGTACCTAAATAACACTGTAAATAATCACCCCATCGGGTGCGTCCAGCGATCAATAATATCAATCCACTGCATTTTAGGTACAAAATATGTCGCGATACAGTTCCGACTGTAAAGTGTATGTTGGCGATTTAGGAAACAACGCCTCGAAGCAAGAGCTCGAAGATGCGTTCCGATATTACGGACCATTGCGAAATGTTTGGGTAGCTCGCAATCCACCTGGTTTCGCATTCGTCGAGTTCGAAGACGCCCGAGATGCGGAAGATGCGATTAGAGGATTAGGTACGAAACGTAGGGCTTTTGTTCAGATTCTACAGGGTGTCCCAGATTTGAAAGGTGTTCCTGTAAATGTCGTAGAGGTGACCTCTAGAACGCATATAGAATTTTTGAAGCTTTACTGGAACAATTTCGAATCGGAGACACCCCGTGTGAGTTGGCTAATGTACGATTTTTGATAGATGGCCGCACGATTTGTGGCAGAAGAGCCAGAGTTGAAATGTCGAATGGCAAGAGTGGGAATGGTAGATACCGGGGACCACCACCTAGATCTCGTGGACGGCCGTTCCATCCTGATGACCGTTGTTACGAATGCGGAGATCGTGGTCATTATGCTCGAGATTGCAACCGCTATAGAAGAGGTGGACGACACAGGTAATTATTACAATGCTATTGAAAACGAAAGTTTGTTTTATTTTTTTATTACGATTATACTGCTTTTACTGTACAACCGGAGATGCTTTTTCCTGTTTTATTATTTGTTATTTTTTTGTTTGTTATTATTAAATCGTTCTTGAATCGTCTGGCTGTACAGTTGGGTATAGTTTTAAAAATCTAAAATCAATAAGTAAAAAGTATGGTTCAGCAGCTTGTCTAAATGAAATTTAAAAAAAAAAGCATCCATAAACCAAATTTTTGCGAAATTGGCTTGACACTAGTGCCATGTTTATAGGTATAGAGCCTGTGGCCGATAGTCAGGTAAAGCATTGAGTTCATTGATTCGTCTCGTGTATGCCTCTTCCACTCTGACTGCGTAGAACTGCCACGTAGTGTCCATCGATCTCTCACGTTTCTGCACACGACTGCTTTAAACAAACGAGACTTCTGTGAGCCAGTGAGTTACCAGCTCAATCGGGTGTACCCCCTACCTACTATGATTTGATACTCTACTACTTCAATGTTAACTTCACGAGCTCACAAACAAAATGGTAAAAAAACTCTTACAAATTTATATAATATCTATTATAATAACATTTTTTCAAACAAGATTTGTCTCTACCACATTAATTGTGCATACCAAGCTTCTTTCATATCAAAAAGCATGTTCAGTTAAATTTAATTGGATTGAATCAGTTTTATGCGGTGAAGTTTGACTAGATTATTAACATAACGACGATTGTTAACAACTAAAGCAATTTGCTTGGATCTAATCACACGTTGAAATTTCAGCGAATTTCTATTAAAACTTTCATCACTTTTCCACCGAGTAAATCTAAATTGCTATAAAAACAATTGTGTTTGTTCGGATAATGGATATTTAATCGAAACTCATTGCGTTTTATATTCTTACGTATTAGAGTCTTGCAAATAAATCACATTGTAAATCTATTCGTTAATGTCCTTAATTGGAAAAGACGATATGTAAGAATGGGGCCAATTGTTGCATTACTGGACATCTTGAGCTCCAAATTCAACACTTTGTATTTTTAATTGCATTTATTGTGTCGGTTAGTTTTGATCTAATCAAAATACTGCGGCTATTGTGTAGTAGGATTCCGCAAACCGAAAAGCAATTCTACTATGGTAATTAAATTTTACTCGGTGTAGATTTGGTGTTAAACTAATAACATTGTGGACAGTCCATTCAATGACAATTATAATCCTCTGCAATATTGATTGCATTAGAAAACTTTGATATTTTAATTAAATTTTGATTGTGAAAGGATTTCATATTATGAAGAATGCTTTTTGATGTATTGAAGTTGGTAGATTCGATCACATTAACAATGAAATGAAATTTTATTTTCAAAAAATATTATCACATCTGTGTTGAAGAATTTTTATATTCAGTCAAATCGCAGAATTATAAATGCAGTCGTTCAAATTCATTTAAATTTTGATCTTTCATACATAACACGAATAATTAATAACAATCATAATAGATTTTAATGTAAAAAGTAAAATGAAGCAAGGTTTGTATATATTTTTGTTCTCCTATATGGATCAATGTTCAACCTTCCCGTTAAGGAAATACTTTTTTTACACAAATTATATTTTTATTTATTTTTGTTTTAGTTTTTTGTTTCAAAGTTTAACACCCGAGTACTCTTCAAGGGATAATATTTAAAATTAAAACCGGTTTTGTGCATGATTGCTCCCCAGGTCTCGCAGCCGTTCCCGAAGTCGATCCAGAGATCGTCGCAGCCGTTCCCGAAGCAATTCAAGATCACGCAGTCGTTCAAGGAATCGTTCTAGATCACGTTCGGCATCTGGAAAACGAAGCCGTAGCCGTTCACGTACTGCCGATAAAAATTCACGCTCTAGATCAAGGTCGCGTAGTAGATCTGAAGTGAAAGAAAATGGAAAATCTGGAGATAAAGATTAGCTTTTTCACGTGTTCGTTTGTTTTTTTGTGCAATTTATGTAATTTTCTACTGATTTTCTGATATCCATTTCGTACTAAAGTCATAATTTAATAATTATTTAAATTTAGTTTTATTAATTGCACTGTTTAGTGTTAGATTTAGAATAATAGTCTTAATAAATTATTAACAAATGTACAAGTTTGTTTTATAATTTAAATCACCCTTCAACTGGACAGAAGACTGATGAAGAAGAACAGGCGCGGAATATAAATAATAGAACTTTTTAAATTATCAATAAAAATAAATTTTATTTACATAATAATTAACGTATGATGAAACAAAAAACTTAACATTAACAACGTTCAATTTTATAAATATCTCATTAGGAAGAAGGCAATCAAATAAATAGGAAGTGTCACGTGCAAATTACTTGACGAATTTTTTTTCTTTTCGGCTGCTGCTTGTTCGGCAGTATGTTCGGGTGTATGATGAGCAAATCTTTTTATCCTCTTATTTACAAACTGTTTCTCACTACTTTGAACTCTAATTAACTTGGTTGATCCAATCGGATTAGTTGACGGTGGTAGCGAAGGTGTATCTAATTCTCTATTAATAACGTGCAGTTGCTGAGCGTTATTCACAAATATCCCATCAAGCGGTGGTAATTCACCTCTGAATGGTAGAAATTGTGGTCGTGCTTTAATAAATTCAGCCGCTTTTGATGCTCGCTGATCTAATATGCTCGATCTGTCTGCTAGTTTAGCAGTTAAACTTGCACCCGAAACGCGCTTTCCATCATAAGTTACAACAACATCCGGTGGTGAATCTAAACTCAAATTTGCACCACTGTCGAAATCAATATTCGATGGCTGTTGCGCTATTTCGATTTGAGCTTTCTGTCCAACTGGTGGTAAATAATACGTGTCGATCCTTTCAGCCGCCGCTGTTTCAGGTTCGAAACGATCCACTTTCGGTTGTTTCAACTTGTTCTTCTTGTGGTACGGTTTCTTAACAACTCTTGGTTTATCGGTTGGCGAAGGCACAAAAATTGGCTCGAAAGATTGAATGGCTTTATATGCATTTCCATCAATTTTTACCACCCCAATTTCGCTTTCGTTTTCAATTTCAACCTCCTCGTCGTTTTTGTCGATGCGATCCTGAAATGCTTGCGTAACGATTGGTTTAAACCCACTTTCAACCACAACTGTTTCAGGTTTAAAGCCGGTGTTGAAAGCCGGCCGCATGCGAATTAATGAAAACGTTGGTGTTGATGGTGGTGTAAAGTTAATAACGGAGGTGGATGCAGCAGTTTGAATTTCTGGTTCGCGTTCAGTGGCTGCTTGAATTGGTGAAATTTCTACATGTTTAATTTGATTGTGTATATTGTTTATGGTTTCGGGTTGTCTGGTGGAAGTTAATGCTTGTGGTTTGAGAATTATTATGTTGTTAGCGGGAGGGGGTGTTTGACGATGAGATATTGGGATATTAGCAAAAATGGGGTTGTTTTCAATTTGTATGGGATAGGGATGACGGTTTTGGTTCTTCATGGGTCTATAGATTGTAGGTTTCTTGTAGGAAAATATCATTGTTCTTGGAGGAGGAGGTGGAGGAGGTTGTCGCATGGGCATTTTCATTTGGAAACGAATTTGCGGATGCATTGGATAGCCGCCACCTAATGGTGCTAAAGGTGGTCTTCTAAATGGCATTTTATTGTGATGCATAAAGGAAGGAGGATGTTTAGCCATTGAAGTCAATAGGTTTTGATTAGAAGCAGCCACTATTAGTTTATCATGTAGTGGTTTTTTTGAAGTAGGAGAAATAGTAGTAGAGGTAGTAATAGTAGTGCTAGGTTTAGGTGTTTCGGTTGTAGTAGTAGTTGCAGTAGTAGTAGTTGCAGTAACAGTAGTAGGTGCTTCTCCTATAAGAGTGCTTGGACGAAAATTGTGCTGATAATAATGACGATAAATTGGATTATCAAAAGCATATGGATTAAAATTGGCATTATGTGCGAAGAAGGCCCCATAGTATGGATTCAAGTAACTCTGATGTGGTTGATGGAATAGGATTGGTATATCTGATTGCCCATCAATAGTAGGATCTATTTTAGGAAGGATGGTGCTGTGTTCTGAAACTATGTATTTAATTGGTTTATCTTCTTTAACTTCCATATTAGCTATATTATTTGGTTTTACCCTTGTCTCGACGCGAATCGATGGACTTTCTTCCAAGTCTAACTTATCAGACACACTATCTGGAGCGGGGACAATTATTTCTTCAATTTCACTTGCAGCACCTTCTTCACACGAATCCAAAACGTTTATTTTCCACCCCAAATAACGATGAGTGAAGCACTGAAATTATTTATGTAATCGCGAAAATATTATTAAATATTATTTACCTGATAGTAGACGGTGTCTGGTGTATCTTTGTTTGGTGTCCACTGAATTACACCAGGTTCTCCTTGGTCGCATTTAAGTTCGAGTGTTCTCTGGTAGGCACCAAAGGAGTCGAAGTCATCAGCATCTCGGTCACCCTTTTGAGTCCAATGGCACAATCTTCCCGTACCAGTTGGAATTACATTACCGTCTTTCTTAGAAGCTCCAGCGTAGATTTTTACGCTCTAAAACAATCCCAATTAACAAATATAGATATATTGAAGCTGTTAATAGCTACCTTCTTTTCCTCGTCAGTTTTATGTTCGTATCCACCAATCGGATCATCGGTAATATAGAATGGGTGATATTTAGCTGGTACTTCAGGGTCGAAGCCTCCTTCAACTACAAAGGTATACTTCTTACCTCGTACTACATTAATAACCGGAATTAAAAGTCCGTTGATGTACCATGAAATGCCCCAGCCCACATGCCCAGTAATTGCAGGATACCCTCGTTTACCACCAGTCGGTCCCATTTGTGCGTAGAAGACTCCGTCCTCCGGTTCGTCGCATTTAATTGCAGGGATATCCCATGCATTTCTGTTCGACACTGGTGCTGGTGTTGGCACTGGTTTGCCTCTACCCCTATTTGCAGTTCCTCTGCGTTCAGTTTGTTGTCTGGTTCTTATAGTGGCACTCTTTTCCGAATCTTCCGAACTCTCGTTTTTATTTTGGTTTCTGTTATTGTTTGAACCCCGTCGTCTTTCGGAGTTCCTTGATCTGGATGGAGCTGCCGTTGTAGTAACTTCTTCCTTTACTGTTTCTTTTACTGTTTCTTTTACTACTGGTTTCATTGGTGGTGGATCACTTTCCGGCATTGGACAACTCCATTTTGCTGGACGACCGAAATCTAAGAATCTATCGCCTTTTGTGTAGTGGCTGTGGAACGAAACTTCGTTACGTTGATTTAAAGGTCCAATTCCCCAGATGATTGCTTGTGATCGATTGGTGAAAATTGGTTTATCGAATTCATCTGCTGCCTTGAGTGGACGCTGATAGGTGACGATTGAATAGCCGTTTACCATTGCAGCGTTCAGTAGCCGGATATTATTGGTGTTGTCCTGATGGAAAAATTTCGTATTAAACAGATAGATGAATGAATTAAAAACGTACAGCCAGTTTGGTGTCCGGGCATGAGCCTGTTGGACCCGAACATTGCGATTTGGCATCTAGATAGTAATCATCTGCATATCCTTTAAGGGTTTGCTTGTCGACCCATGCAACTACAGCATCTCCTCCGATCATAACCGTTTTGGATTCGTCTCCTGATACCCCGAAGGACATATATTCGCCTTCATCTGTAAAAGAGAATCAAATGGCTTTGTTGTTTAGACGGCAAGAAATAAAGACACAAACAGGTCTAATCCAGTGAGATCATATGAAAGTGAAATGAACTTTCACTCACTGAACTGATCATCATTGTCGTAACTCGTCAGATTTCAAGAGGCTTTATACGGTCGCATGCAACCGAATCTTAGATAACTTTATTGTTATATAACGGTCTGGATAAGAGTGTTTTTCACGACGGGAAAAAAAAGGACAAGTACGGTTTTGAATGATAATAGATGATGATGATGATTGTTGGAATGAGGTCAATGCAGCTTTGTATGTTTATGAAAAAGTTGAGTAATAATTATGTGGGTTGTACATTGCAAAAATACATCATATAAAATATTGTATTGTTCTGTGCGGAAAGTGAAAGGGCATTATTTAATAATATATGAATATTAAGATAAATGCAAAAATATATTTTAATAATAATTTTTGCCTTGAACTTTTCGGTCGTGTTTCATATTTATCATTTAAATTTATCGGAAATATTTGTGGGCTATAATTAAATTCACACTGCATTTCATTTATTATAACAAAGTAGGATTCCATTTCTGAAGGATAATGCCAAACAATTGTATGTAATAATTCCATATTTACATAAAGCAATTCAATTGTTTGTTTCCATTCTTCTGTTTTAATAAAGAGTTCAAAGAGCAAATTGAAAATATAAAAGTTTCAGATTCGGATGGCAGACAAACCTATTCATTGTTGGCTCGAAATGAAGCGAAACCCACGTACTAGTAGTATTTGCATGTAAAATAAATGTGGTGCCTTACCTAATTTTGCAACGAGTTGCAAAACAATACTTTCGCCAGCTACTGCCCATCGCACCTCAAAAGCCAGGTCATCATAAAGAACTTCGCAGTTTAGCTTTGACTGAAAACAATAATTCAGCATTTTATTAATTGCCTTCAAATAATATTTTTGCTAATGGAATATAAATTGCACAAACAAATACCGTTTTATATTATAATAAGCATTTTATTTAATATACATGCAAATATAAAATATTTTATAAAAATATTACAGATATGATAAATACTGGCCTATCGAATCAAAATTAAGACAAAATGCGAAGGAAAAATAGTCTTTGAGAAGTTTGAAGAAAGATCATAAAATAGTATGGAGTTCCATTCGTTCTTAAAATTCTATGATATTTTATGGAACATCTATAAAGCTTCGATGGATTCCACGAGCTTTCAAGGGATTTCATAAAAGTTCGACTCCAAAACTCATGTAGTTTTATGAGACTTCAAAGACTAAAATGCCTCTCGACAAAATTTGACTTTCGCATTATTAAAATTTAAGAAATATTTTAGTAATACTTGATTAAAATCACTGACATATTCAGCACTGAAAGTGGAAGCTGGAAGAATTGACAAATATTTCGGCTTTTGGAAACTAATTAATGTCGAGGAATTTATTGGAAATTAATTTTGTGAAAGTTGATTCATTCTAATTAATAATAATATTATGCATTAATCAATCAATCCATCAATCAGTTCCTGCTATTATCCAACACGTCGAATTTGGAAGCGACATTTAATTCGATTGAACTTGAAATGATGAAAAAAGTTTCAGTGAATCCGACAATCATTTTTAGCAAGTTTGCAAAAAAGCCAATTTGGAGAAAGTGAAATATTAAAATTAGATGTCAATTCTGTCCTCTCTTCGAAAGCAAAAACTTTTTTTTTTGTATCACAAACACGTTTTTGTATAATTTTTTTCTAAAACGTAAAAATATATTAAAAAATCGTGCGGCTTTGTAAAATCCATTGTAGCTGTTTTTGTTGATTTTATTAAACTAGTCATGTTTATAGAACAGGTTTGCGACACGACGACGATATTACAAACATCTGTGATTCCCTGTAGATGCTGTCTTGGAATATTGTATTTATGTTGCTCTATCTGAATTTGATGAAAAAAAATACATCGAAGCGAAAACATTGTCCAATATCGTTCGGCCGGGTGCTATATTGACATAAATGTCGTGTTTTTTTCCAGAGATAATCGCGAAAACATTCCACCCACATATGCATTTTATGTGCATCTCCAAACCTGTTCTACAATATCCATTTATAAAAATACGATAAAATTAAGCAAACAAAATTGAATAAATAAAGCTGATGTAGAATTGTTAAAATTTGGACTATGTTGTGTATATTTGATGTAAAAGTTCATTATTTCCCCTTTAACCAAAAGGCACATAGGCATTTTGATTTGCTGGCAAAATAAATCGGTTATGTTGTCTGTTGAGTTGTTCTCTTAGCTTTTGTTCCTGCTGAATGCGACTATTCTGCACCAATTGATTGTACGCTATTTGCTCCTGCTGTTGACGCTGGTGCAAATTCAAAGGCGTATATGCCACAGGCACGATTTGTTGTTGTTGCGGTTGTTGTTGCTGATAATATTGCAAATTGTTATATTGTTGTTGTTGTTGCTGTTGTTGTATTTGGTACGCTCTTTGTTGCGCGAAAATTTGCTGTTGGTACAACAGATTTTGTTGCTGTTGTTGCAGCAGCGCTTTTTGTTGTTGCTGTTGTTGTGCATAAATATCGCGATTAACAAGTTCATGTTGTGGCACATCGACACGTCGTTCTCCGTTATTGAAAGAAAATTGTCTGGCTGGTCGATATGTTGTCGCTTCTAAGTGCCCCCCCACTCGAGGTCGAGATCTCAAGACTTCTCTCGAGATGTCGAAGTGTTGGGGCCGCTTCTGTAACAATTAACAGAAACATGTTAAGTCTGCCCTTTTTTTCGCTAAAAGGGGGGACACTTAAGTTTGCCTAGTAAGCCAGAGAACAACCATACAACAGCGGATTAAGCTTAAGCTGGGGAATCGGGGATCCGATAATTTCTTCTAATTTCTATTATCTATTGTCTAAGTTTGTATACGAAATAGAACAAAGCTAATAGTGGAGAAAATTAATTTGTATAGTATAAGTTAGTTATTATAAGCAAATAGCATATAAGAGAGTTTTTCATATTTTGCTTACCTGAGGGCTGACGCCCAGCATTTTAAGGGATGGTGGTATGTTGAGGTTTTGGGGGATTCGAACATGTCCGAAATCGACGGTGAATGCTTCACACCAAATACCAAAATGACCAATATCGAAGACGGTTAAACCTCCTGGTAAAGTTAGCACCACCGTTTTTCCATCGTATCTTCTAAGGGGTACTTCTTTTCCATTTTCGTCCGGTACACGAATTCCTTGTGGCGTTGGTTTGGCACCTCGTCCTACCCAAAATTTGGCATCTGGAAATTTCAAGTCGATATTGAATTTGGCTTTTATTTTTCGTACAAAATAAAGATTATGTTATTACGTTTTCTTTTGTACAAATTTAATAACCATCGATTTATATTAAGTACATTTTATAAGCGCTTTACTGTTGCAGGCAATTGCTGTAAAATTAAGACGATTAAAATGCTGGTAAATTAAATTTCCGAAAATAAATGAGCTGAACACTTTTGGAACAAAGAGCGAATCTAATTTTTCAATTAGTTTTATCAAGAATATAAATATAAGCAGGAAATTTAGTTTTTGGAATTTATTACCAAGTTGAAACAGTTTAAAGAAAAAGTGTAACTTTGATGAATATTTTAACAAGGATTAGGTAATAAAGTTTGTGGCTGCGACTAGGATGACGAACTTTAATTATCCTGATAACGCTAGCAGGATAGTAAATTATACATCGTTAAGATTTAATTTATCAAAATAATACGCAAAGCATTCTGATTATTTAAATTGAATTAAAACAAAAGTTTTTTCATTTGGAATTAACTGGATTGTTTGATGCAAAGTTGTATATAAATTCCAACTAATTCCATAAGCGCATAGCTTATCAGATTAACATATCTCCCATATAGTACTAATTCGCTGAAATTCATACAGTTTTGCCAAACTAAATTATCTTAAGTTTAATTAATGATCAATAATAAATAAAGTAATTGACCTTTTCCTGCGAGCGCAGTAGTTTTATGAAATTTAACGTTGTCGAGTCGCCGAACGGCATTAATAAATGTTGTGAAAGTTAAACTCTTACCTGGAGCTTCGCCATCATAGGATAAGTTGGGAATTAGTAAAGTTTGAGCGTCCACGATGACGATGTTGTCAGAAGCTACATTATGTACCCCTTTCAAAGCGTCGATTTTTTGGGGTCGGGGATAGTCAAAGCTGCGAGGTATTTTAACATCACCAAAGTTTACCTGTAAAGATTACATCACAATGTGAAAAATGTTTCAGTTTATATCGCGTCAAACAAACTTGCGAGCGAATATTTTAAATTTGTATCTTAGAGACGTTCTTTTTATTTGGGTTTCTATTTATATGTTAATCATTACATATTTCCGTTTCATTTGCAATTTAAATTCGGCGGTAAAGTTTTACGTACAACATAATTATAACAAAGGAAACCGAATTAATAAACATTCATTGTAATTGAATACAAACTTATAAATAGATGGATAATTGGATTTTAAATATGCTAGGAAATATTTATCGCTCTTTTTTCTATTTAAAATCGAAACAAGTTTTTAATAACGTTGCGTAAGAGAGAGGATATTATAAAATGCAATTAAATGCAGTTTTGTTCAAGATTAATTTTTATCTCGTTAAAAGCAAAACGATTTTCCATCCATACCCTTGAAAAATTAATATAAATTGCAAATAAAACACCAGCCTTGGCAATCATAATAAAACGAGTGAAATATTCTTCCAAGCGACTTAAATTTAAATTGTTTGTAAATATTAAAATATGCTTACCGCAAATTCTTCGCACCAGACATAGAAAATTTTGATGTTGTTCAAAGACTTGCCCTCGGGTAATGTGAGGGTGACACCTTCCTTTCTATATCTTCTTATTACGTCGCCACTACCCGATTCATCCCTTAATCGAAAACCGGCATTGTTAGCCGCTTTCGATGTGCTGGCATAAAAGTATGCAGCTGGAAAATTAATTTATTGCTTTAATAAAACGATAATTCAATACGTTCCAATTCAGACCAGTTTTCGAGCTGAATAAATTTAATTCAACTTAATAGGAACCTGACCTGTTCGTTCCAGGGCTTTTCAACATTCTATCTAATTAAGATCTAAATGGGAAATGGTCAAAACATCTCTTATATAGTATCATTAACATTTACTCTAATTAACACCGTGTTCGTAAAATAGAGGTGGTTAGCCCCACGATAAGAATATTATAGAAAATTATACTAAATTGCTAAAGCAATCACGCAATTCATTTTTTCCTGATGTGTGCCGTGTGCTATTAAAAATATTATTAAACACCTACGATAAGTGTAAGAAGAAAAAAAAACTCTTCGTGATCACGCAACAGAAACAGCGATAGGACCCGCATATAATTAAAAAAAAAATTTACTGTACAATTTAGATGTGGCAATTTTCACTTTCTATAAATCATACACTTAGACAAGTATCAGGAACGATTTTATATAATTTTTAAATATTATAGCTGCACTTAAATATGATTTTTGTACTAATAATCCTAAATTACATGCTAATTAAAAAAGAAAATAAAAGAGAAAACTGAAGCAAAACCATAATAGTATTACAGGATGTCTCACGATCACTTTTACTATATCCTGAGGGCAAACCAATTAAAAACGTCTTTCTCTTAAATGAATCGTACCTGGTCCTTGTCCGTCATACGAAAAATCTTTGATGTGCAATGTTCGGCTGTCCACTGCATACACTTCGCCAGAAACACCATGATGAAGTTCAGACAGTTTTCCTAAGAATTTTCCCAAGTATTGAGCGCTTTTGACCTCACCTAGAACACCATCACAAAAAACAAATAATGCATATTGTAATTAAATTTTATTATAAGTGGTTGTACTGCATTCTTGCATACTAGTGCAAGTGCATTGGTGCTGAACGTATAGTACAATAAATAATATGTAATGTGGTTTAATTTTAATGGGTACATTTCAAATGGTGTTTAGTAAACTTGAAATTAACGCTTGAATTAAATTAAACTAGTTGTTTATTGCTGCAGTTTAATTTTGTTCACTTTTTATTTTTTTTTGCTCAATGATTTTTCAATTGACTAACCGGTGTTTTATTCTTGGAATTATTATAGCAAGTTTATAGTTAATCTAAAATTCAAGGCAAATTGTTGATCTAGTTTATTTAATTTATTTAAATAAAACTTTATTATCTGGAAGCTTTATGGATTTTGAGTAGAAAGGGACAATAATTCAGTTAAAACAAGTTTCAAGAATTCAGGAAATTAGATTAAGAGAGTTCATTTTAAGGATAATTTGATTCCATATAGTTTAATCTAATAACAAGTGTGGATTGACTGGATGAAAACCGATTGAAACAATTAGAAATCATTATTGTTTAGTGTTTACAAAGTAAAACGCTTTAAATCGCTTTTCTAACGGATTCGAATTGAATGATTGACTGACATGCTAAATGCATTTTTAATTAAACAATAAATATCGTGTGCAAGTTGAAATTCTATGCACTAAATACCACCAAGCATCTGGATTATGTTCAAAATGCGATCAATTTGCATGTGATGTTCTATTTATTAATTTTTCAAGTTTGCTTTTCATTTATTGATGAACATTCTTTGCAAAAAAAAGTGGAATTTTAGGTCTGACCTTTGCAAAATTTGACTACAAACAATAATTTAAGTTTTGCAACAATCTTCAAATTTATGGTACATAATTTATATATTATAAAAGAAAAATATTTCACCATGCGCAGCTAAAATCGAAATGCCAAAACAATTTGCAAAATTATATAATACACTTGTGGTTCGTTTAGTGCATTGCTTATTCGCTATGCATATAAATTTATCAAACATCACCATAAGTGATGTATCTTCAATTGAAAATAAGTGAAAGTGTGTTAGATCCACGGCTTTGATCTGAACTTTTAATGTAGGTAAATAAATATATTTAGCTTTGGTACGCGAGATGTTTGCTTATAGCAAATAATGAGTCAAGATGTCAATGATTCTAACAGTTTTTCAATCGTATAACAATTTCTGTTTGTTGTCTCTTCCATTAGAACGGACGGCAAAAGTACCGTTTAATGAAATATATATTTTTTTAATTGAAAAAATATTTTTGGATTTGAAAATCACTCAAATTGCTTATTAGACTCACCACAAATGCAGAAGGCAAAAAAAAGTGCAAGAAGCGGCCTTAATCCGGCCATGATGCTGTATGCTGCACAACTCTTGAATATCTCACTAACACTGCGATAACACCTTCGAAGTCTTTCACTTAAATCTTGTATATGCTGGTAATATTCAAGAACTAGGTAGTTATTTGCAAGTTGTCCTGCAAGCCCCTTCTACAATAACAATATCACTCTTTTTAACTCTCTATATATGTAAATTTCATTAGAGTTAATTGTATATAAATCATATTTTATGGCGATTTATAGATGCGTTAAAAAAAATTAATGGCTAGTCGAGTAAAGCTTTGCATTTTCTCTCTTGTACCTTATTAAACTAGTTATTAAAGATGCGCGATCCATAATTATTTATATTACAAGTATTTTAATTAGCTTTGAATTTTCAAGATAATATTGCCATAAAAAGTCTTTTAATTAGATTGAAAATATTTAGTGTAGTATTTTGAAACCTTCGTTCTAATTAAAATGTAGCAATTTTTCAAGCTCTATGCCAAAGTAAGGGACGTTACCAGATTCGTTTTATTTTTTTCCGGCAAAAAATTTGACCTTTCAAGATGAGATTACGAGAAGTGCAACATCAGTATCCAATCCTTTAAAAACTTTTTGATGTTTTGGATATTACATTCATGTTTTCCATTGAATCCTGCATCGTCGTCTAGATAGTTAATATTTTGCAACTTTTTTTATACAATTCTCAATGTAGGTATTTTATTTTGGAGTTTGAAAGTTTATTCTAAACTTTGTTCGTTATTTTTAATTTAAATTTGCAAATGCGCTTTATTATTATTATTATTTTTGTAGTTGACAGTGAATGTAGAATAAAGGGCAAAGAAAAATCGTGCGAATTGGCTCAAGATTATTTATAAGAATCATCATCAAATGACAATTTAACTTGACAGTAATCACGTTTTCCTGCATTATAAAGAAACTTTTGCATGTCTTGGATGTGAAACTCTTTTATCAATCCTAGATTTTATCGACGATCATATACATTTGAATTAATATTCAAAATAGATTTTAATGTGGAATCTTTTTAATAAACTCGTCAATAAAATATATTGTTAATTTAAAATTGTTTAAGAAAGTTTTAAAATTTAAATCATGATTACAAAATTTGCTTTCATAATTGACATTTTTAGGTTTTGTTCAATGAATTTGTTCTGAAACACAGTGGCATATATTTGTTGTATTCTCCTCAATAATCTATAAATGTCAAATAAGAAAGTTAACAATACGAAATACGTGCAATTTTGATACACGAATTATTGATTCATTGTTAATTATATTTATGTTTTTTGAAGTTAATTTTATGAAGACATCTGAAACCATGCTGCGCCACTGGTTTGTTTTTTAACCCATTGCAGCACAGAGTATCACAGCCGCGCATCTGCTCTGTGCTGCCATTGGTTAAGAAATAAGTCAGTAGCGCAAGATCGGCTCCAGAGTCCATTTTCTACTCGGATCTTTTGTAAACCCATTGGCAGCCCAGATGTTCCCGTCAGCTCTAATGCCACCATTGGTTGCTATTATTGATTTTGTACCTGCTTAGTCCCACCGCCATGCTTCTTTTACTTATCTTTATGCCTCTCAAATTTAAGCAAATCATTTTACATCCCTTGCTGGCTTCTCTGTTTTACTTTCGCTGCTGATATCTTTTGTTCTTGTCGCCAAATTGGCTAAAAATTAATATTGACAATTAATAATTAGCAGATGCTAATCTTACATAAAGAAAATACTTTCAAATACTTTTTTAAAAAAAAATAGTCTGAAGTTATATAAATGAATATAAAGTCGTGAAAGAATTCCATTATATTTTCAAGCTCACTTATAACCTCTGACCTGATATAATGTAACTTGAGGCATTTAATTATTTAATTATTTCCTACACCTTTATTTACAAATGCATATTGCGACAATACTAGTAGTGTTGTTTCAATACGTACCTCCAATTAACTTTGAATTATAATATTGCAATCTAAATTGCGATTTAAAGGACGTTATGCACACGATCGCATCTTTATGCGGAAATGGTATTTCATTGTGATAATTGGCCTTTTCTTTTCGCACTTAAATATTAGTGCGACCTTTTTGCCAACTCGAGAACAAAAAAAAGAAAAACAAATGCTCTTAAATAAATAATACAATAGATACAGCCGAAGGCAATGTACGAAATTGATCGATATAATATGTTAATGCATACTTTCAATTTGTGTACTCTGCTAAAATGAAACTGAACTTGGTTCAAGGGCGATGAAAGTGATAAACTCAATTCATATATTTTAATCAAGACATGTAAAAAATTACTACTTTCACGTAGCACTTCTTAAACCCGATATTACCACCATCGATACTGGATTTCAATTACTTAAAATCGTTTCTGTGTCTTGGTATCGTCTTTTTCTAATCATAAATAAATATATTGGGTGTGAATATAAACTTTTGCAGAGGAAGAGACAAAATTACTAAAGTTTGTCAGAAAGTAACAAAACAAGCAGGACGACAAATGTCCCAGAAGGTGCACCAGTTCTTAATATAGTTTTGCAAAGTTTTATTAATAGACAAAAATATGATAAATTTATGTAATCGGATTCGAAATTTAAATTTCGTGTTTTGGCGAATTTTCTAATCAATAAATTTCAATTAAGAGAAACATCAAATTGGCGATTAAATGTGATTTAGCAACACGAGAATTTTTAAATGATTTTATATTTTTTAATATCCACATCTGGTTCACCTACTTTTCGGATTAAGTGAGAGTTGTTGCAAACAACGCAGCATCATTGATAGATGGATTGTTCAAAGCACGGAGGTCGTCTAACCAATGTTCCAGCAACATCATCATTTTTGTCTTGATATTATTATCTCGTCCCAATATCTAATATAAAAAGCACTTTTTAAGTGCGTGCTTTTTCATTCGAGATACGACCAACAATATTTTATTCGTGATAAATTGTGTAAAGTTGTAGAGTTGATAGCTTGAAATGAATTATAGAAAATCTGAACGGAACCGGAATATACTTTTTTAAAACAACTCGCCGCTGATTTATAAGAACTTAAAAAATATTTTATTTTTATACTTTTGCGAATCGGATGGGCGATGGTCCGTCCGTTGTCTATCATCCAGTCAGTTAGATCTCACTATTTACATAACGATGCGCAAATTTTATTAATTAAGTGCTTTTTTCAGGAGCATTAAGTAAGTGACGAAAAAAAATTAATGGGTTGCACAAACTATTTTGCGGATCCGCTGAAAAAGTGGGTTTTAAAGTTTTCAAACTTTTAAAACGAAAAGCGTAAAACATCTCACACTGAAATTAATTTAAAAGGGGTGCTTTTTTAATGGATACAAACTGTAATAAACATGACCAAACATTTTCGTACTTGTGTAAGTTTTTGTGGTCAGTATCGATCTCGTTTCGGGGTTTAAAATGAATATGTGTTTGTAAAGGCATACATGTTCATGTAGTGTGCATATAAACCAATTTTATACAATTCTCAGGATGTTTCTGAAAGGAAGCGAGTTATACATATTTACCACTGTTATCAAGAAAGTTTCATAGAGTATGCACATATTTTAAGGAGCTTTTCCCATTTGACTTGCAGTTGAGGTTGCAAAGGGTCAGTCCATTCGTCTCTTGATGATTTTATTTCAACATTGCATTACATTAACTATTGTTGCATAGGAGTGTCCTTAAACTGCAATGACCACGAACGTAAATTAGGTTTGTAGAACTGGACGATCTTGTTACCAAAAGAATTGAGAGCTAATACGATTTTAGAGGGCTATATAAAAATCTATTTCAAACTTTAAGGATACTGATCGAGATTGTAATTTCCGGAAAAAGTTAATTGGCAAATAATTTGAATTGGAATCGAACGAAGTGTTTATAATATTATTTGAATGGATTTCTTCTTGAGCCAAGGGCATGGCATCCAAATACGTTTAGTGCTTTATTATTGATATAAAGCTGTAAGTAAACTTGCCCAAGAGCATAATTTCAATTAAAATCCATTTACTTTAATATTAGTTTATAAATGGCACTTTGTAGAAACCTTGAGTGACAACTGCATTTGAATTTTTTCAACCTTCTAATTTGATGGCTATTTTATTGAATTTTGACTAAGTTTTATCATGCGGTGGAATTTGTTGTAACTTTCTTATTTAGTGTGGTGGAAAAAATGTATAATTACGGGTATTAGTAATTAGGGAATTGAATCGTGATTTTATTTATATTATTATTGCTGAGACAACACACGAACTCACGCGACTAGTCAATTACTCTTCCAAAGCGCACAAAAATCTAATCTCATATATGCAAAAATTGCTTTTTTCTCTATTTATACAATAGCTAGTAATTTATTGCTAATTACTCTAATTTGTTAAAGTGTCGTAATGGCAATTTTTGTAATGCAAAGTCTGACACTATTTCCAAGTCTTGTGCAGATATTGCGGCAATATTTTGTATTCTGTGCAAATATAAGATGGATATTTTGCAACACTTTAATGATGCATTTGACAAAACCTCATATAAACTTTTATCCAACAGAATAATTGGGTAATTTAATTGATATACCGACACTTATTCGCTTCGCTTGAATTTAGTCTGGTTAATTATATATTAAAATAATGCTGGCTGCCATATGAAGAATATTATTCAACAAAATATATCTAAATGTCAGTAGCAGCTTTTATTTATTATTACGTTCTAGACCTTTTGTTTCTTTGATACTCAATTATAAGCAAAATGGAAAATTAATTTCAATTAAAACTAATTTATCTAGACATTGCGCTCTAGATCTTATTCAATTAATTGCTGAAAAGTTAATTATACGAAAAAAGGTCAATACTACGGACAAAATTTGATATTGTCATTCATAAATAAATGATTTTTACTATGTCATGGCCATCAGCACTTAGAGTAGCTGTAGCATTATAATTTAATTAAATGTTACTTGTATAAATTATAAGTTTATTATTATTGATCTACAGGGTGTTTTCTTACTGCAGGTAACAATTTATTTTTTATGTTCCGAATTTGAATAATAATAAGAATGCTGATTCTATATTTGCACGTTGGGAAATGTAAATGAACTATAAAACAAGCATTTGGCGTGGGAGAAAGGAAAAGGTGACAATTGAGATTGTAAATATAAATTACAGAAAGAGATAAATATTTTTTGCTTTTGCTTTGCGAAAAAGGTAAATTTATTAAATCATTAGCCTTATTCTTTGTGCGAAGCGAAACATAAAAGTCAACTCATATAAAAAATGCAATTTGAAAGAACCACCAAACGCGAAAAACAAGAAGATAAGGCGAACTAAATTCGTCGAATAAACCACAAATTGATATTTCGCGAAAATAAACGCGTTTGCAATTTGGCTTCAATTTGAACATCAACTATAATTCGCCAGCTACACGCTGCAGGAAGGAATATTTATTTTCCTTTTGTCTTTTTCTAGATGGAGTTGTTCTAAAACTAATCTCGTACTCGCCGACCAATACCAACCATGTATAAAGGAACATGGAAAAAGTTTTGTTGAGAACTGCTGAAGCAGGACGAAACTGAAAAAAAAGAGATCCAAGTGGGAAAAAATAAATTTTTCTCGTGTTGATGTTTTTTTAGCAAACCAATTTTCTTTATTATTGTTTGACAAAACCAACCGTCGAGGTGACAAGAAATTAAACCGCTAGCTATGCTATAAGCAAGATTAAAACAAATGGACGTAAACAAAAATTTAATTTTCTGTTTGTTTGTCGACTTATCATCAACAAACAATTGTATTTATTATGTACACAAGTTTTAATTTAATTCTGGTGAAAAACTAAACTATATAAATGTGGCATGTTGTGGCTGGCTGAAAATTTTGCATGCAGCATAAATAGTATACAGCTGATGTAAAAGCGAGAGACGGTATCATAATTTATAGCTCATTTACTAGAGAAAGAGGAAAATAAGGGCGGGAAAATCAATAGGCATTGTAGTTGCGGGAAAACGGAATTGAGGGCAGCACATTACAAAGAAAATTCAGCTTATCCATGCTACGAAGCGACCGAATCGTGCGAAAAGGCAGCGAGCGATTCGAGCCGAAAATCAAATTTTCCATCTTGTTACAATGTTACGATTGTGCGCTTTTCCATTTTGGTTATTCACGTTTTCGGTTCTATTTTATATCATTAAGTTGGCTACCGTGCTGCTCCGAGGGTGCTTGCCGTTAAAAATAACATTCTAAAATAAAAATTTCGACAAAAATTCGTATAGGTGAGTTTTTGATTAATTAAAATAGGCTGATTTTTCGTATAGATATGCACTTTGAAAATTTGCCATTTTATTAATTCTGCACCACCTAGAAAAATAATTGAAACATTTCTTTCCTAACCAAAATACGCTCGCTCATGAATAATCCGAAATATAAATATAGAAGGGGAGATAAAGATTAGATAATGTACTAGAGACATGTTTATGTATATCTCTATCAGATGCATGTGGTGGAATTTGTCTCCTGCAGGTAGCACGAATTAGTCACATTTTCCAGCAGGAAAAGATGAATGTTTTCCCGTCTATTTTTAACATTTTAGAGCCGAAATCAATAAAAAAATATAATCATTTCTATTGATCAAATGCTTTGTGTATCAGCAACACACAAAAATACAAATAAGTTAATGCTATTAAAATAATCTTATAAACATCGAAAAAAAAACGTAAATAGATTATTTCAGAAATAATATCATCAGCCGATTGGAAAGAGAAGGTCAATTCCTCATTTTTTATTCATATTTATGTACATCATATATAGGTAAAGGTTAATCTGCTTCTATATGCATTAAAAAATGATAATATAATATTCATAGTACAATTGCATATTTCATACATCTTATTCAATCTTAATCACTACGTCTATCAATTATTCCAATCTATTTGGGATGCCATTCTAATTTCACATCTTCCTTTGCATTCTGAATGGTTCATCAAATTTGCAAAATTACTTATTTCATTTCTCGGAAAAGGAAAATGTATTACATTTTGTTTCTTTTGTAGAAACACTTTTGAATCTTAATTCCTAATTCTCTTCGATTCCTTTTACATTTTCCATTTAAAATCGATTCATTGAATTAATATTTGTACTGAATTCTTCAAGACCTTTTCCATAACAAAACTTGCTTTTGCTTTTTCAGATGTCGTGACAAATAGATCTTAATATTTGGAAGGATAATATTGTTTATCTCATCCTCAATGATCTTTTGGATACCGATCCAAATTTATTTTCTTTATTCATGCTTCTCAATTTTCTTGAATATATTTTCCAAATATTCATCGATTTATAAGTTACCAGCTTACTTAAAGTTCCTCACTTGTTCCAGACTAAACATAAGTTTTGCTGTCTTGTACCAGAAATTTCTTGATTGATTTTCATAAGTTAAGTTGTATAGTACGCTTTATCATCTAAATCCAGTTAATATTCATTGTAGATTTCCAAACAAATTATGTGAGACATAATGCAAATACAAAGCTCTTGGGAGACTTTGGTTTTGTTTGCCAAAATTGAGTTTTTCTTTTAATAACACGATAAATTCACAAAAGGCTTCCTTCTTCTTCCCACAAGGATTTTACATAAAAAACGCTTGTCTTTATAGGACCCACTTACAAAGATGGAAATTCATTTATTTAATATCATCAGATGAGAAGAAACAAAACCAGATTCTTGAATGTAAATATGATTCTGAAATGTTGATGCTGAATACATAATTAGGCCGTTCTAAAAATACAAATTTGTTTAAGCAACTTATATAATGATCTTGTAATGTTGAGGAAAAAAATTCTAATTATCAGGATAATTCATATTGCTGATGAATGGAAGCTGTCCATTCAATGATAAGTCCAAACAGAACGGTTTCTGAAACGTACCAAAGTTTTGTGAGTTGAAATGTTAATGTTAAGTACAATTAGAGCTATAGAGCCACGTGAATAATTGCATAATTAGTTAAGATTTAAGGAGTATTTAGAAGGAACCGTTCGCAATTATCCGGAGCAATTTGGCAAAAGTGTGACTGGAAATTGAGAATTCGAGATATTAATGAGCAATTTTGAAACAACTGGCTGTAAATATTAACTAATAGATCTTTGCAGTTTAATATTGATTCGAAAACGTGATTACCTACAAAGTAATATTAATTTTAGTCCTAAAGCCATATGAGAGAATGGTATTTAATTTGTTGATCACGTGAAGTTGCTAAACGAAACACCAAATGATAAATAATTAAATAGCTTTCGATGAATTGTGTCGATACAATTTAATGTAAATGAAAATCTCACTTCCAATTCGATGATTTTGAAATTTTAAACAATGCAATTGGAGATTTTAAGCCAGCAGCATTAATGCTTTGCCTCCATTTGGAACACAATGGAGGATGCAGCAGAATGACTGAGATGTCTCTCTGCTCCTCTCTTGTGCACAAATCTTTTCCATGCAGTTAATTATTTATGAAATAATGGTTGTCTGAACTGAAAATTTGTTTGCAGTTGTAATATTGTGAACGTTATTTGAATAATAAATTCTATCACTCTAGTATTCTAGATGTACTTGTATTTGCTCGGTCTATGTACATGTACTAGATTATATAGTTGTACGATACTAACAATACATTGTTTCATTTATGTTGTTACAGTTGGACTATAATCTGTAAAATACGACCGTTTCAAACAATGCTATTCGTAATCTACCTCTTTTCGGAAGCGCATTTATAATTTTAATAGGTAATTTCAAATAAAAGGGCATCAGATGATATTTTCGAATATTCGCTATAAAACTATGAATTATAAAAGTACGATGTCATAATCATTACGTTTACATTTAAAATTTAGCATCATCAAACGTACGGTTTTTCCTCTTGCCTTTCATATAACAGTCTGTTTTATTTTTCTGCAGCTTTACTTAGAATTAACTTTTTTATACGTAGTTTCTTTATACAAGTAAGCTTATAGTGCTTCTCTCTATAATATGAGACTGCTTTTATAGGTAATATGGGGGTAGGTAAAGCTCTTATAAATGATAAGCTTATATCACATATGAGAAGTTGTTTTATAAATTATCTGCTGCTTTTATATTTCTATTTTCGAAATTGAACCACTTTAAGGAACACCATTAAGCCAAATGCATTATTTTATGTGGTTGCAGTTGTTAGAAATTATCGACCAATCGATATTAGAAATTTACTCCCCAACAATAATTATTGTTATGCTTAAGGATAAATTTACTATAGCATATTCCGATCTATCTGCTACTATTTTATTATAATACCTTTAAGCACATGAATATTTTGCAGCATTTGCCTGCGAAATTCTATTTGCAGGAGGGAAATATAAAACAAGGGTGCGTCGCGTCTCAAACGAAGATATATTCGTACAATTCAGTTAATATGAATATGGTTAGGTAAGGTTATGTAGCTCCTGAAAGAAAATGAAACGCTGTTCAGGAAAATTAAAGCCATAAAGATTTCACGGTACTTTTCGTTCATTAAACAAGAAATATTTTTTGATTATTTTAATTTATTTTTGAATTGTTTGTTAATTAATTTTATTTTGATGAAGTTGCAAGGTACAAGAAAAAGTTATTTAACAATAGACGCGTCTATTAAATATTTAAGTTGAGATAACTTTTAAGAACTGGTAAAATGATTTTTCTTATTTAACCAAGCGTGTAAGATAATCTATGGATTATTGGAAGCTGTAACGTTTTCTGACAAGGTCAAGTGCTTTTCTTTTTCACATTCTTGCAAAGTGCATCATTTATTGGAAATTTGTTTGAATTTTATTACATGACAATTTGAAATCCTGCCAATAAGAAAAGCTCTGCTTATCAGATTGAAATTAATTTATTATTTTGCATATATGCGAATAAAATTAATATTATTATGGTCGCTTTTATGTCAGCTTTTATATCTGGATCTGAATTTTAAGTTTTATACAATTGTGCAATATCCTCTCAGTCACAGTCAGATACAGTTTAAAATTAATATAGAACTCTTTTAATTATAACTTTATTGTTTCGAGTATTAAATTTAGAACATTTTAATTTTATGGATCCGCAACTCAAATAAAGTTACAGTATAAATTAACTTTCGGATAAATAAAAAAAACTAACGATTGAAATACTACTAATTTTCGTTTAGAATATAACTGCTAAACACATTCTTAGCAAATTTCCGTTCTCTTAGTGCAACATCAATTATTGTTGTTCATCAGCAGAGTCTCTGATGGCATTTCAAAGAATTGGATGTACAAATATTTGATGGATATAAAAAAAATGCAAAAATAGGAACCTATTTAAGAATAGAAAGTTGATTATGTAATACGAAACTGAGAACTACGAAATTTATGATCATTATCTAGGCATTTTTAAAATAAGTCTTATTGGGACAAGTTTAATCTATTTTCGAATTAGAAGCAAATTTATAAAATCGTCAAATTTACTATGATGGATTATTTTTAATAAATTTAGTAAATCTGACAGAAATCCACAGTGTTAATTAACTGCGACTGATGTAATTGTACTATTGTTTAAATTTATAATTTAGCCGTGTCTTTTATGCAACCAAAAATACAGCAATAAATAAATTATATAAACAATTAATGTTGTGACATGTTTGTATAAGGATGAATGAGATGTAATTACGTGTTATAAATCATTTGCATCCATTTAATCGAGTACTATTGATTAACACTTTGTTCTTTCGAATTTTTCATGTAATATTTTTGGTTGTTCAATAATATAGTAAACCGACAAATATGAAATAATTAAATATTTATTACAGCGGTTTTATTGTATTAAAATGTATATTGGAATCTATTTTATTATGCATTTGATTTATTCATATAAAATGCAAATATTTAAAATATTTCGCTTTATAAGCTATAAATAGTGATACTCCAATTTTACTTGTCCGATTTTTTAGTGTGGTTTTTGAATTATTTAGTGGTAAAATGACGATTATTTATTGATTTGACTTCAAGCAAGACAGGACAGTCTAGTATTTGAGATGCGGATCCTTAGAGACTTGCATTAAATAAGTACCATGTACTATATATTTTTAAATCCCACCTACTAATAAATATAAAGTATAGGAGTCATATACCTATTCAGCTGATTAAAACAACAAGTTTAGACGTCACTACTAAATAACCGAACCTTCTTCTATCTATCGCGTATAAACAATTATTCTAGATAACAATGGTTTTATTCGTTCAGCAATAAAAAATTACGTTTTATTTCATGTGAATTGTGAATTTATCTCTACTCTGGGTACGTTAAGGTTTTCAGTAGTTTATTTTCGTAATAGATGAGATGAAAATGGCATTTGCTCACAAGCGTATCCTCTCAAAAATTTCCAGCTGGTAGACTTTTAAATTATTTAATCTGAATTGTTTCAATTTATGCTATATTGCGATATGAATCATATTATTGTTTCATTAGTCACTTAATGTGCGTTTGATGCTATAATTAGTCAATTTTGATTTGTGCATGCTCTAAAAATAACGAAATCGCATTTTTTGTATAATCTCTGATTCACAGTGCTCGCAGATGTGTAACCATTATTTATACAAATTTGTTTTGTAGTCGGAAAATTTTATTATTTATTGTCAATTCATTGTTTGCATTTGGATGTTTGCCGATTGTAATATATTGCAATATTTTCTCTATTATAAAATCACAAAATATTCTAAAAATAATGAGCTCCTCTAAAATAAAAAAAAAATAAACCAATGATCACTTTAGCAGCAAATTTAAAGGGCTTGCCCAATGACTGTACATATTGACACACTAAAAGTACTTGATAATATTTCCGCATACTGAATTGATTGGTGCGATTTGAACTTGCAATGAGTTCTAGTTTTAATGAATCCGAGAATCGAATTACAAATATTTTGCAAAAATTTCTTGATGTGCTGAAAAATATAAAGTTTCAAAATACTTGCCTTTCCTGTATAAAATACACCCAAAACTTTAGTAAATATAATTTGACCATTTTAATAATGAAAACGCTTACACTTCTAAAAATAACAAAGTTCCATTAAACAACGTTGAATATTTTAAGTGACGTTAAAATGGAAACGCGAATTAAAAATTTTATATCAACATCAACATTAGAATTGAATATTAATTATATTGAGTAGAAATTTGTCAATATCATACAGCATAGTTTAATGAAGCAAATTATGTTGAAAAATTAACAAGCTTTGTAAACGATTTTGATTTCAGTAGTACTATATTGAAATATTTATGAGTAATAGTTAATGATACGAAAGAGTATTAAATTTATTATCAATTTAATCATTTATGTCTTTTGCTTGGAATGAAAAGGAAATAATCCTATCGGCGTTAAATCTTAATAGTTGTACGATTAGTTATTCTTGATTTCTTTTGATAAATCTTTTACATATTTAAAGGAGCTTTTTGCACTCATAAATATTTAATCCACACATTAATCAAGTGTTTCTTATAATGTAGCAAGTGTATTGATTAAATTTGGTATTTTATGAGCTTTTCTGCATGAAGGGTATGAATAGTTCAGTTTTGCTTTATTCGTTCGGGTCAATTTATTATGTCTGCTTGGTCACAAACTTGGAATGGAGCAAGAAACAATAGTGTTTTATTGGTTAGCTCTCAGGCAATATGTGTTTGTGGATAACTGCTCACAGGCAATCTACTAATCACTATTCTAGTAGCATATATATATGTGGAATCGATGACGTCAGAGAGTATCTCTACCAATCTACTGAAATGTTATCTCTCACCCCGCATACCAAAAACCTGAAATCGATCTTGTTTCTACTTGATTGCAAAACAAATAATCACGCTTTCCTCTGATGGCATTGTGATGTTATTTTGTTGCCTTTAAATGGGATTTTTATTCTGTTGTCGCTTTTAAGAATTGCATTTGAAATTATAATTCCATTGCTCGCCTCTTCGCCATAAACACGAAACAAAATGCACATTATTTAGTTTACACTAGAAAAAACTGACCATTAAGCCAACTATTTTCATGTTTACAACATTTAATTTCAGTAGTGTAAGATGTGAGTTCTGGAACACAAAGGGATGCCGCCGTTCAATGTAAACAAATGAGTAGCGTTATCATGTATATTTCTGAGAATTTTGTGTGATAAATGTCGGCATCGATTGTAATAATTGTAATCATATGTGATAACACATGTATAAATGTGTGATAAGTAACTGACCATTTTAAGCCATGGGGATTCTGAAACAATGACGTCATTGTATAAAAAAATTGTAGCCAGAACGTATATACGGATACTGGAACAAAATGCTGACATAGCGTTAAAGACCCTGGTGATACTAGAACAGCGCAGTGCATGACAAAATCTGTGTTTAGCAGCGCAATTTTATTTTCTACATGTACGCTTATGAGGGGTACTGAAACACTACATTTTTTGCTGTGCAAATATTTGCCGACTTAGCAAAAACTGTATACGACATTTCTGAAACAACACGGTGACGTCAGCATAGTAAAATAATACACATCACATATAGAGATAAAGACTGGAAAAAAAAAACATTTTTAAAACAACGCATTATTATAAAACACATTCTGTGTTTATAGTTGTGCAATATTATTTTCTACTTATGTTACGGTACTGGAACACTTCATATTTTATTGTACAGTTATTTGCTGACTTAGCAAAAGTACGAAATTTCAGAAACAACAACAGAAGCTAAAATATAATTCATACAATTGCGCAGTGGTTGGAAAATATCATTATAAATAATATTTATTCTATCCTGCAATTGAAATCTAACTCTTGTAAAAGAAGGTAGTGTAATTAAAGTTGTGTACTTTGGTGAGTATTTACTTTTATTATCTCAATAAATAACTTAAATACACGTTTGTTTCAATTTTTTATCCATTTAATTTCTATTTTGTTTTAAGAAAACAACAATGAACAATTTTCCATCCGACATTTTTGACACCGATTTGCTCTCCTATGGCGGGTTGTTAAATCAACCACCACCACCACCACCATCATCACACCCCCCAGCATCATCTAATAAGCGCAAAAGAGCAGCTACCACCATTACAAATTCTTCTGCTAACTCTCAAATGGTTATTCCATCAACAGGTGGTAAAGGAAAACAAATTCGAATGGATATAGCAGCCGATATTCAAAACCTTGAAGATGATATCAATGGAGCGTTTGAAGATTTATTTTCAAATGTTGAAGCTAGTGTTATTCCATTAACATCAACGCTCTCAAGAAAAATCAACAATGGTCTTATTACAATAACCTCACCAGGTTCATCAGATGCTACACATATGGTAAAAATAGAAATCTATGATATGAAAGACATTGCAGGAATACCAGCCAGTGATATTTGGAAAAAAAGTATCACTCGTGCTAAAGTTTTCATTGAGAAAAAGGAACACCGACAAATGTTTGATACATTGAATTCTATTACACTTGATGTGGCAAAGAAAATGAAGGCAGCAAAAGGATCAGAAAGTAAATTTTCCAAATATTAAGTGCTTTTTTTATATGTAATAATTTTATGTGGAATTTATAATCAGATACTTATAATTATTATTTACCAATAAATATTTTAAATCAATAATAAAACAAATTTATTTTAAATATTTGTCAAAAATGTGGATTCTAGAACAGCGCATTGTATCACAAATTCTGTGTTTAGTTGCGCATATATAAATATTTTGTGATGTAAATTCAAATTGTTTAATATTATTCAAAATAATATTCATTCAACGATTGAACTCCATCAAAGAATAAACTCAATAAAAGTTGACGTGCTTTGGTAAGTATATTTATTTTGCTATTTTCATTTTTTTTTTTATTTTTTTTTATTATTTTATAATATAGTAAAAACAATGTGGACTTGCTATGCGTTGGATAATCTAAATAAAGAGCATGACGGTGAACAGGATACGTTTGAAAATAAAGTGAGACATCATATGGGAGTTCTAAATATTCTAGCTATGGAGTATTGCCTCGAACAAAATAGGTTGAATCCAATTCTGGAACCTGAAGAATGTGCAAAGAAAGAATTGGATTGCCACAACGCTATTGAAGCATGTGAATACTACTTAGATGGAAAAATTGATAAGACGCGTCTGAATTTTCTACTATCTAAATTTAAACAACCGATGAAAAACTCTAGTGATACTGTTGATAATAATTAGTGTATTGTTTAAATAAAATAAATGTATTAATAAAGAAAAAAAATATTTATATATTTTATTTGAATGATTTTTTTAACTACATTTTTTATTACAAATTGTTTAATATAATTTATTACATATTATTTTTTTTGATCCAAGAATTATGAGAGCTGTCAAATCCTAACCATTTGACTAATAAATTGTCACCGCGTCTTTTAATTATTTTTTCCACTAGATAGATGTCGGGATTTTTAACTTTCAATAATTCTTGTTCGTAAAAACACCCCTCAATTTTGTTGTTTTGATAGTCTTTGATTCTATATGTCTTCGGATTAGTAAGCAAAATTTTGTCGATAGTAAATATTTCTGTAGACCAATTCGGTGTGTATCCTTTTTCAAATACCTCCTTATATTTACTAACGCGTACTTGTTCACCCAATCTGAATTTTGACTTAGTAGAATCAACCATTTTTATACGATTGAATGATTTTCTGAGAACATCTTTTTCATTTTTACTGTTTACATCTGTAGGTTTCATTCCGATGGTGCGATGTATTGAATTATTGTAGTCTTCCAATAATGATGGAAGGATGTTTATCCATTTATATGATCCTTGTAAGCTAAATCTTTTCCACATTTTCTGTTTCAGGGTGCGATTAAATCTTTCACATATACTCGCCTTTAAATTGCTATACGTTGAATAATGATTTACTTGGTATGTGGTTAAGAGAGCTTTAAATTTGGAGTTATAGAATTCTTTACCATGATCAGTTTGCAAGTTTTGAGGACTTCGTCCACTAGATAATATTTTTGTCATAGCTTGAACTACATCCCCAGCTGATTTTCGTTTTAAAGGAACAGCCCATGCATATTTTGAAAAATTATCAATAACGGTTAGCATGTAATTGTAACCTTTGTTTACTTTTGCATATGGAATCATTTCGACCAAATCTGCTTGCCATGATTCATCCAAACCTTTGATAATTACGTGCCTTCTACGATAATTTCTTCTGGCAGGAGCGTGCAATTCTTTTACTAATTGTTCTTTTGCTTCACTCATCTTGATATATTATTTAATAATGTGATAACATCAAAATAATTTATGTATATAAAGATTTTTTTATATTTATATTTAATTATATATTCTTAAGTTGGGATTTTAATAAAGTTATCTGAGCTTCTAAATAAATAATATGTTTACTGGTTTGCTCGATAAGACTTTGATATTCTTTAAAATTGTTTTCTGATAGTGTTGCTGTTGTTTCATTTTTATTCATGATAACTAATAGCATATTGTTTATATCCATTACATCGTTTTTTAGTTGAGTCATATCGTTATCGATTTTTTGTATGTTTTTATTAATATTTTGGGTTGTATTGTCTACATAATTTTTATTGGTAGCATCATTTTCAGCTTCTGGATTTGCTACATTTCGTAAGAGTTTATTATTAATGTTAAAATGTTCATCATTTGTTAAAAGAAATCCAACTCCAGGAGGACCGTGTGGTAGAATGCTGCTGCGTATGCTTTTATCAGTTTTATCATTTATCCAATGATTACCAAACTTATCAACACTCATGTTAAACGATCTTGAGTTTAAAAATGCAACTAAGCAATTAGTTTAAATTGTTATTAATATATAATACCCGCTTCTCGTAACTCTTCGACTATTGATATTATTTCATTTTGATGATTGTTGTTTCCAGCTGCTTGCGACGCAATTAATAATCTTAAACGATCGACTAATTCATTTGGATCATCCCAATATGCATAATCTATACTAGGAGGCAAACCTTCTATTTTCATACTTTTAGGTAAACCAAAACCCTGCGCATTCTCTAATTTGATCGATGATCTTCTTTTTGATCTACCACTTTTATCATCTTCAAATAGTTTTGATATATATTTGCGATATTTCTCTCCTCTGGATGCAGAAATTTTACCGCTAGATTTGTATTTTTGCTTATGACCGTTAGATGTTATCAATATTTCCTTGTAATTAACATAGTCATTTTCAGTAATAATATGATCATTAGGTAACTTCTTAAATAGTAACTCTAGTAAACCCTCAGAAATCGGACAATTAAAATCCTTTACAGTGATTTTACCATCATGGAAATATATTGGACTGTCACCAATCATTTGTGTATTGTTTACCACTCTTACACCATAAACATGATCAAGATTTGGAATTTCACCTTTTATCGTTGAAAGTTTTTCATATTTACTAATAATGTTTCTGTTATCATTATCCTCTTTAATGTTATTAACTTCTAATTGTTTTATTTGGTTGGTGCTTTTTGTCACTTCAATTAGTTCGTTTAATGGGTTAGTAACTGAACTTAATTTATAGTTCAACTCGTCATCCGACATCATTTTTCCCAATTTTAATAGTCGATGTTTTCTTCGTATGGCATTACTAGTTGATACAATTTTTCGCAAAATATTTCTTTTATCTTTGCTTTCTATTAACGACATTTTTGGGTAAGTTTGTTATCAAGTTGTAAATTCACTTCAAATATCTTAGTCAAGTTCAACGTCAAGTTAAACGATTTAAGTTAAGTTTGAGGTCAAGTTGTAAGTCAAGTTCATACGTTTAAGTTAAGTTCAACGTCAAGTTAAACGATTTAAGTTAAGTTTGAGGTCAAGTTGTAAGTCAAGTTCATACGTTTAAGTTAAGTTCAACGTCAAGTTAAGCGATTTAAGTTAAGTTTGAGGTCAAGTTGTATGTTAAGTTCATACGTTTAAGTTAAGTTCAACTTCAACTTAAATGATTTAAGTTAAGTTGGAGGTCAAGTTGTAGGTTAAGTTCCTACGTTTCAGTTAAGTTAGATGTCAAGTTGTATGTTAAGTTCAAAGATTGAAGTTAAGTTTTGCAGAAAGTTAAGTTATTAATCAATTAAACTGTGTAACTGCCAATGATGGAATGATAGATATATCTTTATATTCTCATATTTAAAGAACTTTTGTTTTCTCTTCGAATATGTCAGTTATTTACTTATATTAACAAAACAATCAAACCCCTGACGATAGCGCCCGATATTAACATCTCTGTCTTTGTCTATAACTAAGAAACCAAATTTGTCTTTCCAACAGAACCTACACAAGTTCTGAAATTTATCATATTTCATGTCTGTATTAACATGATCGTCATATACATGTCGCAGATTTAAATCATCTTGTTTAAAAATAATTATTAAATTTGTGTTATCTCTGATGAGATGTTTAGGGATACGACTATATGTTTGACATAAATAAAAACTATCAACATCTTTGTGACGTCCCATACTAAAATACTCTCTTATATGGTTTTGTTTTTCACAAGCAACATCGTCAAATACGAATATAGAATTTGTTTTAGCTTCATTTGGAGGTATAATACTTTCATTTTCCGAAAATGTAAAATATCCAATATTTTCGATCGGTTCTAATACTTTTCGCAGCAATTCATACTTAGGTTGATATAAAGATTTTGAATAAATGTAAACATTTTCAAAACGAAGACCATTTATATGCATAAGTAATGATAATAAAACATTCGTTTTTCCACAATTTGAAGGTCCACAAATTATGCATCTTATGGTGTTTGGTAATAATTCCCCATGTCTTTTATTTATAGACGTTTTATTGTCTGTTAACAAATCGTAGTTTGTAATTTTCAGACTATCTTGTTGTTTATTGAATCGCATCTTGATGGTAACTGCTTATATACAGCATTACACAATACAATTATAATCAATTGATTAGTGAAGGTTAATGGGTAAAGATGGATCGTAAGAATAAGAAAAAAACTACTAAACGCAAGGCAGTCAAAGGAAAAGGGGTACTTAATTGGGCAATTAATAATCTTCCTTTCGAAATGCATGTACCAGGATATCAGTACTGTGGCCCAGGCACTAAATTAGTAAAGCGCTTACAAAATGGAGATCCTGGTATAAATCCTCTTGATGCCTCATGTAAGGAGCATGATATTGCATATTCACAAAACAAAGATAACCTTGCCAATCGACATAAAGCTGATAAAATATTAGCCGAAAAAGCATGGAAGCGAGTTTTTGCAAAAGACGCAAAGATGGGTGAGAAAGTAATAGCATGGTCTGTGGCAAATGCAATGAAAGCAAAATCTAAACTTGGTATGGGACAGAGCTTTTCTGAAAATACAAATAAAAAATTAAAAACAACATTCAAAAAGAAACAGAAACTTTTGTCTCTAAAGAAACTTATAAGCATGTCGAAGAAAGCAGTTAAAGATGCAAAAATAACCGATTCAAAAACCGCAATAAAATGTGCGATGAATACTGTTCATGCTTTAGTAAAAAATGTTGGTGGAAAGCATAATATAAAAAAGTCTAGAATTATATCAATTCCTAAAACTGGAGGATTTTTACCAATGCTTGTTCCTATTTTTGCGGGATTAAGTGCGATTGGAGCACTAGCTGGAGGGGCTGCTGGTATTGCTAAAGCTGTTAACGATGCCGGTGCAGCAAAAAAGTTACTCGAAGAAAACCAACGCCATAATAAAGCTATGGAAGCAGTAAAAGTTGGTGGTCATGGTTTATATATGCAACCTTATAAGAAAGGCTATGGTTTATATATTTCACCACCTAAAAATAACTCAAAAAATTCAAAAAACTAATTGATAAGCTACCCGATAGAGCGTTAACCGATAGTGAGCTTTACTGCTATGCAAAACAGCTTAAAATAAAACATTTTCGTGGAGTGTTTATGAGAAACGATCTGCCAAAGAAAGTTAATAAGAACGAGTGTGGGATTGTAAATTTAGATGATAAGAACGGTCCTGGTACCCATTGGGTATGCTACAGAAAGCTAGGAAGTAATGTTATGTATTTTGATAGCTTTGGAAATCTTCGACCACCAGCGGAAGTTGTTAAATATCTAGGAGGTAGCGTTAATTATAACTATGAAACTTTTCAAAACTATAACACATTTGTGTGTGGTCACTTATGTTTAAAATTTCTCTGTAATCAATTATATCAATGATAAATAAATATCAGTTGTTTGAAAATTGTTCATTTGATATCCAACCATACAACGATGTCGTTTACCCTTTCACTGTCTGGTAACGGATCAGTGTTATCTACAAATTATTTTCCTCCAATACAGCTATCCGAAAGTGAAAATTATGAATTAGGTTTGGTTAATTTTCAAACTTTTAATTCCATTCCGAATATAGATGTGGATCATAACAAAATGTACATAGATGATTTTATTGTTACTTTGCCTGTGGGTTCGTATGAGTTAACAGATATTGCTGAATATATAAAGAGTGAAGTAGAGAGCAAAGGAATCGTTTTTGAAATGAAAGCTAATAATAATACTTTAAAGTGTTTGTTAAAATGCAATCGAACCATAAACTTTACTCCTAAAGATTCAATCTATAAATTATTGGGATTTAAAAACGATGTTTTGCAACCAAATATTCAACATGAATCTGATCTGCCGGTTGATATTCTTAAAATTAATTCAATACGAATCGAATGCAATATTATTAGCGGTGCATATTTAAATGACCATCAAGCACATACGTTATATGAGTTTTTCCCAATTGTTCCACCTGGTTATAAAATAGTTCAAGAACCTGTAAACGTTATCTATTTACCAATAAACACACGTTCAATAGATAATATAACTCTTCAAATACTCGATCAAGATAATAATTTGGTCAATTTTAGAGGTGAAGTGATTACGATAAGGTTGCACGTAAGAAAATATTGAAAATGGGAATTGTTTACAACGGAAATAATGATGTTAGTTCTCTAAAAAGAATTGTCAAAACATATTTTAAAGAAGAACAATGCAAGAAGATGGTCACTCGTGCACCACAAATCAAAGCACTCACATCTGCAAGCAGAGCAACATTGGAGAGTCTAAATCTTATAGTTGCCCCCATCAAATCGAAGATACCACCAGCTGTAAAATAAAATTTAATTGTACTAAAGTGATTTCCAAACATTTACGCTTGTTTTTTGTAAAGTCCTTTCGAGTTACATTAGCGCTATCAATACGTATTAAAAAAAGATTCAATGATGGCTAATATGCTAAATATTCGTGCAAATGTAGAGTTCGATGATTCGATATCTAATAATGAAATTCATGCACATCAACCATATGCATCGTCTACATTTAACAACAATGATGAAATTCGTATAACAATTCAAAATCAAGATTTATATGTCAGACCCAACAAAAGCTGTTTGCATATTTTCGGTCGATTGTTAAAAGAAGATGGTACTGCTGTAGCACACACAAAAATTATCAACAATGGATTATGCCATTTATTTGATGAAATTCGTTACGAATTAAACGGTGTAGAAATAGATAGATGTAAAAATGTTGGAATTACATCAACGATAAAAGGATATTTTTCTGTTAATGTAAACAAAAGTCAAATGTTAGAAAATGCTGGATGGAAACCTAAGCCTGATACTAACATTACCGATGCTGAAGGATACTTTGATGTAGTTATACCGCTTAATATGCTGTTGGGTTTTGCTGAAGATTATCTAAAAGTTATTGTTAATGTTAAGCATGAACTTATCCTTGTTAGGTCAAGAACTGATTTAAATGCTATTATCCAAACAGAAGCTGAACCATTTAAGTTTATTTTAAATAAAATTGAGTGGAGAGTTCCATATATTACACTTGCCGACAAACATAAGGTTGAAATGTTACATTTTATTGAAAAAGATCCAACAATTTCCATGAGTTTTCGAACATGGGAGTTATATGAATATCCTATGCTTCAAACAACAGAAAAACAAATTTGGACAATAAAAACTACTACTCAATTAGAAAAACCTCGGTTTGTAATTCTAGGTTTTCAAACTGGTCGTAAAAATAATGCTGCAATGGATATCAGTAAGTTCGATCATTGTCGGCTTAATAATGTTAAGTTGTATTTAAATTCCCAATCATATCCATATGGAAATTTGAATTTAGACTTAGAGCACAACCAATATGCTTTACTGTATGAGATGTATGTAGGATTTCAAAGTGCTTATTATTTACATGAAAGCGAACCGTTGTTAAGCAAATCTGATTTTATAAATATTGCTCCGCTTATTCTAATAGATTGTTCTCAACAAAACGAATCTCTTAAATCTGCCCCTGTTGATATTCGTTTAGAATTTGAATCAAAGGAAAGGTTTCCTCGAAATACAACGGCCTACTGTTTAATTTTGCATGATCGAATAGTTGAGTATAAACCAATTAGCGGTAGAGTACAGAAGTTAGTGTAACATTTTCTTTCAAATGATGGAGTTCATTGCAGATTTTCAAGGTTTTATGAAAAAAACCGAATTTATTTTTAAAGAAGTAGCATTAATATCAATTGATGATCCAAAAAATACAAAAGTATTTGTATTTAGTGCTCCAAATGATTGGGAATATTTATGTTCTGAAAAACCATCAAAGAATTGGCTTCTGAATCATCATCATGGTATACATTGGCAAACTGTTGGAATTCCATACAAAAATTTAAACAATGTGCTTCATGATGCATTGAATGGGGCTATGACAATTTATGTAAAAGGGTTAGATAAACAACAATGGTTGGAGAAGTGTGGCTTTTCTAATGTTGAGAACTTAGAAAATATGGGGTGCCCTGCTCTGAAGCTACTACAAAAAGAAAAAATAGTACTCCAAAAATGCTCTTCAGCACATTTGAATGCAAATATTAATTATTGTGCTTTTAAAAATGCCCAACTCTTACAAAAATGGTTTATATCAAATCGAAAACCCACAATAGGTCAAGCAATTTCATCGTTTTACCAAAAGAAGCAACTTGCGTTAATGACAGTTCAAGAAATTGAGTGTTTACCAATAGAATTTTTGACCACATTTGCCGCTGATTGTATAGAATCTGTTTGGGAAAAATTATCAAACAATTTGAAGCTTAATCCAAATATTTATGACTGTAGGCGTTGTTTTCAACATTATAATACATCCAGTCGAGATCAGATTGATGGTCCTCCACCGATGATACGTAACTGCCCAGAATGTTCATTCAAATAATAAACTTATTAAGAAATGAATTCGGACAATAGTGCAAATAAAATCCACGTTCGCTTTGACCTAAATCAAAACAAAATTTACCCAATGGTGCAATGGTCATTTGCTTATCAAACAGCGAGAAAAGGACCTTGGGAAGAGTTTGCAAGGGATCGAAGCAGATTTAAAAACCGAATTGGACATGTTGAAAATAAAATAAAATCGATTTTCAATACAGACGATCGTCAAAGAATATTTGAGCAACGCTTTGTTCAAAATATAATAACTTAAATATATTAATGATTGGTCATTGATTGATATATGATTTCGGAAGATGTTCAATAAACAAAAATTAGTTTTTAGTAACTATAGTTTATTATATACATGTTAGAATATATTTTGTATTAAAAATTAAATATATTATAGAGAATATTACATTGTTTAACATATTGAATATTATTATAAAATTCTTGTAATATACATTTTATTTATAGTACCTTAATCTTGTTAGTATTAGTATATTTATTTCTCGGTATTTATATCTGTGTTTATTTAATAAAAATAAAACTAGAAATATGTTTATACTTTTTTATTTACACACACTCATTATCGACAAAAAAATATCAACACAAATCTTATTAAACATTTTTTTTTTATCCAAAAGTACATTATATAAAAAAAAAAAATAAAACAAAATTAAATACAAAAACAACTTAATATCTATACTTACTTAAAATTAGAATACAACAATTTTAACTAGCCTATAATTGTATAGAATAATGACCCCACGGCAAGGTATCGATATTATTTTCTTGAATATATCTCTTATCATCAAAAGCACTTAATGCGATTTTATTTTGTTTAACAGTATTAACTTCATGTAGCTTTGATAATATTCTATGTTGTGATTTATATAAACTAGCTTGTTCAAATAAACAATTCTTATATTCATCGAAAGTCAGCTTTTGAACAACCGATTTACCTATTCCTTTAGCTTTATTAATATCTTTATTATTTATCGAATATGAATACATTTTAGATCGCAAACCCACAAACTTATCCATAATTTGACCACTCAATTCGTCTTTGAATAGTCCTAAAACTTTTTTATTAATTCTGGGGAAATTATAACAATTGTTCTCAGCATAATCAGACGTATCAAACCATTGTTTTAAGTCTGGAAATATATCTTCATAAAAGTTATTTGTTATTATGGAATAAATTAATGAATCCGTGTCTGTATATAAAAGTTTTAAGCTTGCTGATTCATATTTATTTTTCATATATTCATAGTGAAACTTATATATTAAACATTTGCTAATATCCAAAATAGCCATTCCTACATATAGAGGCTTATTAAATTTTATTTTTAATCTATTTAATTCAATTGCTGCAAAATCTTCATCAAATATTACCCTATCTTTAAAGTTTGGTTTACCCATGAATTTTCCAGCCCCATAACTACCTTCCCATTCCGAAACTAATTTTATATCACGCATTTTCCTAACATTTTGCATGCTTTTACCAAAAACACTATTATTTTTCAATTTATAATAACTTTTCTCAAACTCGTTAGTTGATTCCATTCGCAATTTTGTATTTTTGAGAATGTATGGACGCATCCAAGCTGATTGATCAAATTCTAATATACGATGAATTTTGGTAATAATTAAGCCATGATTAAGACACTGCTTCAAATTTCTATAATGAATAATATATTTGCTTTTTGATTCTAAAGTTGTTAAAAGTTTTGGGTGTTTTCCATTAATTGGAGTTTTATTTTCTGGACAAAATGGAAAATCCCTATGAAAATCATGTAAATTTTCAGGGTAGTTTAAATCAACTTCTAATATATACCCTTTTTTATAATCATCTTGAATTTGCAATACATTGAAGTGTTTACATTTGTTTTCATTAAGCCATTTAAAATTTCCGGTAGGAAGGCATTGACACATTGCCCATCCATATAAATTCACTGCATCTAAATAAATGAGGTATGATTCTGGTTGAGATTCGTCAAAAGTTGGCATGTATCGATTATTAGCAACAGCATATCGATTACAACATTGACTAATACCACCACGAATACCTCTCTCTATAAACAATAACATATCAATGTCTGTCATCAATTCAAGTTTAATTTTTGTTGATTTTAATAAACTGTCCCAAGATAGTGCGGGAGCGGTAATATAATTAGCGGGATCTAGATCATAGGTTTTTTTACATAAAAGACGAAATTCTTCAAATACATCCGCTAGCAAAAGAACGTCAGTTTTTAAATATATGTCTGTGTACTCTCCTAAGTTTTTACAATCAAATTCTGAATACACTTTTTGAGCATGAGCATATTCATCATCTTTAATATCAGTCTGAGTTAAGTTATTAAAAAAATATTTTCTATCAGGTAATGATTTTTCTTCAAAACGCTTAAAGCTGTCTAAGTAGGTATATGGAAGTACGCCTTTTCTAAGTAAGAGAGCTAATTTTGAGTCTGCCACATTTTTAAAATATTCTTTGGTAATATTATATTCTTTTAGGTATGACGACAATTTATCTAAAGATGAAGCCATAAAATTAAAAGAATCTATGAATCTTAGTTTCATTGTATTAGAACAATTATATTTAGTAAAACACTTGTATTTCTCTTTATTTATAGGAATTGCTTTAATTATCCCTGGATTTTTAATATGCACTTCACCATTACGATCTTTGATTTTTTTTTCATGCAATTCTCGAATAATAAAATGTGCATCATAACCTTGAAGATTATGAAAAACTACAACTATATCTGATGGAAGTTTATAATTAAGGTTACAACTAACATGAGAAGCTCCTCTAAATTTACCAGTCAAATGACAATGATCTTTAACTTTGGTTAATAAATCTTCTTCCTCTCCTTCTAATGCATAATCTGAAGGTGGTATAAATGGTCCTTCACAAATATGACAAATATTGGCATGTTCAAACTCATCCAATTCCACTTGTGATAGTGTTAGCATTTCTTTTTTATCTGCATAAATGGCTGCTACTTTCTCTGTAATTGTATTTAGTTTATCTACAAACCATTCAATACAATTTTCACCTCTGAATAATTCTAATTCTGAATATCCGTCATCAAAATTACATTTTAAATAATAAGAAATGCTACATGGTACGTGTTTTTGGTATGCATTTGTATAACTTTGAGAGTTAGTAGGTTCGCATGTATCAATAGGTAAAATAAGACATTCTAAATCTGCATAAATTATAAAAGGAAGCATTTCCTTATTTTTATGATTTTTGAAATAAAGCCACTTAGTAGATTCAGTTGGCATGACACATTTTGCGGGAGCCGCCTTTGAACAATCAATTTTATGTTGCTTAAATTTAGATTCCTGATAAAAATAACATAAACATTTATCACATAACCAGCGAGAGCCGCGATGCTGACTTGTCATTTGACTACTCACTAATCTAGATAAATTCTTAATCCAACAGAAATGATATTTTGGTGTATGTTCTTCTACTATATTTTTTTCGGGAATCTCTGCCATTAATAAATTAATATGTACATTTTTATGATTATTTGATATATATACAGGCAATATCTCATATTTAACATTTGTATTTTCTTTTCTATTTATTGATTCAATTTCACATGCATCATCATCATCACAATCAGTTAAGATAAGCCAATCGCTGTAATTTTTCAACGCGTATACATTAATAGACATATTATTTTGTTCTTCAAATTTTGGAATTTGAGTCAAATCCATGGGAAATGAAATTTTATCTAAATTAAGAATGTCTCTAAAGTGTGGATAAGACAAAACTCTGTGTGGGTTATGTTTAGCTGGTCGAAGGGCTGAAACTATAGCCCAGGCAAAGCAACATTCATCGTTGGATTGTACATTTATTACTGCTTTTTTAGCCTGAACATATTTAGGCAAAGTATAAAAATTACTGCCCACAGTAAAAGGAACATATTTATTAACATTTAAATTAACCTGTATAATGTTGTGTAGGGCCCAACCACTATCTCGCTCTTGATATTCTTGCAGCTTTGTTAAAATTTTTTCATTGGCTTCATCGTACCATTTCTTCAGTTCATTGTTCTGATAAATCACTTCATATTTTGAATTAAAATAAATTGTCTTTACCTCTTCGGTTTTTGGAAGAATCATTTCACAAACTAAACATAATTGTGCTTTAATCGGTGCTATATTTCTAAGTTCATTTAATTTTGTTTGAATTAAATTAAATGTTGTTTGCAAAAAACGCTTTGGGTCTAATACTTTATTAGTGTTTAATATTGTACTTGTTAGCATTCGCCGTCGGAAAGCTGATTCTGTTTGAATTAATTCCAATTCCTTATCGGAAACATTTGTTTGATGCACATTTTTATTTACAACTTTATTTAACACTGTATTTATATAACTAGAGTATTTGTTATTATCACTTATTTTTTTGTATTTAATTTGTGGTTCGTTAATTTCCACTATAGACCGATTATTATTCTGGTTTAACACTGGATTTATAAATTCACCCCGAACATTTCGTTTTCTAATTTGTTGTTGCTGTGGACGATTTACTTTTTCTAACACAGACTGTATGTATGATTGGTACGAATTTTCCATCTGCAAAACACTTGGTCGCATAAGAAAAAACAAGAAAAAAAAAAAGTTTATAGCCTACGTACTTTGATGATGAATGTGATGAATAAAGTTGATTAACTGAGATAACTGAGTTTTATTTATTTAACACTTTTACATATAAAATTAATTTTTTTTTTGTGTGTTTTTAAACATTAGAAACCTACAAATGTAAAGTCTTGGTTTATTATTAAAAATTCTTAATGGGCACAGCAAAATATGTAGTGTTTCAGTACCTCTCATAAGCGTACATGTAGAAAATAAAATTGCGCTGCTAAACACAGATTTTGTCATGCACTGCGCTGTTCTAGTATCCCCAGGGTCTTTAACGCTATGTCAGCATTTTGTTCCAGTATCCGTATATACGTTCTGGCTACAATTTTTTTTTTATACAATGACGTCATTGTTTCAGAATCCCCATGGCTTAAAATGGTCAGTTACTTATCACACATTTATACATGTGTTATCACATATGATTACAATTATTACAATCGATGCCGACATTTATCACACAAAATTCTCAGAAATATACATGATAACGCTACTCATTTGTTTACATTGAACGGCGGCATCCCTTTGTGTTCCAGAACTCACATCTTACACTACTAATTTCATGTGGAGCTCATAAATTAGTATTTTTATTAACATTGTTGGATGGATCTTGAACGCTACGTCACTAATGTAATAACCCGCAAAAATGGTGTGAAGATTCATCTAACAAACTATTTTTTTTCACTTGGATTAATTAAATTAAATTTTTAATTTGTTTACAAAATTATGCACTGAATAATATATTAAAGTTTTGACATTCTTGGATTATTACATCATTAATTTGTCAACGGGCTTATATTTCATAAAAGAAAATTAAAGGAACTTGCAATTTGGGCATGAATGTCGCAACTATACCAAACCAAGAGATCAAAAGAATTTTTAATGAGCATTGTCCTTTAAGAATTTGTAATAAAAATGCTTAATATTGCAAAATTTCTAAATTGTACCCCAGGATTTTAAAAATATACAATTATAAACCTTTTAGAAAATACGTATTTACCATACATATTTAAAGGGTAAAAAGGAATACATTTTCGCCAATAAACAAACAGCTATTAAAAACACTTGTTCATGATATTTTTTTTAAATTACATTACAAATTTTTTTTAAGAAAATTCGCATCTACCATATCCATACATACCTTTCTGTTTGAAATACAAAAATCCTGAAATGAAGGACGTACTGAACTTGAAAAATATCTGAACAATGTTATGCAGGAATACAGTAGTTGTCTAGATTGGGTTACAAAGAGGCTTTATTTGTGTTTTTGATTTTGTACAAGGCATTTTATCAACAATAGAGAACATTGAAAAATTCCGATTTTTAACGCAATCCGGAAATATACTGTAAAAATAGAACATATTCAGTTGATTTCCTGATTCAATTTTCATGTTAAAAGTTAAATATTATTTTAAGCAGGATGAAATTCAGCTTGCCATAACATTAATAAATGCGATTTCTTGTTTCAGAATAATAAAACAACGTCTAATCGAAAGGAAAAACAAAACTAGGTAAGGAAATTTTAATCCATCAATAAGTAAATATTTTTCTTTGCTTCTTTTACATTAATTTTGCGCAGTTATATAACAGAGCGTTCGTAAATTAATTATAACGGAAGGAGACGTGCTATTTGAAAAATAATTAAGAAAGGATCAATTTTCTTTTAATATCAAATTACATACCGCCTAAGCTTATGTAACACGCTCTGGATTCGCTATTTAAATACATTTACATATTACCTGGGTACCTATTATCAGTTTTGTAGGAAAATGCTGTACAAAATATTGCTCTAAGAGCTTTGGCTACACTAATCAGTTTCTATGTAGTTGAGGAGCATAAATTTGGGCATTAGTCACACAAGTTAAAAGCCATTTCGGACTTGGCATAATAGCGTGAAGTGTTCTGCATTCGTGAATTCCCTAAACGAAACTTGTACTTAGATGCATTACGCTATCTGCTCATAATCTTAGAGTTTTGGGCCAGTTGCAAGGTTTTCCTCTCCGAGGACTCTATATAATCTGGTTTTTGCCCATTATGTTTTTACATGGAATTTACATACGGATAATAAATTCTGCTCCAGATGCGTGGAGCGCAAACCAAAGAACATTTTATGGCCAACTCTGAATAGAAAGTGTCTGCCGCGAATTAATTATTAAACATCGACTTTTTAACTGAGGACATTTTTTTCGCAAATGTGAGCATAGATTACAATTTTACAGGTGTAAGAACGACTTTTATAATAATAAATGGCAAGGAAACTCCTTTTTTTCTACTAGCTAAGGACTGGCTAGATTTATGGATTTTCTTTTTGCATTCATTTAATCCATATTAGGATATGGAATTTTAGAGCGCATTCGAAATAATCACGCAATTTAAATATATATTTAATTTTTGATTTATTAAGGATGGAATGTTGCTTTAAGATTGGAATTTTCAAACCCACTACGCGTTCTTAATATAAAACTCGAAAATATTGAAAGCTCAATGAACATTTTTCATACTTGATGTTAAATTTGATCGATCCTGAAATTAGAGATTCCCATCATTTGGATATTCCCGTATTAAAACGACCTTCTAACGTGGAATTTATGCAGCTCATTTTACCAAACTTAATTTAATTTCGATGAATGTCTGCTACATATGTGACATCATGAACGACTCTTATTGATTCCTTCCTATATGAGCTTTTATATTTGACATTTTTAAGCTATATGAAACATAAAGCAAGATGAGAGTGTGATTTAAATCCAGGATGATGCATAAAAGAAGAATAAAACTGTTTTGAGCTTTTAAATTGAAGTCTCATGTTATTTATTGATCAAAATTAATTGAAGTTTTGATGCTGGATTCTGCAAAGCTACGGTATCAATAACAGCAAATCAAACAAAGGTGGAAAAAAGAAGATTAAACCCTTTCAAGGACCCGTTATTGCAACAAAAGCCAAATCAAACGGTATTTTTAATTTTTGATGGAAGAAAATAAATCTCGTTGCAACCCCGTCCATAGGTATAAATTAAAAAAAAAAAGATGACTGCTGTAAAATATAAAACAACGTGCATTATTTCAATCCTTTGAAATCGAAGGATAATTCCACAGTAATAGTTGTAAACCCGAAAGAGAACTGCCATGGTTTTTCATTATTAATATCGGTTGTCTTTTGAGAATTATCTAAAAGACTTCTGACAGAAAGAAATGCCCACTTCAATTCCACTGCACAATATTCCTTGGAGAAATACCTTGAAATATTAAAGGGGCGAAATAGAACCGCAAGAATGTTAAAGGAATGCCTCGGATACGTAGCTTAGCCACTTTTCCATGCCTAAAGATTGGTGCATAGCCAGAATGACTCATTAGTAGGGAAAGAGAGTAATTGATAAGTCCCAGAGGAGATATTTGAGGATGCTGCAGGATCACACACAATAGCTTCAAGCTAAACTAAATAAATATGCATATGCAGAAATTTATATAAGGGCCAAAGATTAGCATTCGATGGTGCAGTGAAATAAATATGAGAAACTACACCTGGCATGGAATATAAAGGTGTCTAATTACAAACTTGTTTGAAGTTTGGCAGACTTTAAGCTTTCATCATTGTTAAGGATTTGCCTAATCAAGAACAATAATAACAATTAGCTTTTAGTTGTTCTAATTGAGACTACAATGGAGCTGCTTTGTCTTAAAGATTTTGTACCTGTGGTTTTAAACTTTGCATCAAATTATTATATTTCACACGTTTTATTGGTTAGCAGAAAGTTTGTCTCTCAAATGGAGCTGAAATAATTTTAAAACAGATGAACTCTGCCCTAACAAGGCTTCCGGATTGTCAAAAAAACATTTTAATATTAATTAATTAAACAATGAATAACTCAAAAACTATAACCCCAATTGAAGAACTGATTGCGTTTTTGGATTCTACGAATTTTTTTATATTTGTGTACCAAATTTCATCTCAATACGTTAAAGTTTAGATTTTACAAGAGCGCCGATGCAGTTGTGCATCTGACTATTAAGCGGTCATTCACCCCGGACAACAAAAACGATTACGCTAGCACCTGGCGCATAATGCGTGATGCAGTATTATGCAATCGAAGAATGCGCGTTACTCGCACTGCCCCACTTAGTTAATAGCTTTGTGGTGAGGGAATTTCGACCATAATGACGGTGATCGTCAGCTTTAGTGCGCTTGCGCAGCCAAATTCAATTGACAGTTCAGTCTTCGGTACAATATTTATAAATTACAACTGTGAAGTGTCAAGTGTTCTTAAAAAGTGTTAAAATGGAAATTATGGATAGTTTTAGGGCTCCGGTCAGGGCCCCACTATTATAAAAAACCTCTACGAGGCAAATATTAAATAATATCATGGGTATGCGAAGCGAACGCTAGAGCCGACCCGAAACAGTCGCGGATGTTTTTAAGGTTAGAATTTACAATATTTTACACAACATTTATAAAACCGAGCATAAATAGTAATAATAGTGCCGATTGTTGAGTACTTTACTGGCGATTTCGGATAAACAACTTTTATTTTTGTGGTGTTTAAATTAAACAAGAATCTCATTTTAAACGTAATTGAAATTAAATATTTCATTAGCTTAATTTCGCTGTGTGCAATGCGCAAAAGTCCTTATTATTTAAATTAATTGTAGCATCGTGCCTTATTAAAAGTGAGCCTATAATGCAACACAATTAAAATAAATAAATAATTAGTTTAATTAGATGATGGCGACTGACGGGCTGGAGTGCATAATTTATAATAAAAAACGCTGCAAGGAATTGGAGCTAAAGGATAATGAAACGTCTCTATTTATTTACATGATAAATTGTATTCTGTCGCGGCGATATTTAAAATGTTTTGTTGCACTTTTATAATGACTATTTGTGATTTATGCCTTTGAAGGAAAATCTCCAGCGTAATTTAATTATTGCAAAGACTTTGCAAAATGGAAATAGTTTAACTATGTTTTGAATTTAATTCAAACTTGAAAGTATCACTATTTAATTTCAAAATTATATTAAATTTCGAAGACACAAAGTTTCGGAACAGGAAACATTTTTAATATTCGGGCTTTTTATTTTATTTACTTAACTGTTGAAAAGTTGTCAAACTATTCAATTTAAATGTATGCTATTTGTAATATTTGTTCAAGTATGTTGCAGCATGTATCGCAGATAATTAACCATATTTAATTATTCGCAAATTCAATATTTAGTTGTAGTATAGGTAGAGTGAACAATTTAATACGAGTTAATTAGTAACGAACGTAATATTGTGAATTCAGTTTAACTATAGTTCAGACTTTTGCTTCGCCATATAGTCGAATATAATCCATGAAAGTGTAAATCTCAACAGATTTAATTGCTGGACTCGTAAAATTATACAATAGTTATAACACTTAACAATTGCAATCAGCAAAATGAACGGAACTATGTCGTATGTATAACCATTATTTTACAATTTGCATTCTTCAAACTTCCAAAACCTTTGACATTGTATTCTCAAGCACCATACAGTCGAAATAATTTACTATTATTTATTTAATTGGAATTTTCCTGCTTTATAATTAAGAACGCAACTTTACTTTTAGTACTTTCTGAATAGATTTAATAATAAAACAACACAATATGTAATAAGAAACAAACTTGGTTCCCATTTTAATTACGCGCGTTGTTATTTGATATTGAAATATTTTTAATCATAAATTAGAGCTTCCATATAAAACCTTAGAGGAATATCCATAAGGCAATATGCATCAAAATTAAAATTATTTTCGAATACGATAGACCGTTCAAAAAGTTTTTTAATTACAAATAGAATGGCTTTACAAATTTGCACAAATTGCATAATTTAAGAGAATCCGATTTAAGTTACTCGGTACTTCAACTAGGTAGAGGAAATTAGTTAAATATTATTAAACATATTCAAATGTTAGATTATAACTTTCTATCAAGTTGACATTTTTGACAGTAATGAGAATAATTTGCAAAGTTTAAAGTTGGCAGGAACTATTTTCATTTCAAGTTGTCGTATCGCTTTTGTATTATACCAAATTCTATTATGAGCGCCCTTTTTTTGTTAATAGTCATCCAGGCCATTGTACAAAGTTACATCTTTATTTTATTTCCTTTTTCACCAGCATTGAAACTTTATATCTCATGTCCGATCAAAGTTAGCAAATAGCAATTATATGTATAAATGAGGAGAATTTTATTAAATTAATCCGGTTACGGTTAATCTTCAATTATATGTGGTCTATTCTATTGAAGATATGCAAAGAAGATCTTGGGTGATGTGGGTACAATTAAATTGAATTACCTTCTTTAAGTTCTACTTAAGTTGGTAGTTTAGCTCTATTCTGAATGATAGCACGAGCATTACCCCAAACGAAATCTAATTTGAGTAAAAAAATATTCTTCAGCTGTAGAGGAACCTTCTTCCATAAAACTGTCCGTATCTATAAAATGTTATAGGACTTTTATTGTTTTGCTTGCAAAAAGGGAAACTTGGAATAAAAAAAAGTTCACTTAGTTCTAATAAAACCTTCCAGTTTAACACTGATCATCATGGATTGCTTTATTAAAATTTTCTGTTGCAAATTTGTTTGTATAATAAAAAAGCAATCTTTTATTATATATTTTTACATTCTTAGTCTAATCTTTAATAACGAAGTTTGAACATAAACAAAGTTTAATCCGACGGGCCCTAAGATTCTCTCAAAAGAGCTCAATAAACAGGCGACAGATCAAAATACTGAGCCTAAGTGACCCTCAAGTCAGGATAATCCATCCTTTTGAAGAATATGCTTTTCCGCAAAAAATTCGAGAACGTATTAATTCTTAATAAAAGATTTCGCATCTGCCACCATTTCTTTATTAGGACCCTCAACATCATAACTAAGTGGAAAATATGCAAGCAACATAATTAGTTCAATTTGTTAACTTAATTGGCTTGATGATGCGTGCAAACTGGTAGTCAAATATTAGTTGTAGACTGAAGGAAAATCTTGCAATAATCCATTGTGAAATCCACTCTTCTGTGCAATTAGTCAACGTTTATGTGTGATGCGTTGTTGTGAATAAAGGGCTGCTGGTTGATAATAAATAAAGGCTGTGCAAGGAAAGTGTCAACATGGCGTTCGTTGTATCGTCACGCGCCATCTTACTGACTCTATAAGCCAACTCAAACAAACAAAACTCTTATTTGATGCTCTAATATTATGCTAATTGCATTCCACAAATTTACCATACAATTCTATTTCGAATTGCTCATAAAATAGCGAAAGCGTAGGGATGTCTCTATTCCGACCACTATCAGTGCATCTCGCAGTTCTTCCCAATATGTACGTCCTCTACATTTATTTTTAAAGATAATTACAAATATATTTGAATTTTTCCGAAAATCCCGTATAAAACTATTACATTCAGATCTGTTTATAATTTCCTTAAGCAGTAAAAGGGCGCCGAGATAAATAATTCCTTTACTTTTTTATATATTTTTTGGAACTGGCTCCGGTAAGGTGAGCTGATGCAATATCCTGCTGGAATATAACGCCTAAAGCCCTAAAACATTCATATCTATTCTGGAAATTGACAAGTGAAATTGAAGTAGCTGCAAAGGCCCGAAACTAAAAACAGGGATTTGCTGGGGTTTGAGTGTCAAGCCAGTATAAAAGTTAGAACGGAAAATGTACAAGTTTATGAATTTAGTTTACCCACCTTTGTTCTCTGATTTTTATTGCACATTATTGCCGTAAAGGGTCGGCAACCATGCAACTTCAACCCTTACATATTGTGCATTCACATCGGTTTCTGTACTTATATAAACTTGCTGACATTTTGCTAAACCGATCTACCAATACCGAAACACAGGAAATAATATTGGTTTAATTTGCGCTTTGGATGTTGTTTACTTTGACTTTGAATTTGCAAGAATATTGATGGTTGTTTGTGGTTGCTGTTGTCCTCTGGTGCAAATGAGCGTGTATGTTATCGGTCTTGTCGAACAAATTTGTGTGATGCATTTTTATTTTAATAACGGTTTATTACAATTTTGTAGCCATCTATCAGCTTGAAAGCTTTTTATTTTTAATTCAGCAATTTTGTAATTAAAAATTATTCATAAAAATGTGCAGCGCTGGTATTTATTGTTCATTAAACAAAGTTTTTTAATCTGTAACATAAATAGTTGTAGCGCTTCAGTAATGTTGTTTTGTAAATTAATTTGCCAATTAAAATATTATCTATCTACTAAAGGCTAATAAAATAGTGGTAAATAAATTTCAGTCGCATTTTGAATCGATTATTGCTGGCTAATGCATATAAAGAAATTTTGATTTCAAATTTAATAATGATATTGGATTAAAATATAACAATATCATGCATATATGATGAACAAAAAGTCAACTGAAATATTTATACATCCAAAACAACAGTTTGGATATGCCAACTTTTCGTTTAAATTTATATGATGTATGCAAACTTTTTCTTTTACCGCATCCTGCATTTTAGTTATGCTTGAAATATGTTAAACTTTTAAACATGCATGTTTTTACAACATCTATCATCTAAGTTGCAATATGAAAAGCCACTCATTTTGCAAATGTATTAAAAATGGCCTTTTGTATGTATGCATTTTGAATCTGCATTTGCATTCACATTTTGTGCGAACATATAAGCGATACCATCTAACTTGAAAAGTATTTAATACATTACACTTGCAAGTATACGCGACTGTTAAAATGGTGAAAATAAAACTGGTGTAATCTTGTGAATCACTAAAAACTCACAAATGAAATTACGTTACTTTGGTTAAAGCCGAGCTCTGCACTTTGAAGCGATCAAACATTTTAAACGATTTAACGTGAAACTTGCAACATTTTAGAAAAATTTGACCTAATATAAAAAGTACATTTGGCCAAAAAGTTTTCCCAAGCGACTTGCATGATGGTCTTATTAATTTTTGGGCGGTGCCTGCAGCATCAGAGTGAAGAGCACCGTCCAAAAATAGAGCAGCACTGATTACAACTTTTTGACAGGTGAAATTAATTATATTCGTAGAAATATAATTTTGCAAGTTACCCAAAACGAGAGCACCACTTGCAAGCTTTAAAGACTCATTAAAAACAAATTACGGATCGGCATTCAATTATTTAGCGTAATCATAAATCTAGTTTCTGCGTTGGCATAATTAACTGCATTTTCATTATAGTTGGTAAATAAACTAAAATAATACTCGCTTATTAATGGCGTTTAAATTTAATTTGCTGATAAAGTGATTTCACAGGATTCTCTTATTTCTCCGAATATCGCTCGGAATATCGATACATTTGATAAATTAGTAACAAAATAATTTATTTAAATTTCGATTTCTAACATTATCGAATTGCCGCAATTCGAATTCGTCGTAAATGAAATTTTAAGACGCGATAAACCAACAAACTGAAGTAATCGGCATTTGTCCATAAGACTGCTGAAGCTGATTGGTATCCTTGTAAGAAACTAATAACCCACTGATGAAACAATTCATTGTAGTCACGTTTCGTGTTGGTCAACCAAGAGAATAGATGGCCCTCGGACATATTGAGGGTTAGTGGAACCGTTTATTTGAACCATTGTAACCGCAAATTGCCCGAATGATTGTTGTAGCCAAGAAAATAAAACTAATTTATCCGAATGCGATAGACGTACGGGCACACAGTCAGTACGTAAAGGTATTTTTAAGTTTTAAAAGGAATTCGTTCTTTTCCGCGTTGGCTGCTGCCTTTTGTGTGCGCTTTTATGCAATTTATGGTAAAAACTATAATGAAAATGTTGGTTTATGGGCTATGCTGCAGTTACATTTAAATTTCATTTTAAATAGAATTGTTTGTTCTGCGCGATAAGCTGCTGGCAGTTGCAGAGAAAGTATTGCAATTAAAATAGCAATTTTTTTCGATTTACTTTTCGCTGAAATTTCAGCTTGCAATTATTTTGTAATTTTGCAACTTCAGTTTCAAAGCATTAGTTTAGTATATTAGCATTTAAGCACTTTACAATTTAAATACTGTTTAAATATTTATTTAGATTCATTCGCGTCGGCGGGGAAGTTTGATGTTGAATATAATGAACGCATCTAGTTTCATAATTGTTTTAATTTGAATTTTAGTGCAATATCTATATTGAAATGAATCGATAAATTCAAGTTGGTCAGTTTGGATATTATATAATAAAGTGAAAATTAGGTGAATGTAGCCCGTAGGACTATGCTGTAAAACGTTCGCTAATAATATCATTCATCGAGGACTCTAATTAAGCTAGCATAGTAGATTAAAGGGTAATTTTCGCCGTATATTTGCCCCTCTGGCAGCTGATGTTGCCAGCACTAACCTTAACGACAGATTAATTGCATCACTTGATTGATGGCGCATTTTTATTTCTGTTTTTGAAACACTTTTCATGTTCTTGCGTTCGCCGCCCCCTCATCGCTATGTACATAGAAAAAGTACACCAGCATTAATTGAAACCGCATGTACTTCTACTCGCACTTGAATGATTAATAGAATATTATTTTTAATAAACACTATAATAATCGAGTTATTGTTGTTGTTCGGAATCGGGGGTGTGTTTCCGAAAAGTGTAAAAGGAAGGATACTAGATCTGTTTATCCGGAACACGTTTTTCACTGCTATAAACTAGCCGTTGCTCCTTCGGGAAACGTATTCGGTATTGGACCTGACTCGGGTTTCAAACATTTAGAAAAGATTGATTAAAATTTTGTTGTGTCCTTTTGACCGCATGTTTGGACAATTTCTGATCGGCATCATAACGTTATTCAATTACAAGTTTAGAATTTAAATCAGATATGCAAAATTGCAGAAAGTTTTACGGTTTATAAAATAAAAGTAAATCTACTACATACTTCCTTTTATAGAAGGTATAATATTATGTTAAGAGACTTCGCTATTGAAAACTTAGCGAAATATCCGGTATATATAGTGCATACTATAGCGTTTTCTGAGATTTTCAATAAAATACGTACCGAGAATAATTTGAATCTTAAAGATATAAATAAATCATGAAAGGTAAAATGATTCTTGGAAAGCATCGCTTTATTAACGTTGCCATTGACAGCCTGAAAACATGAAAAAACTAACTTTTGTTACTGACTTTAGACATTTAGTTATTTGAAGGATAATGATGCTTTAATAAGTGCTCGTATTAAAAATAGTGAGTGTCCTTAATGCGGAAAAGCTCATTGCCGCACTAATAAATTGCAATCTCCCTGCTGGAGCGGCAATATATTACTTTCAGCACTATAAGGGCATATATTTTGTGAATGTGTGTTTTTTTACATAAAGTGAGAAATGGCAGTATTTTGGCATTGTTATTGACGATGTAAAATTGTAATTAATAATCATGTCATCTGCAACGTAAAAAAATTGAAATAGCGAAACAAAGAGGACCACCCTTGGCACACTAAAATCAATAGCGAATGTGTAATTTTTTAATGGTTTATTTTTGTATTTATTTTCAATATTACTACTATTATAAAATGAACATAAATTAATACTAGAAACTATGATAGCGTTATCTATTTCATGAGTCGAGGGGGCAACACTTAGACATTGTCATTGTTAAGATGGTGTATAAATGTATTTATGGAATCCATTAGTCTTGTCAGCATATTCATGTAGGAGTGTGTTATAATTTAAATTTCTTGGTCAGGAATATCAGAATTATCACAAAAGGGGTTGTAATTAGGAAAGGGGTGTGTTTTATTACGGATTGCGGTAATTTATCAAAGGATTCAGGCTGTTTTATGTGCTGTGGTGGGTTTGTGAAAAGGACGCCTTGCTTGCGTTTGTCCTAAAACCCCGTCTGTTTTGTTCCATCGTCAAATTCACCATTATTCCATTGCCTTGACAAAGAAATGTTACATGTTTTGCAAATGTGCAAATTCTTCAACTGCATTTAATGTATCTAATAAAAATCATTTTACGATAAACAGCTTTAATTAAATTCAGTAAAAATTAAGTGCTTTATTGGATTTTAGTACTTCTATACACTCTGAAGCGTTTCGTACTTTCCAAGTAAATGCAATTTTGTTGTTTAAGAGAATGCTTTTAGAGTACAGTATTTAATTACCTACACTTTACTCGTCTTCTTTACAGAGATATCTATCGTCTTGATGATACATCTGCAACGAAATTTCCATTCATTGGTCATTCTCGCTTTTTCTTCCTCTCATCACGAATACATTCGTGTTTTTAGTTCATTATATCATAAAATTGACTTTTCCCATCTTATATCACCCACATATTTTGATAAGATAAATTTGAGCGCCAGAAAAAAGAGCATGCTTTTCTCAACTCTACTTTATGTAGAAATTCCATTCAAGTATATTTGAGGATAAATATTTTCCTACATCTCCAGTTTTTTCTGCGTCTCTACTCATATGTAAACAGTAAACAAATCATTCCAGAGTTTACCAACAGACGTCCTTTTATCGATTTTCTATTGTTATTTGTTTTTTGCTCACTCATTTCATGACTGGAGAATATACTACACGCTGAGATGAAAATGTTGTCAACATTTTTTTTGTTTTTGTTTTTGCTTTTAATAAGACCACGCACTTTTTTTTAAATAAACAAAAAGAAATGGTTTTAGGATATATTTTTTAATATATGAGGGAGAGACTTTGCCAGGATCACCAAGGATAGCTTATACTTTCCATGTAGCCTTGTGTTCAACCCTAATTTAAACCTATAAATTCTAGTCGGGGATTTATTTTCAACGTTGTTAGAAAATAACAATTTGCACTGTCAGAGCATTGTGTGGCTTTTATTTCGAACGAAAATGAAAAAGTTTGTAAATCAAAAGAAAGCGCGCGGCTATTTAACTGTATGATTAAAGCTTTTCTTACGCTAATTGGAATTTTTCTGCCGGGCCAGCGATTATACAAAGGATTAAATATTTATTCTGGCGATAAACGCTTCATTAATTTTATGTAAATTCGTAATTAATAGAGCGTTAAATGTACTACATGTATGTGTTTATTTTCTTGTAAAAAATGTAAATAACAAATTAATTACAGTCTGGTAATTATTAAAATGTGGAAAAGCGTGACAGTAGTTAAATTGAAAAATTCCTGACGGAACATTGTAGACAGAAGTACACGACGTGAAGGGAATCAAAGAAATAAAGCACGAGAACGAAAAAAAATGCGAAAGAATTCTTGAAATTGCACTCAACAAAAGCACAACTATAAGATTTATCTCCTAATAAACTAAGTCTCGGGGACGGTCTTTTAAATTGCCTAAAGAGGATTGACAAAATTAAAACAGTACGTCGACTTGAGTCGGACTAACGATATCTCGAGGGAAATTGGAGATTTTGCTTATTGGTTTCGTCTTATTTCAGATATTTTAAATATAGTACTCCTGTTTTCAGGATTTCAATACAGAAAACCTTCGCTTGGTTACTTTTTAAGTAGTTTTCAATGAACCCACTCTGATGTCGCTCTTGACACATCTAGGTCATACTTTTAATGGCTTAGGACATTATAAATTAAACACGTTGACTTTAGCTCTGAACTTGCAGAAAGATTTCACTTAACACATAAAAGAAAACCAAACCATATGAAAAATAACCACTCCAACTTTTCGCTTCAAGCTTTTGTTACTATTTATGATATTGGTAGTGAATAATATATAATTTTTGCTATGGCATAATCCTTCAAAGCTTCGCCTGAAAACCATTTAAATCCTGCTCAAAATTTGCCGGGGTAATAATTCGAGCATATTCAATTTCCTTAAGGTTAACAATTGATCTAGTCAAAGAAATTACACCAAACTGAACCACTAGTGTATGTGTTAGATATATTGATTATGTCTGGAGTGGATGGCATAGTCAGCGAGGTGTTAAGAGAGCTGACTGTTGAAGTAGCTCGAGCGAGAAATAACACGACCTCGGAATCCCAGCCATAGCTTTGCTGTTTGGTGAACGCACCACTCACCACGTTAATAATCCTTATGGCTGAGGGATGGAAGTCATACGAGTATACATGAGTAACAGTTTCTATGTATGTTGGATGGAGTTGGTTTGCAAAATAACTATCCATTTTAATTCAAAGTTCATCTAAGAACTGCGGTCCTCGCATGTGGAAGATCACAGGACTCTGGAAAATTTCCTATCGGCGTAACACTAACAGCTGGTAGATTTTCTTTGGCGAAATTTCTCTGGAATCGATTATTAAAATTGCTACTACGCTATAAAAAGTTTTGTTGTACTTAAACGTGGACTTTTATGGTTCCAGGGTGGGTAGGCAGGAAATTGCTGAAATAGGTTTTTGATTTTATGTTTTTAATATTGCATTGCACTTAGTGTTCCAAGATTTCTATACTTATGCAGCAATTTACTTCATAATTGACAACTTCACTAATTTGTCTTCAAAACTACTCGAAACCAATTCCAAGCGACTCGGAAAACCAGCAAAATGCAATTTTAATAGGATGATAAAAAATACTCGAAAATGGAAAGACTATAAAATGAATATGAAGAAATATTATTGCAGATATTTTAAAAATTTATTGCATAAAAAAGTTTGCATGCTGTTTCTTCAAAAAGGTGTTTTTTATCGTCCATAAATCAATATGTAATACAAAAGAATTTAATAACAATAACTCATATATCAGAAAATATCTATAATGGGAAAGATATAGCTTCCAAAAATGGGTTTCAGCAACGAATGTTTCCTGATTCATTGTATTCACCGTATACACAATATCAAAAATAAATATTATATTTGTCAGTCTTAGGTTTAGGAGCGTATGATGATTCATAAATCAGAGGAAATAGCTTAACGCAATCAAAAGCACAAAAGCTCTATTACCTGGAGTTAAATTCATATGAATTATGAAAGTCTACAGTTTTGAAGACTAATTACTCTCTAATCAGTGCACCGGGGATTTTCTCGATTAAAATCACCCGACAAGACAATATGGTCTATAATTGAATGCAAGTGGCGGAAATCTGTTCATTAAATTTGATTAGTTGAAAACTACACCTACACTTACAAGAGCCCTGGATTCATGTTAAGATTTGTCTCATATTCTCGTTCATAAGTGGTAACCAAAGTTTATTTCGTAGACTTGCATTGAAATTGAATTTGAACAGGTATTGACGTAATGTTGGATGGAAAGTAAAGCAGAAATTCATTTTTCAATAGTGTAATATTGTTTTGCTATTGTGTCGTACATATTGGGATCTCATCCGGTGTTTGAGAGGCCTGTGGCAGCAGCTGTAGCAGGAAAAGAACATTTTGTCTACGAGTAGATTCGGTTTAGTCGAGAAAAGCAAACAAGGGTGTTTTTAAAGGGTTTTCGTTCGGCATTTACCTTCTTTTTTTCCACTGTGCACCACTGATTTAGTATTTAAATAAAATTCACCAACCAATTTTGAAGTTTATGTTTACATTTTAAGGAGCTGCTTGTTTGTCTTTTGTACATGGATATACCTACTGAACTTCGTAATTTTGAGATGTTCCAATAAAATTTGCTACACTTTGATAAAGCTCATAAGCTATTGTGGTAACAAATAAACTCATATTTCATCTCACATAAAGCCCTTCAGGTTGATATGAAAATGGCGTCATAAATCCAGCTAACTCTTGTTGTGCTCTCCTACAAATTCCATCAGGGCTTGACTTAATAATTGTGGGATAATTTAAATTCCATCCAGTAATATTAATATTGCTTCAAGTTTCTGCTATTGTGAGCAGCCATTATTTGTTTGTTATTAATTAATGTATCAAAATATGATTGTCTGTAATTAATTAAATTAGAGAAGAAAAATAATGAGCGCTACTTTTTTGTTAAAGAGCTTAATAGAATTTTTTTCAGGATTTTGCTCAATAATTCTCAGATTTCTTTTATGATGGATTTTTGACTTTCCGGCAATAATTCTTCCTGCACCTTTATTACTAATTAATTATTATTAGAAACAATAAAAAACGGCTCTTAATTAAACGTTTTTAATTAAAAGGAATTTAGTCTGTGTATGACAATGCAAATTTATGCTATAGATCTCATTTCCATTCAAAGTGTTTTGTTCTTATATTTTAATGAGCAAAACCCAGAAATTAATTTTTTCATGTTTGTTTCCTTTTTTTCCTCTATTTTCTTATATCACGTTTCGCGAGGTTTGTTCTCCGTAATTATGAAACGTATAACATCACTGGAAGATTACATTTCAGTTTGTATTCGTTTTCGTATCGCATGAAAATGAAATATCTAAATAGTTCTTTAATATTTTTTAAATAATTTAATTAGCTGCACATTTCGGTTAATTAACTTCGGCTATTATGCAGGAAGTGCAATTTCATCATTCTGCTAAAAGACACCAAAGTAGAAGAAAACAAATGGAAATTCAATATTTTCTCGATAAAGCTAAGAGCTATTTTGTTGACATTTCGTACAATAGACACAACAATTCAAGGGCTGGGAGTTTACCAAACTTTTTTCATATTAATTAATTTTCAACTTCGAGCCAATTATAGTAACTTTAATTTAAAACTTTCTGTAGCTTCCAAAAAGTGTGGTGGATTTAAAAAAAATTCAAAGCCATCACACTGAAGTGTAGATCAATAGTATTATTATTGTTTGAAACTCTTTGAGGGCCTTTTTGATTTAAAATGACAAACATTGTCACGTACAGTCAATATTTGAAGAGACCGACGAACTTTGTCACTATCATATGCCACAAACCCTTTTAAATATCACACCACCATTGTAGTATCCCGGGTTATCTTCCTGGATAGTCGTCTTAATTCAAATAAAACTCACTCTTGTTTCTTCACTAATAACTTTATTCTCGTCAAATGTCAATTCTGTACTCCTTCACAAAATCTCTATCTCTCCTCCCATCTCTCACATCCCTTTTTACTTATATCATACGTATAACAATGTAAATTGTTGAGTGGGAGTTAACCATTTACGTAACTTAAGGGTTAACTTTCTAAGAAGTACATCTGTGTTTTCTATAGATGCTAGCTTTCACTAACGGTAATGTTATGTAACAACTACAAACTAATAAATATATAAAGGGTTTGAAAATAGTATCTTCTAAGAATCACATTTATGTGTTCGCATAGAATACGCTAACTTTCGAAAAGTGACCGTTATACATCATTTTAGATCATAAACTATATACTAATAAATCCTAACTTAATATTATATAATATAAAATATAACTAACTTAATTACTATATAATATAGAATATAGAGAATATACTCGTATATGTATAGGTATACATAATATATGACACCTCCGTCCTTATGAAAAAAAAAAAAAATGAACATTTTTTTTTTTTTTTTATTTATTATTATAGTGACTTCGATATGAAGTTCTACCAAATGACACTGTAGGTTTTGACTCTCTACTACTATAATGTACCTCTTCGTCTTCTTCTTCTTGTTCTCTATCTTGGCTTCCTCTAATGGCGTTTTGTGAGTTGTCAGATTTTGTATGTACATTTTGTTCTACTTTAATACACAAACTAGCAATACATCCACATTTATTTCTAAAACATTTTTTATAAATTTTATAAGCTACATAAGAACACACTACTAAAGCTAATATGTATGCTAGATAAGACACATGATGGCTGTAAAAATAATTTGAGGTTTGTTCAAAATGGTCAGACTCATTTTCTAACTGTCCCAATTTATGACTAATAAAATCTAAATTTTCTGTGTTTGTTTTGAATGTTTTTAAGTTTGTGTTAACAAATAATTTACTTTCATTATTAGTTTCTTTCTTGTAGTCACAAAAGTCTTCGAAAATATCTATGGTTGGTATAAATTCACTTGCAAATGATTTTATTGTTACACTATCACTTGGAATTAATGTTGTTGAAGCACAATATCCTTTACAATTCGCGTTTAAAGTAATACTACCAAAATCTTTTAATACAATATCAGTATGAGCTGTTATTCCGTTACAAGTTAATGTAATAGTTTCAATTTCAGGTATTGTATACAGCCATGTATTTGCAGATTCTAATTGAGTAAATACACTATGTTCTAGTTGGTTGATCTTGCTTTGATTTTTACAAATAATAGGTAACTTAGTGACACCTTGATATAATTTAACTTCACATGAATTGTACAAATGTGCTAATAGGACTGGCTTTCTTTGCTTACAAATATATTTAAATACGCTAATTTCTTTACAATTTTGTAAATCTAAATCTGAATAACCTACAAATTGCTGCTTAGTTTCGTCAATTAACAAATAAATAAATGATGGTTCAATATAAACATAAGTTAAATCTGCGATTTTTGAAGGGAATTTATTTAATTTAAGAACATGAAATATGGTGCTTTCAAGTAATGGAATATTTATTACATAAACCAACTTATCTTTCTGGAAGTAGATTTGTATTTTTAAGATGTTATAAATTGCATGAATATTATCACGATCTAATGGTACTGGAAAATCTAAACCTCTTGGAATGATATCGAAAAGTGTACTTAATTCGTTAATTAATTTTTTAGGACTCATTATTGCTGGGTGTAAATTTCCTAATTTTGCTTCTAAAATTGCGTTAGTAAGTGTCATAATTTCTAGCTGAAATTGTTGTAATGTTACCTGGAATAATGCCATGTGTTCTTTCAAATCTGTAAATAGTTTAATATAATGAATTTCGTCAGTGTTTAGTTTAATGTGTGCGGCTATTTTTTTTATATTTTCGTTTATTATTTTTTTCATTAAAATCTAGCGAACCGATTGTATGATTAAAATTTCCTATTGCTGATTGTACAATTTTACATTGCTCTTTAATTAAATGAGATATCGTTTGCTCATTATTTGCAAATTTATTAATATTTTTATTAATATATTCAGTATCATCAGAGTCTAGTGTACCAAAAAGAACTTTAAAACCTTTGCCTATTATGTTAAACCAACCACGTTTAACTCGTGTGTTTCCTGAATCATGACCTACTAATTCTTTTAATTCCTCGAGTTCTGCATCTAATTTTTCTAACATTAATGACGTTGTTATATTAAAAATTTTACAAGCAGTGTTAAATGACGTGAATTTGTTTGTTCCACAAATATTTGAAGTCAATGTTTGTTGCCTTTGTAAAAGTTGTAATTTAGACGTAAATAGATTGAAATCAACAAATGTTACTAATCTCCACTCTTTGTTGTAGAACCTAACTTCTCCAACTCTTTCGAAGTGTATACCAGGGGAATTTCCATAAGTTGTTATATTATAAATGTTTCCATGATTTGGTTCCGCAATTGATTCGTAAAGTAGACACAGTACTACCAATATAAACCTATAAAGAATAAACAAAAGTGAAAATATATTATTATGAAAATATATCGATAATTCTGCTTCTACTCATAAAAAGATTTTAATCGGTTAGCATGCACCTTCATTGTTTTTCTACCCATCTTTATTGTATAATTTACGTTTGAATTTTTAGCAATAATTTGATATGGTCCCAACCATATGGGTAGTAATTTTTTACTTCTTCCCCTTCGAGATGTTTCATCATGCAAAAGTACTTTTTCACCTATGTCAAATTGTTTAATGTTTGTTTTCTTATCATAGTTTACCTTATATTTCTCTTTTGATTTCATAATATTTTGTTTTGCTATTTTATGCGAGACTTGGAATTTGTATTTCAAATTATTTAAATAATCGTCATAATTATAATTAAACATCGGTTCTTTACTGCATGATGAAGGTAAAGTTGCTTGATATCCAAATATCAGTTCATGAGGTGTATACAAAGTTGAAATATGTGGGGTTGTATTATAAACAAACATGCCATATTGAATAAATCCATCCCAGTTTTGTTGTGATTCATTAATAAAATGTCTTAAATATTCTGCTAATGTTCGGTGAGATCTTTCAAGTTGACCATTAGATTCTGGATGATAACTAGTAGTTTGAATTTTTTTTATTTTCAATAATTTGCAAACATCTTTAAACAAATTACTTAGAAAGTTTGTTCCTTGATCCGTTAAAACTTTTAGTGGAGTACCGTATTTACAGATAATTTGCTCAACAAATGCTTTTGCTATTGTTTCACTTTCTTGGTTAGGTAATGGAACTGCTATACAATATTTTGTCAAATTATCTTGACAGGTTAATATATATTTATTTTTGTCTAATGTTTCTGTTAAAGGACCTACTATGTCTAGCGCAATTTGTTCAAATGGTTTAAGTGAAGTAGTTGTAATTTCCATAGGAAGTCTTGTTCTGTCGTCAAATAGTTTGTTCTTTTGGCAACTTTCGCATGCTTTTATAAATTTTTCGACATCTGCTTTCATATTAGTCCATCTATATAACAATTTAATTCTGCTTAGTGTTCTAGTGATACCTTGATGTCCACCTAACGGAGTATTGTGATATTCTTTTATTATATTTAATTTTTCCTCTTCACTTAATTCATTCTTGTCAAAATTATTACAAATTGATATTCGAATATCGGTATTTAAAAATAAGTATTTAATTATTACATTAATTTTATTCCATATAGTTTCTGGAACATTTTTGATTTTGTTGATGGCTAAATGTTTTATATTGTCTTTTTTACATAATTCTCTTAGAGTGCATAATAGTTTCCAAATTAATTCCAAATCTATATTATCAGTTTCAAAATCTTTATACATAAGACAAAATAAATTCTTTTCTTTTGATATCTTTAAAATTTCACCAACATTAATATTACTTGATTCGATTTTACTTACTACATCAAATTTAAGATCTAATTCATTCAAGAATACTTCATCTTCTAAAATATTTAAATTTATCGGAAAAAAATTAGCTAAATAAACATCTTGTTTCATATCAAAAAAATAAACGTTTGATTCACTTACGTTGATGTTATCCACGCATTTCTTTATATTTTTCTGAAATTCTATATAACTATTAATAGAGTCATCAATCTCACTAATCATATTAACTGTTACGCAAACGTTTTCGTTGTAATATGGCAATCTACTTAAGAAATCAGCATTTCCATTTGCTTTGCCTGGTTTATAAACTATACTATAATCATATCCTTCTAATTTTAATTTAAATCTATCTAGTCTTGTACCTGCATTTTTAATTCTAAAAACATGTGCCAAAGGTTTGTGGTCAGTACATATTATAAATTTAGTGCCAAATACATATGCTTTAAAATAGTTTACTGCCCAATATATAGCTAACATCTCTTTTTCTGTTGTACTATAATTTGTTTCTGCAGCATTTAATGTACGGCTTGCAAATGATATCGGCAAATCTTTTCCAATTTCTCCTTGCGATAACACAGCACCAATCGCTTTATTACTAGCGTCTGTTGAAACTACGAATGGTTTTTCAAAATTTGGAAATTGTAAAATTGTAGGAGATGTAATAATACCTTTAAGGGTTCTAAATGCATGCTCACACTTGTCTGTCCAAACAAATCTAACATTTGTTTTTAACAAATTATGTAAAGGTTGTGTGATTTTAGCAAAACCGGGTATAAATCTTCTATAATACGATGCTAGACCTAAAAATGATTTTAAATTTTTTTCATTATTTGGAGTTTGAGCTTCTGTAATTGCAACTACCTTAGATGGATCAGGGGACACCCCATCTGCGTTTATAATATGCCCTAAATAAATAATTTCTTTCCTCAAAAAGTTACATTTGTCTGGATTAAGTTTTAAATTTGCATCTCTAATTTTCTTAAATACATCTACTAATCTGTTATTATGTTCTTTTATACTATCAGCATATATAACAATGTCGTCTAAATATACAAAACATTTAAGTCCTTGTAGTCCACTCAAAATCGTATTCATTAATCTTTGAAATGTAGCTCCGGCTCCTTTTAATCCAAATGGCATTCTATTAAACTCAAAATGTCCATCGCTTGTTGAAAAAGCTGTTTTTTCTTTATCAGTCTCTGACATTTTTATTTGGTGATATCCAGCAGACATATCTAAAGTACTGAAGTATTTTGATTTTCCTAACGAGTCTAAAATATCATTTATTCTAGGTAATGGAAAACTATCACCAATTGAACTTGCATTAATTTTTCTAAAGTCAATACATACTCTCCATTTTTTATTTCCTTTAGAATCTGGTTTCTTAGGCACAATAACTAAAGGTGAATTATATGGACTATTACTTGGTGAAATAACTGATTTTTTTAACATTTCGTTAACTTCTTTTTTTATTATTTCTCTTTGTGCAAAAGGTAGTCTATATGGTTTAGTGTGAATAACAATATCTTCTCGAATTAAAGGGATTTTATGCTCAACTTTGTCTGTGTAAGAAAATACATCACCTTCTAATAAAAATATATCTGAATATTCATTACATATTTCTTCAATTAATTCGTGCTCTTCTTTGTTTAAATGATTTGTATTAATTAATTCTTTTAATTTAGTGATTCTATCAAAACTTGACTGGAATGAACTATTAATGCTATTAATTGAATTAATGAAAGTTTGATCTATTACGGCAAATTCTAAGTTTAAATTGCTTGTGTCTAATTTAACATCTTTGTCAGATGTATTTAATACACTAATTATTACTTTACCATGTTTAACTACCGATAGACTATCACTAATAATAACATTCTCTTGAATTTTAGTTTTATAACAGATTATTTGTGAATTGTTAGGTATATTTTGTACCTGAACTGAAATTATATTTTCCGATCTCATTGGTAAAATTGTTAAAATATTTTCGAAACTGAATACTGTCCATTTCCAATTGTTGATAGTTAGTAAATTAGTCTCAAAATCTAAATTACACTTAAATTCAGTTAAGAAATCTGCTCCTAGTAATCCATCTGTTTTTATATTAAAATCATCTTTAACTACAAAGAATTTATGTACTACATGTGATGTACCACACCTAACTTTTAAATAGCAATATCCTATTGTAAACACTGGTTCTAAAGTAATTCCTTGTAACTGTAATATTTTATCAGTTTTTATTATTTCTAAATTTTTAATTTTATTTAATTTAATTAATGAAATATCTGAGCCTGAATCAATCAATAGTGAAGCGCAATTATCATATACATCAACATCAAACTGCATTTCCAAAAATTTTATCGACAATACGTTTCCAATCACTTTATTATTTATTTTACTTTCATCTAAATCTATTATATCTTTTTTATCTTCTATTTTACTAAATTCTAACCTCGATTCTAACATTATATCTTCACTTTTATTTTTCATATTTATATTATTTTTATACTTAATATTTGTTATATTTTTATTATTATTTTCTTTTATAAAATTTTCTGCAGCTAATCCTAATTCTAATTTATTCCCTAAATATTTGTCTTTTCTATTATTTATATTACTCGTTTCTATATTATTTGAAATTGTCTTAATACTATTACTAAAACTAGTTTGATTATCATTACTTATTATTATGATTTCTTGCAATCCTATATTATTATCATTAATTTGACTATCATGATAAAAAGTGTTTGGAAATCGATTTGTATTAAATGCTATTTGATTTGACATATTACAATTTAGCGGTCTTTCTAGAATTTGCGCTCGTCCGAAAGACCTGTACCATTTCCCGAATAATTTCCATAACTTTGTGCATTATTATGACTAACTTCATTGCTATTTATAGAATTATAAGGTTGTTGATTGTATGTGTTATAATTACTAAAATCATTATGTTGATCCCTGCGATTATTCCAATAAGTATTTTGATGATTGTATTGTGGATTATATTGCCTGTTATTGGAAAAATTAGAACGACTAATTCGTTTATCATTATTAAATCTCTGTTGATTATAATTTCTATTGTTTTTTACGCGACAATCTTCTATGTTGTGATTATTTCTGTGACAAAATGTACAATATAATTGAACAAAATTTACTCTTTTAGGTTGTGTATTACCTTTTAATTCATTTTCTAAATCGTTCGATTTTTTAATTAATTCATCTATATTGCTTAAATCTAATCCTACTAAAGTTGCTCTTATCAATGGGTTTATCAAACCTTTACGAAAAATGGGTCCTAAAGTTTTATCCAAAGCGGTTTTAGTAGCTTTAAAATTATTTTCGGTCATATTTTGAAAATGGATGCAAGAATCTAGATAATTACTATAAATATGTTTTAATCTACTTCCATACAGTTCAGTTGTTTCATTAAATGCTTGCTTACAGTTTAATAATTCCATATTCCAATCGTGATTACTTTTTTTATTGCAAAATTTGCCAGTCAGACATTTTTTGAATTGATTCCAATTTTCAAATTTAGTTTCACCTATTTGGGTCTTAACATCAATGCTTAATTTTACAGGTACTAACAATGTAAAAAACATTAAGTGTGATTCGGTTGCTAACAATAATAATACAGCTTCAACAGATTCTATAAAATTTTCTACTGAACGTGTATCAGTATTACAAGAAGGTATTATTTTTAAAAATTCCATAACAGAACTAACTTTTGCTGCTTCAGAACCAAGTTTTGCAGACTGAATTGCTAATCTTTCTGCTTCAGTAGCCATTATAATAAGCAAATATTTAAAATCAAAGCAAGTAAAAATGTATTTAGATTATTTAGTAGTATTACGTACAATTCAAAATAAATCGGATAGGATAATAAAATGCACTTACATAAAACTTTTCATTTTCTTGTTTGTTGTTGAGACTAAAGGTTGCTTCAGAAGGCTTCCACAAGTTGATGCACTTTTTGTTTTTTTTGCTCAGTTTACCGCTGCCACCAAATGTAGTATCCCGGGTTATCTTCCTGGATAGTCGTCTTAATTCAAATAAAACTCACTCTTGTTTCTTCACTAATAACTTTATTCTCGTCAAATGTCAATTCTGTACTCCTTCACAAAATCTCTATCTCTCCTCCCATCTCTCACATCCCTTTTTACTTATATCATACGTATAACAATGTAAATTGTTGAGTGGGAGTTAACCATTTACGTAACTTAAGGGTTAACTTTCTAAGAAGTACATCTGTGTTTTCTATAGATGCTAGCTTTCACTAACGGTAATGTTATGTAACAACTACAAACTAATAAATATATAAAGGGTTTGAAAATAGTATCTTCTAAGAATCACATTTATGTGTTCGCATAGAATACGCTAACTTTCGAAAAGTGACCGTTATACATCATTTTAGATCATAAACTATATACTAATAAATCCTAACTTAATATTATATAATATAAAATATAACTAACTTAATTACTATATAATATAGAATATAGAGAATATACTCGTATATGTATAGGTATACATAATATATGACACCATATAGATTTCAGGGCTCTAATGTTTCCGTAAGCAAATGTAAAATGTCTAAAGCTCAGCATTACAATGCAACTTCCAGGTAACTTATGCGACTTAATTTCTAAGTTCAAATGAGCAAGTTTAAGTCAAATTTAAATATGTTTTCAAAGTGGGTGAAAATTAAAATGACTTAAACTTTACATCAATTTATTTAAAAAGTTTTAAAATAAATTATGGTTTTAAGTGATTTTCTATTAAATTTTAACGGGAAAACGCCCGGTATATGAGATTGAGAAGCCAATGAGGCTGAAATTTGCTGACAACTTCTATCATACACGACAACGCTCAGGGATGGATTATATTGATTTTCCGATTGATATATGAAATTAATAAAATGTACATTATTCCCTTGTGGTATCAGACCATATTCAAAATAATTTAGTTCAGCAAATTTCATTATTCAAATTACTATTGCGTTCGATTGATTAGCATGGCATTTACATTTATCAATCCAATTTTTATTTGATGGCCCTGACAAATTGGATAATCGTAGATATGACTAATATAATTAATAGCGGGGAATTTTCAAAAATAATAATAGTAATTCACGACAAACAGTTTTTTTTCTCTTCTTTATTGTTTGGATGGTTGCTAGCTATTAACCCATCAATCAAAAAAGTAATCATGCATGTTTCTAATTACAACACATGCTGCTGCTTTATTTCAGGATTAAATTGTTGTTTTTTCGAATATATTTTGCGCCGTTGGATTAAGTGTATGTATATTTATGTAATGCACAATTTCATGATTAATGGCGTAAAATATTGATTGGCTGTTTGATTGAAGATAAGGTACGAAATTGCAAGAGATGGAAAACCTTGGTGAATCTTTAATGGAGAACGTTTAATTTTAATCATGAAAATTTTACGTCCAATTTACCTTTGTTCTACCGCAATTTGAATGTACATTTATCATATTTTCGATTGAAATTAATTAAAAATTCTGAATTTCATTAGTAAATAATTTTAATAAGAATAATCCTGGATTATTAGGACGTGCATTTTGGGCCAAATAGCTTCTTCACTATTCGATTGGATCCATTAGCTTGAACACTAATAAAAACCTAGTCATTGTTATTTTAATGGAAGAACTTGATGGATTAGGTTTGCTATTGTACTACTTTGTGCTCCCTAAGTTAAATCAGGGATATAATTTTCTACGGAATCTCTTTGATCGAATGCGGTTGAATAATTTCGTGGCAACATTTTTAATGAATTTACGAAATTGGATAAAGGTTCGATAAATTTTTTTTTCGAAGCAAAACAATTTAAATTAAATTTATATAAAGGAGAATTTTGGAAGTTATACACGTCAAGGGGGTATAGTTCTATATAAAGTCTTGCAAACTGAATAATGTTTTACTAAAACAACAGAGTAACCCAGATTCAATATCAGTAGAATGTATATACCACTGAAAGGTTTTAGCTTCAGTTTGGGGACTTATAAATTATACTCATAAAAATAGGAAGAATGCTGCTACTACATGTTATTGAGAAAGCCAAGAAATAATATTTTGTTGATCAGAAAATAGCGAAAACTAAAAGCTTTGGAAATAGTAATTTATGTTTTTGGTCTAAAATAATAATAATTAATCTAATGTAGATGGTAAAAAATCATATTAATCTTGAAGATGAATGAACTGATGTTTATGTATCCAGATGCTGCTTAATCGTCTTTTGGTTAAACGCAAAATTCACCATTCAGCATAAAGCGCGAGCCTTTGTATAACTTTTTTTGTGACAGTTGATTAAAACGCTGTAAAATGTGTCGGAGACGGCAATTTATATGCGAAATCTACCAAATGTTTCGAAAATATTGTGGATTTATACTGCTGCATTTTATAGTCAATCAAATTTGCCAAGTATACAGAGTGCGTGTCTTAAGCTTAAGTAGTTAAATTGCTTTTATTTCTGTTTAAGATTGATTTTTTTTCGGCTTTCTTGTTTTATTGCATATATATAAAGCTCTTTTGAAAAGTGCGTTAAAACCTTTCAAAGGGAAATCGTTCTTTATGAAATCGCGTGAATAAATCTAAATTTTAACACACTTTTTTTTCTGTTACAGATTATATATTTACTGCACTACAAGTTTAATCGGTAAGCTACATTTGGATTATTCAATTAAATTTGTGTATTTGGTAGAATTATTAGCGATTTTAAAATTAAAGGGGAAATAAAATTGAATTAAATATCACTGCCGGAATATTACATCGAATTATAAATTCCTTAAATTTACAAACGAAATTTAACTAGAAACACGAATCGATATAAGAGCCAAGCTGACAAGGGCTGAAAATAGGGCAAGATAAAATCTACTTTATGGTTTGAGGGAGACTTTTCGTCCAATTCGTGTGCGGCCTAAACCTCATTTGAACCATATTCCTTCTTGCTGTTCGAATTTCGATACATATTTTCATAAACATTATTCGTTTCTCCTATTAGGTGTTGCTGGTTGGTTTGTTGCGAATGAACTTTCGAAAATGTAGATTCAGCAATTAAACAGAGTTTAATTAGGGCTTTGTTTGTCGGAGACACTAAACCGGCAATCTCCAACATGTATAATATTCCTTTCAATTAAAGGAATTTCATAAACACTTCCACCCTTTATAATATGTGTTTATAGTGGTGTATTCCTGTTATAGTTCCCATAATCTTACAATAGAATTATACTTATAATACGTCATTGTTACATTTTAATTAGAAATTTAATCTGCCATAAGAATAGCAGCATAGTATTAATGACTTGATAATAATTTCCAAGATAAGCAACTATAGTGGAAATCTCGCACATCATTTTCAGGATTAAAGTAAAATTGAATTATCTCATATTTAAATTATGTTCCATCTCATGAAATGCCGTAGATGTCAAAATCTTATGAAATTTTAAAAGGCAACTTGTACTATATAAACTCATAAAGCTAAATAAAATTTGATAAAGCCGAATTTATATCTGGAATGCAATATTTTTAACTTTGCAGAAATTATATTTCACTGGTGTAGGAGATATGGAAAAGCTGGGTCATTAAGTAGCTGAAGATTCTACCTTAGAATCGTTAATGTTGCCACTTTATCATGTTGTTAGTATTTGATATCACAATTGATAAGATCGCATTGTGCATCATAGAGATTTGAATTGCCGATCTAATTTGAGATTAAACGCTGCAGAATTTATTGCACTGCGTAAATAAGTATTATTTAAAAAATGGAATTATATTACGCCGAATTTCCTATAAATGCGGAAAAAGTTTGGGGTAAATACGTATTTGGTGGAGCGCTGCACCATCTGCGTTATGCTGCAAGGCATTTTGTTTGAATATGTTACTAACACGGTTTTGACAATTTTTTTTTTCTTTGTAAAAAGTTTGGCGGAAAGTTTGATACATTTATATAAGTGGATTTGTCAATGCTTCCGAATAAAAAAATATATATGTAATCGCTTGGAATCGACATGATACCAAAACTGACACCCATAATTGAAGTTTTTGATATAAAATGCTGTGAAATATTTTAACAACTCATCTTCATTTTGAAACGTTAACCGAACAAAACACTGTTTTTGATGTAGCTTTTGTTCAAAGAGCTTTGTTTTATATGATTTTTATATGGTAGTGATGTAAACATTTCGTTTGATAAAATTCTGCTCGACACTTATCAGGCTTGTTTTTTATGGTAAATGTTCTGAATATGAATATGTATGGTTGTCTAAATAGTTACATGGCACATTGTTTTGAACATCCGATAAGATAAATTATCCTTAAAACATTATCGCATTATAAACTCCAGTTTCTTGAATCAATTTACATAAACTTATTAATGAAAACTTGGTATATGTAAAGATTACATGCTAGCAGCATGTAGTGAATATCAATACTTTGGGGAACAGCCGAAATAGACGACAATAATTTACATTTTACTAGATAGAAATTGGGAACACAAATAGTCGTTCTATAAATGCAAATGTACGACTACTTACAAGAAAATATGACAAACTGATGATATTTTGTTTGAAATGCAATATATTTTTAATTAATAGTATATTAATCTGAATTTGTCATATAATGATATAAACTACGCTAAATAGCTAAATTAAATGCTATAAATAATTTTGTAACAAAATTATCAGCGTTAATTATTTACATAACTATAGCATTGTAATGGTTTCAACATTAATAAATTTGTCATAAACCGGCACATCAAAGCCATATATCACTAACAAATTTAAATTAAATAATTAACGAAAATCCATACTCATTGAAATTGTAACCGAACGAAAAAATCGTGCTACAAGAAGATTTGTTCGAGTGAATAAATTATACGGTTTGAAAACGTTTGGAATTGCTCTCAAATTAACAATATCTCTTTTCTAATAAATGGGAGATGTTTCCGTTCTGCAGAAGATCGTTTTCAATATGTGGAACGTTAGTATTATGTTCCTGGCAACTGCTATGCAAATACCTTAGGAATATTCAGCATTTCGCTTTAATATAGGAAGCGAACGCTTGCTAGGAATCACAATTCGGGATCAGGACATGAAAACGAGTGGAAATTGAGAGGGAAAAGAATGGAAGAGCAAGTTGTAATATCAGCTTTTTGATAGACGAATTAAAATATTGTGTAACTTTCCACACAGCATCTCAGTTAATTAACTAACCGTCTAAAATGTTATCTGCAAATGTATACAATATAAACGAAAACTTTAAATTGCCGCGCATCTCTTTCAAAGTGCCTGATCTTCAAAAAGTTATTAGAATCTAGGTCAACATTGCATTTCAGTTTAATGCAGGTTGCAGTTGATTATATCCAAATAGCTCCAGATAATGTTTTTTCTATTAAACCCAAAGATTCCGTTTCTTTTATTGATTTCTTTTTATTATTAGCACAAGAATATGTATTTTTTTTGTTCTTCATAAAAGTTTTATTAGAAAAAATACTATAAAAATTTACGACGTCATATTTTTGATGATGTAAATAAAAACAGGGAAATAGTTTTATTGCCAAGTACGATTTTTCTAGATGCTGAATTGCTGACCATGCTTCAATGTCTAATATTCACTTATGATCAAGTATTTGTGAAGTGTCACAATATCTAATGGTCTTATGAAATTTTCTAGTTCCATCATCCGAAACATATGAGGTCTTATCTGCCATGAAACATTTTAAGGACACGATATTTTAGATACGACAGCTTCCATTAAATCTAATAAAGCAACATGAAGTGGTGTAAAATGTTAGAAAGTCTCAAGATGTTTCATAAACTCTAATGATATCTCATTGAATCTGAGATAGTATGATGAAATCTCTCATAATTCCTTGCTGGAGAGCGTCTCCAATTTTTCTTAGTTTTATAAACTCGGAGTATTTTTAGCGAATATTGATGAAGTCTTTCTATACTCTTATTACATCTTTTTTTCATTGAATTATGATCACTACATGAAATTTTATCATGAAAATTATCCCATGAAATCTCTTGAAGTTTTATGTGTTTCATAAACTTCCCAAATAAAATCCTCATAAACTCCTGTGAATCTTTTCACTTCTGATGTTATCTTATCATGTTGCTTAACATCTCAGTACACAATAGAGGTATCTTTAGTTTCTTGTGGATTCTTCCCTCTAAACATAAAATCTGAATGGTTACTATACTACTAAACTCCGAATGTCTGAATTTGTGTGTATAATTATTGATAATTATCACGTACCTTAGTTGTATCCAGTCTTGGCAAGTATAATATAGTATGGTAACAAGGGTATCCTTTTACAAGCTTTCTCCAGAGTATTAAAATACTTGAGAAGGTTAGGATGCACGTCTCTTGATTTTGCATGCCTCGCAAACCTTACATTCTCGGGAAAGTGCCATTCTGCATTTGTTATCGCGTTCTTGTCCTGCTGGTAGTGCCATTCAAACTCTTCTTTGTTGTCTACTTTACTGCATGACATATAATACAACTTGGAAAGATTCTTCTTTAAATTGATATTTAAGATACCGCTGCCTACAGAAAATAGTTTTCGAAAATTGCAAGCGGTCAGAAGTAAATTGCAGGCAATTTATTCAAATGTCGCTTAGTAGAAGTAGAGAGGAAGCAGTTTAAATAATACGTTTCAGTGCAATAGGCCTTACAGGCAACAATGCATCTATGTCAGTTCCTTAAGCGGGCGCTATTTTAGAACAAGCCCAAAGAATAATTGAGATGGACTGCTTCCGAAAATATGTCAAGTATTTTTTTAGTACTATTTCTTAAAACCTTCCAATGGACAAATTCCATTGTAAGATTGATTTGGCCGACGTTGTAGCTCGCTGGTCGAAATGTTCAGAAAGTAATGAAAATAATAAAAAGTCGTTTATCAAATTCCACTTTTTTTTTCTCCGACCAATAATAGTTCCCTAATGGAAGGGCTTATAAAATAAATGCAATGCTGCAAGCAGCCATCACGAAGACGTTATAAATCTTGAAATAAATCATTTGGTACGTGAAAAGGAAGCAGGGCGAAGAGAGACGTTAACTGTTAGTGGCAATATCTTCGTATGGACTTAAGCAGCTTGTCACTTGCAGCAATAGTTTGGTTTTTCTGGTATAAACTAGAAGTTGTGCTGTAGAATTACTGTCAACTACAGTTTCTATCAATTTTGTACATTTCAACCAGAACCAACTCCATTAACATGTAAATGGGAAATTTTGACCAACAACAACAAAAGTGATTGTTAACTTGTTTTATTTAACTTTATTATCTGTTTCCTATACAAGTTTTGATTTAATTTGAAATTAATAATTTATTTCTACACAAATAATATCAAATTCCGTGTATCGATATGCATTTGCTTGTATTTCAATCAAAGCTCTGATTTTTCAATCAGTTTCCAATTCTTGGTTACGATTTCAGGAAATAGATTCTATGATTTGATCCATTTGCATACGATTCGAAAGGTTTTGAGATAACGTGTATACCTTCTCGAACATTTAAAATCAATTTTCTCTTCAACATAAATAACATACCGATTTTATATAGTTAATAAACTTTTCGTAACTGCATAATTAAACACTAATGTACGCAAGGTACTAGTAATTGCAAACTCGAAACTTTTACCTGCGGGAATTAATTTATAGTTTGTTTTGCTTTTTATTAAACTTTAATCAGACTTTTTTAAATATAATTGATTGCTACAAGGATTCTCGAACAGACGCAATTTCGGTTCATCGGAACATCAAATGATATGGAAAATATAAATTTTGGGCAAATATTTTTTTGTGTAGTGAAATCTGTGGGCTAGGCGTTATTGCTGATTAGATACTTTTTCAAATTGAAGCCGAAAAACTGACCGAATAAATCAAATATTCATCTCTAATCAAATTGTTTTGAACTCACAATGTCCCAATCATTGATGATTTATTTTAGAACACGAGAAATTTAAATCGCATTTTCTGCAGTGCTTCATTTCCAACATTGATTCATTAATTTGGAGATTCGCGAATTTTTTTTCAGAGTAAAAAAATAATTTGCGTGATATAAATTGTAAAAGACTAATTGCAATTTAAATTGACCACGTTTTTAAGGTTTGTGGTCCGTTGCTGCTTTAATATTTATTGATGTGGCTGCCGAAAATATTTACAAATGTTTTATTATTACTAATACAAACTTTATTTTAATTTATATTCTTAAAACTTTGTTATTTTGCGTATCCTGGCGCACCCGCCATAAAGAAAAAAACTGCCCCTTCACGCACTTATCAGCTTAGGTTAAGCCCAAATTAAATGCATGAAGGTTGGATATAAAAGTGTACATTTCGCCTCGGAAATGAAGGTAACAATAGTAGGCATTAACGAAAAAGGTTATCCCAAAGAAACCATTTCTGTGTCAAAATATCCCTGTTAGCAACCCTAAAACATGGGCGTCGCCGGTAAATTATAAATGCTTAGCGAAAATAGTTCATCGAGCACGAAAATGTATCTTTCAAATAAAAAATAGAATACTGTAGGATTTAAATGATGTAACTTATTGGAACGTTGGTGTGAACATAAACGTGATATAATAAATAACATAAGAGTAATTTTTAACGGTGCAAGTGGTGGATCGACTTTTCAGAAGGCGTCTTTGCGGAATATCACATCCTCTTCATTGCTATGAGAAAAAGAAAAGCAGTTTAAAAGTTCAGCACATTATATATAGACTCTTGTATAGCTGAAATGTTTCTATCGCGCGTCTGTTAGCGTGACGTCTTCGTGCTGAAAGCTTATTTTTTTCCTGTTTTAATATTAAACTTGAACTTGAAAGCTCACATAATGGAAATTTAATCATCGGTATATAAAGTATGTCCCCGAATTGGGTTATTTGCCGGTCAAAATAATAAATTATGTTGTAATAAGTATATATTTGGAAACATGAAATTTAATTTTTATGTGATGTGATTTTAGAGCAAATTTCAATCATTTGTTGTAATTTATTAGATTATCTGGCATGATTGAATTGAATTATTATTTTAATGAATTTATGTAGGACATTTTAATAATTACAATTGTAACTTTCAAATCAATACTTATTGAATTAATTTCTGGCTGAATAGGATCAAATGAAATTCTGCTGATGTGGTGTATGAAGCTCTTTTTATAAGAAGTCAATTTGTGAAGACTTTTTTCAAATACATCTCAAAAGCTGTTTATGAAGCTGACGTTTACATATACGCTACAAATGTGTTGTGTCATTCAAGAAATTTAGTACGTGCTAACTCGAGAGTTGCTCTTCACCACCCCAATAAACACCGATTTTTTATTGACTTTCAAATTTTGCACTATTTGTTCATCAAATTTGATGTACTTATAGTAGTATATCGATTTACAAAAAAATACACGGTTGTGTGCATATCAAAATTGAAATGTTGTTTTGTTGGAGTCAAGAGAATATTATTCATTTCTTTACAAAACGTAATATCTTGTTTTTTGTTGTATAATATTTTTATTTTTGTCATATTATCTTTTATTTCGTTTTTAATAAAACAAAGCCATTGCTTTGATGTTTTCTTTTTTTTTTGAGGTTTCAATAGAAATCCTCTTGTTTACTACAAATTTGCCTCATAAAAATAATACTCGGCAAAATTAATTTTCTCGTAAATGATTTGATTTTAGTGAATTATTTTGAAGAGCTTTTTCTTACATGAATCTCTTTTAGACTTTTTGACAAAGAGATCAACTTTGAATACTCCTTGACAGGATCAGTAACTTTTTTATGGCAATTGAACAATTAAGATAAAGTGGTTGCTGAAGACAAGTTTATAGTATATTTTACAAGTACAATTTAGTCGCATACACGTTCAATCTCCAGTTAAACATAAAACATTATGGTTATTGATATAGGTGATGATAAAGTTTTATTAAATTGACTCTGCCTATCGAGACTGTTTATTACTTAGAGAGCAAATATTGAAAAATCATTTCTGTACAAACAAAATCATTGGAAAACAACTTAATGGTTGAATAACGACCATTTCTTCGCTATTATTGTCGTTATTCAATAAATATTTTATTACATATTATATAAATACATTCGAAAATTAACGGAATGGCTCATATAAAGTTTATTATTTTGATTCCGCGCATATAAAATAAATGAGTCGAATTAAAAATGCCTGGTTAACCAGATTAACTAGTTAGATCATAATAAAGCCAAGAATAACATTTCCTTACCATTCGCTAAAGTTTCGGGCATTAAAGTTTTGGTTTTATGCAAAGTAACTTTAAAGCGCAGGGACTTTATTGTGCTTTAAGAGACAAAGAAGAATTTCCTTCATATAACTTAAAATAAGCATGCATGACGACAATTGTTGCTAAATTATACCAAATGGAAAAACCAAGCTAAATAAAATGTTTTTTGTTTTGTTTTAGATAATAAAGAAAAATGGCAGCTTTCGTAGCGAAACAAATGGTTGGCAACAAACTGAACGCTGTTAAAGGTAATTTATTGCACAACTTAAATCTTTCTTCTTTTTTATCTTTATATATTATGCAGAACAAATTGTTAAAATGTAAATCTCGCGGTCAAATAATAAATCGGCTAAGAGGCATAATGGGAACAATTAGGAATTTGCAAGCTCAGTATAGGGCTTTAATAGCACTCTCGAGGTGTTTAACGTTACTTAGATGACCCTCAATAGTGATGAAGAAGAATCAAAGAACCTGAATGGACCCTATGGTCTTGTTCGTTTACGTTACGCATTTAGAACATAAGAGCCATTCAATTCGATCGACTTTGATCTATGAGGCCTAAAGATGTGGTGGTACATATTGTAGTGTTTGAACAAGTCCGTTGTAAACTTTTACCCCTTCGCTGTTTCTCTTTTACCTAAGTGCCGGTAGCATCAAGGATCGAAAGTGATATAGAGCTAGTTTTGTTTACCTAATTTAAGCTCGAACTTTTGTGGTAGGGAAGATTTAAGGCCGCTTGTCCGGTTTGATATATTGCACTTACATTTACATACAGTAATTGTATTGGTCAAGCGAGAACCTGCAATAATAGATAATGTGCTTGTTTGAAGATAGATTGTAAAATTGCATATTACAGTGTTTTACAACAATAAACATAAACATAATTAATAATAAACTTTTAAGTGAAAATAATTAGATTACATTTTGGAACATATGCTACTGATTAAATATATTCATTATCCTAATAGAATGTTATAATATCGCGTATAATTCAGTGAAGAAAAGCCGACTTTGCATTATTATGATTAGCTGCTTTCTAATGGTTGTAATATTTTCACTCATTATTCTATTAAAAGCTTCCTTAAACTTATATATACATCATGTACTTAAGAACGAAGATGCGTGTAATTGGATTTCTAATACTCTTATTACCACTTCCTTTTAAGAAACTTTTCAAGTGAACATTTGCAAATTTTATCTCGCCCGGCGCCCGCCCTTCTTAAAATGCTCATAAAGTGACAAGATGAGGAAGAAGAGACGAAAAAGGTGGCTTTCATTTTTTGAAACAAAATGAAAATATAGAGAGCCGAATAAATTGATTCGAAAAGGTACTTAAATCGAGGGATAAAATAATTGGAATTGAAAGGTTTCAATTCGGTTGATTACTTCTCGAATTAAACATCTGCGATTTGTTGGAGTCGGCTACCAAGTATTGCTCTGACATTGCCACACAACATTAACTATTTCGATTTTAAACGTGCAATCGTCAGATTACCATTTTATTATCACTTAATCGGTTTAGTCTACTGGTTGGAATAATTTTCGCTGGAAAACAACTCGTCTATATGCGGAAACGATTCGAAAATATCATGAACAGAATTGCCGTTTGAACTGCGTTTTTATCATTTTGCTACGCCCCTTTTATTTCAATGCTGAACGCAATCAAACCATTAAATATTTGCATTTTTTTTGAGTTAAAAAAATAATAATTCACAGTGCATAATGCGATTAAATTTGAATTTTAACAAGCACGTGCGCAATTTTGGTTTAATTAGTGGCAAATATCGAAAATGTTACACTCAGTTTACAAAATGCTTTTATTTGTATTAAAACGAGTCCTTTAAAAATATGTTTAGAGCTTTCGTATATTTTATATCATCCATACTGAGTGTGTTTTTTAGATCATGATATTTCCAGACATATATCAACTTCAATTCGACATATGAATTTTAGGGGAAACTCTCAAAAATATCCGCATTAAAGGAGAAAGGAGTCTTATCATTGCGAGTATGATTTATGATTGAGCAGTTTATAAATGATATTTTTGCTTTATTTCTGTTCTTCTTCATAATAAATCCAGGAGTTATGCTCTAATTCAACATTTGTAGTAAATAAATAATATACAAAATTAGACATTGTGAAAGAGCGCTGAAAAAAATATATTAAGTCTCATGAAATCTCATTTGGTGCCAATTTAGATAGAATTTTCATACATCTCATAAAATTTGACCCAAAAAATGCGCGCAAATTGATTGTAACGAAATCCTTCAGTCAAAGTTAGATTTCCTTGTTTAAATAAATCATATTTGCAAGTTATAACCTTTAAGATCAACATAGTGTTACCTGCAAGTTACTTAAACGCATTTACACACTCGGTTGGATTTCGTAAGGTAATCGGCATATAAGTGAAGTTTTAAAAGTGCAAACTTGCAAACGACTTCTGTTTACAAAAGATAAGGATGAAACTTTGACGTGACTGTGATGTATGTTGGGGGGTTGCGAGAGAGACGAATCTGTCCCATCCTCTCGCGTTTAATACTTTTTCGCGAGAGAAGGAGAGAAGTCCAAGTTGGAATGAGTTTATTATAAATCTATATATGTGCACACCTTTCCGGTTAGCTAGTCACAGAGGTTTAGAGCAGAGAAGATACTTTCCATCATATGCGGCATGGCAAAACTCATGCAGTTCAATGAGCATTCGACCGTTTGCTCGTGGTGTCACTGGTTCTTGCTGATACCAAGGACTTGCCTTAAATGTTATATTGAAATGGCACATGGGCCATTGAACGCTTAATAAATACCGATTTTCTTCTATTTTGTTTAATCAAGCGTGAGGTGTTTGTCATCCGTTATCGACGACGACAACACATGAATTCCATTAATAAATCTTCCTTCCTTCTTTTTGGAAGAACTCGCGAATCACAAGTCGTGGTCGTGATTAAAATGAAAATGCTGAAATGTTTAAGTCTTTAATTGTATTCGGAAACAGAACTCTGTGAGACGAAATTTTATTATAATCCGCGCGACTCGCAATCGAAATGCAAATTCAATTCTGCGGTACTTTTAACAAAAACTTTCGACAAATTAATTCGCCCAGATAATCGCCGTCGACTGAATACCGATTACTTCCCAATATCCTTATTTAATAACGCATTTCAGGGTATTAGTTCTTGTCGGATTCCGCAAATGCAAAACCGCGACCTTGCCTTGGCAGATTCCTAACATTCACCCTCTCACAGCAAATGCTCCACATTCTACCATTATTGTTAACCAAGATGTGACCAGCATTAATTGTATGACAATAATCCTCATCATTAAAACTGACTGCAATAAGTTATTGCAAGAAATTCGACCCTTAAAAGTTGGAGTTGCAGGAGGAATAAATTAATATAATTCATTTGGTTTGATCATCTTTCACACTGAAAGCATTTCTCCAAACTTTATAATTATACCTTTTAATAGTTTCTAAGTTTTTCAAAATATTGTCCTTTGTCCTCCAACTTTTCTATTAACGCTATAGGCCAAAAATAAATAAGTTTTTGATTTTATTCACATATTTTACAACCCCCGTATAGTTAATTTCAAGCATACAAAATGTATTTCAAAACTTTTTTCATAAACTGGCAAATAAAATTAACTTGCACAACGATTTTTCCATTGTATGCATGCATATTCGTTTGTTCAAACCACTTTTTATTGTTGCATTGTATTCCAGACGTAATGACTCACGTGTAATAACTATATTTAAATTGGATACTAAACTGAATCAAGCAGAATTATAAAATTCTGTTAATAATTGAAGCGGTTTTACATTAAAATTATTTCCTCAACGGATACGAAGAGAAACTTTCTAGGCGAAGTTTGCAAATATGGAAATTCGAATTTCGCTTTATTTGGATTGAATATTTTCAAGTTTTTTCAAGTATCAGATCTTTATCGAAATTGTGTGCACTCGAATAAATTATAAGTAACAATTTATCTTTGTACGAAGTCGAAAAATTCGGTATTTCCTTAAAGATAATTTTATAGCAGAATTTATTAGCGATTCTGCCCTTTTAATTTTATGTAAGCTTTATCACAAGTTCATTTATCAAAACGTGAAAGTGCGAGGAGGGAACATCTGCACAAATATGAATTTGAATTAACATTTTGACTCCATAATGTTCTTATAACTTTACTGCATCATAGAAATTCGCTTTGCCCTCCTCACTTCCTTGCCTTCTAACAGTAGCATTTGAGAATGTCATTTGAAAGCATTCATCATGACTATCCGAGTAACAAGCTGTGTAAAAGTGTCGCTCATCAAGAGACTCTCACCATCCAACCACACTGGATGGGGATCGGACGGGGTTGGGGGTTGTAGTAAATGCAAAATGGATGTCGTTAAAATTTAAGTTATTCGATGGGTGTCGCATTCGAGAATCTTGTCCGTATACTGGCGCCGCGCCGCTAACTTGAGGTTGTTCTCTGAGCTCAATTAAAGAAACTGGGGCAGCTTTTGTTCGTACGAAATACAATGCGTATACGTTTAACGACCCGAAAATGTGCCGCTTTGACGCAGCAATTCTTGAAAGTCAATGAGGCCAAAAACTCAATGCACAGCCACTGATATATAAGTACTTTTGAATTTAATTAATATCTGGCCGATATGAATTTTCTTCTCGATTCGCACTCGCGGCAAAAGAAAGGCGCTCTTTAATCGTCGACTCGAATTGATTTCCTATTTGCGGTTGTTCGATTTTTCTGATGGAAACGCCGGTACATTCCGATTCCCATTCCAGCATCATATCGGGGCTGATATGCCATTCGTCGCAGGATAATGAAATCCAAATAAAAATTATTTCGATAAAAGGCGAACGAATTTTAAAATATAATGCAAGAATGCCGGCGAATTGCATTCTATTATATTAATGAATGCAAATCTTTAATAAGATTACAATGGCTTAACTAACTTTGTTCTTCTATTACCATTACTAAATGATAATGGGAAGAAATGTCTGCTGAAATAAAAATGTTTATCAGTCTGTCTGAAAAAATTATAAAATATGCCATAAAGTACCTTAGACTTTATATTTTCTATAAAATTACATTCTTTTCCTATTATACTGTTATATATTTCTATGCTAGATGAATTTTGTTTTTGTTCTATCAGAAAAACTCACTTTCTCCTTGACGAGCGGCAAAGTAAAAGTCTGATCGCTTTGCGACAAACCCCATCTTTCCATCCTAAAGTGACAGCTGAAAAAGCACTCTTTCAGTTTTGGTCGTAGAAAATAAGTTTTATTACTATTTATTTAATATATTTTTCATCTGCACTTATCATCATTTATTATGAGACAGTATTATTGCCGTAAATATTAGTTTTGAATGCAAATACAAATTTCAAATTGCATTAGATTGAGTTGAGTGACAGGTTCATATTATTTGGCATTTTGACAAACCTGGCAGTATATCAATTCCCGTATGGCAATATATCTGCCTGTTGAAATCATTTAATTGCCACTTTTATCCTATTCACGTATTATGATCTTCATCACAAACCATAAAAATTTTGAGTGTTATACAAAATGTGAAGAACCAAAAAAGAATTCGTGCCATTTTTAAATTGTTGAAGTGCTAAGTGGCACTTTGTCAGTGTTTTTGATTTTTTTTGTACAAGATAAATAAATCTACAAACCAAATAAGCGAGGATGACAAAGAATTACATCGCATTATTGTTGTATTATAATAATGGATGCAACTCACTAATTAGCTTACAATGGCTTAACTAACTGCCGTCCAATCAGGATTATAGGCACTATTAGCATCATTGTGTAGTTGTAAATTATTGAATATTAATACAGTATTAAAATCGAGATGCTACTAATAGATCCCACAACACTATATGTAAGTCATTAGAGTCACTCAATTGCACCTGATTTTCAATTGAATCAATAATTAGTTAATTAACTGGTACTTTGATTAGGTACAGACAATTTTCAATATCAATAATTTAATTAATTTCGTTTCTCTCCTCGACATCTCGTCGTTCGTTCGTTATTGGTATTGATGGAAACTAGACGTCAAATTGCAAACATAACATTTCCTTTACAAGCGCTTTTATTATTAAGTAAAATTATTTAATATATACTCATAGTTTTACAACCAATATTTACCCTTTATACTGAAAAGTAGCATTTCAAGGGGATTTTCAACATCATTAAATTTCAATGTTATTGATTACTATACAAATATATTTGTGCTACAAAGACATGAAACGTTAGAAAAAATATTAAGAAGTAATTTTTGCAGCAGTTAAATTTTTAGTTTGATTTTTTTTTGCGCCAACAAAATTAAACCAGATTGTGTCAAATAAAAATGACTATCGACATTTATATCACAACTTTTGATACTAGTGAGAATTGGGAATAGGCTTAATATTTTTATGACATGAATTTTTAATGTAATCGTTTCCAATATGAAACAAATCATGTCGTTTATATAAATTTGAATCGATATGCAATTTATCAGCATTTTCGGGCTTTGCATCTAAATATTTGGAACATTAGTGAATTCGAAAAAGACGGCACTAATACCTTAACCGGCGGTGCAAAACTGAAAATTTAAGCATACACGATAGGAATAACTAAAATCGCATGATATCATCGAAGTTTAGAAAATGCGCCGCGCGGGAGTTAAGGGACAGAAGGGATGAAAATTCCTATAGGAATTTTTGTCCTTAATTCACTCGGTGAAGCGGGTGCTCATCGACTGAAATTCCTTTTCTAACCGTTCTGGAATGTTGAACAATTGAAGACTGCATTACTGGGAATATTGCATACGTGAGCCAAAGCTCTGTGGCGTCAGCCATAAGCACCACGATAAATTCTATAATTACACAATAAAAATGGATTCAGTTCGTCTCATAATTAAAATACTATCAAATTTATCATTGACGCAAATAGTTGAGTTGGTTTTTAATTACGAATTTAGATGAGTTTCAGCGCGGAGTTGTTGAGATTGCTTTCATAGAACGGCTATTCGGAAATGCCGTCTCGTAATTTAAAAGTGATATTCCATTCCTTCATGGAGAAGTTACTGTTTAACCTTTAGTGGCTCAATAAATAGTTAAAATTTAATGATGGCATTCTCGAACATCCTGTATAATGAGATTTACAGATTTCGGACTCGGGCAGCTTTTTAGACGATTAACTCTGTCATATTTGGTCATATCTGATGGCTTCAAAATTGAGTTTGTATAGTCCTTGTATCAGATTAGACGGATCGCCTCTCAGATTCAGGCAACCAGAACCGGTAGACTTATGATAGATTGTATCGTATTGTGCAGGCGAACGATTGTATGTCTTAAGTTCCCCTATATTTCCAGGGTGCAATATCTTAAGACTGCGGGCATATTGTTCGTCGGTTTTTGTGGCTTTGTGAACTTAAGCATATTGCATAACCCACTTCATTATATGAAGTTTATCTTATAACGCCACGATAGGATATGCTAAATAAAACAATTAGTCAAACTTATGGCGACGTGCTGGAATTGAAACTTTCAGTTCAAAGCTGCACCACTAGCTTATTTTTCCCGAAATCTCTGACATTTTAATGCCAAACCCCTTTTAGGTAATTATTAATGTAAATGTTCTTAATTATAGCATAGTTTCCAAGTGAAATAGAAAGGAACACCTAAAATGGTCCTTCCAAATATAATCATATTAGGGAAGAGGATGTTAAACGCGGTTACAGAGCAGAAAGCGTTAAGGACATGGGTTTAGATGGATAACTGAATCAATTTACATTAATTCAGACCTGATATTCCAAATTATAGCGACTCTTGATATTGAGGAATTTTTTTTTATCGCAAAAAGCTACAAAATTTGACCCAAGTAAGTTTGATAAACGGACAGTATGCACGTAAACTTGTGACTTTTGATGACATTGTTTTTAATATTACATCATCGCAAAAGCACAACTCCCGTTGTTGCAACAATGTTAACTTTTACGAAATATATTCCAACTTACTTAATATAAGAAATAATAATGTGACTACTGAAACTTTTAATATCATTGCTTGAAAGTTAAGATTTAGACGTGAAACTTTCCTGTGCACTTTATTACTTATGATGACAATTTTAGTTAAAGTTTATGTACATTTTAGAAATCTAGCAATATGTACAATAAATTTGCTGGCACTTGTAAAATAATGTTATGGTTGCTAGATTGTTAAATTTGATCAATTTCGGATTTTATCAAAAAGTTGAAAATTAGTCTGTATAGAGAAGTTTCAAGTCACATAACTTTGAAAAGCAATTTCAAACAGCCACATGTTACAGCAACATTTTCTCAGGTACACATTAATTATTTTATACTTGGACGAGTATAACTTACTTGTATGTGGAGACTTTATGTTCGTAATTTATCGAATTGAAATTTTAATAATTTAACATATTTTATATATAACACAATAAAATTAAAATCCATCATCATTTTAATTGGATAACTGCTGCATTTGTTCAACTATGAATGGTCTAACCGAGTCTAGTTCAGTGCAAAGTTTTCCTCCATTGAGGATACGAATTAATTAAAGTGCTTCAATTTAGTACCGACATAAGACCAACTATGGGATTTATAATGATATCATATAAACAACAAATCAACAATAACAATTAGAGTAAATTATATTATTGGATGAATAATTTCCCGTCTAGAAAGCGACATTTCTTCCTTGGATGGTAATATAGTAAACCAAACCAAATGCATAAAATATTTTATTTACTGTGGGTTTATGGAACGTACGATAATTTATCGCACTTAAACACGCTACAGTAAAATTGCTTTTTTAAAAAATCATGTACTAGTAATTTTGTTTAAATCTTGTGATGGATTAATTTGATCGGTAATTCGCATGGTCAATGCCAATACGAAAATGTTAACGCTCATTGGAGCGAACTTGAACTGATAAAGTCAATAATAGTCTTCTTATTACTGTTGCACTTCAGGTTCGGAATGGTTGGGAATTATTTGCACAATACCAATAAGCCTGATGTATAGATAGCAATAATTTAACCTAAGCTGCAATCAGTAACAGTTGAGTAGGTGTACAATGCTTAAATCGTGATAGAGATGTGGTTACGTTACGGTGATTTACCGAATGACAGCTTGAATTCGATTCTTTTTGGACGATAATTTGAAATATTGTTAATATAAATAGTCAAGGATGACTTGAAATATTGCCAATTTATGACAGTTGACAGTTTGTATTGAAATGAAATATGTCAGATTTGAATAAGTGTCCAATTTTTGCGTCAAAACCCTATTGGTTGAAATGTAGGTTACGTTACCGCGATTTACGACTGACAGCACTTTGACAATCATTCTCTTAACACTGCAATTAACAATGCATAATCTGATAAATAAATAAATTAACATTTTTAGCGAGTCACGTAAGGGATAATTTATTGAAAGAAACTACCCTCTATGCTGACAGGTCTGGTGTACTATAACTTTAAAATATCTTCTTTTTTAAAAAAATTGTAAGCGAATGAGATTGGTTGAAATATGGCCAATTTATGACAGTTGACAGTTCGTATTGAAATATCGCAAGACATTATCCTGTTTTCCAAATGTTGCACACGCTACTGAGAGCTAAAATGTATGACGACGATGTGATCGTGTGTGTATTTATTCTGTCTGACAGTCAGCTGTTTCGCGGCGGAGTTGGCGCCGAAACTCCGAGAACAAAATGTAGACTAGTAATCAATATGGCGTGGCCCCCTTTTCCGGTCGGTGCATGTTTCGTGTAATTCTTTCCATATCCGCACGTCCTACATTAGAGTTGAATGCGTCTAAATGAGGGTTCGCTTTGCATAAATACTTAGGGCTCAAAGAGGTAGTAACACCAGAAAAGTACGATTTCTAAGTGCAAATAGTGCACATATAGAAATTCACGCTTCTTAACCATACAAAACTTATTTGTTGTTTCGCTTATTTTTTCTCTTTTCAGTTCCAGCAGCTACCGAACGGAACATGTGCACCCGGCATGATAGAATTCTGTTTAAGTTTTACATTGAAAATATTTTAAGTTCGACATTGTTGTTAGACGAAGATTTACAAGCGCTGTTAACGTGTTATGACTTTGATATTTATTATGTTGAAGCTGATCGATTTACATCGCAACATCAAATCATTGCTTCCACTTTATCAATATTTACTAGCGCCATTTTAGCTCGTAGATATTTTAAGACTGCTTTGTGTCTATCTGGCTTAGCGGTGCCGTCTCTAGTTTACCAAGTTTGGAGCTTGTCGAAGAAAAATCGGATACGGAATAATATAGTCATTTTGATAAGGAACATTAGTAGTTTGAGAAAATTGAACACTTCCATAATTCGCTATTTGAAATTAAGAAACGATATTAACTCCTTCAAGGAAGAAGCTTATTTCTCACCATACAATCTCGTCATTAAGAACTTTTTGGAAAACCACTTTGAATATCACTGTAAAATTTATAAAGTTATTAAGGATAGTTTCGAACATTTTGCACAATTTTTGGACGAAGTTTATTTTGAAGAAATTAAGTACTATGACGATGTTGAGATCCGATTTGGTCTCACTTCCACCAGTGGTATTGAAGATTGCCTCGAATTGGTCCAAAAGCTCGATGATTTACTCATTTTACTGGTCTCCAAAGTATTGAGTTATGTGGGCTTATCATTTTGCTCCGTAAATTACAATAGCTACAATACCGATTATATTTGCCACCAATTTGTGCCGAATTTTATACAAATTGCGCATAATGCAAATGTTGATGTAAAAAAGGAATTCAATCAAGTTTGCAATGCTCCACGCGATTTGCAAAATCAATTAACGCAGATAAAAGACAGTAATAACAAATATGTGACTGGTAAATTACATCGCGCTTTGGTTTGTTCCATTTCGAATATTGGAATTATTTCGGAAAAGTCGCAATTTATTTTGAATGCGTTGGAAAGTTCGAAAGATAAAGACTTGGAGCACGCAATGCTAGATTTGAGGAGTCATACTTTGGCTACGTACGAATCGCTTGACGTTTTATGCAAATTGTATGGAATTATAACGAATCAGACAACGGCAAAGGAATCCGAAATTAAAATAACAAAACCACTTAGTTCCGAGCAGGACAAACAAATGATAACAATTAATTTTGATGACAAAGAGGAAGAGCTTTTGGAGGATCAGAAGTTTGAGTTGTACGTTAGTGATGATGAAAGTGAGAATGAAACTGATGGATTAGCAGCAGGAGCCAAAAATAGCTACCATGAAGAATCGAACGCTTATTTAAATTTAATGGTACAAGAACTTAAACAATCTATAAAGCAACACCAAAGATTTATCGCAGCACGAAAGCGGCGAGGCAGTGAAGACGATAATGATAATATCAATAGCAATAGCTTTCAAGAAAAAGCCAAATCACCATTACGATTTAATTTCCAGCAAGTTAATAATGCCATTTCTGCACCACCTGAGGTGCCATTATTACCATTCGAAGGCGGAAATAAAATGAGCTTTTTGGATAGCATTCGCACAATTTCCAGTCAGAGACAAATGGACGAAGATGTTTTTGGCGATGCTGGATCTGATAGTAGCACTTCTTGAATCTGTAATCAACGTTACTAATTAATAATAAATTTCGTTTCTATTACCTAATCTTCGAGCTTTATTGAACCATTTTCTACCATTTCAGAGCTTTTCTTGTATTACATCGCATATGCGGTCTGGTTTAGCACTCCGTGATTTGGGAGCTAACATAATAATCCTTGTTGTTGTCTGTATGTACTTCCGTCAGACGTCTTATACTGTTTATATTTATGAGTGCTTTACAACAAGACGTTGCTTCAAATAATATTCCAAGTTAATTTAATTTAAAAAAGGAGTTTTATCAATATAACTGAGTGCGATTTATGACCATTAGAAAAATGTTTGACGAAGCTGGAATGGAAAAGAACGTTTACACCGATTTAACTGAAACTTTTAGTCCTTTTATTGCTAATATTTCACGTAAAATACCTGTCATAACATAAATGTTGGTGGAAATAAAATCAATCCGTAACCATTTTCATAGAAAATCTTTAATAATTCTGTTTGCAATTTTACCAATATAATCCATTTACTATTTCCGTACACCGAACATTTTCGATTTGATTATAGATTGCAAAAGATCGGTCCATTTGTCAAGTGATACTTGGCTTCTATTATCCAATAAATTCTAGTTCACAATGAAACAATGCGAATCTGGATCTAGATTTTAACTAATGTCCAACTTTAAAACAAAGGACGAGCGCGGAATTTATTGTGATTTCTGATTTTCATTCTGTGGCCTGTTTTGGACGCTTAATATAAAAAAATCTCGTTTTTTCCTGCGATAAAAAATTGCAAATCACGCTTGGCTGGACTAGTACGGTTTTGGTAGATGCCACAAATGTAATTTTTCATACGAAATTAATGCAGACTGGACGAGAGAGTATCGTTTCCAGTTGAACCTCCTCGCACCCAGATTACCCGCTCGATACCTCTGATAATCTGTTTATCAGCCTTTGGCAGGCGTACTGCATTTTACCAGACGCCACTAAATTTATTTCTACCCCATCAACAGCTTACATTTATTTGAACACACGAAAAATTGCACACTAGCATATTTCATTACCAATCACGTTCTCTCTCCATACTTGAACATAATTTATACATACACACACATCACCATCGATTTTAAACATCCTTTATTTCAATCGGCAACGTGTGCTGCTGCAAATTTAAATTTTCACTTGCATTGGCATTTTTCCAAAAAAGCCAGCAGGATGCAACGTTCCAACTTTGTGCATAACCCGCAACCAGGAAAACTTTACTCGTGCAGTCGTAGTGGTTTTTGTATCATGTACGATTGCCATAAACTAAATCCAAATACATAAATCATCATCGTAATTCTGGTTTAGTGATGCTCCGGATTACCATTGGTAGTATGGAGATCGAATCCTGCTGTACTTTTGCTTTTGCCCTTTTTGTGTCCTCGAGCTTGTAATCGCAAACGAAGCTCATCGTGTTGGCGGTATGCCAAAAATATCTGGACCGATATTGAACCAGTAGTTTACCGCATTTTACGGCGCCCCCGAAAACCGCCCTTCAATTCTCTCTGTTTTGGTTGAATCGATATTTTCTAGTCCACTGACCTAATTCAAATTTCAAAATATTATGTTGTTCAGTATTCGTTAAAATCATCTTAAGGGCCATCCGAATTTCGAACAGGTCAAATTTGTGCAACTACATCGTTATCGAAAATTGATTGGAAATATGAATATATCCAATTTAGCGTTGTATTTTTTTTTACATTATTTTGTACATTAAAAACTGAAAATGTTTGTTTGATGCCTTTTTCCCGTTTATAGAATTAAATTTGGGGAGTAAATGGAGTTTTATCAACATAAAAAGAGCTTTAAAGAAATTAAAAAAAGGTTACAAAGTTTTCGAACAAAAATTTTTGTCTTAAGTAGCGTTTTTACCTCGATTTTTTACCAACCGTGAATTTTATTCCGCACTAATTATAATGTTGTGTACATTATATTTAAATAACATGCTGCGAGTAATTAGGAAATATTATGTAATTTTCTAAAATATGTCCTGTCCAGCCAATTTACCCCTTTTTGTATAAAAAATACGGGTGGTCGTGTTGTCATGACAGCAAAGGAAGAAAATAGTCATAAGCTCAGCTTATTGAATAAGCTTCCGCTATATTGACTCGGCCACAAATGTAATTGTATTTTATTGATTACTTATTAGACTGTCATTAGGAAATCAGAAAATATCTATATAATAAATTTTACATTAGTCGATAGTTTTTGAAATAATGTCAATTGAATTTTATTTATTGATGTTTGCCAAAGAATGGCATTTTGAAAATAAAATATTATGTCAGGCGAACTCAGCTTCAACATTGTATACAATAATGTACCTATAAAGTTTTGTAAGTTAAGCTGGTGATTTAAAACGTTAGTGTAAACGTTAAAAGTTTAAAAAAGTACATAATATTTGCAGAAAATAAATTTCGAATTATTTACAGAGAGCTTTTATGTTCGGGAAGGAATTTGAGCTTTTATCTTAGTGAAAATTAATTTAAATTAAAAAAAATCAAGCACTTTGTGATTACATATTTTGGAAATTGAAATAAATAATGATTATTCTTTTCGTATTTTACAAACAATATGTTATGTAACTTATAAGGTCTGCTTCAGCCTTTTGCGCAATAAAGTACCGAGCTTTGTAAGTTAAGCTGGTGATTTAGTACGTTAAGGCGAAGAAAAAATAGTGTATTTAATATTTGGAGAATAGATGCATTGTTGAATGTAGTGCAACTGAATTTCAAATATAGAGAAAGGTTTTATATATCTGCAGGAGATTTATATTTGCAGTGCGAGAAATGTAATAAAACGAAACACACGCCAGCCAGGCTAAATAAAAGAAAATCCATAAATTAACAATAAAGAAGTAGAAGGGAATAGATTACTTAGTAAATCAGGGTTTCGCTAAGATGGGTGAGGAATCAAGCTAGAATTCGTTTCTATTTCAATGGATTCGGCTTCTGGACTGAACACACAACCCAGTCTATCTTAAATAGATACAAATCGTCCGTATATACATTTTGCACTGAGCGACTTCTTTAGAGCCTCAATAAGAAAGGCAAATACAATTTTCCCAAGTATTCGAAAGGCTGTAAAAGAGATACATTGATTTCGTAATCTGACACTGTCGTCTGTGCCAATTTCGTGAATGAACTCTCTTCGCACTGATGGAATCACGATGTTTATTTATTTTTATTCACTCAAGCAATCTGCAATATTAAACATTATTTTCCCTCTGCTTCTCGAATGAACGATTCTAATTATCGAGGATTGAAGTTTGTTTATTTTTGTGCTTTCGGGGAGACAGAAAAGAATAAGCCGTACAAGTATAAGCTAAAAATTGTTTTAGCTTCTACTTTTCAGAACAAGAAAATGAGCTTTAAATGGGAAACCACACAGTGATATCTTTTTCTCAACAAGTTTTACAATGTATTTATCTCTCTTGTAGCTCATACTGCTCTTTTAAATCCGATTAGGTACTACATAGTTGAGTCAAGTTCGCCGAAGTGTATTCGATAAACATACAAGTCAAGTTTCAGAGATTTTTTCCATTAAATTAATGATATTAATGTGTTTACGCCAAAATGGAAATGCGGCTGTTTGAGCGGGATTATTATTAACTTTATGGGGCCATAATCTGTAATTTAGATCTTCGTCAGATTGTCACCAGCAAATGCTCTTAAGCCATCAACATTAGTTTCGATAATTTTATGCTCCTGCAAGATACACAATCTAGACGATTAATTTTTTTGCCATTTGCCAAAGTTATTAGACATAAATTGTATTATTAAGCTTCTCTATAAGTAATCATTTTGCAATCACCACTTCATCCATGTCTAGTAATCTTCATATAACTAAGTTACGATTGCCTCTACATTATATTAAATTTCCCAGTGCAATTTTATTCAATTATTCCCAGAATGCAGAACATGGAGAGTTCATTTCGTGCTGGCACACTACTACGCTTTATGATTTTTCTTTATACGCTTCCAATTGAAGGTTAAACTTTTAGCACCATAGCTTATATGTGAACGAGAACCGGATGTTGTAGTTTGCCAAAGAGCATAACTTTAAACGACTCTACTTTTGTGTTAACCATTTTTCCAACTTTCCAAAATGTATGTTTATGGAGGAAAATTAAACTTCTCCACGCGGTCCTTAAAAGTTTCATAATCCTTAATTTGTGGATTCCGAATAAGTTAATGCATACAAAGAATTGGAATTAACTTTACTATAAATTCACCTCAAGTTAGTTGTGTTTTAAATATTTAACAAATATTGCAGCTCTGTGGATTTAAGTTCTTTTACAAGTCAAATAGTCAAATTCCACCCGCCTCTCTTTTGGCGCATCCAGAACAAAAGGTACAAAAGTTATTCTAATTTATTCTTGCAAAAAGTGTTGTAAAGTTCGCGAAACTAACGCTGACACGAAAAAAATTCAATAATTGCTCTTTAGAACAAGCGTCATTTGTGTTATAAAGAACTTGGCCGGAATGGCATTAACTTAGTTTGAATTTTTTCTAAAATGCGTGCAAAATGGGTGGATAAGCAGATTCATGGTCTTGTAAAAGACGCTTAACAAGACCAATACAGTTTTCCGATATATTGGCACAATTGACAAAGTCACGTCTTCAAACTGCAATATACAACCTTTAACTGTTAAAAACTTTGCATTGGGATATAAGCTAAATGTAAAAGAATCACGTACCGAATTGCTCCAATCTCCAATCCTGAAAAACAAGGAATGACATCAATCGAACTTTGTATATATAGTTTGGAACAAAAAAAAATAAACTTCCCTCTGTGTATCACTGTACTCGGCAACAATGTATATTGTATACAAGTACACGGTCGTGAAACGAAACTCCCAAAAGATTTCGCGAGCAGAATAATCCTTTACCGAAAAAAAAGAGTGCACTTTATTAATCAAGACAAATGGTACAAAGAAAAAAGTTTCTCTGTTTACGTTGTTAATCTGCTTACTGATAATCCTTCGCTTATACGGATAAGGAAAAAACGGATTAGCGATATTATCAATAAAACTAATTTCAGCGCTTCCTAAGTTTATACTGCAGTCATAAATTTTTCAGACTATCGATTTCATTTCGTTCTTCACAATACACGAAATGTTTCCTATTCTCTAATTTTTTTCGATCTACTCCGAAAGCAGCTTTTCTTCTTGCTCAAAGCTAGCAAATAGTTTTGATTTTTCTTGTTGGAACTCATTTCGCCGAGTGACGAAGTGCTTTAATTCATTTTGTGGTTTCACTCTGAAGGGAAATTGGAATGGTAGTAACATCAGGGATACTACTCCGGCTCGAAAGGTGCAAATTTCCAATTTGAATCGTTTAGACGAATTGAAAATGTGTCAATTCTAATGCCCGTTCGTTTATATCTACAGAAAAAAATTTGCAAGTCAATACGAGACAATGAATTATGTATATGTAAACACTTAATGGATAGCTGGTGGAAGTTGATGGATTTATATATAGATTGCAAGAGCTGAAACGCAGACTCATCAGAATTTCCAACAGGAGTCATGAAAATGTATCTATCCTTAGATTGTTTTGTATTTTTATGTGTATTTGCACATTACTGCAGATTGCTGCACTTTTACTAACTATTAAGTGAATTTTTATGGTACCGATAGAGCAAGAGCTTTCATTTAGTACTAAATAGTTCATTGTTGGTTTTAAATAATTCGCTTAGCTATTTTTCATCTATAAATGAATATTATACGGGGCAATTGAGAAATGTTATAGCAGTTGTAACAATCAAAACAATTGCAGTTGGTTTATGGATTGCCGAGAATTTAGAAGAAAAATATAAAATAAATCTTCGAACAAATGGAGAATTGCGTTTGTTTGCACTGTAATTGTATGTTTTATCGTCCGAATATCTGAAAATTTATATTTGTTTTATAGTTCTTTGTTCTTATATTTTACAAAAATATAATTCGGTGAAGTAAATTGTCAAAGACTAATTGAATTATTTGGGCAGTGCGTCAATTAATTAGACGAAATTTGTGGCCAGAGCAATCTAAATTTAACAATTACTAATTTGCTAACTACAATGTATAATTTTTGCGTTAAATAGTGACTGAAACATTAGCAAATTAACAATTTTTAATTTACTGATTGTTTTGGACTATTATAATTTTCCGAAATATTCCAAAGTATCTTCTTACATTTGCTATTTCTCATGTTGCAAATTTACACTCGCTTTGCAATTATTCATTTTCATCACACTTGTATTACAATATAATTACCCTTTATTAACATATCCTTAGAAACTTTATAGCACTAGTTCATACACAAGTACTTTGATCTACGACACGGACAATTTTTATTTCCTTTTTGTGTCATTTTTGAAGTAGTTGTGAAAAAAAAAATATGTGCACCTAGAACAAAGGGTTCTTGTGGCTCTTGCATGGCTGTTGGTCTCGGCTGCGCCTCTCAGCAATCTTCACGAGATGAGCGAGAGCTATTTTAGTAGACTATTTTCAGGACAGGTGAATAAATCAGTTTTTTTAAAATAATATTTTCTATGACGTCACGGCCAACATTAATTCCTCAAACCTCAACTAATTATTTAATCGACTTTTATTCGTCTTTTATAAATTCATTATATACTCTACTTTATAGTTACACAAAGTTAAATTCTTGATGCATATAATACATAAGTTGACGCTAATCTGAAAGTGGAACAAAGTTTATTAGTTTGTTTATTAAAGAATTAACAAATGAACCGACACTAGAAAGGGTTAAAATGAAATGTGTGTTGCTTTTATGTTGTCAGAATTAACAGCCTGTGCCTGAGGATAAACAGAATAGCATTGTAGTTTTTAGGTGTCGGTATTTTGTTAAAATTTTACATGTCATTGTATTTTAATGGATATATATTATTACGGTAATTAAACGATTCAACAGTTCGCTCTGTACAAATGAATGAATTTTTAAATCAAATGGTGAAACGTCAAATATCTGCATTGCAGATCAAACTATATAGGATTCGCCATTTATCATATTGCTTCCGTGTCTATATTGGGTGTCAGTAGTGCTTATCATAGCTGTTCCATCTTAATTCATCATTGTTCATCCCATAAACCTGAAGCTATCTCATTTTGCTCATTTGTAACGCGTTAGAAAAGCCGGAACGAGCTTTTGACCCGTGTCCAAAACATGTAAATGCGCACTTTTTTCTCGTTGTCTTCTTGTTGTTTGCTGCTGTAATAAATCAATGCTTCATCTCGCCGAAAAATGCTATTTTTATGACTGTAGTATATAGGAAAAAGTAATCGCTAATCTACTTTCAACCCAAATGCAATTGCCGTGTAAGCCGAGACCGAGCCATTATCTCTGACATTCCTACGCGTGTGTCCAACTTATGTGGTTTTACTGACAGTATGAAGGACGTGCTCGAAAATAAAGCAGATAAAATATCCTTGCACTGTACGATGATGATGATGGTGTGCATGTATGTATGTATATGTGGCTCCACTTTCAGCGCGAATAAAGTCATATTTTCAGTCAGTCACTGAAAGTGCGATAGACACCGGAAATAATAAATCCTTTTATTCGAAATAAATGTGGATTCTAATCTGAGCACGCTCCATTTCTTCTAATCTTAAATCATCGCTGCAATATCTTGAAGAATGGCCAGAGATGAGCTGAACCACTTTCCAGCCACGAATTATGATTATTATTATTATTATTATTTCGCAAAAATGTCTTGCAAAATGTATTTTACGCGCGAATTCGCAATGTGCTTTTATACTGGCACTCAGATGTATTTCCGCCACAAATGGCCCATCACCTTATAATCTAAATGCATCTCGAATAAAAGTCGGCCAAGCCAAAATTTATGCACTATCGAGTCAAATAAAACTTGATAGATATTTTTGTGTAATGTTCTTCTATCCACCTTTTCAAATTTATAATATAACATATCTTTATATTTTTATTGGTAAGCAAAAAAGCTTTTCACAATTTTAATTACTATTAATGTGATATTTACTATAAAGAGCTTACTTTTAATCTTAAAGCGCGCGTTCATTACCCTAATTTTTCACGCTAATTAATTTGACATTAAATTATTTTTTGCTGAAACACTTTACGCCTGAAAATATATTTAATCACGAGTGTTCACCGGGCATTTCCTAGAACGATCCTGGATGTATACAAATACTCAAATTAAACTGGAAATCAGCACTTGTCGAGAGAGTCTAATGCAAACGGTCCACTGTCTTTGCATATTATACGACGACTTGCACAAACTGATTAAACTGATGTACGTGTGTTTGAGTATTGATGATGATGGTCAGTCAGAGCCAATGTTTGAGTTCTTACACACGAAGCAAAAAAAGTGTTCAATGTGATTTTTGTTCGAGCTCGGATTAATTCCTATGACGTTAAATCCGATTAGGCTTTCGGATTCAACGTTTGCCTGCAAGCTAACTTGTCAATATTATTCCTTTTATCAAAAAAAATATATCAACGATTTTATTAATAAGCGATTTTACTTTATACGGCAGTTAGATTAATATTTATGAAGGATTGCGCTACTTTTTGAAAAATATTAATTGAATTTTTACTAGATATAAAAAATGGTGGTTTGGAAAATTTTAATTAACAGAAAACCCTTGAAACCTTCTCTCTTGATTGGGTTTATACATGAAGCAATTGTGGTATTAAATAGAAAGCACGAGGTTAAAAATGGTGTTGTGGTTAGCTTTGATTTTGTTAATTTGTCGACTGAACTCTCGAGAGAAAACCACTACATTTATATTGGAACTGCGGAAAGTCTTTCTTCGTTTTATCAATCACACGTCCATCGATCGATTCGATCTTCACTTTGTTTGTCAGCTCTAATTGATTGTTTTCTTAATCTTAATTGAAAAAAATGTTAGAATTCTAATAGAGAATAAACAACATACCCCCCAATAAAATGCAAGAAATTGCGGGCATTGAGCATTTCGCGTAGCAGCATCCCCTCCACATCACTGGAAAAGCTCGGAAAAGCTTTCTCCCCACCTCCACGTGCATCCTTAAAACGGTGGGGGTGGATGACGTAACACGCAGTGCGGAACAAAACACTGGCGTGCCGATTACCAGTCTGACATCTAGTGTTCTGCTGTCGAGATATGAACATTTTAGGTAAGCGGAGACTTGCCTGCGGTTCATCAAAGAGTTTGGTTTAATTGGTACGACTGATTTTCATATAATATACATATATTTCTTTTCGATGTGGTATTTTGCTTGAATTTTCTCTATAATTTTTCTCAATACGAAATTTATTTCGTGCATGTCTGTCTGTCTGTCTGTCTTATTGATGTATTTTTGTATTTTCTATTATAACCGAATTTTTTTACTGAAGTGATGCATGAGAGGCAGTAAAATTTTCTAAAATAAAAAAGTTTGATCGTTTTACAAGTTGGGGCAATTTGCATCATCATCAGTGACAGCACGAAATTTAATGCAGTCATTTTTTATAAAATAAAAACGGCGAAATTTACGTCGTTCACGTCGCATTTTTTCGAAAAAGTTTTCTCATTAATCAAGGCGGATAACGAGTTGCTGTAGGGAATATATAAAATTGCCGAGATTTTTTTTTAATAATTCGAAATTTCTAATGGCCCATCTATCCGGTATCTATTATACATATATGCAGGTAGTTCATGAGTAGGGTTTGCTTTCGTTCGCATATAAACTACTCGGCTTTAATCTAACAGAACATGCTTGGAAAGCACTAAATCACTCAAATTACTGATTTGAACTTTGACTGTGAAGTGGGTTTAAGCCAACATACACTTGAAACTTTATACAACATGCAAATTTGCGCGGCTAATCAGTATTTTCGGAAATCGGTCATAATTTAATCGAAGAATAAAATGAAAAACAAACAGTATGAGCTTTCAGACGCTGAAAGCTGTAAGTCATTGTCCGGGTGGGCTGCCTGCAGAGAATCTGCAGTGGCATGAATCTGAACTCGGTCAGAGTCCTTAATTTATTTTCTACCACCTAACGTTTACACTTAATGTAGTGGAAACAAAAACAAAACTAATTCAAAAAGCTCTGTGCCCTGAAATTTAGTGTGCAGGAAACAAAACTAGTTGAAAGGAAAAAAACGCAATTAAAATTCCGTTTTCTGGCTGGATTTTTTTCCTCTTTTAGTTCCGTATCAAAATTTGATTAGTGAATAGAGTTTGATATAAATCCCATCCATTTCATCAGCAATTAAATTGAATGACTGTAATCTTATTTCTAACTGACAATTAATTAGATTCACAATTAGATTTAGGACTGGCATATGTACGTCTATACGCGAATGAGTATAATATACGTCTTTTAAGTGAGTTATTTCCGACAAATACGCTTTCTACGGAACCAAATCTACAGCTAACTTGCAACTCGTCTATATTTCGAAGTTTCGAGTTTGAATTGATTCAAATGTAGTTCAATTTTATTTTCTAATGAGACGCGATCTTATTTACGAGCATATTTTGAATCAAGGAGCGAGCACAAAGAACACGAAACTTATAATTGATAACTCACTTAAACTGTACCAATGTACACTTTTAATTCAATTATTTACGAAAGTTCGTTATTTTAATTTTACTGGATAAATTTAAAATCAATTAAATTTAGTAGTAGTTTCTATTATAGTTTATAATGCAACGCACTGACCACGCAATTTAATTTTTATAGATTGAAATTTAATATTTAACTAAAATTATAAATATAATTACTCGTATATTTATTAGCTTTGTTAGTTTGATAAAATATTGACTTTCGGATGGAATTGAGTTTGCTCATAATTACAGTTTATGTTTTTCATATTTGGTTTGTTGTTTGATGTTTTATTTCGTATTATTTTCAAATTATATTTTATATTAGTATTTGAGAGTTCAATAAAAAATTTCAAAATATGAAAAACAAGCAATTTTTAGAGAAGAGCTTTTTGATTTGAAATTTGGCCGACATATTTTGCGACACCCTAGCAATTATATAATTATTGTCTCGGTAATTAATTTCTTTTACTCCTCATTAAACTTGTGGTTTGCAGAATAATTTTAGTGCTTTCCTAAACAAATAAAAACATTATCGTAACGGCGGATTTATTAGTAAATTCGTTTTATATGAGTTCGTTTAGCGTAAAAGAATTTAACACAAAAATAAATAAAGAAATTTAATTTACATCATAAAGTTCAAAGAAGAAATAAATTAATTTTGATATTTTCAATTTCAATTAAAATCCAGAATAATATTAAGTTTTTCAATTTGATTTAGTGTCTGCATTTAGATATCTGCCAGAATAATAAATGCGGTTTAATATGCAAATGTTCATTTGCATAGTTTGGTTCCATTCAATTAAAAATAAAATAGTAAAAACAATGATTTGTTAAAGCTCGCCCCTCTTGAATTTTAACAATACCAACTTCAAGAAGTAACACAAATGATTCGATCACCAAATACACTTTTCACTTCAAACGATTTCGAAAGTTGATCAATATATCTATCGTGAATGTATTAAACATCTCTTAAAGCTTTTAAAATCGCCGAACAGAGTCGGAGCTTTTATTACGACATCCTATACTTTTTTTTTCGCTCTTTGACTTCCGTACTGTAATTCACATCTACAACCTACAAGTTGGACCTTTGATCTCTTTTATTTTTATTCAGCTCAGGAAATGTACATAATTATTAAGCAGAACATTTTAGGTATAGAAATTGATTGCGAGCAGAATTGATGTCTTGACACATTCGCGAAGTTACATTATTGTTCGCGAATTGATTTTATTTCGGTGCGAAAGAGGCGCAATTTTGCATTTTCATTAGCGCTTTCGAAGGTAATATTTATTTCAATCGATTATGCATTGTCTATAGAGATAAAGCGATTATTTAAAGAATGTTTAATAGTTTGGCAAATGGCCAACATGCTTTTTACATGGTAATCGATAAAGATAAAGCAGAGAATGTCAGGAGGACAATTTATTACTCCATGGGATATTAGTTGAATAAAATTATCCTTCGAAATATGATTCGCAATCAAAATGCAGTAGTGCTGCATCAATTTTTAGCCAATTTAAACAGCGGTTTTCTGTTGACTAATTTTAGTGAATTTGATGTCAATTTTAATGGAAATTAAAATAAATAATAAATATTCGATGAAACGAAAATGAAATGATTGGTAACAAAATCGAAAATTTGAGATAGACATATTGGAAAATATGCGAAAATCCAATTTACACCACAATGCGACCACGATAGTGGAAAAGCAATTTTCCAGCACTTTGTACAAGTTAAAAAGACTTATATGTTACGGTAACAATCGCGAAAAATTTCCTCTGCTGCTCTGTCAATCTCCAATAAATTATATCCTTACGATAGGAACCTCAAGGGATATTTTTTCCTTGACTTTTACGATGTTCTGGAATTTTGGTTTATGCGTAAACATCAAATGACTTTCGCAACCTGTGAAAGCTTTTCACTGTACCGTCATAATTCGATTGTAAATTAACATGGTAATAACTTATTTCGCTTTGATTATTTAATATAGCGATCGTTTTATCATTATCTGTTTAATTTATTGCTTTAATGCCAACTATAACAGTCTGTACGGAATTAATTTGCTATAAATATGAAAGAGAGCTTTAATTAAAGTTAATTGTATGCATAGCTTCCTCCATCGCTGTTCAATTTTTAAAATGATTTTTAAAGCTTCTTTAAAGCTCTAGTACGCTTACAAAAATATAATGCTTCACTTTTTTTAAACAATACTCAATCTATTCGAAAGCTTATTTTGATGGCATTTTTAATGGAATATGTACAAAATAATAGAGTTACGAATTGATTAATTTAAAACTAATAGAATGATTGGAACTACATGTTATCTTTTGCTCTAGATTCATTAGTTTCGATGCGCTCTTGGCTTTACGATCGATTTCCTATGTTTTTCTTCTTTATAACTTTTTAATAATATTTTTTGAAATTGAACCAGTTCGTCGAAATAATTTTTCAATCTTGAAAATAAAATCATAAATGAGAAAAATCAGGTCAACGATGTTAAAAAACACTCATACACAGATGAAAACAATGTTACGTCAATCACTTGGGCTGCAAAACAAGAGCATTGTGATGACAGATGAAGCTTATTGTTCGTATGGAATCAATAAAATCAGCCCGAAATTCGGGATTACGATAAATCGTGTTAGAAGCCCCTTGGGAAAGTTTAACATTACCATGAAACACATCATAAATTAGCGCCGCACATATAAACAAGGGATGGGAATGCAGAAAAAATTGCGAAACATTTACACAAATTTCGAGTAATGCCGAGCTTATTAAATTGTATGCAATGCTCGCTCGTTATCGCAGAAAACTAACTTTTATCTCCACTTGGTATGTGGCTGCTGAAATACCAAACAATATCAAAGCTATTGCATATTTCTGTCACAACTTTCTGAAGGGGTAAATTATCATATATGGAGCATTGCTCAATTTGCAATTCACCACGGCATAACTCAAATACTTAAGTTGCACAGAAAATTAGTCCTTCCACGAAAAAGATTGAGCTATTATTTTTATCACGACTCCAAATTGTCTAAGAATGTTAAATTTGCTCAAAAGCTGCAAAAGGCACTTGAGCTTTTCAACAACCACATTATTAGTCGTTATATTTGTAGAAGCAATTCGTTGTTCAGTCGTCCTTTCTTCTTCTGTGGGTGGAAGACTCAAGTGTTGCAAAGAAGCTTAAATAAATGGAACCGTATTGACTTGTAAGAGATTCGACTGACGGAATTGTGGAAAAGTGTTCGTTAAGTTGGAAAAGATTTCAGCGATAATAGTGTAACAATTTTAAGCGCAGATAAATTACTGCTGACTCGCAGGATTCTATTTTTTCTTTTAAACCATTTGCTGAACAAAGAAAATCTTATTATACTTTTTTAAGTTTATTTTTGTATGGGATGGATGCATAAGTTAACCGGATTTCCAGCAGTAGCAGCAGGATTTATAATCCTACGCCAAATGCAGACAATTCCTTCACGCGCCTCATCATGACGTCTGTGCTAAAAGGAAAAATCTGCTTTTTATTTAATTTCGCTGCTGTAAACAATATGTTCTTATCGCGGATATTCCAATCTCCGGTTTGTGGTACAAAAGGGCCGTCTGTGGGTGACGTCACAGAACTGTTAAGTGGCATCGAGCAGAGGCCTCCTTTGAAAACCGACAGATCTAATTATTGTGCAGGCATAAAGGGAAATCACATTTCAATGTGAACCTTTCATTGAATTGGCGACGACGGGTGCAGATAGAACGCATCAGGTACTCTTCAATAAATGACCGACCACCCCATTGCCGATGACAACGAGATGGTATATCACAATATAGTAGAGCGTCAGACGTTTGTCTTCCAAGATTGAATCACACACTTGGAGCGGCATCTCTTTGAAGATGTTTAATCGCTCGAAACTGTTTTTATTTTTGAACGCATCAATTCAATTTAATGCAAATTGCCAGCAAAAGGGGTTTACAGAAACTATAATCAATGAACATTAAATTAGTATGGTTGCTACAAGAATCCTTAGGGAAATTAGAATGCTGCTAGTAACATGTTTCTTTATAGGACATACATGGTGGAATAATTTAAGGTTCAACTGAAGCTTTAGATTTTTACTTTTCGCGTAAATTTATTGTGATAAGATTTTTAAAATTTGAAAAAATAGGTGTAGTACTGAAAAAGTTGGGCTAAATGTTCTAGCTTTAATAATTTAATACAGAATTGGCATTTATATCAATTTTCGCATAAATAGCTTTACCTACATTAATTAATTATGTAAATATCCCGTTAAATCCCAATTAAATTAACACCAATTAGCAAATAAACCGTACAGTTTGAAATTTTGGCCCGCTAAAAAATCAAAGATTAACTCGCGTATTACTCGAAAATTAATTATTATTGAAAATTATTCGCGACATTTTCCTTTGAACTAAATAAATTCTTACCCGTTCTTATCTTTATATTCAACAATTTTTCTATCTTGAATTTAATTCGCGAGATATTAATAAAATTTTGTACAGTAGCTAAATTAAATTAATTTTCAAATGAAATGGTTTTGAAATTTTATTTTAATATGAAACTCATTTAGCAGGAAATGTATAGTAAAATATTTAATTAAAAATTCTATAGGACCTTTGCATTAATTGGTTTATTTTCGTTTTGCCAACAAATTCTAGCACAAATATTGATCTCGAAAATTTTATTGGATAAATCGTTTTTTCTGCACGTTTAATATTAAATAGAAAAGCAAACTTGGCATCAGGAAATCAAATATTCAGAATGTTAATTCGAGGAAAGCTTTAACAACATTCTGAACGGAACAAACTAGTTTAATAAAACCAAAATTTATTCGAAATTCTTTTGCTTTTTCCTGTCGCATTCACATCGAATATTATTGAACGGGAATTTTCCGAGTGGAGAAAAACCTTCTACACGAATGTTATCTATAAACCATTTTATTAGATTTTTCCATCTATGATAAATGATTGACAGGCTTTCCATTGTGCAATATATTTCCCATATAAATCGAAATACAATGCGTTCTTTGAACAGACAGTCACATTGACTTTCTAAGTTTCTGTGTGGCTTTGTGTGTTTCGCTAAAAGCGGTGTAATTAAGAAAATGGATTTATTCCATTCGTATATTGGACGAAAGGCAGCTGGGTCTCATATAATTGCATGCAAATTCGTTGGTTGCATTTAATCCAATTCCTTATCCATCCATGCCCTGACGACTGAAACCTGAAAGCATATGGTGACCAAGTGCAATGTAATCAAACACAAAATTGTATTCATTCAAATTCCCGTCGTCTGTGTCTCAGTGTAGTATTTTCTATATGCAATGTATGGATGGATGTTAAAAGCTCCAAACAACAGAAGGAGGAGTGCAACAAAGTGCATATGCGTTCTTATCAGCAAAGCCAGTAAATTCTCTAATATAAAGCGCAAAATGACATTATAGTTTATAATAGAGACAACAGCCTTTTCACTCGCCAAGTATATAAAGTAGAGGTATAATTGAATACCTTATAATCAGGTTGTGGTTTACTAGTGATTGCTTTTAGGTTATAAGCCGTTGAGTGGATTTTCTAACACGCCTCTTGGATTAATTCAATTCAGGATGCTGACAACCTCTGAAATTGAGCAGATCCCTTTTTCAAATAGACCAATGGTCTTTTTTAAATCTTAAGATTAAGAAGGCACTTTATTAAACCCTTTAAATTGTCTAATAAAAACATGCCACAACTTATAAAATTAAAAAGTCGAGGAATTTAATCTTATGTTTCTTCTTTTCATCTCATTTCTTCATTTCTCCTAAAACTTGCGAAATTATGATTTCATCTCGCTGATGATTCAATTTTAACACGATAGTTTTTTGTACATGTTTGCAGGAGCGGTTGGAGGCGATAATGATGATGGGGACGATAAAGAAAAGGAGGAAGAAGCCGAAAGAGAGCGGCAAGAGGCCATCCGGGAAGCTGAAGAACGGAGGAAAGAAAAACACAGGAAAATGGAAGAGGAACGGGAAAAAATGAGACAAGAAATCAGGGATAAGGTTAGAATATTTCAAATTTTATCGATATCAAAATATGTTTCGCTTCGATTTGGTGATACATAACTCAATATATATTTAATATAAAGTAGGAAAGAATTTTGCGAATGATGAGAAGTTTTCAATTTTCTTCTATTAATAAAAAAATATATTAAATGGGCTGAACAAAAAGATTCAATGCGAATAAAATATTCGAACATGAAATCATTTTTCTAAAGTAAATTGAATGTGACGGATTAAAATTCAGCGCAAATTCATTTTATTTTTTATTTTATTTTATTAAATTATTTATTTCTTGGGGATTTATTAAAATATAAAAATAGCAAAATAATTCAGTCTCGATACAATTAGAAGATAATATTATATTTAGTTGCGCTTTATTGATTTACTCTTGTCACGAAAGGAAATATAAGTTTTGCATGTGAAATGCAATAAGTTCGAAAATAACTACCCTACTAGGAAGTGTTGTCGAAATTGCCTTCGAACGAAAGGTTAAAATAATATTATTGTTTACTTCTTAAGAACAAGATTTTTTAAAATATACAGGGTGACTAGTGTGAGGTGAGCGCACCTTAATTATTGCGTCGCCGTAACGAGTGAAGGGAACTTAAAAAGTAAAAGTGACAGTTCGAGCGAGCGCGTTAGAACTACTCAGGTGGTGAACATCAAAACTTGAGATGAACAATATACATAATTTTATTATTGTAACTTTGTGCTTTAAAGTAAAGCAAATAATTATCAGTTGTTTATTACGAAGGAGTTGTAATTAATCCCTTCGACATACCTATTTACATGGTGCCGAAACCAGAGTCGAAATCGCTATACTTTAATTAGACGAGACTCGAGAAGAAGAACTTTAAGATGGCCGCGGCAAGCCTAAGCTTGAAACCGCCTAAACAGCTAGACATAAATCCAGGAAGTGACATGAATAAAGATTGGGCCCTTTGGTTAAAGCAGTACAACTACTACGAAACAGCCACGCAGCTAAGGTCGAAACCTCAAGATATCCAAATCGCAACACTAATGACGTGCATTGGACAAGCAGGTATTGAATTGTACAGCTCATTACCCGAACCATTACTGGCCGCTGGTCAAGAATTAACCGTCGAAATGGTTAAACAGCGCTTCACAGATTATTTCGTGCCCAAACAAAACATGACATTTGAGCGTTTTAAATTTCACAAAATGAGTCAGCAAGAAGGTGAAAAAGTAGAAGAATTCGTGGGTAAATTGAGGGTTCAGGCTAACAAATGCAAATTTCAACATTTGACGAGCGAAATGGTGCGAGATCAGTTAGTGGTTGGAATATTAAGCGAGGATGTTCGGAAAATACTTCTCGCTGAAGATTTAACATTAGATAATGCAATCGCAAAAGCACAAGCAAGCGAATTGGCGCTAAAACATCTGGAAGAAATGCAGCAGAGCGAATTAGTCAAGGTTAGTGCAATTAGAAACCGATTCCGGAAAGAGAAGAAGAACGAGTTCAACGAAACCTACCAGTGCAAGAAGTGCAATAAAAAACACGGTCGACGCGAGTGCCCCGCGTATAAACACAAGTGTGCAAGATGTAATGAACTGAATCATTGGGAGTCATGTTGTCAATTAAAAACGGCAAGAGACTACAAACCGAATTCTCGCCGAGAAAAAAATATGAACATTAACCAAATCGAACGAGAATCCGAAGATTCCGAGGAAGAGGTATACGTAGGTGCTATACATCGCGAAATAGGAAGAAAAAACTGGACAGTTGAAGTAAAAATAGGACCGAAAAATCTAAACATGAAGTTGGATACGGGAGCCCAATGTAATGTAATGTCAATCAAAGACATCGAATCATTAAACTTGACACTGTTTCAATCGAAGACAAAGAACTTAGTATCGTTTAGTAATCATAGGCTGGAAGTGGTCGGCGAAGTCACACCGAAATGTATTATAAACAATCAAAGTGCGCGAGTGATATTTAAAATCGTAAACGAAACGGTAGAGCCGGTGTTAGGCGCAAACGCATGCGAAAAACTGAACCTAGTGAAGCGAATAAGTGAGGTTAAAACAAACCACGGTACAATTTACGAGGGTTTGGGCTGTGTCAAAGACTTTGTTTACGACATGGAAATAATTGACGAACCTAATTTTAAAATTTTTCCAGCCAGACGAATTCCGTTTAAAATCCGAGAGGAGGTAAAGAAGGAACTGGATCGCATGGTAAAAATAGGAGTAATAGTCGCAGCCGAAGAAGCTACTCCAGCCGTATCGCCTATGGTAGTGGTTACCCGTAATAATAAGATGAGAATTTGTATAGATCTAACTGAAGTAAACAAAAACATACTTAGAAGACATTTTCCATTAAAAACGGTTGAAGAAATCGCCACTAAATTGAGTTCAGCAAAATATTTCACTAAGTTAGACTGCAACAAAGGATTCTGGCAAATTGCAATCACCGAAAAGACCAAACAAATCTTGACATTTGCAACACCCTGGGGCCGATATTCCTGCAATCGCATGCCTTTCGGATTAGCTTCAGCACCGGAAGTCTTCCAAGCACAAATGCAAAACTTGTTAAAATCAGTTCCAAATACAGAAGTAGCAATTGACGACATACTTATTTACGGAGAGTCGAAAGAAAAGCTTCGAGAAACAACAGCTGAGGTGCAGAAAATCCTTAGAAGGGCAGGTATGACCTTGAATAAAGAAAAGTGTCAGTTCGAACAGAAGAAAATAAAGTTTTTGGGACACTGGTTTTCCAAGAATGGAATGGAGATGGATATGGATAAAATCGATGGAATAAATCGGCTGCAAGAACCTAAAAGCAAAAAAGATCTCCAACGGATTATGGGGAAATTTACTTATCTCAGTAAATATATTCCAAATTACTCAAAAGAAACAGAAGTTTTGAGGAAGCTATTAGTAGCCGAAACAAGATGGAATTGGGGTAAGGAAGAAAGCATAGCTTTTGCAAAAATGAAGGAAATAATCTCTAAGCCTCCGGTGTTAAAAATATATGATGTAGACAAAGCGGTTAAACTACAGGTTGATGCAAGCGCAACGGCGGTCGCAGCAGTGTTGCTGCAAGACGAAAGACCAGTAGCCTATGCGTCGAAAGCATTGACTAGCAGCCAACAGAGATATGCTCAACTAGAAAAAGAGGCATACGCAATCTTCTTCGGATGTGATCGTTTTCGTGAATATATTTGGGGAAAGGAAGTCACTATTGAAACAGATCACAAACCATTGGAATCGATATTTAAGAAACCAATTCATCGTGCACCTTTGCGAATACAGAAATTACGAACCAAACTACTGACATATGACCCAAAAATCGTTTACATAAAAGGATCCAAAATGTATCTGGCAGACCCGTTAAGTCGACTATGTAAAAATGAAATACCAGAAGAAGATGACGAAACAGAGAGATTAATTTCCACAGTATTATCAATTTCAGAAGATGAGCTGAGTAACTTGAAGACAGCAATCGATAATGATCCAGCCATGCAGCAATTAAAAAAGTACATTGTGCAAGGATGGCCTCAGGAAAAAGCATTGGTGGAAGAACCAGTAAAGTGGTATTGGAATTTTCAAGAACAACTATCCGTTCGAGAAAATGTGATTTTCAACGCCGATAAATTAGTAGTCCCAAACTCGTTGAAAGAACGCATGTTAAATTACATCCATGGTGGACACTTCGGACCCGAAAAATGCATTAGGAGAGCAAGAAGTTTTTTGTATTGGCCCAGAATGTCAGACGATATTAAGAATTACATACTGAAATGTACTGCATGCCAAGCGCATCAAAGAAACAACATTAAAGAAACAGTACTAGCAACAATAATACCGAAGTACCCGTTTGAAATTGTTGCAACAGACCTGTTTCACTTTGAAGGGGAACACTACATTGTGTTAACAGATAGTTATTCGGGATTCATTGAATATCAACAACTGAAGAATCCAAACGCCTTTGAAGTAATAACTTTCTTAAAACTAGTGTTTTCAACCCATGGAATTCCAAGAATAGTATATTCGGATAACGGACCTCCGTTCAATTCGACCGCATTTCAACAGTTCGGGCAAGAATGGAAATTTGATCACACCACGAGCAGTCCATATCATCCGAGCGGAAACGGATTAGCGGAAAGAGCGGTGCAAACGATGAAAAATATCCTAAAAAAATGCTCCAAAGAAAAATCAGACGTCAGGTTGGCATTATTAAATCACCGAAATATGCCAAGGGGGGACCTAGGCTCACCAGCTCAACGCTTATTTAGCAGATATCTAAGAGGAAGAATTCCAATTACCGAAGCGGAGCTAAAAGCAAAACCAATAAAAGGAATACCCAGGAAATTAATGGACTGTCGCCAGAAGCAAAATCTTCAAGCGAGTAGAAATGCTAGGCAAAGTTCTCAGTTTGAAGTAGGTGACAGAGTAGTGGTCAAATCAAGCAACCAGAACAAATGGAGCCCAGCAACGGTCACAGGAGTGATTCACGGAAGATCACCGGAGGTCACTGATGCTAGAGGCAAGACAACTAGACGAAACAGCCATGACATTAAAAAGACTGAAGCAGAATTTGCCGAAGAAATGATAAAACATCCGGAGTTTGTTGAAAACGCCATTGGACAGCCGTTAGTAGAAAATGCCAATCCAAAGACAGCAACCGAACCAAATATCGCTAATTCAACATTAATAGCGAGTCCAGCAACAGTACAAGAACCCAGCAACGTGAAAGCACCATCTACACCATACTCTGCAACTACTCGGAGTGGGCGCAGAATCAAAGCTCCCGAGCGATTAAATCTATGAACTACAGCACGAAACAAAAAAGGGAAGATGTGAGGTGAGCGCACCTTAATTATTGCGTCGCCGTAACGAGTGAAGGGAACTTAAAAAGTAAAAGTGACAGTTCGAGCGAGCGCGTTAGAACTACTCAGGTGGTGAACATCAAAACTTGAGATGAACAATATACATAATTTTATTATTGTAACTTTGTGCTTTAAAGTAAAGCAAATAATTATCAGTTGTTTATTACGAAGGAGTTGTAATTAATCCCTTCGACATACCTATTTACAACTAGTATTAATTCAATTTAGCTCGCACTTTTCATAACAAAGCCGAAGCAATATCTCAACTGCATCAACCCTTGTATTTGGTATTGTAATGATGTAAATAAAAACTTTATTTATTTTCCTTCTTGTCGTTATAAAATCAATGCGACGACGACTTTTACAAACACGTAAACAAAGGTAATTTACTGCTTATTAGATGACTTTGCCAGTTGAGTTGCGTTGCAGGATTCTTCCTAATGTTCTAATTATAAGCGAGCGTGTTCCGATGTAATTTATTCACTGACAACCGGTGGTGAAATACGGTCAGCCCAAAACGTGACGGCTTCGCAAAACATTTCCTGTTTTGATACTTTTTCCAAAAAATTTCCAGGGTGCTTTCGTTGTTCCCTATAAATTATTATTCCCCGAGTAAAAACTGGGCTAATTTTCAACAACAGCAAACATAAATTATGTAGGGTTGGTCTAACAATGTGATTACAAATCCCGTATTGCATGAGTAAACAAATTATCATTTGATAGGACGGTTTGATTGATGTATATACTTGAAATTATAAGAAAAGGGGAATTTAGTTATAATTGTGCAGATCAAGTGCTGTCGGGTTTGCTAAAATCTATTTCAAATTAATGATGAGGCACATTTTAATAGTTAATAACTGCATAATATTTAGCCACCTAAAATTAAAATAAATTTACAAAATAGTTTAAATGTTGGCCTGTAACAATTACAACTGTAATCTATTCAACAATTCACCCTTTATCACCAAGGGAATCATTATTTATCAAAGTTGGTGCATAATTCATGTAAATGCATAAAGAAGTTGAGCATAAAATTACGAAATTTTGAATTATTTATCACATGTATGGTAAATTTCAAATTCGCCTGCAATCCTATTTTTATTTCGGCATGATTTAATTGGTGTTGTTTAATTTAAAAGTTAATCAGAAAGAAGCTTTTTTTTATTTGTAATTAAACTGTATTTTAGTTTGCAATTTTAAATTCAGCACTTCACGTTCGTATAAATAAAAGCACAATCACCAGTAGTAGTAGAGTTTGCAGTATTATATCGACTCAGCAAAATGAGCTAATTCTCAGCAACATGTCATTTGAAATTCCACTGAATATGTTTGGTGGTGTTGTTTAGTGGAGCTTTTACATTGTTTATTTATGCATGTATTGCACCAACACCACTAGCAGACTTTTAATGTAATTAAAGAAGTCGCCTGAAAATGCTGAAATCAGCATCTATAGACTAATCAACACAAATGTCCAATATAGTACTAATTTTTTTCAGTTTTGATGTTCAATTGATTTTTTTGAATATGACAATATTTTTTTAATTAATATTCTAAATGCATGAAATTTAATAAGCGCATGAAACTAATTTAATAATACAAAACAATTTGAATAGAACTGTAAATAATTAAAATTAAAAGCTAATAGTGTGCTTTAATTCATAATAAAAGCTCAAATTATTCCACCTCTAAACGTATTTAATTTACAACTTTACAGAATATTTTTACACTTTAAAATACTTTGTGTTGTTTTACGATTTCTTTTTTTTTTTTAATTATATTTGGTCGGAATTTTTGTAATAAATTCTTTTGGCCAAGTTCGTTTTAATTTTGTGTGCGCTTTTTGAAATGTACATTAAAACATTGCTGCTTTGAAGTTTCCTCCGCCGTAAAAAAGCAAACGGTCAAGATAAAAGCTCGCTTAGGTCTTCGTAAAAAACATGTTACTTTGTTCTATAATGTAGATATTGATTATTAATTTGCGCAATTTATTTTATCATGTATGTAAGTGCTAGAAGCCATACATATAGGAAATAAAAATATAATAGGGTCAATATTTCCATGAGGGAGTAAAGCTATAAAAAGTGTTTTACAGCTCTAAAGTTATGATTGCGTGTTTTTTACCAACGAAAAAAGAACACGCTTAAAAACCACCCTCTCGACCTCTTAAATTAATGAAGATAAGATTGCCATCAAGCCAGATATAATATTCAAGTAAATGCATTTATTAAATTGGGGTGGAAAAATGCGACGCATTTTAATTCAATTAATTTGATTTAATTAATTTAGTGCAGTTTCGAAATAGTAGTTTAAAGAACTACACGATTGCTGTCGCTCTCAGTTCCCATTTAGGTTAGTCTAGGGATTTCAGCTAAATAAGCTTCTAGTAGCAATAAATTTTATTTTCGAAATTGTGAAAGTCGCCCGCAGCGTTGTAATAAATTTTCATAACATTTACTGTGGGGGTTGGGGAATGATCTTATGAAAATATGTTTCTCAACTTAGACTCTTTTCGGATAACAGCGCGCCCCAACAACAAAAATCCAATGAAATAAAATAACCGCACCAACTGCACGCAAACACGATCCCGAAAAAAGATTTCTCAATTATTTATAGCCTTCATATTTAATCCAACATTTTCGGTGTCAGTTTTGCTCTTGTTTGAAATATATGAATGGGTCAAGTGATTTATTAATTAAAGCTATTTATCTCGTTTGTTTAATTTTTTCCATGCATGGGGGATAAAGGGATGACAATGATGCGTTCTATTTAGCAAAAGTCAACACTAGACGTTTACTTTGGGAAATTTTGTTGTGAACTTTGACGATTTTTTTTTTAATATATCAACGTCAATGAATCAAGCATTTAACTTCAGCTTTTATTGAAAAGGAAAAGTTTTCACACATTCTTACAATAGATTCTATAGTGGTGAGTAGAATGATGTATACGAAATAATAGGAATTTGAATTTTTTTGTATTGATTTTTTTTAATTACTGTCTGAATTTCTATGCTCAAACCAATCATAACTTCTGCAATATTATTGCATAAGTTTGTTTCGTGTAAATAAAAACTGCAGTATTGTTCAAAACATTTTTAATTATCAAACTTTGGTCGGATTCAATTTAAAAATAGTAAAACTTTCAGTATGACAACTTTACCAAATATGGTTTAATTATAAACCGTAAACTTTTTGTTTTTATAAATAAAATCAATATTTATAAATATTTTCCGGGATATTCTACAAAAATATGCCTATAAAGGACTTTTTGTTCCTCTGAAAATTTTACTACTGACAAAAAGCTCTGCTGAAAACTTATAATAAACTTCTTTAGTAGTTTTAAAACTGCATTAGTCCAAAAATAAAAATTGCTGAGAAACAGTAAAAATAATTTCTTTTTGTATATAATAATCACTATTGCTTTATGTATTGTTTTTTTTTTTTTTTTTAAATTCAGTCCCGTGTATCAGCTATAATAATTGCTTATTAAACTAAGTAGATCTCGTGCTTGGAAATGCAAAGTTCCTTTATAAAATACAAAACACGATTATCAATAAAAAAGGGCATTTAAATTGGACCCATCCATTTTACACATATAGGAAGTACTCATACCAGAATCATGCACTTATGCAATTAAAGATTTCATTCAGCGATAAAATAATGAAACATACACGCAACTTACACACTCTACCAGGCAATCTACTCGAGGATTCGAGTTTATTTAAAATTTGCATTGATCCAAAAAAAATTCTTTGTTCCTGCAAAATAATCCTCGTAAACGTATTTCGGTTGGTTTGTAAATAGGAAGCGAAATAAAATTAGTAAAGGTATAATTTCGAATTAATGCTAAACGTAAGTAATTTAAATGTTAAAGGTATGTTCGTTTAATTTATGCAATCGTATATCTTGATACTTAAATAATAATCCATTAGAATAAATTAACGTGAAGAAGCTAACAGCAGCTTACACAAAAATTATTCAATTATCCTGGCGGATATTCCAGGAAGAAAGATTAATTGTGCGCTCTCTTTTCGTTCGCAGAGGTGAAACGAATTTAAAATGGTCTTTAATAAAATTAATTAGTCTAGTTAGCGTGCGTTTATTTTGTTCTCATTTTTCTAACATATTTATGCAGCAGGATTATTATTGTGGATGATGAAGAAGATGAAGAAGGAAACTTAATCGGGGTCAAATTGACTCTAGTAGGGAGTCCGTTAATTTATAGCGACTCCCTAACGGAGTCAGGTTGACTCCCTTTGAGGGAAATCTACACTGCTCAACACGAATTTCGCTAATTTATATACAAGAAAATATAATAGGAGGAATGCTGACGCCGTTTGGTTTATTAGACGAGGCAAAAAGATGATGGAAAAGTTTCCAATTATTTTCAGGCGCATACAACACTGATCCATAATTAATGAGCGAAATTCAAACATCGAGCTTATATATAAACATAGGACCATAATGCTTAATAATGCAAAGTTATTTCAAGATGGAAAATTGCAAACTGCAAATCATATCAGCAGCGGCTCCGGTTTATTTCAATTCGGCGCCAGCAAATTGAAACAAATACACTTTTTCCGTTGTTTTGCTGCATTAAAGCTTCTTTCAATATTTACAGTACAACTTTTTTCCTTTTTCCATTCAGCGAAACTTTTCCTGTCGTGTGAAAAGTGTTAGACAATGGATAAACGCATAAATATAATTTGCTGAAGCATATAATGCACATGCACTTTACAGTCGCTCTTCAGCCCTAAAATCTGGTGTTGAAATATCATTAAGTTTTTGTTCAGACGTATGAATAGGAGAAGTTTTATGTGTATTCAAGGTGTTGCAAAATATGTGAATCTATTCAATTTTCAGGCGTTTTTTTTCAGTTGAGTGTAAACATTATTTAACTTTTTTTTTAATTTGTTGAATAATTTGGTTGCAGTATAATATAAAGAAAAAAGAAGAAATTGTAGAGCCAGTTCAAGAAGAACCCAATCCTCTAATGAGAAAAAAGAAAACGCCTGAAGAGTTGGCAAGAGAAGCCGAAGAAGCCGATGAGGATGAATTTACAAGTGAGTGTTTTGCGCGGTTTAAGCAGTTAAAAAAACGCTGCACTATTATGTAATTTAGTAATGCTACAGCTTTTTATCAACGAATATTGCAAAAATCGAAAAGTTTATTTAATTAGGCACCACTTAGAATAATTGCATGGTTATTTATATAAGCGAGTTTTAAATGTTTTTCGTTGCACTTTTTAAAAATATTCTGCACAGTTTTAAGCCATTTTAATGGTACCATTTATAGATTAATTAGATTTAAGTACTACAGCAACACTACAACTGAGTCTTGATTAGAGTATTTTCACTGTATTACACAGCCAAGTACAAACCAACAATAATTGCAATCAAAATTCTAAAAAAAATCTATTATTATTCATTTTTAAATCCACCCCTCGTGCCTTTTGTGATTTAAAACCTAAGACAATACGTTTAATTGATAAATGATGATTATATTCGTCGTATTGCCAAAATTGACGCCTTTTTGTTACCACTATACTTCACTACTTCTTCTTTCAATGTCCTACTATTGCTACTTCAATGATTGGATGTGTTCAATATGTATTTTTGTTTTGTACTTCTTCGTTTCGTATTATGTGTGTTAATAAAGTTTTATTTTTTATTATATTATGTAGTTTATTATTTGTTAGTCCTTTTGTATTATTTATTTGAGGTATGTATTTTTTTTAAATTATTTTTAAATATATCATCGGAGCGTAGTGATTGGTAGTAGTTGCGAGTTGGAAATGTATTCGAATTTTAAATGTTTTTTGTGGCATTTCATTTCAGAGTTGAAGAATACAATAGAGACACAAGTAAACGAATTGAAATCTCAGATAGAAAGTAAATGTACAATGCAATGAATAGGGGACATCCACAAGGCACTTACTGCGGGCCGTCTTCACATCATCGTAGACAATTTTTTATCACCTTATATTCATAATGAACAACATATATTTACTGTATACAAACATTTTCATTTCGTAGGCTAGAAACATACATACATAATACAATGTGATCACAAAGTAATAAAAAACATAGTTTTAATTAATTTTAGATAATGAAAAAAAAAAAAAACAAGCGGCTGTAAATTTTTACTCATTTTATAGATCATCATTATTGCGTTCGTTTCATTTGATTTTTGCGAAGTGACCCGCGTCTAAGAAAATAAAAATTGCCCGGAACAATTTTATATATATATTATGTGTATATATAAAGAGACTGCATAAGAACAATTAAACACTACAAAATTATTATGATGATGTGTGAACAGAAACACGACAAACAAAATGTTGTCATAATATTTTTGTAACAAGCAAGCAACATATTGCTACCAGTTTTTTGTATTATTCTATTAGATAATATATTTTGATTTTTTGGTACAAACCAACGCTAAGAAAAGAAAATCCAACCAAAGAACGTGTGTATTTATATATATGTATATATATATATGACATTGACAAATTTCTTTCTGTTTTACCCTTCTTATTCTTGTACGTCTTCTACTTTGTCATCGTCACTTAGTACAACGCATGCCAACACATTTTTTTGATTTACTTAGTCACTAGTATTCTATCCGAATACGTAGTACAGAAATTACCACCACCCCAAAAACAACCACAAATCTGTACCACATTTTTGGGATCTAAGCCTAAAAAGCACACATTACATGTTAACACACACTGTGATTGGTCATCCAAATTCCTTAGTAGCCTTTGATGTTTGCTGTAAATTAATGTCTGGACAATCTGGTAGCAAACCCCAAACATTTCGGACGATAAGGGTTACGCGGGTGCTTAGTATTGTTGAAACAGAGGAATGTGGAACAGAATGGTGAAGCTTTTGGGGTCTGCTTGCTTCAGCTTTCAAAATTAGGTATTTAATAAATTTTAATGATATAGTCGTGCCTTTGTGCAGATGACGTAGTAGTTGGTTCACTGGATGAGGAGTATGCGCACTTTGGTGTGTCATCTGATCGTTGGTACGACTATAGTAGTGGACAATAACAAATTAAGATTAATATTCTCTTAACGTTTTGTTCTGCCTAAAATTTAGAGTCCATTTTGATACGTGTGCTTTCCTTCTATTGTTTAATCGATGTCGCATGTCATTAGATAATTGTTGGATGTTTATTGTTGATGTTGCTCTCTCTTCTTAAATTGTATGTATATCCTGAAATATCGACCAAATTTATAACACCATAAATTTCTTCACTCTATATCAGCTTCTATATTGGCGATTTTTGTCATTCTGACCAAAACTGGAATGTGTTTTGTTTGTTCTAAATCTCTCCACTGCAAATTCAGTTTTTTCAGTTTGTGAACGGCTTCTCCCACGATCATTCCTGTTGTCTATGTGTCAATTATATTCTATAATACAAATATTATAAATGTATATCATAACTTTCTCTTAACTTAGCATGTAGCAAGAATCTATGTCTATCTTTATAAGCATTATTTAGATAAATACAGTAGTATAATGAAACTTAGACTGTACTAAATGTACTACTACTACTACTTAATACTACTATAAGTGTCGTTGCTCAAATTGTTTTCAACATCAGTGTCTTTTTGGCAAAACGCAAAATGTTCAATGTATATGGAATTTGGGTGAAATCAACGTGAAAATATAATCTTACAAACACATAACATAAATACATTTATTAACGTGATCGAAATGCATTTTTCGATCGCGCTAAATGCAAGAAACAATGCAAACACTACTTAGATATTTTAGACCTAATGAAACTCAATAAATAATTGTTAAAACCCGGCTATCAAGGTTTCTCCTCCTCTCTTCAACAAATATATTAAATATACACAATTTGGACCATTGTTTTCCTGAAGACGAAATTCGAGTTTTTCCACATGGAAAACAGTGCCTAAATTAATTGTTCCTAAATCTGTTGTTATTTATGCTAAGTTTGAACGTTTATATGATTCCATTCACATGTATAAGCAATGTAGTATAAAATGACTTAGTAAATGGTGTGATATTTTATAAATGTATTTTGTATTTTTATGGTCTTGAACAGCTCAACTTTATTCAATTTCATTTTTAATTTCCAACCAAATGTATTTGATTTAAGCGAATAAAGTTATGCGTTGGGCGAATTAACCAAAGATCGAAAACGCCGAAACAATATCTCAAGACACTTATTTTCTTTCGTAACAATTACTATAAGCGAATCAAATTCGTTATATTAGATCTAAATTATGGAGACAACGACACGTATATATACTTAATTCTAGACAAATGCAACTTGTAATTTCTATACTATGAGTATAAACAAAATAACACAATATATGGTTATTTACAACTTCTTGAAAAAAATTGTCATATGTCATGTTATTTATTTTTTTTAAGCAGTTGTTAATAAGTTGGAGACGAAAATTGGGAAATAATTGGGCTATAAGTTTTTTTCTCGTCAGCTTTTTTACGAAATTACTCAAAAATTGTTCTTTGTTATACTGGTGGTAATGATGGGGGAGGTTTGTAGCAATTATTTTCGTTTGTTCGTCGACCAAAAAGAAGCTTCTGCTTTTAAGTAACGTAATATACATATATTATATAAAACAAAGCTAGTGATACCTTTATGCAAAAATAACTGAAAATCGTTGAGATCAATGTTGTATTGTTATAACACGATGATATTCTCAATAAAACAATGTAATATGTAGATATTGTTGTTGATTCGAAATTATTTAGTTTTATTATTATTATTGATAATTAATCTGCCAGTTGCAATGAATTGGACCAAAAATTGAGCATTATTAACGATTTTTGTAAGTATGTTCTGACTTTCTCTCTCTCTTCTAAATCTGTTGTGTAAATTTCGACAATTTGGGTTCAATTTATTGCAAACGGCATGTTAAAGAAAAAGATTTCAGTAATTTTGTATTTATACACTTATTAACAGTAATTGTTTCTCAAAAATAAAAAAAAAAACTGTGAAACAAACCACGTTTGTAGTTGCCTGAGTACCTATAGATAGTAAGGCCTGTTCACGTTGTTATATTAATATTAAACAAATAATTGATAAGTCTTTAGTCGATCGACTTGGTTGTTGTTAGTTGTAAAAAACCACCTGCAACGTTATTGTGAAAAAAATAATGAAGGACTAAATAAAATATTACAGTTTAATGTGAACATTTTTATTTTACACCAAAATTCCCTCTACTTCATCTAAATTAATACTATTTGAATAGATGCTCGATATAATCCTTAAATTTGCTGCCAACATCATGGAAAAAGTGTCCCACATTTTTCAAGAACTGTTTGACCACCGCGTGTTCTTCTTTAGAAGGAATCACTTGTATGTTGCTTTTCCTGGGAGGTTTTTTAGTTTCCTCCTTAGGAACATCAAGATCTTCATACTCACTCAACAGAGTCGTCAACGTTTCTTCAGTAGTAGTTTCTTCAGATAGATTCTTCTTGTGGTGCACAAACTCCACATTGGTTTCGTTCGCATCTTCTTTGATTTCGAATTTATCCTTGTTCGGAAGGATTAGTTGATAGTCCCCGTGTTCATGATCTAATTCTGGATGAATATATTTATTGTCCTTCTCAATATCGTTCAAATAGCTATCGATGAGATTTTCCCTCGAATCATCAGCAGCGCGTTTTACTAATTTAATCCCATCTTCCTTAGTGTCATTCTTAATTAAGCCACTTTGAGCTTCAGCAAGGACCTGATACAATTTATTCCTAAACTCCTGATAGCTTTCATGCTCACTTAACTCCTGCTCCTTTTTCTGCAACTTCTCAATTCGCTTCCTGGTGTGATCCAGCTTTTTCTGCAACGCTATAATATTCTTATCGAGCGCTTTTCGGTCATCTTTAGCATCATCTGTACCAAACAGATCTAAAGTTTCTTTGCTGAGAGTACTTTTGGTGCGTTCATTTAGGAGTTCTAACTCCCTCTTGTATCTTTCTTCTTCATTCTTCAGCTGCTCCTCTTGAGCTACCAGTTTTAATCCTCGTAAATTCTGTCGGAGCACGAGCTTTTGCATGTCTTTCGAGATTTTATTTGTTATTTCGCGTTTGAATTTGGGGTGAGTTGAAAAATCGTCACTGAAATCGAGGCCGGATTCGAAGGATATTTCAGCGCTTTTGGTCTGCTCTGGTTGAACCTGAAAAAACACAAAATTAGATTAAAATATAAGAGGTAGAAGATTGTGATCATACCACAATTGCTTCCAATTTCTTCTCCAAGTCGTCTTTATCGTCTAAGTATTTTTCTTCATCTTCCAAATCAAATTCGTGAGTTTCAGAGATGAACCTTGAAGATTTGGATTTATCCGCACTTCCTAAAGGTTTGACTTCCTTATATATTTCCTCAACAAATTTGTCGTCTTCATTTTTCGTTTCATGAGATATTGAAGCAAAGTCTTCATCCTCCAGCATTTCTGTACTAAAATTATCCAAACTGCTGGATATTTTAACTTCTTCCGTAGTAGTAGTAGGTGTAGTTTGTATAACGGAAGTCGTTATTTCGGGTTTGAAATTTACATCCCCTACTTTCCGTTTGATCAGATCCATGTTGATGTCTCTTTTCACACGTTTGTCGCTCAGCTTTCTCAGATTGATGCGCATTCTTTCGAGAAGACTTAAAGTCGGCAATTTGTCTCCCTCACTTTGTTTCAGAAGCAATAGCTTCCTGTTTATATCTCGTTTTGCAATTGATCGCTTAAATTTGCGCGTAACTTTGCCAATTAAAGTATCAAGCTCTTGACTGGTGAAGCTTATGTTTTTCTTTGCCGCTTTCGATTTGGCGCGACTCTTCAGCACCACATTTATTTCCGAACTCGTCAGATCCAAATCGATGTGTTTTTTCGGGAACAATGAATTATGCATCAGCGGTACTTTTTTGTTCTTAATGTGATTGCGTCGGAAGGCGTTTATTCTATCCAAATAAGTTTGCTTGTATGGCGCTTCAGTTGCAAAGTGCATTAATGAAGCTTCACTTGTGGTTTTTTTCTCAAAAATTCGGCGCCGTTCCGCGTGCTTTGCGCGTTCAATAAAAAAGTTGCGCGCACTCGAATCCACTTTCTTATCACCACCGTCATTAATTCGATCAGTGCCAAATAAGAATCTCGGATTTTTGCGAACAATGGTGGGAGTTTGTTTTTTGTAATACTGCTCATCGGATTGCAACTCTTTCTGCATATCCAATTGAATATCACGCAGCGTTGTACGCTTGGATTGCTTGCGACGGGTTTCAATTGTAACATGATTTGTATTTGGAAATGATAGAGGAGCGGAATTTAGGTCGTCATCAAAATTTTCGCGATCGTAAATAACTTCATTATTAATGCAAACGGGGATTTGAATACCGGGGAAAACAAAAAACGCAATCGAATTGGGCTCCACCACTAAATCAATCGGCCTGTTATTCGATTTGGCCAGTCGGATTTTCGGCTCCTGATTGCAATTTTCTAACGACAATTTTTCATCGTTTAGGAATATTTCGCTAAAAGTTAGGGTTCATTATTGGTCGAGCTAAATAAAATTGTGCTTACGTGGAATATGCTCCGGGGGATGTCAAAACATACGATTCGATTTCAACCCCTCGCAATAAATGTGGCGACGCAATTTTCAGCAATGCCGTGAAATTTTCACTGCCATTATTTATGACCATGACAGTCATGGCTCCTCTCTGTGCGTAACTGTTCTGTTTTTTCGTGCAATGTGCGTAAATGCCAGCTTTCGCTTCATCGTGATGCGCTTTACTTATTTCGAGCACCGTAGTGCCCATCAATTTTTTGTGCCAGTACGAAAACCAGTATGCCTGAAAATCCAATTAATTTTGATTTATTTTTGATGAATTACACGTACCGGGGTATCTAAGAAAATTTCGTGGAGTCTCGGTTGTCGAAACACCACTTGGAAGCCCAATTTTGCCGCCTCGCCAATTTCACGCGCATAAAGCATCGCAGTTTCGAAAGAAGCTGGACGTGCAGTTTTTGGAATTGTCGTCCAAATTGGGATGTTGCTTTTTAGTAGAGTGGTGGCAGGAGCATCGAGTTCGGGGAAATTAATTCCATTCGGCCTGTTTATAAGTAGACGCAAAATTTTTGTATGTTTTATGTATTTTAAGGCACTTACGGGCTCCACATAATAGCGCCAACGTCATTTTTGACTCCACTAATCGCTTTTCTCATCAAATCCGGACTGGATGCGGTTCCTAACAGGCAATCGCTGCTGCCAATAATTTGCCATGTGTTATTTTTCTCGGGAAAGCCATCAAGAACCGTGCGGAAGCCATGAAGATTCGTCGCATATTTTTCCATATCGTTCGCACATCCTGCAAGTCGCGCCTTAGACAATTTTTTGCATCAAAAATAATAATTGTTACCAAATCCGAGTTGCCACATGCACGAAATGTTGAGTTTGTCCGACAACTCCAGTAAATGCATTTTCGAATTTGGATTCCATTGACCCAATTTGGAAGTTTGCGCCTCATTGATACCGAACACTGGAGTTAAATTCGCTAAAGTAAGCCACTCATTAATACCAAACCACATCGATGGAGTTACAATAACATTAGCGGCTTCTTCGTCCGATCGAGATTCAGTTGATTTGCTTTCAGTATCCACGTATTTCACAAATTGGGTGGATGGACCAGCAATTCGAATGTAAGCCGGGCTTAAATGTTGCGCCAGCTTTAAGGATGTATCGCTGCATGGATTATTAGATTATTTTTTAATTCGATTTAATTAGTGTAAGTAGAGGTACCTTAAATTCACTCCCGCTAAAAGCACAGCAGGATCGATGGAAATGCTGAGAAACTTTTCATCAACTTGATGCAAAGCTCTTCGTGCATTGATGGTGCACAAAACGTCTTCGGCGTTTAGATACGGAATCGAGCAAATTAGGTAAATTAGGTAGAATTTTTTCATTTTTATTGCGAAGTATATTATTAAACCATCTGAACAAATATTAAGTCGCTACTAATTAATTGGGGCTAATTGCATAGTGATACGAAAATATTAAGTCAGCGAATTTATCGGAAATGTAACAAATATGGATTAAGCAATTTTAATTGTTTTGGTTACAAATAATTTGATTGTGTTTGCGGTTTATAACTAGCTGGCTAGAATATTTTACTTTATTGATGTGGGAATTTATAAATAATTGCAATTTAAGGTAAATTTATGTTAATAAATTATTTATTTTTATATATCAAACATTATGGATCAATAAGTTTTCATCAGATATATATTTTGACTCATTATGTTTTAACAGGTGCAATTTTAATTAAAATAATAGATAAAGTTTCTGATATTGCGCGCTTTCAAAAATTCAAATTTGCCGCCCCACCTCTCTCAAGCATCTAGGGACTTTTCGCATTTCCCCAATGTCACATCGCTCTCATAGACGTCAAAATATAAAAAAATTCAATTGAATCAGTGATAAGTTAATCAAAATTCAAGGTTGAACCTCTTCAATAATATTATCAAATCGGCATAAAGAAAACGCCTGCTACATTGCAAAATGACAGTTTTTTATCATCGCCTGATTCGCAATCAGTGCGGGAACATTTGTTTCAATCCAGTGATGTCTCCTCAACAAAAACAATGAAGGTAAAGGTCGATCTGAAGCTGTGTGGTGTTTGCGGCGACAAAGCACTGGGTTACAACTTCAATGCGGTCACTTGTGAGAGTTGCAAGGCGTTCTTCCGCCGAAATGCGCTGGTGCAGAAGGAATTCAAATGTCCGTTCAACAACAAATGTGATATAACAACTGTAACGCGACGATTCTGTCAGAAGTGCAGGTTAGACAAATGCTTTTCGATCGGAATGTGCAAAGATCTCATCATGTCGGACCAAGATAAAGTTTTGAAGCGGCAGAAAATCCAGGAGAACCGCGCACGAAAGCGATCGGGCGGCAGCTTCAAGTGCGGCTTCAAAAAGATGAAACGCGAGCCGCCGATGCCCGATTCGCCCGATGTGACTAGTAACAGTGCATTCACCGATTCGGATTCAAAGGAAACCGTCATTTCCGAGCCGAACAATGTCAGTGTAATCAATTACATCAACGCTGATTGTAGCCGGAATGCGGAAGAGTCGAGCAGCAATAACAATGAGCCATTAGTTTCTTCCAGCGATGACTTTTCGATGATTCGAACGATGCTGAATCAAGCTAATGGGAATAGCAATATCGAAGGTAGTTGCAATAATGAACCCGTTTCGAAACCGTCGTCCACTTTGGATGTTACAAGAGACGTTATACAAGATGTACAAAAGTATGTTAAGCTTTACGTTGAAGAGTGTAATATGATGCAATTGCAATTTCAGGATTAAATCTGCAGAAGCCAGTCCGATCGAATCGATACTTTGCGAAGCAATTAAACTAGAATTTGAAGCATACTCATCAATACCACAAAGTGTCAATAATTCCAGGGAACTAAACGACGCTGAACAGGCGAAATTAAACGAGTTGATAATGGCTAATAAAGCGCTTCTATCGCCAATGGATAACGATATTAATAATCTTATAGGTGATGATCGACAATTTAAGGTAAATCGGGGTACAGTCGCTGAAGCTATGCAACCAGTAATACATTTTTGACAAGATTTTTATATAATTTATTTTTCTGATGGATAATATAAATAGCTGAGTGTAGCTTATGTTGCAGGGCAATCCGCAACAGGCTCTAGAAGCCGATCCCGCTTTAGTAGATGTGATAAATCTAACTGCCATTGTAATCAGACGATTAATAAAAATGGCAAAAAAAATTAACGCTTTTAAAAATATGTGCCAAGAGGATCAGGTGGCACTTTTGAAAGGCGGTTGTACCGAAATTATGATTTTACGTAGCGCAATGAATTACGATCCGACGAAACAAACTTGGCAGGTACTTGGATCGTTGCGAATTTATTAGAATTGTCTTTAAAAATTGTGTGTTTAGATTCCGCATAGTCAGGAACCGCTGAACCTAAACGTTGATATTTTAAAATTAGCCAAAGGAAATATTTATCAAGAGCATGAACGCTTTATAAAAACGTTCGATCCGAAATGGCGTTCGGATGAAAATATTATTTTAATTCTGTGTGCCATTGTTCTATTTACATCGGATCGAACCAGAGTGGTGCATCAAGATGTGATTAAAGTGGAACAGGTAATCAGACGCTCAATAATTTAACGCTGTTTCAAATTGTGCTTTTCAGAATTCGTACTATTACCTATTACGTAGGTATTTGGAAAGTATTTATGCAGGCTGTGAAGCGAAATCAATATTTCTAAAACTAATACAGAAAATTAACGAGCTTCATAAATTGAACGAGGAATTAATTAATGTTTATTTAGATGTCAATCCGTCACAAGTGGAGCCTTTGCTGATAGAAATTTTTGATATTAACCATCGTTGACGATCACATGTATTTAAGAGCACTCAGGTACATACTTTTTAAGTTTTTAAATTTTATTTGTAATTCATACATCACAAATTATTATCACTATATTTTTTATTGACGTTAATTATTTATAAATATATTATTCTATAGTTTTGAAAAATCGGATTTAATTATCCATCAAATTACCTTTTAGACCTCTATTCGAACTTGCGGCGACTTTTTTCCTGCTCGAAAAATTGTCTTTTCTGCCTAAGATTGGACTCGATCCAGTTCCCATATTACGTATCAAGTTTTTTAAACTTTTGCCTTGACTATCAACAATATTGTTCTCCTGGGCAATAATGTAGAAATCGTCTAGTAAATGTTGGGGGGGTTCAACTTGGTATGGTGTAACGCTTGTTTCTGAACCACGATCAATTAAAAGAGTCAATCGATTCTTTAGAGATTCATTGCGTTGTTCTAGTTTGTTGATTTTATTTGCATCTTCTTCGAAGTGCATTAGAATTGGCGTTGGCATGTACTACAAAATGATTTAATTTAAAAATCTCATAAATTTTGTTTATAAAAAATATACCTGGAAAATAGATGCAAGGAAATTATGCAACGAAACTAAAAGTGTGTCCTGCCACTGTTTAGTGAAATGCAATGCAAACGAAGGATTTTCTTCTGGATTTTTCACATACGGTAAAACTGCAATAAAATTATTTTGGGCATTTGGCCACTTACTACACTCTACTTCTACTTACCAAACCAGTCCTTCCATTCGGACTGACTCTGCAAATCGGGTGTCATCTTTTGGAAAAACTCGACCAATTTCTCGGGTTTGTTATTAACAATCGTATTGACCAAGTACATTTTTAAAACAGCATTTTCCAGTTTTTTTACGCCAGATGTAAAATGACTTTCTAGCTTCGTAAACATATGATTATGTAAATGCTCCCACAATTCGCGCAATGAATTTAAATCGTAATTTGATATAAATTGGAGCAATTGTTCGATGATCTTGTCCACGCGAAAGCTTTTCTCTTTATCCAATTTCAGATCGGAATCAAAAGCTTTTATCGTAGCTCCATAACCGCGGAATATTAAATATTCTCTTATTAACTCGTCCATATATTGAATATGGGCCATTGTTTTGTTTTACTTTGATATTAAACTACACCTACACAAACACATCACTTTATTTGTTCTACTCTGATTATTATGCAAAAAATCAATTGATGTGCATTATTGGTTGCCTAAAATGTACATTTGTCAGACATAATATTTATGTCCAGACTGGCATCTATTGTAAATAAATTAAACTAGATATTTGGCTAGATAAAAAGTGCAAGTGCACTTTATTTTGAAATTCTCAACTTTCCAAACATTTGCAAGTATTTTCAATTGCCTAAATAAATATACATAGTTGTTAAAATTGTCATTGTCAAATTGTTCAGTGGTTAATTACAAATTGTTTAATTATTTTTAACGTTAATAACGTGCCTAAAATTATTTAGTATTTATTAAGAAGTTTTAGTGATAAATTAAATTATTAATACAATTATTACAATTAATAATAAATAAAATGAATTAATAATTCATTTTATTAATAATTTATTAAACAATTAATAACTTCCAAACCATATTCCCAATTAAAGTTCTGATGGCTCGGTTGGATTCTACGGATTTTTCTCTATCCGTGTGCCAAATTTCATGAAGATCGGTTGAAATTTAGGATTTGCAGGGCGAGGGAATTCCCAACCGTTTAAGAGGTGCATCCGCGCATTCCTGAGTTACATAATGCACCTGCACTAAACGATGCGCCCGCACATTCCAATGCAGCTACCACATGGCTATACGCGCATAGGGCAATGGCCGCTGACTATCATCGTTGAAGCGAATTTCCGACATGTGCCGATGAGAGCCGAGCGATAGGCAAATTCAGTGCAAGGAAGCTACAAGTGTGAACTGTCATAATATTCAGTGTGAAAAGTGAAAAAGTGTGAATAAAGCATTTGTGAAAGGTTTTCTTGCTTCCACTATGAAAGAAAAAACATCTCTACGATAGAAAAAGACTTTTCTTGGGTATTTGAAGCTGGAAGCGGAAAACAGAGCCGGTTCGAAACAATCACGGATGAATTTGAGGTTAGAATTTTCCATTCAATAACAATAGCTCGATTGTTTAATATTTCTTTATTAAATGCTACTTTACGTAATATATAAAGCTGACTAGCAAAAATATACAAAACGATTTGTAAAATCGATCGATATAAGGATGCAAAATGAAGACGGTTTTAAAATATCAAACGAAATATGTAAATTATGACAGTTGAAGGGTGAATTTATTTGTATTTGCATGAACAAACGATAGTAAGAGCGGGAAGCTATCAAATCGAAAGGGTTTTACCATCGATTTTTTAGTACGGTAATTATTAATCATTAAATTTAGTTAAAATGCATCGAGGCACCGGCGTAGTTTTTAAATATCAAGCTTTGTCTAATGATTTATAGATGTTTAATAATTTTTTTCCGAAATCGGCCGTAAAGTACTCAACAATCGGCACTAAAGTAGAAATTGCTATTAATATTACTAAATAAATATAGTAAGTGTTATTAATAGTATTTAATAATATTTTAAACTGAATTTATACTTAGACATTTGTCACAACCAATTTTTTGGCTAAATATGTGAGAGAAAAATGAAAGTTGGAGCTCCGAAACATTTTAGTTTGAGTGTCTGTTCGTGCTTGTATCGTTTTCTACCAGTGCTTTTCTCGATGACGTAATCTTGCCTATACGTCAAACGTGACAGCTCAAAAGTAAACAAACATGTTTAACTTAAAGAATCATGAATAATAATAATTCCCATTTGCAACAAACTAAAGAATTAATACTTAAAATAAATTGCAAATACGTATCGACTGGTTTAAGTGTTAGTGAACTGAAGAAGACCTACAATCACAAAAATGGAGAAACTGGCACTATTAAACAAACCAACGCAACATTATTTATTTTCAGCATTTGTTTAATAGTACTAGCTTTAGTTTTATACCAGTACAATGGAATATTGAACTATTTCCTGGGTGTACGATGTATTATACCCAACAATTACGTCATATGGGAAGCAACTCGTCCCGTTTCAAACTGCCAATTTTGTATAAACATTTTAGAACCAATTGTACTGTACAATGCAACTCAAAACGAATTCCTCCAATATGCCTACACTTCCAAACCAGTCGTGGTTAAGGGTGCCTTTTTGCATTGGCCAGCTTTACGCAAGTTCGACCTAAACTTCTTTATAAACTTGTACAACAAAACCGAAGAATCTCATCGCAGTGTGGATGAAGAGTGCCAATTTTTACATTTCAAATCGAATTTCATTTCAATTAAAGATGTGTTTACAATGAGTCAACAGCGAATTGATAATTTAGCTGGCGAGAAGTCGTGGTACGTTGGATGGTAAGTTTTGGTTGATTATATTATTTTGCGGGTGGTTTATTTGAGATTTGCAGGGGAAATTGCCATCCACAAATATTGGAGGAAATGCGGAGCTTTTATGCGAAGCCACACTTTTTGCCCGACGATTGCGAGATTCCATCAAAAGATTACGTTTTTATGGGCTTCGATGATGGGGCCACAATGCATGTAAGATACATGAATTATTGAGTGAATGCAATTGCAATTAATTGTTATTTTTTAGTTGGATTTTATAAATCGATTGATGTGGCAAGCTCAGTTGAAAGGGTCGAAAACGTGGCGACTTCGGCCTTCACCCGAATGCGAATCCGTTTGTTCGGAATTTACTTTTAAAGTGGAACCGGGCGATGCTGGTAAGTTTATTTTAAATTTGTTAGAATTGGTTTTGATGGGATGAAATAGTTCTAGTTGACACGCGAGTTTGGTACCATGGTACTACCATTTCGCCAGGCGAATTTAGCCTGTCCATCCAATCTGAATATGGATGAATTAAATTAATTTGTATACGAAATTGTACTACTAAAAAGCCAAAAATATTTATTATAATTGCCATTATATTTTATCTAATTACGACCATATTAACTGCTAGTCTTGTATAATTTAATTACTTAATAGTTACCAAACTAGATATAGTTTTAATAATATATTTTTAGTGCCATTTTTTACTCGTAGATATAATTTAATTTTAAGTTGGAATAGATTATTATATTTATATACGTTATGTTATATTTTATTAATTGAAATAAATTGCAAACTCAATTTGGTATTACAAATTTTATTAACATGATCAATATAATTAACAAAATATCGAAACAATTATGAAATTGTACTTCAGTTTCATTACATACAAGCAACGGAAAATAAGGTCACTTCTAATATTAACAACACACTTTGCATTTATATTCATAAATAAGAGAATATAATGTGAATGTAAATTACATACACGCAAATAATGATTACAATTTTAATTTTGCAAAGTAAACGCAATTTATTCATCCACAAGTTTTATTTTAATCAAAACTAGTTTAATTAATATTTACGCTTATAAAAGGGTGAAGGACAACTTTCTCGCTCTTTCAAATTTCGAATTTTTATTCCATATCACAGACACTTTTATTTTGAACACCCTGTATAAGTGTAAATATTTCAATTCCGCTTCAATTTTTCTACTAAAAATTAATATTGCTATAATTGTACTTTTGGATATAATTCAAAGATGATTGTACAGCATTTTAATTAAAAATATGTTATTGGTTGATATGTTCACTACAATTTGCGATACTACGTTTTTCAATATTTTTTTGAGGCGTCAGGTAACATTTAAACGGGGACACAACAAATAACACTTTGTATATAATTTCTCAGTAGTATAAAATATATATAAATAACAAACTGTACAATATATTTTTTTAATCAAATTTAAAGTATAAAATTATTGGTTTTCTATACATTATTGCAACAACTTAACAACTAGTGCGACTTTTTAGATCGCACGCTAAAGGTACTTTATTTTTAATTGTGCTAAATTCCAATAAAGCAGTTTTTGCTTTATTATTTTAAAACGCGTCGTTCAAGCACATCTACATTTTTGTATATTATTTGTACTATTATATAATTTCATCTAAAAATGTGCTTCGGTTAAAATATCTGAAACTTTCCCAAGTTATTTGATTCGCAGTGATATCTCTATGCTGTTACATTTTGCTCTTAAACCTTAACAATAATTACCTATAGTTTAAATTGGGATGGAATATGTTATATAAGCAGTATATTTTTATATGTGATTATTTGTGTAAACGAAAATTCAGTACAATAATTCGAATCACAACCGAACAATAATTAATTGCTTTATCATTCATAAATATCGCCGAAATCTGTTAAACAAAAAACAGACAAAAATCAACGAAACCGATTTGATTGCTTCACTTACTTAATTCTTTTGAGCTATTTCAAAAAACATTTGTCGCTTATTTTGTGCCATACAAGAAGATTAGTAAGCAACAAACACTAGTAAGATCAAAGAATCAAAATGTGGTGAGGGCTATGAATCGTATTCATCTTCCTTTAGTGCAAGCGGTACATTAATCCTACCTGAAGTTCCTCTACGATTCGGCGAAACTGGCGGACTGGCTTGGGGCGACGAAGGGGCGGTTAACGTGCCCGGCACCCCCAACGTCGAAAGTTCGACACGTGAACCGGAACGGGACGGCGGGGCTGATCCTAGTTGGAACAACAATATTACACTACAAAAACGAATTAGCAATTTTCCAAAATTTTTGACAAGTTTTGGACAATTTATTCGTACCTGTATAACTTCGTAATCCTGCAGGTCCAGAACGTGGCCTCGAACTGCTGGTGCTACCAGTACTGCAAGTACTATTAGTGCTCGGACTTCTCGTCATCTCAGATTTCGATCGATTAGTGTTTCGTCGTCGTGATCTTCGTTGCGTAGCGGAGCGACACATTCCTGTAGGACATTCCTCTCCCAAGGCACATCTTCCTTCGCAAATGGTACGCGCTTGTAACAATTCTTCGTAATTATTGAGCAGAAGGGCGCATTGTTCAAGATCAGTACCACGTAACGCCAAGCTTGGATAACGTTCTTTCAAACGGCGACGTTCCTGCCACAATTAATTATGTTAGGAAATTCCTCTGCAGGTTCTCACAATTTTAATAAGTGCTTAAGTTGCATTTAAATTAAATGCATGTTTATGCTAATTCACAAAGGGGATGATCACGGTTTGATGGTTTTTCTAATTAAGGATTTTTTGTATATGAAGCGCGTCATGGTTGGCGTGTCGCATGCAAATCGTCAAATCAATTAACAAATCAGTTTTTCAACTCACCTCTAGCACTCGAGTGTATTCGAATTCTTGCAGTTGCTTTTGAAAGCCCAGATTTGGATTGGCAACCGATCGGCCGACTCTTACCACTTTCAGAGCTTCCTTCCAATTTAAGGTTGTTACCGTCATTATGTAAGCCACGGCTACGGTTACACTTCGGGACATTCCAGCCAGGCTGAAAGTTTAAGATTGTCAAATTTATAAATTAAAATATGCACCAGGTTTCACAAAAATCGGCCAAAATTGAAGTATTAGACTGAAAGAATTTAATTTTTAGTTCCAGGTCAGCGATTATTGATTTAAATAGTTACATTAAATTGTTGATATTTATTTAGAAAGCCAATAATTATATTATTGATGATTTAAATTTGTTGCGGTTTGTTTACCACTAGAGGGATTTTTAATGCACTTTTAATAATATGTTCGATAAAACCGCGTTTTGCTTTGTTGTAAACTATAATAATTTATAGATTTTATACTCTCGCATTACATGCGCATAAAAATATTATTAAACAAAGCTTATGGTGCATTAAAACCTACTTTGCCAACAAACATATCAGAAAATTTGATTTAAAAAAAAACGCGCCGCAATTTTTTTGTAAAAACCGTCCTTTGTCTACCAAATGTAGACGCAAAAGTATAAATCACCATTTATTGAGAGTAGTCGTACGATAAAAAAGTGGCTTACCAATGAATGAGGACATTTCCGCCACGAAGTCGAGCGGCATGGATAAAATCGTTGCACAAAGGAAAATATTGAGTTAAATTTTGATCCGGAGAGTCTGATGCCATAACACATAAATAATGTTTGTCCTACAATGGACGAAACTGTTACAAACTATTTTTGCGCACTGATAAGAGAAACAATGGACTTACCGAATGGATTCGTCGAGGGGTGTCATGTATGGCCAGTATGTGAGTTATCTTGTATTTGGCCATTTGATTGGCGTCTTTCGAGTCTCGGTAATTACCCACATAGAGACCCGGCAACACCTGGAACCAAAAACAATTGGAATTTGCCAAAATTTAGAAAGGAGAAGGATTTTCGTAAAGGCGCGAAATTTCTGAAAAACCAATTTCTAAAGTTTTGACGCTAAATTTTCTCTTATTTTGAAGGTAATTGATTGGATAATTTATTATGCAAAGTTCATAATGGAAATTGAAAGGATAATTTAATATATTGACTATAATTCAATTTAATTAATGTGTGTTTGTAAATAATGAATTGATTTGCTGAATTCTATATTGAAAGAGAGGTCAACACAGGTCGGGCTTTGTATTAATGGTTCGATAGTATACATTAGAAATTTATTTGTCAATAAGTTCCTACACGCACTTTTTCGAATAAAAAATTAGTGATCATAAAAAAGTAATTATGTTTGTGGTGAAAAACGCGCGTAGATAAAATATTCATAAATACGTGTAATAGCTGAAATTTAACTTTATAATGATAGGGTTTCATTTCATACATCAGCTACCCTTATAAAGGGTGTAATCAATCTTCATAACTCGATACCCAATCAATGTTCGTGGTCAGTTAGTCCGAGTTTCAAGGTTTGCAAGTTTTTTATTATTAATGCAGATTTTAAATGTTGAAGCTTAAGAAACTTTTAATTGATATTTCGCATCTAAAGGATCTAAACTTCAACTTTTGTTTTAATTATTAAATTAAAGGACGAAACAAGCAGCAAACTTTTAGTCGAAAATGCAGCACAATCAATTACTAAAATATTTCTCAGTGGTTTTGAATGATTTTCGAAGTAAAATTAATTTATAAGGGTAGGTCCCGTATTAATAACAGCGGTAACATTTGCCATCTTCAGGATTTCCTTATCTGCTTGCGTAGTTCCTCAAATATTGACCCTCTTCTCTTACACAATACATTCAGCGAAATTTTCTATTGTTCTATGATTTATGATATTGACGATTTTTCATTATCGCTAATATTAAAACACGATGCATATATTTATTGATTTATTTGCAACGAAAATAAATTAAACCTTTCAGCACGTAAATCAAAATGCATCAAAAATTGGCGACACTTTACATCATCGTCTATCTATTAGCAAAGCAAATAAAATTGAAATAAAGTCAATCAATTTAAAATACAAACAATTTTGCTTTCAAGTAAATAAAATAAAGCGCGCCTTTATTTAACAAAAATCATTAACGGCACATGTTTAATTTTATTTCGGCGCCTTTTCACGAATATTTGTTAATCATTTAAAAAGGGGTTGTTTAAAATATAAACTTGCCTTATTCATGCCATTCCCCATGTTGTTCGGCGGCGGGGCTGGCTGCGAAAGCTCTACTAATTCGAAGGCAACGATATGATTACATGACTATGAATACGAGAACACTAAAGCTCTAGAGTGCTCTGAATGTGAGAGTTTCCCCGAGTTTTCCGAGCATCGGAAAAGCCTGGTGCGGCGGCGGCGCTCTGTCTGCCCCATTCGGTCGATATAACACCACTAGGTGCCAGGTGGTATATGCAAGGCGAAGGCGAGCTCCCCCAAGTCATTCAACAACCTACCTCACTATTAAGACTCTTTTTCGAATGTGTTAATTATTGTTTATTGGTGCTACCTTTGTTTTATAAATTGCGTCTTTTGTTGTCTAATCTGAATTCAGACAGATGTGCATTGCAAGTTTTATTATTCTAGACAAAGAGCAAACGAATGCAAACTTTCACTCCTTTGATGGCAAGCTGTTAATATTATCAATTTGTGAAAAAAATGGTGGAGGAGATTTTGCAGTATTTCTCTCATTGTTACGTTAAAATTTGGACAGACCTACAAAATATTTGTATTTTGCTCCCATAATGACGTGCAGTGAAAGTTTTCCCAACTTTTTCTAATAAATCTTCCTTTTTAATAAAATAGGATCCCGATGGCAGCCAGGATTTATTTAATAGCCAATATTTAGAAAATCAATCCTCTATGGGACAAAATTCACCTTTAACTACTTTGTAAACAAGAGTAGAATAAAGAAACAAAGGCAATGAGCAAAAAGTATAGCTATATTGATTTCTGGAAAATCTGGAAATGTTTTTCTCGTTTTTCCATCCTTTTTGTAAGAATTCGAACTCCTACAAAAACTGCATACTATTATATAGAAATGCGAGTTTCAAAATTCAATACGAAACTCCAAAGGAAGGAAAACATATTATTTTCCTTCTGAAGTTAGTAATGAGAATGTGTGCAAAACGTCGCATTTTGTTATTGAAATTTCCTATATAGGAAAAGTTATTTTCCTCATTAAATTCTGCTCACACGCAGTATTTTTGTTCCGGCGTTTTTTCATTACAAGAATTTTCCGAAGGTGGAAAACCAGGCAGTGATCACTCATAAATATTGCGAACACAAAATTTGACAGGTACCAGAATCAAATTTAGCGGTGATTTCCCTTTGGCACAAACTAATGTATTATATTTCGTAATTTAGTCCTGGAGGGATTCAGCTGTCCTTATATTAAGTCCTAAAGTTCTATGCATATTAATGAGAAGTGCTAGGACGGGTTGGATTCAATTTTGAAGAGTCTTTACCAAAAAGGTACCAGTTTTGAATTTTTTTAATTCTTCTAATTTGGAAGTTAATCTTTTATATGCGTTGATTAAATTAAATAAAATGAATCATTTTGACCTAGATGAGAGAAGAGAACTTTCACTGCACACATGTTCATCTACGAAACAGCATATGATCAACCGGCCGGCACCAACAAATACAAACAAGTAGCCCTCCCTGACATACTTAAATATTCTCCAGCAATTACTTGCACTATAGTGCATGTAGAAAGCCATCAATTTAATTAACTACTAATTTTAATGATATTTTAGTGCATTTATTACGAAAATATGACAAAATAAACTCAACAAATCAGCAATTCTAAAGTGCTAAAGTTTTGCAGTAACTTATTGGCGCCTCCTCCAAAACTTTCACCTGAAGAAAATAGATAACTCGGGATAATTATTGCAAGTCCTTTATTACATATAAAAATCGATTTTTATTACCAATTGACCTGCTGCATAAATAAAGCGCTTTATTGTTCATTAAGAGCTTTCTTTAGTGCGGGACAAATTTATGGAATCGTTTTTTAAATCGCTTTTTAGTTTTCTAAACTGCCATAAATTATATTTTATATGGGGTGCAAAAATGCTAAACTAGCTAATATAATAGTTATTTGCGCTACTAGTAGCGGTAAGTAAACTTTTTTGTCCGAGGTAGAAGTTTGTGTACCGAGGCGGAGCCGAGGTACACAATCTTCCGAGGACAGAAAAGATACTTACCTGCGTGTTGCGCATTACGTTTTTCTCACTACCAATTTGAAAATCATTAGTAAACTCTACTAAATTAATAAACTGACATTCCATTTATATCTATCAAAAAGTCGCGGCACACTGGTTTCGTGTTTATATTTATAATATTATAAAATCTAGTCGTCTATGCTGAATGGTTGCTAAGGCAATGTATAATTTGAACAATAATTTTGCACATTCATTTGGGTTCCCCTAGCGCGGAAAGTGTCCTATCGCGGAAAGTGACCTAATGCGGAAAGTGACCTGCCGCGGTAAATATTGTTTTTACATAGTTACGGCGCGTTGTTAAGGTAGCTAGGTGTTCTACTTTCCATTACATTTGATTTTTTATCAATGTAATGTCAATTTACCTATATGGTAGTGAGAAAAATCCTATGTAAAGAAACTTATCGCATATTTGTAGTACTTAGTGGTTTTAATTAAAATTGATCGTTATATTTATACCACAAGCTTCACTTAATTAGTGAAACAAAAATACTATGACAATAATGTTTTGTTGTTCAAGTTAAACCCACTTAAAGAAGATAAAAATAATTAAAATAAATAAATATGCACTTCGTTAGAATAGGTTATCAAGCTGATATTAAAAATACCAAATCGTCTCAAAGAAATATTTTTAGTAGCAATATATTTATCCAACAATTACCAACATTTGCTTGCTCCAAAAACTCACTCAATACCATCATGAAATTGCTAATTTTGGACACAGCCGAAGAAGTGGCCCACTGGTGCGCTAAATATGTAGCCAAAAGAATCAACGACTTCCATCCAGGTCCTGACAAATATTTCGTTCTCGGACTACCCACAGGTATTTCCTATAAAATTGTCTAGCCTCATAATAAAATTTTATTCAGGTAGCACTCCACTGGGAATGTACAAGAACTTGATAAAAATGCACCAAAGCGGTCTAATCTCCTTCAAATATGTTAAAACATTCAACATGGATGAATATGTGGGATTGTCAAGAGACCATCCAGAAAGCTATCATAGTTTCATGTTTAACAATCTATTCAAGCACATCGACATCGATCCGAAAAACGTCCACATTTTGGATGGCAATGCGGAAAATTTGGTCAAAGAGTGCAACTTGTACGAGGAGAAAATCACGCAAGCTGGAGGAATCCATTTATTTATAGGAGGCAATTTTTCGCGGCCAAAAATCGAGTTTAGATTAGAGTTTTGAATTTTGCAGGAATTGGTCCCGATGGTCACATCGCTTTCAACGAGCCCAGCTCTTCATTAGTGTCTCGCACGCGTTTGAAAACCCTAACAATTGACACCCGCCTAGCAAATGCCCGGTTTTTCGACAACGACATTGACAAAGTCCCGAAACAGGCATTAACCGTGGGGGTCGGGACCGTTATGGATGCGGCCGAGGTGCCTTTATATTTTAACTATTAAATGCAATCTAACGAAATTATTCACTAGCTTAATCCAATTTTCGTTCGTCAATAATTTCATACGAGTTAATCTGAATTATATATTGCTATTTCCGTAGGTAATGCTTTTAATTACCGGTTGTAATAAAGCGATGGCTTTAGCGAAATCGATCGAGGGGGGTGTTAATCATCTCTGGACGGTTTCAGCGTTTCAGAATCATGTCAATACTTTTATGGTGTGCGATGAAAATGCCACTTTGGAGTTGCAAGTCAAGACTGTTAAATATTTTAAGGTAATTAGGTTTTTGAGCAAAAATTTTGACATCAATAAAACTTGCATTTTCTTTCAGGAATTGCACACGATTCATCATTTGCTTAATTCGGACGATTAAAAATTAATTATAGTGTGGTTGAATTTTTTTCTGTGATTAGTCATCGTGAGTCTAAAACCTGTTGGTCACTTCTACTTTTAGAGTTGGTTATTAGACTCTGCAGAATCTACTTACTTCGATAATGAATCATTATTAACTAATAAAGTTGCCTTATACAGAAAATATTGAAATGAAATCTGTACACAATGATCTATTTGTTTATTTTATTAATACCAATCCCTACTTAGAAGTGGTTACATAAGTTCGTTAAGCGTTTTCATTTGATTACCTTCTTTTATGAAGGATTTCTCAGACTTCTGCCCATATTTAGTCTACTTGTTGATACAGTGTTCTACATAAGTATGACCTCATAAATATTATATTTTATCTTACTTTGATGTATAATACAGACACTATTAAATTGATTACAAATAAGAAGTATTCCTTTCATATCATGTAAACATTTTCTTAAGATAAAGATGTGTATTTAACTGTGATAAAAACTATTTTTCTGTGAATCCCGACTTCTTACTGCACTTTAGATTTATAGTTTCTGGGTGTGCAAAAAATAAGTCATAAATAAAATCTAGAGAAAACATATAAATAAACATTCAGCTGAAAACGGCTAAGCAGCAGATTAATGGTCAAAAAACAAAAACACATTGGGGGATGAAAACTTTTCTATATGTGTAAGGAACAAGATAAATCTTAGCAGCCACAATATTGTACTACTATCTTTATGACACAAAGTTTTTCATAAATATTGCTCAGAAATGGAAATAAAAAATATTTTTCGCATTCTTAAGATCGTATGAAGTCATAATTAGCTAAAGAATGTCGATGACGTTCGTTTATCTTCTTCAATTAGTTTAATCTTTTTCAAATATTGTTCTAGAAATAAAAAATAAAAACAAATATGTGATTTGAGTTTAATTATTGGAAAAAAATTGCAAAATCAGAAATATGACCAAAAAGGAAAATTTTGGACTCTTTTGGAAACTCTTGAAGACTGGCCAAAAGTATTTTATGCCCATAATTCTTTAGACTAATTTTGCCTATTTTGTAATGGCGACCGATTATCCCCCTACAGCATTTTTTTGATTTTCCAAAAATATCGCCCGTCCATCAATTTTCCCATTGTTGTCGCACATACCTTTATTTAATGTGTTCGAAGTTCTTCCTCCAATAACCGGTTATGTTTTCGTTTCCAAACATTTCGAAGTGAAGAGTAGTGGGTAAAGGCAAAGGCGAAATAACGCACGCTCCGTTACCAGTTCTACTTGGGCTTAGTATTAAAATCTATACATTGCAGTGCGGTGTGTGTAACTTTTTCCTTCTTGTGGATTATTGCATTGAAAGTGTTTTCCGACGACTTTTTCCAAATATTGAATTATTATGGCGACAAACAGGGCAACCAAAAGTGGATTTGCAGCTGAGGCTCAAAGAAAGGTATACTCCCTCAATTTTTCCTCAAACCGTCTTCAATACAGCTGCATGAATAAAATTAATTTTGAACGCACAGCTAAACTAGCCAAAAATTCAAGCAGGTGGTTGACTTTTCATTTAACGACTTCTTTAATATTTAAATTAAATTCGTGATGTTTTTCGCTTGTTATAAAAATTCGCGCAAAGCATGCACATATTTTCTGCTTGTTCGAAATCTCAAATATGTAATGTAAAGCGTTTTTTTTGTTGTGCGACAGAATATTTTACGTACACGTTTGCATTTATATTTATGTTGTACTTAGCATATGTTTAAATTCGTCATTATTTATTTCTACCTATAGAAGGCTAGATAACAGAATGAGACTACAAGTTTTCTCGATTTAATTTTATGCAAGTTTAAGTGTAATTTAAATAACATTGCAAACAAGCTCCTTGCATCTGAAAATGAAGGATTGGTCCGGGACTCAATGTAGGTCACCGAAAATCAATAAAATGCATAGTCAAAAACAAAGCCGGTTTTTGGGCACAGTCTTTTCATCAATTTTGAAGAGAAATTGTTTATAAACTGAAGGATATTGAAACTGAAAAATGAATTGCGCTCTTCCCTAAAAAAAATTGAAAATTATACTCTAAAAAGTCAGCACCTTTTCTTTATAAACCAGATTTTGCAAAATATAACTTTTAGCTTATTAATAGAATTTATTCCGTATCAATAGAATATTATTTTGGGGTTTATTTTTATCTTTATGATCCTATAAGCCTGATTTATCAATTTCGTATAGATCAACTAAATTTTAATCAGTTACATTTAATACGTTCTTAGGTAACTTTGTTTTTTAAAATAGTACCAATAATTTGTCTATTACCATGGCTAGCGCAAATAAAGTCTATGCACAGAAAGTAAGTTTTTTTGTCAAAATTAATCATAAAAGAATTTAATATTTTATATTTACGCCCCAAAACGCGAGCGTAAAATAGTACTTTAACGCGCTGAGGCTTTAAAGCGTTACTTTAACGCCCTAGTGCGCTAAAAACGTAACTATAATTCTTGCTATTAGTATTATTAAATCTTTTATGTCTAGTCAATAAAATCGAAGCCTTAACAGAAATAATTAGCTTCTTGTACGGTTTCTATAAGACGATCCAACATACGGCAAAAACTAATTTCTTCAATTATTCCGCATGTAAAATTGCAAATTATTTAATTATTGTTATAACTGTGTCTAAAAATATTCTAAGCAAAATTTATTTAGAAAGGTTTGCTAAAATTTATGAGCCTTATAACAGCAAAATGTAGATTTTTTAATTAATAAATTTGAAAGAGCAACAACAACGGTTTGCTAATTTTAAATTGCAATAATTTAAAACTCAGTTTTAATCACTCGTTTCTTTCGTTCATTCGAAAAGTATGCGTTCAAGAAAGATTGTGTCATTAGCAATAATTATCAGCAGATAGAGAGTTTTTTTTATAAATAATGTAGTCAGTCATTGCTATAAATAGGCATCGCATAATACATTAACATATTCCGGACAAAGTTTGGTGATTAATATGCTTCAAATTAATTTATATAATAATCGCTATCGTCTTATCGCACATTTAAAAGCCATTTCAATATTTTTATTTTACACGTACAGATAATTTGATTGGCATTCTTGCTCTTTGAAATTGTTGTTAACATTCTTACCAATCCAAGGCAGTTATTGCAATTATAGCAATTTATTCAAATAATTCGATTAACTGTGTCGAACAATTTTAATTTTTAATAACTAGTACTAAAAATTACAATTTCATTTTGTGTAGAAGCACTTTACATTTTCAACTATCAACAGAGGAAACGAATTAATTAATATTCTCATCCACACTCATGTGAAAAATATAACTTCCTTATGATAACTCAAATAAAAAACGTTCCAATGCTGCATAAATTAAATTTAATTAAAACATGAAGTTCATGGGGAATTAATCAGAATGTAAGACAAAGGTGCAGTCATTCTAGAATTCATACAAATTGTCTAAAGATTCAAATCTTCCAATTGGAGTCCAATTGGATTTTTTAAAAAATATTGTAGGGAGCAGATTTTTGAAACCTTCAGGTTTAATATTTTTTATCAACTGATAAATTTGAGTGTTGCGGTCGCCAATTTCCTATCGGAACTTCCGGGCAGCTTTAATATCCTAAAAGGAATTTTTGGCCACCTCATTCTTAGATAAAACGAATTTCTTTACAAACATAGTTTTTGCTTCCTTGCAGGTAAATGCAAAATACAGTGAAGACTTAGCAAGAGAAAGCTTAGAATGGATTGTCTCGATAACAGACGCACCCATAAACACTGCCGGAGATATGGACAATTTCTATGAAGTATTAAAAGATGGAACATTGCTCTGCCAGTGAGTATTCGTATTTATTCAAACACTTATCGATGACTCACGCTTTTCCTTTTAAAGTGCTCGTTCTCATATGACATCATCATTCGATTAAAAAATGCATTAATTTTTTTATTGCAGGCTCGTTAATACAATCCGACCAGGGAGTGTGAAGAAAATCAACAGCAGTTCGATGGCATTCAAATGTATGGAGAATATTAACGCTTTCCTTGAAAGTGCCAAAGATTTAGGAGTACCTGCTCAAGAAACCTTCCAAACTGTCGATCTTTGGGAACGGCAAAATCTCAATTCGGTTGTGATTTGTCTGCAGTCTTTAGGACGAAAAGCGGGCAATTTTGGCAAGCCCACGATTGGACCGAAGGAGTCCGAGAAGAATGAGAGGACTTTCTCAGAGGAGAAACTGAAGGCTGGACAAACAATAATTGGACTACAAATGGGCAGCAACAAAGGGGCCACTCAATCGGGGATCAATTTTGGAAACACTAGACATATGTAGAGGATTTAGATTCGTCTATAATGTAGAGTTATGCGAGAAAGTGTCAATTTAATTTAAGTTACTACAACTACTTTCCAAGATTCATTTTTGTACTGTATATTTGCAAAATTGCAAAGCACAACGATTGTTAATATATTCTACAAAATTTATCAAAACATATATACCTACTACAAAGTACTATGTATAATTTAATACACTATTTAAGTTTATAATATTGTAATATTTATATAGAAATATAATTGAGAATTATTTTGTATGAACTTTACTAGAGTACTATATTTCATTCCTTATTATAAATAAATCAAAAAATCTTGTTCATAAATTGGTTTTATTTACAAAACAACAGTCATTAAAATATAAATCGTCAAGTAGACTAACACAAATAAATTAACAGTTAATACTTGTTTAAATAATTTTTTAAAATATAGTAATTAATTATCGTCGCAATTTTCAGCTTCCATCTTAAAAAAAATATTTTAGTTTTGGTCTATTTTTGTTTAAAAAATTTCCTGTAAATTAATAAAAGCCACTTACCAATTCGGAGCCCCTATGCCGCCTCCTACTCCTCCCCGCTTTCTTCCTAGCATTAATTTCCTCAATGTACTGCTGGACACTCACATAATTTTCCGGCCGTTTCTGCATGTGCTTGGCATCAACATCAATGTGCAATTTTTCCGGTAACATAAAAGAGGAAAGAAAGCCTACAAGCGGTGTCATTCCAAGCGTGTAATTCCCTTCTTTATGGTAAAAGGCAACTCCATCAAACGTAACCGGCATATTGTTCGTTTCCATCAAATTAAACATCTGATCTTGAATTAATGGAATTTGTGCGGGAAAATGCTCCATTAGAAACACTTTATATTTCCGGTTAGTATCAAGCAATTCCGGGGACTCCTTGAACTTTGTTTCCAACCAATAAAATCTTAACGACGCCTTTAACAATAAGATATTTAAATAAATAATGGCGCGTTTAATTAGGCAACCAACATTACAACTTTTTGAAATGAATGTAAAGCTGGTTGCATAAAATTATAATTTTAGGAAAATTACTTCGCTTTCCAACATAGACATCGAATTCCAAGAAATGCAGTCCAAAACAAACAAACTATTGCAGCTTTTGTTCAGCACACAATCCAATAAAGTGAAGCCATTCGTTTTATCAATGCCGCCCCCCGGAAAATGTGTTTTCAACGTCAGTATTGATTTTCCGTTTCTTGTGTAACAAACTGTCCTATGCTAAAATAGAATATAATTAATAATAGATTCCCAAGCGGAATTTCGTGATAAGATACATTTTTGGCGACCACCAAAACACGAACACCACTTGGACAGAACTTTATCATCCAGTTCTCGCTCAAATCCTCCGGGATTTCGGTGAACCATTCAGATTGCATGAGTTTGAATTTGAGAATCTTGTGGGCTTTTGGCACCTCGCCATGCAGTTCTAATTCCATTTCCGTACTGGTCGTGTCCAGCGCTTCGGAGTTCTCGAAGAATAAATCGGACAGGTCGCGGTGTTTGTCCGTGTCTTTATGGCGCTTTCTGCAACACATTTTAATTATTTATAAGTAGCTAGTTTATTTACTAGATTTACTCTTTTATGTTGGATAGGAATACGTCCACTCGCTTTTGGTGGCACACTTCCAAGCATTTTGCTGAATATTTGTACAAACTAGAGTATGAGGATTCTTCGGACGCTTGAGGTTGTTCCCTTTAAAAGTTAAATTTAACGTAAAGTAATTAATTAAATAAATTATACTTACATTTTGATAATTATTCTATTAATACATTTAATGAACGTTAACAAATTTCTTTATAAAAATATATTACAACATTTAGGTTAGCAAAATATTGATCTCTAAAGTAGTTGAAATGTCATTTAACGTAGCTCTTATGTCAAACTATTAGAAAGACGTCTCTGATTGGTGAGTGGTCAGTACAAAACGAGGAAGCTTTTAAAGAACATCCTGATTTTTACGGGCAAATAAAATGCTTGATATTTTGCAGTAATGTGATAACAGGTCAAACCGCTCTTACATAGAAACAATTAAAAAATAAATATGGACTTACCGCCAATCCTACTAAACCAAGTCCAAATCCAAAAGTTTGTTGAAAATAATCCTTTACTCCGTAGCGAGATGCGTAGCTCCTGCACTTTTCACTATTCACTTTTCACAAGATTTATATTTACCTCCTCTAATTCCACCGTAGAGGAAGTAATGTAACTTAATATTAAACACTGATTGACTTTTGCATCACTAATCACTATTTCAAAAAAGAGAACCGGCGGTGGGCAGTATCCGGAGTCCCGATTAAATTTTAAATGCTGGAATTGTTGATTCTAACCTCAAATATTTTCGCCGCTGTTTCTTGCCCGCTATATTTTGCCCTTCATTGTATCCAGTAGGGTAGTTTTTGCTTTTGAGTTTGTAGAGAAGATTTCATTCATAATGGGGCCCAAAAACCGGCCAGAACGGCTTATTTCCATTTTATTTGATCACTTTATACGTTAGCAGTTTGACACTTGTATTTTGCATTGCACCACTGAAGATGGCGCCGTCGTATTTACTCGTGAAGACTCGTACTAATGCAATGTGGACTAATAGCCGGCGTGGAAACTGGGTCAAGTTCAAGTGGGCTGGATGCGCTTTAATAGCCTGCATTGGAATGTGCACGCGTCAGCAAATTTTTCCTTAAGTGTTTTGATGCACGTGAGGATGCACCGGGAATTCCCTCGCCCTTAAATCGAAAGTTTAACGGATCTTGATGAAATTTGGTATGCGTATGTAGAAAAATGCGTAGAATCCGAGAAAATTATCAGAAAAATTACTAGGTTTATAGTTTTTGAGTTATTAATTATTTAAGTAATTAATATTAAAATGGTCCAATATTGATGAAACTTGGCAGAATTGTTTATTACGTTAATACTAACCGAAATTAAATTGTAAGTAAATCGAATTAATAGTTTGGCTAATTTTTGAGGCAATAAATGTTACAATAAAGTTACAAATAAACAAAAATATAGATTTTTAAATTGAAATTAATGAATAAAAAACAATGACTTTGTTAATTTTGCCGTCAATCAATCAACGGTCACAAAACAATTTCCAAGATATTTTAAACTCTCAAAAATTCCAAATTTTGCCACGTTTTACGTTTCCACGGTTGTCAAGGAAACGTTATGGTTGCCATGGTGATTTTGAACGTGTGTAGACATCAACAATCCTCAATACAAACAAATAAACCAGTATGACAATAATATTTCCTAGAAAGTGCATTTTGAGTATAAATCGCAATGAATTTTGACTTAGATGACCTTTCCGATGGAAGCAACGATAGTTTTTTCGATGATCCAAAAGTTTCACGCAGGAAATCATCCATTAAAAGTACGCCAGAAAAAAAAGCAGCAGTTTCGGATATATTTAATTTAAATGAAGCTAGTAGCACTAAAGCAAGCGATTCGAAACGCTCACCAAGTCCCCAACCAAAAGTGAAGAAGCCATTTAAAAAAATTAGTTTTGATGATGATGACGACTTTTTGGGCAATTTGGGAATCAATAAGGCTAAAGCTCCCGCCGAAGCACCAGCCAAAAAAAAGACGAATTTATTGGATAGTATTTTGGCGCCTTCGAAAGATGAAAAGAAAGGAAGCAATTTCGATGATATATTGAAAGATAGTTTGTTTAAAAAGGCTGAAATAAGCGAACCAAAAAAGGAGGAAATTATTTTTCCGCCGCCAGTTGCTGCAGAAAAAAGCTTTATTAGTGCGGAAACCCCTAAGGAAGGACGAAGAGGACGCCGAGGGTCAACAAGTGGCTCTTTGATGGATCCACTAGGATTGCTTGGCAAAGAAGACATCTTCGATACAAAAACAAAAGCTCCTGAAGCAACAAAACCGGAAGTTATAGCAAAATCTACCGCATTTTCTTCGGATTTACCAGATTGGTTAGGAGGCTCCACACCATCCATCAACAAACCAGATCCAATTCCCAGCCAAAGATCCGAAAAACCGCAAATTACCGAATCGGAGCTATACCTGCCTCAAAAATCACAGACCAATCTTTCAACTACGTTGGAGTACCCCCAGACTGCCACAACTACCGCGTCTTCCGAAGGCACCATCTTCAACACCATGCTGAACCAGCAGAAATTATCCCAATCCGATGCAGACTTCCAAAATAGTTACCTATCCTTACAACAACAAGAATCGCAACTTTTGATGGCATTACAACTGAAGAAATACGAAGAAAATTTGACGGAAATACAAAAAGCGCAGCACGAAGTTTTGGTGAAACAGGAGAAGCAGTTCAATATGTTGTTGGATCGACATTTTGCCAAGCAAAGTTTGATGGAAAATAATATGAAGTTGCAACAGGAACGGATTAACAATCATATTCAGATGTTGATTATGCAAACGCCTTCCGCTAAAAGTTTGCAGACGAGTGAGGAAGGAGAAGAAGTTGAGGAACGCGAAGACGTGAAGTTTAATAAGCATATTTCGGAGAGTTTGCGGGAGCGGCATCGAGAAGAAACGTTTTTGATGGAAGAATCTTACAAGTAATAATTGGTAAGCTGGTGCTATTCGATATATTCAAGATGTTTTGTTTTAGGAAGCAAATTACTCTTCTGGAGCAACAATCCGAAGCAATAGAAAGTCGATTAAAGGTGGAAATACTCGCGTTGACTGAAGGATTTGAAAGTAGGATTGAGAGCATTTTGAAGAATAATGAAGCGGAATTGCAAAGTTACAAGGATAAGTTGCTCAAACGACAGGAAGACCATTTGGAAGAAATGCGTGTTTTAAAAAATAATCACAATGCGGCTTTGGAAGATTTGAAATCGGAGCATGCGAACCAAATCGAGAACATCAAGAAAATGAAGAATTTGGAGCAAGATTTGTTCGTAAATGGGCAAACTTACGAACGGAAAATTGAAGGCAGTCTGGAAATGTTGGATGCTAACAGCAAACTTTTGGATAATCTTCAAGAGAAAGTGCATGATAAATTTAATGCAGTTAATTTGGCGAAAACTCAGTCGATTGAAGTCAAAGAGCGCGAAATAAAAAGTAAGACAATCAACTATTTTTATGTAGTTAATATTGTTTTTTGTTGTATGAAGGGATGCAAGGATATTTAGAAAAATGCCAAGAAGCAGCCGAATTAGAACGCGCCCAATTACTAGCGCTAATCAAAAGTTTGGAAACCAAAATAGCGGAACAAAACCAAAACGTTCGTGAAGAGCGCTTTTCTATGCAACAAGCTGTTGCTACTTTTACTGCTAGATCTTTAGCTTTGGAGCGTGAAGCTGAATTTAGCCGAAATAGTATTGAAAGGGAAAGGGACCAATTAAAAGTACAGTTAATTTTCATTTTTATCAAAAGTTAACAGATTATTTTGTAGACGTTAAAAGAATCTCTCTTAGCCGAACAGGAAAAAATGCTTCTCCAACTAACTGAAGAAAAACTAAGCATAGCGTCTGAAAAATCTCGATTAGAAATATCAAACAAACTCCACAAAGATTTCGAGTCCCAAAAAATTAAAGCGGAATCAGAAGCTGCAATCGAAATAGCAAAAGAAGCAACAGAGCAAGCTGATAAGGAACGAACCCTCATGCAACACCAACAATTGGAAAATCAGCGCATTAGAAGATTATTGAAAGTCCAGGAGAGTGAATTGATAGGAAAAATTCAAGAGGCTGAGGAAATGTTGCAGAGTTCTAATCAGAGGTATAAGGAAGGTGAAGAAGCGATGAAAAATGCAGCTAAGTTGGAGATGAAGTATACGGAAAGGGCTAAGGAGTTGCAGACGCAGATGGTGTCTTTGAGTCAAAGGGAGAAGAAATTGGCTGAAGATAAGATGGTTTTGTCGAAGGAGAGGTTGCAGTTGTATACGGCTATGAGGCAGTCGAAGAAATGTGCTTTGTGTTCAAATGATGGGGGGAAGAATGGTGATTTTTATGGGGCCGAAGATGCTCCAAAATATGTAAGAGCTTAGATTTTATTTATTTGGTAAAAATGATTAATAAATTTTTTTAGATGGGTGATGCTGATGCAATACGTTTTCGATTGGAAGTTTTGGAGGATGAGCGAAATAGTGAAGTTAGCAGAGAAGACTAATTAGTTATAATTAATAATTTGAAGACTGAATTGATTGTATTCGTTTTTTTTATTAAAAATAAACAATATTAATACAAAACATTAAAGTATTATATTACAGAATAAAAAGTGGTTAACAATATAATTATAATTACAATATTTTTACAAATTTTTTAAGATAAATTAGGCCGGTTCACTACTAGAACATTTCTGTTTCGTTATATTATATAAAAAATTCAAATGTTCCTGTTTATAAAATTCTCAGTAATAAACTATCAATTCCATAACAATAACTTACAAAATAATTTGTTTATTACACAATTTATTATTAAATTTCTAAAATCACTATAGTATTTATTTCTTTCAAATAAAGTTTAACGAGGCACTTCAAATCAAACACACAAAAAATACTACATGTCTTTAGTTTATTAGAGGAGGAGTAGTATTTTTCCACAGATCATCACAGAGTCTAAATCACAACTTGGACGGACCCTAAACTTTATAATAAATATAACATTTTCTCTCTAATTATAATACAAAAAATATTTATTTACAATATTGCTTCAAATATCTAGGTAACGAAACTTTAAGCAGATCTATGTTTGACTTCGAGAAGTTGCGGATGATTCTCCACAATATTCAATAAGATTCCGTCGATGTAGCAGCGGAGCTGCAAATTCACTTCTTGCTGCTCTTTTAAGGCCTGTTGTATCTAAATCAATAATTTCAAAATAATCAATATTTAAATTAAATTGAAGACAAAATACAAGAGAAGAAAATAAAGAAGAAGAATGAGTGAAAATTTCAACCACCACGAATTAAGTAAATGTGTATTAACAAAAGCTAGCAATTTTAAGTGCAGTAAATGCGTACCTTAGCAAGAGACTCGTGTTCATGTGGAATTGCATTCTAAAAACAGAAACATAATTTTAAGCTCCAATCACTTAGTTACCAAAAATCTACGAACTATAAGCAACTTAAGCAAACTAAATTTTCTATGCCGAATTAGGAACATCATGAGAAACGTTTAAAGAAAGCACATCTGAGTTAAATGAATCATCTCCAAATTTCTTCCAAATAATGCAATTTTGTCCAACAGAAAATTATCAATAATCTTACCTCGTCCTGACTCATGGCATCCAGTTCCGCCGCCAGACTATTTTCGGCAGCCGTCAAAATCCTCCCTTGTTCCAGACCAGCATGGAGCAAGTTCGCCTGCAAGTCATCATTGATTTCCTGAAGATGTGAGTTTTCGGCTCGTAACGCTGTCATCTCCTCGTGCAATTCCTCCAATCGTATCGACTCCGGGGAAGTAGTGGGCAGTGCTGGTGTTCGAGTTTCCGCTCGCAATCGTTCAACTTCTCGTGAGAGCTCTTCGAGCAGTTGAATTTGGGCGTGATGCTCTTGGTTCAGTCTAAACCCCAACAAAACAATTACAAAAATTGCGAAATTAAGGCAATAAGTTACCTTCTCTCCTGATCTTTAAAAGTAGTCACCTCTTCTTTGGCAGTAATGACATCGTTGGTCAGATCTTGGATTTGATCCGTCAACTCCTTCCGCTCCGTATCCAACTTTTCGATGCGAAATCGCTGTCGCACCACTTCCTCCTTCAGATTCGTCGTCTCGCCTTCCGCAGATTGCAATCGTATACTTGCATTCTCTAATTGCAATTGCTTCTCGCGCTCCAGTCTCGCCAACAATTCCTTGTACCTTCGTTGTTCGTCTTGTAGTTTTTCCTCGTATCGCATTTCGGTATCGCGCAATTGCTCTTCCAGCATGATAATACGTGCTTGAAGAGTGGCATTGTCCGCCTTCACTCTCGTGTATCTTTCATCAGTTTGGTGGGCAGAGTCTTGCAATACTCCTACTTGCTGTTGAAGCACTTGAAACTGCAAATAACCAAACAATTAATTATCAACCAAATTGCGAATTTTTTGAGGTACTTTATCGTTTAGTTGCTCGTTGAAGGGGTACTTTTTGACACCGTTTGAAGGGGGTTTTAGTAAACCGTGAGGAGTTACCGGATAATCGGACGTGGGGCCTACAAAGTCAAATTGTCCTTCCCACATATCGAAATCCAACTCCTGATGACTATGGCAAAATATTTCGTCATCACTATTCATTTTTAGCGATTTATTGCAAACATTTTCGGGAATTTAGACTGTTAAATGAACCACTCCCTACATTATTGTTATGACTGTCACTTATACTAATAATTTTTTGATAAACTCGCCACATGATAAGAGCTTACTGGATGCTACTGTGCGCTCTAAATTAAATTGTTGATCGGATAATATTTGTAATGGTTTTAAAAATAAATTACTGGAAATTTAGAATTGGTTTAAAAATAAACGAAACGCGCACTTTTCGTGTTTGATGTTGTTTAGAAAATAAAAGAGCGTTTTTTCGTGTTTGTTTTGGGAAGAGCTCTCGAATCGGAGCCGGTTCCAATGTGATGTCACTACACCTGCGGTCTTAATCTCCGAAACAAAAATCGAACAAACAAATTAGTAGAAAAATGTATTCTTTAACGCGTCCGTTTTTAGAAACTGACTTTGAGCTCCTATCAAGAATGTAATATGTATTTAACTGACGTCATTAACAACAGTCACGCAGATGCCAAGCCAGTTCGTTTATTATCATTGGGAAAGATTCTAGTATTGAGTACTTTAGTTTGTACAAACTACACGATGTATTCAATTATGTGGATGTATGTTTGAATTATGGGCGGGATTTTATTAGGGGGCTACAGCGGCGGGAATAATATAAAAATTAGACGAGCGGATGTTGGATAATTATATGCAGCCCTTGAATATTTTAGATAATGCTCATCAAGACATGTCATTTTCTCAAATTATATGCTTTTCAATAACAAAGGAATTGTTAACGTGAGATTTTAGTTAGCTCATTTATTATGCAACGGATTTAAAAATAAAGCGCACATTCAAATAAATTTCCTTTGAGTTTAGAAAATATAGTAATTTACAGACAAATGAATAATGACGTCATTTTTGAATATATTGAGCAATAGCTTAAAGTAGGCGGAGCTTAAAAGGTCCATCTACGGTGAGGCGCACTCTACCATATATTTTAAGATGCATTTCCATTATTTTTTCTTATTAAAAATATTTTAAAAAATTCCAAACACTCCTTAAATAATATATTCATGATTAATTATTAATTTTCACTTAAGCAAATTAATTACAAATTATTATTATTTATTTCACAATTTGAATTTCTAATCCAAATCCGTTGCAATTCAAAAGAGTTAACAATTTAATTATATGCGTTAAACATAAAAACGGTGAGAAAAATTGAACAATTGTCGGAAATAGACATAATTAAATTCAAACGCTTGTTTTATTCAGTTGGTCAGAGTACTGGCGACTCAAAAACTATTAACTGTGACCTGTGAGAAAAGATCTTTTTCTTCTATCTTCAACAACACGAATTATCTAGTTTACGACTTAAATGCTGTTTATTTTTCCCATACATCCAACGTCTAAATTTACACATTGGACATGGTCCAACAATTCACAGAGTTTTTTCTAAAAATACGCGCGCTAGTGCCAAAAAATCAAAAAGTTGGAAATTCTTCACGCCATTCAGTTTCTAGGCGCACAAAAATAGTACTAAGTAGGTATTTAATGAATGACTCACTTTATGATGCAAATCGTGCACATCTTCCTCCAGGGAAGCATCAGAGTACATGTCATCGGCAGTGTCGCACGTGCTGCTCCTTCCTGACGAATTGAAACTTGAACTCCGGTATAATTGGCTGGAAATTTTACAAACGTTCATTAAAATATTAATTACAAAACAGAAAAGTAATTAATACCTCGCTAATGCATTGGATCCTAATTGTCGCTTTCCAGCACTGAAACATATCAGATTTTGTAACAATCAGCAGCTAATTATTGAAACACAAAGGAACATTTTTTTTTATTTGGTAAATATAGGTAGAGTTTATCGGAACTGTTAAGTGAATGTAAAATACCATGGACAAGACGTGGTTTGGAAATGGGTGTGTGTGAAATGCGCCTACACCGATACCAGAAGAAGAGACTAGTATGACTATGACTGGATTCCTATGCAAAAAGCCATACAAATACCGCGCTAGCTCAATTTACGTCACGTTTCTGAGTGGTAATACAATAAAAATTATAGAATCATACAAGTTTTGCCTTGATAGATATTACGTTTCTTCACTAGACTGGGTGCAATCATTTGTTTATACCTATACTATAATTTATTTGCATTTATTAAATTCAATATAGTAGTTGGAAAATTTCCTTTTATACCGAGTGTTCAAAAATTCTTAGTATTTTTACTGAAACATCCTGTATATATAAATAGAATCATTAGTTTTCATGATGTGTTATGAGCATTTCCTCTTCCTTATTCATTTTTTTTCCAAAGTAAACCAACGCAAAGAAAACAAATTAATTTTATTATAGTCGTCTTAAATATAATTAAATAATTAGTAGTGATAGTTTTATTAAAAATCATGTAAACATTATGATGAATGAAATAACTGTACAAATTTAATGTTAGGAAAAAACAGAACAAATTTAATAACAATCATTTACGAAGGAATATTTCTAGTCGTGCAACTGTTATTATTATTTTATTATTAAATAATCAAAACCTAGATAGTCGCTTAATTTATAATTATTTTTTTTAATTAAATAAAATAAAAACAAAATATTTTCTTTCAAACTTTTTATAATAAAATGAAATCATCATTAAACCGCGAATAAAAATAATATTATTGCTTATAAAGCTTCAACAACAAATGCAAATTAAGTTATTGTTTTTCCCAGTAATTTCAAAAAAAATATTGAATAATACTCACAAGTACCGACTCGAAGCTCTCATTTCCAAACAAATTACGTAACGTCTTATATAACACACAATGATTGCAAATTGAAAACGCAAGCATGTACAAAAAAATAAAATAGCAATAAACAAATAATACTACGCGACGAAAAGTATTATTCGAACTGACACAAATATAGAAATTCCTGTATACTAACGAAATCAAGATATAAATGTGCATCCATGCACAACACTATACAGGTACACACAATAATCATTACTATACATATGTAACTCCAACCTTGGTATAATTAGTGCTACTTATGATTTAGCAACAGAAAAAAATTCGAAAAAAAACACTTACTGTCTGAAGGACCCCCATCGTCTGTTCGAAATGTTGTCAGGATGGCTGCAAAACCCCAAAAATTACCAAAAATATTCAAAAATTTCCAAAAAATAGCTACCTTGGCGAGGACTTCCGCAAACTCGTCCTCAACCATGTGTTCCTGCTGATATTCGGACTCAAAGTGGAAGAAATCGTATTGTTATTATCGCTGCAATAAATTAATAATTGGATTAATTTAAAAATCGATCGCACCCCGTTCTATAAATAATCCGAAAATAGGGCGCGTGCTTGTACTTACGCAATGAGCTTGTCCGTGGTTACAATACCCGAATCGGTGTCGATATCAACCCCTTCGCCGGACCATTCGTAATTTTCACCATCGGATAATGAGGAGCATTGACTTTTGCTTGGATCGACAGCAACCACACCATTCGACGATGGACTGTCCGCTGCCGGAGTGGTTAAAACAAAAGGAGTTTCCGGGCCTGCGCTGCCATTTCCAATAACGGATTCTGCGGATGCCGTCGTAGTGGGTGACATCATACTATTCTATACCTGGATTAACATAATTATTTTGAAAAATTTTATTTTTTTGCTATTAGAAATTGATTTTTCTGATTGTAATTAGTTAGCGCTATACAATTAAGTTTTTATTGAAAATCGATGTGAAATATGAAATAGAAAGTTCATTATTATTAATCGTCGAATGATTCATTAATATTTAGTTAAGGTGCGTTTAGATTAAGCGTGCGCTTGAGTTTGTGGTTTCGACCCTTGCGTGTTCGCGTTATTTTTACTGATACATCTATTTATAAGAATTTAATGCCTTATGTAGATTTTATGTGATTTATTTTGTACGAAGTTCAGTTGAATATTTTAAGCACCACACGCTTCGTCTAGACGCACCTTAATAATTCACTGTAATTAATCTAACAGCGAATAAAAGTGAATAAACTTTGTATACGTCGTCTGGGGACTAAGTAATTACCCTATATAAATATTATCTACTTTTTATTACAATGGAAAAATGTTTGTTCCATTTACAACTCTTTCAAAGTGTTTTGCTTCGATATATTGATTGTGGAGGTATTTTTTAAAGAATGCTACAACAGTAAAATTTATGATTTATTTCTATTAAATGCCATGGTCACTTAATTTTCGATTTGGATTGTAAATATTACTCAGATTGAGATTAGTACTTAACAAAGAAATTTTTAAAAAAGGAATAACGGTTGAAAATTCAAAAGTTCCTTGGAAGTATCCTCGAAAAATGAGTTCAAAAATATAAAAAAATATTAGCAAAACTTGCAAATTATGTGTTGCTAAAAAGTGAATCCTTGACCTGTTAGAAAGATTTATTTTTCAGATTTCAGCAAATAAATAAATTGCAATAATTTAATTCTTCAAGCTAGATTTTATTCTCATTTATAGGAAATTAAAAAAAATCGAAAAAGTAATTTCAAAATGTCGTAATTGTTGCTAAATCGATTATCTTATTGCTAAGCCGCACTGATTGGATATAATTAGCATTAGCAGTTTAATTTGCAGAAAGAGTCACCTTCTGCTTGGTTTCGAAGACAATTGTTTAAAAGTACAAACAACTATCGTCATAATACAAATTATGATTTTTATCGATTTCACACATTATTTCCGCTATGATGTTAAAAACATCCTTGCTAGTGAAAGCATTCAAATTAAAATAGAAAAAATTCTACTTCCTCCTAAATGTAATAATTGTTTAGAACCATATTTTCCGACACACTCAAAAGCGCCTAATTTATTTAAATTTACTCGAGAGCTGGCAATTTTTCTTGGAGCAATTTAAATTGCATGCAATATAAATATAATTTTGATTTAAATTACACTTAAATTTGAATTTTAATGATCAGCCTTGGAATCGCTGCTTTTGTGTATCGAAAACGTGCATTTGTATCAAACTTAAACTGCGTATCACAATTTTTAATTGCAGGTACATTTATAAACAATCACCAAATATGCATGTTTACAACAATTCATTACTATTTAATATTAATAATGTCACATACATACTTTTAAATTACCGATTAACAACACAAATGAGCACACAATGTTTGTAGGTACCAGAAAATTACCGACCGACCGACAATACAATAATGAATATTAAAATGAGTAGAGATCCGCGATAATAAATAATTCAATTATATGTGTAATTGAATACATATTTGTGCAAACTCCCACAAAAAGCTTATCACACAAAATTAAATTATCAACATCAATTAATGCTGCTGCACATCATGTTGATTGCATCAACATGTGCTTGGAGGATGGCAATCTTGCAACTAAATTGCAATTTTTTTTTAATCGAATTTATGTTAGCGGTATATTTATGACTCGATTTATGATTATGATAATTTGCGACATGTACATGCAAATTGCGAACCTTCAGGTAGATGTTTACTTTTTTATTCGCGGCACAATAACGTGGTGTTCGAAAATCGTATGCTAATTGTATGCAAATTAGTTCGCAAATATTTAGTGGAAAGGTATCTACGTAAAATATCTCAAGGTGTGAAAAACTTGCTTTATATATATTCTCCAAAATTTCTGATAGATCGATGCGGATGGAATTGACTAAAAATAGTCTAATCCCAGAAATTTAATAAATTTCTATTGAATCGATGGTACAATACTTCAATTTCTATTCGAAATTTTATAAATATGATTTTATTATGTAAATTCAAATGCATTTCAATCGCATGGTTTCTAATTAAATACAATTAAAAATGTTCCTAATCTGTTAATCGCTCCGAAACGCAATAAAAATATATTTGATGCCTGAATTATTCGTTCACTTTACTTCTCACGCAGAAGTATTGTCGGTCTGTCCAATTTTTCAAACTAATTTATCTCAAAAACTACTGAACCGATTCAAACGAAATTTGATACATTTTTTCTTATTCTTTTAAATTATAAAATGTTAAAAGAGATGCGTAATACATAGTCCATTAAAGAACATATTCGCTTTTATAGTCTATTTTATTGATTGTCGATTAATATTACAAAGTATGCGCTTCCATAATTACATTCCGAGCGTAATGGGGCATTTCCATTTGAAATTTAAATAAAGCCTGCATTGTAAGTGCATCTTTTGTTCGGTCACCACATCCCCCTTCGAAATGACACAAATGACTGCATTTACGACGAAAAACAGGTGCCGGAGGGCGTATGATTACATGACAGGAAATTTCTAAGAAACACTTCAAATGTCGTTTGATGTTTGTCGAAATATGAACTTTTCTGTATTGTAGTCATCAGCATTTAATTTATTCCAGACAGAAAATTCGGCATACTTTCGCATTGGACACTTTATTAATAGATTAACTCGTACACTTATTTATAATTCGTTAATAAGTATGTATTAATATTATTTATTTATAATTTTTGAAAGTTAAATACTGATGTTAATGATGGAATAATTGGAGCGCATTTTATAAACGGTTTTACATAGAGAAATTGCGATAATAATTTTGAAATTTTCTCTTTACTTAATTTATGACGTTGATTTACAAAAATATCGCGCCCGCATTTTTGAAAATATAAATAAATTAGCTGAATATTTATTATCTAGTTGTGACCTAGATTGAGTCATGATTTTAACAACAATTTATATAAGAATAAAGTTTGTACAACATTTAAAGGTCACAAGCGAATTGAAAAATTGCACTTTGATTTGGTGCGCCTATTTAATAATAATAATAATAATCTTCCATCTTACCTGCGCTCGCAAAATAAATAAATAGACACAGGTGCTGCTAGAAATCAAATAATCCTCATCAAATCAAATAATATTATTATTTAGATGCACTGGCGCACAATCATTTATCGACGATGGACGATTTTTTATAATTATTACGTTCGGACAAATTTAAAAAATGCACAAAGGATCTCGGTCCAAGATTCGAGAATGCACCTGATTTGAAGAGAAAGAGAAACCCACTAAAACTATCGTTTGTGAAACTGTCTACAAGCCCGTTGCCAGGAACCATGAGAAATACTAATGGTAAAACGTTTAGGTATGTTGCGTTTGCGCATTTTGAAAACTTACCTGTAATTCTCTCTTTTATACCTTACCACTGCCGGTGCATCTCAAAATGTTTGCTGCGTCCACGTCCTCATCAAGCACGCAGAAGACGCTGCTGCATCAAGAGTTTTGGTCCTAGAAATTTAGATCTTTATTAAACCAGAAGTTCCAGTTGCTTATTAGGTGATAGGAAAAATTATGGTTCAATAACTGATTAATCTTTATTAGGTAGTTCTTTAATGGTCGTGGAGTGGGAATTAAATTCCGCAAGTTGGAAGGATAAGAAATAAAATCACAAAAATAACAAACAATTAATATTTATTCAATTTCAACTATTGGAAGATCTTCACTAATCAAATCTTCCAGTTCCTCCCTTTGAATATCCAGGAAATGATTTATCTCCAACACTTTGGTGCGATTTCTCACAATTTCATCCCTAAAAAATTCAAATAGTTACCCCCATCTTTTATTTACAATACATACGTATTCAAATCAGCAAACAAATCCAATTGCCATTGCTTAGCGCGATTAATTAAAGTATCCTCCCTAGTATCGATGATCAACAAATGACTATCATGAATCGCGCCAATCACATTGCTCAAAACCTCTTTATTGGCCATCAACTAGATAAAACTAATCATCAAACTAATACTACTACTATCTAAATATTTACAGGTTTCAAACTATCAGGAACGTAAATAGTTTCATCCATATTAACATTGGTCATATACCGGCTCCCCAAATCGGAGATATTTTCGGTGTACGTCACTTCCAACGATCTCATTTGGGAGAAATAGGATTGAGCCTCCTCGACGAAACTGTTCACCATATCCGTCATAACATGCTCGAAAGTCTGATTAATATCCTCCAGTTGTTCGAATAAATCAATTTCCAACTTCATTAGTTGCTTCCACGTTTCATGTATGGCATCATCGAAATTGGTGGAGCACAACTCAATGTTCTCGTTGTAATACTCATCAACGATTTCTAAAGCTTCATAATCGTCTTCCAGCTTTTTTATGGCTGCGAATATGTCGGATTTTTGCTTTAGGAACGATTCCATTATACCCTTCAATAATATATTGAACTTCAAAGTTAATAAAAGCAAATTTAGGTCTTACAATGCTTTCTTCTTGGTTCGATTTTTTGGCCTCTTCAACCGTTGACTGAAAATCGTTCAGCTCAGTTATTCTGGATTCATACTGCAGTTGGCCGACACTGAAAACCTGCTGACAAAGCTCGATGAACTCTTTTTGGAACTCGTTGTAGAACTCTTGAGCTTCTTCGCCCATCTCCAAAAAACTTAAGGCTTGTGCGTCATCTTCAAACAAGGATTTAAATAAATGATCTGCGTTTAGATATTCGACAAAACTGAGCGAATGCAGTTCAGCATCTGCTTTTTCTTTCTCCTTTTGCAGAATAGCTGCAAGTTCTGTGGATTCGAATTCGAGTAAATGGCGGAGCTCCAATCTTAAAGCAAATTTAATTCAAAAAAATTGGAAGGAAACAAGAAAATTGAAGAAATTACTTAAAAATTTCTTCGCCTTCTTCCTTTTCAGCCTGCTTAATACTTTTGTATTCGTAGTAGACTAATTGCGGCAAAAATACAGCGACAAATTGCCGAAAATTTTCCGCTTCAGCGCAAGCGTTGCCCGCCATGTTTAAGGAAGTTAATTTTGAGAATTGCCGCAAGTACTGTACATTTTGGATATCTTCAATTGAATTTTTCCCGATACTGAAGACTGTTAGATTCACCAATTTGTCCATATTTTCCAAATTGGTGATTTGGTTCTCGTACAAGCTGAATTTGCGCAATTGGACCAGAGCGTCCAAGTTTTCAATTTTGGAAATTTTATTAAACGACAAATCAAGTTCTTGCAAATGTGTCAACATGTTCAAATTCTCAATTTTCTCAATGTAGTTGTTATTTAGTCCCAGTTTGGTTAAGGAAGTCAAAATCCATAAGTAATCTATTCGAAGAATGTCTGAAACATTCAAATTTCGCGCCATTATTTTTGACAAATCAAACTAAATTAACATACTTTTATATTCAAATCGAATTTCTGTGATTTCTTCGATCGGTATTCCTTCTTCTTTGGCCAATCGGCCAATTTCTCCTTTCGGCAACTGCTCGTTGATACATTTTAATATTAATTCGTTATTTATAACGGCCGGTTCCCAATCTTTACAAGGATTCATTATTATTTATGGGCGAGACGTCATAAATAAACTAAATATTGACATAACTCGAATGAGTAACCATGGCAATAAAATGCAAAGCCACCATGTAAACATTTATTGCGTTTAGTCGTCCGACAACCGCCATAGAAACGCGCTAATAATGGTGCTCGCTAATCAATATTAGCTTTTCTACCAAAAGAACGTATACGTAGTAGCTTTATACATTGTTATTACAATTCTAATTTAGCTATTGTTGCTACAGTTTTTGATTTAATTGCGTACATATTTAATTATTTAATTAATTAAGGAAAATCGCTCAGAGGCCTCTATCAGCTGATTTCGAAGTGACAGTGACAGGTGTCAAGTTTGTTTTATCAACAAGAGATATTTTTAAGCAGCATATTTGTGAAAATTCAAGTGAAATGTCTTTTTTATCGAACGCGTTAGGTGGAAATCCATTTACCACACCAGTAGGCATTAAAATTGGTGAGTTTTCTAAAGTTTTTCCATATGCATTCGAAAAAATGCAATCGATTGATTTAAAACGTAAATAGACTGGTAACATCAACCGGTAATGTTATTGTTGAATGCTGCAAAAAATTTCATTACAATTTCGCCGATAATTAACTGTATCTATATGATCCATATTCGTCGATGTTTTTCCGAATAGCAATTACGCTTGTTTACATGAGTCATATGACATTTTCAAGTTCATTTTACTAGAATAGGTAATTTATTCTTGATTGGCAAATATGTAGGCCGACGTCATGCTTTCTTAGCAACAAATCTACGAAATAAACGTAAATAATCGAATGACCGGGTCGCGGAATTTTTTTGAAAATGCGTCTAGTCCATTGCTCCCAAATTGTAAATGCTCCTTAATTTCCTTCCAGAACAAGCCACCGATGGAACCCTCGCATCGGAAAACTGGTCGCTCAACATGGAAATCTGCGATCTGATCAATGAGACTGAAGAAGGCTCGCGCGATGCAATTAAATCCATACGAAAACGCCTTACTCAAAACGCGGGCAAAAACTACACGGTTGTTATGTACACGCTAACTGTACTCGAAACTTGCGTGAAAAACTGCGACAAACGGTTCCACGTTTTGGTGTGCAACAAAGATTTTGTCCAAGAACTGGTACGAAATCGCAGAAACATTTTCGACTATATTATTTACGCATTATTAATTGTAGGTGAAACTAATCGGGCCTAAAAACGATCCCCCAACAGCAGTGCAAGAAAAAGTGCTCAGCTTAATTCAATCGTGGGCCGACGCTTTCCGCAACCAACCAGAAATGTCTGGCGTAGTTTCGGGGTACCAGGAATTGGTGGCTAAAGGAATTGAGTTTCCACCCACGGATTTGGATTCGTTGGCTCCCATTCATACACCACAAAAGGTAAAATACAATTATTATTATCCATACATTTTGTATTACTTTGTAATAAAATTAGAGCGTCGAAATTGACGTACCAGTGGCCGTGGAAGCAACCGTTCCGCACCATCCAGTAGCGGCCCCCGAAATTCCAAGTCCGTCTGGCACTTTAACGCCGGAACAACGGGCCAAGCTTCAATCCGAACTGGACGTGGTTCAAAGCAATATGAACGTTTTGGGAGAAATGCTCAGCGAGATGAAGCCTGGACAGGAACAGCAGGACGAATTAGAGTTGTTGCAGGTAAAATATTTTTAGGCAACCAACAATACATATAATTTCAATTATCAATTTACCTGCAGGAATTGAACGCAATTTGCCACAGTATGCAACAAAGATTAGTCGAGTTAATCAGTAAGCTGTCAAATGACGAGCTAACCGCTGAATTGTTGCGAATAAACGATGAGTTAAATAACTTGTTCCTGCGGTATAGTCGCTGGGAGAAGAACCGAGTACCTTCTGTGGGTGCGCCAATGTCGGCTAGTGCGGTTTTAGCTAAAGCTATTCCGCCAACTAGTGCTAGTAAACCAACGCTCGAATCAAGCGATAGTCTTATTGATTTTGAGGATGATTTACCGGAACAGCTTAATAAATTAGGTACGAGTTGGAATTAAATTCATTGATTGGTTGGGTAATTTTTTTATTGTAGAAGTAAGTGGAGTGAGTGCTTCTGCTCAACTTTCGAATATTCAAACCGTTACCACTAAAAATACGACTGGAAAAGGGGATGACGAGTTTGATATGTTTGCCCAATCCCGTAATCTCACTTATGAATCTTCTAAAACCAGGTATAGTTTTTTAATTAGCTATTTTGAGTTTTATATTACAATATTTGTTTCAGTGGTAGTTCATACAAGGATAACTTAAACCCCGATCAAGTTACGGGCGGTTTAAGTAAAGTTGCGCAAGGCAAACAACCATCGGTAAGTTTAATGTTTCTGTTGTAGATTTAATGGTTTTTTTTTTTTTATTTTTTGTAAAGCTTAATGTATAGTGCCGTTTTATTTCTTTAGAATAATTCTGAGGATAGGGAGTTTGACGAAATGGCCAATTGGCTGGGTGAAACGGTATGTTATTGCTTTGCTTTTTACTTATTTAATTTGTAGTAAATGTGATGTTTTTATTTTCGAAATTGATTACGGTTAAGTGGGAATTCGCTTTGGTACATATATATTTGTGAAACATCGCTTAAATGCCAAGGGGGCTCATGCTAGATTTTTCCAAATTGCGTCAAAAATTTAATAATATTTTTGGAGAGTAAAAAAAAAGGAAAATGTATAGTACAGTGAATTTCCTCTCTTAGATAGCAAGAATTTTTTAAAAAATATTTTTTTATTGAGTATTAGACTGGACCAGCCGAAGAATCGGTGACCAGCAGTGAGTTCGAACGGTTCCTGGCTGAAAGAGCGGCAGCTGCTGAAAATTTGCCAACGGGCCCCGAAGGTGCATCCACCAATCGTACGAATACCAAGCCCTCAAAGGACGACAAAGCTAAGGAATTATTTGCTTTATAAGTAAGTGTGTTGATAATTTTTAAGGAGATATATATTATATTGACCTCATTTGTTTTTTATGCCTAATCAATTTTATTCTATTGCTTATATCGTATTTAAGTCTGATTAATTTATTATTTTATGAAAAAATATATGTTAGGTGTTGTTATGGGGTATCAAATATATTATTGCGTGATTATGTACTTATCTTTTTAACTCTGTAAATAGGCTTTATTTTTATCTATTTAAAAATTTATATTGTTTTAGATGAAATTTATATTAATTTGATGAAGTATTAAATTTGTTAACTATTTGTTTTGGTCATAATATTGAATGTTTAGAATTTTTACTACAAGTTTTTAAGTATACTACCAAAGAAATTATGCATGAAATTGTTCATTTCGTTTTTAAGTTACATAAATTGATTATGTATATAAATATATGTATATTTTGTAATAACTATTAGTTGATATTCAATCATATGTTGGAAAACTTGTATTGTAGATAACTAATACAAACTAAAAACTATTCTATATTATTTTTATCATCATGTATCCAATAAATAATTATTGCAAATCTCAATATTATTTAACTGCCATCCTAGTAGTCTAGTGTCAATGACAACGGAAACATTGTTTGGTCGATTAGTTGCAAAATGGTTTACAGTAAGTAACGTTTAAATTGCTTCATGCTTCCTTAACTAATTTATCAAAATAGTTACAGAAGAATTAGTGCGAAAAAGATCAGAGCATAATGAGTGTATAATCGGTACGTTAGAAGAACTTTCTTTGCACCAAGAAGACGTCGAAAAAATCGAACATTTGAATAATTGGTGCAAGGAGTTGAAGATCTTGTACTTGCAAGCGAATTTAATTTCTAAAATTGGTAGCTAAATTTAAATTACTAATTTTACTTTACTAGAAAGTATTATTTTTAGAAAATTTAAACAAACTTAAGAAACTTGAATATTTGAACCTAGCAATTAATAATATTGAAGTGATTGAAAATTTGGAAGGATGCGAATCTTTAACAAAGCTAGATTTAACTTTGAATTTTATTGGAAATTTAGAAAGCGTTAAATCTTTGGCTAAAAATATTTTTCTGAGCGATTTGCATTTAACTGGAAATCCTTGCTGCGATTTTTCCGGATACCGAAAATACGTGATTGTTAATTTACAGCAAATTACCATTTTGGATGGCAAAGAAATATTAAAAAGCGAACGAATTAAAGTACTTCTAATAATTAAAAAAAAAATACCAACTTAAGTAAATTAACTTAAGTAACTAAATTTATTTGTAGGCTGCTCAAAATTACGCCGAACTTGAAAAAAGCGTCATCAAACAGCAAGAAGAACATTCAATTTTTCGTAGCACCCAACGAAAACGAGCTACCAACGGAAGTAATTTAACTGATGAGGAATTTTGGAAAAGCACTAGCGAACATTCGCCGGAAACTCGAATTGAAATCGCCAAACGCTCAAAGAAAAATAAAAGTAGTATTAATATTTCTGAAACGAAAGAAGCAAAATCAGTTAGACTTTTCAGTAAGGAAGGCAGACCTTTGAATATTAATCAAGCAAAGTTGAAATTTAAATTCAGCGATGAAGATCCGCAGCAATATTTGCTGGACATTGCTGTTTATAAGTAAAAATGGTTTCATTATTTAATTTAATTTATAATTTATTTATTTAAACAATTTATTGTTTTTAAATTATACAGACAACTTACAAGTATAAATTGTTTAAATTTAAATATATAAATAAAATTAAATAAATGTTTATTCAATTTATTTTTAATAAATATTTCTTTTAGATATTTAGACACCAATTTAATAAAAATCGACTTGCAACCAATTTTCGTAAACATCACAATTAAAAACAAAATTTTCCAAATGGTTTTCCCGCAGGAAATTTCGATTGAGAAAAGTGTGTCGCAAAGATCCCAAACGACTGGACATTTATTACTAAAAATGCCTTTACTGAATTATAAAAACATCAGTTTTAACAATGCTACTAAAAAAGAAGCGAAAAAATGCGCACCTGAAACACAGTCATCGAAAAAGCCACCTAATCAAAGAAGGTAATTAATAGCGACAATCTTAAACAAATTAATGCTCAGCTGTTTGTTTAAAGATATGAATATCTCGAGGTGGAAGAAAAGCCGAAGCTTGATATCAGCAATATCGTGCAATTAAGTAATAAATTTGAAGATAACGACGAAGTGCCGCCGTTGGAATACGGATAAAATAATTCTTTATAGTTTTTATATATATTTATCTGAAAAAAGCGATTTAGTTTTACATAATTAATCTGTACATTACATACTAGGCTAACAATAATAAAATAATCGCAAGATGAATTTAAATTAAACGAAATCACTGAACATTTAATTCTAGAATTAAATTTAAATTAAGTCCCATATTATTCTAAAAGAAACAAAAATAGCCCAAAATTATTGAAAGAACAAGCACCATTGACTAGTTTTTCACAAAACAACATTTTAACCATTCATAATATTAATTATTATAGCGGTTAAAATAAAGAGTCTACTATTTCAAGTAATTCATTCGACCTGATTACCAGCTGTGGTTGAGTCACTTTTGCTTACAAAATATTTTTATTACCAGTTTCCTGTAGGTTGTTTTTCGGGGGCATTTTTCAATGATTTATGTCCTTTTATTGATACATCGATAATGTTTAGTTCGAGTCACTCATATTGCTTGCTTGTAATTATTAGATTAGATTCTATAAACATGTAGTATGTTGAAATAACGTTTATTTCATGAACTAGCATATTAAACATATATTTACAAATATAGTTGAATAAACGAAGCTTAGTTCGAACAATAATTATTGTAAATATCGATTTTGAAATGTTAACAAATAGTGTTTCGTTTGAAACAAACGAATAACGTTTTAACCGAAAATAAATTAATAAGGAGTCTGGATGATTGTAGTTAGATTTGTGCTTTGAATTGATAAAAGATGAGTATTTTATCGTTTTGGTCAAAATTTAGATTATTAAATAAATTATGGCAATACGGCTACGAAATAAGAGAAAATATCTAAACTCCTACTTGTTTATCAAAAGCTAATTACAACAGGACTTCGAAGCAGTAGATTGTTGCCTTCGGTCGACCATCACCCTATCGATATGGTCACCCGGTTCTCTTCCTGCTGTTTTATCAAGAATCGCTTCCGCCAACTCGTTAAATGCCTTTTCTATGTTTATGTTTGCTTTTGCCGAAGTTTCCATGAACCGTATACCGTGCTCTACTGCAATCTAAACACGAAAATCGTAAACATTATGGCTCCATAAATCAAAAACCAAACTCACAGTTTCGCCACGTTCTTTACTGACTGTCCTCTTATCAGACATATCACATTTGTTTCCCAAAATCATCTTCTCAACATCCTCGTTTGCGTGCTAAAACACATTACAAGCAAATTAATCATGCTCTTGAATGCTGGATGAGTTTAATAATACCTCGTCTATGTTCCGCAACCATTTGACGATGTTTTCGAAACTCTTTTCGTTCGTTATATCGTAGACTAACATAATACCCATGGCCCCTCGATAATACGATGTGGTTATTGTGTGGAACCGTTCCTGTCCAGCAGTGTCCCATATTTGTAATTTGATTTTTTTACCTCTTAGTTCTACTGTTTTGATTTTGAAATCTATACCTGGAAATTGGAAACGATCGATTTGAATTTGGCGCCTCATGACCTCACCCTCTATTTATAAACGCTACAGTCCAAACTTTAGGTTTTCGTTAAAACGTAGTTCATAATTAATTATTTGCAGTACGAGTTGATTGGACCCAATTAAAGTTCGAGTAAAATTAGAAAACAACAATAACAAATCTCACCTATCGTGGATATAAACGTTGTTGTAAATGCATCGTCGGAGAAACGGAATAATATGCATGTTTTTCCTACACCAGAGTCACCAATTAACAGTAATTTGAATAATAAATCGTACGTTTTCTTTGCCATTTTATGAGAACAATAAAGTTTTTAATATATTTAATTATAGAACTATGAAATGTGACAGGTGAGACAACAATACTCGTCTTCTTCGTACTTTTGCTTTTGTTAGTTTAACAAAGGTGGCGCTGCGCCCTCTATATACCGGGTGATCACCCTAATTATATCATTACTTGCGTATAGGCAACCAGTAATACACTTAATTACTTTAAATTTGAATATTTTAATAAAGAAATTTAATTAATTGAATTAAAAAAACCCGTGCTCATTTAAGAAACTTTATTTTATGTGCTTTTTCATACATGGATGTTTAGAGAAAATATTTCCTACATTCTATTAAATATAAAGCAAACAACTACCAGTCTAACTTATTAATTAAATACTCGAACTATTACAGATTTATTGAAAACTTTCATTTAGTCACAAGCTTTGTAGTTCATCACAGTATTGCAGTTACAATACAACCAGATTAAATGTATTCATTTATCTTAATAATTATTTGTTAACGATAGGACGGATTGTTTTGCAAAAAACAAAATCAATCCTCCTATAAATTTAAATTAAGTATAGCATATTAGAATATATTGAATTAGTACCTTTGTCGTTACAGAATTCAAGCAAATGTTAAAATTAGTTGAGTATATTCCATATTAAATACTATACAAACAATTAACACATAAGATAACATATATTACAGTACAGAATAATGTTCAGATTTAAATTTTAATCCCTTGAAGTGCCAATAATACTCAATAGATAGACAAAAATGTTGATAATATCCACATACAAATTCATAGCTGCAAAAATATACTCCTCGGGCGAAATCGAGTACTTATGCTTGCCGCCCATCATCATCTGCGTATCGTAAACCAAGTAAATCGAGAACAGCAAAGCGCCTATGCTCGCATACACCAGCTTATAAATCTTGTTATGCACGAAAATCGAAACGAATCCCATAATCATCAAGACAACCACCGCCACAAACAAAATCCCACCCATCATAGTAAAATCCCATTTGGTTTGGAATGCAAATAAAGTGAGTGCAAGACAAACGGCTGTAGTTATACCGACAGCCATCACAACCTCCTCCTTGTTATAAGTCGAGGCACTGACGCCAAGAACGAAGGATTCGGCCAAAGTGAACAGGAATAGAAATATGAAATTCATTGGGGCTTTTCGGCGGACTTCGCCGCAACAAGCGAGAGTGATCATTGATACGAAGATCATAACAATAGCGACAATAAATAAGTAGGGATTAGCTTGCACATACTTTTTAGTGGGCTCGTGATAGACGAACAGTGCGATGAAGCCGAGGGTAATACTAAGTTGAACCATTAGAATCGAGTAGACTTTGCGAATGAAACCGCGTCGGACTGATTGATCGCTGAAGTCGAATCCTTTCACTTCTGGATCTTCTGGGTCCGGATAATTGGTACCACCATATGCACCTGGGAAAAAATAAAATTATTAGCTGTATTGCCGGTCGAGATGCAAATAAATAAAGCCAAGACATCATTAATATAAATGCTGTAGAAAGAACGCAAAGCATTTATCAATTTAGAAATGTATTGCTGGTCGCCTACACGCTCTATTATTTTAATTAAAATTTTTGCTATACTACCAAATCCAACAATAGTAATTCACAGCAAATCAAGCAACTAAGTCAATCTACCCATGTTAGTAGCCAGAAGCATTTTCCAATTCCAAAACAGTTAATTAGATATAATTTAAAAAGTTTCAGAATGGGAAAACGCCGAAAGTTGAAACGTTAGTAATTAACTAAAGAACCTTCTATACAGAAAAACGAGACGAACCGGATTTAAAAGAAAAAGGACTAGCTTCACCTGGCTGAACATTATAATCCCCATATGGTGGTGGTTGTTGCGGGGGTGGTTGAAATCCGTAAGCAGCGCCAGGTGGTGGCGGTCCACCAGGATAACCGTGTGGTTGTCCACCTGGATAGTCGCCTTGCGGACCGCCGGGATATCCTTGCGGTCCTGACGGATAGCCACCGGGTGGCGGTGCTGATGGGAAGCCAGGTTGCGGTGGAGGGTATCCTGGCTGACCAGCGTAATATCCTTGATTTGGGTCTCCTAAAATGGTTTAAATTTTGTTTATTTGAATGAACCTTGGAAATTTTTTAAATGATTTTAATTACCTTGAGGATATGGACCACTGTTCCAATTTGACATCGTGTGTGTTCAAGATTAGAACTGCAAATAAAAAAATTATTAGAACCGCATGTTATCTATTGGTTTGTGTACAATTAAGATAATAATCTTGCGCAAATTATTATGTACCGAAATGTCAAGAATCGAAGTAAAACAAGGGTGAGTCATACTTACTGGGGAAAATCGATAATTATTGTGCAAAAATTACGGCGATATTAAATGCGTTAACGCATATTTCTAATTATCGTTTTAGTGTCACAAATATGTTATTATCTATTACAAGCTTGGATTACATTGTATTTTATAGATTCACGGAAAAATAAACAAGTACTTGAACTATTTTCATCGAATCGGACAAGCATGAAGTACATGTCGAATCATTGATGGGGAATAATAATTGAGTAAACTTACCTTAATTAATGCTGAATATTATTGTAGAATTACAATAAATAACAAATAACAAGCCAAAATAGCGATAATCCCACAAACGTCACTAATGTCAGAATATTTTCTAGAAAGCAGTTACGCCAACATGCAAGATGAAAAAATCCCTAACATGAGAAGAAGAAGAAGAGTATAGTGAGGTAGTAAATTTAAAAATGGTGTTCAAAATTGATTAGTGCGTGAATTAATTGTTTGAAATCGTTTATACCGATTAAAACAAGTGAAAATACTACGTAATTACGTCTATAAGATGCATACGATAACCTTTTACATAAATCTCCAGAGACAGAACCAAATACCCACTACATATAAAAATCAAAGTTGCGGGCACACGTTTTGCAATGGACAAACTTTTAACTGGTAATTAATAATTTATAGCGTATAAGAATTAGTACTAATTTGTTTAATTATCAAGCGGATTCTGTTCAATTGGGACTAGTGGCGATTTGCAGTTCAGCAGCAAAAAAAGGATTTCAAAAAACTTACCTACAACCCCCAACAAAATTGCCAACCCGCAATGTAACTACAAATCGGAATCAGAATGGTCGTAGAATATGAGGCACAATTCCAAGAGTTTATATTCGGTAAGTCAAAACAATCAATTTTGACTTATTTCTAGTCGTCCTATTTTTAACTTGCTATTTTCTTGCTGTTGACATTTATTACTAGGGAAACGCGAATTTACTTTGTAATTACTTTTATTGTCGTTCAGATGTTAAATATTGCATGGTGGTTTTGGTGCTTGTTCAAGTGTTATTAAACACTTCGTTTATTTTGTCGATTAACGCGGTGTTATAATACCATTCGGAAATTCCGCGCCCTTTAATTCCATTCACACTGCAACTTAGGAATCTTTCATAAACCACTAACGCCTTTTTGTTTGCAACATAATGCACAGCATCGATTTTATATTCAATATCTACTTCGTATTCGAAACCATTTACTTTGAAAATAAATCCTAAGCTGCTGGGTGGTTTCGCGTTTTCGGAAAACTGGTACAGTTCAATGTTACAACTAGTAATTGCCTCGATGTAATTATCGGGATAAACTATGTAACCAATTTCCAATTGGGATAAAGTTGATATTTTACTTGAGACATTCAGCGATATTTTAGTGCCGTTTGATAGAAATAAGGTGTGATTTATGAATCGATACGTTAGGGTCCAATTTCGTTGATGGCCTAAAATTAATTTTAAATTATATTTGAGTTCGTATTTAATTGCGTTAGTACCAAAAGTGTGAGTTCGTAAAGATGGAATATCCAGAGGGTAAATTTTTTGGTCAATAGTAAGCGTTCCTACCAATCTGCCCATTTGTTCATAATGCGTTTGATGCAATCTGAATAACGTTTTGAAAAATCCTTCACTCCATATTTCTTTAGCGATCGATCTAGCCAATGCTCTGGTTGAAGAATTAAGATCATTGGAAAACCAGGCATTATTCGAAACCCATTTAGCTTGCAATTTAACGTCACTCATATCAGTTCCATTTCTGCAATTAAATTGGATATACAAATAAATCCAGTGCAAATAAAATTGCATCACCTGCAAATGCATTCAATGTCTAAATTCCAACACTTCATAGGTTCAATTGGAGTAAAACAAATTCCTTCAGCCGCATACTCTTTTAGGTTTAATACTGAACCAGGATTTGCATTCAAAACCGTACGAGGGAGTTTATTGCTTCTTATTAAATCATATTTAGGAGTCTAGAATTATAATTATTATAAAAAGTATTAGGAAAAAATGGATTTTGGTACTAGAAGGTAGAAGGATCCTAGGATTTTAGCTTCTTGCCGCCTTTCCATTCCAGCGCTCAAATAAAAACCATTGTTGGAGACTCCTTGGAACGTTACAGCATCAAACGCCTAAAAAATATTTTTTTAGACAATTATTGTGCTAAATGAATGAATGACACCTTTGCATGCGTTGATAATGGTTGTATTTTTTCTAAATTATTTTTGTAAAATTTTGAAGTTTTGCCCATCAAAATTAAATGTTTTACTTTACGCAAATATAAAGCTGCAAGTATTATATAATATTTTAAATAATACCATTTGTTGGGCTGACTATAAACTCCAAATATTCGTTGTGGATTTTCCTTTTGTGCATTCCACAAACAAATTATTAATGCTAATAATAGCAGAATTGTCAAACCCACAATAAAAATAAACATTTTGTTTGAACAAAATCCACTAACTTGTAATGAATAATTTTATCGATAGAGAAATATACCTAATCATTTGTAAAATAATTTTGCGTTAGATAAAGTTTGATATCAAGGTGTATCATCTAATATTTTTAGATTATTGTTACACCCAAAAGTTGATTAATGATAAAAAAAATCTAATCAAATTAATAATTATTTTAAGCGCTAAATAATTATAGTAAACAAAGTAGGTGTAACTTAAATCTACAGAAATCATCATTAGAGACGAAGATACGATCAAAAAACTACAAACGTATAGTATAATTAAATTACATCCAAATTGGAATAGAAGATAGTTTTTAATCAAATAAAATTAATGATAATTATCATTGCCTAATATTTTATAATTAATTTAATGCAGGTTCAAAGCTCTCAAAAAATACAACAGCGCAGTTTTTTTTATATAGCATTTATCAGCATAGAGTATTGCGATTTTATTATTTGATAAATTTAATTTGTTTCTTCAGATATTACAGAGCAGACATTAATATCATATTGTTGTTTCGTGTAACGTATTAATTTTATCATCAAGCTGTGGAGGAGTGCAGCATGCAAAACAATCAAGTCCTGCTTTCTCAGCATCTTGCAGTGTCTGAGGAAGATGCTGATTTAAGGTTTCCGGCAATAACAAAGAACAAGCACCACCCATCACCAACATTGTACCCATTATTATAAGCGGTAAAGTTAGCATATCAGAACCCTAAAAAATCCATTGTCAGTTTTATCTCAACTTAATGATCTGTTTTTCCTTATTTTGTTGTAAATAATGAACACTTTCATTACTATCATTACAATACTCACTAAATAATTCACAAGTGGGATAAGTATAGGTCCAACCATTCCCATTACGGAACTAATACTCATTCCTAATCCTCGTACCACCGTTGGGTACAATTCCGATGCCATTAATGGTAATACGACAAAAGAAGAGGATATTCCCATTTTTCCAATACAATATAAACCCAAAGTCACCATAAAGTCTAAAGAAAACTTTTATTCCCAATAGATATCTTTATATTTCACTTACCATTTTGCACCAAGAAAGTAGCCAAACAAGCAGATCCTCCAACAATCATACTGATACAAAGTGTCCATCTACGACCCCATCGTTCTAATGCCGGCCACAAAAACAAATATGTTGGCAATTCAACAGCTCCTGCTAGGAAAAAGTTGAAGTACTCATCACCACCCAAAGCAGGAGCGTAATAAGATAATCCGACATACACACTGGTGTTCGTAAACCAGATAAAAGTGATAATTATGGTTTTCCATCGCAAATTTGGCGTTTTGAATAAATCCCGTACTCCATACTTGGTTTGCGGATTGGATGTGTCTTTCATAGTCTGTTTGAGTTGCTGCATGAAATTATCTGGAAGCTGCTTTCCATTGAATCTAAATAAATAATAATGTGGATGATTTTTGGGACTAAACTGTAGGTATTATTACTTTGCCATTTTTCTGAAAATCACTTCAGCTTCCTGTATTCGTCCTTTGGCAATTAGCCAGCGCGGACTTTCCGGTAGTAACCACCAATGTAGAAAGAGTGTCAGAAATGGTAAAGTGGTGGATAAAGCCATCAGTCTCCAATTTCGAATAGACCAGACAATCACCGCTAAAGCAACCAAAGCTAACGAATACGCGATGTTTATCAGGATTGTAACTAAAGTTCGATGGCGTGGTCCTACCATTTCAATTGCTTGAAAAATCTTCCATATAATTGAATCAAAGGACGAATAGTTTACCTACCAAGGACGTAAGGAGTGCCTAGAATCGCTGGAACGGTAAACCCGACACCAAATCGAAAAACCAACCACATGGTGTAATTTTGCGCAAACGCTGTGGCTATCCCGAAAACGCTTTGGATCAGGAGGTAGATGAAGAAGGCGGGTTTTCGTCCAATACCATCTTGGATGTAGCCGAAAATGTAGTTTCCGACTAGTCCTCCGATTCCTAAAAGGACCAAAGCGGCAGTCGTATGGAAATTCTTATCGCACACCAAATTCCACTAAAATAAAGCTACTAAATTAAATGAAATAGCGAAGGATTTGAAGATACTTCTGTGACGACAGTGGTGGTAAATGTGGTCTCTTCATAGATCCATCCATTTTTACAAGAAGTCTTTCTTCCGGTGAAGTTATCAAAGTCCTTTACGGTATTATTTTCGTAAATGAACTCGTACATGTAACATTGACTATATTTAACCTGCCCATCTAATGTGGATTCAAGAGGAATACTGAAATAGTTATAATTAAAAAGCCATTTAAAAGCGATTTTACAAATAGAAACCTCATATTCCTCGCTAGAATTTTATCCGTCATTTGCAATTCCGGAACATAGCACCAATGATTCGGCGTGGCCGCCATGAACAGTTGATTATAAGCATGGAACCCACATGGAAAAACACCCGGTAATAAAATAAACCACAACACAAACTTTTGGTATTTGCCAAATTCGCCAACTATGGGCAATATCTCATCAACATCCATTTCTGGCAATGGCTGCGTGAATTTGTGACGGTACATTTACTGTTTTAATCACAGCCTAATTTAATTAAAATCCAACTAATTGGTCATTTTAGGGATCCGGTTGTTTATTTTCCTTCTTGCGGGGAGTTAATTTAATTATACAAATACAAATCAGACATATAATTTATGTATGCCAAATTGCTTTCATACCGGGTGTTCCTTTTTCGGAACTAAGCGATTTTCTTCAACTTATTGAATACTTTTTGATGAAAATTTTGGAGCAAAGACTTTTTCTTGAGACATTTTTATTTTGGAAAGTAGAAATGAGTTTCTGAATGTTGAGAGTGGGTTTCTTTAAAGGCTTGTGAAAAGTTATTGTTGTTCATTACTGGAACGTAAATGCTACAATTATTTCTAAGTCATTTCCAGTTCAATAATTAGACATGTGAACCATGTATAGAAGAGTGACCTCGCCGGTCAGTAAGGGGTTCTAATTACGGGGTCAACTTGAAACGTGCCTCAACACGCCTCCTGAGCTGTGAGAACTCTGGTCGGTGGACCCTGCGGTGTGCTGCTCGATTAAGAAAATGCGAATGGATAACAATAATGTTTAAAGATAAGCACAGAATCGGTGAAATATTGTTAAATTGTCAATTGAATTTATGAATCGAATGGAAAAATGCACAACAGATGGTGGAATTGTTTTGTGGGAGAGAGAATGAAAAAGTACTTGCATGCTTCAACTTCGTTAGTTATCAAATTGAATGACACGGACTTTTTATTTTTAATAATTGGTTAAGGCTTAAGTATGTACTATTTATATGTTCAACTTGTTAGTTCTGTCGTTTTCAATTATAAACAAAATGCGTACTTCTTACTAGAGATTGTTACTATCGTCTTAGTCAATCTATCACTATGTAAATGAAGGTTTCAACATACATAAACTCACAGAAGAAGAAATATAAAGAAGACATCGTAAAAGCATTATATGTAAACGAACCAAATCTAATTGGTCGTTAAAATCAGACTAACAAAACGGAATTATCTGATCTAAATATGTACATTCAAACTTAAGTCGTATTTGATTGAAAATGTCAAATCCAATTTCTTATAATGAATTTTTCCTTTCCGGCAGACTTAATTTATATTTCCAATACAATTTTAATATGCATCAATCAAATTTCGAATTTCAATATCTATGCAATCGCTTTGAAATCGCATTCGATTAAAAGCTCTTTAAAATTTAAAAGGACTCTTGCGGAGTCCCACGACAATTTAAAAAGACCAAATAAAAATATTCTTTTAGTTAAAACCAATAAATCGTCTTTTAATACGAATTTAATAAATAAACTGACTTAAGACAATAATAGTGACTTATCTTAAGTATAATCTGACCAAGTGAGTTAAGATAAAACGTCCTAATAAAATAGATCTTGCTTTAGAGCCACCAGAGACTGAACGTAATTAATATGCAACTTTGTAATCTGAATGAATGTAATTATTATACGATAAACGTAATCCTTTGATTGATTTGATTGATTTAGCTGCTAATATACCGCGTGTTAAGGAACATATTGGCGCATGCGTTAGGTACATGCTGTTTTGATTCTTGTATATGTTACCACAACACACGTCGATTGCCTTTCAAGTACGAAGGACGTATAGATGTTCAATCAATCAAATTAAATGTGCAACTAAGTGAGACAGTGCCCCTAAATTAAATGTAATTTAATTTAGCAAAATGTAAAGTTTTTCCCAAAAAAGTGCACATTTTTTTTGATGGTACGTTATTTTTGATTAAAGTCCAAATATTTTGGCAATTTTTGAAAATTTTTGAATTGTAAGCGCGTAGATAGGAAGAGCGTTAAGTGAAATTCTTTGCTTTTCGTTTTGGCATAGAGGCAAACAGTCAATCTTATGATATATTACAGCAAAAGTGAAATCTTAGATAAATTATTACCGCACAATATTTCTTATACCTACAAGTTATTAGAAATACAGGAATTTTTCCCGTTCTTCCTACATATTTTTATCAATTAAAATTGCACAGCTTTCAAATTTAATTAGTAAATTCATTCAAAACTTGATCCTGCAAAGTAATTTTCACTGATTAAAGAAACGAGGAAGTCGATATCGTTGATGGTTATTAATAACAAATTCAAATATGCCATTTAATTAAACACTTTTACTTATTTCGAACAACTTTTTGCAGAATTGTCGTCGTCGTCGTTTATTAAAATGAAGACATCACCGACAATTGCTCATTAGAGGTGCACCGGCTTATTCAATTTGAATCGCACTTGATGTTATAAAATGTGAATAAATTACAAGCATAGTAGAGAATAGTGGAGTAGTGATCAAAAGTGTTAAGTGCGGTTGGTGGTTAGTGAATAAAAGAAGTAATGAAGACGATGCTTTCAATATGCTTTTGCCGGACGAGACGTACGAGGAAGGTGCCTTGGTCGCGGGCCATCTGCTGGCCATGCTACGGATGTACGACGATTTTCTTAATCGATATCGAATCCGTCCGGAGTTTTTCTGCAGGTGCGAAAATCTAGAATTAATCAAAATTGTCCTAGGACTTAAGTAGTTGGTCTTTAAAACTCATCAAAGGTACCAAATATTGGAAAGATCAGTTTCTTCCGTTTGGTCCTGAGAGCTTTTACGAAATTTGCAGGATTTTTGACAAATTTATTAGAAGAATTAGCTATAGGTCAAAAAATTGGGTCGATTGTTTTTACTATTTCAGACTTTTTGTCAAAATTTAACTAGAACTAGTCCTGCTTTCCAATATCCAGAGCTTGACGCCCAATTTACTATAGATCTTAGGAAGTAGGAATAGAAGAATCTTTTGAATGAGTCAATATGAATTCATAAATCCAAAAAACTGAATTTATGATCCTAGTAACTTTGATATTTGTTAGAAAAAGCTTGAAATAGTGTAAAATATTAGTTAAAAAGGCAATAATCGCTTTTTCTCTGGGATTAATTGCATGAAACCGTTTGATTTCATCCACTCCGATGGGATATAAATTGTAACAGATGGTTAAAGCGCTATCGTTATGCTTAGAAACAGTGCAAATTGGAATTTTAGATGCAATTTTTAATTTGTTGCAGATATCGTGAAAAAGAGGCATTGCAGAAACGTCTTAGTCGTGTCATAGAAGCAGCATCCAAAAGCAGCAAAAGACACTCCAGTTCGCAAGGTAAATATTAAATTTCTTTGAGAAAAAAAAATTGTTAATCGTAAATCATGCCAGTTTTTATGATGCATGTGCTGATGAAAAGCTAAGATATCATAAATCTTCGATTCGTATATTATGAGGAATTAGTCGTTTTAGAGTAATTGCGAAATGATGTCCATATAATTTACTAATATTTATGAGAGAATAAAAGAAGGAAAAAGTAAAGTACAACCGATAATAATTCACAAAACATTCGTTCGCTTTTCTAAGTTACACGAGGTGCGCTCTGCTCATCAACAATAATATATCTGTGTGAATTATTACTCGAGTACAATGATGTTTATACCGTTAAGAGCGAAGATGCTGCAATTTATGATTTTTTTAATTTCCTTAAAAAAAAATATTACACTGTCTTAATTCTAAATAAGACAATTTATGTAGTTAACTTTTATAGCACGGAGTTGCATGGAATTTATTTAAACATTGTGTCATTTTTTCTCGAAGGAATTGATTAGATTCCTAAATAAATGCTCTTTCAAGCTTATTATTTTGCTTTTCTTATGACAGCTCAATGGCTTCATTGAATTTGCCATAATTAAATCATACAAACGTGCTTAATTTATAAAATAGCTAAAATCTACTACGCTACAAAAACGGACTCTATACTACGAGCGACTTTAATTACAGTAATTATAAACTAAACTATAAAAGAATGTATGCTTAAACGATCGTACAGTTACTCTAAATACGTAGACCAAAACGATTTGTTAATTACTTCTTTAAAAAATTCCAATCTTAAAGAAATCAATTGGTCTAATGTGCGGAAAACGAAGTGGCTGCTTTGAAATTTTCAAGGCATTTTTAAACTACATTCAGTATATTTGTGGTAAAGTGTAAAGTAGTGTAAACCAAGAAGCTTGGAGAGCTTTTTTGATTCCTGCTGTGGGTGGCGTTCCCTTCTCGACCTTCACTTTTTGGATATAAGCTCTGAAGAGCAGCCATCGCAGCGAATTCTTCTTGAGAATGTTGTCTCATGTCGTGTGCTCATAACATTAAATAGACCGACTGACGATGGACCGACGTATGGCTTCTTGTTGATAGTAACGACGTATGTTAATGGATAAGCCTGATCGTATGTAAATGCTCCAGATGCCTCTCTCATATTGCAGCTTTCACAAATCCGAATCGTTGGGGATAAAATCGAATGTGCAACGAAAATGACGCGGAAAATGAAAAGAACGTAGAATTGTGTACATAACTGTAAATATGTTGGTAATTTATTTGCCTTATCACTTTATGTGTATCCTCTAACATATGTAGTGTACCTAAGTAGTTCTGGTGCATGTCGACGACGACGGTTCTTGGCTACCAGTTTGAATTAGTTACACTTGAATTAACTAATTTAACACTCTTCGGGATAACTAATAACTTCTTCGTTATAGAGTAAATTTGTAGGATATATAATTACATTTTAATTAATGTTTTCTTGTTTCTTTTCTCGAAATAAGATGAGTTGTAATTATTTCCTCTTTTGTTATGCAACCTAAGAATGTTATAATTTTAATACTAAATAAATTGATCAGATTTAATTCGAGTCTGAAATTATTAGCAGCAGGTGGAAAGATTTTGAGCAGTTTTGCGAATGTCGTAAAAATTCGAGACTTGGCAAATTCAAATGCCATTTAAACACGCAAGATTTTCAATTTAATATTATTATTATTAGTTCGTGGTAGGTAAAGTATAAGAATCGGAATTACAATAATTCGCTGAGTGTTAGCTTTTAATATTGTAATGCTAAGTAATAAAGTTTTATCACATTTTAAATAATAAAATACTATTAACCATTTTTATGGGTATATTAATTAACTATGCATGTAATATTACCTTTATGGTTCAGAATTAATAAATAAGTGTAATTTTATTTAACATTATATAAAACAGGATTTTCTGTAGGTTTACAGCCACTAACAACACAGGATGCCATTGTTTAGTGGTACATACAGCATCTCAACATGCGTATAAATTTAAAATTACTTATTTTGTGTAGGATACAATACAAATTTCAAAAGTCTTTTGTTTGCCTCGCTTTTTATCGAAAATTCCGAAATTGATTCAATTTTCCTGCCGTCCAACTTGTTGCTATTTTGCAGTACAAATTGCATTGCAGCTATTTTTATCTAACACACAATAGAAATAAGTGAAATAGCGATTTCAGGAATTTCCATGTTGTTTTTGTTTCAGTTCTCTGAGAATCATACACCGCGCTTGCATTCTTTAATGTTACAGCAATTGTCAATTTAAATTGTTATGTAAACTCTAATCTTGATAGTAGTAGGTATATTCTATAGTACATTGATAACATACACGATTGGTATTTTATTCTATTGACAATCGCGTCCGTACGTTTTACAGGAAAACTAAAACAATAGCTTTAGATAGAAATGGAAAAAAACTGGAATTCTATTCTATTACTTTATGGGAACAGGATATTTAATTAATTTGATGAGCTACAAATGGGTATCTGAAACACCTTTTTAATCGATAAATAATTGGGATTCTTCAGGTTTTCTATTGATTTCGAAATATTTAAATGTGCATTTAAATAAGGAGAATCTAAAAGGTTTTTAAACCCATTAATTTTGAGTTCTTTGGATAAACGTGATAACACTCTGATCCATCATGTTTGTCCAATTCTGAAGAATCTTCTTCAAGATTTTATAAATATAGGTTGAATTAATTGAAACCGTTTTGTTTATGCCTACTTTGCAACATTTTAAAAATAACAAAATTTCTAACTAGAAACTCTAATATAATATAAGGAAATAATTACCGCAAGCTTCATTATTGAGTGTCAATTAAATCTAGTATATATCTGCATATATGCAAAGAGTTTTAATGAATTTCTCTGATGATTATATGTGAACTTATAATATATTGGAATTATGAACTTTCCCATGCAGAGGTATATTGATAGTGCTAATCTACTATGGATGGACCAATTTCAGTTGGTGCATAGAAAGCAGCTTAGAGAAAATGTTGAAAATTACTGGCATTCAATCATCATTAAAATGTCGGTAGTAACTACGAAGAATCCGAAAAAAATTAGTCAATGATTTTTTGCATATTATAGAGAAGAGAGTTTTTGCTGTGCAACCCGATACCGATACAAAAGACAAAACAGTTATAGTACTCAGTTTGATTCAAGTATAAAAATTGAATCGTGGTCCAGAGAGAAGAAGAAGTCTTTGGGTTGCCCAGTGAGTACCAATGGGCATTGTTACTGTTTTTGTGTTGGACAAGTTTCGCGACTCTAAATCAGACAGGAATCGACGTTCCTCTTTCAACCCACTCTTCGTTCTTCGGCTGCTTTAGTTTAACAATTTAGTCTCTTCGCCATCGGTCTCTGTCAATTCGTCACTGTTTCTTTGCTCGCTACAATAATGAGAAGAGAGCAGCCTGTCATTTCACCAACGGTGACAGATGCACTGTGTTTTATTACGAACCTCATTTCAAGACATGTACTTACTTTTCTTTACATTCTTATAAGATTAACATCTATTCTGATATTCAGATGCACTTGCATGCATACCTAGGCTACTTGTTTTTATTTATTTATTGCTTCATGCACTTTTCATGCAGATTTCAACTCGCCAACCACATAAAACGATCTATTTTTCGATTTATAGCACCATGAAGCCTAGCATTTTTCATAATGCTAAATATGATGCTAGAAAATATATTCCAGAATGCCATTTTTCTCGATTTTTGAGTAAATTTGAATTTTAGTTGAATGAACTTCAACTAGCAGTTTTTCAAAATTGGCGAAACTTTATGATCTTCGTAATATCTTTACTAATTATGCAGCACTATTAGTTTACAACTTTATTTAATATTTAAGGAAACAATGCAAATAGAAATGTAATCATCATAAAGGATTATCTTTTTCAACTTTGGTCGTTAGTTTAAATTGGTATTAACAAAATAATTCAAAATTCTTCGCTTTTAGGAATTTCATACTTAACAAATAAATTGCTAATTTTATTGCAATAATGATAATAAATTTGATGCTTATTATATTACCTTAACAAACTAAAAGTAGATATTTGAATTTATACAATAAACAAAAACCGTAATTTCTTGCAACATGCAGACAGACAATTATCGAAAGAAATTAATTGAATTTATTAGAATTTAAATAACGTTGAAATTAATAAGGAACGGTAATTTAATTATAGATATTAGAGTAATATGCATGATACAGTAAACTTATATTTTACTTTGATTAACATATAAACAATTTATTTACATTATGCAAAATCATAATCATTTTATTTCTATAATCATTCATCCGAATACAAAATAGAGATAAATATCTAAAATTACGAACATGGTAAATTTCAATAAATCCCCGGATCATTATTCAAGCCACTTGCATTATTTATAGAAATTAAGACATTTTGTTTGATATATCGGTAACTAGTTAGGTGTAATTTATCTTTGCTGTAATTAATAGCGTAAGGAGTTGTTGATAATTTATTGCATATTATCTTAGAGCACGCTAGCGAGCTTTTTTTCGCGTGTGATCATCCACTAATAAATACCATATGCAAACCACTTTTCATTTTAATTTCACTTACTAACTTGCAATTAATAATTTCAAATCAAAAATATTTCGCGAAAAGTTAGGCAAGATATTTTCCCCCCAACAAAAACGCTTTAGAGCTTTTACCGATTCACTAGTAGGCAACTCAACATACTCTTCAGTGTGTGGTAAGCAGGATTTATTTCCTTACCATCAAGAAGAGAAGAATTCATTCAAGCGCCCATATTTTCAGTAATATCAAATTTCGTTCAATAAAAAAGTTAAATTTTTGGCGAAAAAGCTCCGATTTGCAATTTCGTGTTTTTGGTCGAAGTTGATCAATTGGCTGAATTAAATGCCTTATGAATTTATTTTTGGCACAATGAGGAATGTGCTATACGATTCGAAGGAAGAGATTGGCGGTGGTAGCGAGGCAAAGAGATTGTAATGGTTGATGCTGGTTTGGTAGCCATTGTAAGCTGGGTCATTGCCTGGCTTGTGTCCCAGGGTCGCTTAAACTTCTAATGTGGGTCGTCTAAGCTAGTTTCTGTCTTGGTATTCATTTATTTCAGCAGAATCTCTCATATTCCTCTCTCCACGCAACTTGTCGCAATAAATTTCAAATTAGATAAAAAAAAATTAATTAATTTGTGATTAATATGAATGATGCCACAGAAGAGCTTTTATTCTTCACTCTTCTCGACGTAAAAAATTTAAATCTTTATAATGGAAATTCTTTTAACGATGATGACGTAGTATGTCACATTATTAACGAGAAATTTGTTATTGATCTGATATATAATTGGGTTCTGGCTATATAATGTTGTAATGATCTTATTTTTCAAGTGCTTTTCTGATCTGAAAACGACACGCCCAAAAAGCTCCACAATACTTTGTGGTTCAATCCAGACTAGAAGACCACACGCATCAGATTATGCTCTACCTTCCGGCTAATTAAATTCTTATATATTTATACTACAGTTATTTTTTATACTAATTTATTTATACATTTGTTGTCATCTAGTATTTATATTTGAATTAAAATCTTGTAATATTCAAATCAAAGATCACCAACGGTTTTCTTGATAGTGCTTTGTTTGCATTTACATATTGGGAATTATTTTTTATTATACCTACTCAAGGAGTCAAGAAGTGGTCGACCGTCGTATATTTTTATTTCTTCCAGGAACGGGGATATTAAAAAACCGGATTAATTTGATTATAATCTAGTTGAAAAATTTCGTAGCTTTACTTACATACAAATATACAATTAAATTGAATATGAACAAACATTTCTTCATTTTTCAAACAACTGAGCTATTCAACTTGAATTACAATGAAGACATTTGAAATTCAGAAGATTCAGATCAAAAATTGATCAATTCTTTATGAAGATATTTGGAGCAAACTTTCATTGATCAAATCTGAATTGAAGATAATTAAATTTAAATTTTATGATGTAAAATATTGAAGATCTAGATGAAAGTTTGATCAATTGGATCAATTCTGAATGAATTTCAGTTTATTGAAGCAATTTTCTGGTCTTTTGGAGAAGACCTCCATGGATCCTTTACGAATTTCAGTAAAATGAAGTGGTTTGGTTGATTTTAGAGCAAATCCTCAATAATCATTGTCTGAATGACTGTGATAATTGAGTGGAAAACAGGCTTTTATGGCGGGTGCTAGGAATTACACTCAATTAAAGTGGTAATTTCTCGTATAGCCACTCAATTGCAAAAAGGTGTTAGCGTGTGTTGCAACACATAACACAAGACATGTAATCTATTTTCCGATATTTTTTAAACTCCTACACGAATTATACAGTATAAGACAAAAGTGTACATGAATATACAAATATAATGTAGGCAATATAAGATTATTTCACATTGTGCGGTTGTTTATGTGGTTCATGTACGGTCTATCCAAAGTTAGAAGATCGTTACGTCATTAATGCTATATGACGTAGGCTTAAGGTCTATTTACATCAATATTTTTCACAGTGCAATTTGTATTGAATGTTGCCAAATTATTACTTACTTTTATTACAAAGCGATATGACTATGAATCGATTATCGACAAAACAGTCACTTAATACTCACAAAACTTAGCACAAGAATAGCAATAGTCACAAAACTTAACCTGACTTTATGCTATGATTTAAGCAGTGTAACTGACAATCGATCTAGATTGCCAGCAATACACAATCGATTATTTGTGAAATTGTGAAATTTTTGGGGGTAAACCATTCATTAGCCAGGTGCAACCTAAGCCACTATAATCCCTAAAACCAAAACTTTCTAACGCATTTTCTCGCTTAATACCTCATATAATGACTTTATTCTTATAGCAATGTTAATATTAGTACTAAATGAAGAATTTATGCTTAAATTCATTTTGATTATGTTAGTTTTTTTTTTAAATTTGAGGTTGGTATTAAGTACGTCATTATTTCACATTCATGACGTAACGATCTTCTATCTTTGGATAGACTGTAGTATGTATGCAACGAAACAGATGCCTTTGCATTTGTGTAGGTTTATGCTTTATAAACTAACTATCAAAACGAATTAGATATCAGATTAATTTCATTTGCATTGTTTAGCATGTAGTTTTGCATGGAAATAACAAATTCAATTCAAAAGGTTATTCATTACAAAACCGTAAAGTTTTACTATATCTAATCTTGGAACATTATGGGATGTTGTTAATTATCCTTTTAATGAAATCATAAGGAAGTTTAATTGTTTAATTAACATTCTTTTCTTTGAGCGCTCTAGCACCTTTCTGCAGAGAATCAAATTCCTCCTTCTTAATGCGATAAGGAAGAATTTCAAATACTTTAATAATCAAAATAGTTTAATTTATACATTTAAGGCGGTTATATATCTGAAGAAGCCCCGCAATCCTCCGATTCTGATTCCAAGAGGAAGAAGAAGAATCTTGCACAGAATGCACAATGCACATGCGCTTTTCTTTATTTTGATAAAACGTGCCTATGGATTATACAAAATGCAAGAGAGTGCAACATGCATCCGTAAAAATTTTGTGTGCAGAAACCAGTTTGAGCCCTCACCTTTTCAAACTATTTTGCGATTGCTGCTTATAATCTAGTTTTCTGTTCTAATCGAACATTGTTTGTTTCGAATGCACTCTCTGAATCTATTTATTATACAATGAACTACAAAATTGTTTATAACAAAAAGAACTAATTAATTTTTTGCTATATAATAGTAACAATTAAATTATACAGGTAGTATTTATGTAGGTATAATAATTCGTTCTAAATTAGGAGTCGTCGGACTTCAGAGTAGGTGTTAACAAGGATGTAGTGCAGTGTGAGTTTGGCTTTTGGAAATAGGCTAACATATTTTTTATTGTAATCTATAGTGTATAGACAAAAACAATAACAACTTTAGTTTAAAGACATAATTGAGAAAAACAATGCTTAAGATACAAAAATAAAATTTAATTGCTTGAAAAATATGACAAACTATTAAAATTGCCGTTTTATAGCCATTCAAAATTAAAATACTGACCTAGTTTGAGACAATTTTAAATTTGGAATATGTAGTTTTGACTGAATTTATTATTGTGGCAATTGTTTTGAAGCAAAATTTATTTTATACAATTTTTATACAATTTTATACAAAACTCACAAAAAATTTAAAAATGAGAAATAATTTTGGTACAATTTTTTCCAAAAAAATATTTTTTACTATATAAAAACTTTTTCTCCTATAAATAAATAAATTATACATTGTTTTTAGCTAAAAGGTTCATTTTCTGAACGCGCGTTAAAGTCACCGAGTGCTGAATCTCCTATACTAGTCGTACGGCGCACAAAGTTTCCGAGATTTAACACACTTCTATAGACATCCTTTCCTATATACTTAAAATTTAAGCATAAATATTATTTAAATTGATATACAATTGTATGGATAATTATATTTAATATTCGCTATAAAAAATACTACCCAATAATTATCGGCAAAATAAAGGAATTTTTTCAAGAATTTGAACTAGTTTTTGGCTGCTTTAAAATAAGAATTTAAATACGAAAATTAAAATTTTTGCTTGTATTTTATAACCGTTTATCGAATTTTTAGGAAATAGCATAGACATTTAATAATGGACTGAAATTTCCAAAGTTACTAGACCTTTGAACAAAATTTAATAAAATTTCTTACGGTAGAGCTTGTAGTGTCTTTCTCTCAGCAATTTTACCGATTTTTGAGACCAATTTACTAAACATTTGCCATACATTTGCTGAATTTACCTGAAGTTTACCAAATTTACTCAAAATTTCCTCTCCTTCTGCAAAATTTACTCAAAATTCATAATTTTTTGGTCCTTTGAGCTCGTTTTTTGGTTGATGATTATTTAAAGATGAATCGAATATATTCAAGTGTGAGATTAAGGGGCATTTCTCTCAAGTCCTATGATATCCCGAATTCTCTAAGGTCTCACAGGTGTAGCACAGGTGAGCGGGGAGTGTCACGTGAGCAGGTCGGCAGGTAGCGGCCTCAACAAGCCAGTGCTCCGAAGACATCGTGAAGAGAGTGTTTTGTTGCTGCTGGTCTGCTTGTTCTTCTTTTCTAAGAGAAACGTTTTGTGGCGGTTGTTGTTTGACTAATCGAGTGACTATGTGGTGATATTATGACTGAAAAATGGTCGAACAAGATGCTTTTAGGTCTTGACCACTCAATATGGCTACTCTAGGCCTCTCTAAAGTATTCATATTGGACAAGTACTTCACGGAACTGCAGAAGTTCTGGGAGACTGAGAAAAAGCTTCAAGGTGTGTGTATGTGTTGTGTTTTATTTCTTCATCTTTTGTTATGGCTTCTTATAATGTTGATGATGCTGGATGGACTCGAGACTCTCTCTAAACTCTAATGCACCAATTTGATTAGTTGCTCCAACCAATCCTGGAATTTAATTACATAAATCCAAAGATGCTATTATTCATAAAGCATAAATCGACGCTTATTTATTTATTCCGTTTAATTTACATGGAAATTAATTTGTACATATCTCGCCTTTCAGAATACATGAATACGATTACTTTTTCCACATGAGATACAATTCATTTTTTATTTTTTAATCTGCAGATTGATAAATCGAAAAAAAGCGCGCACAATGGAAAGTTGCGCTCCAAGAAAACAAAATATAAATAATACGCATTTGTATTAAAAATGTATGTAAACAAAATCTGCATTTGGATTTTAACGGGATTTTAACGAACACTTATAATGAAGCATGAAATTAGAAAGGAGTTGAACAATTTTAATTAATATCTATCGTTGCATCTTTGTGTGACTATACTCGTATGCTTGTACTCTTTTTATCGGTACATCTTGCATTGTTACTTGCATTGTGGAAAAAATCAGATTAATAATTGCAGTTCCCAATAGTTATAATTATGTATGCATTTTGCTCGAAAGAGAATCTTCCATCAGAGGTCAAATTTATTGTTTCAGTTTAACATTGACCAAATATTAATTGCACCCATGTAAAGCAGTTATTTGGGCCAAGGTTTAGTCATTTTTGGATAATAATTATTTAATTAGTATGGGAACAAATAATTGCTTTGTTGAAGACAATTTCTATTATTGTGTACCACCGATATGTCTGAAATCCGGTTAAGGAAAATTAATCAATCTGTGTACAATAATTGATTCTATGTCAATAGTTATAAAATTAATCAAATAAAAGTAAACTGGTTTCCAGTTTTTATGAATAAAGCTGCTCAAATGATTCTAATTTTCTCTTCCTTTGATGCGTCTTCATGGGAGGCATTCAACTAGCTTAGAGATTTTGAAGAAGCTTTCGAAACCAATTGTCCAAAATTTACTAAACAATAAAATTTACGCTTGATGGAAACGCAAAATTTGCCTGCTTAGATAAATCATAATTTATGCTCGCATGTCAGGAAAAACATTATGAGATTAATGAACTTTGACTTATTTGGATAATTTTCCTTCAAGTAGATGACGAAAAAAATCGTGATTATGTAAAGAAATCTCAATATGTTCGCTTTAGAACTGAACATGGTACAATATAAAATCACTTTGTAATTTTATATTGTTTATTTAATCTATGACCGCAAAAACACAATCTTAGATACTTGTAGATAACTTTCACAACCTAATATAATAATAAATAAGTGAGGCGGTTAATTTTGTTTCCATGCATTTATTTTTGAATTATTATCCTTTCTGGTGTAATATTGTAATGGCGATTTTCAATTCTTTATAGACAGCATGCCGATAATTTATCTAAAGTGTGCACAAAATAAACGAAAACAAAACGAAACTTGATTTAACTATACCTACAACATAAGCGAGTATTATGAAATACAAATACGAGTTTTGAATTTTTACAATTAAATTTCTTTATAGGTTTATCGAGAAACGGATATTATGACTTTATTTCATCGACATGAAATTTATATTTCTCACGATTGCTTATTTTTGCAAATAAATCGATGCTTATAATCTTTTATTTGCAATCGAATGAATAATAATGATTTAATCAATACGTTTAACATAACGCAATGCAATCAATGAACTTATAAATTACTTAATCATTTTCAATTCTTATATACTAGTTGATTTGACATTGATTGGAACATTTTCTTCATTCACAATTTCAATAAATTCAATTTAATTCTAATCAAATTAGTTGTAAGCGAATAGTTTAGCATAAATTTGCACAAGGATCATTTTGAAAATATAAACACGAATTTATTGTTCAGCATTCACTGGACTATCACGTTTCGGCTTAAATTCAAGTGAAGCCATGCATAATTTATAGAAATGGGTTTAAAATTCGTCAATGGGTTTATATTTGTTAATAACTAAGCCAAGATATTAGAATTAAATTTACTAAAAATAATTAAAATTCTTTACAGATGCAGTAGGCATTTTTGAAATATGAAAATGAAAGCGTAATTAATCTTTCAATATAATCTTTATAATATAAAGTAATTTATTTATAGGAGGAGAATATTTCTTCGCAGATGTAAAGGTGAAATTATAAGTCTTTACATTTTCTTGTGCGCGGCAAACTATAGATTATAAAAAATGACATATATGAATATAATTTTTCGCGATTTTTTTGGTTCTTGAAAGGGTTAAAATTTCAAATTTTAAGTGACATGACGTCATAATTTGAGAACGCCTTGCGCCACTATGTCACATTGCACAACTAATTACGTATTGGCGTAAAAGAAGGGGAAAAGGGGAGGGGTAGCTAACCATATTTACGTTTTCGTACGTAATAATTTCCGATCCCGTAGGAAACCCGAGGGGCTAATCACGTAACATTTTTGTGTACACCAGATTTCTTTTGAGTGAAATTTCCTAAGATTTCCGGAGATTTTGCGAGATTTTGGAAGAATTCTCGGGATTTCATAAGACTTTTCCAGAGATTTATTTATTTATTTATTTATTTATTTATAAATACAGCACCCACAGAACAAGTTCCAATTACGGGTGAGGTGTAAGCACATTTACAGAAATTAAACAGATAATAGACAAAATAATAATACAACAGATAATAGACAAAAACAGTAAAAAGTACAGATAAAGTGAGTATATACATATAATTAAAGTTAAAACTTCTCCAATATTGCCAACTTCAGGTCAGCTCTAGTGCAACAGAAAATGTCGCATTTATTTGAACAACTGGCATAAGTTGAGTACATTTGCTGAAGAGGTGCTGAAATTAGCAAATTGGAGTGGGGTACATTGCTATGGAACAGAATACTGGATCTGCTGGCAAACCTAGGTACCTGAAATGAGATCTTGCCTAGAAGATTGGGACAGTCAATAACACCTTTTACAAGTTGAGACAAAAACACTAACAAGTTAAAACGTCTACGTTCACTTAGGCTATGGATCTTACAGCTCTGTTGCAATTCAGACTGCGGAAAGCCCCTAGGAGGGTATATTCCAGTGGAACGAAAAACATAAAATTTTAAAAATCTGCGTTGCACTGTTTCTAAAATGGCACTATGTCCCAGGTACAAAGGTGACCACACACAACAGGCATACTCTAGTTTAGACCGAACAAGCGCACAATATAAAACTTTAAGCGTATCACAGTCTGCAAAATCCGAGGGGTAAACACATTGTTGCAATACCGGGCCACTTGGGCCTGCATTACCTAACATTACTGTAATTACACCCAAAAAATGCAAGCATTACATGAGATTACACTGCATTACGCGAGATTACGCTGCATTACGTTGCATTACGCAGCATTACTTGTAATTATCATGCATTACCGAGTGCATTACGCTCTGCCGAGCGCTTTGCATTACATTCGGGGCGGTCTCTCGCAATAATAACACCGAAAAGTTGATTAAAAAGTCATCACTGTGCTGGTTATATTCGGATAAAAATCGATTATCCAGTGATAGGCTTTTGCGAGTTCGAGGTTGCAAAAAACCACTCCTCCACAAGAAATCCACCACTCGGTCAGCCGAGGCCTCCAACCAGGATTCCGAGATTACAATTGAACTAGAAAAATACTATGCAGTGTATTTTGATTCAGGATGGTACTTGGGAAGAATTATATCCGAAAAACAGCCTTGTTATGAAATCAAATTTTTAAAATTTAATTTAAATAAGTTTGTATGGCCAAATCGACAAGATATTCATTTTGTTGAGAAAACATTTGTTTTTTACGGGCCTGTTAGCCTAATCGGAGCATACCCGTTCGAAATTAGTAAGACTGAGCAAACTAACATTAAAAAACAATTCAAATTGTTTAAAAGTTCTATGTTAAATGAATAAAATTATATCGAGAGTTATATTAAAAACACTTTAATTTATTTAAAACCTTTCAAAAATCAAAAAGTCGGTTTCTGTGTTAACTTTTTAAAAAAATTTCCGCTTTTTTAAATTTATTTTTGATTTATTTTCGAAACGTAAACAGTACATCTAAAGTATATCGAGTATAACCTCAAAACAAGCTTTACTTTGAGTCTAAATTGTGATTTCTCGCCTACCTAACACTTTACTTTGGTTTTATTGCAAATAATGCTGAAATTGCATTACTTCAAAAAAAAGCTGTAGCATTACTAGCATTACACTAAAAATTGTGGAAGTAATGCAACTTTTTGCAATACCGGGCCGTTTTTAAGCCAATGTGTTTACCCCTCGGCAAAATCGTAAGCATTTCGAAAAATGAATCCCAGTTGTCTGACAGCAGCGGATGCTGCTGATTGGATGTGAGGCAAAAAAGACAGTTTGCGATCAAAAGTGACACCCAAGTCAGAAATTAGATGTGGCCTACTGAGGTTGGAATTATTAAGTTGGTAAGGGAATAAGATGGGATTATTGGATCTAGAAAAAGACATAACAACACATTTATTCTGGTTTAATGGGAGTTTGTTTACTAGACACCAAGATTGAATTAGATCTATGTTAAGCTGAAGTTTAAGACAATCCAAATTGCTTTTAACATCATAGAAAATTTTAAGATCATCAGCATATAACAGATGATGTACAGATAAATTAGTTACTACATCGTTAATAAATAAATTAAAAAATAAAGGACCAAGAATGGAACCTTGCGGGACACCCGAAACCTGCTTAAATGACCGAGACTTAAACCCATGACACTGAACAAATTGTTGCCGATCTACAAGATAAGATTGAACTAATTGTAATAATGATGGCGACAAGCCAAAATTATTCAATTTTTTAAGTAGAATACTGTGATCCAGTTTATCAAAAGCTTTGGTAAAATCCGTGTAGATAACATCCACTTGGCAACGATTATCAAGCGATTCCGAAATGAACTGGGTTTTACACACCAAGTTAGAGATTGTTGAGCGACCAGATATAAACCCATGTTGGTGAGTAGATATTATATGTTTGGTACTAAAAGAAATTAATTTATATAGTAGCGATTCGAACGACTTAGCAAAACAAGACATTATAGCAATAGGACGGTAGTTTGTCAGATTACTTCTATCGCCTTTCTTAAAAATAGGTGTAACACGAGTAATTTTCCAAACGCTAGGAAAATGGGAGTGCTTGAGAATTAGATTATATATTATGGTCAAAGGTTTGGATAAAACAGAGGCACAGTCTTTGGCAATAAACGCAGGAATACAGTCGGGACCCATTGAGAATTTGTTTTTGGACTTACGCAATTCTTTGTAGACATCCTCCTCAGAAACTCGATGCCAGTATATTGAATTAGTGTTAGGTGCAGAAAAGAAATTATTCAACAAGTTATCGTCACTGGAGGAGCGGGAGAATGACTCAGAAAAGTAATCGGCAAACGCATTAACAATGGAATTGGGAGTGTTAAGGATCGTGTCATTAAAAGACATGGACGAAGGAATATTTGAGAGATGACGCTTGGAATTAATAAAGGACCAAAACTTTTTCGGATCGGATTTGATAGAAGCGGAAATGTTAGCAGTATAAAGCGAATACGCATTTTTAATAAGCACTTTAAGTTCAGCTCGTAGCTTGCTGAAAATACTGAAAGTATTAGGATTTTTTGCTCGTTGATATATACGAAATGCAGAAGTCTTCAATTTTAATGTGTGAATTATTTGAGCATTAAACCACGGTGGATAGGATCTGGCACATTGCTTCTTTAAGGGTACGTATTTACTGAAAAGAGAATTGAGCATATTATAAAATGTGTTAAGCGCCATATCCACGTCGCTCATCGAATCAAGTTCAGACCAGTTTACAGTTGCAAGTTCACAATAAAGAGACGAGAAATCTGCTTTTTTGAAATTATAAATCGTTGAGGAGGTGTGAGGAAATAAGCGTTTAGGTTCAAGATCAGTATATAAGTCTAAGACCAGGGATGGATGATACGGGTCTTCAGGTACTAGAGGATCAGAACAGTTAATAACGGTACAGTTAAAATTGTAAAGTACAAGATCTAGCAATCTTCCATTAACATTCAAAACGCCATTATATTGACTGAGATCAAAAAACGAGCATAATTGTACTAACGAGATAATAGCATTATTGGAACAGTGGGTATTACTATCTGAGTAGCTTGGAAGGTTGAAGTCACCTAAGATCAGCAGTGAGTGCCCTAACAAACAGTACAGCGATTCAACAGAAAGAAATATTTGCTCGTAAACATCATTAGAAGATTGAGGAGGAACATAGATTACAATAACGAAGGTGTATTTAAAATTTTGGGAAATTTTCACAAGTAGAAAATCAACACTAGGAATATTAAAAAAGGTCGAGGATATAGAGCTAGGATTCAGTACACAAGCATTTAATGTGCTTTTAACTGCAAGCAGTACGCCACCGCCACGACTTTTACCGCAACCAGCAAAGTTACGATCAGATCTGAACACATTGTAAATGTTACTATCAACAATTTCAGCATCACCAACTGCATCAGACAACCAAGTTTCCGTAAGAGCAATTAAATCGAACAGCAACACAGCAGAGTAAAACGCATTGTACAAAGTGTTAAGTTTTGTATTTAAACCTCTAGCATTTTGATAATAACACCTTAAAGTGTTGAAAACTGGCTTAGATTTTGGTTGCTACGTTGAACTAACAATAGATGCTTTAAATTTGGCAGAGGCTAACGAATAAGAGTGACACTTGTTCATTTCCCAAGCTGCATGATCTGTTGGATTGTTTTCATTTAAACGCTTGTTATGAAGAGTACAGTTTATGCAAGAGAGTGACTCAGTGACGCAATCTTTGACTTTATGCTCACCTGCGCACCTGGGACAACATAGTTTACGCTTACACGTTACAGCCATGTGGTGGAATCCGCAACAATTGAAACAGCGCTTCAGATCCATAGCATCGAACACTGAGCAGTAATCATAACCTATAAGTACTTTGCCAGCTGATTTGATCTCGTTATAGGTATTTGTGTCGAGTTGAAAACATGCCTGAAAAATATTATTGTTTTTACGTGTATGTGTAAATGATATTAAGGTACAAATGCTATTGTCAGAAAAAAGGTGTGGATTCTGCACTTTGAGAAAATTAACAATTGTTTCTTTATCTAAATTTTCGGTGATGCCAGAGATTCGGATTCTAGGATTTAACATAGCAGATTCTTTAATAGTGTATTTATCAGAAAGTTTTTCGGTGGCAAGCTTAGCAAATACAGATGAGTCGGTCTTAGAACTGCAACTGATCACAAGGCCTCCATCGCTAGTGTTTCTAATGTGTTTGATTGGAATTTTGGACTCGGCTGGGTTAATAGATCGAAACAGGTCGGTTTTGGTGACTTGAGTTACTTGTGAGGCATCGACAGGTTTAATCACAATCGAGTGCGACTTTCCTCTTTTAACAGCAGTAGCATATTTAGAAGCAGCAGGTAAACTAGGTGCAAGGGCACCGCAGCATTTGGAGCACTCACGAGCTGCCTTTGAAAGTGCTGCATTATCAGCTACTATTAAATCAAAACGTTTCTCAAGTGTTTCGAATCTGGACAGCAGGAACTCCATCATGTTGTACATGTCGTCAATATTATGAGACTCATCACCAAACTCACTGCAGGAGCGTTTCACCCCCGAACGAGTGAGTTTGAGTTTCACGCTTGCATCGCTATTCACAACCAAATTGCCTCCGGAAATATTAGAATCAGCTGAGCAGCAGACGACCATATCATCAGCATCCAGAACCTTGGCAGTCAATGCACAGCTTGGATGGTATCTAGCACCACATTTGCTGCAATCCTGCGATTTAACTACTCTTTTCTTGCAATATTTACAAGAGAGATGCTCCGGTTTGAGGTTATCTGCAGAAGTTTGTGAACTAGACATCATAAACCAAACACCAATATGAAACTAATACAACTTGTGATGTAGAATACTCTAACGAGACACTTGTAGGTACTGCACAATTTAATTTCATATAATTAAAATTAACTTGCAAAAATGTAAATAAATGTAAATATATGTATTTTTACAGCAACCAACGATACACCATTATCGATACACCATTATCGATTTCATAAGATATCTCGAGATTTCATAAGATTTCTCGAGATATCATAAGATTTCTCCGGATTTCTTGAGATTTCTTGAGATTTCTTGGGATTTCTTGAGATTTCTTGGGATTTCATAAGATTTCTCGAGATTTCTTGGGATTTCTTGAGATTTCTTGGGATTTCATAAGATTTCTTGAGATTTCTTGAGATTTCTTGGGATTTCATAAGATTTCTCGAGATTTCTTGAGGTTTCTTGGGATTTCATAAGATTTCTCGAGATTTCTTGGGATTTCTTGAGATTTCTTGGGATTTCATAAGATTTCTTGAGATTTCTTGGGATTTCATAAGATTTCTCGAGATTTCTTGGGATTTCATAAGATTTCTCGAGATTTCTTGAGATTTCTTGGGATTTCATAAGATTTCTCGAGATTTCTTGAGATTTCTTGGGATTTCATAAGATTTCTCGAGATTTCTTGGGATTTCTTGAGATTTCATAAGATTTCTCGAGATTTCTTGGGATTTCATAAGATTTCTCGAGATTTGTATTTGTATTTGTATTTATATCATATAAAATTAAAAAACTTAAAAAATAATAAATTAACTTATATTAGAACATTTTAGCGCTGTGGTTAGCCCCTCGAGAAGGCCTTAGTATGAAGTGAAATTTAAACGATATTTAATCAATTAAAGAGATAACTGAAATATTGCAGCTGTAATTAGTATTTATACATTTAATACGGAAAATAGTGTCCTCGTATATTTAATTACTTAATTAATGGATAATTTATTTAAATGAATTAAAAGTTTATGATAATTAATTAATCAAAACGTTGATTATTTATGATTGTCAACTGCATAGAAGATTTCAATCAAACGTGTTTTAATTATTTAAATTTATTGATTGTACATGGAAATCCGACTTATTACAAAATTTCTAGATAAACAAATCATCTTGTAGTCTAGAGTCTAGCAGGACGTATCCTTGAATCTTTTATCCAAAAAAGCTTTATTTTTTTGTGGGAAATAATTTAATAATAGAAAGTTTGTGATTTTATTATTACTAATTCGGATTGTTTTGACAATCCAAAAAAATATTGTAATAAGTTTAACTTCATTTTGATAACACGCCGAAGAACGCAGACACCAACAAAAACTGGTTTTGGCTGCTCTTAAAAATCAATGAATATTGTCTCAAGGTAGATTAAGCTTTAAACCACGAATGTAAAACCGAGAGCTTTTGTATTTTGGTTTCGAAAAGAGCCTTAGTAATAAATAAAGACTAATAATATAAATTTTATTAGATATATTATGGAAGGAAATAGCGATGAGAGACCGACAAACGCATTTAATGTAATACATGGTATTGATTTTGATTTATGATAATTAACTTCAAGTTGCGGGTAATTAAAAGTTTATGCATTGTTTTATCGTCTGCGAGAGAAATTGTCTTTCATAGACAATAAAGTCAATTAGAGTTCATCAGCAACAAAAATACGTTATGAGAATAATATGTGGAATGTTATTTATTTTCTGTTTGCTTGTGGTTCTCTTGCAGATGCATCTTCATCGAATGAAGCTGTACATTTGCAACAACGATTGCGTAGCTTAAGTACCGAACTAGTAACGCTAAGAAATCGGCTCCATGTTCAAGGAACGCAAACGACCGCCCTGAAGGGCACACCGTCGTCGACCCAAGTTCCTGCACCGACAGCTACCAGCCGAGTAACTGCTGCTCCCCAACCGGCTATTCCTCCACGTACCGCCCATACCGCTGCACCAATCGTAAAATCTCCCCATCTATTTGGCAACGATAAAAAGCATCATTCAGTGCATGGTTTTCAGATTCCTGCGACCCAGCCGCGTCCTCAAATACCAATAGCAGGAGTGGAGTTGGAAGATCTAATCCATCTGCAGGGGCCTCTCACAGAAGATGCGGTGATGAAATGCCTGCAGGCACGCTTTGCCGCTTCCAGCTTCTATGTGAGTGTTGGTCATTGAACAGAGGTGACCTTGGGCTTCGGCGGCAGCACCTGTCGCAAGCCAGCCCTAAGGCCGGTCCTGTATATGCGTGACCATGAACTTGTCACTAAAAAAAAATCCTATCCTTCCTTGCATTTACATAAATAAAATCTCTTTTCGGATTAACCAAAACGGTTAACAACATCTCTCTTTCTCTCTGTGTTGCAGACCAATGTGGGACCGATCTTGCTATGCGTGAATCCATATCGTGATGTTGGTAATCCGCTAACACTAAGCAGCACTCGAAACTTAGCACTCAGCCCCCAGTTGAATAGGGTAGTTCAGGAAGCTGTCCGACAACAATCCGAAACTGGTTATCCTCAAGCCATTATCCTTTCTGGTAATTTACTGATCTCCAAAATGGATTGAGTGGATTTGATGATGGTTTGTTGGTTTTTTGCAGGAACCAGTGGGTCTGGCAAGAGTCATGCTTCTATGTTGTTATTGAGACAACTTTTTGCGGTGGCCGGCGGAGGACCAGAGACTGACGCTTTTAAACATTTAGCTGCCGCCTTTACAGTATTACGTTCATTAGGTTCTGCGAAAACTACCACCAATTCCGAGTCTAGTAGAATTGTAAGTCCTATACTCAAAATCCTGAAAATATCCCAATTTATGCATTTTTTTGGACGAATTCCAGGGCCAGTTCATTGAGGTTCAAGTTACTGATGGTGCTTTGTATCGAACCAAAATACATTGCTACTTCTTAGATCAAACTAGAGTAATCAAACCATTACCAGGTGAAAAGAATTACCATATTTTTTATCAGATGCTCGCTGGTTTGTCATCTGAGGAAAGAGCCAAGTTGAACTTGGAAGGTCACAAACCTTCCACTTTACGGTATCTGCAACATGGAGACACTCGGCAGGACATTGCAGAAGATGCCACAAGGTAAGATTGAGAACTTAACGTACAAGTAAAAGTTACTTCCATTTATGGACCAAAAATGTAAAATCCTTTTGCTTTGGTTTGAAGATTTCAGGCTTGGAAAACCTGCCTGGGCATCTTAGGAATCCCCTTCCTGGACGTGGTCCGCGTTTTGGCCGCAGTACTCCTTTTGGGCAACGTGCAATTTATGGACGGTAAAGGATTGGAGGTGGACGTGAAAGGAGAGACTGAACTAAACGCAGTGGCAGGTCTTCTAGGAGTTTCTGGTGCTGCTCTTTTCCGCGGCCTTACATCCCGTACTCATAACGCTCGAGGTCAGTTAGTTAAATCCGTGTGCGATGCTAATATGTCCAACATGACCCGCGATTGTCTAGCAAAAGCTTTATACTGCCGTACTGTAGCAACTATCGTTCGTCGAGCGAATAGTCTTAAACGATTGGGGTCAACTTTGGGCACGTTGAGTTCAGACTCGAATGAATCGGTGCATAACCAAGCTGAGGTAACCAGTCAGCATGCTTCGACTATTGGAGGTAGTACGAATGCTGGAAGTAAATCTATGGCGGCGCTGAATAATGCGGTGCGACATGCAACCGATGGATTTATCGGAATATTAGACATGTTTGGATTTGAGGATCCAAAACCGAGTCAACTCGAACATCTGTGCATCAATTTATGTGCCGAGACCATGCAACACTTCTACAACACGCACATATTCAAATCGAGCATCGAATCGTGTCGTGACGAAGGCATTAATTGTGAAGTTGAAGTTGATTATGTCGATAATGTGCCATGCATTGATTTGGTATCCTCATTACGAACAGGATTACTCAGCATGTTGGATGTGGAATGCTCCATCCGCGGCACCGCTGAGTCATACGTCTCAAAGATTAAAGTGCAGCACAAGAACAACAGCCGACTGTTCGATCCGAAGCCGTTGGATCCGCGACTCTTCGGCATCCAGCATTTCTCGGGACGAGTCGTTTACGATGCGACCGATTTCTTGGACACCAATAAGGACGTAGTTCCGGACGACTTGGTGGCTGTCTTCTACAAACACAATTGCAACTTTGGCTTTGCCACCCATCTCTTCGGCAGCGAACTGAAAGCGTTGTATTCGGTGGAAAGCGTGCCGCGCGGCGTCAGTTTCCGAATATCACCAACGTCTCATACCGATCTGCTAAATGGCGATGAACCTGTATCTACACTCACCCAGGATTTCCATACACGACTCGATAATTTATTGCGAACTCTTGTTCACGCGCGACCGCATTTCGTGCGGTGCATTTGCAGCAATTCTCAGGAAACGTCCAATCGCTTCGATCGCGGCACAGTCGTACGCCAGATACGCTCGCTGCAAATCTTAGAAACGGTTAACTTGATGGCGGGCGGCTATCCGCACCGGATGCGCTTTAAAGCTTTCAACGCTCGCTACAGATTATTGGCACCATTCGCTCGATTGCATCGAACTGACGAAAAGGTCACGGAAGATTGCCATCTGATCTTGCAATATGTGGTGGATCTGATTGTCAAGCAGCACAGTTTGGTGTCGACGAGTTGGGCGCTGGGTAAGCGCCACATTTTCCTGAGTGAGGGCATTCGCCAGCATTTGGAGCGTCTTCGCACTGAGACCCGGGAGAAAGCCGCTACGTTGATCCAGTCGACTTGGCGAGGATGGCATTGTCGGTACCGATGGTCGACTATCCGTAGAGAGAAGCAGGTGCAGAATAAGCAACCGCCAGCGGTGAGTGCGAACCAGAATTCGGGGAACACGACGCGTGCAGCTCTTGGTGGTGCTAGACCAAGACCTCAGCCAATCGCTGGTACTCCTCCTCCGGATCCGAATGAGAAATGCGATGCTAAGATCATCCAGCAGACTTGTAATTTGTTTGGGCTGGATTTGGAGCGGCCACCTCCAGTTCCGCCAAGTCGGTCTTATACAGTTGCTGGGAATACCAAGTTGGGATATCCGCAAACCAGAGTGATGAAAATGTCCTATCCGGAGGATAATAGTGGAGAAGGTTCGGTTCTATTGAAGGGTGAAACTGTTTTAGTTGTAGGGGCTTCGCATCGAAGAGGCCATTTGATTGTTGAACATAAACATTGCACTCTTCATGTGCCGTTTCAGTTCTTGGAGTTGAAACAAAGTGTCAATATTTAAGCTTGCCATTATTTTAGGATTAATATTTTTGTACTATACACTAAGAATCTTGATTTATTTTTTTTGTTTTACTTTGAGATAAGTACTTTTGTAAATATATGCCAAATATATACTATTATTTTAAGAGGATTTTAAAATTTTGACTTAAGTAGTAGGTGCCATAATATAAGTGGTGGAAGGGGTTGATGGCCACATTTTTGGATGTCTTGTATTTTTGGCATGGTGGTCATCCTTTTGCTCCTTTTGCTAGAATTATATTTTTAATTGAGTTTTATTATTTTAAAATGGTACTTACTCGAATCGGAGTGGAATTGAGAAGGAACTGTAAAAGTGCCAAAAACAATGTATTTCTTCTCGCAAATAATTTATATCACCTGTACATAAAAATGCATTTTACAATTTTTTACTATTAATTTTTATGTATTTAAAATCGATTTTAAATGAAATACATTTACAAATATTTATACAAATTTTGATTTATTCTACTACATTATGACTACACCTATTTCTTACAGCAGTTCAATATACAGTTTTAATAATAAACACAGGAGTGGATTGGTCTCAATATATACAATAGCGTGATCTAGAAAATTAAATAATCTAAATCACTATTATTAAATTCGATTAAAAACGCACCACAAAAATTAAATTTATGAAATACAAAGCAAACAAAACCCACAGAAAGATTAAAGTCCACGTTTTAATTCCCGCTTTACAGCCGTTGGTGTTAATCGAAGAGGTTTCATGAATTCCCATTAGCTCATGCTTGCAGGCCTGCAGGGTTTTGTGCTTGCAACACGAATATGGCAAAGCAGAATATTCCATTAATCCGCTAAAATGAAAAATAAAATAAATTAAATAAATCAAAATAGTTCTAATTACTCATATTTCGTTTGAAACCAATCCACGTACGAATAAGATCCACAACACTGCAAGACAATTTGCACATCATCTATCAACAATTTGGTCAGCAATTTCTTCTTATACTTTCCAAGCATGTCCCGAAATTTTTCCCCAAAATCCTCAGTGAATAAAATGCACCAAAGAGTAGAAACCAAAGCCAGCAAAAGTGTGACCAGACAGACATACAACGACATTTTCTGGTAGCATATCGTGTATCCATAAATTTTCTCCGCTTTTGTCGATCTACAACAATAGAATCGTATTATGATTGTTAATAGAGGTGCTTGGATTTAATACGATTGGGTTAGTTTTAATCGTAAACTTGTAGGGATTGCGATAAATCCTGCTAAAAGTCCTGTCGCTATTGGGTATTCACAGTTGATTAATGCCAAAAATTCGGAGAACATGAAGGATATTACTGCGGTGATTAGCAGTTGAATGGATGATACTATGGATAGGAATAGGCTTAGAGTGGAGATTTCTTCTGTGTGTTTTATTTGTGTCATTTTTAAATTTTTTTGTTACTGTCAGTTGAATAAATAGTCAAAATTTTGTTTTATTCTTCGGAAAAAAAAATTGGAAATCGTATGAGAAAATAAAGAGGTCTTCAAACTTTGAAGAAAAACTTTTATGTCTTCAAAACTTTCTTTCAAGAATATTTTTACAAACTAATTGCATTAATTTTTCACTTCATTATTGCATTTCCACGTGTATTTAATTTAAAGGAAATACCCAGTCATGCGCTCCAAAATTTATTGATTAGCTCCCATAGTAGAAAAACACACTTTGCATCAGAAAATGTGTAGATTTGTGAAAATGCAGTTACTAGAATAACAACGAAAATTCATTTCACGTTCAATGTTGATTTAAATTGAAAAACCTGTAAGTAGCTTTCTAATAAAAATAAAATCACGGAACGTATTTTATTACATAATCTTTCAGTTTCCAATATAGATTGACTTATTCGTAAATAGAAGTTTAATCAATATGTGTACAAACTGTCTCGCATGAATAATTACCTTATTTTCCAGAGCATAAATGGCAAATTCACCGGAATTCCCAAATGTCCTGACAAACTGGTCCTTTGGCATTATAATTCTTACCGGATTAATTTCGTCCGAATTTTTAAGCTCTGAAGTCATTTTAGCGGTTTTGCTATCCGCATTTTCAGCAGGATTATCAGGTAATCAACTATTTATCTAAATCCGCCAAAAATAATGATCAATATTTCAGCAATATGTGGAAATGCGCTAAAAAAGCAAGACTACTACCAATCGAGAAAACCAGCGAATTTTATATACTTTATGATCATTTGGTTTGATATTTTAACGAATTTAGTAGCAACAGCCACTTGTGCTAGATTTGCGAGTGCAACGATCGATTATATAAGCAAAGGGCATTTTCGGGAATTTTTATTTGGCATCGAATCGCATTCTTTGGGCGAACCATGGCCAGACGTTTTGGGTGTAACTATCGTCGTTGTCGTCGCTATTTTATTTATGTTGGGGCTAGAGGTCAGAAAAACATTTTTCCTAAACGTAATAAATAATTAAAGTTTTGCAGAAGTCGCCGGTAATAGCAACTTTGCTATTTCTCGCAATAATTGGCAGTTTTGTCTTTTTTATCCTGGTCGGAAGCGTTCACAGGATAACCGAATTTTTGAAGTGGTGCCATAATTTTAAAGTGCATTCATCCAGAAATGTATTAAAAATTACTATAACGCCCCCAAAAAATGCAATTTACATTTTTTTTTAGATAATTAGAGCTGCAGCGATTTGTTCCTTTGCATTCGTCCGAGATATTCCCCAATCCAGGCAAAACAACTGCCTAAAATTAGTTGCAATGCTTCTAATATCTTCAATATTTTATTTAGTATCCACCGTAATTTTTTCGCTAATGACACATCGAAGGTATTTCTAAATTAAATTATCTAAAATATTTAGGTGCTAAGGTTCAAAATTTTAGGGAGCTAGCCGGAACTGCTCTGCCTCTCATCCAAGTGTTCGAGCATCGTGATGTGGATTGGGCTCGACCAGTGATGGCAGTCTTAACAATTTGCGTTCTTTGCCTAGTACTCACAGAAACTTTGCCCTATGCGTATAATTACTTTGTGAAATTGGCAAATAGGGATTGGCAAATATTCGTGTCATCTATGGAGTACAAAAGTTCCTTTACCGGTGCTCCAGTGCTAGCAATATTTGCTGCAGGTATTTATTCTAGTTTAGCTGGAACACTCCTCTAAGAATTTTTTTTTCGGCTTAGGAAGCTTGGCTGCAATTTTAGCCTTTGCGTGTCCCTTATCGCATTTGATTAAACTGTTGAATAGCTCTTGCATTTTGAAATGCATATTGAATTCTTCGCAGCTATTGTATAACCGATACAAGCCCGAAAATTACGAAGTTAATTCATTGCGTAAGAAATGTGGGATAGCGCTAATTTTGAAATAATTTGAGGAATTTTTAGTGCAGCCGAATGTGCATTATATGAAATTGAATCAAAAGCCAATAAGTCCGACGTCGATGGTAAATCGGGTGAAATTATTTTTTGGTGTCCAGCAAAACTACATATCACGGAGTGTTAATGTTTGCAATATTAATAAACGAGGTTTAAAAAAATTTATGAGAGTGCTAAATAATTTATGAATATTTTTTAGAAGAACGAGAATGCCTTCTTTTAGACGATTATAGCAATAAATCAATTGTGATTAGTGAAGAAAGTGGTTCGGACGACGAGGAGGAGATAATTTTGATGACTAGAAGTGATGATGAGGATTCTAGTAGTTCGACGGATATAGATGTAGTTGTGCAGGAATATAAGGACGAGCTTCAGGTTAGCTTTGAATTTTTGGTTTCTCTTCAATTTTTATTTGAAATAAATTGCAGGTCAAAACTGTCGGAAAATTCGACAACAAAAAGCCTTCTACTGTGTACAGTTCTTTGATAGTAATAGTATCTTTGACAATAATAGGATTTTTATCAATTTGTATAGCGCTGTATTTATTAAAACACTTACATTTTATATGGCCAAACATTTTTGGTAAGCAAATATTAAATTACCCCAAAAAAATATTACAAATTAATTTCTTGCAGGAATTGTGATATTTTTAATTCTAATACTATGCATGCCTAAAAATTCAGAAGACATGGAAAAAGAAACGCGATTGCCTTCATGTATTTACACAATTTTCTTAGTCCTGTCGATTATTATAAATATTTGTCTTATTTCCACAATAATTCATGCCATTTGGCAAGGGATTATCTTTTGGTTCATTGCAGGTAAATTAATTAATTAAAAAATTAATGTCATAGCAAATTTTACTAATTTTTTTATAGGCTTGTCGCTATTTTGCCGATGCGATTGCTGCACGTGCGAAGGTCTGTATTCCACCATTCACCCAAAATCGCGTAATAAAATCAGCATTGCCGTTCCGCAAGATTTAATTTTCGAGTACAAAGATAACAGTGCCGATACGATTTTGATAACTAGATGACCCAACGAGTACTTGGACGATGAAAATTTGCTTTCAGAGTCCGAGGACGATAATTAATTGAATCAAACTACGAATATTTAATACTATGCACCTTTTGTGATTTTTTCAATAATAATATTTATAGAAACGAATATTTTGTATAGACGGTGCTTGTTATTTTTAATATTTGATATATTTATTGAGGAAAAATTAGCCATATCAGTTGTTGATGATATTTTACGGGTAAATTTAAAAAATTGCTTGCCTGAGCAGATTTTAGACAAATTGGTACAAAATTCGAAGTATTTTGGGAAAATAAATTATCTTACACTTTTAATAGTCAATAGCTTTGATATGATTAGCGTTGTTGAAATGAAATAGCGTTCAGTAAAATTATAACAGTATTTATTCATAATATGTATAATATATAGAAATAATTAAGTCATAAAATTAAAATTGAGAAAAATTATACTAAAGCTAAAAAATATAAATATGGCCTTTGATACATGGTTTTCCTTTAGTTCATTTATTTACCTATATCACAACAATAATCACTTAGAAGTTAGATGCACTGTAAGAAGTCTTGTTCAGAATGAAAATCACCACATTGATACAGAATTCATTTTATCAGCATGTCCATACCTGCACTCAAAAAAATAGTTAACAAAATATCTTCACCAAAAATAATTCCTACCTAAACATATTTTGTACGGGTGGTACATCACGTATACTAGAAATAACCGAAGCCTGCGAAACGGACCTGCCAAACTGATCCTGCTTGCCCAATTCCGACGGCCGAAAAGGATACCTCCAATTCTCCATCTCCACATTATGCTTCTCACCCAATCCCAAATTAACAGCACTCGAATGCTTCATGGTAACAACGTCTTTATCTTCGCGCGTTTTGGACGACAACCTTCTCAAAATTTTACTACCCAAATTCGAAGGCTCCTCCAATTTACTATTACTAGTCCGCTTCTTCTGATATCTCTTCCCTCGACTGTCCTCGATAATTATATGTCGATCGTATGGGGTGTCGTAGTCGACTTCGAGGATCGTGGAGAAGCTGTGCGGGTTGATTATCTCTATTGTAGTAATAATGACGCCAGCTAATAAGCAAATGCTGCCTGAAATAATTTTTATTAATTACTAAACTTTGGTAATTTATTTAAGGGGTTCCACCTGCTATAAGAACCAGCCAATAGCACCAGCCGAATCTAAAAGTTAGTGTAACTCCTTCGACGTGAATTTTTAGCGGAGTTTCAGGTAACATTCCTAAATATCCACAAACTGTGGCTAGGAGGAGAAATCCGCAAGTGGTCATTAGGAGGGCTCCATAGCGGGGGACCACAATTAGCATGAGATTCATCAGCATCCAAACCGCAAAGGACGTCCTAAAAAATATTCAGGTGAGTGTTCCTTTTTTAGTAATTAGAGGAGTAAATTTATTGGGAAAACTGATCCCCAAAAAGTACCATAGCATAATGATGGCGTAATACCCCGCGGCTCGATACTGGCCACCCCATGCCAGACCTTCTTGTCCCACAGTAAAATATTCTGCAACTGTTAAAATAGGAAACGGCAGTCCTCGCACTAGAGCCTCCCTAAAACTGCTCCCCATTTGATAAGAATCTATCCACAGAAATCTCTCATTGTAATCTATATCAGTCGTCCAATTATTATTATTAGTAGATGCTAAAAATATCATAAATTAGAATTTTTCAGATTTTGATTGATTTTATGTCCACCTTGTAAAGTAATATTTACATGTTTCAGTCCTACGTAAATTCCAATGTCAGCTACAATTTTTTCTTTTGAAAATGCCCGATAAGTGCTGACAATTGTGGCATTCGCTACATGCCATGTTGAGCCAAAGAGCGATACTAAAAAGCGGGAAAAATTGATTTTGTATTTTTGCGGGATAGACGTGGATTGCAACACTTACTTAGAATTGTGGCACCTACAAACAGACTTAAGGTCACAGCGCAAAATGTGGTACTTTTCTGGAAAAGGAAAAAATGCTGGTAATTATGAATGTAGTAATTGCGCGCTTTTTTCGAATTACTTAACGCCACGCTTGACCTTTTATAGTCATTTAATTTCAAAAGTAAGATCAGACGTTTGATTGTTTAAATAATATCAAATATCTCCGATATAATAATAATAGGCAAACCTTGGGCTCTTATGTAAAACATAAATAATGATGACCCACACGCTTTTTTTTTCAGTTGCGAAATAAATGAATATCCTAGAAAAATACAAAGATTTCTGCGTAAAGCCTACTACATATAAGGCTTTGTTAAATTACGTATGATCGTCAAGAATTCTGCATAAAACGTTTGAATATTAGCGGAACAAATTGATGCATATATCAATCCAATTAAAGACGATTATTCAAACATTTCAATCTCATTAGTTTTAATAAGTTTCGATTGAGAAATTCTGTGCAATTTTATATTGATTTATTACTGATCAAGTTCAATGTCTATTCGCGTTTTTTGAATAATTCCTAAAGGCTATAAATTAGAAATTCGTTGAGGTCCAAAATAATTTTCTTAATCCCGAAATAATACGCAAAAAATAGCGACCGAAAAATAGAGTGTGAAATTATATCAAATCCTTGTGTAACATAACACAGGAAAAATACCTTTTTTATTACGATTATTATCTTCTTAAGCACACGTAACTCCAATTAAATAGTGTAGGTACAAAAAATTAGCAATGTGGTATTTTTTTCAAAAAATTCTTACATACCTCTTTTCTAATACCCGGAAATATAATTAAAAACGCAACGTAAAGTGTACTGAAGATTGCAAGAAACGTAATGAGCGTAACGTCACCAGTTACTGCAGTTCTATTATTAAAGCTGTACAGAGTAGGACCACCATCGTTTCGAAATGCATCAAACCACCCCTTCATGGCCAATTAGTCCTGCAACAAAATAATTATGAGGAAAAATTAGCAAATTTTTGAATACAAATTGTTCAATTATTTTTAAGGTTAAAATATCGTGTCTAAAATTATTTATTAAGAAGTTTTAGTGTTAAATTAAATTATTAATACCATTATTACTATTAATACTGAATAAAAATAATTAATAATTCATTTTATTAATAATTTATTAAACCATTAATAACTTCCAAACCATATCCCCATTTAAAGTTCTGATGGCTCCGTTGGATTCTACAGATTTTTCTCTATCTGTGTACAAAATTTCATCAAAATCGGCTGAACTTTAGGATTTGCAGGGCGAGGGAATTCCCAACCGTTTAAGAGGTGCATCGCCGCATTCCTCAGTTACATAATGCACCTGCACTAAACGATGCGCCCGCACATTCCAATGCAGCTACCACATGGCTATACGCGCATAGGGCAATGGCCGCTGACTATCATCGTTGAAGTGAATTTCCGACATGTGCCGACGAGAGCCGACCGATAGGCAATTTCAGTGCAGCGAAAGCTACAAGTGTGAACTGTCATAATATTCAGTGTGAAAAGTGAAAAAGTGTGAATAAAACATTTGTGAAAGGTTTTTGGGTTTCCACTATGAAAGAAAAAAACATCTCTACGATGGAAAAAGACTTTTCTTGGGTATTTGAAGCTGGAAGCGGAAAATAGAGCCGGTCCGAAACAACCACGGATGAATTTGAGGTTAGAATTTTTCATTCCATAATAATAGCTCGATTGTTCAATATTGCTTTATTAAATGCTACTTTATATAATATATAAAGCGGACTAGCAAAAATATACAAAACGATCGAGTGGTCAAATCGATCGATATAAGGATGCATATGCAGACTCTTTTAATATCAAACGAAATATGTAAATGATGACTGTTGCGGGGCGAATTTATTTGTATTTGCATGAACAAACTATAGTAAGATCGAAAGGATTTTACCATCGATTTTTTTAGTGGTGGTCATTAATCATTAAATTTTGTTAAAATGCATCGACGCACCGTAGCTTTTAAATATCGAGCTTTGTTTAATAAATTATTTATTTATCCGAAATCGGCAGGAAAGTACTCAACAATCGCCAGTAACGTAGAACTTTACTGCTAATAAAACTTTATTAAAGTTTAGCTTAGCTTAATTAAAGTTTAACTTGAAATAATAAAGCTTAGCTTTATTTCTAAACTAAAACTAATAAATTTGTAGGAAGTAATTAACATTTCAATGTCGGTGCATAGAAGCAAAACATTTCGCCAAAATTAATTTGTTTAAATAAATCCATCATCAGCCGGTAGCCCTGACACTGACAAACATACACATTACTCGCTTTTGATTACTAGGTGTGTCACTATTTTATTATTTAAAAACAATTCAATGTTAGTCATAATTTGTGCAATTCGATTATTTCCAGTTAATTTGCACCATAGAGGTTTTTTATTTAGAGGACAAATTTGCTAATTGCTGGAAAATTAATTATAATCGACAGTTCGTTAGATTCCTGCAAAATATGTTGAATAATTAATAAAACAAAAAATAAAGTCATTGAATTAAAACGCAGTATTTAATTAGCATTGTTATTGAGCAAGAAAAAAAAGTGATTCAAGTGAAAAGTGAATCGAGTTCTCGTGTTATTGAATGTCTAGTCCAGATCCTGCTGGAAATTCCTCTGACAATTTATTTATTAATTTCAAGGCGGAACGAAAACTGTGATTATTTTTTTTCAATAACGCAAAACGAAATTAATTTCTTAAATAGTTAAATTGATTTTGTTACATAATTTATTTTTCTATGCATTATTTATAAGTAAGCAACAGGTGGGGCATTTCCTGGTGGGCGCAAATTTACTATTACCACTAAATTTTCCGTACAGACATTACAATTGCATTCAAATTTGCATCTGTTTGAAAATTTGTTCACAAATCTAATTTTATTATCGATGGCACAAATTCGCATTGTTTATTGCAAAATATTAGATAAAGCGCAACGTGCATTGTGTTTTTAATTTGATAGAATCAGCAGCGGCTATGTGTGGAAAATCAGGTGCACATTTAATAACATAGAAACTAATAATAGTAATTAACAAATATTAGCATAATTTTTAGCATAGCAAAATAAATCATGTTTAATATAGTGTTATGCAGTCAGTATGGTGTTTCAATTTCCTTAATTTGTGGCTTTTAAAATTGCAAACTTTTGTATAAACATTAGATTATTCTGCATGTTTATTTATTTATATAATGTTACAATTATTAGTGCATAAAATATCTATTTAGCTATTTTATATTTAAATTTGATTGCAATTCAATATATGAAAGCAGCACATAAATGCGGGATAATTATGTTCCGGTACGTTAATTAATATGTATTATGACCCAATCGTTTGTCTAAATTAAGTGCCTTTCTTGTACAAAATTGAGAAATAATTATAGCTAAAAATAGAAACGCTAATCCAATTTTTCACCACAATTACGGCCCGATTTTCGACTAATTAAATTGTTAAAAGTGATTTGGCCTAATTTTTGCCTCCAGTCCGCATGCTTTTAAATTTTTTATAATTTTGTCTTCAGCATTATTTTCTACTATGGACAAGAAAACACGGATCCAAATTTGGTTCAGATCGCTTCAGTAGTTTTTGAAATAAATGAGTTTGAAAAAATCGACAGACTGACTAACGGCCGGACAGATCGACGGAAATTCGCAAATACGACTCGTAATTTATCACTATTACAATAATTCCTTACAATAATTATTCTTTTGATACAAAAGTGTTGCGGGCGTAGAAAAAGATTATTTAACGCGGCAATTAATAATAAACTCTCTCTCAACAATAATAATTAATTTGTGAAACGCCTGTAACTGTAAACCAACACGTGGGTTATTGGTTTTACAACATCACAATAAATAGATAACATCCGAAAACTTTCTGAAATACTGATCAAATATTTATTCAAACAATTTTTACTCCAAAAAATTGCGACAGATAATTATTGAATTTTTGATTTATCGAGTCCGAAAAACCAAAAGTCCGCTATAATTTTCTATATTTATTGTTGGCATTAACCGTTCACTTGCACAAGCCAGATTTATTTAATGGACACGCATCAGCAATCACATCCGCCTTAATTAGTCTCTCGTTATTCCAAATCTTCGATTTACCAATAAAATAAATCTATTGTCTTCATCAAAGCAATACTACCAAAAATAGGCACATTTTGCAACATGTGATGAGCAGGTTGAGAAACTCAAATGAACTGTGAAACCAATTAGTTTGCTTTTTTCTACAATAGTTTCACATTTTATTGCAATATTTTGAACAAAAAGAAAAGAGCTGGAATTTTTGCGTTTTGCCACTTTGCTTTAGACGCTAATTTTAGCATTCCATTCCCGACTCAACTATTTTAATGAACTAGAGTGAATTAATAAAGAAAAGCAAATAGAAAAATATGAATACATGACATTTACAGTATATCTATGCAATTTTGTCTAATCAGATAAATAATTATTAAATTGGTGAAAGTAATTTCTAAGCAAATTCTTGGCGCTCAGTTTTTTCGTTGTATGCAAATGAGTTACATTAAATCCTTATCTGATATGTTAAGCAAAACAAATAATGGTTTTTAGTTGATAAATTAGTTCGACTGGTAATTAGAATTTATCCCAAGAGTTACATTCAAATATTGCATAGGTACTAACTCTTGTTCAGCGTATGGAACAAAGCACAGCAGCAGGAATTGCATCAGCAACGCGCAAATCGAGCAGTTTGCTAAAGACATCCATCCATTATTAAAATTCAATTTAATGATCTTCTAAAGTAATTTAATATGAAATAATCGTCACAACAAAATCTATTCATAAATCATACACACACACACACTATTTGCATCATTTCTTTATTTTTGATTACAAAATTGAAAGCTGGAGGAAACAGAGCAAATCAAACCTATGTAACACTAAACATAACAATTTTTTTTATATTCATATATATTTCTTTGTGCAAGTTTTTAATGTTGTTCGTTAACTAACATTAAGGCTTAAAAAAAACAACTCGATATAATTTAATTAAAGGTCAAAACGAGAGGAAAATTGGGAAAAAAATTTCAAAATCAAATGTTACAGTTGAGCGCCTTTGACGCCTTGAAGTCAAAGCGTAATTTGTAGCCATGAAATGTTTACTTATTTAAAAAACAGATTATACACAAAATTAAACAAATTTGAGTAATTATTCTTGCATGTAAAGATTCACCAGTAATTATTTTTAAGTATTTTGCGACTTTTGAAGATGTTTCTTGAAGATTCTCACGGAAAAAAGCAAAAATCTTTGAAGATTCTTTCAAAATATTTGAGAAAACTTCAAAAATTCTTCAGAAATTTTCGATTTTAGAAGTTTTTACATCTTTTAGAAACCTTAAAATGACCAAAAATTCATTGGAATCTTAAGAAGTCCTCAGGAATTCGTTAAAATCTGTGAAATGTCCACGAGAATTCTTTATATCAAAGGTACTTCCAATTATATATTTTTACTCATATTGGAAAAACCTTTCAGAACTGTACATTTTCTAAAAATACCTGAAAACCTACACGTCTCACGTGAATTATTAATATTTATTGCTCTACCAAGATAATTTACATTTGCAGGAATGCAATATTTAAACAGTTACGTATTTGCGGTTAGTACCAATTGTAACCAAATGAAAGCCTTATATGCTCACAATAATGGTCTAATAAAATTTCGCAGGACAATCAATCACTCTACCTTATTTCCGAGTTAATCCAATAATAAAAAGGAGCGAATGGCACATAAAAAGAAATATGCAAAATAAGATTAGATCATATTCTTGGTAAATTAGGCCAAGCACAAGCACATAGCACTTCAAACATCACGCGAAATATGAACTTCCATAAAGGTACTACTATGGCAGACATAAAATAACAACAAAATAGTATAGAGCGAACTGATTAAGCGGGTACTACACTACACATACCATTATAGCAGGAGGCAATGTAGCGGGCAGCGGCCCTGAGATTGCTTGCAGGAAGGAAGGTGCTGAGAAGGGAGAAGCTCACGGCAAGGTCGTTCTCTGCTGCCACTTTCTGGGATGACCTTGTAGCCATGGCTATCGAAGCGGAATCTTAATTCCTGCAGTTGTTCTAGTACTATAACTGCTATTAGCTATTCTGTACTGATTAACTTTGTCGAATCAACCTCGATACTAATGCGTTTAAATGTCCACTAATAGATGCGGATATGTTCTTAAAAAAGCAATTTGTTCATTGCTGATGTGCGTCATATGGCAATGAATTTTCAGCGTGGTACTTATGATTGCAGTTTAGGAAGCTCAATGCTATCTGATGGGATTAATCAATTTTGGGAAAGATGCGGATGTGGTACTACACGTAATTTGCAAATTTTTAATTACAAGGATTTGTAATCGGATTCTAGAAGAATTGAGAAATGTTGTGCAAAATTTAGCAAAGGTCGTTCATTTGATTCGATTCAAGAGGTTTCTTCAAAAGTACTTTTTAGAAGTACAAAATTAGTAATGCTATGAGTTTAAATTGAATATCCGACAGAATGAAATTATCTGGAGGCAAAAAAGTAGCATTTTCCTGCCTTGAGAGAACAAATAGCAATTTTCTCCCTAAAGAAAAAAGAACCACTTTTCTTCTCAAAAGTCGCTTGATAAATATTTTGCTATAAATGTCTAACAAATTTATTAAATCCATTTTATCCTTGAACAAAAAAGTGCTAATTTTCGCACATTAGTAACAATCTTCCACCAAATCAATGCCACTATTTAAAAAGGTCAATGCTCCATATGGTAAATTAGATCATAAAAATGCGGATATTTGTAAAACAAACCAATTTGTTAAATTTAATTGCGTCGAATTCATTATTTCTCAATGACAAGTCTAGGAAAAAAATTGATCGTACTCAAGCAAAATGTTGACAATAACATAAAACTTGAATAAAAAATTAAGCAATTGTTGTGCAAAACGCATCTATAATTTTTCTAAACAGATTTATGAGTAGAATAAACATTAAGGTGTTTTTATAACCCTCCTAATTAACCATGGCCCAAAATTGATGGTTGATTAGCGTATAATCCAATTTTCAATAGAAATTTGTTGGCAGAATTCTAATTTATGCAAATATTATTTGTGAATAAAATTATTCCGTTATGTGAGCGTCAAATTTTTTCTAGAACTACAAAAGGCTAATCTATCACTATTTGAGAATCTTATAATACGGTATAAATTATTTTTATTTAAATATTCTAAAAATAATTAATTTTGAAAGAATTAAATCAGATAAAAAATTAAGCAACCGTTTATCTCGAATCCTAATGCATATACTGAAACTGTTTGCAGATAAAATGTAAGATATGGCTTAGTTAGTGAAATGATACCATTCATCATATTTATAGCATCACGATTTAAATCACCCCGAATTTTTAAAATGCAGTTTGAAGGACAATAATTTTTTTTCTGTACTTTCTATTCGTTTGTTCTGCCAATCATTTTATTTTATTATAAACAATTTCATAATAATATATTTTAAATATATATTATGTACCTGCAGTGAGATAAATTTCAAAGTTTTATTGAGTTCTTTCTTCGTTTTTTTTCAGAGAAAATTTTAAATGGCATTATTTAACGACAGTTGTTCTCGTCAAATATGTAGATGTACAAAAGGTCATAGAAAAGAGCATTTTTCTTCAATGAATTTATCATTGACATCGCAAGTTTCTATTTTATTCTTGAATTATAATAAATGAAAGTATCTATTATTCCGGTTTAATTATCCAGCTCTCATCTTAACATGTTTCTATACCTACTATTGAATCTTCTAATTACCCTCTACTATTTAGAACGAATACTAAAATAATGCATTGCATCAAATTGTAAGAAAAATGAATTCTTTTTATAAAATTTTATAAAGAAACTATTTATAAAATCGATTGCACAAATCCATCTGACATTTGAATACGATTCGATTACTCCCTTAAGAGCTATATCGTCAATCAAGAAAATTTCTTTAGCTTATTTATATTTTATATAACTTTCAAATTGTACAATATAATGATATACACGAACTCAAACGTTAAATGTTAGACGAAATTGCATCGAACACGAACTGAAGAGGAGTCAATGAAATTGTCTTTTAATTTACAATAAATTAATTTTAGAATTTTTAGCTAAAAATTAATAGAAAGCGGTTTTATTAATTTTTATTCTTAAAGTATAAATATTGAAAAAATGTCGAAATAGTGAAAAAATTTCATAAAAGTTGGAAAAATAAATTATTATGCAAATTTATTGGAAAATATTCAAAAAAAATATTTTTTGTTGAATATTTATATCAATTTTTAGAACTAGAAATAATTTATTACGTTATTTTCGAAGAAATATTAATAAAATATAGTTTTTAGAATTTTCAAAAATATCTTAAAAATATTATTTAAAAATATTTTTTAATTTTACATATCTTCAACAAAATAATTAAATCTTACACTCTTAAAGCCAATAATGCATATTAGAAAGTGCAACTAAAACTATAAATAGTTCTTTATAGTATAATCATTAACCTGCATATAATTTACGAATTCCTTTAAATGCAGCACCATAAATTGCAGGATTTAATTTAAATTTTAACACAAATGTGGAATTAATCTTAAATCGCAGCATTGCGATGGAAAGAATGTACGTAGGAATAATTTGTTGTTGTTATATTTCGATTTATGATGCAAAACTAGATTATTTCGAATTCAAAGAGTAACTAATGAACGTAGTTGTCCACCTACACGAATTGATTTTTATTCAAAATTTACAAAAGGATCAAAATTCAAACTATTTCAAGGATCAACTCGAATTATGACACACATAAAAGCTTGTTTTTTGGTAAATTAACTTGTATAAAGCCAAATTTTAATTATAGGGATAATTAAAAGCTAATTAAACATAAAGGTAACACAATTAACGTGATAATTTACACAATTATTCGTGTGGTCACACAAAATTCTGTTGTGGGACCCCAACGAAAGACATTGAACTAAATGTTATATTATCCTACATAAACAAGTCTGAAAAAGTCTGAAAACGTGAGAAGTCAATTTAATAAAAATGTTGCTCCGACTGCTACCATAAATTATTATTGTTAAAATAATATGAATATATTAGCACCTTGAGTTTTGTACTTTATATTTGAATAATAGGAACGTTTCGTACTTGAATGCTACTAGAGTCAGAAAAGACGTGCTAATTGCTAATTATCACATTTGATGGTCGACTATCAAGATGGTTTTTACTCTTCGCTACTTTTATAATGAGATTAATTATCTTGATTTTACTTAACAATAAATAATGCGCTTGCTACCGGTTTCACCAGCTTATATGATGATGACATAAAATGATTTCATTAAAATTAATCTGCAAAATTAGAAATTATTGTTTAACAGTCGCTGAAATTACACAATTACTCATCATTTCGAGGATTTACGGTAATTAGAATGGATTATCGATCTTATGAGAGCGAAATGCGGGTAGAATTTTTTTTTTAAATAAACTGAATTATTTCTAGTGTTCATTGTATTTTATAAACAAAGAAATTGTTAATATTTTTATTGCCAGTTATTCAATTGTTTGATATTTTTTATATTTTATTTCTAAAAAGTTAGTTGTTTATAAAAAAAATATTTTTATTTATTTTTAAGTTTTTAATTTAGTTTTTTTATAAACCATAATCTAATTCTTTATTTGAATAATAGACAAAATAAAATCATATTCAATAAGATATTTAAAATTACTAATTAATTATTATTTAATTAAAAGTCCATTTTGGTAATAAAATAGAAATTCGACTCCGCTGAACGTTTCGTGACTCCGAAATCAACATTGTTGACAACTTTTCAGAGGTATTACAATGGAATGTGAATAAATTAAAATGTGAATACCATTCAAATAATAGCATTACATTGTTATTATATAAATCCTTTATTTAAACTTTTCGTATGAGTATAAATAAAGAGACGCTGAATTGAGAAATCATCGTGTACTCAAATTCAAATCATACAATAGCGCACTGAAAAACTCTTCTCCTGCTGCTGCCACTGAGTGCTAATTAAAATTTAAAAATAAGCTGCCCCAAAAAACATGAAAGCTTACCTTAGTTATTTGCCGTAGTATTATTACAATCATTTTCCTACAATTTGTTTGTTAACTTCCTTATAAACTGACTGACTTGGACTTTCTTGCGATACGATGGCAAATATTTTATTTACATGCTGACTTTCTTCTTTATAAAAGAATGTCCCACTTAAATACTACCACAAACACTCGATGAGTTTTTAAAATGAATAATAACATTAATCAACGATCAAATGCATTTTGGTTTTTGAAAACGCGCGTAATTTTTTTGGTCAAATTTGAAATGAATAACAACTTTGACCTTAGTTCAAGTTCACTACGTCCAAGTATGGCTTGGTAAAATACGTGTATATGACGTGCCTACATACTTGTAGAATGTTAATATGGATCAAGTACAGTATGTAGACCTTGTGTAAAGCCGCCCGCTAGTCGCAGAAACTACTCAGCACTCAGGTTGATAGCCATCCAGCACCAGGTGAAACCCGCACCAGCAACGAAGAACAACTCAAACACTGCGGTTCAACTCGGCGAAAGTCGGCACTTTTGTTCAAATCTACTATATTTAATCCACGTATTAATTTTTTTTTTCTCGAATTTATGTATATTATTGTTGTTGTTGGGATTGACGAGAGCGAGGCGAGATAAGCGGCTTCCACGCTGCGGAGGCGTTTCGAGATAAGTCTGACCGTTCGGTGCGATTAAGGACTAAGTAGATTGGATTTTGGAATTTGCTATTTTTTGTTAACTAAATAAGTAGAAAAAGAAAAGAATAATAAAATATATGAATTAAATAACTCGTTAAATAATAAATTAATTAAATAATTAAAATATTGTTTGATTAATTAGGAATTGAAAATTAACTATTAATTAAAGCTAATAAAATTCCACCGATAATTGCAATTATTAAATAAATTATGCATTTTTCTAATTAAGCTATTTACTACAAATTAATAATTTTCTAACCTTCTAACACCATAACGTTACAATAAAATCCTTGTGATTCAGCCTGAATAGCTTATATAATTTCTATTATTTTTCCCTTGATTAAATTCATGACGAAGTGCACTTTTAATTATAATTTATTATTATTCATGTATGCAGCATCTATCTATTGACGAACTGCTTGGTAGATTTTTCTATCAAACTCAAAGAGGCGTTGTAACGAACGGATGTAACAGATATCATTTACATTAAAGCGTTAATGATGCATTTTGTCACAGTTTAATGAGATTAACATACAAATCTCTTTATATAGTAGCAGTTGCAATTGAATTGAAGCCATAAAGAAGTTTACTATTAAAATGCAATTTATATAAACATGAAATTACAAAGCATTACATTATATTTAGTCTTTTTCAATTACTACTAGCCACTTAAGATGCCGTCCATATATTACATGCAATTTTCAATTTTTTATTATATAATTGATATCCATAAGTATGATTATAATTATTCACATGTACTTTGCGATTTAAAAATAATCTTGTAATTTAAAATAACATTGAAGATTGATGTAATTAATAATCGTTAATTAGATACGTATTAAAAGCAAATTGCACAAGGACAACCAGCTACATTAATTTAATTGTCCAAGAAATAAAATCAAAAATCACTTTACTTTAGGTAATACTTACCTCATAATAATAGAAATCCATCTACAGTCTGTCGATTGGATCTTGAGCTCCGCGCACAATGAAATATCTGCTTACGAATGACTCATTTCCAGTAAAAGTTTTTATTTTCCCGAAATGCAATCAACAAATACAATTAAAATCGAAATTAATTTTGTATGCTTTCCAAAATCGTCATAAAAGTGCAATATTTACTCATTACCTTATAAATTGGTTTCCTCTGAAAGAAATAATTTATTATTATTGTGAGATTATTGTTTTGTGTAACCTTTACCATAATTACAATCAAAACACTACCAGCATAACTCAAAAACACAATTAATCAAATAAAAAAAAGTGTTTTTAATACACGATCATGCAACCAACAATTTTATATGAAGGATTTCAGTCGACCTTATTAATAAATAATAATGCATCGCAATTAAATGGGTATGTATATTTATTATGCATGCATAAATATTGATATAAAATAAAGTCATAAATGCTAAAGATATAAAGTCGATCTATTTTAAATCTCCCGCAGCTTTCGATGGTTGATCCTTTAATACGTTATCCAAATCGGAAACGGCAGCAGACACTTGAAACAGTCTTCCAAAAACGTCCGCCAAATCACACTCTTGATTGGTTATCACAAAATAATCTACAAAAGAAAAAAATTCAAATCCCTACAACCAAAAGGCAACCAATAAAAATTACCAGGCTTTTCAGTCACTAGATTCCTGCAATAAATATTCAGAATCGAAATAACGTCGTTATTTCTATCAGCAATCTCATCGCATTCCTTCCAAAATTCATCCCGATTGCATTTAAAGAACAAAACCACTGACGTCCACTTTTCGTTTTCAATTAATTTGCATAAATTCGAAACCAAATTGTCAGTCGTCACTATGCCACTGATTGAGGACGCTATTCCTCCATCAGCATCAGTGTCTTCCAAAGCTCTTGCCAGCGAGTTTTTAATCGCCAGAATTTCCTTAGTCACATCTTTAAACTACAATAAAGCAATTTAGTTGGCTTTATAATTTAATTTAAGTCAAATTGTACTTCTGTAGTGTTAAGATTGCTGTACAGCTGTGCAGCTATTTTATTCCCAGCTTCAACCAGCAATAGAAGCTGAAAATAGAGCTTGTACAACGCTTTTCCCAAATCGAGTAAATAATGTTCGTTGTTGATGTTTGAAGCTTGTCCACCTAATAACTCTAATTTCAAAGTGGTCTTAACTGTATCGCAAATCTAGAAGTGATAAATAATTAAACAACTCCTTTAAACAATCTAAATTAACATACTAAAGAAGCTTGCTCCTTGCGATCACAAAAAGTCTCCAAATGTTCCTGCACTTCAAGCATCCCATACTTGAGTGCTTCTATAAATTTGGAGTTATTAATGGCAGAAACATTGAACCAAATTAAATGTAACGGCAGGATTCGATAGGTTGTTATATCGACCATTGAGGATAATCGCGAACTGATCAATTTAATTGTGGGCAATCCACTGATTGCCGATTGCGACATATATTTGCAAGATTCGCGCGTTACTTCAATCGCGGATTCACAAATTTCCTGTAAAGGTATCAAATTAGGTCTTCATTTTTATGAAAGGCCAAAAAAATTACCACAACCAGCTTTTGGAATTGATGGAAAAACTGCAAAGTATTCGCAGGAGTTTGCAGCATATTAATCTGAATATAATGCGACCAGTTCTCAAGCAGATCGTTTTTGGTCGCCGATTGCATTAAACCTGATAAATTCGGGGATGTATTGCAAGGGGTTACTTCACCCAAATCTCCAGCACTCGATCCACTAGAAATATTAAAATTATCCTACCTGCACATCTAAATTTTAGAGATTAATCTACCTAGTGTCAGATCGCGCGCTTGAGTTTAACTGGGAGTTATGCTCCCTTAAAGTCAAAGAAGAAGGAGGAAACATTGCACTACTTTCAATAGTGCTGTTATCAAATTCGGGAGCTATTGGAATTTCGTCTAAAGGCGATTCAGATCCTATTTCATCGTCGGAAGATTCTTCAGTCATCAATCTCTGAAAATTGAATTGATCACTCACTCGCCAAACAAATCCACAATTTGGTCCAATTTCATCCACCACCAGATAAAAACATAAAAGACACTCACATCATGATTAAAAGGGCATGAATGTACCTTTCTTACTGTTAACACAGGCGTTTTTTCACTCAAACTATCCTCAAGGATGTTCAAGTTCGGTTGCTCTTCATCTCCTTGGCTAAAAGGCCGACGTCGCACACCCCAATTGAAATTATCAGTACTTTCTCCCTGAAGATACATAATGTTAACTAGCTTCTAGATGGAAGTGGCAATAAAATACCTCAATGCTTTCACTTTCATATTCTAAGAAATCAAAATCTTTAAAAACTCCAAACTCAGTTGCCGCATCATCGCGTCTAGAACCGCCACTCATATCATTGTTTCCAAGAGACACTTCTTCAGTGCTTGAAGCCATACTTGATTGCTTCTCAATGATATCAGAAGTTTGGCTAAATATTACCTGCAAGTATTTTTAGTAGAAAGGGAAGCGCAATTTTGGTATAAAAGGAAACTTACAGAAGGACTTTTAGGTAGTCCAACTTTCTGTCCGCAAGTTGTGAGAAGATTCACCAAACATTCCCTAACCCGACCCTTAAATCAAACCAATAAATAAACCTTCCTAAAAGAAGAAACTGATAAATACTTGACACATCCACGGCCGCTTCCATCCAGATAACGGAATCACATCCGCAGGACTAATGGAGCAAGACCTTCGAGGAGTAGCCGAAACTTTCGCTTGGCTATTTTGATCTTCAATTTTATTCAAGAAACGTCTACCAATAACAGGCGTCTGCGACATATCGTACGTGAAATCCATCGTACGTCCCGGCAATTCCTTCTTCGAAAAGACGCTATCCTCGCTAAAGGAGGGATAAACCATTGAAGTAAAGGAACTTTCCCAGTGCGTTGTAATCGAAGAAGTTGGCGGTGCCACCAAAGAACTAGACCTACTAACCACCAGTTTTAATATCTTCAATGCTTCCTTCCAATGCAATCCTTCCATGTATTTCACAATAACTCGGAGCAAGTCTGCGTTAATTGGCTGAGCTGCTGTGGATGCCAAATCGACATAGTGTAGGATGCAATGGACGATGTTCAAGACAGGTAACTGGAGGTTACTAGGTCCTTTCTCCAGGATTTCCACCAAAAAGGAGAGCATGTTGAGACTTAAATGCGAGTAGGTGTCGTACAAGTATTTTATAACACATTTGGTCCATTGGAAGCTTTCTTTACTGAACGTACGTCTGCTGTAAAGATTCATAACAGTTCCCAAATTCTCGAGCTTCTTGCTCTTCTCAATGCTGACTTGAGCGATATTCTCCGCACTTCTAATGCACAACTCATTCGCATCTTCGTAATTCAACAGCATGTACGGAAGAAGAGCAATTACATTCATTGGGAAAGCGATACTTTGCGATGGATCCACCACGATGAAATTCAAAAGCGGAGTAAATTGACTGAGCAAAGCAACAACGGGTTCATAAATATTCGGATGAGTGCAGCCCTTCAACAAAAGTGCATGCACACCAGGAAAAGAGTTCCATCTAAGCTGCGCTTGCAGTTTCTCAACCTTATCTCTTGCATCTGGCCGATCTAGAGGCAAGCGATGCATAACTCTAGCTAATAATCGAACAGCTAACAGAAACTCGTGCTCAAAATCAGACTCCAAAAGCGAAACTGCAAACCAGAACAGCTGAGCAAGAATCGTCAGTTTATCATCTTGCGTTGCAGAATCTCCCAATAATTTCAAACTCTGCGCTGATCTAGATCTAGATAGATTAGACGCAAATTTATTCAATCCCGCTCGATGCTCCATTTCGTTAATATTCCGAGCGCGCTCCTTTACATCAACCGAAGAAGGAGCCGTTTTCTTCAAACCGTAAGAAACGGAATAACTGGTACTTCTTGTATGTCCTGCTTGGACTGAATGATTGAAGATCGGAGTTCCTGGTATATTTGCTGGGGAGCCTTCAGCGTTCCGCTTATATCCCGCTTCCTTGTTATTCAAATTCGGAGTCGATTTGAAGAAGTCCTTCATAAAGTCTAAAGGACGAAAATCGGATTCCAAAGAATCCACTGCAGCTTCCAAAGTTAGCAGCAATTCCGTTACATATCCTTGCATATCTTCACCCTGTTCAGCCACAGTTTCGACCAATCTGCTCAAAATATCCGACAGCATCCTCGAATTAATCGGCACTCTCAACGCCCGATAAATTTGTAAAGAACGTCCTGCATAATGTCGGGATGAGCAGCTCAATCCCAATTGCAAGGCCGTTTGTGCCCAACGTTCGGTAATTTGTTCATTTGGTGATAAGGAGTCACGGAATATTTTTAAAATGTATTGCAAAAATATGTCGATTTGTTCAGCGCTTTTGATCGTCCACACTTTTGCTGTTATATCTTCATAGTTCCAAAGGGGGACGTTTTGGCGAGTTGATAGGAATTCGATCATTGACTTTATGATTAGTGGGACGGTTATCTCAATTTTGGCCAAAATTATTGCGGGTTCAGGAGCATCTGGTACTACGACTATGGGCAACGAAATTTCCTTTTCGTCTCCTAATTTTTGGACAAAAGTTATATAAAAATTGGAGAAGGCGTTCAAAAACATTTGTCGTCCAAAAACATCGTAAAGACACAAATTCTATTCACAAATTTGTGATTCAATAAAAAAAATACAAATGCGTCACAATGCTACTTAAATTAATTATTTACCTGATTCTTCCTCTTTCGATGAAATGCTCTGTAGATTCTGCTTTGTTGTTGTTTCGACTTGGATTGTGTTTGCTTGGTTTTGTAAATACTCATCAAAAGTAGCATCGGGCTCTAATCATTAACAATTTAACGCACGCTCCTAAATATTTAATCTGGATATTTTTACTTACCAGTAAAAATATGCGAAACGACCGGCAAAGTTGGAGTAGATAATCCTAGTTCTAATTGAGTTGTTTTGGAGTTTAGCAAAATATGCCCAACAGTTAAATGATCATTATGATGAGCGAGCACGATTATTAAATTCAATAAAAGTTGTTTGCAATGCTGATATACAAGGGGTCGCGTGTGATCTAGACCCAAAAATAAAATATGCAGCATTAAGGGAATATAAATAGTCCAGTCCACTTCAATTCCGTCCACCACTATATCGCAGAGGAGCATAACTCCTACATTACACCTAATTGGACCAAAAAATTAATCGCTCAAAGATAAACCTAGTTTAGTTAGTTACCTATGGAAACCTGAAATGGGTTGTGAACTATCAGGCAAATATTCAGTGAGGGGCGCAAAATAGCCTCCATATTCGGGCATGGGTAGCGGATGGGGCTGTGGTAAACAAATTTCGACTTTTTCGCGGAAAATTTCGTTCAAAGCTTGCACCTAATTAAATTTGAAAATTAATTTAAACCCTATTTGTAAAGAAAGGTAAAGTACTTCGTCCGAAACACTATCAGACATTCTCAACTTATCCCTGATGTCTGTATAAACATTGGAGGAATCGGATTTGGACATAAATTTGGAAGGATCTTCTCCACTATGTCTCTTAGTGTGGATAGTTCCTTTTTCGACACCTAGAATTCGTGGTCTGGTTTAAATGTTACCCAAATTAAATTGTAGGCAAAATGTACTTAAGTCATTCCTGCTATTCGAGTCGCTTTGACCCGCAACTCCACTAGTTCCATCCGAATGACTAGAAGTCTTTCGCATAACAGTTAAGCGGTAAAACGGAGGAGTTTCCGTGCGTTCAATTAAACAATTTAGGGTTTCAATGGTTTGCAATTCGACCATCATTTCGTCTAGCAATCTAACGGGATTTACTCTTGCCAAATACAAAACCACTCGTTTTGCCTACCAAAAAATGTTTAGATGCGAAATAAAATAGATAAATAAACTTACATAAGGCAAAAGTTCATAAGGAGCCATCCCTGAAATAATAATCAAATATCTGATGATGACTTTCATGTTATTCGGCCAGGAAGTGCACAATGTAGCCCAAACTTTTTCGATTTCTTTTGCATGATTATCACCAAACTATCGGACGAAATAAATCGTAAATATAATTAAGTTTCGTCGCTTAAATTAATTACCTTAGCCGTAATGTAAAAAATGTTATTCAAAACCATCTCAGTCGCCTCGGCCGATCCCCAACCCTCTTTCCTCTCCGAACTAATTTCATTTGCATAAAACTAACAAAACAAATTTTGTTCTTGATTAATAAAATACTTTATTTTTTCCTGTCGGCTTTATTTTTAGACAAGAAACTGTCCCGACAGATGCATATTCATTGTGTTCGGGAAAAACAAAGCGGAAAAACGCTAATACCGAAATTGAATGATTAATTATAGATTCATTTGTAATGTGCATTTAATAAATGAGATTAAAATTCAATTTCAATCGCTTAATTCCTCAAACGAACGACGCACATACCTGATAACTGTGGGCATTTGTAGGTGGAACATTCGGATCCACCAGCTCCATATTATGTAACCACGGCAATAAATATTGGAGCAACAATTGTCGCACTTCTGGTCGGGCCGATCGAAATCTGTCCGTTATTTCTAGAAGTCTTATAATTAAACCTCATCTATTTAAAATTTCTTATTACTTTACCAGAAAACATAGGCATTGTTAATTCAGGATGTAAGAGGGCTAGTTGGCTGGATAAGTAAATTTGCGACCTGCAATAGGTGGTCGCCAAAATTGCGTCTAACGTGCTGCGTCCTTTGTCTCCTTCGGCTAGAGAATTTATTTCTATTAATTTTATGATAGAATATGTAAAGTTACATGCGAATATAATTTTCTCCGATTTTTTTAGTGTAAAATGGGTTGAAATTTAAATTAAATCAGTGTTATGACGTCATAATTTTAGTACGCCACTGGCCAACAGTGAGCATGCGCTTTGAGTGTTTGCCTTTTGGCAGTAGAAGGAGAGAAAATGGGAGGAGCAAATTATGACGTAATTTCTCACAAAATAGTCGCTAATTTAAATTCTATTATGGCATTTATCAAATTTTCCATTTAATTATAAAAATTCCTAAGAATTCAATTAAGTAATTAATTTTCTATCAGAAGCAATAAAGCAAGTTTTGATAAATCAATTAGCAAAATACAACGCTAAATCACTTTAACCCGCTTTTTGCAAATTGCAAGTCAAGTCAATGTAAATTTCCACTCAAAAACATTTACAACTAACAACAATTTTTACGCTCAGTAGAATTTTCGCGACTATTCAAATATTAATTCGAGCGTTGCGCAAGTATTTCCCTTCACACTCAAGGGGTTGATATATAAAAGGGATGAAGAACTAAAATGTATCAAATTGTTATCGTCGCGCGTCAAACTCAAAATGAACTCATCGACATTGAGCGATCTGAAAATGATTGAAATGTTTCAATTATATTACACGCCGATTTTAGTGTTGACCGGTGTGATTGGAAATGGATTCACCATTTTCATCTTCTACAAGACGAAAATGCGCAAACTATCCTCCTCCTATTATCTAATGGCACTCGCGTTCAGTGATATCATTTTCCTGCTAATCCTGTTCTCGGTTTGGATCAAATTCTGGAACATCGACGTGTTCAATCGGCCAGGATTTTGTCAAGTGATGGTCTACGCCACGAATGTTTGCAGTTTTTTGAGTGTTTGGCTGGTGTTAACTTTTACATGTGAGCGATTTGTGGCGGTAAAATATCCTTTTTTGAGGCAAAGTTTGTGCACAACGCAACGAGCGAAAACCAGCATAATTACTCTCGGTATAATTGCACTAATTATGAACTCGCCAATTATAATATTTTCGTCCACCACAAACATCAATAATGTGACCACTTGCTCGGTGGACGAGAAATGGAAAAAAGTCGCCAACATTTTCAACTATCTCGATTTCTTAATCACCTATCTAATCCCGGTTACTGTAATCATTTATCTGAACATCTCAATCAGTCGCAGCATCTTGAACTTTTCGCATGTTCGTCAAATCCTCGTCAACCACAATGCGGCGTTCAATGAAAAGCGCTACAAAATGACGAGCTTTCGCAACAAAATATCGCAGAAAAAAATCACGAAAATGCTGCTCATTGTCTCCACCGTTTTTCTCTTCCTAAACTTTCCTAGTTACATCATGAGATTGTACACGTACTTGTTCGAGGTAAGAAAATTTAATTTAATTATCGAGAAGCGTTAAGTTTCAATTTAAATTTAGTTGAACCTGATCCACATCGACGACATGGATAAGTTCCAAATTATCCAGCATTGGTGTCTTCAATTATTCTATACAAACTTTGGCATCAACTTCTATTTATATTGCATAAGTGGCCAGAATTTTCGAAAAGCGCTTCTCAGTATGTTTTGCAAGCGCAAATTAAAACGGAAAGAAACCGCGCCGCTAACAGGTAATTTTAACTTTTATTGATTTACAAGGACTAATTAATATTCGCGATGCAATTAATATTGCATACAAAATTAGTTCAATATTAAACTTTCAGACAGTCGAACTCTATCGACTGGTTCGTCAGTGACGTCAAGAAGACGCAAAATGTCAGTTTACATTGAAATCCCGGACGGAAAAATCAGGAAACATCGAAACTCAATTCTACCGGAATAAAAATATAGAAAAACTTACCCAAATCGTTCTCAGCTAAAGGACCAACACACCCGAAGAACCTCTTGTCCAACAGCTGGAGCAGTTGAAGTGCAGTGTCGCGGATGGTCTGCCTGGGACAGCCAGTGTTCATCAAAGTTACATTTATTATTGCTGTATAATGATCGCAAGGATACTCTCTAAATTAAGGATCAAAAAATTGTATTTAATTGTAAATAAATAAATGAATAAATTACTTGGCACTAAAAATTGTCGCTAATGCTAGAAAGCACCCATCGGCTACTACTGAGCTTCCGGTGTAGCATTTATTTACCACCCAGTCGAGTAAAGGACCCACATCCGGGTTGGACTCTAAGAGGAGGATTACGGTTTCTTGCGCTAAATTATAAACCTAGACGAAAATATATCTATATAAAGCAACTATTTTAAATATTATTGTTATAGGTACTTTTTCGTCGGAGCTGTTGAGCAAACCATCCAGCCATAAATAAAACGAGCTATCCTCCACTAAGTCAGTCGTCTCAAAAGTGGGCCCGCAACATAAAAGGGAACTCATAGCTTGTAATGAGACAAACTGATGTTGTTCTACATTTTTTTTATTTGCCAGATCTGCGTCCGAGACTACAGTTTTTGGTATTCCATACTTACCAGCCCAGTTTGAGAATAGCATAAATAATTGGCGCCGCAAATCGCGCTTCAGTAAACTTCTGCAAGTTTCCACTAAAAAATATTTCGTTAGCTGGTTTAATTAGCAAGTTATCGAGATTTACAGCTGAAATTCTTGATCATCTTGCGGATAAAGTAGCAGAAATGCAGCGTAAGATCGCGCACTGCAAAGGAACTTTTATCGGGTTCATTTTCCAAATAATATCGAACTCCATCAATAAATTCGACTAAAATTGGATGGAGCGATTGCATCTCCCGATCCAAAACGCAAGAGCTAATCGTAATATTTTCGGCGATGTATTCGAGCATACGCATTATTTGCAAGCGTAAAGAATCTCTTCTTCTACGTCTTCGCACATTTTCCTGCTTTTTATCTATTGCTTCGCGGATGAAGACCGCCAACTCTTCCAGTAAATCTCTTTAAATATTTGCTAGTTTACTAATTATATTTACAAAATTAACGTTATACCTCAAAGCTGTTCCGTTAATATTTCCAATAGCGTAAACAGCAGCATCTCTAATATCTACAACTTCGCATCTTAAATGGGGCACTACCAGTTTGTAGAGCGAAGTTGGACTAACGTTTGTGGGACATAGTTTATTCTCATTTTTTTCGGTGTTAAGACTGTCCGGCGAAGAACTTCAAGTTAAATTACCAAACAATTTGGAATCAGTCCAAAAAAATTAAGAATTCTTACCTTAAACTCAAATCAGGACTGGCACATCTAATAACCGGATTAGCAATTAGCGGCACAACCCTAAACGCAAACGTAATATAATTCTTCCAAAGATGAATATAAGCATCTCGTTCAGTTGGCGGCTTCCGAACCGCCGTGGCACTTCTTAAAAGCGACGCTCGATTATCGGTAAGAGGTCTAGCCGTTAAAAAAATAGATTAAGATATCCAATTATAAATTCAAAATTAATCCGCTCGAAGATTAAATACTTACGTTGGATCGACGACGGAATAAAGCGCATTTAATCGGGTAAACACAATAGGCCATGAATGCATAATCATAATCGGACAAACTTTCAATACCCTGTCGAGTAATTCGAGTAAACAAAAACTCCAAGCATCCACAACGTAAAAGTTCTTCGCTAAACCATCATCAACAATTCCAGCCGTCCACATCGACGCACTTCGATCCGCCAACCACTGCAAGTCAATCGTGGGAGTCGCCTGGAACGCGGATTTTTCCGCGGGGGTTAACAAATGGAGCGCTTTCTCCACCACTTGCTGGCAATTCTGATCGATGATATCGATCACCGCCGGATTATCCGAGCAATTCAAGATCTTGAGCAGACATTTAACTTCGCGTAGGATCAAAACGGACAATCTGCGCGACGTCAGGCGATAATTGCAAAGCGTCACCAACGCAAACGCTTCAACCAGATGGAGCACCGAAGAAATCGGCTCCGACTTTCCAATATCCGTCCGCTTAACACTTTCTTCCTTCTTCTCCGCTTTCCCATCACCATGATCCTTATTATTGAGTCGAATATTCGGAGTACCAGTCGTCGTGTTATTCATAACGGCGGATTTCCAAGCGCACAGCAACGTGCAAATCATTTTCAAACCCGGATCCAAAAGATGCGGGAACGTATCCAAGATATCCTTCGCAACAAACTGCGTCAAACCCCACAGCACGTCTTGTCGCCACTCTGGGAAGTCCACCAGCAAGCTTTGCAGACTGGAATACGACAAGCCGCGCAATTCCTCATCCATATGGACCGTCAGACGACTTAGGAGATCCACCAGCTCCACGCTACTCATTCCACTGGTCATACTATCGGGGATCAAACGCGGTACTGCCGCCACGCAAGTTCGGAACAGTTCAATCCGCGGCTTCCGCTCGCCCGTTATCATCTCATCCGGCTCCTTATTAACGTTCTGCGTGTTGGTCATCATTAACGGACGGCCGTATTGTGCGTCCAGCGCCCGTAGAATGTCCATAAACACTCGACGGACGTGCGGAAAATACGCGTTCATTCCAATACTCTTCGCCGTATCTTCCGTCAGCATTTTATTGAGGAATATCTTACGCACTCTTAGCGTGTTCCCGCTGGGAAAAACGCCCACGGATCGGGGCATCGGAGGATCACCCTCTTTTTGGAGCAGACTGTCAGCGACTACTAGGAAAGCTCGTAGTCCGATGCTCATTCGCTCCGGGGTTAATATGAGTTTGAATGGGCGACCTACGGAGAGGAGGTCGAAGACTATTTCGCGCATTGCGAAGTCTAGACGTTCTTGTGCGATGAATTGGATGATTTTGACGAAGATGTTTAAAGGGGTGTCGCGTGGGACGACTCCTTTCGAGCCTTTTGGGAAGAGGGAGTTGACGATGCTTTGTAAGCGCGATTGTGTGGCGGAGTTGCTTTCGCATTTGATGCGGATCATGTAGACCCAAAGTAGGCGATAGAGGGATTCTAGAATTTAATTTAGGGTAGTAAATTTGCGCGGGAAGGTAAATAAATTTTATTGTTACCTAAAGCGACTCGGCACATTTTCGGATCCCTGTTTTTCAAATGCGACAAGCACATGGCTAAAAAGTAGTGCCAATTTTGCAGGAAAAACTGCTTCTGGCTTACGCATAGCAAGCAAGTCACTAGAGGGAATAAAGAAAGGCGATGTTTGGATTTGGTGCTCGCATCTAAAGTTTGCGAATAAAGCATTTCGACGAAGTTTTTAAGGCATGGTACGTTTACCTCGTTTTTTACCGCCTATAACACATTCATTAATTTAACAAGGCGATTTAAAAAAATCTGCAAGCAACTTACAGCCGCTACAGGCACTAGGATCTCCACAAATAGCCCAGCTAACGCATGTTTGATATCCTTGTCTTTAACTTCCAAAAAGTACTGAGCGCATTCTTGCATAAACTGAAAGGATGCCTCGAATTCCTCAATTGGGACCATTTTTACCCGGAAGAATTTCATCCCCATCAAGAGACTAATTATGCTTTGAGTGGTGCTCGGTAAGCTTGACTCCCGAGTGCGTAGCTCTTTTAATTCGGTCATAAATCTTGTGCGTACCGACATAAATCGGGATTGCGCTAATACGCCGATTACCTCGGCGTATAAATCGGATATCATGTGCATGTTCGCACTGTTCGGGCTATTTGGCATTCTGAACATAATTTAATTGAATAAAAAAATGGGGAATATAAAGGTTAGTTGGATTTACCCTTCATGATATTTGAAATGTTTCAAAGCGAGGCTTTCGATGTATTGTACTAAATCCTCATGTCCCGGATGGAAGGACAATTGTTTTAATACCTCGATTAAAACGAGGCAAAATATGAATTCGACGGCTAGATCTCGCTTTTCTTTGCGGATGTCAGCCTCGGATTTTTCGACGACTTCGGCAGTATTTCCAGCAACAATGTTAATAATACTATAAGAAATTATTGTTGTATTACCACTTTCCGATTGGAAGATATTTTATTTTATATTTATTTTACAAAAAAAACTCTTCAATAGATAAATTTAAAATTTAAAAATTGACCAATCGTAAACTATTGCTACAAAATCGATTAATTTTGATTGGATCAAACTTTAATTATATGCTAAAAAATCCTACAAATTTTGTTTGGGTGAAATTGATGTTATTCACTTGTTAAAATGACTAGATGTTTACTATAAAAAAATCCTGGAACCAGACCAACTGTTTATCCTTTTTTACAAAGTTCCAGTCTTGTTAGAGATGATTTATGCCCAAGAGAAACATTTACCTTATTTTCAAATATACTAAATAAGCTATTATAAAAAAAATCGCATAAATCACTTTTTTGTGCACTTGTTTTGTGGTCTTATCTGCCCAATTATCTTCCGGCAAGATAGGTAAATCGATTTTTAAAAGCCCATTTACATTTTACAGATAAGAGCGGAGCGCCGGAGCAAAAAAACTTGTTTTCAACTAACATGTGAAGTCGTGCGTGAAATATCCACAAAAACTAAATTCCAAATTTTTATTAGGTGCTAAACGGCTGATAAAAGTTCGGCAGTTTTTTCAACGGATGTTATTGTCATATTATGTAATAGTTTTTATCGGGATGCAAATTTATGGGGCAAAAAGTACATTGGAATTTTGTTTTGCTCTAAAGTGGAACGAACTCGTGAGAAAATTTCGATAAGACTAGGAAATGGTTAAATGTTTTAATTTTTTAGGGATTTTCTGAAAAATTTCAAGGAAGTGTATGTTCTAAGAATTAAAATAATTAATGATTTCCTAATTGGTTCTGTAATTTCGTCTTTCGAGGTCATTCTAAATTAAAATATCTCATAAAATCGACGCACAAAGGGGTTAAAACGCCTTAATACTAATCTTACCTTTTCTGTTTGATATCAGACTTCTTTTGCTCTGGATTGGAAACTTCAGACATTTGCCTCTCGTACCAGGAAAACAGAGCCCTTAGTAGGGAAGGTAAACAATGTTCAGCTACTGATCCAAAAGCACTCAGCAGCTGATCAAACTGTTCATCTTCGCCGCGTTGTAGAGATTTACACAATTGCTTTTCCTAAACACAAACACCATAAATAAAATAAAATAAACGCAAATATAAAACTATAGTTTAAAATACCTGTGGCTCTGTTAAAACAAATTCAATTTTCTTTTCCGCCAGCACTGTAAAGTCCGCGAAAAGACTCCGCATTACAAATTCACCGGGGCGAATATCCATGTCCATGGTGTAGCCTAATATTATAGGTGGAGCCCGTTCTTTCTGCGCTCCCCAAGGCAAAAGCAGCCCTTTATTGATTGATGAAATGTTGGTCAGCTTTTTCTCAGAGCCTATAAATTATTCATTAATTATTAACACAAATGAAAACTAGTTTACTAAAGCGTTTAGCTACCTGAAGAAAATATTGGTAAGCTACCAATATTTTCACCTTCGCTTCCAACGGATAATGCATGTATTGTGGACTCAGATAAAGTGCTTTTTTCGGTGATAAACGAAGCAGACGTATGATCGCTATGCGTATCAGAACAAACACTGTGCGATCCTTCGATATCGGAGTCGTTTGATAATAAATCTAAAATCGATTATACATTAATATAAAATAGTACAAATTATCTAGGTGGATTATACCTGCATCACCTGCAGTTTCCATTATATTATCAGACATTATAATCACTTTGTTTATCACTTATTTACTCATTGTTGTTTATTTTGATAATTAACCTACAAGTTGTAAACGTCATCGGTGACAGCTGTCAGATGGAAGAAAACAACACGTGTGAAGTTAGTTGTATTTTAAAAATTAATTAATAAATATATAGAAATAAATATATAATTGTATTTAATTTAATTGTTAGATATGCTATTTATAAAAATAATTTTAAATCATTAGCAAACAATAGTAATTAATAATTTGTATTGTATTTTTATCATAATAAAAACAGTACTACCAACAATAGTAAAAAATAGTTTTAGTATGACAGATGTGTTTGACATAACCTGTCAAAATTTTATCCATATTTTAAATAAAAATGTATAATAAACATGTAGTGCTAGTGCTATTTATATCATGTATCCACTTAAATCAGTGCACCCACATAAAAGGCTCCTTCAAATCGGACGAATTTTTCAAATTCCTAGTAAAGTTTGGTTTTCAAAAAACTGATCGACATCAACCTGAAGCAACTTATGGATATATCTTTGGAAACATCACATCCAAGCAGAAGTTTTCCGTTCCGATAACGCTGGCCGTTTTGGACAGATCATACTTCTTGGACTACTACAAGAACCGAGTGGTTTACAATCGCAGTAAAGCTTGCAAGCGAATGTTCAGCAAGTTCATGAACAGAGCTTACGATTACCATTGCCACGACGATGCTAATGATTATTTGCGCCGCATTCCATGTCCGAAGGGACAGATTTGCGTGGACGAGGATCGACCATGGCATGTGGTCAAGAACCATCAATTCACGTATGTGATCGAGAACTTCAAACAGCCCTCGTAAGTAACTTTGATTTGTACAAGAGTAAAATTATATGAAACTATGTGTTGTAGTTTCTGGTACGTATCGATGGTAGCATGCTACCTCAACACTACCACTTGTGACTGGGAATATTACGATACACACCACAAACCGTACGAAATCGATTACGATATATGGCTTGTTAATGGTAACCCAAACAATTCAGCATACAGTACCTTAACATACCAGTTTTCATTTGATAGACAAAATACTTTAGAATTATATTTGTTATTTTGGTTGTGTTACATGGTTTTGGTGCCATTACAATGTCACGCAGTCAAAACGCAAAAGCATCCAGTTACCAAACTGTTCACCGCTAGTCTATTACTCGATTTTGTTGCACTGTGTTTCATCTTGATCCACACCCTCAAATACGCTTTGGATGGTGAAGGATTCCCTAAACTAGCGATGACTGGCGATATATTTGATATACTTTCACGGGTATACATTATTTAACTTGCAATTAATTAGCAATTCATTCTTCTTCTTGTAGACGTCATTTATGTTACTGTTGTTATTGCTAGCGAAAGGATGGGCTGTTACTAGACTAGAATTAAGTTGGAAACCGCTAGTTTTCGCTATTTGGTTGTGTTATGGAATTGTGCATATACTTTTATACGTTTGGAATTTGGTAACTAAATTAATTAGTTTAAATTAGATTGAGCAATATATTTTTGTGTCTAGACGGAAGTGGATATAATAGAAGACATAGATGAGTACCAGACATGGCCCGGCTGGTTGATTATCGTATTTCGAACTCTGATAATGATATGGTTCCTACATGAACTTCGCACGACAATGCTGTACGAGCACAACACACAGAAATTGAATTTCCTGCTACATTTCGGGGCATCTAGTCTTGTTTGGTTCATTTATTTGCCAATTCTCGCATTGATTGCGCTACATGTGTCAGCTTTATGGCGCTTCAAGTTACTATTAGGTATGTCTCGATTTAAATCGTATTAAAGTGGAGTATAATTGTTTTTTTTAGGTATAACATATTCAGCCGACTGTTTCGCATATTGCGTGATGGCGCATTTGTTGTGGCCCACGCGGTCCGAGCAGTATTTCTTGTTAAAAGGTCCATCTTCGGCCGATTTGGAAGAGTTGGACGAGTTCAATGAAGCGCCACATATTGTGAACAATTCGTACACTTCGTTAAGTAGTTTAGGTTCAGCTGAAATATGCAGGTTGGACGATCAGTCGAAAGCGAAACTAATCGCTGCATAAATGATATTCGAAAACTATTGTGATTTTTACTATTTTATGATTTTATCCTATATTTATTTGTTTTTAGAATTTAAACGAGCTGAGATTATTTTAAATGTCGGTTGTTATTTAATTGTTAACGCTTTGTTTTGATAGATATCGATTTATTTTTAATGCCAAAAGTATTTTGATCCGTTTCTTAATTAAGTATGTAAATATGTAAATAAGATAATGCACATAAACATTGCACCTTGTCCGTATAAAATTAATTAATAGAGATATTAACGAATTTTTGTACCTAACTTATATTGCTCAATGTTATTGTGAGAACTTGTTTGAATTACTTATAACGGTGTTTGATGGAAAATGTTTGTCCCACACGACACTTTGTTGAACTGTTATCATATTTTCTAGCACTACGTGCCAAGTTAAAATACCTCATAAAACTTGGTAATACTTAATGAACAATTGTTTGTACTTTTATACGTTTTATGAAGTATTTCTAGTTTAAATAGCACTTTAATCGACTGTCCCTTAATGTGACAGTATAATATGTTTAATTGTATAAGTATTAAATTTGTTACTGTTGCAACTAGAATTTATTTACAATCTAGATAAATATTTGTAGATCACATAACGCGATTCAATGTAGAATCCAATTAGATTCACTAAAATTAGTTTTGTGTCTTAGAAGAGTGTCAATTTAAAGTTTAAACCACATCGATCAATTTAATGTTACAAAATGCAAATATTCTTATAATGCAAACTTTAAAAATAAATTACTATAACAATTTAAGTCCATTTGTTATTTTATCAATCGTTTCAGTAGCACCCGGCCCGATTCCAACCGCGGTCAACGTGCCGGTTTCAACTTGCGTCCGACCAGCATCGCAAACAACACACGCATTCAAATTCGCCCCCAACGCCTTGTCGTATAAATCCCGCAAAATGTCCTCATTGTCAACCTTCAGGACAATTTTCGGCTGTCCGTATCGCAACCAAGTCTTTAACGACGGGTTGGAAGTTTCTAGGGAGGATTTATACAATAAGATTGAAGCATGTGCCGCTTGCGACGCGATTTTACCGCGACCCATATTCAAATCGGTGCGAATAATTAGCACCATTTTAGTACTACCGAAACTAGTAAATGTTTTTAGAATGTTTTGCAGCATTTTAACTATGAACTTTAATATACGCTTACACCACATTTGTTACGTAATCTTCAGCTTCTTGTCCTGGTGATCATTCATGCACTTTTTGAAGTCTTGCACCTGATTCTGGCACTTTCTCCAGTCTTGTGTGGACGCTATACATTCCTGTCGATAATTTAAAAATAACGTAAGTACAATTTATAATTATATTGATCAATTAACTTTCTCACCTGCACTGCATAATGCAATTTAATACAACCAGTTCGCTTTAACATTTCCTCGACTGGATCCGATATTTCTTGTGCTCCATGACTCATATTTTAATTTAATTTTGAAGTTTTTCAAAAATTTTGACAAGTACTTAATAACATAACCTTACTTTTACTAGTAAATGTGGTTTTCGGTTAGGCAACCAGTAATACACGCATTAATGGCAGTTGCAGTGAAAATATGTCAAATATTTGTTTGTGGAATGGTGCTTTTCATAAATTACTTTACATTTATATTGGAAAGTAGTCATAAATGATAGCTAAGATCAATGTTTGCTAATGGTCAGTATTACTTGTACCTGCTCTTTAATAAGTGATAAAAGTTTTACTTGTTATAAGGTTAGTAACTATTTATATAGGTTATAATTTTTGTATTTTAATATTTAAATTACACATAATTACATTGCATGTATCGTATGCTAATTATCGTCCAGCATTGTTTACTCCTTCTCCTAATAACACTAATTTTTGGACTTAAATTATCAATTAGATAACTCGTTAGAAAGATTACACAGCAAAAAGCAACGTAAAAAAGTCTATAGATAATCGAACACTCCCACAAAATAGCTATAGTTTAGTCTACAGATCACAATCCAAATCTTATACAACATTAATAGCTTTGTAATTAACCCGAAATAAAATTCAAGGTTTCCCAATCAAGTCCAAGACGTAAAAAAAATCGAAAACTAAATTGTTTTTGCTTTCAGGTAGCAATGGGTGACCCGAGGGGTGATCAAAACCAACAAGACCAACAAGAGGAGCCTCTCATTGGGGTAATCGATGCTGGAACTAGGACGGTAAAATTCTGCGTGTTTCGCAATCAGCATTCTAAGGAAATCGCGGAGCATGCCATCGACGTTGTATCGCACACCCCACAAGAGGGATGGCTCGAACAAGACCCTTTAGAAATTTTGAACAATGCGATAACGTGTATGCGAGAAGTTGTAAACAAATTAGGTTCTCAAGGTAAGCCAATAAGCAAATATTTATGTATTAATAGTTATTAGATTATCGCAATCTTATCAATGATTTGAATACAATTCGCTTAATTCAATGCGCATTAATTATTATTCACGCGGCTATATTCGAATTTATCATGCTAATTATTCCTAATATTAGTGATTCATTTATGGAATTTTTAAGAAACTTTTCGATAAATTTGGTCAATAAAATTGACCGATAAAAATTGGAACAATAACGTGGACTTTGAAATTAAACTTAAAAACATTTTCTTTATCAGCAAAAAATATTGTAACTATTGGAATAACAAATCAGAGAGAAACGACAATTCTATGGGACAAAACCACCGGCCAACCATTATACAATGCAATTGGTACTTAAATTAACGCAACTTAATTTTTATAATTAATTAGAATAATTCCAGTTTGGAATGACATTAGAACCGACTCAACGGTCGATATCGTATTGGCCAAAGTGCCCGACAATAATACAAACTATTTCAAACCAATTTGCGGTCTTCCAATTTCGCCCTATTTTAGTGCGTTTAAAGTCAAATGGCTAGTGCACAAATCCCACGAGGTACGAAAAGCAATCCGTAACAAAAAATGCATGTTTGGAACGGTCGACTCTTGGCTACTATGGGTGCGTTTAAAACAATTATATAAATCGTAGAAATTGTACGAAAAAAATTGCAGAATTTAACTGGCGGTGCTGACGGCGGTGTTCATGCGACCGATGTGACGAATGCGTCTCGGACGTTTCTTATGAACATTGAAACGCTGAATTGGGACCCACTGCTTTTGCATACTTTTAAAATACCTCAGGAAATATTGCCGGAGATTCGAAGTAGTTCGGAAATTTATGGGAAAATTGCTAAGGGGTATCCTTTGGAGGATATTCCAATTTCAGGGGTAAAAAATATTCCACTTGAGATTGATTGCATTTTTAAAGTGTAATTTAGATTTTAGGTAATCAGCAATCGGCTTTGGTTGGACAGGGGTGTTTCAAAGAAGGCCAAGCTAAAAATACCTATCGAAGCGGGTGCTTTTTACTTTACAATACCGGAACTTCGGTTCGTAATTAGACAAACTATAATTAAGAAAATAAATTGTGATTTAATTTTCAGAGGGTGCAATCAACGCATGGTCTAGTCACAACGGTCGCCTACAAATTTGGTTCATCTCCGACTGTCTACGCATTAGAAGGTATGAATAATGGCAAGGCCTCAATCTTTTTTTAACATAAAAATCCAGCTAGAAATATTTAACTAATGAGTTCTATTTATATTAATATATATTTCTGTAAATTATATTTTTAAATATTATGCAATTTACGTCCATATAACGGGAAAACGTGTAACACTATGTTTTGCTGGTTGCCTATAGTTTACATTTTTCAAAATTTACAGGGAGTGTGGCGGTGGCTGGGGCGGCAATGAACTGGCTTCGCGACAATATGGGTTTCATCCAAAACGTACAGGAAGACACTGAATCGCTAGCACAAGAAGTCTTCAATACGGGCGATGTATACTTTGTGCCGGCTTTTAAAGGACTGTACGCCCCCTATTGGCGAAAGGATGCTAGAGGGTGTGTAAGTTTTGCTTTTATTTTGCATGCTTCATTTAAAACTAGTTGAAATTTCGCTAAATATATAAAAATTTGCAGGACAATTTGCGGTTTGACGGCGTTTTCGACGAAGCAACACATAGTTCGGGCTGCTTTGGAAGCAGTTTGTTTTCAAACTAGAGATATTCTTGAAGCAATGGATAAAGACTGTGGGATTCCGTTGACAAAATTGCATGTGGATGGTAAAATGACGACAAATAATTTACTGATGCAGCTACAAGTAATATCATACTTTACTGTTTGACTATTTTTATTAAATTAATTTAATTATAGGCGGATATTAGTGGGACGCCCGTAATAAGAGCACAATCTCAAGATATCACCGCATTGGGTACAGCAATTGCTGCTGGTTCAGCTGCTGGCATTGATGTGTGGGATATCAGCTCCGAGAAAAGAGAAATTGTTCCTAGCGATACATTCCTACCAACATCCACCGAAGATGGTAATTAATTTAAATATTGCGATAATTTTAACTAGAAAATAATGTTACAGAACGAGATGCTCGATACACAAAGTGGAAGATGGCTGTACAGCGCTCGTTAGGTTGGGCTATGCCGAAGAAGACTTCAGACATGACAGGTTTGTATTAAAGTGTTTAGATTGAAGTAGATTTATAATTTTAATTAATTGTTTTAGAGGAACGATTCCGATTGTTGGCAAGTTTGCCTGGAAGCTTATACATAATTGGAAGTTTCGGTTTAATAGCGTTATCGCAGTACATCGCGGAGTTGTAGAGTATTTTTAAATAACTGCTGTTATGGACATAATTATCTCAAACGTTTTATGTACAGGTTGCAATATTATTGTGTAGTATAATTTTTAGGCGCCTTTGACAATTAGTAATAGTTATTTACATTCAGTTCAAGATATTTTGTTCATAATACTTTTATACAAAACTTGTTTTATTCTTATGTTGTTGATTAATATTGTACTTAATTGATATTATTTTGTTGTGGTTGAATAAAATTGTTTTTAGAGAAAAATCGACTGCCTATTGTTAATGCGAACATGATAAGGAAATGTGTAATTTTCTATTAACGCAATGTAGTCACACAATTAAAATTTCTTTATTTCGATAATGACTACTAAAAGTGTTTACATACATACATAAATACTGACTGCTATGTATTTATAACAAAGATAGAATATAAAAGTAAAATGTATGTACAATATACTAACGAGATAATCATAATTATCGCTATAGGAAGCACTCGAGTGTAATAACAGGAAATAGTGGACAATAATATTAATTTTAAAATAAATGCTTTTTGGTATAAAAATATCAAAACGTAATGATTAATAGACTTAAAAATACGGCCCTTCTTGCTGAAGGTAATTCTTAACGAGCGACGGTAACGGCAAATTCGGTATATCATTAATATTCGTGCACTGTCGAATTACAAAGCGACAAAGATATTTCAGTGACCTCACACTCGTGTATCTCGATAACGGATACAAAAGTCTAATTGGAAAATTCGGATTATTATCATCTCTATTTTTAGAATAACAATAAATACCATTCTCCGATATTTTGATAGCGCGTTCTATCAACTCGGTGATGGTTCCGTCGGTTTCTTTGTCAAACAAACTATAACGCCCGCTAATATATTCAATGCGACTATGCAATGTTTTACCGACACTACGAAATGTAATTGAGAACAAATAACTAGTGGAGGACGAATCACGGATTAGGAAGGAACCATCTTTGGTACCTCGAAGGCGGTCTTCAGCTTCAGTTCGGGTTAAAGGGCCCCAGTACCAGCAACAATTCGCTAAACTTGCTATTTCTTCGGTTGGTACTCGAGCGATTGGGGAAAGTTGCTGAAGGTCTCTCGCAATCGGCATTATATTGCTTATTGACTAATAGAAAAAATTGTTTACTCATTTTGTTTGCGGGAAATGTTTCGTTTTCATATAAAAAATAATAAATGGCGCAAAAATGATTGGTTTGGATACTTACTACTGCTGGGTGTTCCATAATACTCGGCGAACTTATATCTTCGATTAGCACATAGCAATCTTGTGTGCGAACGGGATCCAGCGTGTAGATATTTTCACTGCGTTCAACTGCAGTTCCCAAATTAATCTATATAAACCAATAATTGATTAATCACAAATAGAATTCGGTTGATTAAAGGATATTACTCTGTGATTTTGTAAATCAGCTGCAGATCTGTTTGTTGTGTTGCGATAAACACAGTTTTTCATGCGAGTGTGCATTTTTTTCAAACTCTTGCGAAAACTATTTCGTGATCGCAGATAGCTGGTATCCTCATTATCAGTGCGTAAAGTGCTTTGTTGGTTGTCAATTCCATTAGTTGGTTTCCGTATTGTTAAATGCGTTAAACGATAAATCCAGCTTTTGGATTTTTTATTGTTGTTATTTGGTTGTTCCATATTTTTCCAGTTTGCCTTATGGTGTTGATGCTAATCACTTTGGAATTAAACTACACATATTAAATGGACTGTTTAAATGCTGAATTCATGCAAATTAATTTGAATCGCTATTAAAAACACAACTAAAAATGGTATTTATCACAAAACGATAAAACTGACAATTATATCCGGAGTTGAACTCACCACCGCCATCTAGATTTTTTATTTGACATCCACTTTTTTGAATTTGTACATTTATTACAATAAATATACATTAAAATATAACAAACGCATTATTATATTCAATAATAAACGTAATAATTAATGTTTAATTAAAGTATCTTAATATTAATTAAAAAAATGCTTACCAAAGAAAACAAAAAGACCATGGTATGTGTCTAAAGTTGCACATAAATTGTTTTGCTGCAATCAAATCACACAGATAATTTAAACCAACTATAAATGTATGTAATTAAACTTATTAACATATTTTAATTTAATTGTTAATCAAGTAGTGGCGTTATACAAGAAGTCGTGTGTTTAGACACACAAACTATGAAAGGAATTATTCTGACAGCTACTGTCATCTGTCATGTTAGTAAACTATTATTTATAATAAATAAAATGTAGTAGATTGAAGTGCGTTTTCGACCCCGGATCAACTTGAATCTCAGTTTATGAAAACTTTTAAGTAGTCAGTGCTAAAATGGAAGATGAAATTGCGGAGCATATAAGACAAAAAGACTGGAGTAAAGTGGTAGAAATCTACACGAAACTATTACAGAATCCGCAGATAAATAAGCAAGAATTCCTCGAATATTTGTCGAACCGATCTGAAAGTCTATTCAATTTGGGAAATTATGAAGCGTCGATATCGGATTGTCAGAATATCGTCAAGACCTTAGCCCACAAACCGGAGAATCTCTATGGATCAGCGACTAGAAAACGGCTTATCCTGGCTTTATCCTTGTTGCAGCGATATCAAGGTTTGTCGCTTTTTTCATTACAAATTTATAAATAGACTTATTATTGTGTTGCATTCACTTAGCAGATCAGTGATGCTGCTTTATCATTCCATTGAACATTTTTCGAAAAAAACTTTAGTTTGCTTTGTGTTGATTTTCCTTCTTATTTTGTTTAGAAGCCGAATTGGCTGCACGAGAATGGCTGATTCTCTTAAGCGAGCTCGATGACAACACAGAATTAAAGTACTTGTTAACAAATCTTGTCGATCATTTCGCAAACTCTAGCTCGAAACTTAAATTGAAATCATTGTTAAAATCATTAGACGAACTTTCAACTAGTAACAATCGAATCTATAACAAGGTATCACAATCCAAATTCTACCTTAAAACCACCCTAATCCAAATCAATTGCATTCCAGATGAACAAATCCGAATCGCTCATTTCGTGCATTTACTGCAACGTCTCGTTCGTGGACAAACTGGAGCTGCGGGCCCATTGTCAGACCGAGACGCACGAAATGATGATTATGTCGGACGATGGGCATGATTGGTATTGGCGACCGCCGCCTAGGGGCTTCAAGAGCGAGACTTACACCCTTTGCGATAATTGGAGGGAAACGGGAAGCTGCCGATTTGGGACGCAATGTGTGCAAGCACATGGTTTGGAGGAGTTAGTGGAGTGGCGCGAGCGATTTCATTATCGCGAGATGCGGTTGCAAAGGGCTAGGGAGAAGGAACTTTTTGGTAAGACGTTTTAAATTTTATTGTGGGCTGTTTATTAAGTTTTTTTCGCGAAGGCAAATGTTTGTGAAAGTATTGTTTGCTACGGTGCCAATCAGTAAATCTTAGACAAAACATAAATACAGGCACTATTGTTTTTAGATTCAGCAAATAAAAAATCTTAAGATAATATGCGAGTAAACATCTATCGATTACATTCAGAATGCATTTTATTCCGCGATTAACTTTTATCTATTATTGGTATTCGGAAATTTAATACGATTCGTCACCTTATTTATCATCGAATTCGCTTACTCTTCAAAAATCAACAAATTCCTCGGACAATCATAAAATCCTTGGAATACCAATGACCACACTTGCTTATCGGAATTTTTAAATTCCTAACACAATCAATTTATTACGCAGGTAAATCCTACACCGAAGAATTGCTGGACAAATGGATTCAGACTTCCAACCCGAACGCATTGATGCGCGATTGCATCGATAACGTGATGTACGCTTGTTCTTCGTCGCTGATCGCGCGAGTTTCTTCTAAAAACAGCGAGTACGAGTGGATATTTTCGCTGCAATCATGCCTCCCACTAAAGGCAATCGCATTGTTGCAAGACACTCATCGCAACTATTTCTCCGTGAATAACATTGAAATAAACAACTGCGCCGTTGAGATTAAGAACAATCAAGAATGGTTGAATTCCATGCGATTCGAGGAAACCAACGACGTGTTCGAGTACAAGATTAAAGTGCGTTTCAAGACCAACATTTTCGGCACGTTTCGCCAATCTGTCGTCTTCGACTTCTATGTCGAGCCAGTGCTAGTGAAACACATTTGCGTGGATGTAGTGCCCGATACAGATATTGAGAAAATCAACGAGATTCGTAAGGAGATTACGCTTTCGATCAGCGAGCGATGGACGTCGAGCAATTCTGAAATCGTGCATTTCCAATCGACTTTGGTGAGTTGCAGCGACGATTGGGAGAAATCGTTGAAAGCGATGTACCCGTGTCCGCAAGCTGAGACGTTTTTGCTGTCGCAATCGACCGTTCGCGAGAAGAAATTCACGAAAAATAATTACAGAGAGCGAATGCACGAATTGTTGTTCGTCGAGGAAATGGCGCGATATGATCTCATTGCACAATACAATTTGTCAACCAAGCTACAAATCGCGCATAGCTACATTTTGTCTCCGAATAGTATGGCTGCGAGCACTGCGAAGTATTCCAGTAATGGTGAGCTGTTTGCTTCGATTTCTTTGGGGAAGAAATTGTCAGAAGACACGTCGGAGGGCCGATTGATTCTCATGCATTGCAATACGGTTTATATTTCGTTGCCGGATTGCTCGGGAAATAAGCGAGTGGTTTATGAAGCGCTTATTGAAGATAAGGGGAAGAATACGATTTATTTGAGATTGTCTGCTGATACCGTACAACAATTGAGTAAGTTTTAATTTTGTATGTTAATTGTTGTATTTTAATTGACGATGTTTCGTAGACGTCTCGCCAGATTCGGACGTCGAAGTCCAAATCCAATTCCAATTAAATCGCATCCCTTACTGCGAATGGCATTACACTCTCGATAAAATGCCAAACTTCAAAACCATTTTCCCGGAAACTTACTTGGAGCCCAACATCCCGTGGTCCCCTTTGCGACAATGGTCGCGCTCTTTCGACAATCGCTTGAATCTCAAGCAAAAGGAAGCAGTCGTTGCCATAACCACTCCGCTCGCCGTACAATTGCCGCCAATTTTGGTGATCGGACCGTTTGGGACGGGCAAAACTTTTACTCTCGCACAGGCGATGAAAGAGTTGATCAAGGATGATTCGAATAGGATTTTATTATGCACGCATTCGAATAGCGCTGCGGATTTGTATATCAAGGACTATTTGGATGCTTGGGTGGAAGAGGGCAATGAGAATGCGAGGCCGTTGAGGATTTATTACCAGAAGCGATGGGTTACTACTGTTAATACCATAGTGCAGAAGGTGAGTTTGTTTTGGATTTTAATAATTTAAAATAATTAACAAAATTATTTGGGAATATTCTATTGCTTTAATAATTAATTGTTTGTCGGTTCGGGCACTTACGGGTAGGCAACTTGTAATACACATAATTTTATAAACGTTAAATATTTTGAAAATTACAGAACATTTTTGAAATTTTGCTGCTTAACATTTTAGTTACTTGATTCTAGTTTCCAATTAACTACAAAAATTTAGAAAAATTACTGTAATTTTCGAAATATGAAACATTTATTAAATTATGTGTATGACAAGTTGCCTATCATCGGGAATATTTTTTAATCCTAAATTTATTCACAGTACTGCAAAATCCAACTGAACGGCACCATTCGCAACTTCCAAATCCCCTCATTGGAAGACATAGCCAAACACAAAATAATCGTGGTAACTCTGTCCACATCCGTCTACTTATCCGCTTTGGGTCTTCCGCAAGGATTTTTCACCCACATTTTACTAGACGAAGCAGCACAAGCGATCGAATGCGAAACCGTCACCCCGTTAGCACTCGCTAATGAAACCACTCGCATCGTGTTAGCCGGGGATCACATGCAATTAGGGCCGGATATCTTCTCGACGTTTGCTCGAGAGCGCAACTTGCACATATCGCTGCTCGAACGCTTGTACGATCACTACCCTAGTCAATTCTCCTGTAAGATTTTGCTTTGCGAAAATTATCGCGCGCATGAAAGCATCATCCAATTCACGTCCGATTCGTTCTACGATCAGAAGCTGGTGTCCAGTAGCAAACAGCCGAAGCACACCCGCTTTTATCCGCTGACTTTTTTCACGACTCGAGGCGAAGATGTGCAAGACAAGAACAGCACAGCTTACTACAACAATTCGGAGGTGTACGAAGTGGTGGAGCGGGTGGCGGAATTAAAGCGCAGTTGGCCGGCGGAATGGGGCCAACTCAACGATCAATCCATCGGAGTGGTCACTCCGTATTCGGATCAAGTGTTCCGCATTCGATCCGAGCTGCGGAAGAAACGCATTGATAATGTGTGCGTCGAGCGCGTTTTAAACGTGCAAGGCAAACAATTCCGAGCCATTATTCTGTCGACTGTACGCACTCGTCGGACTTGTACGAGCAACTCGAAGAATTGCGAAGTGGATTATGGATTCCTATCGAACTCGAAGTTGCTGAACACCGCGATTACCCGCGCGCAGAGTTTGGTGGCGGTCGTAGGTGATCCGATTGCGCTTTGCTCGCTGGGCCGCTGCAGCAAAGTGTGGGAGCGGTTCATCCAAGTTTGCAAGGATAATGAGAGTTTGTTTGGCATCACTTGGACGCAGTTGAAGCTACAGCTGGATGGCATTGAGTTGAAGAAGATGTACACGTTGAATCCATTGGCGCCCGAGTTTATCCCGCGCAAGTACAAGGAGATGGCTTCGATTATCAAGTCGAACAGCGAGAATAAGCCGAACTTCAACCAGCCAGTTGTAGTGCCGCCCGCTGCGGCTTATCCGCCGCCGCCGGAGTTCTCGTACGTTCCGTTATTGTACCCGCCGCCGCCGCCGAGACTTATGTACAACATACCGCAGAATATCGTGCCGATTCAGCCGCCGCCGCCGATTCCGTTGAATAACGGCTTGATTTCGCCGCATTTGCGGATGGTGAACCATGCGGGAATACCGCTGACTTTGCCGCCGGTGCCACATCCAATACAGTTGCATAAAAATGAGCCCTTGTTGCCGACCACCAATAAGTTGATCCAGTTTATGAACAACGTGCATTTTCCGGAAGCGCAAGTGTTGAGCGATTGCGTCAGTTTGTTGCCGCAACACATGTCGCTGGCTGATATGCTGCAGCAGCCGCCCAATTTGCAAGAGCGTTGGTACTTGTATTTGAAGGAGACGATTGGCGTGGAGGCGGCGGAGAAGTTCAAGTATTTGCTGCATACGACCAATCAGAAAGGGTCGCGGCTTTCGAATAAGAGTATTTTCGAACGGACCGCGTCAACGCATCAGTTGAGTGAAAGTCCGACTTTTAATTGGTACGACAGTCCATCCAATCAGATTAATTTCAATAAGCCGATCTACATGCGGGAGCAATTGCCGGGAGTTGAGAATATTATCGGGATGCCCGCGCAGCAGCAGCAGCCGCCGCCCCCGTGTAATAATGTTCATGTTGGCGGCGTTCCGAATGGGTTCAAGTCGAATCCGTTGTATGGGCGACAGGTGCCGAAGCCGCAACAGGACAGTGGCGGTGCGTTGGGTAAGTCGATTAATAATGGGACGAGTGAGTTTGATTTGCAGAAACAATTGCAGCGACATGTAAATGAGGAGTTTGCTAATTTAAGTATTGGTAGTAGTAATGATAGTGAAGGCGATCAGGTTTTCAAGGCATTTATAAATAATTCAAGTAGTTCGAACCATTCGAGTTTGTCGATTAATCATGCTAGTAGTAGTGAAGGACCTCGATTTTACAAGTATTTTCATTAGGTTTGTTCATATATTATGATAATTATATTAATATAAGTAAAATTAAGAATATTGAGTGTAAATACTGTGTATATGAAAGTTTTATTGTTGTCTAGTTATATAGACTAATTAATATATATACAAAGGCTTTTTTTTACTGTCTTTATATATTATATATTTAATATTTATGGTCTCCCCTGTATCTTACAAGTATATTTACAAATATTTATTACACAATAAAGTCGTTAATGCGTTGTTTGCATTTTATTTTCTGCTAAAGTTTCTCGGCAATCTGTCGAGCGCGACAAAGTCCAATTAAAAAAAGCAATCTACTTTAATACATATTTTTATTAACAAAAAATTGAAAACAACTAATCAATTATTTACAAAAACATTTAAGTGATGCACTGATTTTAAAATGTTATCAATTGTCATATTATTAGATTTTAGTATCTCGAATTTTACTATCTATTCCAATTTAAACCTAAAATATTCCGTGCCTGAAACCAAATTTTTAATCAACTTATATCAAACAATTAAATATATTTACCGTCACAAAAACAGATTTAGCCGCATCTTTCGCACCTTGACCCGCCAAATCCGATTTACTAATAAGTTCATTAATTTGTACAGCTTCAACTAATCGGCGCTTTAAAAATATCCACGTTTGTTCATTATTAGCCGAAGTATCTTGGATCAAGTAAAGTTCGGTAGCTTTGTAAACTCCAGCGACTCCCAGTCTTCGCAAGTACCAATGCACCTAAAATTTGCAATTAGGTAATATTCCAATAAGGAATAAAAAAATATTTACATCGACTGATCGATCACCAGCATAGTAACAAATATCATCAACCATCGTGAGTAAAGTTGCTAGAGAATTAGGTACATTTGGCGGTAGGGATTGAATGGCAATTGCCTGGGGCCACTTGCTAATGTAAGGCACAATCATTTCTAAGCGATGCTGGACAGCTTTTTCGACGAGTTCGGCTGGGGCTAACTTTTCTGCATTTTCTTCATTTAACTAAAATAAAAAAAATATTTAATTGCAACAGTTTTTCAAACAAAGTATTTAAAAATCACCTTTTTTAAGACCTCAACTAATTTCGAATTGGAGGTAGTTTGAAAGTAGTGCACTAAATCCGCCCCACCTCTCGCAAAAAGCCCGTGCGTTATTCCAGGATAGCCCACAGTTTGTGCGCCCGCACTCAACGCATCCTTCGACCAGCCTAATTGCGTGACGAACGGCAATGATGCTGCTAGGATATTATTCCTGATATCCTCATCGTAATTCGTATCGTTCGCTTTCGTTGAATTGAATCTACAGCTAGTTAGCACTGAGCAATCTGCATTCAAGCAAAATAAATTGTTAAATTAGGAATAAAAAAGCGAAACTAAATTAAATGCAACTGAGATTTATTTATTTTTTCAAATCGATACATTCAACCAGCCTACTAAGTATCGAATCCATCATATCGAAACAGTTTAATGAATTGTTAAGGACTAGCACTTTATCTTCGGTGGACAGTTCTGGCACCGGTTTCCCCGAAACGACTATCGCAAGTTTGTCCGCCTCTGCTTTGTCGTCTTTTCCTTCCTCGAGGTTTTTCTTCTTCAACTTGTAGTGCGCTGTTGAAAGCTCCACCGCCTTTCTCAAAGGGTTGAAGTAGATTTCTTCCAATGTGGGCAGAAAATCCCAGATTCCCGTCACATTCTTCTCATCCCGTAGAAATAGGAATCGCAGCAAATTCAAAGTGGCCATGATTTGGTTGTGCAAATCGCACAAATCGCTTGCTTCTTTTTTCTGGAGATGGCAAAACGCGTGTAGCATGCGTTTCAGCTTCACACCGCGAAAGTAAACTGGCATATCTTCAGCTTTAAATGCGTCAGCTAGTTGTTGCTTAAACTGCGTGATGGTGAAACCAATTAAAGGGGTGTAACGCACATCGGGCACTAGATTATAAACCAACGCGTAAAATCCCCGCAGTTCGAATACTTTCAAATAATTCTCGTACACTTTCAAAGCGTCTATTCGAATGCTTTCGACATCGTTGTGAATTATAATATTCGCTAGTGCTTCATAAAACTGCGAATGGTCTTCAGAATCCAGCAGCAAATACGACAAGTTCGCATTTTCAACCGATTTTATCAGAAAACTCGCGAGTTTTATACCTTTTTCGACATACATTTGCAGATTTACTACTAAAAGTTCCGTCACCAGAAACAAACTGTTTTGAAATAAATAAGCCGAACTGTACACTTTCGGAATATGTTCGATTTCGCATTGTTCGGGAAATATCAAATAGAAGAACACAGCGGTTCCCAAATTGTTCGGCCGAAGCAGCTCGTTTTTATCCGTTTCGTATCGCTCTTCTAAATACTTGTACGGGTCGTTTATAAGCGTGAAAATAATGCGATGAAGGTTTTCAGCTATAAGTCTAGCACGGCTCTTTATGTCATCGAAAACTTCGAAGTCTAACGAGCCTAGTTGCCCTTCTAGTTGGACCAGAAATTTAGCAACCGCTTTAATCCGCTCAGAATTGATTTCGTCGGTTTTTTTAATGTAAATTACAAGATCTTTGTAGAAGAAATTAATCACTGCTTCGTACAAAGTTAGAAATTTCATCACATTTTCATCCGAATCGAGGAGTAGTTTTTCTTTGTCGCTTAAAGCCGTGTTAGTATTAAATACCGCGCGTTTTTTTAAATAGCATTGAATCGCATTAAAGGCCCATGCGAAAGAATTTACCCGCTTGTGCGAAATACGCAAAAGTGCACGTTGAAACGGTTGCAGTAAAACGATGAACTTGCGATCGTCCTCACATTCTTCGATTTCTTCTAAGAACTGCAATACAACTTCATCTGCATCCGAGTTGTCCGCAATTAATGTTATTAGTTTCACGCAACATTGGAACACTTTTTTATTAGCGATTTCGTTTTGGGATGTCAGAAATTGTGACACTATTGGCATTAAGTCCCACGAGCACGTTTTCACGTTATCGTCTTTGAGGTTTTGTCGGAAAAGTTCCAGTGGTTTTTTCGCATTGTTTTCGAGTAATAATTGTTCGATGGATTTCACAAATTCACTTTTTTCTGATGTGGTAGTCATTTTGGAGGCTTTTTATTTTACTGGCGAATGTCTGTAATGATAAGTGCACACTTGACGCGGTTCAACAAAACTGCGATCTGGAAAGGAGGATTGCAGGTTAATGCCTCCTTTCAAGATCAGATTATACTAGATTAATAAATTAGGTTCTTAAATCCGAAGTACCGTAGTGACTACATCTACATTTAATACTGCGTTAGTAAGTAAAACTTTAACGAAAAGTTGTGGACGACAAACATCACTTTGAACATTTTTATAGGTTATGTAAATTAATCAAAAATTTCAACTTACTTCGTATAGATATTCTTACAGTGGAAATTATGGTAGATAAAGACATGACTGTAGACGAGTTGTAACACAATTATACTAATTATTTATATTATCATTTTCAAGTTATCAATAATACTTTAAGTAGTTTGAAGTTTGCTGCTGTCACTAATTCTAGTAGTGGCACTCCTGGGAAAATTTATTTAACAAATAAACAATTAGTTATTTATATTGTATATTTTGATCAAAACAATTTTAACAATGGTAAAATACGTTCAATATTTAATCAATGTAATAAATTTCTACTTGAGTTGCATTTGAAATAAAATCAAATAGTGGGAACTAGAGATTTTCATTTTAGTAAGTTTGCGAATTACTTTCATGAATTAACACAAAAACCCACTAACACCACAACCCGAAAATGACAGTGACAGCTCGAGAATTATATTATTTTTGATTTTGTGGTGATATAATGAAAGTGTTCAATTATACCGGTGTTTAAATGAAGAGTTTGTGTTTAACTTTATCAAATTATGTCTACCAGATCGCAGCTAACAAAGGATTTAAATGGTATGTAGCCGGTTTCATTCAACTACTTAATGGCACAAAATTACAATGTTTACAGTACCTTCAAAGGGGAGTGTCAATACTGATGACAAATTAATTTGCATTGTTTATATTTATAAACCATTGCGGTTTTTCTAAGTAAACCCCCGACAATTAGTAACTATCTTATCTATTACCCAATTCATTTTCCAACAAAATGATTTGATATTTTTTTGCCAGTATAAATATTATTAGATTAAAACATATTAGTTTTATAAGTGGTAACTGTTGCATTGCATGTATTGTGCATTATAATTGAATGACCCAGTGACCCTCAATTTATTTAATAATAACACTCATTAATTATTATTCATCTTGTCTGCTCAAAACATTTTTTTAAGTCGTAGCACACGACGTTTAATTGATTTGATTTTGTTATTTGTTCAATGAATATGAACCGTAAGCAGGATATTTTAAACAAATATTTAGTTTGCATGTATTTGCTTTTTATTTAATCGTTAGTAAATTGTTTGTTTTCAATATTCCTTGCAGATAGTATTAAATCCTCTGTGGGAAATAAAGTGAAGATCCTTTTTAAAAATGTGGTTCGTTTGGAAACCAAAGGAGATAAGACTGAAAGTAGGGTTTTGGTAAGTGATTCAATTTTTTAACTCTTTAAATTTAATCAAAAATTGATAATATAACAGAATTTATAAGAAGTCTCTTTCATAATAGCTCTCAATATTTTATGAATGACTTACTCTTAAGAAAAATCTGATAAACTCGCCAAATCTTTTATCAGAAATTAAATTAGAAATAAATCAATATTTACATTTTTGAAATGTTCGGCAAAGTTTAGGGAATTTTAGTCCTGCGGGTTCGCGATCGCCATTCGCAGCTAACTTCACATTTCGCTTTGACAATTTAGTTTTGACATTTATCTCCGACGTTCTGTCAGTGTTTGTTGTTATTAACGTTAAATTACTAATTCAAAATGCCGCGAGCCGAAGTAGGAACCCCGAAATACATCGCAAATAAAATGAAGGCCAAGGGCCTTCAGAAATTGCGATGGTATTGTCAAATGTGCCAAAAACAGTGCCGCGATGAAAATGGGTTTAAGTGCCACACCATGTCGGAGTCCCATCAGCGGCAATTGCTCCTATTTGCTGATAATTCTCGGCGATACATCGACGATTTCTCCTACGAATTCGCAAAAGGATACACGGAAATTTTGCGAAGACAGTTTGGGCAAAAACGGGTGAACGCAAATCGCGTCTACCAGGAATACATTGCTGATCGGAATCACGTTCATATGAATGGTACTAGATGGGTTACTTTGACTGGATTCGTTAAATGGTTGGGACGAACGGGTAAAGCTATTGTGGACGAGACGGAGAAGGGTTGGTTTATTACGTACATCGATAGAGAACCGGACACGATTGAGAAAGAGGTACGTAAAACTAAGAAGGTGAAAATGGACAAAGATGACGAAGAGCGAAACATGGAGTTCATTGAAAAGCAGTCGCAAATTGCCAACGCGAAAGCAGGTCCTTCAATTGACCCTGTTTTCAATGAACTGGTGCGCGAAAATGAAGAAGAAACATTGAAGCTTGATATTAATTTGGATTCAATGAAAAAGGAAGTTCTGACACCCACACCTATTAAATGCATTTTCAAGAAACCGCTAGACGTTTTGGACATCAAGAAAAAAATAGGCCCACGAAAGCGGACGGCTTTGGACGATATTAAAGATTTCGAAGAGTCGAAAAAGGAGAAAATGAATCGAAAAGATTATTGGTTACATGAAGGAATCGTGGTGAAAGTGATGAACAAATCGTTGGGCGATAAGTATTATAAGCAAAAAGGTGTGATTCGACAAGTGGTTGATAAGTATGTTGGGATTGTAAAATTATTTGAAAGCGGGCAAAAATTGAAAATCGATCAGGAACATTTGGAAACAGTTTTGCCAGCAATTGGTAAATTTGTGCGGGTTGTTAATGGGGCGTATAGGGGTGAAAAAGCAACTTTGTTATCGTTGGACGAAAAGAATTTTTGCGTTGACATCGAAATCGCGTGTGGGGTTTTGAAGGGTAGAAAACTAAGTGGGGTGCAGTATGAAGATATTTGTAAAATTGATTCATAAAATTGTTTAATATAAGCTTGTATATAAATAATTAAATAAGAATAAATGTTTTGTAAGATGTATTGGTGTTTTGTTGGTTGCCTACATATGTCCGCGAAGTTTAAATGTTGCGCGATTTATTCAATTACTTAAAAATTACTGGAATAATTTATTCAAACTTCACTTAATTAATCTATGAACAAATTTAAAATTCTTTTAGGTGTTTTCACCATGTCGAATTTTATTGCTTACTGCAAAAGTGCCAACAAAAGTAAGTCTATTCTACTTATTGTAGTAGCAAATATTAATTTTTGAAAATATTAAAGATCGACTGCCATTTCCACTATTTGGAAATACAAGCGCTGGAGAGCAAACGAGGCAATCAGTTAAGTTTAACAATAAACGACAAGGTTTATTCATTCTTAACCGGTGAAGATTCGACATGCAGTACTGAAGTGGATAATATGATTGGTGCATTGAATAATGCAATTCGAAATATTTTCCCTACAGTACCGCTGCAACACATTATAAAAAAAGTAATAAATAATTATCAATAATGGGCATTCAAATTAAAATTGTAAATATTTATTAGATTGAAGTGATTCCCAATACGAGGTTGCAGCAATTGCGCGATTTGGAAGCGATTGCAAGTAGTCGAAGGGAAGTTGGACCATGTGGTGGATTTTCCACCCAATATGCTTGTATGTGTGATTATCACGGTATGGCGTATCGTGATGAAGTGGCCTGGGATGTTGATAATATTTATGTATCACTCAATACACGCGAATTAAGCCTTAAAGATTTCGAATATTTAGATCAAAAGTGATTTTTAAAAATATTTGAATGGAATTATTTAATTATTATGGTTAATTTTAGGGATTTGATTCCAATTATAAGTGCTTTAGAGTACAACACTTGGTTTACGAAACTACGGGCCAATCAAGTGAAGCTATCTCACGACAACATCGATAAAATCTTACACGTTTTGCGAAAATCTTTAAATTTGGAAGAAATTTACCTTGATAATTTAGGAGTTAAAGCGGATTTTGTCAATAAATTTTCGAACGTTTTGAAACTGAATCTTGGATCTGCTTTACATACTATTGATTTGTCTTTTAATCCTATTGAAGATAAAGGTGCTACATACTTGGCAGGCTGTATTCCTAGACTTAATAAGGGGCTCGTGCATATAAATCTATCCCATTGCGGATTGAGTTCGAAAGGGATAAATCATATTTCTGCTGCCCTTTCGGCCAACTCCAGCAATTTGACTACACTCACTTATCTTAATTTAAGTGGAAATAGTCTTAAAGATGATATTAGTGTAAGTATTACAATTAAAACTTCGATTTGCAATTTAAAAATTGAGTATTGTTTTTTAGAACTTGCATACGTTATTTTCCCAACAAAACGCACTGCAACACATCGATATTTCTTCTACAGATGTTATCCTGGAAAATGTAATTATTTCTAACACGATGTTTTCGATGGCAATTAAATTATTTTATTTTAGTTGTTTGGTTCGATGGTTCAAGGGTGCACGACAAACCTCGTTTATTTGAATATTTCCCGAAATCCATTCAGTAGTAAAAAGAATAAAGAAGCGCCAATTTCATTCAAGCAATTTTTCAGTACTACACTTAATCTTAAATATCTTAACATGTCTCATTGCAAGCTTCCCCAAGAAGCGCTTAAGTAAGTACCATCAAAAACGCTCTAATTTAACTAACTAAGCTATTTTACAGAAACTTATTGTTGGGTTTGGCTTGTAATGAATTTACCAAAGAAATGAACTTAGACATAAGTAATAATGGATTGGGTGGTCAGGGTGCTCACGTTCTTGAATCATGTGTTCATGGTGTTCGTTGTATTTCTAGTCTAGATATTTCTGATAACAGTACTAAATTTATTCCACTAAATTAACAAACTTAGTACATTCGAAAATTTGTTTTAGATATGGATTCAGATTTATGCAACGTAGTGTTAGCAATAAGTAAGAATAAGTCATTAAAACATTTGAATATGGGACGCAGTATGAAGAAACACATGTCGCTAATCATGGATTCGGTGGTGCAGATCATTCAAGACGACGAATGTCTATTGCAATCGTTAATCATCCCCGATTGTCGATTGCGCTCCGATTTGTTTAATTTGTTGAACGCGTTAGGTGATAATAAGTCGTTAGAAACGTTGGATATTAGTGGTAATTTAATTGGCGATTCCGGTGCTAGATTATTGGCCAAAGCTCTACAGATTAATAACAAGCTGAAAACAATCATATTTGATAAGAATAATATAACATTGCAAGGCTATCACGACATCGCGTACGCCCTCGAAAGTAACAAGAGCGTGCAATATATGCCTTTTCCGATATTCGATATCACGCCCTGCATGAAAGCATCGGCGGAACGCACCGATCTGTTGATGCGAAAAATACAAGACCTACTCAATCGAAATGTGTCGTTCAAGCAACATATGATGAATCCGGTTCCAATCCAACCGGGATTTCTACTGACATCGAAACAGCAAGTGCTAGATCGTTTGGTGAATCAAACGCAAGAGGCGATTAAGAATCTGGCTTCCGAATCCCTCGCTTCGAACAACGATATTAATCATGCGACTGGCGTTATTCAGGACGCGGAAAATGCCAAGCAATTGCTTGTGCGGTTGCAAGAAGTCGCTCAACATCGGGATGATAAGCATTTGAATCCGATTGAGGATAAGATGTTGCAAGTCGCGACTGAGATTCATGGCACTATTTGCGAATATTTACAGGTACTTTATAAATTGTTAATTCGAATTGTTGGATGTATTGTGGGGATTTTTTAGAACACCACTGATAGGATGTTGAAATGCTGCAAGGATCAATGCCCGTACGTTTTGCATGACGACCAAACCGTGCAGGATATTAAAAAGGAGTGCAAAAAGAAGAAGCAATTGCCTCTGGATTTTGTCACCACTTGTATCAAACAACAAGCGGGGGTTGAAATATTAAATCGAGTCAGGTGAGTTTACAAATCTATTTAAAAATACCTTCATACATTGCTTTGGCTTTGATTGTCTTGAAACCATTGCTGCAACCATAAACATATCCGCTTGACGTTGTCTTCGAGTTGTTCGCCGGTAGCACTGCTTAATTCATGTACAATGTTTTCATTGTACGACGATTTGGCCTCTTCAAGAATCGTTTGGAATATTTCGCAGTCAATGTTGTCTTCCAGCTTCTTCCCTGTGTATCCTCGACTGGTTAGACGATCGTAGAGCGTTGTGTTGTCGACGCGTAGTACGAAAACGACGTCGAACCAACGTTCCGGGAAAAACTCGCAACTGTGGTAATCCACGATGTTGCCACCATGGCACATTGCTTCCTCCATTCCATCCATTAGCTTATCCTCATCCAGAACGGGACACTTATAGACTTCATCGTATTCTTCCACGCAATTATTGTCAACTGCTAGTCTCGAAACTTCCAACCATCGGAAGCCCACTGCTTCCGATAATTTAGCGCAGAGTGTGGATTTTCCTACACCGGGCGTGCCAGTGATTAATATGTTGGGTGCGGCACGTTTTATCTGTTTTAAAGCTTCTAGATCCATTTTTATTTAAAGTTTAGCACATTTTATTTGACAACACAAATTATAACCTTACTTTTATATGTCAAAGTGGGAGTAGGTCTTCTTCTTCTCAAGCGCGCGAAATTTGAATATTCAAAATTGCTTGCAGGGAATTGAATGTAATGGTAGCTTCTCAGTTATCCGAGCAAGTAACTGATGAAGTGTATGAGGCATTAATGAGAAGCTATAAGATCCTTGTAGGGGATGCCAGTGCAATACGAATTGATTCGCCGCCTAGAAGATCCAGATTGAGTAGCTCCGATAGTTCGCGACATGGAAATAGCGATATTTCCATTACTGATAGCAGTCATCAATCTGACCATTCTCCGATGGTGAGTTTTAATTGCAAATTCGATATAAAATTAATTATAAATACTCATAATTTTTACAAACATGCAGAAATTGGAATATTTGAACTTAGTAAGTACAGTTTGGTGTGATGTAGCTAGATTTTGATGATTGCATTTTATTTAATGAGCGCATTTTGTGTAGGAAGTTGTAGTTAATTTTTAAAAATATTAATTCAATTTAAAACTAATTTAATTTCTTAGGCGACGCCGCATCTTTCCATAAAACGCAAAAGCTTGCACGGCCGCAAATTGCGCCCGAAATCCGTCGTCGATAGCGTCGAAGGCCTCTCCGCAGACGACATTCCAAGCCTACTACCATCCCTACCTCGCAACTCCGAGGAAGAGGATTCGGTGACCGAATTGCCTAACGCTAGCCATCAATTGCAACATCTAGTCAAAGGACGTCCGCGACGTGCCAAAACCCGCGCGCCCACTCGGCCAGTAGTGAAAGCCCCCGATGTCGTCGATTTCATGTCGCAGGATCTAGTGGAAGGTTTAGATTCGTTCTTCCGACCCGGTTCCGTGACTCCCACATCGGACGATTGCCATTCGTTCCAAGCCGATGGCAGTCCGAATCACGATTTCTCGTCGCCGAATTTGAACGATGATCGTCGCACACCAAAATTGAGCCGGAATTCGCCGCTTTTGCGGGGATTGATGACGCCGACACCGCGGTCCAGATCGATCGATAATTTGGAGAAGTGTTCGCCGGGGTTGTTGCGGCGCAATGGTAGCGATTGTTCGTCGCCGTTGACCAGACGGTTGACGGGCGACAGTTTGGTGTCGCAAGAGAGTAGTGATGGTAGTTTGACAACGGATACGTTGGATCATTCGCCTGGCGGCTCGTTGTCGAAGGAGATTTCGCCCGATGGCTCAAAAGCTGGTAAGTAATATTTATTCATTTAATGGCATTTAATTAATTTTGTTTTTCAGACGTGTCCGAGTCGTTCAAACAGATAAAATTAAAGTCAGCACCGCAGGTTGCGCCGAAACAACGACCATGGTCGATGGTGAATTCCGAAGCGAAAAATGCGGATTTGAGTTTGTTGAGCGACGGTTCGTCGCCTAATAATTCGACAGGAAATACTCCGGATTCTGCAGAAGCTTTGGATTGTTCCGAGTCGTCGTCAATAGAACGGCGTATGGCTAAAGATGTGAAGTTGAAGCGAGGAGGTACGGATTGAGTATTCTCTTCTGCTCTTGAGTTTATATTATTTATTTCCCTTATTTATTGTTTTGTTTTTCTTTTGCAAGGCATTTTACACAATTACTTTCCAGAACGAGGTGATTTCAAGTTTTTGTCCCGGTATAAGGTATTTTGTTCATTTGCTTTCTTTGCTTTTTTCAATTATTATTTGAATTTCACGTTGTGACGAGATTTTAATGAGTAGTTTTGTTTTTAAAGGGGACAACGTCTAACAAGCAAGGCCAGTCTTCGAATAGCACAGAAGAGCGACGAGATAGCAATTATAATTGTAGGGAAACTGAAGATGCACATATTAGTAGGTAACTTTCTCTATTTTAGCCTAACAAGAAATATATAAACGTAAAATCCACACGTAACTGTAGACAAATAATTACAAAAATGTGTAGAGGTTGAGACAAAAGTTGTTGTAATTTCATTACCTTTGCTCTTGTACTAGGTAACTATTTTCTTAAACTGTTCGATTTTGAATTTAAAATATTGGAAATTTTCACTGCCATTTTAATAATTATTATTATAAGAGTTAACATTCAGAGTCAGCTTGTTTTATGGCGGTGGACTAGCATTTTAACGTGTGCGACAAAAATATTTGCATTTCGCCTACTGTTTATAATTATATCGTTTGAGCTTCCTTAATTTTATTTTATTGCTTTTTCTTATTCAAGAAAATTTATGACAAAATCTGGAAACAGTATTTATTCATACGATTTTCTATTACCAATATTGTTTTTTTTTTGTTATGTGATATTATTTAAACTTTTTGATTAACATGCATTTACTGATTTAGCATTCTTTGAAACTAACAAGACTTGATTGAGTCATTCCATTATTAATTTCGGATCGTTTCCGAATTAGTTGAACAATTTTATTAAATGTAGATCTCATCTCATTTTGTGATAGTGTCTTGCTTTGATTTATTTAAATTAAAATCACTCAATTACCAATTGTTATTTTTAATACTTTGTATATAAATTGGTAATTCTTTTAAATATTGAATTTGTTCCAAAATAAAACTGTCCTATTTCTTGACGTGTATTTTATGTATTTTTTATACACTTGTAGTATAAATATGCTTCCATTTATGTACTAAATCTTTTTTATACTTTAAAAATAAATGCATTTATTATTTAATTTTGTTTATTCTACACTTTAATCCAAAAAGCTGGAACCTTTCCAAAACGCAAAGAAATCATTAATATTAATCAATATGAAGACGTTTTAAAACTGCGGAAGTTAGGGCACTTTGCCAAAGTTTACTCGAATTTATTGCACTTTGTTTTATTATTTAAAACAATTTATTAAAACGAAATAAATATAATAAATGTAATTTTGATACAAAAATTGGAATCGTTTCAACAATACTATCGTGGACAAGAAAAATGGTACCTTATATAAGATGACTCCTCGACTGGGTACCAGTTCCACCTCCAATCAATAGTACATGATTCTAAAATGCGGTTGAAACTCTCATGAAAGTTTGTCGGCATCGTAATTTAGACCAGAATAAATTATAATCCAAGTGACCAGAAAACCCGCAAACGAAGTCATGAAACCTTCTTTCGTCAACTCCCAAGCGCCCCCAAATTCCTCCTCATCTATATTTTGAAAACTACTGAAGTACACGTATATTAACCCGGCGTTAATTGCAGCAAATCTGGAATATATAGAATTAGTATCGCAAATCGCGGCGCGATTAATAACTTGCTTACAATATTAATCCTAGCAGCCCCTTCAAAGGTATTAATCCGAAACCGACGCCTAGAACAATTCCTAAAACTTGTCGTGCCCAATAAATCACGTCGAGGAACTCTTCCTAAATATTAAAACGTGCATTAACTATCCAAGTAATTTGAATGTTTATAAAATTACCTTATCGGGCCATTCTGAATTAGAAGTGAACGCTCGAGACCAAATGGACACTTCATTCACTTTCGCACTACCATTTTTCTCTACCGTTTTCGTTTTTGTACTCATATTATTGCTTTAATTAGAAATGTTCTTAAATGCACCTCATTAATTTGGTTAGACGTGAATTGTCTGTCATTATGACAGTCGGCAGCACGCGTGACGTGCCATTACGTCATAAAAATATAATAGGCAACCAACAATACATCAAAATTCAAATTATTTTATTAAAATATTTGTAATTTATTAATAATTTAATAACTATCTGAAGGATAATTATGCAAACAGCATTTGCTAACCCAGAAGTCTAAATAGTATTCTGGTATTTCATTGTCGGCAGCCACGTTTTTCAAAATATTCAAATTAAAATCTTTTTCGGAAACATTTTTTGACTTGTCTTGGGAACGAGTTACGTTTCTAATTGCTGGTTTAAAAGGCTCAGCTCTTGTTACCATCCTTTTATATGGAGTTTTAGGATTTCGTACTACTCCTTTAAACCTACGAAAAATTTATATAAAACGAGTTTTTCATTTTGCAATTTAAATTACATTTTTTCGTGGATATTTTTATCTAAACCAAGAGGTACTTCTTTTGGTACATAATCCATGTTCCTTAATCGATACAAATCCTCCTGTTTTTGCAGAAGTTTTGAATTTGGGAACATGTAGGGAACAGGGCATTTAATTTTTGCGTTCTCGTTATAAGTTTTTCGCAGCTTTTTCATATAATCTGTCCAAGGCATTGCCGACAACATTTTTTCAATTGCCGATAACTCACTTGAAACAATTATTATGTAGCATTATTAACATAATTAGCAATAAAATAAATACTGAGTCCCATGCTTTGATAAAACGCCTTCAATTTGCTTCGTTCGCAACAAATGGTGTCTATCAAATATTCCCGATAAAACATTGTTAATATTTTTCTTGTCCTGTTTAGGATGGTTTGGCTTTTGCACCTCAAACTCGTCTCTTAATATATGAGCCATAATAATGCTCATCTTCTTAATTTTTCGCCTTTCTTCGAAAATTTGCTTCATACATTTCACTTTCCGCACCTAAATTATTTTAAATTAAATCGCGCTCAAATAATTCGCTAGTTACTTTATAGCCTCGCCAAAGCGTTTGTATTTTCGTCGCTTTCTCATCGTAAAACTTAACAACCATATGCTTGTAATATTCCAATAAAATTTCGGGCAAATGAATTTTAACCAAATAGCGGCGAAAGTTTTTCTGAATTATTGTCGCACTTTTGTTCCAGTGTTTGATCATATTTCGAACTCGAGTTCCGCGCCATACTTTTTGAATTTTGACTGCCGCGGAATATTTTTGCTTTTCTGATTTGTGTTGCGCTCTTCGCAAATTAAATTATTACAATTAACATGAAGTGCAGATATAATTATTACATACGCATATTTGTGAAAAATATCTTCGTCAACATTATAACTATCGTCAAATAGATAATAAACTGATGCCATTATGAAATATTAATTAAGAGACTTGAAGTGCACTTGCTAAGATTTAAAATAATGTATTGTTGGTTGCATACGTTTACGTTACGAAAAAGATGATTTTATTAAAAATATAAAAACTAGTTCGCCAATCGGCAATAATTAAACATTAAATTAATAATACCTCAATTTTTTTCGTGCCTCACATGTCGGATTACACATTTCCCAAACCCACAGGACCACAACTCATCTTCCTGCCACTTCAAACTGCGAACGAAACCATTATGCTCCGAATTGCGATACAATTCTTCCAAGCGATTGTTTTCGCAACTTAAAATTACCACGTCTTTTGTATCGCCGCAAACTGCAAGTTGGTTCGAATTTGTGCTGAACGCGATGCGATAAATATTCGCATCGAAACAGTGCAAAGTGTGGACGAATTCTTTCGGCACACGTCTGTCCAGTAAGTATACATCGCCTGCTTGAGTTGCAACTGCTGCATAATTCGAATCCAATTGGTTGCTTGCAATGCTTGTCAAAGAGCTAAATTCGTTGGTGTACAAAACTAGAAATTTATATTTAAAAACTTGTCGAATACTTTTGAATAAAACTAACCAGTCGCCGGAGTAGCGAGTCTGGTGTCCCAAATGCAAGAGATTCTATCGGAGCCAGCTGATAGGAACAAGTTTGAGGAATCCTTTATCGAATCCACTGAATTGATTGCTTCTAAGTGGTAGTTTCTATAAGTCCAGCAAATTGTAAGCAATTTGCTCAAACTAAATTAAACAATTAAATTGACTTACTCATATCTAATGATGGGCTTCTTCTCTAGATTATTTATATCCCAAATATTCAGATATCTACCAGAGCAAGTCAGAACTTCCGACGAGTTCTCCCAAACCGCGATTTGCGGTATTCTTTCAGCATGTTTGAAGCACAAAATTGGTTGCAGCTTCGGGGTGTCTTTGATTTTATTGAGAATCGTTAAAGTTCCAGTATCTTCAGCTAACGCAATCGTGTCGTCGTTGATAAACTTGCCATCGCTGCTGGTTGCATAAATATAGTAATTTGAGTATTTGAAGTCCTCCATTTCTTTGGCGTTTGCAAACTGCAATAATGTGCCTTCCCAAAACGTACCCGTAACGTTTGAAGCTCCAAGGATTGACTCGCCTAATTAAACGATTAATATGAGGCATTTTAGTTTTAGATAGTTAATGTAATCTTACCATTCTTGTTAAAATCAATAAAGAACAGGTAATCGTATACACATGGAATTGTGGAAAACGTTGGTTGAACATCCAGTGGTTTATTAGGTGGAAATACGACGGTACCTAACACATTGGATCGAATATCCACTGAAGTCATGGTGAAGGAGTTATTCACTTTTTATTTAAAATAAAGTAGGGTTATGTACTAAATCTTGAAACACCTTTAGGGGAAAAATTAAAGTCACTAAAAAAATGTTTTTTAGGGAGTTTAATTTTTCCCCTAATCAGTATGTCAAAAGAATTGTTACAAGGTTAAACAAATTATGATATTTTCCAAGATATCGTTAAATTACTGCACAAAGAAGACTACATCAACACCCACAGCACTTTACAAATACTTAATGAGGCAGTGCAATAAGCTGCCAAGTGGTCCGAAGCAACATTACAAATTTATGATATTGCAGGTTAGTTTTAAAAATATTTCTTTAAATTTCATACTAATTAATCAATTACCGGTATTATAGAGCTTTAAACAGCACGTTAATGAGAGCGACCCTGAACGCATCCGGCAAATCATCGAAAGATCCTACGAAGACGCCGACTGGATTTTAAAAAAGTACCTAGAAACGTGAACATGTTCACCGTACCGCTAGCCACGAGTCTGATTGTCATTAGCAATGAAAAATTCTGGGAAGCAGTCACATTATACCACAATCGACCCCATATAGTCAACCGTAAGTTAGTCGCAGTTTTACCAGTCCTATTTTACGAAATACGCTTCGAAAGCCCTACCATAACACATGTAAAAGAACTTTTCACCGCTTCGGCCGTATTGTACGAAAGCAGACGACTCAAAGCATTAACCAAAGACAATATTACTGTAGAATTTATTACAAATATCGTACAGGCTTACGATAAGAACGTAAAGCTAATCGAATCTAATTTAGAAGACTTTGCGAACGCTACAACCGGCGTTTACATTTCTGTCCGAATTCTGCTGCCAAAATATGCGAACACGCCCGAAACCATTGAAGTCGCCGTACTGGACAAAGATAGCACTACTGCGTATTTTATAGCGGGTAATGGAGCCGTAGCTCCCCCGTTTTCCTACGAATTCCAACTCACGCCCGACGAGTTCAAACTAGTCGTCAACTCAATCGAAGACGCTGATACCACACAAGCTGGTTGGTTAGCCGATAAACTATTCCCGAAACTGCTCAAGTGGACGGAAGACAATTTAGACACTAATAAGAATACTATCCAATCATTATCCCTCATTGCGACCGATGACTACTATCAGACGTACACCAGCCTAAAAGGTAAGTATGCCGACAAACTCGTAAAAGAATGGCCTAATCAAGCCACAACCGATCCACAAAAATACGTATTCGAAGACTTGGCAATCGCCAGTTATCTGATTTGCGTTTGGAAGAAGTACTGTGCGACCAGTCGCGTTAAATTTGCAGATTGCGGCTGCGGAAATGGATTGCTAGTTTACGTTTTGAACCAGGAAGGCTTCGAAGGGTTTGGTTTGGATATTCGGAAGCGCCAAACTTGGGAAATGTACCCGAAAGAAACCAAATTACTCGAAGAAACGGTGGATTCGAGTACGCGGTTTGCAGATTGCACTTGGCTGATTGGCAATCATTCGGATGAGCTTACGCCTTGGATCCCAATCATCGCGCTTAAAAGCTCGCGATACTGCAACTTCTTTGTTCTGCCTTGTTGTCCGTTTGATTTGGATGGAAGGAAGTTTATCCGAACGAATTCGAGAGTTAGTCAGTACAGCGATTATTTGACGTATGTTGAAGAGTTGTGCAAGCTTTGCGGATTCGACACCAAAGTTGATAAGCTGCGAATACCTTCGACGAAACGCACATGTTTTGTGGGCATTCGCAATAATTTCAAAGTGGATGAAATTAAATTAGCGATCGATGGATTTATTGAAGAGCGTTGCATTCCGAATGTGAATAAGTTTGCTGTTAGGGAGAAGCAGGAGAAGGTGCGGAATTGCACGCAAGTTGATCCTTGTATTCTTAGACGCATCGTGCATGGTTGTATTGAAAAATTGTTAGAGGTTGAGGATTTTATCGATACGGAATTGGGGGATAAATGGAATAAAGGAGGTGCTATTAAAATGGATCAACTGGTACAATGTATTGCGAAAGAGGATTTGGTGAAGATTAAAAATGAATGTGGGGGTTTTCAGACATTGTTACGCAATCATCGGTATTTGTTTGATCTGTCTGATGGGGTTGTTCGGATACGGCAGCCGTTTAGATTGAGCGATGTGACTGTGAAGTATAAAGGTAAACCGTGTTGGTTTTTTAAGAACCATCCCGATGGGTGCCTTTTTGATAGCGAAACTTGTGCGTATAAGCATTAAGTGTTAGTAATAAATAAACGATATATTTATAATTGAAGTAGATTCTGATTGGTTCCTTTGATTTCCTTTATATTCCAAAAAATCATGTGGTGGCTAAAATTTAGAAATTTTATTTTATTATTATTTAAATCAATATATGAGAGCATCTTTTCTATAGATGAGTTTATAATTTTGTTTACGAATTAAATGGACAATCCATGTTCCAAACTATAATTGTAATTGCATCATATCTTCAAAAGTAAATTTAAACAATCTTTAAAAAATACTCTTTCATCGGTTTGGCTAATAGTATTAAGTATTGCACTAATTATTGAAATATTTGGCAAATCGTATTGAGATAAATTATCGAGAGTGAGTGGCCAAATGTAAGACAAGAATAAGACGTGCGAGAATAAGTGCGACACGCATTAAAAAGAAGAAGGAGCGAAGTGCGTTTGAAACTGTGCGTTACTGAATCCACCAACTAGGTCATCGTCAACGTTTCCGCCAGCCAGCGGCTTCGTAACGTCGAGCACAAATAACAAAATGTAAATGCAAAAAACTTAAGACAGGCAACCAATTGTAATGACGAGATGTCTACCTTACCTTATGAAAACTTGAGAATTGTAGAAAATAGTCTAGGGGCTATTCGACTAAATTTCGCTGTAATTTTATTGTGGTATTGTAGAGTGTTTGCCACTACTATACCACAATTAGATTTCTGTGAGTGTTTTTTTATGTACCGGTGTTATTTTCGATTTTTTTAAGAAAATCTCCACTACCAGAGTTACTTGTAATCAACTTTCACACTGAACTGTAATAGAATTTTTTAAATTTAATTTAAAAAAAAATTAAATTTCAACAAAAATCTTCTGAAACTACGAAATTAATGGAAATAAATGTACTTTAATATGTATGACACAGCATGAAAGAGTATATTTTACATTATTAGTAATTATTGCACTATCTATTCTATGTAAATATCTTCAACGGGGTAAGCAGTCTCGATAAACTTTTGATAGAACCTTTGGAAGGCACGTCTGAAACAACTTATATAACAACCATGATTCAATATAGATAGGTTGGCTTGAAGCCCGAGTCTACGCACGCGGGAATTTAATGCCATTTGAAATTTGTCTCGCAAAACACGAACTAAACCGAGCACCTACCGAACATTTACCCGCGAATTCTAAGATGTTTGAATGTAAACACGTGTCGCTGTGTTGGATTGCAAGCCTCAAGCCATTTTTCAATTAACTGCTTCTTCTTGGGAAATCGATGATAACGAATATTACGGCCCTTGGTTTTCTTATTGTTGTTTTTACAAACTTTCACTGCACAACCAGGCATTATCACTTTTGAATATATTTTCACCGTGAATATAACAATGTAAATACAAGTATAACCTCAAATTTATTTCAATTGTCATGTAAAATCTTAAGCAGCGTCTGCATTCATAACTTTATTTAAAGCAAGTTTGTTTAAAACCCAATTTAAATAAAAAAACTCGCTCTAAAGTTGTTTTAACTGACTAATGAAACAATTTAAAGATTATTTACATTTATCAACATCATTAATGTGATTAAGTTTAATTATTTTGCTTCAAGTAAATCGCTAAATGTAAATACCACCTAAGCTGTAAATGTTAAATTTTAAACGCAAATCGAGAAAGATCGTGCATGTTCGATAGTTGCGAATTGCGCATAAATGACGAATTTGGGCCCTCGATCGAGCCAACCTTATGTTTATTGAATCATGATAACAACATCCAATCAATAATGTGCAAAAATACAAACCCCACTGCTTCGGCCACAGGTCTTGTAGAGTCTGTGCCTCGAAACACGTGACAAGCAAACCTTTGCAAAGTAGGGTGTTTGGTAATAAATCCTAAATAGCGGTGATCTCGAGGATGAAATGCACAAAATGATACGTTCTTCAGCGAGTAGAAATAGTCTATGCACGGCTCATGGTGCTAAAAAAATCAACGCCATCAAAAAATCCACCCTAGGAAGAATACTCACATTTCGTTTTCGCCTATCGACCATCCGCAGGCCTTGATCGGAAACTTCCAAAGTGCACGGTTGCGGATCCGGCTCCGAATCGCAAGTGCCAAGAACTCTTCGCACCGCTTGACAAACCACCGAAGTCCCTTTATGAGCCAATGTCTCCACTGATCCCAAATACCCTAATAAATATCGTTCCCGTCTTCCATGCTCGCAAGCCGAATCCCAATCGGAATAATCACTATCGACCGCATACGCTGACGGAAAAATCCCCATCCGCCCCGACCGCAAATTAACACCTGAAATAATCGCTTGGATGATTTTACTGAATACTTGTTTGCTAGATAATTATAATGTATAACAGTAAAATCAGTGATTTGCATCACCTTCGCTCCACAAATCATCCGCCTCCTTCTGTACGTAAATCGGATCTCCAATCTCGACTTCAATCTCGTCCTCATGTCGTGGGATAAATTTGTGAAGACCGCGATGAGTGGCTTCCAGAAGGTCGACTTCATTGTACAGCACGCCGCCCCCCACACAGGACGGCGAGATGCCCATCAATGGAGACATGGATTTGGGACCATCCGTCCCACTTGGAGAATGTGCAGTGCTGTGGCCACTATCCGCATCCGTTAGCAGTCTATCCGAATCCGGAGAGTCGGTGTCCCATAAATAGCCGCATTTTAATACTAAGATTGAGCTTGGACCGCTGCTACTCGCCGTTCCCAATTCGTCTGCTAGAGACATCTCTCTGGTGAATTGATGTTGTGCATTAAAGAGCGCCGCTGGAAATTAAACGTATTGGAGAAACTTTGGGGTTGTATGGTGGAAGCTTACGTTTTTTGTTTTTGGGGATTTCTGGTAGTTTTCGTCGTCGTCGTTCGCCGCCACTTAGAGGAGCCGTGCCGGGATGACTACACGGGAATCCACCTTTAGCTCCAGAAGGATTGGATTCGCCTTGGATATCACAGTCTGTGTCGGGGTCGCTTTTGGAAGACGTCGGCGACTCTTCATCGACGAGAACATCGTGAACCAAGCTGAATTGGAGCAATCGATAGGTAAGTTTTTGGTGGTGAATCATTTGCGGTTTTTTCGGGATTCTTTGGATGGGGATTTCGGGTGTTTAGTACTTACGAGTAAAACGGTGTAGAGTTGTTTGTATGTGTTGTAGGAATTTTTTCAAAGCTGTGTCTAAATTCCTCAAACTCCGTGTCTGCCATGTTTGTTGTCACCTCCGGACTATTATTGATTCCGGTGGCGTGGCGTCGGCGCCTGCATGAAATCTTGTTGCGCTGCCGACGCTTCCCTTGCCTATCCCTTTATATTAAAGGGAAAGGTCTTGATCTTTGCGTATTCCTTGTCGTAACTCACTTACCCGTTAAATCGACTTACAGATTCATTGAATGATATGCATATTGAATTAGAAGATTGTATATGTTATAATTAGGTCGCATTGTCTGAAAATGGGGATACAAGACGTCTTTTGAGGATGTCGTTTAGATCTGACCCATTTTACTTTGTATTTTAGTTGGAGCACTGGAGCAAGACCTTAATTTCTTGAACTTGCTAAACAAATTTAATGCAGTTTTAACGAAGTTAAAGTTGGATTTTCCAGCTCGATATCCGCAATAACTTTCTTGGTATATTAATTTTATTTTGCGTTATAAATAGTCCAATAATAAATGACCAACTGTAATTAAACTTGCAGAGCTATTTGTTTTTCGAACAAAAGAGCCAATATCTAAAGTCAAATGTTTAAGAAACGTGCAGTGATAGAAAGACTCCGGATGTTGAAGAGGGTTTATGGTTTATTCAACGAGAATGAATATAACGGTTTCAATTACTTTACTTTTCTGTCTGTGATGCAGAAGCTCTGGAGACGATGAAATCCACCCACCGCCCCCATGTTGCGGGTGGGATCGGATACTTCACTTTATAAATTCCCTAACAGGTTCGAAAGCTTCCTTCCAACTGATATACGATGATTAACAGCATCCACGTCTTTCTTAATGAGTTGGATGACTGATGGTCTACTTCTTATATTCAACAGGTTCTATTTATGGAAATAGTAGCTCAATATCTGGAAGCCTCTATATTATATCGCCGAATTTTTTTTACAATATTCCCCCCGACAAATTTAATTAGAAAAATAAATCCTTAAAGAAACGGATATCTTCGAATCGCAGTAAAAAATTCGGAATCGCGCTAAAACGTTGATTCTGCTAATCAAACACAGTCGATGCGCACGTTCCACCAATTTATTAGCCGCATCAGAAACATATAAAGCTGACACGAAGAACTTGCTACCACTTCTGTTACGTGCTAGTGAAGGTGCTAACTTAGAACGCAAAATGAGTGGTTCCGGAAAACCTTTGCTCGGCCTTTGGCTCTATCGGAGTGGCGAACAAGAATGGAATTATAAGGAAGATAGTCCGATTACCATGAAAAATCAGGTACTTGATGTTTTATTGCGCTTAATTAATGTGGTAAAACGCAAAATCTGATCTGCGACTCATTTTACATGCCAAATTAACTACAATTTTAGTCTAAAGAGTCTCCAACGACGGCGAACCAAACGCCACAAGCGCCCGAAAAGTTGGAAAAACTTTCGGTAATTTTCACGCTGAAGAACCAAGTCGGAGGCTTGGTTGGCGCTTTGCAAGCGTTCCAAGATTTGGGTATTAATGTGCAGCATATTGAGTCTAGGCCTTCGCAAACCAGCGACAATCAAGTGGACTTTTTGGTGGATTTTGAATGCGAGAAGCGCAAATTGGAGCAGTTGGGCAGGATGCTGAAGAGGGAAGTGCTCACAATGGTGATTGGAAACTATGGTGATGGACAGGAGAGTGAATTTCCTCCGCCAACGCCATTATCTGCCACCACTAGTTTTGGTAAGGGTTGAATTGGTTTTATATTCATTTAATTCAAGTGAGTAAAAGGGTTTTTCATACGGATTTATTGCAGTTTCCTGATCGCTTTTATTTATTAGACGCTTTAAAAGCTAATGCTTCTAATAAAATTCTTTGTTATCAAATAATTTCGCCATTAACGTTAAACGCGCATAAAAATGTGGCATTATAGCTTACTAAATTGATTTTAGTTATTATTTCGTACATTTATGATTTTGTAACTATAAATACTTTTATGATAATATTCTTTTTATGCGGCGATATTTCTTAGACTTTGATGAAATGCCATGGTTTCCGAAGAAAATTTCTGAAATTGATAATGCGCAAAATGTTTTGATGTATGGGAGCGATTTGGATGCGGACCATCCGGGATTTAAGGATCCGATTTATCGGGTGCGGCGGGAGCAGTTCTTCCGAATTGCCATGAACTACAAACAGTACGAATAATATTTTTTTTTTATGAAAAATTGTTAGCATTTTGATGTTTATAGTGGTCAAGCTATTCCAAGAGTCCAGTACACACCTGAAGAAATCAAAACCTGGTAAGTAATACCATTTATTGAATTTACAGCAATTTTTACAAATTTTTGGGATTCCGCTCATTTAAAAAATCAAAATTAAATGTCGAAAAATTCCTCGCGTTCTCAAAAATCAATATCCATCTTCTATAAATATCTACCTATTCTATTTCCGCTCAATCTCCAATTTTTGCCAATTAATTAAGTTTGCCAAAGACTCAGAAAGCAATTAACTCTCTAAATTGATTTGAAGGGGTACGGTGTTCCGTGAGCTGCACAAACTGTACTTGGAGCACGCTTGCCAAGAGTATCTGGAGAATTGGCCACAATTGGTCAAATATTGCGGATATAGAGAAGACAATGTGCCACAATTACAGGATCTCAACGTTTTCTTGAAAAGAAAAACCGGATTCCAATTGCGACCTGTTGCTGGTTACCTAAGTCCTCGAGATTTTCTTTCAGGACTGGCTTTTCGAGTGTTCCATTGTACGCAGTATATTCGACATTCTTCGGAGCCGTTCTACACTCCTGAACCGTAATTTTGAAATATTTTCGAAAATATGTGGTATAGAAATTAGGCAACCAGTAATACAAATATTTACTATGCGGGACAAAATTGTCCGGGACATAATAATTAAAAAAAATATATTTAATTAACTGTACCATATATTTTCGATAGTTTTAGGTAGTTTTATTCTAAATATGTTGTTTTTTCCAATAAAAGGGATTGTTGCCATGAATTGCTGGGCCATATGCCCTTACTTGCGAATCCAAGTTTTGCGCAATTTTCGCAAGAGTTAGGACTAGCTTCTTTGGGCGCTTCTGAAGAAGATGTTAATAAACTTGCAACAGTAATTAATATTTAATACTTCACTACTATTTTTGACCATTTTTTTGTAGCTTTATTTCTTTACGGTAGAATTTGGTTTGTGCAAACAGGATGGCGAATTAAAAGTTTATGGAGCGGGACTATTGAGTTCGGTTTCAGAACTAAAACATGCGATTAGCAGTCCTGATAAAGTGAAACGTTTGGATCCGGACCTAACTTGCCTACAGGAATGCATTATTACTGATTACCAACTTGGTTACTGGTATACGGATACTTTCGAAGAAGCGAAGGAAAAAATTAGGTACCCCTCAATTAATTATTTAAAATAGTTAATTAACTAAATAATTTTTTTCAGAACTTTTGCTGATGGTATTCAGAAGCCTTTCGGCCTTCGTTACAATCCCTACACTCAAAGTGTGGATGTTTTGAGCAATGAGAAGAAGATTACTGCTTTAGTTTCAGAACTGCGAGGCGATTTGTGTATAGTGAACAGCGCACTGAAGAAAATTTCTGCACGCGATTCCACTTTAGATGTGAACCGAATTGCCACGTTATTGCAAACTGGATGGATAAAGGAACATGGAAATTTGATAGAGGAGGAAGGAGCCGAAAATGGAGTGGAATTGGAAGTGGAACCAAAAATTGCAAACTAATTTAAATCTATACTAGCTAAATGTGTTTATTGTGTATATAAAATATAATCCGTGTATTTAATGTTGTATTAGTGCAATAAATTTGTGCAATGATATTAATAATTTGTTTTTCTTTAAATAAGTTTTTAAAATTTGAATTTTCCCCGCAAAGTAAAATGTTTTACTGGTTGCCTATTCAATTCAATACAAATTTGATCTCTACAGTTGGCAACATTGACCAGAACTGTCAGTTTGATAATGGCCAAGGTGAATGCTGGAAACTGAACTTTATTGCATTATTTTATTTCTATTTAAATTAAAATGGGTGGATCGCCTAGTAGAACGCGAAAATTAATAGTAGAAAATGACGATCCAACTAGTGTCATTAAAGTATCAGATGATGTGGTCGAACGGATTAGAGGAAATCAAAATCAACGTAAGTGAACTTCAAGTTAACCTAAAAATTGTAAATCGGTCAAATACAACTCATTTGCTCTATAATCTCGTTAAAAATATTGTTAACAACGTTATTGCATCAATGTCAAGTTTGTTTAGACTAATTGTAGTTTTTATATTGTTATTGTGTGTTATGTAATCGCATATTTATTTACTATTCAACAAAAGCAATTCCATTGAACGAGCCGCAAGCAACTTGGTCTAATCCGGCTCAGCCGCAAGTTGGAGGACCAGGCGGCTATTTGTACGAGCCTAGTTTAACATCATTGCAAATCCGACAGGACAATGTGGCCGAGTTGAAGAAAAACGATGACTACTGGCAGAAGCGTGTAAGAAATGTGGAGAAGAACCAGCGGAAAATGAACGAAGTTATGGATCAAGAGTACAACAAAGCTGTAATAATATTAAATAGTAGAGGGAAGTAATAAATACAAATTGTAATTTCAGCTGCAAGAATTTCAAGGCAAAACTCAATCCCCAGCTAAAAAATTCCAGCCTCCATGCCAAGACACAAAACGCGCGGTTCTGGAGTGCTACAAAAAGAATCCGAACGAAACGATGAACTGTGCAAAATTAGTTCAAGCTTTCCAAGAGTGTGTTGATTTGAAGCGAACCGACGTCATTTCAAATCGAGGCTAGTTGGAACTGGATTAAAGTAAATAGAAACGTTAATCATGTAATTTTATTAGAGAGCTTTTTTCCTGTTATTCTATATTGATTTGTAAATATTATAACAATCAAACATAGTTTATTATGAATGAACATCCTAAGTGCAGTGCTAATAAGTTTATTCGGGTAACAAATCATCGCCCAATTCTTCGTTACCGAAATCGTCAAAATCCAGCGGCTTTCCCGCTCCAGTTCTGGGTCGAAATGGTTGCGGTCCCAATGGATCGGAATAGCTGGCGTCTACATTTTGCTGTCCAAATCCGGAGTCGATACTGCCAGTGCTACTTTGAATTCTTAATCTGGAAGAGCGCAAGTTGCGATTGCCAGAAGTCATTGGGCTTTTGAGGGGGCCATTTTCGGGTACTGGACTGAATCCGGAGCCTGCTCGCGAGGATAGGCCGCTGTTGCTTCGCCGGGAACCTGGAACAAGCAAAGGTAAGAATTTTTTCTATCGAAACAATTTTTAAAAATTATTTTAACTTTAACTGAACATCTTATTTGAAACGAAGGTATATTTTTATAATTACCTGGGCGACTACTGTTTACGCGATCCCGCACTTCCTTACTCTTTTCCAGCTTTTTCAACTCCATAATATAATCTTGCGCTTCGCGCATTCCCAAATCGCTACAGAGTCGTACCAAAAATCGTAGACACTCCGTATTTTCCGGAAATTGATTATGAATGTCTTGGTATAAAATAAGCGCTTTGTGCATATTTCCACTACGCCGATAACAACCCGCAACCATCATGTTCCACTTTGGTTCATTTGGTTGCATTTGCGCTGCTTTTTCAAAATAAGTCAAAGCTTTCTCAACAACTTGCATTTCGATGTAATAAGAACCCAACCATTCAATCACTGATAAATTAGATGGGTAATATCTGAAAGACTAAAAGAATTGATGAAGCGCGAATTTAATTATTGAATAATTTAATTATTACATCGATATGATAATGATGCGCTTGTTGCTTATCGCCCTCATGATCATAAAGCTCGCCAAGCTTCTGCAAAGCACTGGCGTCTGTTGGTGTCAACCCAAGCAGCTGCTGATATGTATCAGCTGCAGCTTCACTATCGCCGATTAATTCCAACAAACTGGCGATGTGATAAACAACTGATGGTAAAAGTGCGAGTGATCCTGAAAATCGCTGGAAGCAAGCTAATGCTTCAGTGTATTGTCCTTGTCGTTTCAGTGTGAGACCTAAATTATAAATTGCTTCAAAATGTGTAGGATCAATTTCAAGTGCGCTCTCAAAACATTGAATTGCTTCGTCTATTTCGTTTTTGCTCAAAAGGCAGGCGCCCAAATTTACGAACCCATCGGCGATTTTTATTGGGGATTTTTTTATGGTTTCTGCGTATTTTAGAGCGTTTTCTAAATCTCCTTGCTGAAATTATTGTCATGTTTAATTGGAATATTCCAATTTAGTCGAAATATTTTCAAATATTTGTTATTAAATATTATACACAATTTCGAGAAATATTTCAAAACCAAAATTGCAGGAACATCCTGAATTTCATTAATTGCATAAATACCAAGTAGTAAATGAAGCTCAAATTGATAGAAGCATTTATAGCAATATTTGAATCCTTTTCAAACGCTTTCAGTGTGTTCACTGCTTCCGGCAATTGCTTTTGTTTCAGGTACATCACTGCTTTGTTAATTTCCAAATCAGCAGCCAATTTTCCATACTCTGAATTTTTTATTGCGCTAACGCACCAATCATATCCTATCCAATTAAATAAATTATTATTATTATTTAAAATAATTAAACAAAATAAATTAAATACCTTCACTAAAACTATCCTCCACTAAAGGAGCAATTAATTTAGCTGCAGTTAAAATGCAGTATTCCGCATCTTTTCGTTTTGCTATTTCATAGTTATGCAAATCATCGTTTCGAATTGCACTAGCAATTAATGCATCCTCAGGATTATCCTAGGAAAAATATTCAACAACTAAGAATCTAATTTTGTTTCTCAATTTACTTGTTCAATAGTGTATTTATCTTCATCTTCCGCATCCAAAGGAACAGATAGTAACATCGAAAAAGCGGTGCGCATTCGATCGCGGTCTTCAAGAGCGCGACAGCAAACAATTAAATGTAAACCAGCTCGATGGCAAGCTTGTTCACTCATTATGTACTCCAAACTGGAGACTGCTTCTTCCCACTGGCCCATTTTTATGAAGACCATCGCAATGTTGTGCATGATTTTAATTCTATAAAAATTAGTTCATTGAATAATTTGCTTGGCAATAGAAATTATGTATCAAAATTCATAAAAATCGGGTTCCGATTGAACCGTTTAAAAAATAAATCAAATTACTATCTTTAATAGAAAAAATACCTGAGATTTTTTTGTGTAGAAGGCACCTGATCTAAAGCCATGCGAAAAAGTTTCAAAGCCATCTGAAATTGGCCCTGCTTGAAATAAATGTTGCCCATATTGACTTTCAATCTGTGCGCGTTTGAGAACATGCGATTTTTTATAATCATTTGATAAGTATTTATTGCTTCGGTGTACAATTCATTAGCTGCATATTGATTCCCTAAAGTGAAAAGCACCTACAAATTTTCTTCTTTTTTAAAACAACTCTTTTCCAATTAAAAAATATTTACAGAATAAGTCAAATCAATATTGTGATGATCTCCCAAAGCAGCTTGCTCTTGCATCCGAATTAAGCTGCGCTCCTTACTGGAAGCTTCCTTAGCTTTAGTCAAAGCTTTCCTGTATTCTCCCAAACTATTCGCAATGCAAGCTTCTTCAACCAATTCCATAATTTTGACTTCTTGGTGCTTAATCTTCTCTTCAGGTCTGCAATAATTTAAATATATTTAGCAATCGGGGACAACGCATTGCAAAATATTACGAATCCTCTTTTTGCAATTCCAAAGGAGGTGTTGCAGCATTCCCAGCTTGGTTTAAAGGATCAAACGGTTTGCCATGCGAGGTGTAACCAGCTCCTCGAACAGCCGTCATTGGTCGGTTCACCAAGTCCATTCCAGTTCCTGGACGAAACCCAGTGCCAGGTTTGAAACCTGTCCCAGGTTTTAATTGGGTGTTTGGCTTGAAATTGGTGGTGGGTTTGAAACCTGTGCCAGCGCGGCTGTAACCCGATCCGGGTTTGTACGGGGTTTTCGGAGCTGCGCTCCCTTGTCTTAGGAACTAAAATTATGCGGTTGAAAATTTGGAATTTTAGTGGATTTTTATTACCTCAGTTGATGCTCCTAAATGCATGATTGGTTTAGGCGTCGATAATCGGTGTGCCATTATTTCGTTGAATTTTAAATTCGAATTACTATTGCTGTCTTCGTCATCATTTGAAATTGATAGATCAAATTCTTGCACTTTGTTTTGAAAATCAGACGACTGCAATTGTAATGCAGTCATGTTTATTTGTTTTAATGCTGTATTAATTAGAACGGGAAAATTGCTATTCAATGGGGATTTGAACGAATTTTACTACGATACAAACATTTGGTACGATCGATTTATATTTCGTGCCATTGGATGTATGTTTGGTTGCATACATTTTCTTTCCAAAATTTAATGGAGTACATTTTTTTTTATTTTGACAGATTTTACACAATTTATAGGTTAAGTGACAATTATTTGAAATCCGTCGGAATTAAATGGACAATTTTGAAACTATTTTTCTTGCATACAATTTTTTTTCGACCGGTACGTGTCTATATAAATATTGACTGCATTTTATTTTTAATCAATATAAGAGATATTAAATTAAAGGGACGCAAGGAAGTGGATGCATTCAATTTAAAGCAATTTTCTGCTTCGTTATGAAACGGCACTCGAAAAATAAAACCATTGTTTAATAACATTGTTGCTAATTATTTATTGAATTAATATATGTATGTATGTATAAGTAAAATCGGGTGGCAAATAAACAATCAAGTTCTTTAACTAATGCAGAAAAGCAAATACAATGTCTTATTTATTTTTTATTTCGTTATAAATGAATAATCAATATAAAAGTTTTCCATTATTAGTCAAGAACAGATTTGAAGCGATATGCATGGCAAAGTTACATACTCATCCTTTGGTGTTTACTGTACATTTGAATTGCAATCTACCATGTATATGAAAAGCATTTGTACTGACTGATCTCAAAAGAAAAATCTGAATCATTTTTTGGTAAAGAACTCGTTTTAATATACAGAGCGAACCTTTCGCGATCGCCCTGTATATTATTACAAAACCGTTGTCAATCTTCCGGATTAATTTAATCCGCTAACAGATAATAGATAGTTACATAAATCAATAAACAAACATTCACTTACAATGCACAATGATTAAAGGTATGATTATTTTTAATTTGTACTTCATTATACAAAACATTCATTTTTTTCTTTCTAAAAATTATAACATAAAACATAACTTTCATCACAGAATATCTATAATTAGTAGTAAATATATATTACGAGAATATGAAAATCTGTACAATTTCTAAAGCTAATATTGTTTTAAATTGTAAAATAAAACAATCTTTTTTTGTCTTACATTTAATCAGGTTGTTTCTTTTTTTTTGTATATAGTATTTCTATATACTAAATATATTATATATTATTAACACAGAAAATAACTTCAGCCACACGCATTTTCACAAAAAATGTCTTCATTTTCAGTGCGCTTAACGTTATATCCCTTTAAGTATGGCCTAAATCAGTCTCTTTTATTCATTTCATTTTCAATATTACACATTACATTTTATTTCGTACGGTTCTTAGCAATTGGTCATGTTGATATATTGACTGATCAGGCGGAGACTGAAAATTAAATATAAATTAAAATACTTTTAATATAAAATGTTAACAATAGCAAATAGACCGAGCGCATTGTATCTACATTAAGCTAGGACGAACAAATGCAACTAGCTAATCTTATCTAGATTAAATTTGCACAAAAAAAGCCGAACCTTACTTAACCCGTTCTATGATGTGACTTACCGTGATTTCCGTAATGACGGCACGTTTCGTATAGGGCGAAACACATCTCTGCGGTGACGTTGTAATCCTCTGCCGTTTATTGTTGTTTAAATTATTGGCGTTGGCGACAACAGATGCAAGGTTTAAATCAGTACTGGGCGGCCGTTTCATCGATTTCCTAATAATAGTCGTCGTACTTGAATTATCAATTGTGACAGTCTTATATTTAACATGGTATTGTTTGTTTGGGGAGCAGCTTTCAGTCGTGCTGGAACAGTCTTGATTCTCATAATATACTTGTGGACTGGGTGTTGAGCGCATATCGGACCCCGGCGAAGGCAAGTTTCTCACTAGATGTGTGACAGCTTCATCCACCATCTTCGGATCTTCCACAAGATCCAGCGAATCCTCACTCGACGACAACGATGCCGCCATCAGCTAAAACATTTTCAAAAAAACATTAAACTTTCCCGCCAATTCGACTAGGCGACATTTCATTACATTTGGAAGAGTGGTATTGTTGATTAAAGCGGCATATCGCTTCTTCATTTCGTTAATCATTTGCTGGCCCTCTGGTTCCGAAACCAGCGTGTTCACGCAGACGAAGCTCTCAACCGTTCCCTGATCGTCAATCTCCAAATAACCAAACGTCCTCAAATATATAAACTGACCGTTACGTGAAATCAAACGGTAACACGATGATCCTCTACTCTCGCCTCTATCATACACTGCAATCAAATCACAATTTCATTAAGCGGAAATTACAAAATAGTGGCCGAGCAAAATTGGATGCGAGGTTTAGTAGTACAATTACAAATTGTGTTTTGAAAATTTAGCTTGGTTTCCTATAGTCATATTTTTAATTAGTGTTAATTAAACTGTAAATTAAAGTTCAAATAACTAGGCTTTTATAGTTTTATTATGTTTTAAATTTCGGTATTTATTTTATGTACAATAAAAGTTTTATATATTGAAATAAATAACTTGCAATTAGTTTGTTATTGTTTTTTTAATTAAAACTGAATCATTAAATGCAGTTTTGCATGTATTGAACTCAAATATGAAATATAATAAGGATTTATTTATATTATTATTATTAATATAATTATTAATTAATTGTTTATTGATTATTTAATAGGTATATTAATTTAGTATACTGTACGAGCCAGGCTCCGTACAGTCAGCGCCTTTATGTGCGCGCGACTCATACAGTATACAATTTTCAGTTTTAAATTTATTAGACTTTAAACCACCATAAGTTTGATCAATCAATTCATCTATTAATATTCATAATTAAAAACTTGTATTAAAACATAATTCTATTCATGTAAAATAAAAACCATCATGATAAATAAATATACTAGAAAATTAAAGCAAACGTATAATTAAGAATTAACATCCAATAATAAATTCATTGAAATCCTATTAATTTACCATTAAAAATTCATGGAAAATTACTAATACGCCAATAATTTTTAAAACATTGTTAAAGCTCCTCTCGGAAAAACCACATTTTCCCATTAAAAAAAAATCAAGAGAATAAAAACCATGACCGTAAACGCAAACCATTCATTACACACGCAAATGATATTTTTTATTAGAAAATCGTACTCACTTTGTCTTAAAGCTATCATGACCCAACGAACATCATCTCGGTGCATGTACTTGAATGCCGAATGTCCCGAAACTTCATCAATCATATACCCAGCAATGAGCGATATCCTTTGGTCGCAATTTATGATTCGTCCATCAATTAAATGTCGCGTAATATATTCGTCCTTGGATGCCTCCATCAATTTCTCCTTTAACGGTTCTGGACGACAAACTTTTACCAAAAACACCAGAATCTACCAAACAAATTGTCAAACCAATAAATAATCCAATTATTAGTAATAGAATATTATTACATCGTTAGATAAAGAAGAGCTTGTCGAACCAGCTTCCGGACTGCTAGAACTACCCGGCGAAGACATTCCATCGCCATTCACATGGTCATGCCGATGCATGCCCATTAATTTGACCGGTTCGTAAACCGCGGATTCGGAACGTGGTCCGGCTCGTTTCAGTCGAATATTGAAATATTTCCTCCATTCCGTCTCCATTGCACCCTCACTCGTTAAATAAGTGCGAAGTCTTTCATGGTCGTCAGCCATGGTTATATTGAATAAAGATTGACCCATTAGATCAGTCTAAAATAATTTATTGTCATAAGGGGGTTGTTTTATGTTTGGGGGTTTTTAAAGTAGTACCTGTAAATGTCCTAAAATATTCTCCACGGTGTTGGAAACGTATACGATTTTTCCATTCGAAGAAAGTATTAGTAAAAAGCCTCCCAATTGATCGCAAACTAACTGATCAAGTATGTTTTGGTCAATATGTTTTGGTAATTCAAAGTTTCCGTTTGCTTTGCATTTTGTTAATGCTGAAAAAACTAAGTTGTTGTATCTTGTATTAAAAGTTTTTTGGAATATATTTCATTTTATAAAATTAACACGTTAGTATTTAGAAGAGATTTTAATATTATTTATTAAATATATTAAAAAGGCGAATTAATTATGATATTTATAATTATTTATTTATTATTTTATTTATTTAGACCATTAATTCAAAAAAAAGGTTAGTTAAAGTTCTAATTTGTTTCACATTCTGTGGGTACATTTTTTGGGCGACCTTTTCACGTGGCTGGTAAGAAAAGAAAAAAGTTTTAAAAATATTCTAGAGGTGTAATTAAAAATTTCGAGAGAAACTAAAATAAAAAAGTATACCAATTTATTTATTTTGTCTTCTCATTAATTAGCAAACGCAAATCTAAATTACTGTTTGCAAAAGTATCTCGTCTTTTAAAAAATACCATTAGACATTTCCTATCGTCCTCATTATAAAAGTGAGGTGTTTTAACAAAACACTTCCTTTGACCATTTGAGCTTTCCTTCACGTATAGCACGTGAACTCCCTTAAATAAATCTATCTTTGAAATCGAAAAAATATTGTCTTATGCGATCAATTGTATCATTTTTCAAATTAATTCCAAGAGTGGATCTAAATTAAAAATTTGATACAATATATCATTGAAATACAACATATAATAAATATCGAATTTGAAGTTGATTAAAAGCCCTATTAATAGTAGAATGAAACATACAATATCTTTAATTTAAAATTAATTATAAGTTAATCAATAAATAACATCATTTAATTTAATTAAACATGACAATGATAATAGATAAAAGGTACGTAATAAAATTTATCTAAAAATAAAATAATGCAAGTTTCCATAAATGCTTCGAAATCGTCTAATATCGATATAATAAGCAATCAAAATGATAATAGAAATTTATCAATAATTCCTTTTGTTCAATGTTGTAGAGATAAACAATATTCAAGGCAAAACACTTTTGTAGATTCGTTTTGCGCTAAAAGAATAAATAAACAACAAACTAGTTTAGCTAATGCAATATAAATATTTTTCAAATTGATCGAAATTCAAAGTCAAAGGCTATTTTGGTTTATAAAGTCGTGCTTTTGACAAGTTTCAGATTGTTTTCCATTAAAAGTACAAATTATGCTTACGTATTTACTTTAATTACTTTGCAGCAAAACTAATTAAAACAATGTTCTTTATTCAATGAAATGAGTGAAAATACATTGTTACTTATTTCTTACATAAATTTAGATGCAGATCAACAAAATTAACTTATAACTCATTAAATATATTAATTACGATCGCTTGCAGTTGCTTAACCCAATTAAAATATATTCGATAATGTTGTTATTTAGAAATAAATATAGTAATAAATTCGCTTGGATTCCAGTCAAAAATTATCTGCGTTCACATGATATCAAAACTAATCTATGTTTGTTTACAGTCTACTTTTTTTTCGTACATTGTAATAATATTTCGCCTTGATAAAAGTAATTTGCATGCAACACATTGACAAACAAGAGAAAATGTCGACTTACTGTGATATATTCTTAAATATGTAGCTGCCAGTCTAAGAATGCTCGTTTTGTCCATTCGCTTAGCACTTCGGGCTACCATTGGTACTAAAGTTGCAAGTTCGGTTATAAGTGAATTTATTTTGTCTCTCCTATTTTTTTCTGCCTTATTTCGACTCTCCCTGCTATTACTGAAACGAAAAAAACTTGATTAAAAATTATTATTCGTAATTAAAATTCATCAACTAAAGTTTTACTATAGAAATAAGAGGAATTTAATTAACGCGCCAATTGGCCACATAATTCCACCTTTTCCTGCAATATGCATAGTAATTTAATAAAATATACATGACGAAATTTGCAGAAGACGTTAAAAGAATGCAAAATGATGCGAAAAAGGTAACTCTATATTATGAAAACGTTAAATTTAAATGATGAAAACTAAGGCTTCTTGAAAAGCTCTTTGGCATAATAAGATTCTAAAATAGAGTCGCATTAAATTTCTTTTCATATAAAATTTAATTAAGTGTAAATAAATTAACACTAAAAAGTAAAAAACGCTGTTTCCTCAGCTATAACAAAACATGTTATACAATTTGGTACATTTCCTGACTCACCTTGTTAAGATAAATTTAATAAATTAAACATTTTTCAACAGCTCTAATTAATTTATTAAATTCAGTCAAGCTACAATAGTGACTGTGGAATAGAATAGCAGAGCGAACTAATCCTAAAGGAATTAGTAGTTTGATTCTGGAAGTAAAATTTAAATTGGCGCCAAATTTGAAAAGAGCGTAAATTACTACGTTTTAATTAAAATTATAAGTAGCCTGTTGCTCTTTTAACAACGTTACAACGTCGTTCGAGATGATCTTACAGCAAGGCCAGATTCCAGCTAAAAATAAATGTTTTCAAAACATATTTACTCTGGCCTAAGTAATTGTTTCCTAATAGAATTTTTGTTAATTTTATTTACATAAAAGATTCATCATTGCATTCGTATTATCAAACGCGGTGCCTACGTCAAACTTAAAAATAGTTGATTTGATTTTTTTTCGTCGTTAAAGCCACTAAAGAAACTTTCTATAAATACACATCATGATTTTATTGATCAGACAAATAATTAAGAAATTATCTAGTAGAATAATCTCAGCAGGCGATTCATTGTTCATGAAAAGAAGTTCTTGAATCATGTCAATTAACGACACTGAATGGAATTTGTGTGTATAAAATCTAAATACGATACTTAATAATACTGGCGTCCTTTATTTCGAGCTTCCCTCAATCTCGTCTCATCGCCAACGCATTTTGTTTTTCGTATCATATCCGCCCGAATTGCGTAATTATCATTAAGATATGTTTTCTCAACTATAATCTTGGAAAAACTAGCTGGCTTCCTCCTCTCTCTTGGCATGGCTTGGCCTTTTTCAGATAATCATCTTCATCATGAGAAATTTATTAACTGGATGGACTTTGTTGCCAGCTTACATTATATTAAAAATTGCAAACATATGTAAACAAATATATTCCATCCTTATGTAGAACTAAGTAATGCTCATTAAAATACAAATAAACATATGCAAAAATGTACAAGCATTTTTTGAATAATCATAATTTTTGAATACAAATTTATGTACATTTTGATATTAAATTTGGATAGATAATTCATAATTAAAATAAATGTAACAACAATGCAATGTCAAGCTCAATGTATATTTAGTACAGAATATATTTATAATTTATTGGTTTCACACAGTTGGTCTTAAACCTGCCTGCTGACATAACGAAAGTTATTTTATAGATTGGACAATTTGGACACCCACCGAAAATAGAAAAGCTAGACTATTATAAATTTTTATTTAAAGTGGGTCACAATCCATTAACATATGTCTGCGGTCAGGGCCTTAAATTAAATTTATTTCCTTGTTTAAGACATAATTTAAGAAATATACCGAGCGATCAAAAATGAACCTCCTAAAAATATGTCTGAAACATGTGGTTAATGTCGAATTTACATGAATTTATATCTTTTTAGTTATGCAAACTAACTAAAATATATTTTTTGCTAGAAATATTACTTGTTTTGGATTTCTAAATAAATTCGTTAAAAACTTTTGAATCATACCGTATGCATATAAAATTGTCGATTTAATTTTGGATTCCAAAAATAATTCAAAGCTGCGCTATTTTTAAAGGCAAACTAGTTGAAAAAGGTAAAAAACATTAAAAAGTGTTTTCTAATTATTGTTAATATGTTGATTTTATAAGGTATTCTACATAAACTGACCATGAAATACACAGTCAATTGCGTCACATTTTATTTTTATTATTTTATAAAAGAAAATCGAACTTTTAATACACAATACATGGCATGCACTTGTGATAGAAACTATCAAACAATAATAACAAAGCAAAACAACAAATATAAATATTTATCGTGATTATTTGTACTATATGTAATATAAACGTTGCTAATTTGTGGGTGAGAAAAAACATTGGAAGCGCAAAATTGTCAGCAATCCAAGAAAAGCTTGAGGAAAAGTATCATGCCAAGCCAACAAAGAATTATAAATAAAGCTGATACAATGTTTAAAATAATACACTGGGAAATTAAATGCAGACAGTTAATTTCCATTATAATCGAAAGATAATAATATTACGATGGATTTCAAGTTTGTTAATGCAGACGACTGATGGAATATTTTTATTATTACATTTCCGTAACTGTATTAATTATAAATGTTTATCTAATGAAGTTTAGCATTTTCTTGAGTCATATCGTGAACATTGTTATAATTATCAAACGGCGAGCTTAATGTAATACGTAGTATCCGAGGTAGTAACTATCCAACACGCAAACTTAAGGTTGGCATTTCGATCTTGAGCGCTACGTCGCGCACGCAAGCTACTCCCACCAGCAAAATAATAAATATTGTTTGTATGCATATGCATAATTATAATTTTAATGTGATTTATTAAACCATAAATTATACGGACTAAACAAATATCGAGACAAATATTTATTGAATCACATTATTGACCGAAAAATCAATCAATTTAAGTGGTCCCCGTTATTCAAACAAAATATTTTCCTTTTCCAATAAAAAAAATGTTAAAATTTAATAATAGCAAGCGATATTACTTATTATGCGATGTTTTCAATTTATTTCGCGTAACAAATTTAACGGAATATTTCATATTATAATTTTTAGTTGAAAGAAGTTCTCCTCGCGCAATTTTAAATTGATGCCTAGATATTATTGAAAATGTGCATCGATAGAACTTTTCCATGTTTCATAATAAAGTAATTTTTCTGTCGCAGAATATAATGGCGTGCACATTTTGCATGTTATGCTTGGAGCTGGCAAAAAAGCACAACATCATGTGCATTATGAAAAGATTATACATAAACTTTGGTTATATAATATAAAATATTTACTTTTTGCGCCACTTTTATTCAATGTAATATAATCCCACCAAATTACTATTATTAATTTATTTAATAAAACTTTTTATGAAATCAATACGGTCTGACAAAGTGCATTATTCAATTTTTAAAATATCGAACCAAAAATATAAAATTATCTGCTAAAAGCTATGCCCAGCCAAAATTGTTTATGAACATCATATGCTAATTATAATTAAATTGCTCAAATTCACCAAATGATATTGATTATCTCGAAACGAAAGGTTATCGGCAAAGTGAAAAGGGTAACAAATATAATATTGTTATTTTTCAATTTTCACGTATGTTTATCAATTTGAGTTAAAGTTGCATCTCAAAGTGAAACGCGAATAAAATAAATTAAATTTTACATGCAAAAGTATATCATTTGATATATTTTTCAACAAAACGCACACATGTTTGAAGCTTTATATAAAAAGCTCGATAAAAAGTAGCTATTTACTATAGTACACTGGATCTTTTCAATTACTTTATGTTTGGACCACTCACAAAGTGTTTTATTCTTAGTCAGTTAATTACTCAATGTTAAAAGAATTAATACTGGAATTAAATCGCCAATTACTCTACAAAAATAAACTCGCTACTGAAATTCAGCTGAGCTAATCGAGTATCGATTTTATATGCAGTTTCCGAGGCATTTTCCTTATGTTGTTGAAATTGCTACCTTTGTTGCACTTTACGCAGCGAATATAAATTCGTCTGATGATTTAAAAGAAAATTCAATTTAGTGAAATCTTATTGTTGCATTTAAAATATACTATACAACATTACCACAAAATCATGAGAATGCGTACAACGGAGCGTGGTAATATCGACCTCTGTATCCAAGGTAATGGATCATAACGACAATAACGAAATAAGATCAAACAACGTCGTACTGTCGTTCAAGATGAAATTACTGACTGAAATCTATATGCACGAGGGCATTTTTTACTGTTTGTATTTTTCAGTCATTAAATTTAAATTAAATACATCATCTCGCTCTACCGTCCAATTTCATTATAGTCTCTATCGCATCAACTCCATTACGGCAATAGCATCAAGCAAACTTCACGAATCAAAAGGATAAATACATTACCAGATAGATTTTCTGGAAACTCATAATATATCGTAAATTTAGAACATCTAAGAGAAATTTGGAAAAAAAATAGAAATACTTTTTATTCTCTGTAGGTACTCGTTAATTAAGCAACTCTTAACTTAAGTAACTATACTCGTAAATAAATAAAAAGCGATAAATCTCATTAGTTTAAAAACCTATAATTATAAAAAATGAAAAATGGCATATTAAAATAAATAATTGGTAAAGAGACCCTTAAGGGTATTTATTTAATTTTCCATGTTGTGTAATTAACGACGGGTTATGCACGTGGTAACACATGAGGTGCAGCGGCAAAGGATTAGTCTGAATACCCAGAGATAAAAATGATATTTTTAAATATCAATTCGGTTTTTATTCTTTTATTTCAGTCGACTACATAATCAAAAACAAAGGTGGCAAACAAAAAGTGCAATCCATTATAATATATACCCTTCTACAAAAACATTATTAATATTAATACCTAATTTTATTGGATTTTTATTATGAAATGTTAATCTAATAGGCAATTATACTTATTCAAGCCAATAAAACGCCATTAAACCCTCGATTAAGCCTATTTATATCAATTTTCTAAATTACTAAACTTAATCCCCGATTTATGTTCGTGGAGCAAATATGCAGCTTAAATGTATAGTATTTATAAACGCGTTTTAAAAAAATTTGAATGTAAAACACTCAACAAAATTCGAACACATATGTTAACAAATAAGTGCATTACTAAAGTGCATTTGGTTGAAGAATTTCAAACATGCAATTAGTTAATTCCTCGGTTCTTTCCATTCAAATACTATTTCCATATTATCCATTCATTTAATTATGAAAGTCCCCAATTAAAAATAAAAACGTAATATTAATACGTGTTATTGTAAAATTGCTGTTTTTATTGCAAATATTTAAGACATTTCAATAAATAATATTTATGTTTATACAGGAACGATTAATTACCTTTTAAAATTATTCAAGTAATTTCTATACATAATATTGACATTACAGGTACAATTAATTGCTTACGAATAGAATGTATCGTAAATATTTCACATGAAAAATTAATATTCATAATTTTCATTCACTTTTCTGCAATTAAACTTTACAATAAAAATGAAATAAATAACGATCAACAAACAATTAAGTGACTTGAAATAGATTTCAATTCGAAAATTCCACCATTCTCCCCTTTCAGCAAATAGTTTGCAAAAAAAAGGCACGAGTTTAGACATTAAGAGAGCAACCAACCAATGCCAACAAGGCAGAATTAACGAGACTGTCTCCATGGGAACCGTCAAAATACATTCACTAGCGCATATTCCCGGCTAGAATTTCGAGCAATAGAGAAGAAAATTGCGAGTGCGATTTCCTTTGATTTTTCTGGTTCCATCAAATCAAAATCACATTTGTTGAAATCGATTCGAATGCATCATATATATATGCATTACAAATAACGCGCTGAAAAGGCGAATCTATGTGCAAAAATGAACAATATCGAGGCAGAAACCATTAATATGTATCAAATGCATGTTATGTAAGTGAAAATTTGCATAAATTTCGTACAAACGCATCTATTGTTTTCGTGAACTTTGCTTGAATGGCTAAAGAAGCCGCAAATTCAACAGGTTGCCTATTTCTCATCACAGACATTCAAGGACGGCACGGTTCGATGATAATGGCATTATAGCAACCAAATCACATTTCAACAAATACGACATTATTTCGACGTGAAGACACGATTCTGTCAATATCAAATACTACTCGAAGTACTCGACAAGTTCGTCTAGTCTAATTGGAGCCACTGTCTGTATGGTACAGAATGTGAAGCGACTTTATCTTTTTGTTGGAAAATGTACTACTTTTAATGAAAATATCGAGGCAACAATAATCCCTTTACCATCTACTATTGATCCTAAATTTAATTTCCCCTCAAAAAGAGTATTGCTTATGAAAATTTATGAATTAATACACTTTATTAATTGCAGTCCAGATAATGACAAATTGCTCTGCGAAAAAAAGCACTTGATATTTCAAAATTGTTTGAAATACCATGATAAATTGATTTTTAAAATTAACTTACTTGGAAACTTTCGTAAATGATTTATTAATCAATCAAATAATTTTGTCACTTTAGAAAAAAACCTAGTTGCAATATAACATCAAACATTCAACACGTTTTTGAAGAAACTTTGTCTTTGTCAGTTAATATAAATTGCGTTACAATAAAAGTTTAAAACGTATTTTATTAGATAATATAAAGTATCCTGTTTGAAACTCAATATAAATAATATATTAAAATTAAATACGAAATGTTCGTTTGGGGTTCATTGATCGCCACCATCACCTGCAGGCTCCAAGCTGGACATTTGCATTTACACCGAGTGCATAAATTTGCAAAAGTTTATCGTACAAAAAAAAAATGTTATTGTGTCTTCTGTGTTTCCTGTATACACTTAAAGTTTGCGCTTAACACCAAACTTTCGTCCTCTTACTTAATTTTTTGCACCTCTCAAAAATTGTACAACATTATTTTATTTTTTATTAATATGCAATAATAAAATGCTGATAATGTTGACCCTCAATAGTTCACGATCTTATGACGTTAAGTTTGATAAATTAAACTATTTGATCTTAAATATATTAAAATTTGAATTAATCACTGCTTTCAACTAAAAAAAAAGCCATTCCAAAAATAGAGCTTATGATAATATCGAGGATAATATGTATTGTATAATTTATAATGCATCATAATATTTCTTTAAGCTACTATAATATTTTGTTATGTTCGAATAATTTAATTACACTAAGCTTGATCCTTAATTTTATTCGATCATGCTGTTAAAGCGAGTGTTAAAGCTTCCTCGAAAGCTTTCCCATCGGGGCTTTTTATTTAACTCGAGTTTAAACTTGTGCAATTGCTCTCCATTTTCACAGTACCACGTTAGTTACATAACGAAAATTATTTATTTATTCAAATTTCAAAGTAAAATAAGTGATATTTCGATTATACAACTTTTTTACTATTATTTCATTTTTTTGGAAACATGGGCGCACCATAAAAGTACGTTTTTAATTAGTACTAAAAAGTTTGATATAAGTAGGTTTAAAAATGCAGTGTTTGTACTTGTAAAATTCAAATTGCAACAACATTAACTGCATTATTATTTAATCGCTCAAGTTAAGTGCATAATACAAAGTTCGAAAATATACTGCATCCATACGCTTGACTTTGTAAAGTAATATAATTTAAAAAGAGATATAATCTTAATTAATTAATAATTAGTCAAACCGATAGAAAAATACAATAAAACAATGGAAAATGCGCACAAATATATCCACGGTTGTAAAAAGCCGATGCAATTATTTTTTATGGAATCATTGTTGTTACCGGATTTATTGTTGCAGCACAAAAAAAAAACACAATCTAAACAAAACATATAAACAAAAAGTTTAAGACTCGAAAACATTTCATCTAAAATTAAATAAATTGTTTATTTCTCCATGTTTTCAGGATGTGGAATAGCAAATCGCCTGGCTGCAACAAGTGAAGGCCATGTTACGATGATAAACAGCTATTTGTTCAACGTTCTCTACTAAATAACTCAAAATTTATGCTATACGGACTATGATAAATATATTAAAGAATTAATTAAAACACTTTAAAGCGAAAAAAAAAGATCGATTCGCAGTCAATTCGAAAAACATTAACCTGTTACGTAACCCCTCCCCCTTTTTGCCTAAACTTAGCACCAATGGGTCAACACCATTGCGAGCCTAGGCTATTAGGCTTTTCAGGTTTTGCACTAACCTCGACACTAACCTAGATGGAGTTATAGGGAAAACACGACCTTGATTCAGATTGTGCCCACCAGGCGGATACCACTTTCCCGACATAGTGTTCAACAATGTTTCACAGTATTCACTATTAGATAACATATCACCCAAACCAAAAGCACTGTCAAAAGCCCGGCGTCATTACTTGCAAAAAATTAAAAAATATAAGTGGAAAAAACAACAACTATAGCTCAGAAGTTGCGCGTTTAAATTTATCCATATATACGCACCACGTCCAACGTCTAGGTCGCGACTAAACTACGCGTACTGACTGCTACGCGGATTTTGTGCTCGTCACAGCGGGCGTCGTGATATCACACTTACCTTGGCAACAAGGGACCTTCTGGGGAAACGCACGCCTCTGGTGCTGAGTCTTCTTCAGTCTCGCAGTCACCGCTGTCCATGCTTCCACCTGTAACAGAGAGAACGAACGGTTTTAGGTAGTTGACACCTGTTTTTCTGGAGGGACTGTTTTCGCCCGCCTCAATATCCACGTTGTTGCGAGAGGTCAGAATTATACGCCGACCGGGTACAATGTGTGTCGATATGGTGTATTTATTATACTCGGGATAACAATGGATCATTCAAATCATAATACGATATAGACGACAATATGTCGTCGATCTTATCATTAAATGGCATGCCAATAATTTTCGATATTTTTAGAATTTTCCATTAAACAGGAAATCATGATATTCTCCATTATTTTACTGGGAATTGTTTTCATTTTCCGATTCTATTGTTGTAATTCAAAGTGCAATATTGCCATTGGAAGCTAGGGTGGTAATAATCAATACCCCACATCCAATTTCTATAGAACCAATTGGATATCAATTTTACTTGTCCTGTTTTTTTTTAATTAAAGATATTAGATAAGCAATAATTCATTTATTAGATTGTCATCAGCGTTAGCACCTCTAAAAATTAGGAATATAAAAATATTCAAACCAATAATTGCATATCTGGACTAGAATTAACATCTAAGACATTTTTCCCTTTTGAAACAAATATTTTTCTTCATTATATATTTTATATAATTGCTTGAAAAACTTATCATGAAAACCTTCGCAAAATGATATTATTATTTATTTGTATGTATTTAATTATGTAATATTTATTATTATTCAACAAAGATCTCCTGGTATATGTTGCTATAAGGTTAATTCAAGATCAATTTTACTGTAGTCATGTTTTTCACTGTATATCATATTGGCTAAGCAGAAACATTAAGTAAGCTTCTTTAAACACATAAAAAACTGTTAAAATAATTAAAAATGAGATCATTTATAAAACAATGTCTACAACATGTATTTAGTCTAAATATGCAGACATGCATCTTGTTTCAAGCGAATGTTTCGGAAGCTGTATGCCCTCGTCTAGCGATTTGAAATTATTAAATCAAAATAATGTTAAACATAAATCCTTGCAACATATTTTTTATGCGGGTTTTTCTAAGCTGCATGAAATGCATGGTCCTAGAATAATTTAATGAGAAACACTGTTTCAAATGAACCAACCGCAACATTGTGTAAATTTAATACATTATACTGAACAAGATTGAATTAAAAAACGAAAACAATATCTTTTCAATTAATTAATGGTTTGTGCACTGCAGCACTGAACTATTTCATTACCAAAACTTATGCAATTATAACGTACGGTGTTTTGGATTGGATGGAATTCATCTGCATTTAAAATAATTTCTGACTGATACTGTTTGAGTATATTATGTATGTTTAGTGAAAATAAGATCATTACGATTATAACAAATGTACGACGACTTCATTAAAAGCTAATGAAATAATGCATTTGCGAAATTACAAAACGTTTTTACGATTAAAGTTAAAACAGCGTTTAATAACTGGCAGTAAAATATCACGAATAACGATTTAGATTTTTTGGTGTACTAAAAACATGTTTTTAATTTACAAATTTAATAATAATTTACATTCGCGATATTTTTAGAAATATCTGGCGATATTTACATAATAATATTCCTTCTGGTGGATTTAATAAACATAAACCATCGCCAAATTGGATTAATTTCGCGGAGCTTTTGAAGGTTTTCTAATTATATCTTGTTACTGACCCAGTCAATAATATTGGTGCAGTCCATTCCGCGAATTCAATGAACACCTCATTGTTGAAAGAATAACTAATTTATTGATTAATCACGGCACAATGGCGCGTTCTAGATACCTATAGTTCGAACAAAGAACAAATGCTCACTACTTTATTTTATTTACCACCATATAAACAATAATAAACTTGGAGAAAAAATACCAAAAAAGTTATTGATGTGTACATGTTTTATCAGAATGCAAATAGAAGAAGACAAATATCTTCACCAGATAAATGTTCAATAAAACTCATTCGATTGTGGTTTTTGAAATTATATATTAAAATTCGTTCTTATAATTTTCGATGATAGTTTCAATTTGCAATTATGTATCTAAATTTATTTGTCTAGCAATTATCTATTTATACAATTTGTATGTTATCTAAAATTTGCGTTAATCCACTTGAAAATAAATATCCAGGAAAATTCTATAGTAAAAATTGCACTCTAGAAATGAATTTATGTTAGTGCAATTACAATTACTGCAAAGTATAATTTACCGACAACAAAAAGTTTCTCTAATCAGTAGCTAGAATAGAAGCTATAACATATAATTTATAACAATTTTCATTATTAAGCAAAAGGCTTATGTCAAGGTTCCTGTATCGATCATACTGACCCTATATAAGTCCAGTTTAAATTGTATTAAGCACATCGTAAAAATCCATAAAGCATTTCTATATTTTATTAAGTGATTAATTAAATAATTGTGAAGCGCTCATTAATAATTTCAAATAAATCAATAATATAACTTCAATTCTGAATGTTAATAATGCAAATTTAAAATAAGAAACATAAAAGTAAATTTCAAATAAAAGCAAATTCTGCAATAAAATGCGAATAACATATCATTCTCAATATTTTCATATAAGCTCGGAGCTTTTCTGAAATGCCACTTGCAGCAATTTCTAACATTTACATATATCTTTTAAAGTTCTCATAGTGAATTTAAATGATATAATGTTGGCTCATATTTTTAAGTATCAAAATTTAAGGTTATCAATTTAAATTCTGGCCTATATATCATAATAATATCAAATTCAAGCGCAATGATACATTCAAAAACTAGGTCATATATAAATAAGATTGCTTTTCGTTTAGATATGAGAATAATCTACAGAGTGCTCTAGAAATTTAAGAGTTTTGGTTGAAAACTTAAAAAAATATTATGAAAAATTCAATTAACTTTTATTTTCTTATAATTATAAAGAAAATTTTACTCAATTAATATTTTTTATTTAAACGTAAATTCAAAATGTCTAGTTATAAGTCAATTTTGTCTATTGGCTAAAACTCTAGCCAATAATTCTTATTGGCTAGAAACGCACAGAAAAGCAGTGGCGTGCTTCAACAATTAACATGTCACACTCTTCCATATCCCGTTCCACTAGCTATGTTGCGAAAAAAATATGCAACGCTACTGAGTGAGGCGTGTCTATCTAAGTAAGATCTGCGCAGTCCAAGATGTTATTTTATTGTTCCAGGACAAAATGAGTGAGAAATTTCGAGAGAAATTCTATTTGATATTTTAACATAATATGCACATGTTTGAACCCAATGAAATATTTAAGGCATGCAATGCAATATTAAATTGCATACCATATTGTGCTTAAATTAATTGATAAGTGAATTCAGTCAATATTAAATTAATTAATAATAAGTTTAAGCAAACAAACGAACTATGAAGTAAATATTTTGAAAATTGCACTTTGTACAAATAAGGAATAAGAAAAGAATCGTTATCAGATTAAATATTTATGGTGTATATTAACAACAATCGTTGTTGTGACTTTATTTAACCGTTGAGACGCCTTTGCTGTAAAAATCTGAAACGTTGCTATAAAATTCCATTGATTATTTATATTTTAGTTTACTAGAAATTCAGATAGCGATTGGCAAAACTAAATATTAGCATGGTTTTAACACAATACAAACATAGATTAATTTGTCTTCCGAGAACGAAGCTGAGAACCGTTCTAAACAAAAAGCTGCAGCATTCAGCAATTTCACTGGGAATTAATATTTTCAGATGAAAGTTTATATTTGACGCTATCAGAAAGTGTAAACTAAATTGTTCAATTTTGCTTCGTTATTAATTTTTATGAATATTATCCAAAGTTGAATATAATAAATTCAAATTAAATGCAGGAAATAAAACTTGTTTGTCGCAATCGCTATGGAGACAACAATTATAGCTTATTCATAAATTAGCATGTTTTGATTGCTTGAAGGTCGTTTTTTTAATTATTTAACTAGTATTTGAAAAAATGAGAGAAGTTTGAATGATTGAGCCATTTTAACAGTGCATATGCAGAAACGACGATGATAATGAACTTTTAAAAACAAAATAAATTTCAGTGATATTGCATAAGAGGTTGTTTGTTATTTTTTTTTCCGTAAAAAACAAATGTCAGGGCAGGGTGTCACACGATGTTTATTACTTTGCACTTTACACTATGCTTTTGATGTATCGTTTAATAATATTTGATGATTTAATATTTGTATTGAATTTTATCAACGAAACTCGGAAAAAGCTGCCTGAATAAAACCAAGCTTTCATAACAACTCATTGAATCAAGCACGATAATTACTAAACTGTGCATGTAATCCAAATTTAATTTGGTAGAACAATTTACCTATTTAAATTGCTTTTCTCCCTCTTTAAAATCATACGCAAAAGTTGCAGAAATTTTGAGAACTAGCCTTGACTTATTGACATCCAGAAATTAATTTGCGTATATTACATTTTGAGTTTAGTCACAAATTTTTTTGATAAACGTCACGCTAAATTAAATTTTAATTTTGTAGTAAAAAACAAACTCAAAATATTGGATTCAATGCAATAAATAAAAATTAACTATATGCGTCCAATTAGTTAGAGGTCGATATCATTAATTTTCCCATAAGTATTATTTTTGGCCCAAATGTTTGGACACTTGTTGACGCAGGTGATTCCGATTTTGTATTTTTTTTTTTGGCAAAATAAAATTTCTAATTCATAGTAATCTCATAAAAATACTAGCAAAAGAGAGTCGAAATCGTTTTGTTTTAATTTTATGGCTTTATACATAATACATTGCAGGATATACATCTCACCTATAAAACTAACCTAGCCCAACGCAAAATCCTGTGCTTCCACAAAATCGACTACCATAAAATTGTTAGTGTGGGTAGACACTTGAAATATGCACAATATTGACAACTCGATCAAACAAAATTTATACGAAAAATGTAATATGTTAAAACAATTGTTCTACAGCAAACTGGACTGGTTAAGAAGAATCTCAAGAAAGAAATTGTTCATAACAATACTTAAAAGGTGTCCTTCAACTATAAATAAAAGTCTTATTTTTAAATCGTCTGATCTCGTCTTGAAAAATGTTTGCTTTGCAAATTACTATTTAAGTTTCGGTCGACTATATGATGGTTTTTATTTGTGCAAATGCAAATATTAATCATGTACTTTCAAGCCCGACGACACATCCCGTGATGAATCATCTTCTACGTAGCGACAACCATCAGCATGGTTGGCTTAGGGTAGGTCAAGTAGAGGACGAAATACATGCAATTTTCATTTTGTTACAAGCCTGGCCACAGAGTGGCTCAGCTCTTTACGACTCAGCATAGCTGTCTACCATTGGGTCACCATTCGACTTATACTATTGGACATTGGCGAGATAAACCGCAGTAAAAGAAGGGGAGGGGAAATTATGACTTAAAATGCACTAACCTGACTGGTTAACTAATTATGACGTAGTTTTTTCATTAAATTGCTTCTAATTTAAATTCTATTAAAGGTTGCTAATTTTTTTTACATATTTTTGTAATAATTTTTACTGCCGTTTCTGCCCTTAATAATCGTTTAACAAATTTCCGACTTAGACGCAGCCACATTGCAGCAGAGCCTAAATAAACAATAGAAAAGAGCTCAATAAGTTCATGGTCGCATTTCTACGCAATTGCAAAACATGAATGATTCATTACTGGACTAATTTTTCCGTTCACCCCTTATTAGCGATTAAAAAAATTAATAGTAAGAACTACTTTCATGGTACAAGTTCAACTCATTCACTTATTATTATATTATTATTTTATTTAATGTAGTAGCAAAATTTAAATATATTTGGTATTATATAAAAATTAAATGTACGTACGTTATATCGTTTCGTTTGTTTGTTTCAATGTCCTTGATTAAGATTTGTTATTTGCCTTGACTAGATAAATAGTTAAATATGTATTAATGTATTTATATACTTTGATGTTGATGTTGTTTAGTTTTCCAATTCATGTCCACGACATCATATGTGTGGATGTAGATAACGAAATAATTTATTTAAATGACTCTGAAAAATATTTTTTGGATTTATGTATATGGCAATATAGACCCGAAATAGAATAACAAAAATTAAATTTATTTTTATTAAACTTGCAAAATGATGAGCAATCTCATCCTATTTATAAATGATTCGGAAATAGATTTTTAGAAATACCAAAGTAGCAATCCTTATAGAAATGCTACACATCCTTCTATAGGTAACAAGGTGATATAGTGGGACGTTTTGGTCGTAAACTCCTCATTTGAAAATATTTTCGAAATAATGTGTAATTTAAATAAACAAATTTTTCAATGCATGCACAATATAGTCGATAACTCATTATTATTCGAAAAAATGTAGGTAAAAGTTGTTCAATTTTGTCCACTGAATTAAATTAAATTCTCTTCCGAGTGAATCGATCCAATAAAGTCCGATAGCTTCAGCAAATATTTTCCTGCATTTCCTTCCCTCTATCTAAAAGTATTTCCTTTTGTAAAAATGCCCAGTCCTTGCTTGCTCAACGAATTGAGCGTGATCGAGCAAACAGTTGCGTGCATTAAGTCCATCACACACTAGCCAGACGCGCAAAGCTACGAAACATTTTAATTTGCAGTCTTTAGCAAGACTATTTTAATCGTATAAAATCACGACAAAAGAAAAAGAACGCACTTTTTTCGTACGCTTGTGAAAAGAGTTTCGCCGCTTCCGCCGTTCCGCCTAGTGTGCGATGACCTTAAACATGCATCATGTTTAATAAGATTTGCTTTCAGGATTTACCTTTTTTAAATGAAACCTTTAAATGACATATCACGTTTTGTTTAAACTTCAGTTATTTTCGGTTTAATATTAAAATGTGGATAGCGCATGCATTTCCAGTTTTATTAGGAATAATATAGATACAGAAATGGAAATGTCTTTCCAAGTTCTGATGAGTGAAATATACTTGTCTCAGAGAATAAATATTTATAAGTATGCTTTTTCTCTGCACGTGCCATCTATATTTGTAAATTCTCCTAATTTAAAACATAATTAGCTTTAGTTTCGAATTTTTGATATCGAATTATAAACTCTACAATAATTTCAAAAACATTGGATATTTCTGGATTAATTCCAAGTTCAATTTCGAAATTCGTTGCAAGATTGATGGAATAATAACATACAATTATGCATAATATGATTTTTGCAAGATCTAGCACGAAATGCATTATTGATTGAGTTTAGTAAGTTATAGTTTGTATTTCATATAGGTAGCAAATTATCTACTCGATAATCTTCTATTAAACGGAAATCAATAAATATAACATGCATAAATAATCTAATGGTGTGTAAATACCATTGAAAAAATGCAATATACAATACAAACTATTTTTTATAAATATTCAATACAATATTGATTTAAATATAAAGCAATCGTTTGCTTGGCTTTTAAAACTATACACATAATTACAAAATGCATACATTTAAATAAAGTTTAAACTGTCATTAAATCTACATATTATTGTAGAGTATCGTCTATAATATTAAATTATATCTACCAACCATTTCAAAAGCTAACTAAATTACAGATTGCGCGTTTTATTTAGCCAATATTAATTATAATAATTAATAGGCAATAATACACAACAAAGCATTTGTTTAAATCATACGAGACCTGATATCAGTAATAATATATCCGGCAAAAGCGGAAATGTGGTTGCTAATTGAATCTATAGTTTATTTAATTATAATAAATTTGATAATTAATAATTTTAAATTAAATTAAACATTTATATTATAGTAAATGCGCAGAAGTATAATAAGATTATAGTTGTCAACAATCATATGTATGCACTTGTATATAAATAACAATTTAATTAGTACAATTAAAATACTCAACCAGAAAAATATAGAAAACTGCAATTAATAATGTTAAATTGTTAAGTATCATTAAATTCAATTGAGCAGCCTTTTACAAGATGTTTGTTATTTATTTGAAATTGGAAATTATTGTTCATCTAGGTAATTCTAGAAATTCTACTGGCTGGATTCCAATTTAATACACAACGATTAAAAATAGATATAAAATGCATGCACCAAATGCAGTTTTTATTATGGTAGGACGATGTAAAGTCAAACATATTATAATGGATCTGCTAGGCTCTAGTAATTAATTTTAAATAGTTGTTATATAATTTTAGAATAATTGTTATTTACATAGTTTTAATTCCCCATTGACATTAAAATGACTTTCCCATATTTAATTAATTCAGTAGAGTAATTAATATAAAACAGGTACTGGAACAAGTGCAGTCTTAGTGCAATTCGCTATCAATAATAACCAATCTAAAAAAAATCGTAAGAAAGGTGAATTAGCGCGATATATTTAAATAATTCGAAAACATCTTCAACCCACAGACTTTCCAAATTTGAAATATGATAGAACACGCGCGACCCCCCATCGTTGATTGCAACCCCGGGTAGTTGACGACATATTCAACATTCGTTAGAATACATACGAGCACCGACTTTTTAATGAATGTGAAAAGGCCTATTAGGGATGAAATAGTCATTCAACAAAACAACACATGCACCAAAAATATATGACGTCCATATCATAGATTTTTACTAGTTTAGTGCCTGCACTCTCTATACTTGAAAGGAAGAATGGAGACAACAAATTATCAAAGCTGAGGTCATACTCAAGAATATCCAACAATGACAAATTGCTGAATTTCATTTGTCTGTTGCATTTTGATATCAGAGCTTTGTGTTGATAAAAACTTTTATGTGTCTATCTTGTATCAGATATTTTAATAACCTTGTATTATAACACAAACAATGATTTAATGAAACAAAAACATTTCTAGACCATTGTTTCGTAATTTATTCGAATTTTATTTTAAATAACTCGCGAGTTTAAGCCATTTATTTAGCAGAAAATTCTACTTGTAATTTAACTTGGGCAAAAATTGTATTTAAACGATATTTTGATTAATTCTCAAAAAAATCAGGGCGCCATTAATTTTATCTTGGATATTATTGCATCCGAGATCGAATATATTGCTCCGAAAAAAAGTATCTTGATAAACCGCAAACGTTCTCTCGCAAAAGAAAATACAAGATTAGTCTTAGAGCAGATCCAGGGGCCGATCAGAAGATAAAAACCTGAATACAATTATTGTACCTCGATTTTACGAGATATTTTATTTTATGACATCGAAAGACGAAATTACAGAACCAATTAGGAAATTATTAATTATTTTAAATGTTAGAAGATGCACTTCCTGAAAATTCTTCAGAAAATCCCTAAAAAAGTTAAAACATTTAACCATTTCCTAGTCTTATCGGATTTTCTCACGAGTTCGTTCCACTTTAGAGCAAAACAAAATTTCAATGTACTTTTTGCCCCATGAATTTGCTTCCCGATAAAAACTATTACATAATTTGACAATAACATGCGTTGAAAAAACTGCCCAACTTTTATCAACCGTTTAGCACCTCATAAAAATTTGGAATTTAGTTTTTGCGGAAAATCCACGCACGACTTTACATGTTATTCAAAACAAAGCTTTTTTGCTCCCTTTTTTACTTTTAAAATTCCACTTTAATATCGATTTAGTGCTATCTTGTAGGAAGATAATTGGGAAGATAAGACCATATAACAAGTGCATAAAAAAGTGATTTATGGGAATTTTTCTATAATAACTTATTTAGTAATTTTAAAAAAGGTAAATGTTTCTATTGGACATAAATCATCTCTAACAAGTATGGAACTTTGTAAAAAAGGATAAACAATTGGTTTGGTTCCGGGATTTTTTACATCTAATCATTTTAACAAGTGAATAACATCAATACCACCCAAATAAAATTTGTGGGATTTTTTTTAGCATATAATTAAAGTTTGATCCAATCAAAATTAATCGATTTTGTAACAATAGTTTACGATTTGACAATTTTGGAATTTAAAAATTAACTTACCAATTAACAGATGCAAATCTTCAAAAAACATTGTTAATCGGTGACACTAAACTTTTAAACTCGACTTTAAATATAAAACCGAATATTTCCTTCCTTAAACCGAACCCTTAAACAGTTTAAAGTTATTGATTAACACTATTTAAAATGCTTCCTCAACAACCCATAACTAGAAAATTATCTGGTAAATTAAACATTTTTGAGTAAAGTTTATACAAAGTTTATTCTCCTTGATAAGAAGAATTATCACTTATTCAAAGAGACCCCCTTATTTTTCAAGTACCAATCATATTTCAAAGTTTGTAAATAATATTTAAAATATTGATAATAGATTTAATTAATATTTATTGGCTTCCATGGTATATATAATTTAATAGGAAAACGCTTTGTCTTCGAAAAGCTGAATTAAATTGAATAGTTGATTCAGTTTCATCGATTCGATTTCCTTTAAAATTATGAGTTACATCGTTCAGTCAATTGGTAAATGTATGTAATGTATTTCGTACTTGTCTATAGATGCGATGCACATTATGTAATCATAAATATGCATGTAAATTATACATTGTTGACATTACAAATATTAAATTCCTGTCGCCAAGGCCAAATCAATAAAAATATGATCTTGGGTCAATGTGAAAAATATTATTTTTTCAAAAAGTGTCATAAAACGATCACAATTCTAAGTATTATTTATCTTGCACTGGAATCAGTTGGTTTTTATGATTTTTTGTGTCGCCAGAATTTTCGCAAAACTAGATAAGATTACACCTAGTCGTAATAATTATGAACTTCGTCACAAAATTTCCAAATGCTGTGAATTTTTATTTTCTAATCGAAAGATATAATAATGAACAAATTTGAATTAGGGCTAATGCCATCTATCGTTTAGTAGATTGACGACTGTTAGAGTTTATCAAGAAAATGCGCTTCCTGTTCTTAACAAAATATTTCTTTAGCTAGGTCGATGACCTTTTTAGAAAAAATTAGATTTTGACCTACATAATATACGATAATTGATAATACAACAAACACCCAAATCCACATGCATTTATATTAGGACTATTCACAGTTGCTGATTTAGGTCAGCTCAATCTAATCAATTTTGATGACTCTATTTGTATGTAAATAAACGATTAAAATCCTTTATTCCGCTGTTTTTCAGGAATTTATTGCTAAATTAGCTGAAACTCGACTCGTTTGTCTAGTGCATAGACTAGATGCAACAAATAACGATTAAACATAGAAATTTGACCATTTTTTTGGTGGTTAGACATATTTTAGAATGATTTATGACTTACCTAGGAAAATCAAATGTTCCAGAAACAATCCAGTCTTAAATTTGCAGTCTTCTTGTTGGATAAACTTCTACCGTTAAATATGGCACATTAAATTCGATGTTATGTACAAAATAAGCAAATAAACAATTTATTTTGTGCACTAGAATAACCCACCATCACACTTTCTGTCTAAAACAAAGTTTACTAGGATCTGCATTGGAGGGGATGGTTTACAATTTGTGTTTATTCAATTAAATGCATTTTATTAAATTACATGCAGTTTTAAGTGAAGTTAATAGACGTTATGCGAAAGGAATTAAATAATTGCTAATGCTACGTTTGTTTATAACAATTATTTTAAATATTGTTTAAATTCAGATTCAAGTTGAAGTCGCCATCTACTAGTTGACGTCGGTACGTAATGAAGCTTTAACAGAAACCTGCTCTAATGGGGATGAAATTGTATAGGTGGCGATAGCAGCGGGAGAATTTAAATTTTGAGGGTAATTTGAATAATTAGATGCTGCTTTGCATTTATTTAATGTATTCTAGTGCCAGGGTACAATGAGTGAATGAGTAAAGTGGAAATTCGTAAAAAATTATGGAATAAAGCTAAAAATTTAATTTATTTAAGATTTTTTTCGAAAACTAAAAGTTTTGTACTCGCGTCCAAAATTACAAAATCATATTAGAGATTTGTTTTATCTAATAATAATAATATTAAAATAAATTAAATATTAAAAATACAAATATATAAATAAGTTTGAATTTAAACGTTGCAGTTGCATTTTATAGTTAAATTTAAAATTGCAAATTTTAATTTATTTTTATTAAAAAAAAATGAATCTTGAACTGATAATAAATATTAGAGCAGCAAACTACAAACCACAAACTCAAACAAAAAATGAAGGTAATTAAATAGCAATTATGATTCATTGCAAAAATTGGGAAGACTACAATAAAAAACCCTCTGACAAACTTGCTAATCATTTGATTGGCGGCTAGCCACTGGAGAATTTCTTTTCCATAACTTGATTCCATAAAAAAATATCTGATTTATTTTACGATTTTTAATATTTCTGTTTAACAATAGGCAGTAGTATTTAGAAAAGAATTGGGATTCTGAAAAAATTGTCATGCTAAATTAATCTAATTCAAAAATTTCATTTAAGTCCTGTTGTGGATCCGGTAAATATTAAAAAAAAAATGTAATTCTTATGTAACAACAGGATAAAGATTTTTTTTAAATTTTATTATAATATAAAGTTTGTCCTCGGATAGGGTTCACAAACGAAATTTTTCAATTTGTAAGTTTTGAGAAAAATGTAGATATTTATTCAATACATTTTATAAAATATAATATGTAGAAAAAATTACTTTTCTTTGTTAAAAAAATATTTATTAGTATAATGAACTCAATCTCGAGAAACGTGCGAATAAAATGGTTAGTAAATTAGTTGAAAAGTTATAAGCGTTTTAAATGTTTTGAAAATGTTGCTGCTAATACGATTTTAACTGCTTATCAAATAAGCCAATTTAATATTGTTTATGTGACTTTTAATTACAAATAATACGTAATTATTATTAATATAAGACAAATACATTAAGGTCATACTTTCATAAGATCGGAAATACCTTGAAAATCAAACAATCATCTAGTTAAATTTGATTGAGCTTAGGTGCCAAACAGGAAATAAATTGGGAAGAAAGATTCTATTATAGAAATTTTTTAATAAGAATTTTATTAATAAGTATTTCCTATATACCTACATACTTTTATTAAAATCTTTTCACGGCTAAAAAAATCCTATCACTAAAAAATGTAATTCAAAATAAACAAAAGTACGTGTATTTATGATCATAAATTATTAATAACTGAAAATGTTTCCAATAATATTTTTATTATCCTTGAAATAATTGAGCAACAAGCAACCACAAAACAATGATCCGGATATTTATAACAAGAGTGTCGTATAATATTTCTAAACGGAACTACAAAGGCTAATTAGTTCAAAACATATACATTTTCAATGTCTAATAGTTTCATAAATAAATTTATTCATATTTCGACAATACGTTGCCAAACTCAAAATTTTAAAGATATAAAACTAAACGCTACTAATTTATAAATAAACTTGATTCTCGCTAATTAACAGTTGCAATAAGAAATCTTGAATTCCATGTCCATAATTAATTGTCCATAATTAAGGATGCATCGGATCCAAAAACGATCTATTGCAAATTAATTTAATGTTGCATAAGCAAATTTTGTACACATTCGTAAAAATTCTTTAAATATAAAAAAGGCATATTATAATAATTATTTTCTGAGTAAGCGTGAAGGACAGAGGAATTTGTTGCGGTCTTCATTCTCAGAAATAATTATTACTGAATTATTATTTGTATGTATACAAACACATATTTATTTATTTATCTACACATACAATGCAATATTATTAGCGCCAAAATTCCAGCCAACCGCCAACCGAGAAAATTTTGTTTCGGACGTAAAAAAAAATGTGTATAAAAGATTTTAATTCGCTTTTAGGATTTGATTAAACTATTTTCCTATATCCATAAAAGCTCTCTATATTCAAAGATCTTGAAAGCTCCATTTAATAATTATTTGTTGCAAGAAAGCTCTATTGAGTATAATAAATTTTTAATAATTCGCATGCAGAAAATGCTTTTCTGAATAAAAATGGTGATTTAATTACCGACACTTTTTTTGAAAAGGTCCTTTGAAATTTTCACAATCCGAAACCCACGCACACTCCATTATAACAATCATTCATCATATGGGCTTTACACTCGTACTTTATGAAATAAATCATACATGCACTAAATTTGCTGGCTTTTCAGGATTTACGAGTTGAGAAAATGTGAAGTAATATCGTTGTTATTAATTTGACGACAATTGTTCACATATACGCAGTTGAAATTAGCAAATCAAAAATTGTCGTGACGCAGATCTTAAGAGAAATTTGCAATGCTACAGACGTCAGAAACTATTTAATTAACTCAAGTGTAGTAAATTTTAATTATTATTTTGGTCAATCCCCTCATTTATCTAAACCAGTTTCGTATTGCATATTTACATAATTTTAATAACACTGGCGTTTCATAATCGAAAATTAAATTGTATCGCGATAATTGACGCAAAACGATCAGCATTATGAATAATGCATTAATTATCTAAATGTTTAAGTGTAAATAATTAAAATTAGTAATTTGTTAGCAATTTTATTCCTGCTACCGCTTTTGATTACCTTGATTGAAAAATACGGTTTCCAATAGCGCTATTGTTCAATTAATCTATTAATCATAGTGAACCACATAGTAGGTACTAATAATATTTTTACATTGGATTTTTTACTATGATAGATTTAAAGCTGCACAAAACATACGTTATTGACCTCAATGTTTGTGTTAGAGGCCAAAACTATCTTTGCTTGGATCCAGTCATCTGTTTCTATTTATGCGATTAAGAAACTGCTGTCAATAAAATATAGATACTTTTTTTCTTTCGATTTGGTCTCACGATGAACGGTTGAACTTGAGTTACAATTGCTTATACATTTATTCAGAAGGACAAAAGCAATTTGTTTTTTATTAATATTAACTTTATTTGCGAGATGTGTAGAATACCAATTACGAAAGAGCGTTTTTTTTTGGACAATTTTGGAATGTTTTTCAAAATTTTAAAATTTATTTTGTCAAAGAAAGTGTAGAATTTAATTATGTAGGTAGGAAACAATTGAATGTTGCATAGACTCGTAATATAATAAATAATTGCTAGGAAATTGATAAGGACCAATTATTAAACAATATCAAACCAAGCGTTGTGAAACTAGTTTGTTCGATTTTCGTTTGGAAAATTGTATCCTGTTAATAAATCTAATTTGCGCAATAAATAAATGGAAGGTTTTATAAATTGTAATTGTTCGTTTTTTTATAGTCATCACTGAAGTGTAACAACATTGTAAATATTTATTACCACAAATTATTCCAATTCTACTAATTGATTATTAATTGCACATTTTTTTAAATATAATTTGAAAACTGTTTTAAACGGCTGAGACAATAATTTAATTGTTATTTTATGAACATGTTAATTTATATACAACTTTTCATATCAACCAAAAATTAATGCATTTTTAATTTTAAACGTATTACACTTGATTTAATTTTTTGGTATAAAAGCACAAAATTTCGTCCAAATAAATTAGTACCATTTAGTTTTTTACTGAACTCAAAAATGAAATTATTGTTTATATTTGTCGGCTTATTAGCCACTGCATTTGCTGCAGGTACGTCTATATTTTGAATTACAACTACTTATTTAATTATTTGATTGAAATAATTTAGGTCCAGGAGGTGCAATTAGCGCAACTGCCCAACATTTCCAAAAACGCGAAGCAGAAGCAAGTCCTCAAATTCCACCCTGGTTCCACCCCATCGGAAAACGTGAAGCTGATCCACAAATTCCACCTTGGTTCCACCCCATCGGAAAACGTGAAGCCAGTCCACAAATTCCACCCTGGTTCCACCCTATCGGAAAACGTGAAGCTACTCCTCAATTTCCGTTCCTTAATCCTGAATTCGTTGAGCATCTCGGTTTCGGAAAACGTGAAGCTAATCCACAATTTCTACCTGGATTCCTCCAGTTGAGAAAACGTGAAGCTAGTCCTCAATTTCTACCTGGACTCCCATTCCATGCTCTTGAAAAACGTGAAGCTAATCCACAATTTCCATTTTCCATTATTCCAGGATTCGATGGGCACCTCAAAAAACGGGAAGCTAGTCCGCAAATTCCACCGTGGTTCCACCCCATCGGAAAACGTGAAGCTAGTCCCCAATTTCCATTTGGTGGGCTCATAGGATAACTGGAAGCTAGTCCTCAAGATCCTTTTTATATTTCTGGATTATTTGGATAACGAGAAGCTAGTCTGTAATTTTTTTTTATTATAAATAAAATCGACGTTAATCGTCGTCTAAAAGAGACGTTAATCGTCGTCTTTAGTTTACTAAAAGCATGCAAGACAAATTAAAATTATAAATAAACAAAAGCATTAAGTTTAATTAAATAACAGAACAAATTATATAAAATACAGACCTATGACGTCAGGGAAAAACTTCATCCATTAAATAATTGATGAGTGATTGAAAGAAAAAAGAATTGAAATGCCATGAAAATTGCATTCTTTTTTGGATTTTTTCAAATTAATTATAATAAGCGGTGAGTTTTCTTAAGATCTGTGGACGTTTGTTGCGCACTTGTCGACTAGGGTGCGCACTACCCTTTCTAAAATTATCCGACTATTTTAATATATTAACAAAATTATATAAAATAATATTTCTTTATACAAAATTTCTTAACTAATTAGCAAAAAATATTTTAGGAAAAAGATATGCATATTTCACAAAAAAATATGGTTAAATAGAAGATTTGCAATTGCAGAATTAAGGTCAATAATTTTTGCATTTTTAAATCATAGAAATTACCTTCGTATTCATCATGATATATTTGTGTTTGCGTGTTGTTTAATATATTAATTAAAAGTGTAAGCTTAATGTGGCCTTGATAGTATAAAAATGACTAATTAAAAGATATAATTAAAAATTGTATTAAAATTCAAATTAATTAACGACGATAAGTACCTACTATTTTAAGAAAGCTTATCAAAAAAAGCACAATATATGTGTTTAAAATTATAATTAGCAACAATTTAGAAAATGTAAAGCAATTTTTTTTCGCATAATATTTATCAATTATGCAAATTCTATTACTACACATAAAGTGTTGTCGAAAAATGATTTGGTGAAAAATTCAATGCTTAAATAATTGATTGAATATTTGCTGCACTTGGTGTCAAATCCAGCCAAACACTTATTTGACATCAAAGCATCATTCATGTTGGTGGCTTTTTATTCTACGAGAATCCAGGTGTTGATAGACACACACGAAAGCAATAATTAATTACAAATCCCCATTTTTCTGACATTTACAATTTGATATTGAAACGTCCTTAGCGTAACACGCCTCCGATAAATCTGCAATTATGCATCTAATTATTACTAATTTTCAATCATTTCGTAATCATAATATGTGACACGCCTTCGAAGCCTTTAGGCACTCATTTATGTACTTTCAAAAAATTATCATTAATTAACTTTGCAAACTACACTTCTTTTCTATAAAATCGGATCCTTTTTAATATCCTGCAAAATTGTTATCCTGCTGGCACCGTTACGGTGCCAACTAAAATTGACCAGCTGCTTCATGCTATTAAAAAGCGATGAATGATTAAAAAAAAATGTATATAATAAAAAGATATTGAACATGAAAAGTAATATGTACATATCAATGTGAAGGTTAATTGCCAAAGGCGAGCATTTCTGTTACAACTCTATCCTTCTTCAATGTCCGCAAATTCAACACGTCCTGTTACTACCTTGATGGATGAGAGCTGATTGTTATAAATACTATTTAACCTACATTAGCAGGAGATATACTAGATTGATAAAACATTATTCTTGCAGGATATAAATCGCCTAATAATTAATAATTACAAATTAGTAATAGTTGGTTCTAGACGAGTACCTGCAGGACTAATCAAAACAAACCTTGAGCGTACAGCTTCTTGGGCTAGAACTCCGAAATTTAATTAAGCAGGACTATTTTCCTTTAAATTTTTAAAAAAATTCTGAGAAGCCAAAATTTAGAAATTTGCGCTCTTTTTCAACACGAGTTGCTTGATCGACGGAAAATTCCCACATAAAAAATAATCAAATAGTTTCTTTCTAATTAATTATTTGAATGTAAAAAACTTTTGTTTGGGTTTTTTTGCTAGACCACTTAACCATTCGATTGCTTCTTAGAACCAATATGATGATGAATGAAAAGTTAAGCACTACAATGTAATAATAGTTAGAAAATATTTTTTGATTGAGAATCTCATTTGCAACAATAATAAACAATTTTAATTAATTTATAAAAAAACTAGTTTGATATAATTCCAATCAAATACCAGGTGCTATATTTATTTACATATATTGGTGTTAAATACAGCTCCTGAAAATGTCCTTCAAATAATTGAGATATGCATTTAATTAATAGCTGAGTTTATTTTTGTCTGATGGTAAAACTTGTGTAATTGTTGTTTAATTTCCAATCAATCAACGTCATAAATTAATTAACTGATTTATTTTGGAATTTTGGTACGTTGAATCACAATAGTTCACAAGAAAACCCAAAGCGATTTCCGTGGTCAATAATTTTGCGTAAATTATTAACGTTATATAAATAAATATTAATAATTCATATTTTGGGGTTGGGGAATAACATTGGTTGTTATAAATTTACCCAATAATTGTTCGTATAGTATTTAGTAATTTTAATTAGCTGGTTGCAGTATTGAGTCACTTAATAAGCATTTTAACACAAAGAAATACACATTATTATAATTGGGTAAAAAAAGTAATTCTATAATGCAAGGTTAATTTTATTTCTTATTATTTGCAATAAAATATTATACAAAGATTAAAAGAATTCAATTATTTTTGTTCAACAATGGATAATAATAAGAGTATAATATTATATGTACCCTTGAAAGTATATTTTTTGTGATTTACATATTTCAACTGTAATATCGATAAATAAATTAAATTTATCTTATTAATATTACCTGAAACGTATAATAAATCTAACATTCTTTGACTTTTCAAATTTCCTTACTACACTCGATCAGAAACACTCAGTATATTATGCACTTAACATTTTTACCTGCAGACTTTAATGCCATTACAATTAAGATTCCTGCAAATCAATTAAAAGCAATTGAACTCATTTTCCTGCAGCTAAATAAATTAATAAAAAAACACAATGATTTTTTTTATTAAATAACAGTGAAAAAAAAGTATCCTTGTCCTTGATTTTGGAGACCAAAGATAATGATCATTCTTGATCACGTTTCGCTTATACGCACAAATCGTGATTTTATTAATTGAATAATTTAAATGCTTTCATCTTAGGTTGGAGTAAAAGTATGGAAATAAAGCAACAAGACGAATATGGGCTTTCCTGCAATAGACTGAATAACCAAGCCAGCAGCAACTACAAGAACTGATTCGGTCAGTCCAGCGACCTGGGAAATCCCAACAACCCAGGCACTTGATTGCATACCACATGCGTTTTTTTACCACTTACTTTTTTCTTTTCAATGAATTTCTCTCGTAATTTAAGTCACTGTTCATATTTTGCATGATTTGCTCTACAAATCATTTTTAAAAAATGCAGCAGGATTTAAAAATTAAGGGCGTCTTTAAATCAACATGAATAAAGCATTTTATTTATTAATTTATGCAAGTTTATTCAAATTAATTGATTGCCGATGTCATAATTCTGTCGAGTGGTAAAATATGCAAAACAATAGAATATTCATTAATAGATAAAATATCAATCAATTATCCATCAATTAAAAATCACTTTCACTGGGTTTCTTGGAAAAATCAAACCATCAGCTGTAAAGTATATGTAGATCTGCAGCATTTATATTATTATAGTTTATGTAAAATAGGAGAATATTTAATTGCAAATCAATAATATAATATTCAAATTTTTTTATTATAGACTTAGGTATAACAATCAACACTCTAATTTATTATGTTTCAAGGATTTTTTAAATAATAAGTAAACGAAGTTTTTAACTATTGTATAAAAATGTTTAATTGGCCTTTTTATAGCCATTCTATAAAGTATACTGCTTTTTTTTTCCTTGGCTTTCATGATTATGGGGGTCTTGATGGTGTATTTTCCAAGCTTCCAAGTATATTGTCGAGTTGCTTTAGTCAGAAATCCTCTCGCTACTTCAATGTTAATCTTTATATATATTATATAGTAAAATATAAACTAAAGCATTGTTAAGTGGCAAAAAATCTTTAATGCACATTTTGGATTTTATCGTCTCAAATATAAACGTCTAAAAATAAAAAGCTGCTTATAGATTGTTTATTTACTATTCACCATTGTTTTTCAACAAACCAAAGTAGTAAAACCAATCCATTCACGAAAACACATAATAATATTGTTGCATGGAACGCTTTTTTATTATAATTAATTTTATGTTTATAAATAGGATAATGATATGTGTGAACTTTGTCAATAATTTATTTGTGGATATTGAGACAAATTATAGGAATTTTAAGTGAACAAAAAATTAATTATAATGGAACTTTTTCGATATAACAATAGAGCTTCTGTTTTCTATAATTTATTTTTTGATTATAGGAGACAATATAAAATATAAATTAGTTTATTAGATTTTGAATCATTAAGTCGAAGTAAACAAATTTGTTTGCGTAGAATCAATGTTCAATTAATTTTTGAGACTAATTTTGAATAGTTTTATTTACATATTTTATTCAAATTATGTTTAACAATTTAAAAGAAATTTTGTCAAGTATTTATTTTCTAATAAATTACAATATTATATAATATATAGGTAGGTATTGACATGCAAAATTTTTGCATTCATTACCTATTCAAAACTTACAAGTGTTTGTTTTGTTTAAAAATTTCTAAAAAATATCGGGTCTAATAATTATTACAGTTAATTGTTTTATTCAATTTTTTATACAGTTTTCAAAATTTTAAAACCTGAAAAACAATTTATAAAAAATTATAAATGTGAAAAATCAAAAATAAAAATTATTTCTTCTTTGTAAGAGATTCCATTGGCTCGGAAAACTATTTTTCGAGTAGGCAGAATTATATCTTTTTTACAATAATAATTATATACATTTTTGCATATTTATTTCTAATTAAATTAATTTTATCTATGGAATAATAAATAAAAATTAATATATTTGCATAAATTAATTAATTAACAATTAAGTCATTAATTCACAAATTATTTGAATTAATTGTTAAACTATAACGAACATATGTCGATTTTACTCTGTTATATAGTAAATATTTTAAATAAAAAAAAATGGGAGGCCGTAAAAATTTTCTAAAAAAAATGTTTTATTCAAATTTATTCCAAAAAGTAAACAAAAATAGCTGCAAGCGTTAAAATAAAATCGAATCGTATTTTCGGAATAACATTTTCTAAGAAATCAATTAAAATAATTCTTCCTAAACTCAAAAATTAGAAACTACTGCTAATTTGCAAATTGCTCGACTAAAAACTATCAACTTCCAAGAACAATTTTAAATTGTTCTACTACACGTCTATTTACATCATAATTGCCATTCGAAAACTAAAGGAAAAACCAATTTTTTCCAATCATTCATAATAGTCTAATAAATAACTAGCTGAATGTAATAGGCAAGATTAAAAATTCCATTGACCGCAAACTGAGCAATCAGCATCCTAACAACAAAGAGTAGCGTAGCAGGCCGCAGCAGGAGCAGCGCACATGGTCGGGAGTCCCGCGGTAACGCGTGCTTCTGATTCCAAGAACACGTTCAAGCTCGATGACACATTGCTTGCCCGTTGTAGAACAGGTGGCCGTGGTAAATTTGGGTCCTCCAGAGCCTTGATGGAATCCGGGGATCCCGACAATCTGACGCAGGCGTTTTTCGCAACAATGAAAGGGCCGGTGCTAAGCGTGGGGGCTCCTGCAGAGAAGGGGTTCAACTACATATAATGAAGCCCCACGAGCCCCAATACATCATTGGGTTTGCTTAACTCGCATTTGTAACTTGCGCTATTTTTTAATAATCAACAGACGGTTAACCAGTCACTAATCGTGGTTTCAAATCGGTTATTAAAGCGCGGTATTATTTTTCAGCAGTGAAAACCAGAAGTGTTTCAGGCTGAATTTTACATACAATTTTCATTGCGAGTTACTTGAACGTTGAAATCTCCAACAATCCGTCGAAATGGCTGCTGTAGCTGCTGCACAAAAAAATCGAGAGATGTTTGCCATCAAGAAGTCCTACAGCATTGAGGTAAGTCTAATTTAATTTACTATTTAGCCCGCAAAAATTTTAATTGCTTCTGTAAGAGACGTATTGTTGCTAATTTAGTGTTAATTTATAAGGAAAAATTATTAGCTTGTTGCCCCTGAAATTTAAACAGTAACGATTATTGCATAATGAAAAAGTTACTAGAACAAACTTTAAACTATATCTGAAATGCATTAAACATAAATAAATCCTTGCATTTAATGTAATTGAATATAATTTTCCAAAAGAAAATAACAGTTAACAGCATTCTAAATTGTATAACTTTAGTTATTATTTCTAATAGTATAAATTATCGATTTAATTGTTAAAATACATGTCGCTATTTGTTAATCGAAATAATTACCATAATTTTTCTATAGAAGATTTGTTGAAAATTCGAAATTGCAACATAAAAAGTAGAATCTTCTTCTAGTTGTGATATAACTAAACAAAACACTTTCTCTCCCATCCTAAAAAAATAATTTAATTGTCTACAATTTCGATATGAAACCATCATCATGTAACATAATTGTCTTTCCTTAATTACAAACAAAATTACAAAATCAAATTATTAAAGTCCGTGCATTCAACTAATTATTGAGAAAAGTTGAAAAAACTACTAAGATCATGGTCAAAGAACGCTTGAGATGCCTGAAGACATGTAAGTGTCCTGGCCTTGCTCAGGGGGCATTTTATGTGATACTTGACACCGCCCCCCGAACAAGGACAACTAGCCGAGCCCCCGGAAACTTAACTTATCTACATTACTTATTTAAATTTCTGTAATAATTAATTCAATCCATCAAAGCAATTAAAACTAGTTCAAAGGAGCAAAATCCAACCCAAATCAAAACTTAGTGAAAGAAGCTGCAGCAGGAAACTAATTTCCTTAGCACTTCTTATTTCCTGCTGCTCTAGACAATGAAATCATAGACGTTCTTTGCTTTACAGAACGGTTATCCTGCAAGACGCCGCTCTTTGGTGGATGACGCTCGTTTCGAAACTTTGGTCGTTAAACAAACCAAGCAAACCGTTTTGGATGAGGCTCGTCAACGTGCTAATGGTAATTAATTTTGACCATTTTTTGATTGTTTTGCATGTTTGTTGCACGTTTGTCGTTTTTTTAGATTCTAGTTGTGATTCCGAATTCGATATCGAGGAAAAATCCGCCCAAAACGCCGATCAAGCAAATGAAGACGGTAAGTTGAACTTATCCAACTAGAAGAATTATCGCGATTATTTCGGGATGCGATAAAAATGCAGCGGAAATCTCTCGAAATCTCTGATGTCATTATATTAACGGTTGACTTTATATTTCACTGGCGACTATATTTTTGCGGCTTAACCGCTAAATCTGCTTCTTCTTGACAAATGGAGGGTGAAAATTGACTTTGAAAGCCGGACGAAGTGGTGCGGCTGGCTTTGTATGAATACCATTCTCCAGTTGTAACTTTGCTTTTAGTACAATTATACTTTTTTTCTCTCGCATATAAAAATTTCCAAATAGCAGCAACGACTTTTCAATTACAATTCAAGTTCATGCTTTAATTATGTCAAGTTCTAACTTATCCTCAAGGTTGCAAACTCGCGCTCTGGTAATTCTATACAATCCTATATAATTACCACTAATTTTTATAATTACAAATACAATATTAAATTGCACTTCTAGACACTGGACTTACCGAGGAAGAAATTGTGCTTGCCAATGCGATCGCTGAAAACCCGGAGGCTGAAAGAGCCATCCAACGCGCCGCGTTAGTCCTTCGACTTCGCGAAGGCATGAACTCGCTCTCGCGTGTCTTGAAGACAATCGAGAAATACCAAGGAACTGTTTGCCATCTCGAAACGCGTCCTAATCAGAACGAGAATAATTTGGACGCTTTGGTCAAGGTCGATATGACCAGAGTGTCTCTTTTGCAATTGATCAAATCGCTTCGTCAATCCAACTCTTTGGATCACGTCACTTTGATCGGTGAAGATAACATCTCCGCGAAGAATCCGTGGTTCCCTCGACATGCCAGCGAGTTGGACAGCTGCAACCACTTGATGACCAAATACGAGCCTGATCTTGACATGAACCATCCTGGATTCGCCGACAAGGAATACCGCGTCCGGCGCAAGCACATCGCCGAGGTCGCTTTTGCTTACAAATAGTAAGGAAGATTTATTTTTAGACGAAGAAGTTTATTAATTATTTCTTTATTACAGTGGTGATCCGATTCCTCACATCGAATACTCCGAAACTGAGGTGAAGACCTGGAACTCGGTCTTCAACACCGTTGTGGATCTGACGACTAAACATGCGTGTGCTGAATATCGTCGAGTCTTCAAGATTCTTCAGGATGAAGGCATTTTCTGTCCAGACCGTTTGCCACAATTGGAAGAGATGTCGAAGTTCATGAGTCGTCATACCGGATTCACCTTGCGCCCAGCCGCCGGTTTGTTAACAGCTCGAGACTTTTTAGCCTCGTTGGCTTTCCGCATCTTCCAAAGCACCCAATATGTTCGTCACGTCAACTCGCCCTTCCACACTCCCGAACCGTAAGTGTTGCATTTCGCCAATCTAATAGCAGCATCATCAAAGACTATTTAATTAAAACGCCATTATATTAGATGGCTATGAGAGCGTAATTATAATTACGTAGCACTTTGCACTTTATAATACCCTTGCGATAGGAAATTATATTCCTAATCAGATTTTCGCTCGGCAAAGAATTGAAATGTAGAACAAGAGGAAATAAATAATTCGCGTCTCTAGAGACGTTTACGAAAGAATTGGGAAGGATTGTTCTGATGATTGCATTTTTATTTGCAGTGATTGTATCCATGAACTTCTCGGTCACATGCCACTTCTTGCCGATCCAAGTTTCGCTCAATTCTCACAGGAAATTGGACTTGCCTCACTTGGAGCTTCAGATCAAGAAATTGAAAAATTATCCACTGTAAGTATATACCGATTTCCTATTTTGTGCCATCTAAAAATGGCGATTTTAAACTCGACTATCGTGTCATGGTCAAGAATTGCTACGCGTGATCAACCATTGAGAAGGTGCATAACTAGAGTTGCATTTATTAATGCGCACATGGTCAACTCATTCTTACGCCATAGTGAAACTAGGTCTAGAATATCACGAATTTTATACATTTCACACATTACGAAACTAATCGCTCATTATTTCCAGGTGTATTGGTTTACCGTCGAATTTGGGCTTTGCAAGGAAGCGGGCGAAGTCAAAGTGTATGGCGCTGGACTTCTCAGTGCTTATGGTGAACTTCTTCACGCTTTGAGCGACAAACCCGAACTCCGACCATTCGAACCCGCAGTGACCGCCGTGCAGCCCTACCAAGACCAGGAATACCAAGCAATTTACTATGTCGCCGAAAGTTTCGATGATATGAAGGATAAGTTCAGACGCTGGGTGTCCAGCATGTCGCGACCATTCGAGGTGCGCTTCAATCCGCACACTGGACGTGTGGAGGTGTTGGACTCCGTGGAGAAATTGGAGTCTCTGGTGCACCAGTTGAACACTGAAGTCCTGCACCTGTCCAATGCGATTAATAAGATGAAAGCGCCATCGATCTTGTAAATTGGGTCTTCTGATTGGGGTCACAGTGGACAGCTATGTGACTGGTGCTGTCCACTCGTGTGAATTTCATTTTGCATCACTGTATAAAGTCGTCATTACGTGTAATATATTTTATTAATATTATTATTAGATTAGGATGCTTTAGGATAGTTTAGTTTTCAAGTAGCTTGTGATCTCACTGCACCCTGCAAATTATTTGTGCATGTCTCCTTATATTGTGTGTAATATTTAAAGTAACTAGCATGTCAGTGAATTTATTACTACGTTAGAATTAAAATAGCACCTGCACGAGATCATATATTTATATTTAGATGCATAGTTTAAGAAAAATTGTAATATATTATCAAAATAAAACGTGCAATGATTAAAAGTGGCTCTGATTTTTTTCGACACTCCTATTCGCACTGCACCTACTTCTAGTAGTCGTTGGAATTTGATTTTGAGCAGCCGGTAATCTTGAGCTTGATCTTGCAGCTGCTTCGGCTGATCCTTGTATCAACCGTCCTTGTTGGTTGAATCTGGACGGATGCAAATGCTCCACTTTGACACGTTTGCGAAAATATGCCTGCGTTTTTGTAACGCCTCGAGGCACCGCTCTAGTCAGATTCTGAAAAATTATTAATTACCATATTGTAATTAAGGTATTTAAAAAACACTAGTAATTATAATCATTAGCGTTATATTTTTGTAACACATTAATTAAAATTTACCGCATTGAGTAATTTGTTTAACAATTATTGTATTATTACGAAACATTTTTCTTAATGTTAATATTATAATTATAACATAAAACGTTAATTATTTATAATTTCAAGGTTAGTCACGTAGTGTTAAATTTGAAAGGAAAAGAATCGAAGGATTATCTCGGAAATTGTTGAATAATTCGATAACACTTACCGGCACAGCAGGAAATTGTCCGTATTTTTGAACGGGGCTATTTAATTCAGTCACATCCAATTCATCGCTCAGATCATCGTCCGATTCTTCCATACTTTTCACTTTATCCGTCAAATAAGCCAATTCATTTTGTTTAGCTGCTATTTTAAATCGAACTTGTTCCAACAAGTTTTGCCGTTGCTCCTCCGACACCAATCTCGATAACTCTAATTGCTTCTGATAAATGTTCATTTTTAGTTGTTGGATCATCATCCGTCTGCTGGCTGATTGAGCGAATAAATTTATTTACAACAAGAATATCTAGTACTTACGTTGAGGTGGACTTGTTTCGCTGGATGCATAATTAATAAAATTAGAAGTGGCTTTCAAGAAGTTCGTTAAATTACCAACAAACTTGTCTTCATTAATGACTAAGGGATATTTAGGTTTGGAGTTCATGTTCACCGAAAATTTTGACGTGGATGAAAATGACAATGAAATAAAAAATATGACGATCTACGTAAATTACTTTATTAGTTAATATATAATTTTAGCAAGAGCAGTTTGAACGAGGTTGAGCATTAAACAGTTTCCGAACTAAGGAAGAGCCAGTAGGACTTTGCTCCTGTTGAATCAATTGGTTCAATCGCCTTAACAACATTATTTGTTCGGGTTGCACAGCACCTCCACCTTGACTCATTTGGGCAATGATTTGATTCATTTGGCGGACTAGAATCGATTTTTGCTGCCCAAACTCTCGCCTTTCCAATTCTGCAGTTTGCACTTGAGTCGGTTGCCTCATTTGCTGCTGTTGCATTTGTAATTGTTGTTGACGTTGGCGCAAAAGTTGCGCTCTTGATGTTTCTTGTGGAGAGAATCGTGACACTGGAGTTGTTGGCATAGGAGTGGAATAATTTGGCATTCTTGGGAACGCGCGATTTGCGCTTCCAGGAGTTATTGGGCGTTGTCGCATGGGAGCCATTGGTATGCCAGAAATATTGGGGTAACCTGCGGGAGGTTGATAAGAGACTGGAGTGCGTGGTGCAGCTGCAGGTTCTTCTTGCTACGATTTTAACTAATTATTAATAATTTAGTAGGAAGGGTATGGGTTTACGGAGTATTCCATTGAAGGTATAAATTGGTTATCGATCATCCTGCTATCTAAATTTTGTTCAGCTTCTTGGTTGTCCAAAATTCCCGCCATAACTACATTCATCAACGTTCTTTTTTCTTCTGTGGTCATTATCGCGCCAATTTGTCTTTCTTTGTTCGTTATTTTGAGCTGGATGTCTTGGATACGTCTTTGCTTCTCTTCTTCACTACCTACACCAAACAGTTGTACACAAAAAAATAAAATAAAATAGAAAATTCGTACTGCACTTAGTTTGGGGATTAGTTCTCGCTTTTTCAGTAACACTTTCCATAAACACTGCAGAAGCTGCCATAAATTTGGTTAAGCTATTGAGGAAGATTTCCTCATCAACTTCGGAGAAGTCAGTCATTTTTAGCGACTAAGAATTTTGACAAATTTATTGAAATGACATGATTTTGAAGTGAATAAACACTCACTAGAAAGCTACTTTAAATTTTTAATAAAACAAAAACCAAACGTTGATACAGCTAGAGGTTTAATATTTATTCTGATCTTATTTAAATATTGCATCTTAGCAACCGCACGATCTATTCGGACCCTTTGTCCTTCCAGCGCCGATTTTCGGAATGGTCGTCGTGTTGGTGTACAAATTGTAGTCATGGTCTATCATACCTTCATCCATGTCAACATACGCCTGCTGTGGGTTTGGTGTTCGCCTTTCTGGATTTATTGGTGTGGATTGGTAGAATCCTCGAGGTTGCGGTCTAGGTCTAGGCATCCTCGCATTTTCTTCCTGTTGCCAATAGTTGCGAAGTGAAGCCGGTATTGGAGGAAGGGCTGGGAAACGTGGATTACGACTTCCACACACAACTCGTTGATAATTTTGAGAAACTTCTGGGGGATTAGGTGATCTATAACTGGGAGATGTTGGCATCGATTGATAGGTCGAGTTTGCCCCACTTTGCAAACTGTAAAAATCTGGACTCAGGGGTTGGGAGCCTATAGTTGCCATTGTTACATTTTGCGGATAACTTCTTTGTTGCGGAGAGTATCCCATAGTTTGGTTTACCTACAAATATTATTTTATTGGCGTGTTACTTATTAAATGATTGTTTTTTTGTACGGGTCTTCTGGAAGCTGCCGTCATCCTCGAAGGGGACACGCTGTCCTTCATAATTTGCTGATACAAAGCTGCCGTATTCGTAGTGGACATTCCAGGACGATTTGTCCTATTTAAAGCATTCAATCTTCCCATTTCTCGTTGCAATGCTTGAAGCTCCATTTCGGCTCTTGCTAATTTTTCCTTAAACCCCTCCAATATTTCTGCGTTTTCCGCATGTGAAGGCGGACAAGAACATGCTAAAAACGCGTAATATTGATGAGTCAATTGTTAATAGTAATTTAAAAATTTACCAGCGTTCGGTGGAACTTGAGCGGAAGGTTCGACTTCTGCTTCCGGTTCAGAAACTGCCTCCGGCTCGGAAAGTGGTTCACTTCCTTCTTGAACTGATACTTGACTTCTATCTCGAACTGATGCTTGACTTCTATCTTGGACTGATAGTTGACTTCGATCTCGAACTGAGTGTTGACTTCTATTCTGAACACAGTTACAGACCCCAGCTACTTGTCTTTGTGATGGAACCGTAGATTGAACCGCGGATGGAACCGCGAATGGAACCGTGGACGGAACTCGATCTTCCGCTTGATCTTCTCCTCGATCCTCCACCACTTGCACACTTTCAGGAATATCCATAGTCTCGATAATTTTATCAAGTTCTTCCTTAGCAATTTGCTCATGGTTCATAGAAATCGCTTCACTTTTGGATTCCCCAATCGTATGACTGGAAGGTACAGGAAAACTGCAAGGAGCTTTACATACAACCCCTTTTGGAGGTTCTTCGACAACTGGCCTAAACTTTGGACCACAAGGTCCCGTACAAATATGTCTTGCTGATCCAGCGCCTTGTCTAATCGCACTACTAGAAGCTGGCATCTGCCGTGGTAAGTCTTCAGCGAATGTTACTCCACATGGCTCGCAAGTTTTTTTAGAAATATTGGAAGCTACTTGCGGTACAGCACCAGAACCCGCAATTGGAATATTTGAAGCTAATTGCGAGTTCACTATCTTGTTGTTCAAAGTATGCATCAATTGCGTGGAAGCCGAAATAAATGTGATCATGCTGCTCATCATCTGATTCCATGCTTGCACTTCGGGGTTCTGCGGATCGCAATTCGTCTGCATTTTTGCAGTTTACCTATTTTATTTTGTTTACTGAAATTTTGCTGGTCTGAGCATATTGACAATTAATGCTTGACTTTTGTTTGATTTGAAACAATCTTGATGACAAATTTGTTTTGAGGTGTAAAATGAATTTCTTAGACAGCCTGCTTGAGAAGCGAATCAATTATCGAGCGCAAAATTTGCTATTTTAATCGCAAGCATTTTTATTAATAACATGAATTTATAAATATTAATTACGTAACGGTTCAATTCTTCGATTGGATTTGCGTTATTAGAGCCACATGTTCTTAGTGATTTATTTGAGCAAAAATGTTTGTATAATTTTTATACTTTGAGAGGGAAAGCTCTCAGTATGGTCCAGTCGAAACTAGGAATTTGGGTTATTCAGTTGGTCCTAATTTTAAAACTCACGTGTGACATACGCGAGATAGGTCGGAACTGTGAAGAGAAGAGACAATCTTCGCTTAGACAGTCTGCGACTGTGTTATATTTCATGAAAACTACATGTTTATATTTAGAATCAAGTGAGATTATAGAGAGTTTTTGACCGACGCCTGCTCTGTTATTGCTGAAACACGCGTCGCTAACGTCGAAGTAATTCGCGGTTGTGTTTGGTGGCTCGCTTGATTATCATGAACACAAAAGGGATGAGACGGAAGAAGTCTTCGTTGTCGGAGGTGAAGGTGGCGGTCATCGGGGCGCCAGGTGTCGGAAAAAGCGGTAAGTGCCAAAAAGTTATTTATTTTGAATTTATGGATGGAATTTTTGATTTTTGGAGTTATGTTAACAAAATTGAGTTATGTACTTATTTATACAAGCGCGGAAAACTAATCAAAACATCATAAAAGTGACTATTAAAATTAAATTTAAAAATAGGCTGGTTTATTTTCATAGAATCATTGGTTTATGGATTTACATGAATGGGTAGGCAATCACTGTCAGTAAACTGAAGTTGATGTTGAAAATAAAAAACAATAGCGACTTATGCTATCAAACATATCAAACGAGTATATTTGCATTACATGTCCCATTAATAATAATAATAATAATAATTTCTTGCACAATGGTAATAATCGTATAATTTAATGCATAAATCAGTTGAGTAATACATGGAGTTGCCAAATCATTTATTGCGAATTAATTCCTTAATAAAATGAAAACCTCAACATATGTGAATACATTTTTATTTATATTTAACACGGTTTTATTTAAACTGTAAGAAAAACAAACAGATTTTACTATGTCAAGTTTAAAGCACTTTTATTTGAACGAAGTGTGGGCAAACATATTAATTGATTTTGCAGCGAAAACAAAAAGATTTTATTTTTGTAACACAACATTTCGTCTTAATATCGAAAAAACTGTGTTAGTAGGTCTTCGGTATATATTTTTCCTAAATATAAATTAAAGTGCATGTAAAGTTTCGGTTTTAAAAGCAATTCATAATTTGCGCAATTTTTGCATGCACAAAATTATTATTTGTTTCTAAAAATTTCGACTTCACCATCAATTTGCGAATGCATGCAGGAAATATTTAGTTTCCACTTTCCATGCCAAATGTTCTTATTTTTAAATTATGCCATGCATTTTTCTATTGTTAATTTTAGAAAAATATTCGCCGCAGCTTTCGTCAAGTATTTTAAGCGTCAATTTAATTAAACCATAATTTTGAATTAAGTGTACATTATTATGCAGTTAAACCGAAATTTATTACATTGTTCTAGCGTTTGCCAAATTGTGTTTTTGTCAAATATCCAATTATTATCTAATTTATATTTACCATTATGTTTTTAAGTAGGTGAAAAATGTTTATTTGAAATAGATTTAAATAACGCTGTTAATGTATCGGAACGGCACGTATAAATTGAATTTCGTCTAAATACTTTTTAAATTGCCCATGAAATGTTGTTACTCATAAATATCTTTTCTTTTATTTTTAGCACTATCCGTTCGTTTTCTCACTCGAAGATATATTGGAGAATACGATCATCAATCAGGTACCTATAAAACATATTTTATTGCCATCGAACATTTTTAATTTTATTTTTAATCTTCTGCCTTGAAAATTTGGCGAGAGCGCGAGTTTTAAGACATATTTTAAATTGTAGGCGATGTTCATTGTTTTTTTTCCGCACAAAATTATTAATCAACACGATGATAATAATAGAAATAATAATTTGCATAACTAAAAATATAAACAAATAAGAAATTATGTTTCTCACCTGTTTGTTTTCGGTATTTGTATTTTTAGTTGGCAAAAAATAAATTCTGCACTAAATACAAGTTAAATATAAGCTATCTATTAGTAATTTAACTAGTATCTGTTTGTTTCAGAAACTAGGTATAAACACGAAGTTCTTGTGGACAACGAACCCGTTCTCTATGAGATACTAGACACATGCCCAAAGGTATGCAAAGTGAAAATATTCGCATTATAAATATTTTGCTGAACCAATTACTATACAGATAATTTGAAAATTTTCGATTAAAATGCCAAGAGCGTCCTTAATTAGGCAATTAAGAAACTGGAAAATTAAACTGTCCCCGCGCAGCCATTTAATTCCCTATTAATTTAAATCAAAAAATTTGCGCGCAGTAATTTATCCATTAGTTTAAAAAATCCATTGACGCCAAAATAAATTTGAAAACCTTGTGGCTGCATTTATGAATCGCCTTAAAATAAACGCATTTATTTATGTTATGCAAAAAATTATTTACGTTCAATAGATTTATGATATTTTTCTCAATGGAGTATATTACTAGAAGAGCAACAAACAGGAAATTATTTATTATTCTAGATTTCTAACGTTCATTAACTAACTAACTCAAAATATAAAAGTGTGGCAAATATTTATAAAAAAAACAATAATTTCGCATAAACAAGTCGATATTTTTGGAGAAGTACAATTCCTGATCAAAATACGCTCGTAAATATTTTTGCGTTCGTTTACATAAATAAAAATAAGTATACTGAACTGAAATATTGACTATCCGCCATATAGACAGATTTAAAGCGCCGTATTGGTATTTTCAGAACGAAGATGACCTACCATTGTCTGAAACCATAAACTGGGCAGATGGTGTCCTTCTAGTCTACTCAATAATTGACCGACGTTCGTTTGCATTTCTAAAACGTGTTGGCACCTTGCTAGTCGATTCCGATGTTCCTGTTTACGTGGTTGCCAACAAAAATGATATGGTGCACCTTCGAGAAGTGAGCACTGAAGAAGGTGCCATCCTGGCTCGTGATTTTGATTGTGGTTTCTCTGAAGTCGCGGCAGCTGAACAAGTTGCACCTGTTGCGGTTGTTTTTCAGGAATTATGCAGATCGGTGTTAGCTGCTCGAAGAAAATCGAAGCATTCGTTGTTGGAGAGGATGTTAGGCACTAGGACCAGTAATCTTCGATTGTACGCTCGAGGGAAGAGTGACAGCGCTTTGCCCAAAGACTGACCCTGTATTTTATGTGCTTAATTATTATATGTAAATATTTTGACGTTTTAGGTAATTGTGTGATTATAATAGAAATATTTGTATAGAGTTTATATTTCTACCTATATAGTTTTATATGAATTAAATAAAAGTTATTGGATTTTATGGATAGGGATTGGGTTTTATTTTGTAAAAAGATTTATGAAATATATAAGAATCGGAAACGATTTAGAGTTACATGGATATAGCTGCTGGCGAAAAAGTTAATCCGCTGTTGCTATAAAAAATCGTTTTCAATTTTGATGCTTATTTATTTAAAATTTCAATACTCTATTTTTGGGATGAAATTTATGAGGAGGTATTGACCTAAAAGAATTTAAAAAAAATCAAAAAATTAACAAAACCAAATTAATTTAGCAAAACAACAATTTTCTGTAAAAACCAACAGATTTTGAATTTATTTTTCGCCCACTAATAAAAAAATTAAAATTTCAAAAATGATATATTATAATTAATTAACTATTATTATAATTATAAAATATAAACAATTTATTATTAAATTATATGTTAATTTAATTATTGCCTTTATTGAGATAATTCTCCCCTCAACTTGCAAATGAATTATTAATTCAAAAAAGCAACAACAACACAGCAAATATTGTAATGGGTAATTAGAATAAAATGATCGAACATGGATGGCGTCTGCGCCAAGACGCCGGGCGTCGCTTTTGTTATGAGATTTGGTCCAGAGTTTGTGAAGCTGGGCGACCGCCATGAGCTTCCTAACCGTAAAAATACTTGTTTTGTTGACATTTCTTATTAGTGTGTCGGCTTCTGGAGATAAATTACCACTCGGTACGTATTTGCACTAATCCTCCTCTATTTTGTTTATGTCTAAAACTGCACGTTTGTCAGTAATTCGCTGTAGATGAACGAAAATGTCAAAGAGGTTATAATAAACAGTTTCAGGATTTGAGCGAAATATATCGGTTTCGATCGTTGTGTTGTTTGTTTTCTATAATATGTTTTATTTATAGATTAACAGAATGCGGGGGTGGGTTTGTTTCTGTTAGAAATTGCTGAAATAGGGCAAATTTTATTTGGTTCGGTGCATTCGCCAAAATATTAACTGAGCTTTGTTCAGCTCATTTGGTATTTTAATTAATTTATTTATAAAATTTATATTCAATTAATTAAGGGAATGGTTTATATAAATTATATTAATTTACAGATACAATCGTTTGGCAAATTGAGCTTGGAGCATTCGCCAATATTTTAAATTAGCTTCTGAGCGCTCGTGGTATTAATATTAAATGGTTCATATTACTTTGAGTAAATAAATTTGCTTTTAATTAATATCAAATAATTATTATCTCGAGACAAATAAATTTTATTTTTATTTTTCTAAATAAAAGGTATTAAAATTGTTCTAAAAATATATTTTGCAACTGTTTTCTTAACTTAATATATTTAATAATTAAATAAGTAAAACTTTTAAAAGTATTTTGATAAGTTCCTGAAAGTGGGTGGCAACTTTTTGAAGTAGAAAAAGGAGAAGAAGTGAATTATTAAAATGTATATTTTGATGATACCCAATACTGAAAGCTCGAGTATATTTCTATTAAGCGAGCTAAAAGCTCTACCTAGCTTTTTTGACAATTTTTTTTTCAGCAATGGACTACAAAGTTTATACCCTTCCGTTATTTAAATTAACATCAAAAATAAATGTATTTATTCTTTTATAAATCCAGCATTTCCCCAACAAAGGAAACTGAACTTATTGTGCAAAGCTTACTTACAAATGCCGCTAAAAGCATTAATAGTATAATTATAATTTTTACACGAATACTGAATAAATAACGAAATCACTACACAATTAAATTAAAAATAGTGATTGATGTTTAAACTGGAATAAATTAATTAACATACATGTTCGATATGTGTGTTCCCAATTTAGTAAATAATAGCGCACAGTTTGAACTTCCTTGTCATGTTAAAATCAAATAGTGTCATGCCATCACGAAAATTCGATAGGTGTATAATTTAGTCTATAGACATTAGCTTTATTACCCTACATACAGATACGAATGCGAATTTGCATTTCATTATAATTTACACTAAAGGAAAACGCTACAATGCAGCTCCAACACTAAACTTTTCATTTTATTTTTGCATTCGTTCAGTATTTTATTTTTATGAAAAAGTAGCTTCACAAATTTAAATATTAGTGAAATTAATTATAATAATTTTTGAGCGCCACTAATGAATTAAGCAAATTAGGAAAGCTCATAACATTTCTGCAGCATAACAAATCACACACAAAAAAGAAATTGAGATTGCAAATATTTTTTGTTTCAGTATAAGGGCGAGAAAACATTCCTCAAGAGGCTATTCATTTTCTTATTACATAATATGTAACTTTGGCACCCTTCTTGGGCACACAAAAACTGAGGAGCTTTTTGATTAAATTCAGTGCGAAATATTTTGTCGAAAAAAATATGCAAGCCTAAAAATGTTAGTTTTGTACTAATTAGAGAGAAAAAGTTTCCAACTATAAGTACAATTAATTCTATGTCAAATTTGCGCGCAAATTGGGTCAGACAACTCATGCATCATCGTAATTTTTATGGAATTAAATTCAAAACTACATAAATTAGTTATACACGTTATCTAATACCACGTACACACATAATCTTAAGTTGGCAAACAGTTTTCAGTTTCAGATTATACAGTTTCTAGTCTTCCGCAAAATTAGAAACTTATGCATATAAGCATGGTATTTATGCAAGCTAATAAGAGGACAGCACAACGTGCATATTAATGTTCGTTTTCTGATTAAATATAGAATTTATTGATACGTACGTTTGTTTAACTTCCTATTAGACCCTTAATGGTATTGACTACACCCTTCAGTACCATTAATAATTTGTATTCTCCAAAAAGTAAAGCAATATTTCAACCAGACAAGCGATAACCATTAACTTATTCATTCGCATAGTGAATTTCATCAATAATAAATAATATACATCATTTTTTAAATGCTGATAAATAGCTTCCTTTATCACGGAAAATATTTGCTTATAATATTTCACAAAAAAACATATAAATTAGGTATAAAAACATATAAATTGTATTTTAGCAGCTGGAGTTCTCACACTAACGCTTTCGCCAAATATTTATTTATTTAAATAATTTACTAAATAATTTTTGCCTTAACATTAGCTGCGCTCGCTTAAATCCCGCAAAGCTCTATCAATGAATCAAACCTTTAAGCTCTACCAATGAAGCTCGAAGCTTGTGAACACTGGCGCTACCCATTAAATTTAATAATTGAATATTTGCCACAATATTAGATTTTCTGAATGAGCTCGTAAGATAAAGAATGCCAAAACTTCATAACAATGCTTATAAATCTCTATATACCGACTAACAAGAATTTATGTATCACATATGTGTTGTCAGGGAAAAATAAAAAGAATGGACAAATTTACACTTTAATGTTGGAATTGCGTTATTTTATCAGTACGAGGGTAATTGATATTTTTGTTAGTTTGCTTAGTATGACTGCATTTCCATGTTGTGTGCTGTAAAACAGCTTTATCTATAGAATAGGTTCCATATGTAAATAAACCCTTCACCCTTTGAGTTACGACAACAAAATGTTTAATAAAATTAATTATGTATATCAAAGTTTCTTGTTTCACGTTGTTTTGCATAAAAAACAAATTTATTTGCTTTTTGTCCAACTGAATTTAATTTTAATGCAAATTAATTGAAATATAATTATTGTATAACAAATGCTGTTTGTTATTTTAACTTTTTCAGTTAGCATCTGTATAAATATAATAAAAACAACATAAAAGCGTATTGGTGCATCCACCATAAATGTAAAAAAGTTATTGAGCAATAAATTTGATCTTATCATGTTAACGTGCAAATAATATTAAAACAACATCAAAAAATGATGTATTTACGTTAAGTAATTGAAATATCTGATGCAAAGAAGACATAGTGGAAGTTTTGTTAAAAATACATCAAACAATGCGATCAAGATCTGAAGGAGTGGATTGATTCTATTAGAGGTGAAGTGCTTCAACTCGAAAAAAAAGTTACAAAGTCACGCAATTTTAATAGATATTCGAAACTATAAGTATTTATAGACATTCAATTTTGTTATATCATAGAAAAACAAAAACATCATGTCGTGCATGTATAACTTTACCACTAGGACAAAAAATACGAAAAAAGATTTATAGTTACAAAAACTTTGGCTAAATCAGTTTGCGTGACAAAATACTTCTATTGTTCAGCAGTTTGCTAAAGCACTTTTTAAATACAAACTTTTTTATTGTGCGCCAATTGAAAGGAACTCCGAATAATATACAAAAAAAGTCACGCTTTAATTAAAATGCCATATGCAATGTAGCAGTATAAATCGTTATAAATTTCTCATAATTGACAAAATTTCCTTTCAGGCGCCATTTTCGAACAAGGCACTGACGATGTTCAAACTGCATTTAAATTCGCAATGCTCAATCATAATCAAAACGTGACCGGAAGACGCTTTGAGCTGCAAGCCTACGTGGATGTCATCAACACTGCTGACGCTTTCAAATTGTCCAGACTGAGTAAGAATCATCCGAAATTATTTCGGTAAGATGGCTTTTAAGATTGCACAAATAAAATACTACTAATCCGCGGTTGGTTTCCCTTATATATCTTTTAAATGGTCAAAAGGAGCAAAACAATAAGGTCGTAAGTTCTTTCGCCAAGTCTCTATATGGGGTGCTAATGGTTTCCTGGGAGATGGAGTTGGAGTCTAACCACCACAACTCCTCGGCATTTCAGCTTTACGCTGATCGTAATATAATGCTCCGACTGCAAGTTTTGTTTTACAATTTTCAAAGTGCTTTATGCCCGTTTTTTTTTTTTGTCATAAAGCGGGAATTTTATCAGTGCGTTGCATATGTGGATTCTCCTTCTAATCCATTTAAACGTTAATTTTAGCACAATGCACATTAAATTGCCACTATTTTGTTTTGAATGAAAATCGATCGGATAAACCAACGGGGAATCCTTGTTATAAAATGTCTAGAGCGCTAATTAATTTATAAATTAGTCGAATTTATTTAATTTCAAGCATTTGGGAATTTATTTAAAAAAAAGTCGCATGTTGTAATTAATAATCATTAATTTAAATTATTAATTTAGCGCTCTATATTATATTAAACAATCTAAAACTAAAGTAATTAAATTATACATAGAGTATCAAGGCTTGATTATCCTTATGAAAGCTAAATAATTGAACAATCACCGGATAATTAACCAGCTTAAAAGCCATCTAATTTGGAATTGTTGAAAACTACTACTAAGCACCTCAAAACTACTCAATTTAAATGACTGAAAACTTTCTTACAGTTTGCAACCAGTTCTCGAGAGGTGTATTTTCGATGCTCGGTGCAGTCTCTCCAGATTCCTTTGATACATTACATTCCTATAGTAACACGTTTCAAATGCCATTCGTGACACCATGGTTTCCAGAGAAGGTTCTAGCTCCATCGTCTGGATTCCTGGATTATGCCATTTCTATGCGTCCCGAGTATCATCAAGCCATCATTGACACCGTTCGATACTACGGATGGTCGAAAATCATCTATTTGTACGATTCCAATGATGGTAAGTGTATTTTTCCAATAAAATGTAATTAGTTTTTGAGATTACGTTGAGAAAACAATTAATCATTGAATAAGGTTACGAAAAGCGAGGGGTGCAATTTGATCTTTTATCTTTCCCCTGTTCTGATCTTCATGCCTTTTTGCCTCAACATTGACTTTCTCTTGTAAAATTTTATGGTCACAAGCTAACTATATTTTCTATTGATTGTAGTCGGTATTATCTCAAAACCCTTGCCCTAGATTTGCGTAATTGCATAAACATATAATACAATAGCGTTTACGGCTTTAATGATTTAATTAAAAAATAAATTTCTAAAGCAAGCTTTTCTTATTGTATACATAGAAGTCCAATTAATTGTTAATTACCTGGAAAATAGGTATGCAGCTTGAAATTTGAAAGCGTAATTACAAGAGAAGAACTAAAGTGCATAAAATGCAGATTTCATTGCATCAAAAACATGTAATTAAAACAGAACGAAAGTTTCGCAATTTTTCTGGATGAAGAAGGTGAAGATTGTAATTGCGCGTTTACTTGGAAGAAGTGACAGCTTAACACGTTTAATTAAATTCGGACAATTTAATTAGCGCTCTCTATAATTACCAAAATAAATTATTTCCCATAATGTAGAAAATAAGCTTATAGTTAAAATTAATGCAATTATTCCAATTATCGTGAACAATTCATCAAAATTGCCAAAGTAAGAATTGCCTTTGACTCTAGCCATTCAATATGCAAAGCTGCAAGCCATAATTAAAATATAAGCTTTTGTACTAATATAATAGTTGATTCAAGTTAGAAATAATTTATTAGACAATCTTAGTTCTGACAAGAATTTATTACCATCCTATTATTATAGCTAAAGGATATTTGACGTTGTCTAATAGCATAGACTAGTAGGTCATAATTAATTTCCGGCAATATTTCGAAAACGAATTCCTCCAAAATGTGTGCAATTCCTCATTTTTCGCTCGCATAAAATAAAACTCTATTTTTATTACTATTAAGGTCTGCTGCGACTTCAGCAAATCTACCAGGGTTTAATACCGGGGAATGAAAGCTTTCAAGTTGCGACAGTGAGAAGAATCAGTAACGTGACTGAAGCTTTGGAGTTCCTTAGAGGATTGGAGGAACAATCGCGATGGGAACACAAGTATGTAGTCCTTGACTGTTCTGCGGAAATGGCCAAGGAAATCGTGGTTAGACACGTGAGAGACACAGCTCTTGGGAGAAGAACCTATCACTACCTACTCTCTGGTTTGGTAAGTTTTTAATATGAAAAACTTTACTTTACTCTCCAAAAAGAAAGGAAACTTTCAGACGTTTCCTATCGATTTGTTGTTAGTGCAGGAACTTTCTGTATGGTCACTGCAAAATCTGCATAATATTTCCTTAATGATAATTCCTTTTGATTATATTTGTGGATTGCGTGTTCCACGTGAATAAAGAACTTACCGTACAACTAAAGCACTTTTAATGACTAAAGGAAAATATTACAATAACAACTTTTTACCAAAATTACCAAAAACTAGCGAAAAACTTTAGAACTCTTAGATTCCGTTAAGGATAATGTGTTCATGACATGACCTTTTATCGATTATTTTCTAACCATTTCTGCCCTCATTAGGTGATGGACGATAGATGGGAAAGCGAAGTAATCGAATATGGAGCAATCAACATAACAGGATTCCGAATTGTCGACAGTACAAAGAAGCATGTGAAAGACTTCTTGGATGGCTGGAAACGTCTGGATCCGGTAACTTCTCAAGGTGCTGGCCGGGAAAGTGTGTCTGCACAAGCTGCGCTCATGTACGATGCAGTTTTCGTCATTGTCGAGGCTTTTAACAAGCTATTACGCAAAAAGCCAGATGTTTTCCGAAACAATATAAGACGAGGACAATTTTTAAATAATGGAAGCAAAGGGTTGGACTGTAATGCATCGGGGGGATGGGTGACTCCTTGGGAGCACGGCGACAAGATATCACGTTTTTTGCGGAAGGTTCGTGAAATGAACAATAAAATGCTCAGTTTAATTAATTGTGCAACGTAAAAAAGTAGTAAATTAGTTCACACAAGCATGATTAGCATGAGCAATCAAATATATTCAAATACACGTATCATCAACAGCTTATCTTTTTAATACGACTTTCGTGTAGAGTAACAATTAGGTAGCACGCACTACAGAAAAATCATTTGTCAAACGCAAAAAATGAGCATTATGCAATATAAATTTCCATTAAATTTATTTATGTGGTGGCAATTTTTCAGGTGGAGCTCGAAGGTTTGACGGGCGAAATTCGCTTCAGCGAGGATGGTAGACGACAGAATTACACATTGCACGTGGTGGAAATGACTGTCAATAGTGCCATGGTAAAAGTGGCTGAATGGAGTGATGAGACAGGATTTTCACCGGTGGCGGCCAAATATGTGCGATTGAGGCCAGCAATGCAAATTGAGAAAAATAGGACCTATGTGGTCACGACGATTTTGGTTTGTATTTTTGTGACAAGAGCTTCAGAGCTTTTTAATTAATTTCCTTCAGTTGATTTTGAAATATTTGGAAAGAGAAGGAATTTTATTATAAATAATTTATTTATGTAGATTTTTAAAGGGATGCGTGAGTTTAAGGTGCGACAAATTTATGATAACAAGGAACATTAATTAATGGGATTAATATTGCTGCGTATGGCAGTGCAAATGTGGTTTAAATAATTTATGAATTGTAATTCCGTTCTAGGAAATGATTATTTAAATATTATTATTAATATTTAAACAGAAATTTAAATAAATTTGCTAATTAATAACTGGCTAACATTGAACAGATAAATATAGAATTCTTTACGCACTATAATTTCATATAATCATAGATTTTTTTATTTTTAGAATAATAATTAATGAATTTACTTTGTTTATCTGGTGCGATTTATTTTATATTAATAAATCAATTAAAGAAAAATAATTATAAATTCAAAATAATAAGAAAAATCTTCTCCAAACAAACAAAAAAGTGTCAGAGCTTTGTGTTTGATTTTTATATCAAAAAATATTTTGGTGTTTGAAAAAAATTGTTAATTATTATAAAAAATAAAAATATAATTCAATATTTTTTATAATAATTATTAAAAAAAATATGAAAATAACTGCAATAGTTGAATGAAAAATAATTTGTAAACAAAATTTCCCATAAATAATTTATGAACACAATAACTCGTAGTATTCTGTATTTCTAATAATACAAAATTTTTATTCACAATTTAGAAGAAATGATATAAAAATTATGTAAACATTTCTATTCATTATTATAAATATAAGCTATTTTTAAACTACTAGAGCTTCTGCTTTTACGATACACAGAATACAAATAGCATTCCAAAGAGGAAGTCCCGTCTCAGATTTTGGGCACTTTGCCCAAATTCTGAAGATTTAGATGTGTTTTGGTAATTTTGATTGAATTATTGTTTATATTATATTTTTATTTAATAGTTTACATTAAAATTTAAGTATTTTTAATATTATCCAAAGCAAACACTTGAATCTGCTATATAAATATTGTTATTAAGTTAATTACAAAATTATTAATATTTTTAATATTTTTTTCTTTTATAAGTGTAGTTTATAAGTAAGTTTTAATACATTTCTTGCTTTAAAATTGTAAAAAAAAACCGAAATAATAATTAATACCAATTAACTTCATCCATCGACCAATTTAATTATGGCGGAATTTCATAAAAATGTGATATAACATGCTTTAAAATTTAATTTCTCAATACGCATTTAAAAAATACGTCATAATAATAAAAATATTTTAATAGATGCCAGAGGGCACATACTATACGATTTTCTTTTATAGCAAACGTAGTTAAATTTTATTACGACCATGATATGATATTTTCTATTATTTTAATTAGGTACCATCAATCTGAAACTCAGTTTATAGTTTTCTGGATAATTCGTTTCCTAGTTTTTATGAAAGCTCATCAAAAAGCAAATTCATTTATCATTTAATATTTATTCTTAAAATAAGCTTTACGATCCTGAAAGGAAAATAGCAGGAACTAACCTGAAAGAAATGCTAATGCTCAATGCGTTTCTTCAAGACATGACGAAAAAAATGACATGCATATCTCGAATAATTTCAGTACATTAATCATGTTTACAAATTTGAAGCGATATATAAACAAAACCATTACGAATTATAATAAGAAAAGATTGAAATGATAAATTAATCTGATTAAAAACCAAATAAATAAAGAAAAACCAAACGCGCGATGGAAAAATCGATTCCTATTTACATAGGTCAAAAATCACATAAAGTTCAGTAATTTACATTTATAGCAAAATCATACATCACTTTGAATGGCACCTTTTTTCTATAGACGTGTCATATTTAAACTAAATAACAAATCTCCAAATCTAACCCATGTCAATGCCAGAACGTACAAATACGATAAAATTTCGGATTGAAATTGTAAAACTTTTATTTCGAGGTCAGCAGTCCATAGCTAAGAAATGATAATTTTTTTTCAGGAGGAACCGTACATCATGGAGCGAACCCCCGACCAAGGAGAAGTCTTAAATGGCAACGATCGTTTTGAGGGTTATTGCAAGGATCTCGCCAATCTGATAGCCAAGAAGCTCGGGATAAATTGTAAGTACTATTATCCACGATAAAACTAAAACCATACAGTCCAGAGAAAAACATATTTTGCTAAATAAATTTGTGCTTTAATTAAATTGGAGACGACGACTTTCCCGCCCTGCAATTTTATTCATACAATTTTTCTGGAAGCTATTCTATTATCTATTTTTCTTCCTTTCAATCCAATTTCCATATGAATACAATTGTACAAGAATGTGCTTTCTCGCATTCAAATATTTGTATGTGAAATATTAAAATTTCAAATATTAAGTGGAAAAATGCATTTTGCAGATGAACTGCGAATTGTTAAGGACGGCCGATACGGAACTGAAAATCACGACGTTAAGGGGAGTTGGGATGGCATGGTTGGCGAATTGGTGAACAAGGTAAGTAATTTTATTTCAACTTTCCACTAAAACTAAGACTAATGTTGTTATTGTTGAAAGCTTACTTTAAAAAGTTGCGCTTTGGCTGTAACTTTGTTATGGGCCAACTCCTAGAGCTTTTAGACAAATGATATACTAGTATAGTATGCATAGAAAAATGAGCGACTCTTTAATTTGCAATTTACATGTACTGTGGAAGAAATAAAAATTCAAATTGAGCGCTGTGCATTCGTTTTTATTGATGCAATCAATAATTGAGATAGATGGGTCTTTTGCAGGATTAAAAATGTATTAAAAATATTCGAATTAATGCGTCGCGTATCATAAATCACCAGATAATTGCATTTAAAATAGATCGGTTTTATTAAATTTATTTTTACACTTAGTTGCTGAATAACATAAAAGTGTTGAGTAAAACATGAAAGTTTAACAAAACACTACGTTGCAATATTAATTAGGCGAACTCACGCAAAATCATAATAATTCAGCATAGGTGCACAAAAAATAATTATTATAATCACTTTGGAATTTATTAGCTTCATTAAAAAACGCTGAAATTTTAAAAAATAAAAATTGTTGTAGAAATTATTAATTTAGTCCTTAGATGTTTTATAGCAAAATAATAATAATTTAGCGTTGGGGTAGAAAAAATCATTATAATTATTTTTGAATTTATTAGCTTAATTACAGTAAATTAAAATAATGTAACTTTAATAGTTAGTTTTCTAATAAATAATTCATAGGAAAAAATGCTCGTAAGTCGTAAAATGATTGAAATCGCATGTTCGATCAGTGCGCTATAAATAGCGAAATATATTTCAATTACATCAATAAAGTGTGCCTAAAATCAGATAAATCCTGAATGTCAAAAATGTATCTATCTCTTTAGGAGGCCGACATGGCGATCGCTCCAATGACGATAACCTCTGAACGTGAACGAGTTATCGACTTCAGCAAGCCTTTCATGTCGCTAGGTATCTCCATTATGATCAAGAAACCGATGAAACAGAAACCAGGCGTATTCAGCTTTCTCAATCCACTGTCCAAAGAGATATGGGTCTGTGTCATATTCAGTTTTATCGGAGTTAGTATTGTACTATTCACTGTATCACGATTCTCCCCTTACGAGTGGCGTCTACTCCATTTAACGGGCGAACATCGAGATCCACCGGCCCAACATACAAATCATAGCGGATCAATGGCGAATGATTTTACCATGTTGAATTCGCTTTGGTTCGCATTGGGAGCTTTTATGCAGCAAGGCTGCGATATCGCTCCACGATCAATTTCTGGTCGAATTGTTGGCGCAGTTTGGTGGTTTTTCACTTTGATTCTTATATCCAGTTACACAGCTAATCTAGCTGCTTTTCTCACGGTGGAACGGATGGTGGCACCTATTAATTCACCGGAGGATTTGGCATCGCAGACGGAAGTGGAATATGGCACTCTTTATCATGGAGCTACGTGGGACTTTTTTAGGGTGACTATATTTTATCTGAGGATTCATTCCAATCAAGGGAGCGAATTGATTTTGGTCAGATCTGTTCGGAATGATGAAGTGCAGATATTTGGCTAAGAGATCTTTTCTTGTTTACACACACATGGAGTCAAAATTGATGTAAATTTTGTTTGCGCTATTAATTTAGTCCTCGGGAGTCTTATAGAATTTCCAAAAGTATTCCTTCCAATTCCAGTCAAACTCATTTTTGTAAAGATCTTTTGCCTTTTTGATTTTTGAAGATCTAGCTCCAATATTAAACTGTGTAAACAAGCGAATTGTATTTCCTTATGAGTGAAACTTTTATATCTAGCGATCCCAAATAACTCTCTACTCCAAAATGTGGGAATTCATGAATTCGCGGAAACATGTCTTCGTGAAAACGTACGACGAAGGAATAAAACGTGTCCGAACATCAAAGGGTAAATACGCTCTGCTGATTGAATCCCCGAAAAATGATTACATCAACGAACGGGAACCATGCGATACGATGAAAGTTGGCAGCAACTTAGACTCGAAAGGTTTTGGAGTTGCAACTCCGCTTGGCTCCCCGCTCAGGTGAGTCGGTTTAATCCGTTCGCTTTAATTAAACTGCTTTAACTAACCAAATTAGTATTTAACAGAGATGCAGTTAACTTAGCCGTGCTTAGTTTGAAAGAAAATGGGGAACTAACAAAATTGAAGAATAAATGGTGGTACGATAGGACGGAATGTCTGAGAGACAAACAGGTAATGAAAAATAGTGGGAAATAAAATTGTTTATGAAATTTAATTATCTGCAATCAAGCTTCTTGAGATGTTGCATGTCAGCCACAATTTAGTTCCAAGTCTCAAGCTTACATATTAATTTGTTATAACTAAATTGTCACACATGACCGGAATAATTTACTATTTGACGCTATCGCACTTAATTTCAATTTCGTTCTTCCTTGCCCTGTCATTTTATCGATTTCGGCGTCGTTGCAGACGTTTCACATCATCAAACAAAACAGCAAGTTCATTTATTTAACATTTTGTTTCAGGATGCATCGCGAAATGAATTGTCCCTAAGTAATGTGGCCGGTATATTTTACATTTTGATTGGCGGTCTTTTAATTGCATTAGCTGTAGCCTTGATCGAATTCTGCTACAAGTCCCACACCGAGGCGACAAGAGCGAAAATTCCGCTAAGCGATGCCATGAAAGCCAAAGCTCGACTGACGATTGGCGTTGGAAGAGATTATGATAATGGAAGGGTAATATAATTTTATTTCGCCTTTATTTAATTCGATCAGTAATTCGTTTTCTCTCTCAATCATCCAATTATTAGGAACAAATAACGTAATTATGTGTGAAGAACATCCACTAGAGTCTTGCAATTTGTTTCAGAAATTTAATAAGTGTTCCAGACATGTAACAATCAACACACGTGCTAATCAACATTATCCGCCTTATCAACAGTATACGTCTTCTTAGACTAAAAAATTAGATTTTATTTTAATGGTAAACAATATTATTAATACCCTTAAATGCACATTATTTCGTACAATGCAATAGATATTTTGTTCCTGATAATTCCATAAGCAAACATTATTTTCAAGTTTTATTAGAATCCATCCGCTTGTAAATTTGAAAAGTAGAAACTGTATATAAACTATTTTTGCCCAGTAAGAATTCAAATGAACATCAGATAAAAAATTGTGGAATCAAAGCTCGTTTTACTATTTTAATTAATTTGGCGCCAAAATATTGATGTTTGTTTGCATTCTCGTAGCTAAAAGCACCCCTCAAAAAAAGTTATCCCTGCACAAAAAAATTTGGAATAAAACACGGTATCGATTAGAGAAAATACACTAAACAGCTTGCAATGATATCTGGAAAAAAAATTGGACATATAGTTTGTTGATATAAAAGTTTCTTTCGCAGTAAACTTTTTTAATATGATTCAACGTAGCAGATTTACATTGGAAGGCGACGGCAACCGTAATAACAATAAATATTGTGATTCAAAATTTAAGGCTCAATATTATACCAGTTCCCGTTTTTTGCTATAAATTAACGATGATATAGATATCTAATATAAAGGAAATGATTTCGAAATTATTTTCTGTTTTACTACCCCGAAAATCGAAAGTAATTCACCCTTATGGCCATAATTCAAAGCCATCATATCAAATTCCGTCGGGATTGCATAACGAGCAGGAAGCGCAATAAGAATTGCATCGATGTATTCGCTGATGGAAATAATTATTTTCGAAAGCTCATATAATTATTTCCACTTCACTAATTGCAAGAGACACAAAAAGCGAGCTTCTTCTGAGGAATTCACATTCTTTAGCATTTTCATAATAAATTCAAAATCCATTTCGCTATGACTATGATGTAGATAAAAAAACTACATTCGCGTCCAACGTTCTATGAGAGAAAACATTTCATATTAGGCTCGGTGCATTAACGTCGCTTTTGTAGACGACCAAGTGTACATAATGCTTAGCTTTCCTTTGTAAAAGCTCCGGTCGACGTTGCTATTTAAAACTCAGAAATATGAAGTGTATGATGGTATTGTCGGATTTAATAGTAGGTACTACTCCAGAAGAAGCATAGCGAATTTTTAATTTCGACTGGAACCGAGAAAAAAATATAGTTAATTGGATGAAGACTATAATTTGATATAAATTGTCAAATAATTGCCAGATTTTTTTTATTTTTGTATGGCTGTCTGAAAAGTTTAAAACTCCACTTGCAACTTCAGAAAACTCAAGAAATTAAAAACGTTCTTTTAACAATTACGATAATTGACAATTTATATCACAACTGACGCCTCCACCAATTTTTTTTGTCCAAAAATTTGTTTAGAATATTTTAAAATTTACGCTTTCCAAAATATTTGAAATTAAAGTGTTCAATATTGATGGCAATATTTACGAGAGGTTGCAGTGGAAGCGAAACACTTTATAAGTAGACAAAGCTGCAAGTTTTCATATTAAATTTAGATAAAAGTTGGACGAACAAAGATGAAACCGTTTCAGATATTTATAACTTCATTCGCCTTTTTCAAATTTATAAGCCATAGTTCAAGTTGCGCGCTTAATGACCCGTCAAAGTAGTTTGCTATCTGCGGGTCGTTTGTAGAAGAAGCTTGAATTCGTATATGAGTGCATACGTTCTGGTTCAGAAATCCTTTCTTTCATAATGCTATTTTTTCTCATTAGGACTTTCACAAAAAATAATAATATTTTTTATTTATTTTTAAATCCAAGCGCGACAGTCATTAGTTTGAATTATTAATGCATAAAGGTTTTATATTTGTTTCATCATTAACCCAATTATATAGCGTTGGTATTGATCTAATTATGTTTGCTAGATAAAGCTCTCAAAAAAAATCTAGCTGAGCTTTTTCATGAAAATCTCGAAAAATATGACAAAAAGCGCGATTCCTTTGTCCCTTTTCACAAGACATACAAATGGAAGGGTGGAAAAATGCCGTCGTGCTCGTTCTATTTGAAACATAAAAGATGTAGTAGTATAACTTGCTAGTCTATTTTACGATTAAAGTTACTCTAGTTTTTGTTCTAAAAAATATTTAATTAAATTAGCTGGAGTCGAGTTTTCTAGTTGTTAATGGCAGACAAACTATAAAATATCAAAAGTTTTCCAGGTACATTATTGGTGATTTGATTAAAGTTTTATGACTTTTGAAAAGTCTGCTGTATAGTTTACTGAAAATTATAGATTAATCGTCAATGTTCTGAATAGACATTGTAAGGGGGGTAATTAAAAAGTGATGCAGTATTATGGTGTAATTTAGAGGCTATTGAATAAACAACAAGCTCAGGTGTTTTGGTACAAAGTGAAACTGCATAGTGGTGGTAATTAATGGCAAGTTTTGATTGCAGTACTATACTCCTGCCAACCAGATAGCAGGAGGTAACGAGCAGGAACAGGCTCATAGTAATACTCATACCCAAGTATGAATGTCAACCAACGTTCGGTCGTCAAGAGTCCATTGCCACGAGCAGACGTTTAGCCAAAAATCAAATGAACAGAAAATTCAAAATATATTCTCACTCAATTTTACGATACTAAGAGATGTGTGTAAATTATTAAAATTTTATATTAAATGTGTTTAATGTGTAAAAATTAATTAAAATGTTATTGATCAAAAACAATAGTCTTAAATTAAATTAGCTGATGGAATGATTGTTATGTATATTAAGACATATCGTGTAAAAATAATGGCTGATCCATTCAGTTTGCTCATTTCTCATTATTCTTATTCATTAACAATAATAATATACAATATGAGAACTTTCGTACTAAATGTAATATTTTTACTTAAATGTAGACAATTGTAATCAACGTTACTTACTATTGTAAATCTAGATTGTATGGCTAATAAATAATTGTTTGTTGTATACATTCGAGTTTTATTCTTCTTATTATTCACTTTCTCTACAACTTCGCCTTTAAACATCATCATCTCCAACAATGGAATCTCGGCTGCTTTGAGGAAGAAAGCGCAGGCAGGCGATTTATGAGAATTTCAAATAAGGATTTAATTTTTAAATACAGCAACTCTATACAGGCTTGTTTAAACAATAGTTTCAAATTCGTTCGGTGTTCGGGATACAAAGGAACTTTGAAAATTCGGTTTGAAAAATTTCATTCAGGAGTCGAAATTGGATCTAGACGTGTTTCAGGAGCTTTTGGGGCTCTATAGGTACCAAGCTGCAAATAAATCGATAAAAGACGAAACTGGACAATTTAGAACAAAAAATCTTCAAATAGTTTTGAAAAATTTGGCGTTAAAAAAAAGTTGTTGGCGATAAATAGGAAGATAAAATATTTCTGGAATAGTTTTTACTATATAGTAGTAGAAGCGTGTTGCAGTGGTAGTAAATGCAAAAATTGCCCTATAAAAGCATTCGTCCTAATAGAGATATAAGTGGGTTTGTCTGGAAAGAAAGAACGGAACGAAAAACAACAGAGAAAGGGGAAAATGCAAATGAACGGTTTGGCGTAATGTAAAATGGTTTTTGCACAAAAGATGATTTAGTTTTATTTATTTAATGATTAAATTTGCGGTCAAAGGGTCCTCGGTAACACGCGACCACTTCCGGTGACAACGTCGTCACGCAACTTTACAAGACGCAAAAGAGCAAATTGCGTTTGTTCTGAAGTGCGCCAGGCACAGCTGACCCTGCACTGCAACGGCCAACTCCATCCATTCCATCCCCCACATATCAAAACTGGTCACGGACACTCTGCTCTATTTTGTGAACCAATATGACCTTATCGCATGCAACCTAATCTAGTACAACCCCAATCAAGAATTGCAACGCGCTCGTTGTTTTAATAACATGACGAGGACGACGAGCGTAGTAAAAGTTCACGTGCAAGAACATTATTTCTGCTAGCTGGCATATATTCGCGAAAATGCATTCAATTTGACTAAATAGGTGTGGTGCAATTGGAAATTATTTGCTTTGAAAGGGATTCAGCGAGTCAATTAAGGAGGAAATCAAGTGCAAACTTTTAACATGTACTCGCGTTTGTTGTACTCTATATCCGTAATATCAAAGGGCGGCCGCTAGGCTATAAATACGCATCTCACAACCACTTTTCACTAGAATAATGAATGATCAATAGTTTCATAATTCTTAAAATTGCATTTGCAACTGAATAACTCGATTACTCTTATCAGTTCAAAATTAATAAATCAACTTTAATTATTGCAATTCCGCGAACTAACACTTGCTTTTCCAATTGGATAGAATTTTCCTAGAAATTTCAATGAATCTATTCAACCAAATTAATTTTGAAAGAAAAAGTTTTTGTTATGGAATTAGATTAGTAAACATTTTGGTAGCAAATTAATTTGTTTGAACAAAATAATTGATATCGGATTGGTTGATAGAATCTAATTCTCCAAGAAACAAGATTACTGGTGAAGATAAAATAGTTTCAGAACTTTTTATTGCCAAATAATTGACTGAAATAAATGACATGGGAAAAATTAGGTAGGCGTTTGAAAATTGAATAGTAGAAACTTTAACAAAGCTCATTATTTAGGAAGCAAAAACAATTATCCAGAAAAAAATGAATCATAACAAACAGTCTCGATAACAAAAGATTAAATTGATAGATATCTATTTTCGGTACAAACAAAATTTATATAGAAGAGCAAATATTGTAAAAGCTTCTATGACTATATATACCAAATAATTGACGGAAATAAATAACATATCGTACAAAGATTGTGTTTTGGAAAATACAATGGTCGAACTTTTGACAAAGCTCATTTATATCTGGTAAGAATATAGGATTAGATATAAATAACATATAACTAGGTGTCTATATATGGAATAAAAAGGATTTTTAAGGAGAGAATAAAAATTGTTGAGTAAATAGGGCATAACCAAAAGCGTTCTCTGTTACTACTAAAGATTTATGTTTGAAACATTCTGGTATTCTTTTCATTTAGGTCCTGGTTTTTAAAAAGTATTGCTAGAATATAGAATTATTTCGAGAGCAAAATTGATTGCCGAGAAGATTTAGTAGTATTTTCGGTTGTTTAGAATTACTGCATGCACCCCAAAATATTGCTTCCAAATCCATTAGTTTGAAGAAATTAATTGTATCCAAAATATTTGAGTCCGAATAAATGTTATATGATAAACAAACTTACAAACAACAGGTTTAGGAAAATGGAATGATAAATATTATAACAAAGCATAATTATCTGTAATAATATTGTTCATATATCCCATAAAAATAAATAAAAATTGTTCGGTAAATAGTGCATACAAAAAGTACAAACAAATGCTCGGGATTACACTAACAAAAATGTATGCCTGAAACAAATAAATTGATTCTATTAATTTTATTTAAATCCTAGCATTTAAAAAGAATGATTTGGAAAGCAAAGAGAGATTGTTGAAAAAGAAGAAAAAATATTTTGGATTTAGATTGCCCGGAATGTTGTACAAGTTGCTATCAAATCTTCATCAGGAAAATAATTGAGTTCAAATTATTTCTAATAACGTAAATCTCTATAATAAAAATTGATTGATATAATCTATTTATAAATGAAACAAGATTTTGACAAGAAAATGTAGTGTAAAAGCTCTTATTACCTCCAAAGAACTGATTGAAATAAATGACATGTTGTAGAAAAATTGCAGGGTTTTCGAAAATTCGACGATATAAATTTGGAGAAAGCTCATTTATCTATAATAATATAAAAGTATTTATGTTATATAATGGAATGAAATAAATATTTGAGAAGAAAAATGAAATTGTTCGGTAAATAGTGCATAACCAAAAGCTCCGCTCTCTTACTACCAAATGTGTATGTTTGGAGCAAATAGATGAAAACTTTTTTGGATAAAGTTTATTCTTTCATCTATAAAAAGAATCGAGAAAATTTATATTATATAATTATGGAATAAAAAGAGGGTGTTGAATAGAAAAAGGACATTGTTTAGTAAACAGCATAGAACAAAAGGATATCGTTGATCGGTGCTCTTTAAAGTATGTAAAAGAATGTCGTTCAAGAGTATTCTCAAGAGGAGGTATACTCTTTTCGGGGTCTATGGAAACAATTTGTGGGTTTGTTTCAGTTATCGAGAGGGATGCAAAGATGCTAAAGGACACTTCACAGCCTAAAAGCACCCTAGTCTGGCTACGTGTTGAAAGGCCTTTCCCGGGCGCATAATTGTAGCAATCAGGGAAAGACATGCGATAACTGTGTTGCTCGCAGGTATCAATGTTGACTGAAATTACGTCACAGCAATAACAAGAGTCGTGGTTCGGTTAGCGGTATTGATTGGTTAGCTGCCAGCAGCTCCAGGTCCGCGACTGCGTTTCTATGCCACAACCAGCGTTGAACTTTGTTTTTCCAAGGATCAGAGTGTGCTAGAAGGGGATGTCGGAATAAGGGGTTGGTGATATGCACCGACTTGAAAGTTGCGATTATTTTACACAGTTTGGCCACCATGCGCAGTGGATGAGCTCCTAGCCGGGTCTAGAGACCACTCCTTATGTTGGTGTCGGATGTGACACTACAACAGTATTGCGAGTGATCTGTGCCCAAATGACGAGAAACAGGGGACACGTGTAGGAACCCCTGGCAATGGGGCACAGCCGGGTGGAGTGGCCAGCCGTGCTGCTGGCCCTCGTTCTTCCATGGGTTTCAGCAGGGTAAGTTCAAATTTAATTTAATTCATTTTTTTTTCCGACCTCCTCTATTTACAAATCTTTGCATGTTTATCCTGTACAACTTAAGGTGTGTAACATGCTATTCATTTTCATTACCGCTTTCCATTTTATTTCCATTAACGCAAACTGACCACTTCCTGATTTTTAAATAATCTCTTAGCCGAACCAAAAATTTCCCAAAATCCTCCAAAATAATTTAAATCATCTCCTCCAAATTTAATGTACCAGTTAAGAAGACAGGAGTTTCCCACACTTCGCTATAATCCATCCTTAAATCTATTTCATTATTCATCTACACTTCGCTATCCTTCCCAGCCAAGAGTCCTTCCTTAATTAGTTAGAAGCTTCGCATCAACTTGCTTGCATTTTCGTCCAAAAATCTCCAGATTTTTTGCAAAAAATTTTTTCTTCGCAAAAAATAAGAGACAGTCAGTGTTAGGTACAAAGAAGTAAATCTCTGTGACGTCATTGTTTGGCGGCGACCTGACGCCGCTGGGTGGGGACTCAGATCCGTTCTGATTTCAAAACAAAGAATTTGCAAGCAAAGTTCCTTATGGTAATATTACCATTAACGCTTCTGGCATGCCTCATTGAATCAACATCTTGCATTGTACATATGTGAATAAATTTATCATGTTTCCATTAAACAGCTCTTTGACTCCTAATCTGATGCATATTTTCTGTTAATTTTTAGGTCGTCGCCGGGGGGTAGCTACTTGGGAGATGTAAATGTGTCTGCTATCTTAGATTCATTCAGTGTCAGCTACGACAAAAGAGTAAGACCAAACTACGGAGGTAAGTAAAAGGCATCGGTCATCCATCAGCTGTGTGTCGGGAGTAACGACAAGCGCTCGGCCCAAAGGACTAGAACAGGATGAGAACCTCGCCTTGTTTGGAGTGTGTGCACCTTTTGGGCCGGGCGGCTGCCGTTCGCGCGGGCCGCGTCGGCAGGGTGGGGCCAGATCGATGCTCGGGTGGGTTGCCTGGCGACGCGCAGCATCTCTCCAGACCGCCATTCTGCTCGCAGCCGCTGACCGGGCGCTAGCGGATGGACCGCGGTTCAGCGCTATCAAGGATGCTTCACTTCAGAGCCTATGGGCCTGTACTGTCCAGTGAACATCATGCGTTAACTAGGCCAATTCAATAATACACCATCTACATACAGAGAAAACACTTTACCAAAATCCATTCACGGGATTTTGTTATCCTTGATAGTTTATTTTATCCGGAAATAGTATTTGCATCTCTCATATTAAGGACGAAAGTGGAAGACTACTTAGCTTTTGTGTCTATCATATTAAGGATCCCAGCTATCTATAGAGATATAATCCGATAAGATGCAAAAGATTAGCTTCCATTCAGGGTTTATCGTAGATTCAGATAAATAAGATCCATAAATTAGTTACAAATCATTGAATCTCCTTATATCTTCAATTTATCTTCAATCGTCCTAAATTTGCTAAACAGATACACTTTATCACAATCCATTCGGAAGATATATCAATTTTGTCTGTATCTCCGAAATTAAAGATTCCGGTCGATTTGCAAAGACCCTTAAGAAATTAGCTAGAGTTCATTATCGAGTCAAGTAACTAGAATCTAAGAGTCACTTATGCGTCGCTTTAAGTGTTTATCCATCAATTATGTAACGTAGGGGATAATTCTCTTGTACAATTACCATCAGTTTGGTGATAATTACCCCCAGATAAGTCAAGTGGATAAATCTGTGTTGATTACAAGAAAAAATCATTGTAAATCATCTGGAATATGGTGAGCATGTAATTATTATCATTCAAGCTTTTTTCTGGAATCAAGAGCACTTGCTTCAATTTACACTTTTATGCATAAGCACACTGTACCTACTTTAAGATATAATGAAAGAGATATAAGTTAATTAAAATTGGTATCCAAGACACACTGCACTTAATTGCACTTTTACATACTATGAGAAAGGAGCAGATAGATTTTTGAACCAACTAGTTGGACCTAAGTATAATGTTGTGTTGTCCATATGGTTCAGTTTGGGTATAGTTTGGAGAAAGCATCCTCGATAGTGATCGGGATCCTTTAAGGGTGCATGATGCCGAGAACAAAGCCACTTATGTCGGTGGTTATGGTGGTTTCAGGTCCTCCCGTGGTAGTGGGCATCACCATGTACGTTTTGAGCATCAGCTCCCTATCTGAAGTTCGAATGGTACTTTTAAAAAGTTTTAAAAAGTTATTATTAGTAGTTGATTTAATCCCGAGCGCAGACAGAGCCTTTCCGCACGCCCGCTCCCTGACTCACGCGCTTGGCGGCCTGGGGGAAGCGGGTAGGTTATATGTGATGAGGTGGTTATTGGCTTGCAGGCCCCCCTGTGGATGTGGGAGTCACAATGTATGTGCTGAGCATCAGCTCGCTGTCCGAGGTCCAGATGGTATCTATTTATTTGCCGGACAAATTTATATATCTTTTAAATGTTGTATGATCCCCGTCCCCGATTCCGACCGTAAACGTGCGCGGCTCGGTCGGGGTCGAAGGCGGGCAGGCCTAGGGCACGAGTATGATTTGGTTTTCATGTCGCGACTCAGGATATTTGCGGTTTACAGGGCCTCCTGTGGATGTTGGAGTCACCATGTACGTGCTCAGTATCAGCTCAGTCTCGGAGGTTTTGATGGTACATATACTCACTCTCTGTCTCTTTCATTTCCCTATATTATATATTTTCTTAATTGATTATTGATTGATGATCACATTCGGTACTTTTTCAACCAACCACTCGGTGTTGTTAACCACTATGATAAGTGATCGTATTCATTTATTTTACTATAAATCCAATACTGTTGTTCAGTATTTCTTTATGTATATGTATCGTAATCGCATCACTATATTATTAATTTAAATACATTTATTTTTTACGTGTTATTTGCAATTGAACAGCCAATGGTCTTGCGTACGAAACAAAGATCCGGGCAAAGACACCGGAGAATTATCTATTGAGAATGTATGTCTGTATGTATGTCGCAGTCTTGAATACTTGGACTGTGTGCATGGCCTCTTCAGTCTGTTGTGGCAGCTTTAGTCGTTGCGACCGGGGCGCAAAATCGGGTAGATGTTTTAATTCAAAGGCCTAAGTTACCCCGGTGGAGCGCCGACCACTCCGCCGAGGAGGCCGGCCCGAGACCCCGATGGAAACCAAATCAAGGTTAAAGGTCACCGCAGGACGTGACCCTGGCCTGCCCCCTTCCGCCAGCTCTGTCGAGCGCGCGAGTCCAACCCTGCTCCTCCTCTCCCGGCCTGCACTCTGCACTTTGGGACTCTGGCAGATAAGTAACAGCCTGAGTGTCTGCATGCTGCATGATTGTACCCCCTCGCCCAGATAGTTACTTAAGGCCCCCCTTAGTTACCAAATCATTCCATTTTTCAATCACCGCAATGCGCCTCTGGCGTGCAGCCAGGATAAAGTGGCATGGTCTCTGCCTCCTCCTCTTCATAATACCATTAAAAGGAGACGAAGTCCCACTGTTAACATGTTGCATGGACAACTCACTGCGGAGCTAAAGCATTATGGAACTCACTTCTTCTACTACCAACCACTGCATGACATCAACTCTTTTATATATTTTTTATATACCCAATCATCAAACTTTTTGGCTGCATTTGCAACGACCACAAACTGCAAATCGATACTACTAGTATTTAACTTAAATCAGACCAACCAGCATGTTAGAAATTCAAAATCCCCTTTCAACTAGATGATAGATCTCCATTTAATTCCTCTTCTAGAAATAACATCATCAGTCAGTCACTTTTTTTTATTTTCTGTATCGATTTGCACTTTGCACAGTTGCTGCTTGTCATTCACTCCAATGCATCCACAAGCTAATTGCTTTTGGTTTTTTTCCTTTTCGTCTAGGACTTCACTCTGGATTTTTATTTTCGGCAATTTTGGACGGACCCACGACTAGCATTCCGAAAACGACCTGGCGTTGAAACGTTGTCAGTAGGATCCGAATTTATTAAAAATATTTGGGTGCCCGACACATTTTTTGTAAATGAAAAACAATCCTCCTTCCACATCGCCACAACTTTAAATGAATTTATCAGGATACACCATTCGGGATCAATAACGCGCAGCATTCGGTAAATTGGAAAATTAATAACATGGCAACGTTTTAATTAATTTGGCATTTTCCAGGCTCACCATCACAGCATCGTGTCCCATGAATCTTCAATACTTTCCGATGGATCGTCAGTTATGTCACATAGAAATCGAAAGTTGTAAGTAACGAACTTTTGATCTTACTAACAATTCAAACTAACAAATATAATACTATTGTATATTTGTAACATAATATATAACGTGTTTGATAATTCAGAGTTATAAAGATACCTGTGTTTGTGCTTTTGTGTATATGTGATAACAATTTTTCAATCAAAGTTCCATTCTGCAACTTATCCTTGTTCAAACTTTTGTGTCATCTACAGTCTGTTTTGTTTTCCAAAGGAAACACCCTCACAAGTCACAAAGTTCTCATGACATTCATTTTGACCAATTCTTGGTCAAAAATAGATGTAGATCCAAATAATGGGGTGATTCCTTTAAAAACAAAAGTAGCTGATAAATGTAACATCAAAATACACAAAGCACTCTGAGCGCACACAGATAGCTTTGGCTCTTGCAGAACGTACACGCAGTGGTCTGTTGGTTTACCAAACAGACCCCGCAGCCGCAACCCAACTGTTTGCGTTTGGTTTTCAATTTTTTATTACTTATTACTATCTTTGGTTTATGTTTTCAAAAAAAAAATATGTATGTTGTGGTTGGTTTCGGTCTCCTTCTCAAATACAGCACTCGCTGAAGGACCGAGATAGTACTATACGTGACGTGAGCAAGAACAGCAATTACGGCCTGCTCACCGCTGTGCACCGTGGCGACGGCACCCGGACAGCCGTCACTCCCCGGACCATTCGACTAACCGGAGGATAGTAAATGCTACAATCAAATGGCCCGACTCCCGGCTGACAGTCATGCATGTAGTCCTATATTCACCAAAATCACTTTACACCTCATCACCAAATCCGAACGGTTTGCAAAACTTTCGGGTTTGCATTTCAACCAAAACATGTACACTCCAGCATTGGATGCATTTTTCACCATTAAGTTCTTGATCATATGCTTTATACTTCAGCTTGATGAGCTTAATTTTTTCAGCTTTGCCAATATGTTTATGATTTCTAAATGTTTTTGTAGTTCACTTCATATAGATGGGTGGGTCGCGTAACTTGAGACCAAATATATTGAGTGAGTAAGAATTCAAGTGTTATGCGACCCGCCGATTAAAACTGTTGCGATAACTAAAAGCACCCCATTTGGTGTGCCAAAAGTTTTCGCAATTTGCATTCGAGCTGTCGAATGACCTGCTTTGTCTGTTCTGGCGGCCGGGTTAAGTCGGGTACACAATGAGAGATATCCGATACAAATGGAAATCGGGTTTAAAGAGTGTTGGTATAAGCAACGAAGTGGAGCTGCCGCAGTTCCGGGTGCTGGGCCACAGACAGAGACAAACCGTAATAAACCTAACCACAGGTAACCGTACAAGAAACCACCCACATTTTTCAGAATCCCGTACGTTCTCCCAGGTTGTTTTGTTTTTTCTTGATTGATTACTGTATGATTTCCAAACCCCCGTTTTTTGATTTTGTTGAATTCGGCTGCGGTGCGTTACGGCTTTTCCGCAGCTGGCACTGGCTTGTGATTGCAGTCGGTTACACCATGCGGGATATCCGGTATAAGTGGAACGAAGGCCCCAATTCGGTTGGGGTATCCAATGAGGTGTCGTTACCCCAGTTTAAGGTGTTAGGCCACAGGCAGAGAGCCATGGAAATCAGTCTTACTACAGGTACCTTTTTATGAGACACCGTAAAACTGTAGATCAAACATCAAATCCTCCTCCTCCATATACACATCTATTATTTTTTTCTTATCAATATATTCGTCAATCAAATTCAAACCCATTCAGTTTGCGCTTATATTTATAATTCAAAAAATTGTAGCTCTAGATGTAGACCAACTAAACATCGTACCCTCAAGCTTTTCTCAAAACAAACAGCAACTCTCAAATCAAGCATGAATAACATCTGATAATAATTGAAAACATCATTAAACTCTACTCCTAGCATGTTCTATTCATTAATATTAATTCCGCTAGTCCAAGAAACAGTGCATAAGTGATCGATTATCTGTTCAGTCGAAAAGCATAAGCAAACAAAATCAGATAATCGACGATGGAAATGATTGTTTGCTCGGACTTGTTGTTGTTGATCGTCTAATATTTGATATGTATTTAGGAAACTATTCTCGACTGGCTTGCGAAATTCAATTCGTTCGATCAATGGGTTACTACCTGATTCAGATTTATATCCCGTCCGGTCTGATCGTCATCATTTCATGGGTAAGCTTTTGGCTCAATCGTAATGCGACACCGGCTCGCGTATCACTCGGAGTCACCACCGTGTTGACCATGACCACACTTATGTCTTCAACAAATGCAGCTCTGCCCAAAATATCATACGTGAAATCCATCGACGTCTATTTAGGCACCTGTTTCGTCATGGTTTTCGCGAGTCTACTTGGTAAGTATTTACCTGTAACCTCACAAACGGTTTACTGATGACGTTGGTGATTTGCAGAGTACGCTACCGTGGGATATATGGCCAAACGAATCCAGATGCGGAAAAATCGGTTCCTAGCCATCCAGAAAATCGCGGAGCAGAAGAAAATCAACGTGGATAGCGGTCCCGATGGAGATCACGCACCAAAACAAACAGTGAGTAGTCGTCCATTAGGGACTTTACCAGATTTCACACATCGAACTGCGCAAGCGCCTAGCAATGGCGTGGTCGGCCATGTTTTTCCAAATGTCAGATGCTTTGTGTAGTAGATGTTAAATTATTGATGGGTACTTGTTAGTGGGGACCTTTGTTCCAGGAGGTGCGGTTTAAAGTGCACGATCCAAAAGCCCACAGCAAAGGCGGTACTTTGGAGAGTACTGTGAACGGCGGTCGAGGTGGTGGAGGCGGTGGTGGCGGTGATGAAGAAGCGGGTGCTCCAATTCCTCAGCACATCATCCACCCCAACAAGGACATCAACAAGTTGTACGGCATCACGCCCTCGGACATCGACAAATATTCGCGAATCGTGTTTCCAGTGTGCTTCGTGTGCTTTAATCTGATGTACTGGATTATCTATTTGCACATTTCCGACGTGGTAGCGGACGATCTAGTGCTTCTTGAAGCCGACAAGTAATGAATGAAAGTTATAAACATTCTTCAAGCATTTTTTAAAATGTGGCAGACTGTACGTACACTCGAGTGGATCCATTCCAGTAGTTTAATCAACGACCGTAGACCTAGTCTTGCGTAGCTTCCAGCGAGAAATGTTGTACATAGGCCCTAAACTAAACTCCGTGCATCTCCGCTACCCACATATTCAATCTACTTCTACTCTCACAGTACATATTTCTTACGTATAAAACGAAGCGACTATTTTATCAATGCGGACGGACCAAAATCGGCTTTCAATTCGTGTCCTAAGTTGGTCGCGTCCCGCGAATTATGTTTGTTATCATATTTCAAAGTTTAATGTTAAACGTTACGTTCTAGTCGCTGGTAGTCTAGATTCGATGAAGATTTTTTCGGTTCGGTTATTTATTATGAGACGACTAAGCAGCAGCAGCAAAAATGAAAAAAAATCAACCCATTGTACATATGACGTTCCTGTTTTATACTCCTCGCACAGAGCCCAAGAACATAAAAATGAAACTGCAATTAGGGTAGTCCGCACGCACTTTTACCCACACACCCCTACACACGGATTCGAGTTCCGTTCAGGGATCCACGCATACACTATTATGCAAAACAAAAAAAAAGAAACAGCCGTCGATACCAAACGGCTAAAACGAAATTCTAAAATGTAATATAATTATTATTGTAATTAAATTATATATACAAGAAACCTAGATAGGACACGCGCTCGTAGCCAAACTGATAAACCTAGAATAATACAAAATAAAATACACTGACTGTACATAAAAAAATTAGAGTCACACAAACTAAATATAATTTAAACGCATAAACTACATAATAAGTGACGTCAGCGAGCGCGTCAAGAAGATTCGACCAAAAAGGACGAGGGTGGGATGATGAGGATTGCGTAAGGGCGCGCTCCCACCTCCATTGATTGACATCTCTTAGTTTTACACCACCGTACCGTCACTCCAGTGTTATGACTTGTAGCACACACTGCACAGAGCAAGAGTCTGAGTTTTGGAGCAATACTTTTACAAAGTAAACTTCCTTCTTATGAATTAACACCGCATTCTGCACTAAACCAGCGAGCGTACCGGTCACTTAGCAAAATCAAAAATTAAAACCAATTAAACGTTCGAACGAAGGGGACAGACAGACAGAAGAGGCAGAATTATGGAGCTTGCTATTGTCAGTGACGGCGGGCTCGTTGAGGGTGGAGACCGCAAGGACCCCAAGGAGGGCTCGGGCTTCTTGCGTTCCCTTACCCGCACTGCGAGCGACTATTGCTCACTATTGAATATTCTAAATGATAAGAAAGAGTTGTATGTACTATATTTGAAACATTCCAATTATTTATTAACTACGTATTGCGTAGGTATATACTGTTTGGCGTTTTTATTTGAATAAAAAACATTAAAACCCATTTAAACTAGGCGCCAAATATTTTCATTTACCTCTCCTACCTTCACCTAAAGAACAAAGCAATAAGTCACGTTAAATTTTTATTTAAAAAAAGTAAAAATCCTGTACAAACGTTGTGACAAATTGGAATGAGTTTAACAATATCGGAATATTTTGCGATAATTAATATATTTAGTGTGCATTCGTTACACTAAGCTTAATCTAAACGTTCTTCAATTTCCTCTTCTTACTAATTACAAGTATTTATATAAATAAACTAACATTAAGTCATATTTACAAAGTTGTCGAAACAAATTTTCCTCATTTAATCAATGTCTACAAAATCATTTGGACGGAAATTTCAGATAGTAAATAAACTAACTTAAAGCAATCAAACTTAATAGAAAAAAAATTAATGAAAATTCTAATTGGCTGTCGCTCAAACCGAAAGCGGTTTTTAGTATTTTATTAGAAATTCGGTTTTATAATCGAGAGATACATCACATATCAAGTCTTCGAGTTTTACGCTTTTTTACTTTAGAATTATTGCTGTTCGAATTTTGCGAATCTGAATCGGAAGCAGCTTGCTGTAGTTCACTATCAGATTGTGATTGATTTGCATCATCCACCAGATCATCTCTTATATCTTCATCAGCCTGACACACAATAATAATAAATCAAAATGAAAATAGAGCTCGCAAAAGCCACACTTACCAATTCATCTCCGCTGTCTTTTGCCTTATTTTTATTTTGAGTTGTTGCAACCACAGCATGTTTCGGGGGGAATAGAAAATCAATAATGCAAACGAGAATCTGTAAAATATTACAGTTCAATTTAAAATTTCAGGCGAGGCGTTTCCAATATTTAAAAAATTTATACGTATTGTAGGCAACCAGTAATACACATACTATGTTCCATATTCGCAAAAACGTATTATCGGTGGATAAAAGTTTACGAAAATTAAGTTTTAACAATTTTACACGTTCACTCAATACGGTAGAAAGCAGTTTATTAAATTAACTTACCAAACCAAGCAAAGCACCCAGAATAATAGTACCCACGGCAAAGATCAAATAGGAACCCCATTGCGGCAAACCAAAATCTTCCATCAATTTACCATGAATTTGCTGCAAAATAATTAATTATTTAATATTAATTAAAATTAATTAAATTATTTACTCTCAAAGTTTGTGAAAGTTTGAAGAACGACGAAACCACACTCATTTGCAGCGAATTTGGCGCTTTCCATGAAGAGACCGGTTCAACCTGTTCCCATTTTTTTTCTTCTACAAATGTGGTAAACGAATCTTTATCGCGAGAACCCTTATACTGGCGAAATTGTCCTTCAATCACACTGGAAATAGAAACAGAAGAATAAGCAACCAGCAATACATTAGGTATTTGATTCCCATTTTTCCAAACGCAACCAAAATAGACAAATGATAAAAATAAGCTGTTTACAGCATTTTACGTAGAATTGTTTTGTCAATAGGTCGATAAATTATAGTCAAAAATAAATTCGTTTTCAAGCTAAATTTACACTTACTGATAAATCGTTGGTAAAGCTGTAACCATGAATCTTCCACTAAGCCCTGGCGAAGTGGTTACATCCACTTGGCCGACTCGAATGCCCAAACTTGGGCCGAGTCCGGCAAAGTCTCTCCAGATATTCTGCAATGCCTTGCAGGCCGGACACCAAGGTGCGTAACTATAACAATAAAAAGTGAAGAGTTAATGTTTTAGTAAAGTTATTGAACCAAAACAACGTGTTGTTGAACTGAACCTTGAAATTATAATTTTTCATACTTTTTCAAAGACTTTGCTTTGATTATTTCAGTACATATTAGTATGAAAGGAATGTAATATGAATAGCTGTACATAGACTTGACTAGAATACCACCTGTTGATAAAATTTGTTACTCAACCAAATGCATTTCTTATACAAAATCGATCGGCTTAGTAAATTGTTAATAATAATTAAATGGGTTTATAAATTAATTTGCTATTGTATTTGGGTGCAAAGCATTTAGGTTTCGGAATGATTGGAATTCGGAAGCGCTTCAAATGTGATGTTGATGTGTACAAAGAACCGCATCGCTATAATTAAATGCTCAAATACTATGTAACGAATTGAAATATCAAAGCAAAGTTTTTGCTGGTGTATGAATGCTTGGTAAACAAACTGGTCATGTAATTGGTACGCTAATAAACGATAATCAAAACACCATGACACGACAGCAAAGCAAATATCTACTACGACAATAAGCAAAATTTGTACTTACAATTCAACCATCCATTCATTTTTGAGAATATCAGTCCAATTGTCCTCGTTTAATTCCACAACTGTTTTTTGTCCACTAACAGAGAAAAAGGCACCAAATACAATTAAAATTGTCAGAAAGGTCACTTTGCCGCACGCCATGTTTGTTGGTTAAATTGGCGATAGTGATTTTGTCGGCGTTGTAGTGGTAATGAAAAAATCCAAAATAGAATAATCCAGTGTTGCCAATCTGTTAAAAATAACTAAATAATTACAGAAAAACTTACAAAAAATGGCTCAAATAATTGTTATAATATAATTTACTATTTTACTATTTATTTATTTATAATTTTCAGTCGTTGATAAATTATTTAAGAATACTTCAATTCTATAGTTGGCAACATTGTCAGTTTGACAAGTCAAGGGCAAATTATTCAATCTAACCTCACTTTTAGTTTTAAAGTGCACATGCTGTAGTGTTTACGGGTGAAATCTGTGTTAAAATGAAAAGCAACAAATATAAAAAGGACTACAATGACGAAAACGATTTGGATGAAGATTACGAAGCCCCCAAAAAATGGTACGACGGCATTGCAACGGATCCAAAAACATTTCCAACTGTAACCGAACAAGTTTTAATTGATATGAAAGAGGAAGCCCGTATTTGCCTGGATTCCGAAGTGATTAATTACAACAATAGTAAGTAGATTTAATTATATTAAAAGAATTATTGCAATTATAAAACTTCAAGAAAATTCGCGAAACAACTCCGATTTTCAATGGATGAAAACGGTGATGCACAAAGGTACAATCTCGGATCGAGTTGCGGCTCATACAGTAGCGATTCAAAACCAACCTATATACAATCTTGAAACTTTGCGAAACTTAGTAGGAATGGTTAAAGTTGGCAAAAAGAAAGAATGCATTGCTGTCATAGAAACTTTAACCGAATTGTTCTTGAGCGATTTGCTGCGTAAAAATATAAAACTAAAGCCGTTCCATCAGCGGCCTATTTCACAGTTGAACGAGCTATCGTCTGGTAATGCCATTACAAGACGAAAGCTGTTAAGCGCTTGGTACTTTGAGGATCAACTGAAGGAAGTGTACACTAGTTTTGTACTTGCTTTGAATTTAGCTGCACAGGACACAGTCGAAAGCAATAAGGAAAAAGCGATCACTGCTATGTTTAAGCTGCTTGCTGGGAACTCCGAACAAGAACAAGTTAGTTTTAATTTTATTAATTTAGCGAGGGGGTAAATTTATTACAATTTGTTTTTAATTAGAATCTACTAAAGTATATTGTAAACAAAGTGGGTGATCCATCCGCAAAAGTAGCCTCAAAAGCCATCTACTGCTTGAACCAACTTTTGATTCAACATTCAAACATGCAAAACGTCGTTTTAAGCGAACTAGAAAAACTAATTTTCAGACCAAACGTTTCAACAAAAGCGCAATATTACAGTTTGTGTTTTTTGTCGCAATTTTACCTCAGTCATGAAGCTGGCGATGTCGCTCGCAAACTTATTGAAGTTTATTTTTCGTTCTTCAAAGCCTGTGTTAAAAAAGTAATTCTTAAAATAATTATTTTAAAATATAAGTAAATTGTTTGTTATTCTGTAGGGTGATGTAGATAGTAGAATGATGTCTGCTTTATTAATGGGGATAAATCGTGCGTATCCGTACGCAAAACTAGAGTTTGAAAAAATATCCGAACATATTGATACGATGTACAGATTGGTGCATATTGCGAACTTTAATATTAGCTTGCACGCACTTACGTTACTCTATCAGGTTTCGGATTATGGTGCTAATATTGCAGATCGATTTTATTCGGCTTTGTATAAAAAGCTGCTGGATCCCAAACTTATTACTACAACGCATCAGGCGATGCTTTTAAGTTTAATTTATAAAGCGCTATTGAAAGATAAGGAAACGAATCGCGTTAAAGTGTTTATTAAACGGTTGTTGCAAGTAAGTTGGATGAGAAATTACTAGTAAATTAGTAATTACTAAGTTTGTCAATTTTTTAGATTTCCTTTTTTACCCCTCCGTGCTTTTCCGCCGGAATTTTATACTTAGTCTCGCAACTTTTGCATAAAAAGGAAAATTTGCAAAGTTTAGTTTTAAAGCAAGCTGTTGTTAATAGCGCAGTACTTGATGAGGACGATGATGAAAAATATCACGACGTTGTTGAGAAGGTAATTAAATTATAATTTAGTTTTCGAAATTATTTTAAAATATGGTAATTAATTATTTAGACCGGAGAAGAAACATCCGAACCGATTGAATTAAATGAATCTAAAGACGATGAAGATGATATTAAACCGGACGTTGAGCTTTTAGAATCTTCACTTACAGGTGGTCAAAGCTGGTATCATTGTGGAAATAAAGTAAAAAAAGAAATTAAGAATGCAACGAAATATAATCCAATGAATCGCAATCCTTCGTATGGAGGTGGCGAATATTGCGCTTATACTGAACTTATAAATTTGAAGAATCATTTCCATCCTACTGTTTCTTTATATGCGACTAGCATTTTAACGGGTAAATAATTTGAAGAATATTTTATATTTTTAAAATCAATCAGCGTTTTTAAAATATTAATTTGTGAATGTTAATTTATTTTTGCGGAAATCTAGGCGAATCCATTAAATACAATGGCGATCCCTTAAAAGATTTTACGTTAATTCGATTTTTGGATCGGTTTGTTTTCAAAAATCCGAAGAAAATTGATGAGAAATCTGGAGTGAATTCCGTTTTCGCTCAGAGGAAGTTTTATAAACCCAAAGGTATAAAAATGGTAGCAGTAAATTCTGCTAATTATTTCAAAGAAAATGCAACGAATATTCCAGTAGATGAATTGTTTCTTCACACGTAAATATATTTTTATTGGATATTTTAATTTGGATTATATTTTATTTTGGCTTTAGATATATTCAGCGCAAATACCAATACAAAGAATTGAAATCCGAGGAGGATGAAGATGAAAGTGACGTTGAATCGGTTCAAAGTGAAGACTTTGAAGATATGCTGGATAAAATGGCTGGTATTAAAAATATGGAAGAAGATATTGATTTTATGACCGAAATTGGCGATAATTTGAAGACTAAGGACAAGAAAAATAAAAAGAAGCGAGGTGAGGATGAAGAGGATAATGGAAGTGATGAGGATGAGGAGGAAGAGGAAGAAGATTTGGATGATGGGGAAGATTTTGACGACGATGAAGAGGATTTCGAAGATGATGATAATTCTTTAGATTTAGAGGATGAAGATAAGGGTAAGTTCTTTTAACTTTAACTAGTAATAATTAAATAAAATATTTTGTTTTAAAAAGATTTAATCGATGATCTTGGCGATGAAGACGACGACGAAGAAGACCTGGAATTTGACGACGATTTAGAAGAAGAGCCTAAAGATGTTATGAAAAAATTCAAACAAAAGCACAAGGGCAAAAAGGATGATTTACATTCCCTTTTTGCATCCGCTGACGAATTTGCTACCCTCCTGGAAGATGAGGGAAGTTCCAAAGTGAAGCCTGGAAGTTCAAATGCTTTTGCTAATAAGGACAATGCCGGTAAGTTTCTTTTTAAATTATTGAAGATTTTTTTTTAATTGGTTTGTTTAGATTTTAAGCAAGTTGCATGGGAAGATAAAAGGAACCACTGGATTAAAGGATTTAATAGTGTGGTTGGCAAAGGTGGGAAAGGCAAAGGCAAGTTTGCCAAGAAACGACCCGGCGAGCAATTTTCAAAGAAAAGCAAAAAGTTTAAAAAATAAATGTAAGTAATTTTTTCCATATAAATAATATTCAATTTTATTACAAACATATTACTTTTATTATTTAATATCTAAGCCTATAAAATCCTAAAAATAACATTTTTGTCCAACAAAAAAAATTAATGCATAAACAAAGTGATGATAATGTGGTACTAAACTATTATATAAGTGAACTTACATTAAGTAACATTATATAAATCGTGATGATTCGGTGTGGTATCAAATACTACTCTAATTAACAATAAAGTGAACAACAATACTACATTAAATAATCTTAAGTCTACTAATCTAATATTACAAAGAAAAATCAGTCAACTTCTAGTTTTCGAAAACTACCAGGCAAACTACCAATTCCAGTATCGTCCTTGGCAGGTTGATTTCTGCGTCTAATAATTCCTCGATCGCTCAACAAAGTCATTTGGTCGAACGATAATAATCGCTCTCTTTTGGCTGCTAATTCGGCCTTCCATAGTTCAATCATTTCTTTTGCTTTCATTTCGCCTCCGTGTTCAGCGGGCAGACAATTTACTCCAACTTTTTTAATTAAGTCTTGTTTGGAGTTGTGGATCTGAAAAAAAATAATTTTGTAATATTTTTTGAATAATTTATATTTATTTTGAAATCAGAAAAAATAATAAATTAATTTGGTACTAACCAGAAATCGTTCTTTAAGTTTGTCGCTAACATTAGACTTTGCAAAATCGTACACGTATTTTAGAGCAGTAGGCAGATTAATAATATTGATCAATTTATGTCGCATTGGATAAGAAGCCTAAAAAAAATTATTAATTCCCTTAATTTGATTTATTTTGGATAAATACTTCTCCCCATCGAATTAACGTAGCGAATTCCGTAATGGAAAAAAGTGTGATAAAAGCAGGACCAACGCCTGCTAAATCTCCTACATGATTGATGCCTAAAATTTGATTTTCCTCGTCATTCATCAAAGTTTCGTATGTGACTGCATGCGCTCTGCACATATCTGTGCCATTATATTTTGTTAAATCGAATTTAGCTAAAAAAAATAATTAATACTATTTATAAAATTTGTGCGTATAAGTAATTCTTACTTAAGTCGTATAAAATTACTCGTCGTCCATTTGTATCCCGATAGGGACTAACATAAATATATCCACTATTAATGAGTTCAAAAACTTTAGAATCGGTATAATCCATGTTATTCATAATATGATTAAACCGTTTTCTGAAATTCAAATATTTCAGCAAAAGCTGCTCAGCCATTGGATTGCTGAATTTTTTTACGCGCAAAAAGCGCAGCAGAAAATTATCGTCTAGAAAAAAATTAATTGCACAATTATTAATGAAGGTCATGAATACAAAGTTTTTTTGGAAATTGAATTAAGGTCAGCTTTGTATTGGAAATTACGATGAATTGTATTTATTTACTTTTTTTGCGGCACAATAAAAATTGCGTAAATTAAGGTGCGTTATTTTGAATTATTAAAGTCGCTTTGCAGTTAAATTACCGTTCTAGAAAGTGATAAAAAGTACAATACGAGAACTGAACTTGACGAGTCGTCTCGACGTTATATAATCAACAATTACAGTTTGTGACATACTTATTATTAACCGTATCTGATTTGTCAGGTTAATAAGAAAAATAAATTATAATTATCTGTAATTATTCATATCGTACTTTCCTAGTTTAAACGTTATGTATTTTGCGATTGCAAAATTTTTCGTATACAATTAAAAGATCGCAAATAATTACCAGGCAAACAATTGACGATATCTTCGTTTTTGTTGATCCAATCACGAAATTGTTGTAAACTTTGTTTACGGGTGTTTTCATCTTCGCGAAGTTCGCGTGCTGCAATTTTAAATAATTCTTCCATTATCATGGATTTTCGTTCCACTAGGAGGACATTTTTTGATAGATTGTTGTTGGACTCTTTCCACAAGTTTGGCATTAATAGCTCGCTTGTAGCCATCTGGAAAATTAGAAAATATATTATATTAAAATAAAAAAATAAAAAAAATTAGAAAAATATTCATTAAAATAACAAACTAAATTTGTTGCATAAAAATAGCTGCAAGGAAAATTTCCTCCAAGAAAAAAAAAGTTCAATTAATAATTTAAATTGCTCAATAAATGACTTTAATCGAAAATGATATTCGATTAAAACGCAGATGAAAAAAAATAATTACTGCTTAATTAACTATAAAAAAAATTGAAAGTAATAGATCTTTCGCAACAATTATGACTATTTCTTAAATTAATTTTTATTGTATTAAATGCAGAATCATCGCATAACTGAAATCGATTTTTAGGTCAACTTTTATTTATTAAAAACACATTTTTGCAGATAATTTATGTAAAATACACCTTATATAACAATATATGATCATATATTTTCAATATTCCACGAGAAAGTTCAAATAATAAGCATCTTCGTCAGTTTGGCTCGGATTCTATCATTCTGTCCTATGTAGCAATTTTTATTTGCTATTCTACCAATAATTAACTAATAACTTTTTTTTTTATTTTTGATGCTAACTAGTAAACGTTTGAACGGGATGTTATTTTAATTTTTAAATTTTTCTCGTTATTCATATAGTTCTATTTTGCAATGCATCATCGCAGCTTTCTTTCTTTTTGCGTCACTTAAACCGGCACTTAAGTTTGCATATTACATACTTACATGGTGAAATTGTCTTATGAAAGAAACAATAAACTCGAAATCCAATATTTTCCCGAAAAAATGTATTATTGATGTATGTCGCAAAATTTCATTTCGATTATCTAACATTTATTAAACTAACATGCAGAGATGCTTATAATTATATGCGTTTTATTTTGTATTTAATGTCAAATAAACCATTAACATTAAATTGTTTTTTTAATATAATTAACAAAGACTGCACTTGCACTTGCACTGCAACAAGAAAATATTGTAACATTGATATCTATTTAATTGTAATAGGAAAATAATAGCAAAACTCGAGGTTATACTTTGAAAGTAGATCTATTTAATTCTAAACAAAATATATGCTTATAATAAATAGTAAAATATTATTTTAATTAATTTGTAAAATTGTTTTCACACCCAATTTGGCAAACAAATCGATTTTGGAAGATAATAATTAACGAAATAGTAATATTTACTTTCATTATGTCACAGTGTATTTTATTGTTTAACGCTCAAGTAAGAGCGAAAGTTTTTTTTTCAAGTTCAAGTACTCATATAAATAAATCTTAACTAGCCAATTTATTATAATAATGAGTAGTATGCCAATTTATGAGATCAAAATTAATTTTAATTAATTAATATATTAAAGAAAATAAATATATTTCAATAATTATGCGCTTTTTAAGGGAAAGTTGGTGCAGCTTCACCAAATGTAAAGTAAACGTATTTAAATAATAAATTAATGAATGCAAATTAAGGTACCTAATTATTTATTAAATAAATTTTTTATAATATATTTTAATTTCAAAAATATCTTGGAACCAAAAAAAATTAAAAAATATAACAAAAGTAATTTTCAAATATTTTTTTCATAAAGAAAATTAATTAATTTAATTTAAATTGTTATTTCAAAATTAATTAAAATATTTATTGTACTAATATATCAATAAATACTCACTTTGATGATTGATATGCACAACAAGAAGAACCAATCCACTGAAAGGCTGAAAGCACAACTGCAGATAAATCGTAAAACACAAAAAGCTAAAGTCTTTTAAATTTTGTATAAGAGCCAAAGTGGGTGCAACATATAAATTATTTAAAAAAGGGGGGAAATGTATAGCGCAACAAGGCAAGGTCGAAAGATGCAGGAAAATGTTATGTGTTTATAATTTCGAAATATTGTTTTATATTGTTATATCATAACAGTTTGTTTAATATATTTCCGTACTACAATAGACTGATTTCTGGATAGATCTAAGTCTATATGCTGATGACCCACTTTTTTATTGTCGACTTTTAAACCACACGTACGTTTTCCTCTTCATATAACAATAAATAATAATAAAGCGGCGAACAATATAATATTTATTGTTATTAATTGTTTTAAGGATATTGAATTATCATAAATAAAATTAATTAAAATTGTTATAAATTTTTAAAAAAATGCAAAAGAATTAAAATACGAAAATTAATGATATATTTTTAATTTTTTTGTTTTAAAAATTTAATTTGAAATATTATGAAACCACTGAAAAATTTAAATTATTATTAATAATTAATTAATTATGAATTTAAACGAAAAAAAAATCCAAAAATTGTTTAAATTAATTTTTTTTTCTTGACATATTGCAAACCAATTTTGTTTACATAAAGCACAATTAAAGAAATTTAATTAAATAATAATGGAAAGTACCGATAATATAATTGCATATACAAAAGTATTATAAAATTTTACTTATTTCGGAAATGATATCATAAAGATTTGATTGTGCAAATCGCATAAGTAGTAATTTTTTTCTTTTCACATTAAATAACAGAATTTAAATGCATACTAGTTTAGTACTAAAGGTATATTTCTTCATCCAATGACAATTTTAAAATAAATAAAAGCTTGATATGAATCCAAAATAATTATACTGGTGAAATAATAATATTAAATATTATTTAATTGGAATCCCGGGAAGAATAAAAAAAATGTTTGATAATCAGAAACATATTTTCAAAATATAATTTATTAAAAATATAAATAATCCTCAAAAAGCCAAACAATTCCTTGTACTAAGTATATCATACAAATTATATATACATACGAAAATTTCAAAAATAACAAATAAAAACCAAATTTGTTCTATCTCTGCATACGTTTCATCTTTCGCTCCATTTTCTTCTGTTTCTTTTCGTCAGCTTCCGGCTGGTTTGGTGCTTGCTGGAAGAAATATGGTTGCAGAATATTTTTCCAAACAATCCAAAATCCGCGAAGTGGGGCCAAGAGCCACAGGTACCAAAAATAATTGGATATCGTCGAGGAAAGCAACTGACAACCAGCTGTTAGGATAATGATATCCTTTACATGCCTAAAATGCATCACATGAATTAAATCCATTGAATGGAATTATTGATCAGAAGGAATTACTCTGCAATGCCTCCTTGCATGTTAAGATCCACTCCGCTATCTAGAAGTTGCCCCGTTTCGGATATTGTAGGTTTTCCCATATACACCATGAACTGGTACGAAGCTATGTATATTATACACGAAAATAAGTACAAAAGCTGCAAAGCAACGAGCTAGAAACTGGTTCTAAAATCAATAATATTCCAATACGTACAATGCTAATAGTCGAATGGTAAAATACGAGTATAACGAGCGACAAGGCATTGGAAAATATTGCCATGTTCCTATAAAAATTTAACGTTGATACATTTTCCTCGACGATCTGTTTCGCCCCCTTGGTAGCCTGTTTACCTTTTGGGGGTGGCTGAAATAATCGAATTTTGAATGAAACTTTAAACGAAAATTATGGAGGTTAATCGAATACTTACAGCCATGTTTTCAGCTTAATATAAATTTATTTTGGGTACGGCTTCTTGGCATAAATGCCTCGTTAATGATTTATGAAAAACTCCACGTTGTAACCTCTCATGTCATGAGTTGTCAAACTAATAATTGACATTTGTAAACAAAGACAGAAGATACACGTGTGTGTAAGAAAGAGAGCCAATCAGATTCGAACTAATGCAAGTTCAATATACAGGGTGTGTACAACATAGAGGGCGCTTTTTTGTTTAGTGTATTGATGACAGTTCAACAAACTTTTTCATAATAGTTAATATTCAGCATTTAAAAGCTCAAAAAATGAGTCGAATTCTACAGAATTGTATTCGAAAGTGAATGATTAGTGATGAAAAAAAACCGAAATGTTTGAAAACTAAAGGAAATTGAATCCTCAGCAGTTCTAACCTAGAACGGACGAAATATGGCCGTAGTGAACAATCGTTTCGACGATTTGTGCAGACTGTGTGCAGCCAAAACCGGTGCGTTTCAAGCCATCAACATATTCGAAGATGAGGGAGCCTTAAGACAAATCAGCGAAAAAATCCAGTCATGCCTTCCAGTACAAGTAAACAAATTGTCCAGTCGAATCAAGTTGATCCTAAAAAACAGCATTTTACAGGTCCACGAAACAGATCAATTGCCGAAACGGGTATGCCAAAACTGCATCTACAAACTCGAACTATTCTACGACTTTCGCGATCGCACCCTCAAAACTGAACGCCTTTTAACGGGCCTGTGCAAGGAAATCAACGCCAGTCAATCTGCGATTAATGTAATAATACATCAAGGCGAATTGATTGCATTGCAGCATTTAAACGAAACGAATTTGCAAAATGTGAACAAAACGCAAGAATCGGAACATTGCGAAGGCGCGATTCTGACGGACAGTCTGGTTTTAAAAGAGGATTTGTCTACGGAAATTGATTTGAAGGTCCATGAATTAGTTAATCCAGACCTAGCCGATCAGCAGGCTGATTCTAATGTGGATACCAGTAATTTAGTTAGTTTGGACCATTTACATCAAGATGAAGATTCCGAACTGCTGATGGAGCAGTTTCGATTGGAACGGGAGTTGCAACAAGAAGAAGAACAAGTGAGTTTGAATGAATTTCTAAATTGGTACTTTTCTAAGATATGCAACCAGCGATACATGTTTTGAATTGTATTATATTTTTGTTAGTCTAGGGTTGACAATTGCCAGCAAGAGGACCCCTTGAAAGATTGCTTAAACTTTGAAGCTCAAATCCCTTCAGCTGACGGTTCCTTACATTTGACTGAAATTCCTACGCTTGTAAAAATCGAATCTCTGCAACAGGAGGATAGCGATAGTGAGCATGCGAGCGAACATTCTTTGTGCATAGATGAAGATGATTTAAAAAACACAAATGTCGAGACAAATTTTAACGTTAATGAACCGATTTGTACAATCGAACAAGAGGAGAGTACCAGTAAGATTATGCAACCAACCGAGCAACCAACTGAACAATTTAATTGCAATATTTGCGATGAAGTTTTCCCCTCAAAAAATGACTACAAGATACATTATAATACACATTTATTTAGTTGCTCCCTTTGCTTCGCTATGTTTATAAGTTTGGAATTGATGAACCTGCATAGAAAAGAATCGCATGGCGCTGACATCGAACTACCTACAGTTAAAAAATCGGACGCAAAGGGAAAAAAATCGGATGCGATTGATAGCAATAGTAGCGACGAAAGCGGATTGGACAACGACAATAAAAGCGATTTAAAAGGTGAGGAAGACGTCGATGATCCAGCTCCTGAGGATGGTAGTAAAAAGCGCAAAAAAGTCAAGACTCTGAAAGTGTGCAAAGAATGCGGTAGATCGTTTAAAACCAACTATAAGCTAAATGAACATATGCGAAAGCATTCCGGGGAACGGCCATATAAATGCACTACGTGTGAGAAAGCATTCCGCTCGAAGATTGGTTTAGAACAGCATGAAGCTCAACACACAGGGCATTATAAATTTTCTTGCCCAACTTGCGGAAAGGGATTCCAATGTAGAGGATATCTCTTGGTGCATCAGAAAGTGCATTCGGATGCTAAGCCATTTTCTTGTTCGACTTGCGGGAAGAATTTTAAAACTAAGCAAAGTTTAGCCGATCATATGAATCGGCATTTAGGGGTTAAGCCGTATGTGTGCGAACATTGCAACCGAGGATTTGTTACCAAAGGTATGCAACTAAAAATACATGTTAGGCAATCAGCAATACATTGGCTTGAAAACATCTATTCTTATGCAACTCTAAATACATTGTTAGTTGAAATTTTTATTTTAGGTCTTCTTAAAGGACATCAAAGGGTCCACTCGGGTGAGGACAATCGAAAATTTGCGTGTAAACTTTGCGATAAAATGTTTGCATCGAAGAGCTATTTAAAAACCCATCTTTTGATACACACTGGCGAGAGACCTTTTCGGTGCAAGTTTTGTGATAAAGGTTTTGTGTGTAATGTGGATCTACGAATTCACACGACGCTCCATACTGGTGAAAAGTCGTTCGTTTGCGAAGTGTGCGGAAAAGCGTTCGCACGTGCCGATGCTTTGAAATGTCACATACGATCACATACTGGAGAACGACCTTACGCGTAATATTTTACAAATTTAATTAATTACAATATTTCTGATTGTGTTTTGTTTTTCAGCTGTGATACTTGCGGACAGAGTTTTGCCCAATTTACATCATTGACCGTGCACAAGCGAAAACATACCGGCGAGAAACCGTATGCTTGTGAATTGTGCGATATGAAATTTATTTCAAATTCGAGAATGGTGACTCATTCGAGGCAACATTTCGGGTCTTAATTAACATTGAGAATACTTATACTAAGTAAGTTCATTTTATTAAATAAAAAGTTGCAATATTTTGTAACGAAGCATTTGTCGTTACGCCGGTCTTCGCGCTGTTTTCCCTGAAACAAACACTTAAATTAGACTGTACCGCGGTACCACTACTTTACATACTCACCGTAACTGGTAATAATAATTTATTTAGTTTTTCGTGTATTGGTGGTTGCCTAACACGTGTTGCAATATTTTTGTGTGGTTGGCAACCAAGCATACACATATTACGAATTTCCTTGCCTTGGCAAATCTTTGAGGTTAAGTTTGTTTATAAATTTCAATTTAAAATGATAATAATCCGGAAAAGTGCAGTGATTTGGAGAAATATAAAGCAAGCATCATTTAGATCTCTTACAGGAATAAATTCATGGGTGAGTTTTATTTATAAATTATAGACTTGCGATAAAAATGTGTTACTATTTGAACAGAATGAAGAAATCTCGTCCGATATCAAACAGAAACTAGAAAAACATTGGCAACCACATCTAAAAACGCAAAACTACAAAGAAAATGACAAACACCGAGAAAAGTATTACGTCCTTTCAATGTTCCCGTATCCTTCGGGACACTTGCACATGGGACACGTTCGGGTCTACACAATCAGCGATACAATCGCCCGATTTCAACGAATGAACGGTAAAAATGTACGTTTTACTATCCAAAAGCCTACCTGCATAATACATATTAATTGTATCGCAGGTGATCCATCCGATCGGTTGGGACGCTTTTGGCCTCCCCGCAGAAAACGCCGCAATCGAACGTCAAGTCGCTCCAGATAAATGGACGAAAGATAATATAACTCAAATGAAGCACCAGTTGAAGCAACTTGGTTGCAGTTTCGAATGGGACAGGGAATTGGCGACCTGCGATCCGAAGTATTACAAGTGGACGCAAGATTTGTTTTTGAAGCTTTACGATTCGGGAATGGTCTACCAAAAAGAGGTATGTAATTTAATTGGCTTGATCTAATAGTATTTAATTATTTACGTGTGTGTTTCTAGGCGTTAGTGAACTGGGATCCCGTGGATCAAACCGTCCTAGCCGATGAACAAGTCGACGCCAATAACTGCTCGTGGCGTTCCGGTGCTAAAGTTGAAAAAAAGCTTTTGAGGCAATGGTTTGTCCGCACGACACGCTTTGCGAAAAGCTTGCTCGACGGTTTGGACGATCCGATTTTATACGACTGGCGCGATATTATTAAACTGCAGAAACATTGGATTGGGGAATGTAACGGGGTTAACTTCGATTTTGCGTTACGTGGTCATCCTAGTGAAACTATTACTTTATGGACTTCCAAGCCGGAGTTTATTAAGCATGTGAAGTTTGTTGTGGTGAATAAGAATAATATTTTGGCGAAGAAGGAAAATGTCAATGGGAGCGAAACGGTTAAGCTGGATGTTGAATTGGTTAATCCGTTCACGGATGAAGTGATTCCGGTTTATTTGAGTGAAGAGATTGAGTTTATGCAGGACGTGGACTCTTATATTGGTATATAAGAATATTAAGAGATGTTGCTGTTGAGATAGGCAACTTGTTATACACATAATTTCAATAATCTTTATTTTTTGAAAACTACTAAATATTTTTTAGATTTTTGTGATTCATAACTTAGATATAACAAACTAGAATCTTAACCACTGAGAAAAATTTAGAAAAAATATTGTAATATTCAGCAATTTAACGTTTATTAAATTATGTGTATGACAAGTTGCCTATCTGCGACAACATCACTTTAATTTTCTATATGTATTAATATTCGTTAATTATTAGGCCTACCAAGTATTTTAGAAGAATCCACCAACTTTGCCTTAAACCACCAAATCCCCTTCACCCCAATAGATCAAAACCTAGACGAATCTGAGGTAAAAAAAATACAAGACCAAATTTGCAACTTTGCGATAGCGAACAAAATCGGTGGATATTGGACTAGCGCAAAATTACGCGATTGGTTAATATCGCGGCAAAGATATTGGGGTACTCCAATACCAATAGTGCATTGTAAAAATTGCGGTACTGTTCCAATTTCTACGGAGCAGCTACCAGTCGAATTACCGCAAATTGATGCATTGAGTAGAAAAGGTGCCTCGCAATTAGCGGATTTGCCCGATTGGATTAATACAAGTTGTCCGAAATGTGGTGGGGAGGCTAAACGTGAAACTGACACGATGGACACGTTTGTTGATAGTAGTTGGTACTATTTGCGGTACTTGGATCCAAACAATGATAAAGAAATATTTGATGTTGATAAGGCGAAGAGGATGACTCCGGTTGATTTATATATTGGCGGAAAGGAGCATGGTAGATATTAGTTGCAAAATTTGGGCGATATTTTACAATAATAAATGTTTGTAGCTGTTTTGCATTTATATTACGCTCGATTTATCAACCACTTCTTGCATTCGGTGGGACTTCTCCCCGAAAAAGAACCCTTTAAGAGACTTTTGGTCCAAGGAATGGTGATGGGAAGGAGTTTCAGAGTGAAAGGGAGTGGACGATATCTTCAAGAAAAAGATGTAACAATTACAGGTCAGTTAATATTTAAATTAGCAATTTACCGGGTAATTAACTTCTAAATAGATTTGAAGAAAAAAAAGGCGGTTGCGATTGAAACTGGAGAACCAGTGGTAATTGCTTGGGAAAAAATGAGTAAATCTAAACATAACGGAGTGGATCCAAACGATATGTTTGACCAATATGGAATTGATACCACAAGGTTGCTAGTTTTGGCCGATGTCGCTCCGACTTCGCATCGAAATTGGAACAATAACAGTAAAATTGTTTGCAAATTTATTTTGTATCTTATACTGTACTAAAGTTTTTAGCATTTCCTGGAATTTTAAATTGGCAAAAACGCCTTTGGTTAACAGTGCGCGATTTTATAAAACTCCGAACGGAATTACCCGAAAAAATAGCTGATGATCAATTTCAAACGCACGATGATTATATGTACGACTCCCGAAATTATTACGTTAAAGGAGTCACTTTTAATTATGCGTTCACGCAACAGCTTAGCATTGCCGTTTCTAAACAACAAGGTTTGACCAACAGTCTTAGAGTAAGATAAATCTTCAGGATAATTCAAGAATTTAAATGCATTGTTATTTGTTTGTAGAAAGTTCCACCAGCAATATTCGCATATTCCCCCCAATTCGAAAGAGCGCTTGCCGCCCAAATAATAATGCTGGCTCCAATGGCACCGCATTTTGCTTCAGAACTCTGGAGCGGATTTGTCTCAGCTCCAAACCGTCTAGACCAAAATGCTGACAACATTCAATGGGAACAGAACATCTTGGAACAAAAATGGCCTGAGGCAGATTTAGACTATAAAATTGATCTTGAAGTTCAAATAAACGGAACTGAAATTATGTGCCATAAAATATCACGAAGAAATTTGGAGAAACTTAGCGAAAGTGAAGCTGTTGAAATCGCGCTTAAAGAAAAAGAAGTGCAGAGCGCGCTTGGAAACAGAGATGTGATCGAGACGAAATTTTTGGTGTACAAGGGATGCGAAGGAGTTATTAATTTAATTACACCAAAGGTCGTTAGAGTTCAACCTGTTAAAGAAGCGGCTGTAAGTTAACGTTGTTAATTGTTGTAATTTTTTGTATATAAAAGGCAATACTAATTAAATGAAGATATATTATTTTAAACCCTTGAAAAATAAATGTGGGAAAACGTTTAGAAAATTAGCGAACAGGATTTTAAATAAAGAACGTCCACAAAATTAAAAAATAATTCACTTTATTTTATTCTAAATAAATTTGTTCGTCCTATTAGTTAGTTTAGTTACAACCTTGTAATTTCCTCAGTTTTGTCCTCTTTTCCTCGAAGCAGCTGTTGGATCTCTTCCAAATTCTTCCCTTTAGTCTCCGGCACAAACAGGACAATGAACACCAGTCCCAAAGCCGAGAAAATACTGAATCCATAAAACGCCACATACATTCCATAATTGTCTTTCATGATTTGCAAGAATTTCGAAGCAATCGTGGCCATCACACTGAAATAGACATCAGCCAAACACAAAGCATACGCTTTAACCGTCGTCGGAAACATTTCGCCCATCATTAAAATCGGAATGGATTGCATACCCAAACTGAAAATGATCACGAATCCAATCAGAACGAAAACGGGAAACGCAGAAAAGGAACTCGTATCAACATCAGTCTCCGTTTGGACAAAGAAATAGCTGCCTTCCAAAAATAGCGCAAGCACTGAACCTGCCATTGAGATTATTAATAGAGGTTTCCTTCCCGCTCTATCCACAATACTGGAGGAAACGCAAGTCACAAGCAACTGAACGGAAAAGTAGATCATTGTGGCATAATGCGGCGAAATATCATCACTGGCTTCATGGAAAATCGTGTAGAGATAAAAAGTGATCGCTGTGGTTCCGCTGAACTGCTGGAAACCTCTTAGACCCGCGATGGTCAAAAGAGCTCTTCGATTGCTGGGCACCATAAATAAATCCAAGAATCGACCATCACTTTTGACCTCACTTTGGAGCGAGTTGTTTATATGGTCGATTTCGTCGTCCACATTATCCAGCATCCGCAATTTGCGTAAACTATCCCGTGCTGGCTCTGTTCTTCCTTTCATAAGCAGGAAGTACGGACTTTCAGGCATCCAGATGAAAGTTACGAATAAAATCACTGGAACTAGCGAGGAGAGCAAAGCAGTCATCCCGATACTAAAGTACGACCCGATGATGTTAATCAATAAAAATCCTGTGATCCAAGTGACGGAGCAACTAGATCCCAATAATCCCCGCACTTTCGGATCGGCGATTTCTCCAACGTACATTGGAACGACGGTGAAAGTGACTCCATCAGCCAAACCAGCGATGAATCTTGCGATGTATAGTTCGATTATATTTCTGGCGAAGGCGACCATCAACCAGGCAGCGAAAAATGGAATTGCGGTACCGATGATGGTTCTCTTTCGCCCGAAATAGTCCACTATGTTGGCGGCGGTAAGGGCGCCTATTACTGCTCCTACCAACGGCATTACTGCCAACCAGGAACCTTCTTCATTGGTCATGGATATGGAGGAAGAGTTGCTGATTAGTTGAGGTAAGGAGGGTGAAGGCCATCCGTAGTGCATTCCATCGGTTACTATCGCTAATGTTGCTGTAATAAAAACTTATTTATTGAAATTTTTGGCAAATTTTGGCAAATTTTGTCTTACCAGAAGCGGCAGCTAAATATTGCAACAAGAAACTTCCTTCAGGTTTAATTTGGGTTGTCATCGTAAAATCACTCTCTTCTTAACTAATCAGATAAAATCCTCTAAAAAATTAAAAATGATTAATGGAATATTTTCGCAAATAATTAATTGTTTGTTTAAAGTTTGAAAGCGTGCGTTATTTATGATATTTATTAATTAATATAAACATATGCGATCAAGGAGTGCGTGGAAATTCAATTTCGAATTAAATTCGACCGTGAAACTGAATTCAAATAAAACAGATCTGTATGTGGTTAAACTATTAATACACATGCCAAATTTAAATTACTTGAAATTGCAACAAAAACAAACGGAAAACTGAAAGCAATCTGCGTGTGGCAGGAACTTACCTCTCGCTATTAAAACTATCGGCAGTCTTGTTGTTAGTATGTCTACAGGCTCAAAAATATTTACATTATTTTTAATAAAGTAGAGCTTTTGTGTATATCGATTAAACAGATTGAGAGCTTCTTGGCGTCTGAAATCCGCTATAGTATTGTTGGCGTCAAAACACAAAACAGCGTCTTTCAGGAGCGCGACTTCTCATTATCGTCCACGTGCTGCTGAAATGCGAAAAAAATCATGAACAAAGTGGATTTAACTGGTTTTTTTGGTATACAATGGATTGATTTTTATATATAGCTTTTATGAAAATGATCGTGTAATTGGATATTTTATGGAGAGTTTAAAGGCTGAAAAATATTATTTTTATTGTAGCCTCGGGAAATTGGGCTAAGTTGAGGTAGGCCAAGCTCAAAAGGTCACTTAAATTTGAATTTAAGTAGAACGGGATAAGATTAATTTTTATTTTGAATTTTTAGTATATTTTTGAGACCACTGAACTGTTTTTAAATTTTATTGGTAACGTCAAAAGTTTTTTTCTCGATTTTAATAAAAATCAAGATTATTACTTCTCAAAATAATATTTATTTTAAAAGGTAATTAAAAAGTGCACTTATCAATTTTTATTCGCACAATAAATGTTTATAATTTTAGCGTAAAACAATAAAAACATAAACTTCAAAATTACAAACCTGAATAAACGCGAATTCGTCAAATTTCGCCATAGTAACTGTAGCAATATTTTTTTTCAAAACATTTTGCCACAATATTTTTTTAATTTTTATGTAATATTTGAACTAACAATGTTACTGTATGATTAGACTAATGAAGTGTGATTAAAGTAATAACAAATATAGATAATTATTTTTAATAATAATATCATATATAATTGCCGCATTTAAATTTATATTTTGAACTTTTCGGATAGTTATTAATTTGGTCATTAAAATGTGTCACTTTTTCAATTTCATAGAACTTGTTGATGAAAGAAGCCAAAACTATTTACATGGCATCTTTCATCTTCGCATTCGACAGATTCATGTGGCGCTTTTTCTGAAAAACATTGTTAAATGGCCTGCAATTAGAATCATTTGGAATATTTTCAGTTATTTTTGGGAAAAAATTGGCAAGATGCTCCTAAAAGATCTAAATTTAAATTTTTCTATACATGTGTTAGCGCGGATAATAAAATTGTTTGCTAGCTAAATAAATAAAAAAAATTATATTATAAAAACATTTTATTTGCAATATATAAAAATGATCAATAACTAAATCTACTAAACTCATACATACAGAATCTTATACATAAATAATATAACAACATTTAGTAAATTAATAAAAATCAGCCTTTTTTAAATAATCTAACGCAAACATAACATCCATCATGCAGCTACACTTTTATTATCACCATCACCACTTTCTTGTTCACCACGCAAATACATCTGGATCTCCTCCAGAGTCTTCCCTTTCGTTTCTGGCACACAGAAATAAATACAAAGCAACCCAATCAAACAACTGATCGTGAACGCATAAAACGGCACATAAATGCCAAAAGAATCTTTCATAATCTGGAAGAATTTAGATACCACTGCTGCTATAACACAGAAATAAATATCAGCGAAACAAAGAGCGAAAGCCTTAACATTTGCCGGGAACAGCTCGCCCAGCATTAAAATAGGAATACATTGCATGCCTAAACTGAAGATGATTACGAAACTAATTAGCGCAGCTACCGGAACGAAAGAGAAGCTTTCAACGTCGATATCCGTCTGGGACTTCAAGAAGAAATAAGTGCCCTCGATGGACAAGCAGCAAGCCGCACCGAAGATCGACAAAATCAGCAAAGGTCTTCTCCCAGTTTTGTCCACAATTCCAGAGCAAAAGAGCGCCAAAAGTAGTTGAACTCCTACGTAGATAATTGTGGCCAACTCCGAAGAAACTTCATCTCCCGCTTCCTTGAAGATGGATTGAGTGTAGAAGGTGATGGCTGTGGTACCACTCAATTGTTGCGCACCCCGAAGAATCAACATGATCCCAACCGCTTTCCTGTTGCTCTTCACCGTAACCAAATCGAAGAATTTACCAGTATTCTCAGTTTGCACCTTAACAGCGGTGCTAAGTCGATTTAGTTCGGTGTCCACGTCTTGGACTCCTCGGAAAACTTGCAGACTTTTCTTGGCTTCTTCCGGATTGCCGCGCATGAGGAGATAATACGGAGATTCCGGCATCCAGATGAAGGAGACCAAGGAAACTATTGGTAGGACGGAAGCTACCAAAGCGGTCACGGAGATGCTTAAGTACGATCCCATCACGTTGATTAGTAGAAGACCTAAGATCCAAGTGACTGAGACACTGGATCCGAGGAAGCCCCGGATTTTCGGATGGGCAATTTCTCCGATGTACATCGGAACGGCGGTGAAGGCCCAGCCATCGGCAATGCCAGCGATAAATCGCGCGATGTAGATTAGGATCACAGATTTGGCGTAGGCTATCATAATCCAGGCAGCGAAAAATGGAAAGGATGAGAGAATTATTGTACGTTTTCGGCCGAGGATGTCAACGGTGGCTCCGACTATTAAGGAGCCAAGGATGGAGCCCAAAAGGGGCATGACGGCAATCCAGGAGCCTTCATCGTTCGTTATGGGAATTGTTGAGTTAGGAGCTAGTAGTTTGGTCAAGGAAGGTGATGGCCATCCGTAGTGCATGCCAGAGGTGACTAAAGTCAGAGTTCCTAAGAGAAAAAAGTTATTGTTAAGTCAAAATTTTGTCCAATATTTTTAGACAAGACAATTATTAATTAGCTTCTAAATAATTAGCTCGTTCAGTGAACTGAGTAAAATTACTTTAATCTTTGGTACTTAATTTTATACCTATCGAGAGGACAACAAACATTATTCTTAATTGACTTATTTTGTTGCTAGTTATTAATTTGATTTGATTGCATCATGCGCTACATTTGCATCAATTGATTTTTTTCAAACAATTCAATGACAAACTTTCCTTCATCAAATTTTATTGAAACACAGCAAAATTGGACCATGTGAAAAAAATTAAAACTCGACCTTCTCAATAAAATAACTTGAGATTAGCAATAATGTAACTTACCAGTAAATGCAGCCAGATACTGAAACAGGCAGTTTTCCTGCTGGATTTTCAAGTTGGATCCTGTAGTAATCTTCATTGCACAGTAATTAAATTAAATCACAATAATTTGAAAAAAATCACAAATTTTCACTGAATTGGTCACGTTGGAAAAAATTAAAATAAATCAGTTCTATTTATGGTCAACCCATATGAACGATTGGATGTCTTTAATTGATGGGTGTTTATTGATGGTATGAGGGTTTGTGAATGAAGCACTTTTGTGAATACATCTGGTTTAAATACCGAATGGCAGGAAAATCACGAACTCGGCTCATATGAGAGTATAATTTGTTCAAATAATATAGCGTCCGTAAATACTACTTGCGCCTATTCTTGGCTTCTATTTGGCAAAAGATTAATTCTCAGATTGTCGATCAAATATTTTGTTGTTGCTTAGGGACCGTTTTTTACACCACGTCAATTTGCATTCGCATTATTTTGTATTTTCTTAAGGACTAGTGGTGTTTAAGGTCTTAAAATGTTTTTTTTTTCTCATGATATTGTTTCCTTGAGTCCAAATTTCAAAAGATTTAAAATTACACATGTTTTTATTATTTTATTTTCGACAACTTGTTATTGTTTGTATAGGAAAATAGAACATTAGTCTAAATTTCATAGATAGAACAGGTGGTGGAATTATGGAGTTAATTAAGGATTTAGTTGTTTTTCAGGAACCAGCAGCAGAATTAATTAAATATTTTGATGTTTTAGTTATTTGGCAAATTTGTCTTGAATAACAAATTTTTTTGAAAGCATTTTCTTAATTTTCCAACCGCAAAAAAATTCAAAAAAAAAAATTTGTTCTGAAGATTAATTATCTCCAAATTTTCTACGGTTCTTAAAATAATTATTTTGCATTTACCATACGCGTGCACGCATTTTTTGGTCATATTTCAGTTTCCGAATCCTTTGTGAGACATTCAAATAAAATGTTTCTGGTTTGGCACACGACGACCGGGAAATTATCTGGCTTACAATTTACGATATTGAGTCAGTTTGCTAATTTGGTGCTTCCATATTTTAAATAATCAAAAAATTAGCTAAAAATAATTAACAGCTCATTTTTGTTTTGATATTACAAATAAATTACAAAATTGCGAAATTAGAATATTTTATTTAACAATAGAACTATTAATTGTTAAGCGATCTCGGTTACATAATTAATTTAATTAATGTGACGTCAAATTATATAAATTTTTCCGTGTTTAATAAATTATTATTTATAAGTTAAACCACAGATAATCAATTAGAATTAAATAAACGCATTTAGAATTAATTTACTCTTTAAATTACAATAAATAATTATTTTTAAATAAAATGTTTATGTACACGTTTTATTTAATTTAATTGCAGATGCTCAAGAAACATTTATGACCACTAGACATATTTCATTATTTTATGACCGATAAGGCCAATTGACTTAAATAATAATAAAAAATATTTTTCAAAATATTATGCGGGTAGTTTAATGTAGGTGTTTTTCGCTTTCAATTGGCTGTTTTAAACAAGCACATGCAAACAAATATAATATATTAAATTTGATTATAATAAAACACATCAACATAGATTTAGCAGTCAAAACAGATCTTTGTTCTAAAAATATACAGAAAGAGTTGTAACTAGACTGATCGTCGCCAGAAACGATTCACTTCTAGCCTTTAAATTTAAATTTAAATGTAGAACAAAAATAAAAATATGTTATCTTCATAAAGACTCGACAAGACTAAATACGTAGAAATAGAGATTAAGCTCTTAAAGTGTTAAAATACGCGAAATAGTAGACGCTGTTAATACTAATATTTAAATAGCGCTACCAAAAAATAATAATGATGCAAATTGTTGTTTTTATTAAATTTAAATAAATTAAATAACATACCGAGTAGAGATAATTTTGTCTGCACTAAACTAGATTGCACTGAAAACTAACGTCCTCCTGCGATTGAAGAAACACCAAATTTTTCACGGATTTTATTTACATAAAATCAGTATCATTATTAAATTTAAAGGACGTTGCTCTCCATCAACCATTAAAATTTTTATTACGAAATTTTATCAAATACCCGTTTTGAAATTAATTTGAAGAATGAAGCATACCAATGCTACAATCAAGCTTATATAACTAATCAATATGATAATTGCGATTTAAAGCTAGTATATTAATGGAGAGAAAAATTCTCAAATGTTTAGTCTGCGATTTTCTACAAATTTATAACTTTTAGCAACAATTTCGTACGATAAAAATTCAACCGTCAAAAGAACGGCTGAACTTTAATCTTCTGATTAGAAATAAAATTTCGACAAATTTTAATATCAATTAAAATAATTCACACGTTTTGCTTAATAAACTATTTACGAATTTTATTTATTTTTGAAAAGTGCAATGCCACTTTTGGATCCACTTGTTCTACGCGTTTAATTTTATAAAAAGCCAAAAAGTTATTTCATCTAAGTCGTCACTAAATTTCATCTAGCACGTCATTAAATTTTGGCAAAAACAACAAGGTTACCATAATTAATTCGAGAAATTGGCTGTATTGTCAACGACCACCTGCAAATTTATTTGTTGCTAAATAAGTTGGACTGATGCCTGTTACTACAGCGTTTTTCAAAATATTTATTTACTGCGAAATTTTCATTTATCCGGCCAGAAATTATTGGATATTTTTAAGTGTGCAGTTTTATTAGTGTATTAATAGAAATTATACTTATTTTATTAGCTATGAAGGAAGCACTTAATTATTTGGATATATCTGGAAAATTACTAGTAAAATCAATGAATTTATGGTTTGGTGGTAAATTTATCCCATTTATTAATAAACACAATTTTTGGTGTTCAATATGTTTGCTAAATTTGCAGAAATTAAATAAAATAAACACAGCTTTGGGAATGAGATTATTAATATCATTTGTAAATAAAAAACATCCTCATTATTCTTTATATTTTTCCTACAGCTTATATTTTTATAATAAAAAAGATTATTTGTTTATTTAATTAAGCTTAGGTTTTATTCGCATAGTTAATTCGTAAGCATACACTTTAGTTGACTTAAATAAAGCAGCAAAAAAATAAATGGCATTATTTAACTGAAAATGGGTCACTATGGACTAGTTTGTAATTTATACAATTGGCATTTGATATACATTTAATGAACTTTGATAATAGCGAATTTTATTAATAAATTGTGGCTTAATATTATTTTAATTGGGATTGCATCGAGGCACCTTACTATTGCTTTTCGCTAGCAAGGGGATATAAATTATTAAATTTTTAATATTAGGGTTTCCAATAAATAGCGCAAATAATATTATAAAATTATTTAAGTTCAATATACATCCTTGAAATCAGCGGTTGGGTGTTTTGTACTTGTATTACTGCCAAAAATTAAAATTCAAATGTTAAATCTAAAAGTAGTTTCAATATATTTGGATCATAATTTTTTAATTAATTCACTTAAGTGTCAAATAACAAGTATTTTATCTATAAATGGTCTTAAAGCAATAATTTAACAAAATTTGTAATCAAAATAATTTTTATTTTCAATTAAAACGTATAAATGCACAAAATCTGTGACTAATACAAAAATATCAAATTTTCTTAACTAAATCTAATTATAGATATTTTAAACAATCAATGCAAATTTATTCTTCACAATTTAGTCTGACTTGACGCTTTGAGATTATCCTGAATATCTTCCAAAGATTTACCTCTAGTTTCCGGAACAAAAAAATAAACAAACAACAAGCTAAATATTCCGCAACAAGAAGACGCAAAAAAATACCAATGCATATACCCTATAGTAATATGAAATATTTTCGTGGACAAAATCGCTAAACTACTATGATAAACCGTCGCCAACGCAAGTCCAGTAGTCTTAATATTAGGAGCGAAAATTTCGCCCAACATAATAATAGGAACAGTTCTCAATCCAATGCTGAAAAATATAACATAAAGCAACATTGCTATAATTGAAATAAAACTATAACTCGTAGTATCCATAGTAGTCGCATTTTTCAGATAAAGAATGGTTGCAGTCACAGTTAAGGAAATTGTAGTACCTAGCACCGAAATCAGTAGTAAAGGTCTACGTCCAATTACATCCACAATCAACGTCGAAATAAACACAAAAACTAATTGCACACTAAAATAAATAATTGTTGCAATATCCGAAGATAATTCGTCATTTGCTTCCTCAAAAATCGTCTTGCAATAGAAAGTAATTGCAGTACTACCTGCCAATTGCTGCACCGTTCTTAATCCCAGTCCTATCCAAAGTGCATTCCTGTTGTAGCTTTTTCGGAAAATATCCAGAAATTTAGCATCGCCATCGCTTATTAGCGTATTTTGCATCTTCTGAAGATTTTCGTCAGATAAATCCGTGTTTGTTAGGATCTTGTAGGCTTTTTGACACTCGTCTGTTTGGTTTTGCAGCAAATAGTACAAAGGACTTTCAGGCATCCAGATGAATGTTATAAATAGTAGAAAAGGGACGGCGCTTGCAATTATTGCCACATCATTGATGGCGATATAATTGCCCAAACTGTTGATGAGAAGAGTGCCAATCACTACACAAATTGGGCAAAATGAAGACAACATGCCTCGCAATTTGGCTTCTGATATTTCGGCGATGTAAATCGGCATCACCGAAAATGCGAAACCGCTTGCTATTCCTGCTAGAGTCCTTGCGATTAATAAAGTCGTGAAAGAGTTGGCTAAGCAAATTAAGATCCAGGCAAAAAATAGTGGAACTGCTGTGGCAAGGATTATGGTTTTGCGGCCTAGTCGATTGCCTATTACCGCAAATCCTATGGCGCCGATTATTATTCCTATTAGGAGGATTACGGCCACCCAGGACGCTTCTTCGTTGGATAGTTGGAACCTGTAGGTGCCATTAGTGAGGATGGGGAGTGAGGGTGATGGCCAGCCGTAGTGCATTTCGCAGGATAATATGCTGAAGGTTCCTTGAATTATTTTTGGTTATTTTTGAAAATGTTTTTGGATTTGACTAACCTGATATTACCGCAAGAAATTCGAAAATTTTGTTGCCAAAAATGCGGTGTAAGTCTAATTTTGTCATTTTTGCACTAAAATATTTCTATTTACTTACTAACTAAACGAACATGTTCTGATATAATAAAAAAATTTATTAATTATCAATCACAATGTGAATTATTATCGAAGGTTTAACAATTCTGATTCACTTTTTATTTAAATTGTTTTAATAGTATTGTTAATTATTATTGATGTTGTTAACTATGTTAATTTGCAGATAATATTTTTTATTGCTGATTAATTATTCTTTTTGAACAAATTAATCGAAAATTATTTTCTTTAAATTATTTTTGGAGAAAATAGCGAAATAAATGCGGAAGCTTAGGATAGGCAACCAACGTTACAAATTTCCTTTTAATTTGATTATTTATCGATTAATATTTGTTTTGAAGAAAATAGCGGTTTGTTTGATACTTATATAAATTATTATATAATATTGATAAAATTCTGTTTGTACTATACTATTTTTGTTCAACTAAATTATTCATAGTTCTATGAATAGGTAGGTGATCCACAATTCATAACAAAATATCTCCAAGAAATTTAATTAATTACTATTTCATAAATTAATTTTATTTTTCATTTAATAAATTAAAATTAATTTAAATAAATTAATTCTTACAATAATTTGGGATTTAATTAAACAACGCGCTTATATAAATTTGAATCTTTATTACTTTAACTAGACCATTATAATACAGGTTTTAAAATTCACTTGTAAAAACCAAATTAACTTAAATGATGACACTAATTAATCTATATATAGACACAATTTTTAATTATTATGTTTAATAATGATAAGTTGCTCTAATACATAGCTTCGCAAAACAGTACCACTATTCTATACTCCCATTAAAAATTACGTAAATATAAAAATTGCAAAAACCCTGCAGTAAAACCATAATTAATTAATTAATTGCTGAACAAACAAATCAATCAGTCATGCAATCTATACAGTTGCTATAAAAAAATAAATCAGAAACGTTCGTCCAACATTTCTTCGCCGCGAAGCTCCCGTTGAATATCCTCAAGCGTTTTCCCCTTAGTTTCAGGCACGCAAAAAATAATAAAAAACAATCCCAAAATGCAGCAACAAGTGAACGTGTAAAACGGAACATGCATGCCAAAATTTTCATTCGTCCAATGAAAATATTTGGAAATAATTGTGGCAATCACACTGAAATAAATATCAGCGGAGCAAAGCGCGAAAGCTTTCACATTTGTCGGGAACATTTCGCCCATAATTAAAAGCGGAATTGTTTGCAAACCGATGCTGAAAATAATAACGAAACAAATCAACGCGATAATTGGTAGAAAATGCACTTGCGAAATATCGACATCTGTACAATTTTTTATGTATAAATAAGTACCATTGAGGAACAAAGTTAAAGCAGTACCCGTAATGGAGATAATAAGCAGAGGACGTCTGCCTGAAAAATCAACAATAAGCGAAGCGATTGCTGAAAGGATTAACTGCACGGTAAAATAAATAATTGTTGCGGTACTTGGTGCAATGAAGCTTTCAGCTTCCGCGAAGACGGTCTTGCAGTAGAATGTGATGGCAGTGGTACCACTGAGTTGCTGCACACCCCGCAACCCCAAAGTGATAAATAGCGCTTTCCGATTACTTCGCACTGTGAAGAGATCCCAGAATTTCCCGTTATTTTCGTTCTGCTCCTTCACAGCTTTCGTCAATCGATCCAGTTCGCAAGAAACGTCTTCAACCCCTCGGAACTTTTGTAAGCTCCGCTTGGCATCTTCGTTTTGCCCTTTGATTAGATAGAAGTACGGACTTTCCGGCATCCAGAAGAAGGTAAGTAATAATAAAATTGGTACTATTGTCGCTATAAAAGCTACAGTGTCGATTGGTAGATAAGATCCGAGGATGTTGATGAGAAGGATCCCAAAAACGATGCAACACGGACACACTGAAGCGAGAAGTCCCCGAATTTTCGGTTCGGCGATTTCGCCCAAATACATTGGAACGGCTGTGAAGGATAAGCCATCAGACATCCCCGCGAGGAATCGTCCTACAAACAGCAATGTCGAGGATTCGGCAAAGCCAACAAGGAGCCAAGACGCTGTGAATGGGATTGATGAGAAAATTATTAGTTTTTTACGACCAAATATATCCACAATTAGACCAGTAATAAATGCACCAATGATTGCACCTATTAATGGAATTACTGCTAACCAAGAGCCTTCAATGCTGGATACGTGGAATTTGTAATCGCCATCGAGGAGGATTGGAAGCGATGGTGAGGGCCAACCGTAATGCATTTCGCTGCATATTATTCCCAAATTCGCTAAGATAATCTTGAGTTAATTGAGTTAATTATAAATTAGGTGAAATTACCTGTGACTGCAGCCACATATTGGTAAATCCGGTTGCCATCACCAGGATGCTTTAAATTGACACTTGAAGATATTTTCATTTTGATGATGAACTACATCAGAGATGATCAAGATTGATACTAATACATTGTATTAAATGAATCGAATTATTTATGGTGAAAAATTTCAGTTTGTTAACAAAGCAATTGAACAGCGCCTATGTGTGTTGAAAATAATCGCCTTTAATTGCTTTAAGTGATATTAATTTTTCTTTTTGTCTTATAGTATGCATAACATTTTTATTGTACGCTATGGAAACTTTTTAATGACTCAAAAAGTTGCTTATACTTTTGAAATTTAATTAAAAAAAATACAACAATTTTTTCAATGCGAAAATTCTGTTGATCACTTTTTGAATGCAAGGTTTAATTTCTTGTAGATGATTAAATTTATCAAAAGTTTGCTGGCCTTTGAAACACACTCATAACTAATTTATTTTTAATAGACCCAAAATTTAATTTTGTTTGTTCCTATTTTTAAATTAAATACGGTAATTTTATCAACATATTGCAACAATTTTTATAAAGATTGAAGCATTATGTATAATCTAGGAAATAATTTAAATAAAGTAAACAAAATTATTTTTTTATTGCTAATCCTTGAGAAAATATTTGCCATTGTACCCCCTACCAACTATAATCCCTTATTACATATAGACGTTAAACATAATTTAATTCTTTTAGCAAATAGATATTAATTGACGTAATACGCAATCTTCGTTAGAGACAATCTAATGCAGATTGATATGATTAACAAAAAACATACAATGACGTATTTTTGTTGTTCTTGTCAAGAATCCTGTTACATGATATTGATAAGTAAAACTCAAAAACATCAAAATTTTGCGCGTTTAATTATAAATTCCCATATATATTGGAGAATATCTTAAAAACCTCCAATTTTTAATACTTATAGCAATTAATTTTTGTTAATTAAAAAACAAACAACCTGAAACAACATCGTTCAAGCAAAATTAGTCGAAGTTAATTCATCAGCACATATTTGTTTAAATGAGCTCAAGTCAGACATACAAAAATTAAAGTCCAAACATGAAAGAAATAAATGTTAGTAAAATACGTAGAAATATTTCGAAAATCCCTATCAATCCCACTATACATAAACACAATTAATATTCTAATGTGTTTTTGAACTATATACAAATGAATTGTCTCACTTTTTCTAATTTGCCCAAAACCAAAACAACAGAGCGAATAAGAGCGACTCAAAATATTTCTAAAACCAACTAAAATATTTTAACTATATAAGACAAAAGTTTTCCAGATAAAATTCATTAGTACCGCGATTTTAAAAACAATTCAAAATAATGAGCTTTTCAACTAGTTTCCAAAAGAAAGCAACTGGAAGTTTGGTCTACCAATATTTGGCCACCTTCACAGGTTTGTACAACAAAAATATTTCCCTCTCAAGATCTAACAAATTAATTTCTAGGATGCTTGAGCATAATAGCTGCAGGTATGCACTTCGGTTGGCCATCACCTTCCTTACCAAAACTCCTCCACGAAGACTCCCACATCCCCATAACGAATGAAGAAGGCTCTTGGCTGGCTTCCATGCCCTGCATAGGTGCAGCTTCCGGTTCACTTTTGGCAGCCTTCATAGTCGATCGAATCGGCCGAAAATATTGCATGCTGATCACATCTCCAATGTACCTAATCGCTTGGATCATGGTAGCTTATTCTCCATCAGTACTTCTCTTGAACATTGCAAGATTTCTAGCGGGATCCGCTGATGGCATCGCCTTCACGGCTTTCCCGATGTATCTGGGCGAAATCGCGGATTCCAAAATTCGGGGTCTACTTGGCTCCAGTATCCAACTATCGTTAACACTTGGAATCCTTTTGATCAACATAATTGGCGCATATTTGAGCATCACGTATGCCGCCATCATTTCAGCGGCAGTACCAATTCTGCACTTTATCTCCTTCTACTATATGCCGGAAAGTCCGTACTATCTAATAATGAAGGATAAATTCGGGGAAGCACGGAAGAGCTTGCAGAAGTTCGATGGAGTGGACGATGTGGATCTTAAGCTGGGCGCTTTGACGAAGGCTGTGCAAAGTGATGCAAAGACGGAAACCGGCAGCAGCATTTGGAGCTTGTTCACTGTACGAAGCAACCGAAAAGCTGTGATCATCGTTTTTGGGTTGAGGGCGGTGCAACAATTCAGTGGAGTCAACGCCATCACTTTCTACGCGAATACCATTTTTCAAGAAGCAGGAGGCGCTATTTTGCCCAGCACAGCTTCAATGATTTATTTCATGGTGCAATTAGTGGTTTCCACTGGAGCTTCCTTACTTGTGGATAAAGTCGGGAGGAAGCCACTTTTGATCATCTCGATTATTGGATCGGGTGCTACGTTAGCTTTGGAAGGACTATACTTCTACTTTAATGATTATACCAATTACGATATGAGCAAGCTGAACTTCTTGCCGTTAGTCGCTTTGTTGGCTTATGTGATCATTTTCAATTTGGGGATGGGTACTATTCCGGTTTTGCTCTTGGGGGAATTGTTCCCGACGAGTGTTAAAGCATTCGCTTTATGTTTGGCGGATATATTTTTTGGGGTGATTGTCACAATGGTTTCCAAGTTCTTCCAAATTATGAAAGATGATCTTGGCATGCATGTACCATTTTTTGCGTTCACTATTTGTTGCGTTGGAGGCTTGGCGTTCATTGTGCTTTGCGTGCCGGAAACTAAAGGCAAGACGCTCGAAGAGATTCAGCAATATTTACGAGGGGAGCCTCCGAAGGACGATAAAGAGGGTCCTTAGCCATTTAGTTGATTATGTAATTGAATGTTTTATTTATTGATTATTTAATTTAATTGTAAGTTTATTTAATAAATTATTTCTGATAGTCGTTTGAATTTTAATTAGTCGAGTAACTTAATTAAGTATTGTTTGTAAATTCATGTTATCAATTTATTTACAATAATTGAGATTTACAAAGGAAAAACCGCAAATTGTTTATTTAACAAATTTATTGGTATCTTTGTTTATAAATAAAGTTGCTGGGCAGTGGGAAATTAATCAAGCGAAGAATACAATAAACATCTTTTTGTAAACGATTTTTCTAATCTTATTGTTTATTTAAATTAATCTATTCAGTTATAGTCTCAGGAATAAATGTTGTCCGTGACGTCACAAACGCCCAATTAATTTAAAACCAAAGAAAACTTTAACCAGTGACATTTATAGAAATTTGATTGAATATTTAATTATCCTTGCATTTTTAATTTGCATTAGTTTTGTTTATGATCTGATTTATTTACGGTAAAGTAAAAAATATTTAGTGACGTCACAAACAACGTTCATTTCTCGGACTATATTAATAATAACCATATTTATTGCAAATCAACTGAACCGTTCACATTTTTATAACTTTTCTGCATCGTGCTTACGTACCTATTCCAAGATCATTCAAACATGTAAAATTTCGATTTTATTATTCGCAAAATTAGCCGCAATTGGAATTCCTGCAACCAAACTCCCACGAAAGGTCAAAATTGCAATAAATAATTGCGCATTAATTAAAATAACTTTATTACATTTACATAATTACAAGAATAATATTGTGTAAATAATCTTTAGGCATCGGTAAAGTAATTCCGCTAAACTAAAAACAATGCACCTCTTTTGTAAAAAGAGGCCTAGCACTAAAAATTAAAAAATAAATATATGTCTGGCTTCTATTGTCGGCATTCAATAATTTCTCTTTTGCCCAACGGTACAGTGGGCCGGAAATTAGTTTTTACGAAACCTTTGAATTCGTCATCACATTTGCATGTATCTTCCGATGAGTATGATTTTAATTTTCGAAACGCTTCGAGCTGCAATAAAAACCGTCTGGTAGAAAGTTTCTTGGTAATTTTAAAGTATAATTGGTACTTGGCTGTGAGAGACTTGGACTGGATCTTTGAAAACGATCCAAATAACGCATTCGGAGCATGGAGGCGTTGTGAGAGATCCCTGGTACGTGAAATAACTGCTATCTGCAGGAAGAAATAAACTGGGATTCAGAGGAACTGAGATTCTGGAAATCTGGTTTTTGTATTCAATCGTGTGCAACTTTTGCACAATCTTATCTAGCTCATTGTGTTTTCTTCCTGGCTGCAATTTTATCGTTTAATTCAAGGCTATTGGATTATTATTTGTCAGTACCTTTAGGAAGACGCCCAAAACGCACAATCCATCAGGATAATTGGCCGCATCCTCAAAGTTCTTGTACTTGGACGCATTCCAGTGGACTAAATGTAGCTGAAAACACGGCTTTTTAGTTGTATCTTAAACAATTGATAAAACAGTGAGAAAAGTAGCTCATAAAATAAAATCGAACCAAAAACCTACTAAAACTGGTATTTTGATTAATGAATACAGAAACTGACCTCACCAGCATATTTAGTACCATTTACAGTATGTTCGGAGCCCTGATCGTTCGATTCTCCCCAATGGCAATGAAACTGCTCCAGAATGTATTTGCCTTCCAACGGGCCTCCATACAATTCTGAAGAAATAAAAAGTTAAAAGACTGATAAATTGGTTGGTAATCATACAACCAGAGCCTTTTCCATTAACATTCACTTTCCAGTTGGTGCCAGTGTTAATTACGTCTTCAGTATGCTCGGCAATGTAACGCCACGTTAATTTTCGGTTGGTCTGAATCGTTTTCAGATTGACGGGTTTTATGTCGACAGGACTTTGTCGATGACCAGCAGCCTCTGGATAGCATTTCTTCCAGGTAGAGGGACCTGAATACGAAACGCGCATTTTCAAATATTATTTAACAATTTATTTAAATTGTGTGCATTGTATAATACTAATTTACATAGTCATAATGCATTGTGCCCACAACATTTAAATCCTTTTAACTGATTTGGAAGACATAAATTATTCATTTGTCTTTTATGTAAGAAAATCAGTTCGGCGCAAATAGTTTTTATTATTTTAATATTTTTTCGTTTAAATACCGCGTGTGGTTACTTACGCCTATTACTTAACAACTATAATTTCTATTGTACACAGTTTATGGCCAATCTTAAAAAAATCTGTAATAACATATAATAGAATAGTTGACCTTAGCTTTTAATTGCAGCAGAAAATTGCATGACCCAAATTCGATAAACGCGAAATTTATTAAATTTCAATTATAATTATTATTGGAAAAATCACGTAAACTGCGATTTAATTGATTACGTATGACGTAATAATAGAGTTATTATCAAGTCATGTGCTCGCTTTGTTTTTATAGAATTACCATTTTTTAACAGGCATACAATTAGATTAAATTAGTTAAGTCTATAGAATCATTTTAGTGTTGAGGTGTGAATTTTTTCTTTGCTAATTGTTTTTTTAAAACTTTTTGGCAACTATCCCAATAAAATATCAATATTGAATCCTTAGTAGAAATAATATAAATATTTTTAATTGCACTCTATAAACGTTTCCCAATTTAGCAACTATGTAAACAAACATCGACTATTAAAAGATCGTTATTTGTTTATTAGGAAAAAGAAAGTATCCAGTAATCTGAGAAATATGAATTAAACAAATTATATTATGCAGGCTAGGCTTATTGTTCTTTGCAAATTTGTTGCACGTGGATAAGCATCAGGAAACAAAAAAAATACTGATTAAACTAATTTATGTGTAGAAAACGGTAAAATAGATGCTTAAAAAAATATCATTAAATAGCTATTTCTTTTATTATTTTTAAATTAATTTAATATGTTTTTCGTGCATAGAAAATTCGACGGACGTGAGAAATAATATCATTAAAGAAAATATACATTTTCCGTAAAGCGATCTTTATTATCGGATTTTTTAATCGAATAGAATTGGCAATAATTAATACTTCCTCGCAATTATTAAGCTAATCAGAAAAAACAGGAAAACAGGTCTAATTAAATTTGTACCCTTCATAGTAAGTCAATTGAACCAATTGGTTTAAATTGCACAATTTGCCTATGGGAAATCATAGCGTCCTAATTAACATTTTTTTCGTACAATAATTAGTAATTATAAAACGTTAATTCCTTTAAATTTAAATTCTATAGCACGTATTAGTATTTTCTTAATTTTTTAAAGCAGGATATGTATTCGTGAGTTGTATCTAAATTCTCCCCGAAAATTTCAAAATTATTTTTGGCGCGGCGGCAATTTTTTTCAAATTTAAAAAAACAATTGAAATTATAATTAAACAATCAAAAATATCTTACCATTATTTTGGTTGTAACCCCAGTCTAAGGTCATCCTACAATAAACAAAAATAATATTTAAAAACCGTAATTAAGCAACAAGTTTCGATCCACCTTGAGTTGTTTTTCTCTGTAGTTTTGTTGTTTAACGAAATAACAAATCAATAATAGTTGTGAAAAAATAAGTTCGATTTCGAATTTGTTTAAGAACTGTAAAAGCTCAACGTTGTATCGCGACTATATCACAAATCCCTTTATACAAACACAACCAGCGCGTTTAGACTCTGAAAGTGTCTTTCAATAATGATATTACTGGCCCCACTACTTGGAGGTGCAATTACTCTTTCATTATGTAAATAAATAAGCTTTTCTGCTCTTTGATCGGTCAACTCCGACTTGTTTGTCTTGCTTTTGATTTAAATAATAATAAAAAATCCAAAGCAATTTTTGGAATTACAACAATTTCAAAGCTAAACTATTTTTAATAATAATACGTATTTTTCTAATGCATATATAATTTATTTATAATTACCACGGATTTATAATTGCGATTACTGATGACTTACTTAAATTCAAAAAAGTGTGTAATTTTTTTTAAAAGAGATATCGTTTGGTTTAGTTAGTTACTTCCGCTTGTGTTGACTTTCAAAGGTATTTTATCGATCATAATTTGGTGATAGACGAATGATTTTGATATTATGTTGATATACGAACGATGACTATTAATAGCAATTCTTAATTTTTTATACTTTACATGGAAATACCTAATTTTTACAAGCAGCGCAATAAACTACGGGCGATAATTTATCTGATAAAAAAGCTCGTTATTGGAATCGATTCGAATGACACCTATCTCTATCGTTGCAATACATCAGGATTAATCAACAAAGAGCTAATTAATTTCATTTTGCGCTTATCTACTCGACAATCGAACGAAAATACCTAATATTATTTTTAATCCCTACAAAAGTCCAGTTCAAGTAAACAATGCAATTTTCTATCATTACTACACGATCTAAATTATTTTTAAAAATCCATTTAACGAATACGATTACATAGAATTATTATTAAACAACTTGTAAACAATTTTTCAAAGTTGTACAAACATTTTTTAAAGTTTAAAAAACTAACAGAGTTCTGCATCAACTTTTGCTGAGGAGGTCAAGTCAATTATTTTAGGGCAAGGTTAACCGGCCCCTCCGGTTTGACCACCTTAAAAGAACCTTTTATTGGTTGCTAGTACAACAATAGTCATCTGGCAGAAAAATTTGAAACGAAAAGAAATTTTTACCTGTTGTGTGTGAGTAAATTTTCGTAAACCATTTTCGATGAATGTAAAAGCGCGACTTCTTTAAAGGACGTGAAATATATTTTGACCTTCTTACATTTAATAACAAATTACAATGACCGATATTACGTAGTGTACATGCACATCTAGAATTAAATAGTAAATATCAACAAAATTAATTAATTATTATTATTTTCTATATGCAACGTACAATTATTTGTTGAATTAAATCGTGTGGGACTGAATTGTGTTTGAAGAGCAAACTTGCAGCACTTTTTAGCAACATTCTTACAATTTTTAGTCATTAATTATTAATTATATGTTACATGATAAGAAAAATGATGATTGGTCAATTCGAATTAAATTCGCTATGCAACCAGTAAAACATTTAATTGCTTTATTTGTAATCTAAGCTAAGGATTAAATTGTTTGATAATTTGATTTTTTTTTGTTTTTTAAAATTAAGGTAATAATTTCGACTAGTAATGTTTTTATAAAAGAAAATTTACATTTAGCGGTGGTCTTTTAAAGTAGTATTTTTATGTAGCGATACTTTAAGCAGTTGGGTTGTAAAAATACGATTTAATTTAAGATAATTCTGGTTTTTATCTTCATGGATTATCAAAACAACCTACAATGTAGATTCCTGGACTGACGATTTAAAACTGTACCAAAAATTAACAGCTAAATTTTGCATTGCAAACTCATTTTTTTTTAATGTTTAAAATTAAAATGTTTAAAATTATTAGCAATTGCGTTGCAATGGTTTTCTTCAAAACATATAATTTAGTTAATTATGCTAATTTATTTATATATTCATTTTTAATTTATTTTTCTATTAATGAGATATTGTTTATTTTATACAGCAAAATATTTATATTAATTATGAAATATTTCTAAACAAATATTAATTGCTATGAAATAAAAAAATTGCATTGGATGAGAATCGAACCGCGAAAGCTCGCGTGAAAGTCGCGCTTTTTGCCACTGGACCACCGGCAAAGCGAAAACTTTTCGTTTAAAGCGTGGTTTATAAATTGAAAAAGCGCAACTCTGTAAATTAATTAAAAAATCTTTAACTATAAAAGCTACGAACATACCATTAAATTAAATCTCATAAATGAATATATATTTTTTGTATAGTCTAAAAATAGTTTTGCCATTTGTAAAGTACAAAGCAATGTATATAATTCAATTGAATTGGCAATTCCACCTTGCATTAAAATTGTTAATAATAATAAAAGTTATTATATTATACTATTTACTAGTATGGCTAATGAGAAGTATTACAATGAACTACAACAACTCTAAAATAGTTGAGTGGCTGATTTAATTAAAGTTGTAAAAAAGTTGAACATAATATAATAATAAATAGAAGCATAAGGTTCGCAACTGTTGTACATTATTGGCAAATGTACGATGAGGCTTGTAATAAGAAGAAGAATTAATTGAATAAAACTACTGTGTTTGCTTATATGTGCGGAAGCGCCGATTCGAATATAAAATATGCTATCGCAAAGAAATCAACTGTACTAGTTGGTGTAAAACAAGATTTACAAGAATAATGCATTTGAATTGATCTAGTTTAGCGACTAAAGATAAATGTTGAATTTTTCCCTTTGAAAAATAATGCCGCTGCAAATCTGATTTACGTCATCTCAAACCAACCCGTATACATCTTCCACACTTATCAATTTGTTGTCATTAGGAATTACTGCGTCCGATTCTTATTTATCATCAATAAAACTTATTAGAATGATATGAAGATTCCAGATTCTACGCACATTGCGGATGCATAATAAAATCATTTTGCTGCCAGGCAATCATTTATACAATATAGAATCATTTGTACTACATGCTACTTTCGAATCATCTTATGTCGGCAAAACTGCTTATTGATGATTTTTTTTCGAGCTTCTTTTTTTCCTCATTGGATTTCTTCAAATCAAATTATTCTCGTTAGCACCACGTTGCGTCAAAAATAAACATCGGAAAAAAATCTCAATTATCTGAATTTTTACTGTAAAAATATGTTCACGAATGCGCGGTATTATTATTTCATTTCAAATTAGCCGATATTTTTATGTAATTATACCATAAAACGACAAGAACAATTTCGAATCAATTTAATTCGAAGTTTGCAAAGTCAATTTTTGATCGATTCAATTTCAGCCAATTTATTTTCCAAAATTAAAGATAATAACTTTTGGGTTTGCTGTTCTCCACATTAAAAATTATTTAAGTGAATAATTTTTATAGACAATTAGTTTAAAATTATTTCGGAATTTCTTGTCCAGATATTTTGAATATAAAATTGTAAAACTATTTGTACTTATCCAATCCAATCATTAATTACCTAACTTAACACTTAATAAAATAATAAAAAAATAGAAAAATATCTTCTTCTCATTGACTCACCTCTAAGCCACAATTAACACTATAATAAAAACCATAGATTATTAAAGTATATTCAGTTTATAGATAAAATATAATTATTTTCATTATGACTATACTTACCTTATCTAAATAGCATTCAGTTTAAAATTAAACTATCTGTCCTAATTCACCAGATTAATTTGCAATAAACGTATAAAAAATATGATTTTTAATTGTTACAAAAAATGTTGCGACGATAAGAAAATAGCACGAGTTAAATTAGTGCGAAAAAAACCCGACCAGAATTTTGGCCGAATCAAAGCATTTATTTCGCATAGTTAATAAAGAAATTTGTGTAGTACTAATGTAGATATTTTGGAACCAGAATTAATTGGCAATAAAATTTTAAATTTATGCGTTAGCGTTTTATATTATATATGCGAATATAATTTTTATTACAAATTGTCAGAGTGAAATACGTATTTGTTTTTTCTTCTTCTTACAACTGTAAAATCTGTAAATAAATGGATTTATTTTATTTGCATTCCTTAAATTAGTTTAATAATAAGAAGAAATTTATGAAGAAAAATCGCTACGCGGTCGCCGCTTCTGCGATATTTATTTCACACTGCGTTTAGCAGGACCAGTGACCACAATTTTTGACCATGTCTTGCCTTGCCAGTATTGTATAAATAACAAAGTTCATTTACATTCAAACACAATATACAAAGAAATATTACAATGTTTTAGAGCTGGAAGATTTTAAACAAATATCATTTCGATATATTATTCTATTCTTAAGCGCCGATAATTTAACGGTTCCACATCTTCTTAAACTATACGCAATGGAATTCAAATAATTTAAATAATATATACTCAACAGTATCATCAACTAAAGCTCAATAATAAAAAATACCATGATTGATACTAATCAATTTCAATATATCAGTAATAAATTTTCTTGATAATTATAGTGCGAGGAATTTTTTTTTGCTAATGAAAATTAGTTGCGGCTAATTAAATTTAATAGTAGGTGTGGACGTTAAATTTGAGGTGCCGTTGCGAACACCATTTCGGGATTTACTAATAAATTATTAATATTATAAATAAATAATAATATAGACAGATACAAGATGTTTGAACTGCGCCAATACCTTGTAATTTAATTTTCTTCTCAAATATTTCGAATAATTATATTTTATTTGAAATTGGCAGTAAAGTACTCAACAATCGGCGGTAAAGTAAAACTTTACATCAAGAATAAACGCTAATTTTACGTTTATTGGGGGTATATAGCATGTTCGCAAGTGTCTTACACTAATTGTAAAATCTAACCTTAAAAACATCCGCGACTGTTTCGGGCCAGCTCTATCTTGCGCTTCACATCCACACGATATTATTTGCCTCGTAGGGGTTTTCTATCATAGTAAGGCCTTGACTGGAGCCCTAAAACTGTCCATAATTTCCATTTTAACACTTTTTAAGAACACTTCACACTTCACAGTTGTAATTTAAAAAATTGTACCGCAGACTGAACTGTCAATTGAAGTTGGCTGCGCAAGCGTACTACAGCTGACGGCCACAGTCATTATGGTCGAAATTCCCTCACCATAAAGCTATTAACTAAGTGGGGCAGTGCAAACGCGCATTCCTCGATTGCATAATACTGCATCACGCATTAGGCGCCGGGTGCCAGCGTAATCGTTTTTGTTGTCCGGGGTGAATGACCGCTTAATAGTCAGATGCACAACTGCATTGACGCTCTCTTGTAAAACCTAAACTTCAACTGATTGAGATGAAATTTGGTATACAGATATAAAAAAATCCGTAGAATCCAAAAACGCAATCAGTTTTTGAATAAAGGTTATAGTTTATGATTTATTCATTGTTTAATTAATTAATATTAAAATGTTTTTTTGACAATGAAGCCTTGTTAGGGCAGAGTTCATCTGTTTTGAAATCATTTTTGCTCCATTTCAGAGACAAACTTTCTCCTAACGAAAAAATTACCAGAAATATTGGCTCAGATTAAGACAAAGATAATTTTCGAAAATTACGTATCCTTAAAGGATTTTTGCACACAAATACTTTGTAGTATATTTTTTCAAAAAGCACAAATCTATTAAAACTTTATTATTGCAAATAGTAACTAGCAAGCTTCTCTAATCTTGAGTAAGCTCAAATCCATTTAAGATCCTATTTATTTTACATTCTGCATTTATACAGAATCTTTATTCACATGGGCCCATAAAAAAGGAGTAAAGATTAGAAGAAGAAGTAACTTTAATAATGATTTAATAAAATCCTCAAGGCCTTAATAAACATATAGATAGATGGTAGTAGCATTTTGAAAGAAAAGAAAAATCCCAACAACACAATAATGTTAATATGTGTATTATCGTATAACCCTTCGTTTAATAGAGTCCACTTGTTAGACCAATAAAACATGAAGCCAAGCAGCATCAGCAGCAGCATCTACGAGTAGCTTCGCTATTATCTGATCCAGGATCGACGGCCTTCTCACCATTGAGCATTGAGACAAATGAATCACCATCATCACCTCGACAGTGGCAGCAAGACTGTGAGGCTTTGAAGAGGCCACGGTCGCTACCACTTCTTTGATTTAACATCGCGTACACACGCTCATCATCTTCAGTTGCCTCTAAGACACGGCGGCCAGGAGATTCCTGTCTTGCTTTTCTCTCTCAAGAGAGATTGCATTTTGATAAACATCGCGACATGACATTCTCAAGTGCAACTTGTCGTTTATTGTTATTGCAAGAAAGCATATCTAAGATTGTTAAATCATCAACATTTGCATTTTCATGGTGCGCGTTATTCTGTGATGACGTATTGGTGCTAAAGTTCTCAACTTTTCAAAAATTATTACATTTCCGTCATCAATAAAAAGCGAGCGCAACTCGAAAAACCAATCGCAATAAAAATAAATCCTGGCGCTTTCAAATCCCTCCAGAGCCATCATCGCCCAGTTTTTTGGTCCTCCATCAGCCATTCAATTAAAAGACAGTCGTGTTAATTTATTACGGAAATTCAATGTCTCAAGGAAAGTATGTTTTTTCGACGACAAAAATACAATTCCGAGGCTTCTTCCGATGGATACGTATCGCCGAGGGTGTCATCCCCCGATAGCCATTACACTTCTGTAGCCGTTTCCAGTCCGCTATCGACAGCGTCGGATCCAGGGATGTCGTCGCAACCGTACACGCCGAATTATTACAAGCAGGATAATTCGTGGGGGCGGCAGAATTATTATGGGGAAAACAATAATGTATATAACAAGTATGATGTTAAATATAAGTCGCAGCGGATTGAGTCGTCCAGTGCAATGGGTTCGTATGGGAGCCAAGATTATTATAAAGATGCGTTTGATAGTAAGTATAAGAAGGATAATAGTAGTAGTAAGAAGAGTCCTGTGCCTCAAGCAGGAATGGAAGTGATGAAGAAGCGAAGGCTGGCAGCAAATGCGCGTGAACGTCGAAGAATGAACAGTTTAAATGATGCGTTTGATCGGTTGCGAGATGTAGTTCCGTCTTTAGGTAATGATAGGAAATTGTCCAAGTTTGAAACGTTGCAAATGGCACAAACTTACATTGCAGCTTTACATGAATTATTACAGAGAGACTAATCGTATTTTAGCCATGCTTTTCTTTTTGGCTTTTATTACCGTCGAATTCGTTCTAGCGAAATTTGCCGTAATAATTGCAAATAGAAAAGACCCCCAGTACAAAAATCGTTCGAATTTGATAATTTTATGTTTTATGTGTATATTTATTTAATTTATTTATTAATTTATTTTAAATGTGACAATAAGATTCATTTCTTAAAACAGAGCTGGGACATACCGGACTCGTGCAATATTAGTAATTAAGAATATCATAAATGTGCAATATTTTTCGTTGATATTTTTAATGAGTAAGTTAATTTTAATTTATTTTTAAAATATATAATATAATGCGTTCCATCAGCTATTTAAAAAATTACAGATAAAAGAACACGTAAATCAATTAATTTGCGTTAAATTAATAAGCCCGTTATTCCTAAAATTCAAATTTGATTTTTTTTATTTAGAAATAACGAGCAAACATAATGTTTAAAAAATAAATTCAACTAGTCGATGTTGTTCATTAAAATGAAATATTTAATTCTCTAAGATGGAACAAACTTTAGTTAAAGATTGTAGTAGATTTTTAACAAGTGCGCTTCGTAAAATCCTGTTTGTAATTTAGAGATTTATAACATTATGATTAATATTTAATCTTATAAAAGTAACGAATTACTGTAAAATGTTATGCCTGTTAAAAGATGACATAAAAATTTTGATTGTCATCTTTAATGTAGCAGTACATTTTATTTAGTTGTGTATAGAAATGGAATAGAAATATTTTGGCAACTATTTTACATGCTCAATTATTTAAATAATGTGATTTTGTGCAATATTTTCTACGAATTTGTGTTGTATATATTTATTATAAATTCCAGTGATATATATTTATATTAGAATGGTGGTAAAGGGAGTTGTGCAATTTTTTTTAAATGTTTTTTTCTTATCTCAGTATTAGTTTGTAAAAGAAATTATTAATAAATTATTATTTTAAATAAATGTTATTTATATTTCAATATTATAATAAATTGTTTATTGTAAAAGTGTTCCTTAATTGATATTACGTTTATGTTTGTTTTCCATGTATTAGAATTTAAATTGGATGTTTTATTTATTTTATGGCAATTTGTGTAAGTATTTATTTAGGCGAGCGACTTAATGTTCCTTTTGTAATATATTTTTTACCAAATGTATCTCAATAAGTGCAATTTTTTATTTTTTTTTATTTAATAAAGTTGTTTTCCAATTTGTTAGCCGCTTAATTCCTTACTTATAATTAATTCAAAAATATCAAATATCAAAAATTACAAAACGCAATTAAAAATAAAATCTGATAAATCTACGCAATAAATAATACAAGAAACGAGAAAAATATCCGTGTAACATAATCTGCATAAATATTTTCATTTCGATAAGCTAATCATTTTTAGGATTTCCTATCCCAATCTACGGCTACTTGTACATCCTTCTTCCTGAATAGTAAAAAGTAAATAAAATTCAAAAAACCTGTTGTTATATTATTCGCAATAAATAAAACAAAAAATTGATTTTAAATTATTAAGAAGTTTACAAATCAAAGATTTACAGTTAAATTATAATTTTGTGAATAAATAATCCGCACACCGTATTTATAGAAAAAGCCATACATTTTGACATGATAATTGCAAACATGCACTTCAATCTTAAAACAAGGCATTTATTGATAGTAACAATGATATACATTTATGCAAGTATTATCTGCGTTGAAATAATTATGCGCATTCCGTTATATGCATTTTTGTAAACCTTTTATTAAAAGATAACAAATTGTATTTTATTTCACAGAACAAGTTACAGGTACTACTAGGAAATACATTATTAATCAGTTAAATTATACCAGAATGGTGAAAGAAATAAGCATAATCAATAATTTAGTGTGAATAAAAATTTTAAAATTTTAACACAAGCACTAAATTATATTCTTAATTTTGTTTGACAGTGAAACAAGTGCTACTCATTTCACTTATCAACAAGTTCACGCTTATATGAATTTATTAACACCGAAATTAAACCGGAATCGACATCGCGTTCACAACAAATACCATTATTTATAAATTTAATATACAACATTTTTTAATTGACATCGTTTATTATATGAACAGAAAGAGATGTGATAAAATAAAGTAAACTTACAAACCAGTGTTTTCTTAAAACAGACCATCAATTATAAAATACCATGCAATATTCGTATTTATGGCTATAGTGAAACTATATTAAAAAGATATACAAATTTTTGAAATATTTTAGATTCATTTATTTTACATAAATTCCTAAGGACACACAAGTTGATTTAGAATTTTGGTTTCTAGCTTTATATAGCACGCACCTTTGCGCTTGAGAAACTTTTATAAATCAAAATACGCATAAAAATTAACGTTCAATTTTAAATATACAATTTGGTTGATTTATAAATATGTGGGAAAAATGTAAATGTTTTCAAAATGTTTGAAAAAATAGTTATTCATTAAAAATTCTGCAAAAAGAAATGTAGCAAGTTTATCATCAAGCTGGTACAAAAATTGATTCAATTTCACAAATAATGATTATTAGAAAATCTTATTAGTAGTTGGCTTGATTCACGCTTCTATATTGAAGATGTTGCATTGTGGAAGGCAATTTCAAAGTCAAACTTAATTTATACATAAATCTAAACGCGTATGATAAATGACTGAAATAAAGTGAATAAAATTATCCATTTCGAGTTGCTAATCTCTTGTTTTAAAATGCCTGAGCAAATAAAATCATCTTTGATGATTAATTGACGTGTAGTGGAGAATGGAAATAAAAATAGTTAATGCACGGGTTATTGCCGCATGTCGTAATTATTACAGTACCCACTGTAAATCAACGCTAACAATGCCAATAGTTTAAATGTTTTGTAATTATCACTTAGAATTTGATTTAAAGCAACTTGCACGTCGTAATTGCATAATTTCGCTAATTGAATGTGTTTTTCTCTCTGCGCTTCTTTTTACATTTAATGAGCGACAAGAAAAATTGTAATTTGTAAAACAAATTAAAAGGAAAAAACGACAAATTTCTTCATAGCTCCACATATCTTCTGTAAATATTTCTTTCAGTCAACGCTGCACCATGTAAAGTGATTTTAATCGTTATCATTAAAATGTATATCGAGTTGAAAAATACTCGGCTATGTAAATCAGTTACGGTATATTTTTAACTGCGATCGTACTGGTACGACACGTGCTTATAAAGCTCAATATTTGTTGCATTTTTTAATCTGCAAAAAATGTAGTAACTGTATTCAATTTTAAATTAAATCTTTTTTTTCTTTTTAATTATAAAAGTTTTATTGAAAGAGAAAAACCCACCCATAAGCGAAATTTTATTAACAGCAATCAAAATTCGGAGTCAGAATTGAATTAGATTAGAATTAGATAGAATATTACACATAAAGGCGCATAATTTGCTTTAAATGTTCGGATTGATTCAATAGCTTAAAGTAATTTAAAAACAGGTTTCAAAAAATTATCCACGGTTTTGTATAGATCACTTAAAAGAAAATTTGATAATTATCAATCAGATCGGAATAAAACTTGCATTCGAATGTGTTCGAATTTTATGTGTTTTATTTAGTTGACTTAAAATTCGGATCAAATGTCGAAAGACTATATTAAAAATCGGAACGAACGGTGAAAATGTATTAGTAATTTCGTGATCTATCTATAATTATGGTACCCGAAATTTAACGCTTACTAAATAAAGCACCAGATTTATGCCGTATTATGTTTCAAGAATAATTATTACTAGATTCTAATCAATCCTTGCAGCATTTTTTCTGTTCAGTAACGCTCATCCATTATAATCGAATTATGCTCAGATTGAGATGTGTGAAAGTTCGATTTGAAACTGAGAATTCAGAACAAATAAATATTGTGTATTAATTATGAATTTGCTAAAGGAAATGGAATGGTAATATGCATTAAAATAAATTAAATGTATTCTAATTATTTGTGGAAACCATGAAATTAGTTTCTAATTTGAAACAAGTTTACTGTTAACTTAAGAAAAATAAATTATTATGTTATAATAATAACTTATATTATTTAAGCATTTCTGTGAATTTTCTTTGTCGTCATTACGTGGAAAATTCAACAGTTTCCTTTGTGATATGTAATATCAATTTGAATTTATTTAAAAGCCAGCAGACGAATATCAATGTGGAGAATCCATATAGAAAACCATTTGCAAGCAGATAGTTGTATGGCACTTAAAACGATTAAAAGAATCTTGCATGGTAGTTGTAAGGAGTGCTTAATACATATATTAATATATTTATAGTGTTACTAACGTATGCTATGTTTGCTGGATGACATTTTATATTCTACATGATATTTTCTATGCATGCCAACATGTCACACAAATTATTTTATATCCATGTTATAGGCAGATCCATCAATACTTTTAATAATCCATCCATCAATACTTTTTCAATTCACAAAAATATTTTCTTTGGTGTCATATGTTATACAAGTCCAATATCCGTGTTAAAAGTTTGGTCAAACTATTTTCAATCCAAAGTATTTTAACTCTAAAAGAATCAAAATTTGCTAAAAATTATTTTTAGAATATGGTAATTTTTGTTTGAATAAATAAATATTCAATAGTAACTCTAATTTAGTTCTTAATTTTTTTTGTATCTTGTTTTAAGTATCTAAATTTTAATACCAGTTTTAGATTTAGATCTAGATCGATAGTTGCCAATTTTTTTAAATTAAACTATTTTTCCACTTAAATTAAAATTCAATACCAAATAACTGCACTGCACACTTAATTAAGTCCTAGATTTATAGTGTTCAATATTTTTAATTTCACGTTGTATTGAAGCTAATAATAAAATATTGACAGAACGTTTGAGCAATTATTCTTCTTCTTCGATAATTCAAAGAGCAAATTGCTATTTTGCATTAAACAATAAAAGACCACCAGGCTGTTTTCGTACAATATGATAAATTATTGAAGTATTAGTTACAGTATTTTGATTGGTTGTACAGTTATTATTTCCACAGGGTGCAAATTGTCGACAATACTGTTTATGTTTTCTTATAGACGATGTCGTTGATTGATCAATGACAATGCAGAATGGTTATTTAATTTGTTAACGTGCAATTTGACCAAATTCCTTTCTGCAGCGGGACGGTTTATGCATAAATTTTGTATACTGATTGAAAAATCACGACGACTGAATGAATAGAATTATTCAATATTGTTTAAAATCAAGTCTATAATTATTTATTCATATTGGAAATGATAAATACAAAAGGATTCACGTTCACATGTAAATAAATAATAAAAATCTGACTGTTTGTTTATATATTGGCTTTATTTGCTTTGTGCTCGTAAAGTTATTTGAAATTGCCTAGGCAGAACTGATGTCCTTTTATTTAAACAAGTGGAGTGTGTGGCTCCTAATATTATTTTTTTAAACCGATATAATGAGTTTATTAAATATGTATGCCTGACAACACTTGAAATGTCTAATAAAGGTATTATTACTATGTAAAGTAGGCAAAATAATTGATAACAAGCTATTCAGCGGTCGTATACAAACATAATTAATTTATTGTTAGTATTGTGCATTAGAATGAAAATATTCGAAACCTTTATTGTTGTTATTGCCTTTCGATTTTATTTCATATATTTTTTTTTTAAATTAACGGTTCTGATTTACTTCTTCTCATTCAAAGGATAATTAATTAAATATTATTCATACAAGCATTTTTTTAATTAGTAATATTATTGTTAGTTTTGCTGAAAATGTTCGTAAATTTATGTTTGTTTGATCGCACCGACCGCAAGAAATTTAAATTTCCTAATTGTTGATTTTAATAACGATAACAAATCATTGCGCTTTACGAGAATCGTAATTGCAGTTTGATTTTAATGATCATCACTAATGAATTCGGATTCTTCTTAAAAATCGTAGTACTTTTTGTGTTTGATAGAGGACAGATCTTTTTCATAAAATAATCATGATTTATATAGATGAAAACATGCGCTTATAGCACATTAAAAATATGATGTTTTATTAATATAACGTTTAATTTATTATACGATCACATTTCTACGTCATGGTTGTACGTCAGATATTGCATTTTTAATTAAATTCAATTTTTTGCTGCAGTTGTAATTAAATCAAAAGTGCAACTTATCAGAATTAATTATTAACCGCTTTCGAAATGTATTCGAAAAAAGTCCCTTTGTGTGAATAAAAAATATATCTAAAGTCGTGACTTATAGAAAATGGAAAGAAGAAAATAATTATCGACAGATATAGTATTCTAGATGCCGTTAAATTAATAACAGATTCCAAATTCTTCTGTAATTATTGAATAAAAAATTATCTCTCGCAACTATAATTATTATAGTGCAAGTGAAAAAGAATAAATGCTCAGCAATAAAAATTCTGCGGATAAACGTTGCGCTTTTTATTGTATTGATTTTATTGCTTTGATCCTTATGAGTTTTTCTTTTTGCTTCTTCATCCTCAATATATAATTACTATTAGCATTTACAACTTTCTAGTTAGTACAATATAAACAAAGTCGGTTTCGTGAGAGAATCCTTTATATAAATCATAATTAACTATTTTGGTATTTCAATGTTTTGATTAATATTTAATGCGTCGCTTTTTTGATTTTAATAGCTGCATGGGTATAGATACTTTAATGAGATTTAGTATTCAACAGCTTGTGCAAGCAATTATCTGCGATAGTCTTTTTAAAAGAATCAATAAATACTTTTATTTATATTTACAATTTATTATAAAGCTAAATATCGTGCTTTGTTTCAAATAAAAGCGACTAAACGGTGTCGTTAATTTTAATAATTTTTGGGTTTATTCATGGGATAAAGCTTTGAAAATTACACTAATTCAACATATCTATTTTTTTTTTTTTTTTGAAAGAAAAGAATAGCGAAAAGAATCTTTTTCATGTTCCGCAAAATAATCATTAACAACAAAATAAATATAAATTTTATTAACAAATAAAAGTGATAAATTCACTTAAGTTTTAGTAAAATTGAAAACGTATATTTTTATTAAAAATTTGTGTTTCAGATATTTGAATGTCATTTTTTTAATAACTTTTGTAATTGAAAATTACTAATACGATGCGATTTTTAATCCCTTTTTTTCAAAAGTTTAATGTGATGCGAAATGCACTTTTAAAAAAAATCTGCATTGTATTTTAATTCAAATAAAATCCTAGTTTTATCAGACATATAAACGATAAATAATAATAGTAATTAATTTTTTTCCTATAGTTTCTTAAAAAATAGGTTTAGCATTACTGTAGATATAAAAGATTTGCCGACGTAATGCGACATTAAAATTTAATTAATGTTTTCCAATATGAAACTATTATTTTTATTTTCGAATTTATTTAACTGAAATTACTAATTTTCACACTGTTCTAAACACGTTTTTTTTAGCGTTTAGGCACAAGCTTTTAATGAAAAAAATTAGCATATTTTTATTTAAATCTAATAATTAAAAATATATATTTTTTATGGAAGTTTTTTTATTGTCTCTACATATAAAAGTATTATTATTTTTATAAAAATATAAGATAAGAGTCTAAATTTAATAGTTGTGTAATCCAAAAATAAAAAAGCCATTAAATGTGTTTTATTGTCAATTTTTATAATTTGTAATCGATCCGGAGGCTGTTTTTGCTAACTGTTTAAATGAAAGCCCACCCTAGATCGACTTGTATATAAGTTTGAAATTATTTCTACGTTTCCTGAAGAAATGAAGCTGTCAGCTGCCACTCAACTAAACTTATTGTTTTTGAAGCAAGTTAATCGTAACATTATGGCTTGTATAAATACGATTTTAATAATATATGCATTAAAGCGATCAGTGGCTTGTATTTTAATATACAGAAGTTTTATAGATGAGAATTTAAGACGGCATGAATATTTAAATAGTAATGAAACACCTAAAAATAATCAAAACGTAAAAAGTTTTATGATCATTTTTTATGTAATGGTTTAATTTATCGGTTTTCCAACATTTTGAATCTAATTAATTACGCATTATATTTATGTGGTGTAGAAATAAATATTCTGCAATTAATGAATCAGAATAATATGCACATAACCAGTTCCATACACACAATTGTAGAAAAACATGATGGATTTTATTTAATTTTAATTATACAAGAAACAGTTATTATTATAAGAAAATTACCCATTTTATGCAATCCATTCAATTCGTAAATGAAATTGAAACACGTGCTGTGGTGCATTATAAGCACAAGCTATAATTTGTAATGCTTTTCTACCCTTTTATAATAAACGTACTGTAATCTAATGTGTACAATGCAAGTGAATTTAATTATCCAAGACAATTAATTTTAATTCCATCAGCAACTATTTCACAATCTAAAAATAAAATTTAATTTAAACATCATGTAAAACAACAACATTAATATGAAGGAATTCGCTTCGATAAAAAAGCAATAGAGATATAATTAATCCAGAAATTTATACACATCAATAGATCTCCATTAGAAAGAATTTTGTTTAAATTATATTTTATTCGGCCAACTATGTTTATTACCAATACTAGTCAGTCGAATTAAAATATACATCAGACAAACGATTTTCATCATTAATCAATTTTTAATTGACATGGATTTTCTGCCAATCAGAATCTAACGTAAAACAATAATAACTATATCTTATCAAACATTAAAATGGTAATTTGTTTAGAAAATTTAATTAGTTTTTTAATAGCAGTATTGGATTGGTGTTGAAATCAGCACCATTAGCCAAGCCAAACTCTAAAAGAGACATTAGTTCATTAAAATCGAAGAAAATCATAAAGAAAGTTTAACTATTCATGCCTAATTTAAATTAACGACTTTCGCGCTAATAAAATACTAATACGGAATTTTTATAAACTACAATTAGTATTATATTAGACGCTTTAAACATATCCTTATTTAAAAGTAAGGTGCCTTGATGAATTGTGCGTTCCGCTATAATAGAATTCGCTTTCAGAGTAAAAGCTTGAAATGTTCGCATTACAAAGATTATTTACAGATTTACACTTTTCTTTGTAAGCAAACACATTATTCGAATTAAAAAGAGAACACATGGATTAAAAGATTTTTACTACTATATCAGCCATTCGAATCGGATAGTAAAAGAATAATGCAATGCAATTGGTGAATAGAGAGAAGAAGCAATAAAATCCTGTCTGATATCTTAATTACAACCTCTCAGATAAAATACTTTACATCAAATCTCTCACGACTTCTTCTCTTCTTGAACGCATGTATAATATTATAATATAACTAAACATTTAATGCAGAACGAACAAATAAAATAACTTATCATTCCGCAGCAGCTCTCTTGTCGTTAACAATGCACAAGAATAACGAATCTACACTGTATAGGAATCGGTGCTAATTAAATTCAAGTCCTATGGGGCTAACACCCTGGATATTGAAACTATTTGTTTGTTCAAATATTTCTTTTCTATCCCCACACACGCACCATAAAATGTTTAATGCTATTCGAATTGAAAGAGCAACTTTATTATACGAATCGATTTAATTTTCATTAAGATTACAAACCTTTTAAAATGGTTTTATTTTTATTATAAGTCTACACCATTGGTATGGATGGTAAAAAAATATTGCGCAAGTGAAAAATGCTTTACAATTAATTTAATTATTTATTTTCACTATTTTGTTGCAAAGTCATCAATTTTTGCATTTCTAATTCAAGAAAAATTCCTACTTTTTATCTAAAATAATTTATTTACAGTTTGCATTTTTAATTATACGATTAATAATGTTCAGTATGGATATTCAAATAATAAATATTCAAAAATTCTTTTAAATATTATCATCTTATTTCCATTATATGTATATAAAAAATTCGCTTTAATTTGCACTTTAATATTCGAATTAAATGATAAATATATTTAGTATTGCAAATCTATTAAATTTGCGAAAAAATGTTTATGGCAATTTAATCGGACAATTTTACTAGCATGCTTACATTAGAGTGCAATTTTTAAACTATAAACGGTTTTAATTCGTCAATTTACAGATGAATCTATTTTCAATAATAATTTAAATATTTTGCTACAAGTATTTATTTTATCATTTCAACATAAAAATAAAATTGTAAAGTTCAATGATTTATTATTGCTTTGCAATAAACTAAGTTAAACTATCTGTACAACAAATTGAATCTAATTCTTGAAATGACGAAACTTGATTTATTTTTCCTAACGACTACTAATATATTCAAATAAATTAATTAGTGATTAGTGAAACGGTTTTTATTTTTCGCTCGTGACAATATTGACCCCGCTAACCTTAACTTATAGATTTATTGCATAGCGTAAAGATAATTTTTAATTTCATGTAAAATATTAGTTTTAATATAAATTATTCATTAATTATAAATTTATCATTTCATGACCGAATTGCAGGTGCTTCTGGAAATTAATTTACACCTGACTGTTTTTCTGTATTAAACAAACTTTTTTTTGGATTTTTTTGAATTATTGAATGAATATTATACGCATCATGTTTAAAATAATATCAAATATTTGTTTAATATTGCGGCTTAAGTTTTAGTCATATCTATGATTTAATTTGATTAAGCAAATATGACACGGTATTGAAATGAAAGAAAAATCAACAAAGTTTTCTGTGTGCCTAACTAGTGGCACGAGCTGCAAAATAATTTACTTTACATTGCGACCATCTGCTCATAAACAAATTAAATTTACGAAGAACAAATATTTTTTTCAGACTGCCTTTATAGTGTGTTAGAACTAATCAAATATAACTGTAAATTATAATAAAATTGCAATTGGCGCTATATATGTACAGATATTAAAATAAATCTAGCATAGATAATGGCTTAATATTTTTATCAAAATAGTTTTATTACCTTTAGTGCAAAATCAGTGTCAAAAAACAAGTCAAAGAAATTCATTACATTCACGTTTCTGATGCCTATCTAGTAAATCAAAAGCCATGAAAGCATGACTACATAGTTTGTACATTAAATTTGCAATTGCTAATTTTTACGTGACTATCTTGCGTGTTTTTGAAATTTCATAAAAACCACTTGGAACGCCGATTTTGTGTCCAAGATTGATTTCCATTTTTACCAGAAAAATTCAATTTTTATGTCTGCAATAGATTGTTAAACCTGATTTACTGGTAGCTATAAAAAACGGTTGATAAAGATTAGATATTTAACAAGCGTCTAATTAATACACTAAAATTATTGCCAGCTGTGAGTGATTTTTCTTTCAGAAAATTTAACTTTGTAATTAAATTGCGTTATTAAACATTTTAATTTTACATGGTAAAATGTAGCATCAGCGATGATCGTCTCATTATCGCACTTTATTTAATAGACTATAAAGTTAACAACAAAGTGTTTGTATAGCACATTGAAAAGAAGACGGAAAAATAAAACCGATGGTAAATGTTTTCGAAAAATAAATCGTATAATATCCATGAGAGACACTGATTGCATGAAAAGCAACGGTCAAGTAGCCCATAAGTAACTCGTTTACAAGAACAAACTCAACATTAGTAGCAGCATCAAGAAATCTAATTACATGCGTGATACTTTCTATAAATAAACTTGTGAAGACTGGAATAAGTTTGAAAAATTCAATATTCGAAACGACATTTTCACCAGTTTATGCAAATTATACTTTTTTAAGAATTATTGAGTGAGTGGCCGGCCAGTGCTGGTACTTTTCTGATGATTGTTGTTTATATTTGCTAATTTTCCAAGAATTTTTTATGGCTTTGCAATTTACCACTATAAAAAACTTTCTCTCTATATAGAAATTTACTCGGAAATTTATTTGAAAACAAAGTTGAAAACGTCTAGTTAACAATATATTTAAATAAATAAAATCGTAGCGCAAAAGGTTCGTCGCTTACTCCGCGTTAAATATTCCGCAAAAGTCGCACCGTTCGGTTTATTCTAAATTTGTGGTTTTCTATCATTTTCTTAAATAATTACTGATTTTATACTTATTTCATTAAATTTTTTAATAATTGTTGATGATAGTAAAAATACAAATAGGTTTGATTTAGACCGAATTAATTAGGATTACGAATCAAATTGATACAATTTTAAAAATGTTAATTAATTAATGACTTATGTTTAAGAAACTTTGAGGAAATTACTTTTCAAATTTATAGGAATTTTTATATCCACTAGATAAAGTCTCCTATTAAAATAACCGAGAAATAAAAATAAACGTGATCAAATTATTTTTGAATTAGCTTAATGAATATAAGCATAAATTTAAATTTCTTTTCAGTTTTTCTTGTAGATTTTGCAGCCTATTATACAAAATCTATTTTTAGATTGATTATTTAAATATATTATGATTTATTTTGTCAACAAATAATAAATATTATACAAACTCCGTCGCTTATTGGAATTTTGTGGCACAAAAAGCGCCGGGTTTCGTGGCTTATCCTAGATTGCGTCTTCAGGCAATTTAACTAAAATATCTCATATTTCGTATCACACGTTTTTATAAATAATTATGCAAATATTTTTGAAATGAATGTATTTCTACTTATAAATATGTAATTGAAATTAATGATTTTTGAGCCAATAAATCCGACTTGCAACGGAATTTTAATAAATAATTTATATGAATATTTTGGTCTTTCTAAATAACAATTTTGATTCATAAAGGATTTATTTATATATTTATTCCAATAAATTGTGGTTTCGGAAAATCCATATAAAAATGCAAAGCGTGATTTATAGCAATTATTTAAAATGCAAATGGGTTTTTAATTGGTGGGTGCAAGAGTTGAGTATCTGAGGGATTGACATGCTGCAAATCTACGCAAACATATTAATCAATGTGTTTTTCAATTAGTTAATAACGGGCAGGTAGATTTTTGTCGTAAAACAGAGAGAAATATCGAGTTGGTTGGTCGCATTTATATCTTAAATCACTTGGTTGTCTTAAGGATATATCCAGTTACCAGTTCTATGTATTTTAACTCGTTTTCCGCACACACACACAGCATCACCATATAGTGTCGCTCAAGTTCCCCCCTAGGAATTGCACTTCGTTGGAAAATATTACGACTTTGCTATTTACGATATTACTCACCGATTGCTCTCTAGGTTATGACTTTATAGCTAGTAAAGTGCTATAATTAAACATCTTTAAACTGTATCATAATAAATGATGGTTGACGGCCTTTTGCAGCATCTTCATTAAAGATAAAGCTCCCCTTTTCTCACTTTTAAAAAATCTAGCTGTAAATATGTATAACTCGCCAAAGAAAATAAAATGATATTTATGTTGCAGAATTTTTAATTATTACACTGACGATATAAATTAATTTATATGTTATAATTATATCTTCAGATTCAGATAGGCTACAACCAGAAGCGTAACACCTGTCATAATAAATTATTGCAAAACCTGATATACTTAAATCAGCAATAATTATTGTTAATAATATTATTACAGAATGATATTAATAAGTTTCCTGCACACAGTGTGGTTTGCTTCAAATGTAACAAAAATAAGAATTTAATATTTGAATTAAAAAATTACCATTTTTTTTCCAAAACGATATTGAATAGGAAACTTTCAGATTTGGGATATTTGAACTATTTTGAGCAATCTCTCTAAAAATGATTTCGACAAGCAAATCCATTACAATCCAAAGTGTACGCAATTTTATAAAAAATAATAAAAACAAAACCTCCTGTATAATAAATATCGAGATAAATATTAATAATTTCACGCATAATTTTCCAAAAGCTTTCTAAAAACTCAAAACCGATCCATATGCCTTCCAGCATCAATTAACATCTTCTGGAGCTTTCGTTCTGGCGTAAAAAAGCAGATAAGTTGATTAAAAGTTTCTGGTTTTTGTGGCATCGTCTCCAAGTGAGAATGCAAGCAGAAGAAGGAAGCAGCACATGAAGAAAGATTATTTAAACGTATATGCCTAGCAGTGCCCGTGCTTAGCACGCGCCGTGCCGCATGGTCAGTCAAGTGCAGGAAGACACGAATATGGTTAACAGAAGCGCAACAGCAGCCGAAGAACGCTACCAGTTTAAATATACAGAAAGTAAAGCACGCAGCAGATGACGATGACTAAAATTTTAAATTATGTACCTCTTTGCCACTGAAGCGTTTCTGAATGATGACCCTATCAATAACCAGAGGGTTGGTTCGATGAGGGCTTATTGAAATAGTAGAAGATTTAAATTCAAACTCAATTTAATTTAATTGCGGTCTTAAGAATCAAAACACAGGAAAGTTACGTTTGGAATTTAAATTGAATTAAAGGTGCGTGATTTTTAGTAGTAACTTTTTTTAGTGTACATAAATTTGAATATGTATTAGGCATGGGAATGGGAAAAATTAAGACAGATATCAAAAGAAAAGCCATACATACGATAATCAGTATTAATAAAAATAGCGTAAACTAAATTAAAATGTGATAAAAAATATTGCACCATATATTTAGGAATGCCTAGAGCGCAGATGCTTTGATTGGTTATAGAAAATATTTAATTAAATTGTTGATACTCGAAGGCGAATGTAGTAAACCAATAATATTTTAAACATTCAATGGACCAATAGAATTTGCTTTAGTCGGATACAGTTATTGCGAAATAATCATGGTTATTTTTTTTTTAGTTTGAGATTTAAATAATCGATGCAATCTTTATATTTAAAAACTGAACATTATATGGAATTGTATGCTTTCAAGATGCTATCTTGGCCTAATTAAGATACAATTTTATCAACTTCATCAGCAATAACAAATAAATTTTATATTTATTCAGATCGCCTACATAATATTCAATCTATCTATCTACTCGCATATCCAGCAGCAGCTGAATACAATAAAAATAAACATATAAATCTTTACTGCAGATTGATGATTACAAAAAAAATTATGCAAAAAATGCATCTTTTCGCTCAAGAGCATTTAAATATGAATAATTTATTATAATCAAACTTCAGCGAACAGTATTATTTGCACATGTCACATTCACAGTTAGTCATCTTTTCTTTGATCAAAATTGTTGTGTAATTATTGACTGAAAACAACAAAATTATTGATTGAGTTTTTGTGTAATAAAATTCTGAAAATTATCGAATATAAATATGACACTTATTGAGTATGGCACTATGTGGATTCACCATCCAATTTAATTTAACACTTTAAATTGCAACATTTAATATTTTTATAGCATTTTTTACAACACCCAATACTTCGGCGAGATTATAATATTTTATATTTATATAAAGGAATATTTTATAGCTTATTAAGATTTCAGTGGAACTTTTTACTAAAAGTGATTAATATATTTCCGACTTTATTGTTTTGGACTTTTTTGAACTTTGGAATTTTTTACTGAAATAAAAGTAAATATTTGAGATCGTCGCGTATATTTGTTTTGCTTTTTTCTGCTCAATTCCGTTTAGGCATCATAAATAATTCATTTATGAATTGCCTTCTATAAAAATAAAATAAAAAAATATTTAAAAAATGTAAGTAATTATTCCGAGAATTATTCTTAAATTTAAAAAAAAATAGTTTATGCTCAATTAGCTAATGCAGTCATTATTAACAAATTGCATTAACTGTTGTTAAATTATTAATTTATTTGTTCCCTTAGCAGGCATTTTTTAATATATTCGCAATATTTTGTTTGTCGCAATTTTGAAAATGAACAATTAAATTTTGTAATTAAAGTTTTACTATTTAAAAATACGAATAAGTAAAAAATTTCGTAATAGTAATTTTTTAGTTACTTTGTTAGTTTTGTCATTAATTTAATTTTTAAAACTATAGAAATACAAACCATAATTTATTATATAAAATCAAATTCAATTTAACACTTAAAACTCAATTTTTCAAAATTTTCTAAACATATTTTTGAGCAACCATTATTAACGTGATGATTTTTAGACAATAACTAATTAAACATTACGTCTTTAAATAAATTATTTTTAAGATAAATTGAAGCTTTGAACTTTAGTTAAATGCCTACTGCAATTTTCAATATATTTGTTAACAACTTGTACAATATCGGTGTGGATAAAGATTAATTATATCCAGACGAAAATCAAATTTGATGATTATAATAAGCGGTTTTAGATAATTAGAATGAAGAGATGAGCATTTCACAGTTAGATTCAAATTGGATTATGAAATAAAAGCATATTGTAAATAATTCGATTTTAATTGTTGTTTAAATCAATCATTTTTTTCCTCTGGACACGAAATTTTTAAAGTGTTAAAAACTAAAACAATTAAATGAATGAAAAATTGATGTCTTAATTAATCGGCCTTGTTTTTCTACTCGCATATAACTAAAGCAACAATAGTTGTAATTTATGATTATGAACTGAAAAAAATTAATTATAATGCGTGAAGCTACTTATTATTTTTAAATGATGATGATGGAACAGTTTCTACATTCATATAAGGCTCCAGTAGAAGCCGCACCAACATCACGATTTTGCCTCAAACACAAAAACTCTTTCTCTATCTAATTGGCCTGAAATAATTCAAAATATGAAAAGGAAGGATGTGAGTGTCATCAACTTCTCTAGTAGTAGGAGTTTCACATAAAAACCGATATTGATGAGATGTTTATAGGAATACAATGCCAACTATTACGCTTATTTATTTACAACCGACCTCACCAGAAATGATCCATCCCTTTTGCCATCTGCTAGTTTTGTGGATAACATTTATCTTTGGCTCATGTCAGCACTAAATAATTAGTTATGGTTTTCCTTTTCAAAACATAATTTGTTTGGAATATCAAAACAATAGACTCATAATTGAAAAGCAACAGAATAATTATTATTAATTAATTAACCTGCTTTTTGTATTCGTTAATTTATTGAAAAATGTGGTCCAGATTTGATTCTTTTTAGTTCATTAGAAACCGTTTTGAATAATCTAATTGGCTGCAGGCCAGAATTAAGCTGCAAATTTTTTATTTAGTGCGCTAGACTTTAAAAGTTTTATTTTTTAATTAATAATCTAAAAAAAGTGAATTTGATTTAATCTGATATCTTTAAGAATCAATCGAACCAGTTAAAATGTGTTAGATTTTTAAACTGGTGAAGTTATTTACTATTAGGCAAAAAAATAATGATTATTGGTCAAAACATGATTAAAAAATTCTGAGAAAAATACTTACAATTTTAATTTTGTTTTATTGATAGCTTCATTATAAATATAAATCCTGAATCGTCTTCTTAGTATGAAAAATTAAATTAATGTATGTTATGATGTCAGTTCGTTCAGCAGTGCTTTCTCTATAACTATAACTTCAATTAAATAAATCGTTTTACTTGTACGAATAAAAACAAGTACAATAAAAAATATTGCAAAAGTAGTACACATGCAGAAAAAATATTATAAAATTATTAGTATTATTTGATTTGAATAAAATTATGTAGCATATTTTTGAACCTGAATGAATTTATGAGCATGATGTGTATCAGTTTATTTGCGTCTCATCTTAATTTCGCTGATGAAAAAATTTATATCTACATTAAGAATTTGTCCAACATAAAATTACATTATTTATGATCTAATTGACATTTTTGGTGTATAATAAAAATCGTGATTAAACGGGTTTTAAAAATTTTCTCTTTTCTTTGAAGCAAAAGGAGTGTTGATACATTAAAGTGCCTAATAAACCGAAACAATAAAAATAAGATTTACTATAAAATATCTAGACGTATATATTTATCCTTCCATAATGTTACTAACTGTATAATACACCGAATGAAATTTACATATTAACAACATAACATTTATTACATGTTATGTTTCTTATTCTTGAGAAATGAAACGTATTTTTCCCTTTTAGCAAGTTTATGCAAAAGCGTACAAGTGAATGAATATTCTATTTAAATTTACTTGTAAATGATTTAGTGTGTAACAGCGTACAATTTATTTATTAAATAAAATCATAAAACATTCTACATTTTCTATTTGACTTAAAACTTAATGTTTCTTTAATTATGACTGTAAATTATTGTACATTAATTGCTTCTAACTGTATTTTTATATATATGGTTTAATACAAATTTTCCTTGCAAATAGTATAATGAAAATTAAATCATTTACCAATCTTACATCATGTTTTTTTACTATTTACTACATTCCGTGCATTTATAATAAAAAGCGCAAATATACTAAATAATTTATTGCATTACACATGCGGGCTTTAATAAAACCTGAACAGAATTTCAAAGGAAAGCCAATATCTTGAATGTTGCTAAAAATTTCCTGTTATTTAAAACAAATCAAATTTAATTATCTTGCAACTAATTTAAACAATAGAAAACACCAAAAAAGAATACCCATCAATTAAACAATGCCATTATTTTCAAAAAAAAAGTAACAGACAACTTAATAAGGAAGTGAAAAGTCCATCCCAAATCAAGTGATAATTCAGCACCTAAACGAAAAGTCATGCTTCAGTAAGTCACCTATCAATATCTTGTTTAATTTTTATTGTAACCGGATCATATGAAAATAATTACTACTTGTCTTGATATATTGTTGAATCAATATCAAAATTCTTTTGACATCATGATCTACCATATAAAGATGTCAAGAAAGCATAATTATACATTGTCTAAACTATATTTCATCACCGTTCATCCAGTAGTCCTCCTATATTGATGCATTGTGCTAAATTATGAATGAGTTGAAAATTATCAATGGGAACTTATAATTATAGTGATTTTCTAAAATACAGACAGATACATTTCAATTCGAAATTATGAACGAAAATGTACTGGCCGCCAAGCCGTGCTGATTTTACCCCACTTGAATTTAATGTAGTAACTCGCGTAAATGTAATTAGATTCGATAAAATATTCCACATCATAATTGTATTATAATAAATTAACAGGATTTCTTGACTGAATGGTGCATCTATCGTTAAATAGAAATTAATTACTTCCTTCTGGAAATCACAAGTGTAGAAAAATATCCATTACATACATATTATAATTTATTAAAATTCGAAAAAAAAAAAACGCGCCGCCGCCTAATTCGTTTGTAATTTACATCCTAGTTGAGCGCTGAATTTCTGTTTAGATAGAAAATGTATTTTTAATTTAGAATTTTTCACTACATTAAGTCAATTGTTACAACGAGAATTACAATTTGTGTAATTGTGTACCAACGACCGTTATTAAAATCGTTTACAATCAAACTTACGGGAAATGCTTGTCATTTAATTTTGCTTTGCTAAAGAAGAGGAATATATTGAAGATAAAGCGAAAAAAAAATGTATATTAATTATATGTGTAATCTTTAAAGTGATGTTTGAGATTTTTGTCTTTTTGTTACTTTGCACACACAGATGATTAGATAGTGTTGTAATTTTTTACGCTTATTGTTGTAAAGGTAAAGCGTTATGGGTTCCAATTGTTATTCAAAAGTAATTACATATAAAAGCAAAAGCATATACCTATTAGAGATACTAATCAAATTGCATTGTATTAAATTCCATTAAGTAATCATTTAATATTTAATACAAAAATTAGCGCTGTTGATATCTTTATAAGATCATTATCTGGCCAGCTAATTATATATACAAATATGTTAAATTAGTATATATATAAGAATTGTAAAGACGTCTAATAACAGTAATCCAGTCAAATTTGAAAGTGCTTTTTTATTTTAGATAAAATGAAATTGTCATTATGATTAATTATTTTTTTGTTGCAAGTTTAGTAACCCTCAATTATCCAAAATAGAAATAAATATGCTCTGATCCGAAATATAATTAATTAATGGTTCGCGCTATTCATCGTTTTTGACGTCTTTTTGCTTGTCTGCTCTTTAATCAAATTTGAATTGTGTGGCAGAGGATGATAATGTGTGTGAAGAAATCCATTAGATATTGTACTTGTACACTATTCAAACTGGGGTGGTCTATTTTGCATGTGCACATCTAACAACACAACATGACAAAAGAATAAAACACTTTTCTGAAAAGTCTTTTCAAAAGTTGATGATCAAAAACGATGATACCATTATGAAAGAATTTTCCAAAAAAGCTGCATTGCGCTCGCAGGCAATTACTAGTCAATTTAAAGCTTTATGCATTAATTAATTATTAAGCAAACAGTAATAAACTATATTGAATATAATAACTTTCCGATTTAGGTAGAACGCATAAAACATGTTGGCTGGATAAAAGAGAATCTATTATAAATTAACGCAGGAATATAAATTATCCTCTTACACGTAATTTTATTAGTCAATTTCTAAAGGAAGTGTGAATATATGAAGTGTAAACATATTAACAGTTTAAAATGATAGCAGAAAATGCGGAAGTAGAACCAAATACAACAATATAGTACTGGCAGATAAAAGATTGCTATTATAAAATTCACAAAAGCCTTAATGTGTAAATCACAGAATGTTGAAAATTGCACACTGCCATTGCATTATTTATGAGCTATAAACTATTAATATGGCTAAACGATGTTATAGACATTATTTTAACAAAAAGCTCAATGCAAAGCAGCCACGATGCATACTACATAGTCCTCTAATGTAATTAATAAGCAGCCTATTACTAAAATAATCGTGCTTCTAGAGGTTAAGAACATCATTTCGCATATGTTGCAAACAAATGACATGTCTAATTTATGGTTGTAACTCTTCAATCAAATTCTATACGAACAGGAAAAACCAACATTGACAAGAGTACCAAAAAATAAATTACCGCTTACAACCGAACGAAGCAGCTTTATTGGCTATTTAAACTGTAAGTGGCCGCCAAATCCAATCAAATCAACTCAGGCACAAGTCTTCTTACTCAATAAGTAACTTAAGTAGTCATTATCACATTTGAAATTACTCCCATAAATGTTTAAATACTTTCAATAACGCAAATTCGTTTTGTTTAAAGTATAGTGGTGGCGAATCTAACCTCAAATTTATTCCTGTATTTTCCGGGCCGGCTCCGTTTTACTCTTGATATACCCATATACCCGGCAAGATTCTTTTTGCTTCGTAAGAGTTTTCTTATCCAGAATGAGGGCCAAAACAGTCCATAAATGCATAATTTTCATTTCCATTTTACCACTGACACTTGTGACTTTACTGTAGTAATTTTCACTGCACTGAAGTTAGCTGCGCATTGCAGTGCTGACAGGGTGTAGAATTGATGAATGAAATTCCTGAACTAGAATGACGTATAGTACTACTATAGTAAGTGGGGGTCAACTTTTATTCTGTTTGCTATGGAATGCGGCAGTCATTCATAATGCACTTTGGGGTGAATGACACTTGAGTTTGAATTTCGGCGCTCTTTCCCTCTAGTAAAGTACAAAAGTGCTCTGATTTTGATGAAATTTCGTGGATAAAGGTAAAAAAATCCGTAGAATCCGAAAAAGCAATCAGATTATAAATTGAACGTATACTTGGTAAGTTATTAATTATTTAATTAATTAATAATAAAATGTACGTGGAAACTATTTTATTTTTTTACTTTTTCTTTCTTTTTTGATCATATTAGCGCTTTTATTAATTTTTTGCTCATTATTACACAATTACAACCAATTTAATTGATTTTCTACTCAAAATGCGATAATTTTCCAATTATTAGACAAAAACAAGTTTAGTATCCACAATATTGTTGTTTCAAGTAGATGTCTTGAGATATAATGGCCTTTTGAAGATTTTCTCTTTAGACGTCGTTTATTTATGAAAAAGATTCTTAATCAGATTTAATAGAATATAGAAGCAGAATGTTGCATGTTACGTACCTACTTGAGTAATAATAAATTGGGATTTTATAATTTGCAAATAATTATTAAATTGTTAAGGTAAGCAGCAAAAGCTTTGCAAAACGGTTAAAAAGATTCATATATGTATACGTGTTCTAGCGGTTGATTTATTTGAACTAAACCACTGAATCTTATACTAGTAACTGTTTGAAAGATAGTGCATACTATTTGACTTGACAAAAACGAACGACACAATTAAGTAATTAAATGATTTGCTAATTAACTCATTAATTAAAGAACTCACATTCCTTGTTTACCAGCTTGTTTTTTTTTCAAATTAATTAATTAATTTTATTCCCCGCTCTTTATAAGTCTATCGCGAATCGAACAATGATTTATTTTGCAGTAGAACATTCGAAAATAATCGGTTTTATGGAAAGCTAAAATATCTAATAATCTGCTAATTTAGATTAATCAATGACTAACGGTAGTGAAAATGCAGCTATTTTGCAATACATACGCTTTTAAATAGATTTTAATGGAATTGTTATTATATGAAAACCAAATTAATTTAATGGTTACAGTTCATGTTAATAAACTTACAGGCACATATGGCAAGCAACTACATGGAGCTTATTGATAAACTTTTCCAAAATGCTGTTTGTGGGAATATAGTATTTGAATGAGCTGAGCAGCTTCTAATGCAATGAATGCACGTCGAAATGCATAAAACACACAATTGCTTTTTGCAGAAAAATAAATACAGGAAATAGTTGAGGCGAATGCTATGCACTTGAATTATTCTCAATTATTATTTAGTACACTAAGGCGTTTCAGTTCTCAATCGAGTGCGAAAAATTAAAACTCCATTACTAGATTAAACATATTAATAAGAAGTGTAATGTCAGTCACTTATGACAGCGTCTGAAGAAACAGTTTAAGGTCAACACAAAAGAACAATGCATTTAATCATTTATGCCTGAAATGTAATTAGATAAATAGTTTCAAGTGCGCTATGCAATTAAATGTGCATATCTCTTTGCTCTTTACTATATGCGCTCGGATGGCAAGTGCTGAATGAAGACGTCTGTCGCTCTTTGATCTGCCCATCATCGCCAGCTTAAATTATTATCATTTTTTTGAAAAGATAATTAGTCATCATTTTCGTTTACAAAAATAATTAATTTACTACATCGAAAATATCTTAAACAGTTTAGAAAATTCATTAATTACTTTGCAAGCCGATAATATCGTTTATGCAATTAATTCAATGAGTGTACTATAATATATTGCATTAATTAAAATTAATTACTTCTAAGTCATTGTTTTTTATTTATAGGTTTGCTAGTAAATTTTTATAAATTTTGTAACGTCTAAAAAAAATATTTAAAAGTTCAATTTTAAGATGAAAATTTTTTTAAAGAGCAAAAGCTGAAAAGAAATCTTTTTAAAGGTTTTAGAATTTTTTTTCGAATTTTTTTAAAATTAATTTACTATGAAAACACCCAAATTTTAATTTATAATAATTCTATAATTTATTAGCAAATTTAAAATAAAATATTATTAATATTTTGCCTCGATTATTTATCGACTCCACAAAAATACCGCTGTCAAATTAATCGGCGTGAAAATCATTAATCGCTTTATTTTGAAATTTGAAAATCCACTATATTAAAATAAGATCATGTGGTTTAAATTTATTAATTTTCCAAACGAGTTTAATTACTATTCTCCAAGGCGCGGCTCTATAACAAATTGTTTTAATTTGTTTTACCTATATGTTGATTTAGAATACTAAATAATTCTGTTTGATTTATATTTTTTTGCTTGGCGCTATTGTAAAATGCTTGTTTTTTCAACTTACAACAATTACATTATTGTGTTAATCAGGCTTTTATGTATAAATAAAAAAAAAGGTTCGTATATGAAAGCAAAATATTTGACTTTAGAATTCTGCGGTTTTATTTTGGATACTTAAGATCGGTACAAAGGACTTTTTATTACATAACAAGATCCTTTGTGTCAAAAATATTTGAATAAATGTGTTGGTTTTGTTATGGATTCTTGTATTATAGCGGTTTGGCAGTGATGAGGCGGACACTTTTAACCAGTTCAATTGAAAAAGAAATTCAACAACTAATGATACAAAACCGTTTCTTCTAGTAGTTAAATTTCAGCAAAAATAAAATAGAAACGAAAAAATAGTTTCGAACGATTTGTTCTGTTCCATTTGAATGGTTTATTCATGTCAGCCTTAGCACCGCCGCGTATATGGCAAATATATTTTTATTGTTATATGCCTTTTTATGTAATATATCTTGCTATAGGTTTTTATTTTACTGGCTTCGCCATATGTTTGCTTTTTGTGTTGTAACGACTTCGGCACACGCCAGATCATCCCTAATTAGCCTGACTGCATTACAAATGGGGTTCTTTAAAGAACACCTTAACAATTTTATTGTAACTAGATACACGCTTCACTATTACAGTTTAATGCACCACCAATTTGATTAATGATCATCACAAAATACAATCAAATTGTTTTTATATTTATTTAATTTTGTAGTTTGAATTCTTGTAGCAAAGTGTGCAGTTTCAATTTCCTCAATCGTCATCAATAAAATATCAATTGTATAAATCGAAATAGAAAAACCGTCATGATTGTTGTCTAAATGATCTAAGAAGACAAATTATGTTGAAAGTCGTATGAGAAAAGTACTTTGAAATGCATTCCCTGTCTGTTTCTGCGCTACGTAAATGTAAATCCATTTACAATCCACTATAACTCGGGTTAAGTATGTACAAAACATGATGTTCCAAGCACAAACGGACACTAAGTAAAGTTAATTTTCTTATAAACGCATTGAAGATCCCAAGAGAAAATATTATACGAGTGAAATAATTCGAGTAGATAAAGCAATGTGTGGAATTGGATTGAAGTTTAGTTGTTTTGTTACGCTTAAACAAAGTTTAATAGGCCGTATAATTTAACATATTAACATTTTCTCTTATGTATACACAATTATATTATACGTATCTACTTACTTTGCAACAACGATTTTCTATTTACAATTATTTGCTTTTTCTATACTTATAAATAAAGCGCAACTATGCCAGTAATTGATTAAAATTTATTTCTTTAATTTGTTAATTGCACTTTACCTTTTACGATTTATTTTTCATGGGAACAAATCATCTTAGTCTCATTATGTTATTTTCATTAGAACTATTCAAATATCCAATTAAATGCATTCACCTCGAAATGGGCTAATAAAGTTCGTCGCTTGATCTCACGTTAAAGTTACTAATATAGCGCATTTCAAATAGCGCACTTAAAATTAAAATATGAAAAAAATTGTTTTGCCGTTTGTTTCTTTTGAGCAATTGACAATGATAGCGTATTTCCAATTTATTTTTTGAGCTGGTTACAAAATAGAGTTATAAATCGATGTGCAAGTCTAACTAACTTTACGTCTTCCTAGAATATCTTAATGCAGATCTAAATGCTATAAATGGTTATAGTAATTGCATTTGCTCATTTCATTCTTGAAATGCAGAATAGAGCATCTAATCTGCTGACATACACGACTTAATCTGCAGCGTTCTGCATTTACATTTCTATCAATTGTTAATCAATATAGTTCATATTCATTTGGACTAGCTTTCGAAGCAGCAGCAGAATGATCGTTCAAAGGATGAAGAGTTTTCGAAAAAAACGCTCTTCGTTTTTCTTGCAGCTTTAATACTATAACAGACGATGATGTATTTATTAAGTTGTTAATATGATTTAATTGTGGTTTATTAGAACACATTAGTATTCTTACCATCGGAAAAAAGTCATTCCATTGAAAATGCCGGCAGAATTTTAAAATCCCAGAGCAATTAAGGAAATTCTAGAATGTTAATTGCTAGGCCTTATGTGGCAAACATTTTTGAAAAAAATGCGTGTAATTGCTGTTGTAACTGCAGCATTATTATCGGACTTATAAAGTAAATTACAAAGGGAAAAAAATGCATTTTTTTGGTTGATTGATATGTGCATTGAATTAATTCCATAGTGTAATTATACTAACTGGTGTTTCTGCACCTTTTTGGTTTCTGTCTCTTCTATCCACATTCATTTTCATGCAAGAAAAACTAATTAAAAGATGATTAGTATTTGGAAAAAAGCGATTCAGCAGATGGGAGACTATTAAAAATTACTTAGAAATAAAAGTAAAATCATTAAAAGCCTCTTGAAATTGTTTTATTCTATCTATATAATATATTTTAATAATAAAGATTTTCTACAATTTTTTTTTTGAGCGCATAAAACTTTGCCATACATCATAACAAAAGTGTTATTGTTAAGCAACTTAAAAGATGCCGAATGATTTTCAATCTCATTATGCGTTTATTCTATTTCACGGTATTCATTATATAAAATCACTATAAAATACAATTAAATTTTAATATAATTTTATTCATTATACGGCAAAAATTCTCGGATAAAAAACGCAACAAAAACTAATTTAATTTAACTCGAACAACATAATTTTACCACTTTGTTAAATTGTTGGTAAATTATAAAATATCTATTTTTTATAATGGAATTATAAGTTTTTTCCCAACGCAGCGCAATGAAGGCAGCTTAAAGGATTAAAGCGAAGCGATTGAAAAAAACGGAAAATCAGAGCACATAATATTACAATAATAAATAAATGTTGTTATTTCTTTATTAAGGAGACTTCAATCATATTGCACCAGTCGACTTATACTGGTTTCTATAATAGGAAAAGAAAATATTTATTATAACCGGATCAGGCAGAGAAACTGGTATTCTTATAAACTTTATAATATAAAGCTGCATATAACAAGTTACAATTTTATAATTATTTATAATCACTAACAATTAAAATATTAAAATATGTATTTATAGCCACTAAATAGTCAACTTTATTTCAAATTACATGTGCCATCGACAATAAACACATGATGCGATAACTGACATGTTTTGTAAACACGCGCTAATTAGGACTTTAATTGCAAAATATTCACTAACTAGCAATTTTGTTATACTATAATCTATATTAAAAATATCGAAATTATTCTATACATTAGCTAGAATAGATGCAGTTATAAAGAATGCAAATATATTTCTGTGGAAAAGTATTTGCATGCTTCCGCAATTTATTGAAAATCAGGAATCTAGGACTAATTTAAAAGCAAAAAAAAATGTGGCACAATGTCACAGTCTTGAAAAAAATTAGTACGTTAAAAAATCGTAATAAAAAAATTAATTGAGCTTCTTCAGATTAAAATAAAACAGTCGCCAATATTTTGATATAAAAAAAATAGAAGGATTAAAAATTAAAAGTAATCCTTGTGTACATTTAAAAATATATTATTACTCTTCCCAAAAGTACCATAAGATATTTAATAAAGTCTTTAATTCTCAAAATTTCTGCATCACAAAAAAGGTCTTTCCGAGCATTTAAGCTATGTTTCGCGTACCATTAATAATTTTTATTTTCTATATTTTTTTTCCAATGAATGGCCAATTATTGCATTGATTACATTTTAAACCCGGTGTGTAATGTTTTGTAAAAATAGTCGAATGGAAATTTGAATGGCATTAACTGGTTGGTTTACCATTGAGAAAAACAAATCGTTTCTAAAAACACCGATGGAAAAAGCGTAAAGTAAATACTTAATAATAATATAAATGTGTTGGTTTTCATTAGTGCGTAGCGTCACTAATAATATTTTGATTCGGCATGAAAGGTAGCACGTTACCGTCAATTGTGCCTTCTAAGAACGTTACTTATTTTGAATAATAGAATTGGAAATGCACAAAGCTATATGAGCATACATTTGAATTATACACATAATTAATAACTAATTAATTTCTAACTGGAAGCTTACAGTGCACAAAAGATTTTACATTGGGATTTGCTTGTGGTATACAGAATAAGAGTCAGCTGACGGCAGTCAACATTTGAAGCCATTGAAGCATAGCTCATTAAGGCCCTATTAGGCGTTATAACGGAGCTGAGGCATTTCTATATGCAAAATTGCACACCGACATTTTTTCATTTCAAATATAATGTTTTTTGCTTTATGATTTGTTAGGATTTTTTTCATCCTTCGCAATCCTCCTCGCCAGTGCGGTCGGTCTCTCTGAACAAATGCTTTGTGTATTTTTTCAATTGACGCTTCAATATTTACGTGTAATTCAATAATGCTTATCGTTGATTTTATGAATTATCGCACTTATTTTATAGTTCCTCTAATGAATTCATTAGTTAAACTAAGCCTCTATAAGCATTATTGAAATATTGCGCTCGTTACTTTTTTTTCGTCCTTTTAGTAATTTTCAAGCTAAAGCTGACAAATTAAGATCAGATTTAAATCGGGTATAATGTTAATAATGTATGTGAGATACAGTTTTAAGTAGAATTATTTTTTATTTGGAGCGACATGAAAAGGAAGCCAAAGCGCTTTAAAGAAGGCTTAGAGGAATTAACGGAAGGTGTTGAGTTGGTCATTTTCTTGAGGAAATTACTTCATTATTAAGAAAAATTATGATGCGATATAAAAATTAAAATATCTACTTCTTATAAAAATCACAAAATATGTAAAAAAAATTAGAAAGTCTCTTTTATTAATTATTATTGATCAAGCTGAAGATAACCGATAATTCGCCAATAAGAAAATATGTTCACTAACCATTCCTGATATATTAATTCAATAAATAATGTATTAAAAAAACTAATAACTGTATTATTAATATCTATAATAAGTCTAATATAAAAACAATAAATTACAGACAAATAGTCCGATATAAAAAATAGAAATAAAATATTCAATGTTGATTTTAAATAAATTTTATGCAATTTATCTAAATCTTATTGACACAATTTTTTGTCCAAAACAAATGATGGTACCCATTAACTCTAAAAAGCAAATGAGTATTTAATATCAAAACTGATTCACACGGTTGATATTTATTAATCAAGATTTCCGTTAGGAATTAGTGATTAATCAAAAATATTTCAACAACTGTATGGATATTAACGTAATTACCTTTATTCCTGAGTAATATTATACTCGTGGAAGAGATGAAAAAAATTTATATCGAATTTATGCAAACTAGGCATCACAAATCTATCGATATGGTGCTTTTGTGTGCATTAATAATATGTTGTAAATAAATATATTTAATATTCTTCTTATATAGAGCTTTCAAGGCTCGTGCTGAATGTATTGTAAAAGTTTATTCGTCTTTAAAAAAAAATTCTTCGATTGTCAAGGAAGAATATGAAAAGGTCTATCCATATTATTATAATGTAGTGTCAAAAGTAAAATTATAATTATTATTCTAGATTTTTTTAAATGTAGTCTATAAGATTCTGCAGTTCAATTGTGTCTGGTTTAATGGAATAGTAATGTTTGGCCATAGAATACTGCATTCCAACATAGATATAGTGACATAATAGGTAATGTTACAAGAGCAAATACACTGGGCTTTATTTAACTGTATTTAAATAGTTGGACGATAGATTCAAATCACAATACGAAATCCATGTGAGATCATATTGTCGTTGAAAGTATTAATAAAAAAATGTATGTGGTGTATACATTTTCATCAGTGGAATAAACTCTAACAATAAAGTCGAATAAAGGATTACACAAATGACTCTTTTTATTCGGAGCTGATTAATTACACTTGAATTAAACTTCATTTTTGATTTATGTGCTTGTTTTGTTAATCATCTAAATATAGACACAACAAAATTTAACCATAAGCCGACAAAAAGATGTAAAAAAAATAATTTTCTTAAAGAAGGGTTGAAATAAAATGAAGGTAAATCCAACACTGGAAAGCGGCATCTGCCACCAGTTGACTTCTTTCGGCATTCTTTAACATAAACACCTTATGTCGCGCACGTGGCAACGCGTGTTGAGTGGGGGGCAAACCTATAATCATCCCTTTGCTCTAAAACGCAAGGACCACAAGGATCAAAATGCCACGATCCGACCGCCTAATATACAACGGTTAAAACTTACAATGACAGATGCCGTAATTAAGTAAAGATGCTTGACATGATTAGATCTCTAGACTGATACAATGAATATGTATATTTAATTCTTATTAGTATGCTCGTTTTTTTTTATAATTTTTCCATCCGCGCGCAATACAAGGATAAGGAAATCAACTAACTAATTTCCTTATAGAGGAAAGGGTGTTTAGGGCTTTCTGGCGCCAAAATTATCTTACAATCTTTAATTTATTTTTTTACTATTCGGATTAACATACTGCGCTGCTTATATTGCTGATTTGGTATTCATGGTTTTGCCAACCAAGTGATGAAGATTTTAACCGCTACACTTTTTAAAAATGCAATTTTTGTTTAAATCTGTGAAGATCTTCGGAAGTTCTTTGAAGGAAGTTTCAGTAGAGTGAAAATTATTATTTTATTTTTGATTGGCCAAAAGGAAGAGAAGATATTCATCACAGAAATCATCCTGAAGTCATATATCTTCTCAAATTTTCTCATAAACGAGTTTTTCCTCAATTGGGTTTCATTTCTGTGCGACTGTTGAAGTCTCCGGCAGAACGTGAGTCCGTCCCTGTTATCGGGGTGTACCATCAAAAATTGGTGGTGGTGCAGCACGCGTCTAGTTCTAGAGCAGGTCAGTCCCATCCCTGGTCGTCTGGTATTCACTTCCACTTCCGCGTGTGTAGGTCATCGCTCTAATTACCAGATAATCCGATTTCGAAGATTTCGCGCTAATATTTTTCGGTCAAATAAATTTAAATCTAGTCATTTATGTGTGTTTTTCTGAAGAGATATTTTTTGAGTGTGATATGGATATAATGAAGGCGTATTACAACCGTTATCCAGCGAGTGATTTATGTGAGGAGCAAAGGAAAGTCGAATATTTGGATGATGGTGGAGCAAAAGAGTTATATAGTGACGGTGGCAGTTATTATAGCAGTTCAATAAACTTGTTTAATAAATCGGAAACGAATGGTTTCGTAAAAAGTGAGGCAATAAAAACTCCAGAAATGTACGATATAAACACCTATGATAGTTTCATTTCTACAACAAGCGATTTAAGCTCGTTATCAGAACAAGAAAAGTACACTTACGGTAATTTCAACTTCTTCTCGTTGAAAAGAACCCAATTTAACAACAACAACGATTGTAAAAACAGCAGTGCACTTAATCAGGAGGATAGAAAAAATGCGAGAGGACGGAGAAAAAATATCGTGAGAGATCGACCAGCATCCCCATCTGTTATGAAGAGAAGACGTTTGGCGGCCAATGCACGGGAGCGAAGACGTATGAACGGATTGAACGAGGCATTTGATAGACTAAGAGAAGTCATACCCAGTTTGGATGCAGAACAGAAACTCAGCAAATTCGAAACACTGCAAATGGCACAAACTTATATTTCAGCGCTTAGAGAACTTTTGCAGCGCTCCGATATGGAAAGATAACATTTTCATCTCGAGTTCCTTTTGCTAATAATGTATCTAGTCTCGACCAAATATACTAACTATGTAATGATAATGTAAATATAATTTATTCGACTTTGAATTACCGTTCAGCTTTTGATCTCGAATTCAATCAAATATTATTTTATTTCTTTGGAATTAAATAATTGATATTTTTTATAAAAAATGCATAACAATTTAGGATGTAGATGCAATGGAAGATTCTTCTTACTAATTTGTACAATTTTAAAATATGTTTTTATTATTTAATGTATTGTTTATTCACATTGAGGTTTTTTTACATTGCACGGTTTGTTTACAAATATATTTTTATTTTTTTAAAAAAAGTTTTTCTTGAAATAAACATTTTAATATCATATAGGATTTTTTATCGTTAATCAGTTATCTAAACAAAGTTCACCATAGTTTTCAAGCCAATGAATACAAACTTACATATTTAATAAACTAGAAAATTACTACGTTATTTATATTTTTTTTATCCAAATACGTCATTCTACTGTTTTGTTTCCAAAGATTACTAAGTATATTTATAGGAACAAAATATACAATTAGTGTCTATTTAAACATGTATTTAACGTTTTTATTCAATCAGAAATTATACCTATAAATAATTTAAGCCATATCAATGCACGCTATTTCAAAAAGAATGCCGCCACAAACGGTGGTATTAATTATAATATTTTTTCCATTTTTGTCAGCATTCTTTTTTCGAATTCCCGATGAAAATTCGAATGTAAACAGAAATATTTCAATGTGTATTGAATCGATCTTAGAAAAATATTTGATTGGCAATGATAATTTAATAGTCTTATGGAATGGATCAGAAAATGAGCAAGTTGAAGACATAATTATCAAATATCCCTTAGCTGTGCAAAATTTCAATGAAAATGTTATTATATTTCTACATAAAAGAAGACGAGCCAATTGGTACATTATAAATGCAGTTGTGGCAGACATTCATTTAATTCTAATCCAAATTGAAAAACAAATAATTTTTGAATCTATTGCAAATTTTATAATTATCATTGATGAAATTAATCGGAAACTTTTCGAATTTCTATCGATATATTTTATAAGAAATGTTGTAGTAATTAAAAGAAATAATGGAAATATCTACACATATTTTCCATATGTTCTTCAGAATATTCACAATCCATCTTTGGAATGGAAATTAATCAACAAATGTGGTGCACTTCGCAAATCGAATTTATTTCCAAATAAAATTCCATTAATTTGGAGCAATTCCTCGATAAATATTTCATTCTATGCATTAGAGTCTTTATATTCTCCATTTGTTTATTGTACTAATTGTATTGATGATATTGATGGATTAGAACCCCAAATTTATCAAATTATCAGTGATAAACTAAAATTTCAAATCAAGTATTTGAGAAGTAAAGCCCTTTGGGGCGAATTATTTATTGCAAATAATACTCGGTATTACACAAACATGTTAGGACTAATTAAAGAACGAAAGGTTTCTACTGGAATGCAAATGTTTCATCCAAGAGTTGTAGAAAATATGGATTTTGATTTTACTATTCAATATTTTCGAGACAGTTTAAACTGGCTAATTCCTAGACCAAACTTATTACCAGAATGGACCAGAATGTTTTTTATTTTTAGCAAAACTGTTTGGTATATGTGGATGGTTAGTTTTGTTGTTACCTTCTTCGTTTGGTATTTAATTATGTACAAACACACCCCAAAACCAAAATTATCAACAATATTAATGTTAACAATGAGAACAATTACCGGCGCCTCCGTCCAAATATTAATGAAGCATTCTATAATCCGTATAATTGTAATACTTTTGCTATTCCTCTATTTAGCCATAAATTCAATCTATTCCAGTAAGTTGGTTTCATTTTTCGCAAAAGATTTCTACGAAGCAAGTCCTTCGACTTTTAAGGACATGGTAAATTCTGATTTAAAACTAGGTATCCATCCTCATCATATATTTTTTTTCTCAAATGAGGATAAAACAGAAGCGGATGCGTTAAAAAAATTAATTATATGTGATGCTCCAATGTTGAAAATGTGTGCCGATCGTGTCGCATTTCAAAGAGATATGGTTTTACTGAAAATCAAAAATTTTCTACGGTTGATCATTCTCAATGAATATTTGGACTCAGATGGAAAACCATTAGTCTACATATCCAAATCTTCTTTTAATCCAGCAAATCCTCAATGGCACTTTTACAAAGGGTTTCCAATGCTGAAGCAAATTAACTCCATTCTATTACGATTGCAAAGTAATGGAATGATAAATATGCATTTTGATCACATCATGTTTAATTTAACTATAAAACATAGTCTACAAGTTGAGAAATCAAATTTTGAACAAAAACCTATTAGTTTGTTACATTTGAAATTTATGTTCATTTTTTTACTTGCTGGGTTGACTAGTAGTCTCTTTGTGTTTGTATTTGAGATGTATTATGAAAAATCGAAAAAGTGTAAATAAATTATTGTAGCATATAATATTTAAACATGTTTCAATTATTTGTTGTAGTGCATTTAGTCACTTTGCGTTTATTTTATATCGCACGTTTTATTGTACAAATAAATATATTTAATTTTGTTGTCAAGTTTTCCTGGACTCAACATTTCAAGATTTTTGATTTTGTTTAAATTAAAATTAAAATTTATATTGTTTATTTTATATTGAATACTCCATTTTTAAATAACAATATATCGTACCGATTAATCATTAAAAATGTAGATTAAATTTTAGATACCAAAAAATTGTACAAACTATAAAATTACGGGGTTATTGATGTTAATTGTCCAAATACCAACATTTGTGTTGTTCCAAATGTAAATATGTTTATATATTTTTTTATGTAGTCAGAAAATAAATATATCATTTATCAGCACACGTTACGAGTATATTAAATATATTGCAATCAAAATGCTATCACCAACGTTAGTATTGCTATTAAGTATAATCTTTTTCCCATTTTTATCTGCATACTTATTTCAAATTCCCCAAAAAACTTCGAATATAAACCAAAATATTTCAACATGCATTGAATCGATTCTAGAAAAATATTTAATTGACAATAATTTAATAGTACTATGGAATGGATCGGAAAATGAGCAACTTGAAGAGCTACTTATCAGATATCCCGTAGTTGTGCAAAATTTCAAAGAAAATGTTATTATGTTTCCATATCGAAGAGCCAATTGGTACATAATTAATGCAATTGTGGCGGACCTTCAATTAATTCTAATTCAAATTGAAAAGCAACCAATTTTTAAATCTGGTGCGAAATTTATAATTATCATTGATCAAATTAATCAAAAACTCTTCGAATTTCTATCGATATATTTTATAAGAAATGTGGTTGTAATTACAAGAAATAATGAGAATATCTACACATATTTTCCATACATTTATCAAGACATTTACAATCCATCTTTGGAATGGAAATTAATCAACAAATGTGGGGCACTAGAAAAATCGGACTTATTTCCAAATAAAATTCCACTAATTTGGAACAATTCCTCGCTAAATATTTCATTCTTTGCATTAGAAGCCTTACATTCTCCATTTGTTTATTGTACTGATTGCACTGATGATATTGATGGATTAGAACCACAAATTTTCCAAATTATCACTAAGAAACTAAAATTTCAAGTCAACTATTCGAGAAGTGAAAACATTTGGGGCGATTTATTTATTGCTAATAATACTCGCTATTACACAAACATGTTGGGATTAATTAAAGAACGAAAGGTTTCTACTGGAATGGCTTTGTTTCATAAAAGAGTTGGAGAAGAGATGGATTTTGATTTTACGGCTCCATACATTCGAGACAGTATAAGCTGGCTAATTCCTCGACCAAACTTATTACCAGAATGGACCAAAATGTTTTTTATATTTAGCAAAACCGTTTGGTATATGTGGATGGTTAGTTTTGCTGTTACCTTCTTCGTCTGGTACATAATCATGTATAAACATAATCCGAAACCAGAATTATCAACAATATTGATGTTAACAATAAGAACAATTACCGGCGCCTCCGTCAATATATTAATGAAACATTCTTTGAGCCGCATAATTATACTACTTTTGCTATTTCTCTATTTAGCTATAAATTGCCTCTATACTAGTAAATTGGTGATATTTTTCGCTAAAAACTTCTACGAAGCAAGTCCTTCCACATTTAATGAAATAGTAAATTCTGATCTAAAACTAGGCATCCATCCCCACCATATGCTGTTTTTCTCAAAAGAGCATAAAGCAGAAGCGGATGCCTTAAAAAAGCTAATTATGTGTGATGCTCCAATGTTTAAAAAGTGTGCAGATCGTGTAGCTTTTCAAAAAGATATGGTTCAACTGAGATCTAAAATATTTCTACGTTTGATCATTCTTAATGAATATTTGGACTCAGATGGGAAACCACTAGTCTTTATATCTAAATCGGCTTTTACTGTCGCAAATTTTCATTGGCACTTTTACAAAGGGTTTCCAATGTTGCATCAAATTAACTCCATCCTAGTTCGATTGCAAAGTAGTGGTATTATGGATATGCATTTTGATCACATCATGTATAATTTAACTATAAAACATAGTCTACAAGTTGGGAAATCAAATTTTGAACAGAAACCTATTAGTTTGTTACATTTGAACTTTATTTTTATTTTTTTAATTGTAGGGTTGACTTTTAGTCTCTTGGTGTTTCTATTTGAGATTTATTATAAGGAATCGATAAAGTTTGAGTAAATTATTGTGACACCATACAAAGTAAAAAATTACCGGGTGATTGATGTTATTAAAATATTTATCCAAATGTTACCATTTGTGTTGTTTCGAAATATAAATACTATGTGTGTATAAGTTTTTATTTAGTCACAAATTAAATACATCATGGAAAAAAATAATATCAACACACGTGTTACTAGCGTATTGAAAATACATTGCAATCAAAAATGTTAACACCAACGGTGGTATTAAGTATAATATGTTTTCCATTTTTATCTGCATACTTTTTTCGAACTCCCGATGAAAATTCGAATATGAACAACAATATTTCAACATGTATTGAATCGATCCTAGACAAATATTTGAATAGCAATAATAATTTAATAGTGCTATGGAATGGATCAGAAAATGAGCAAGTTGAGGAGCTACGTATCAGGTATCCCGTAGCTGTGCAAAATTTCGAAGAAAATTTTGTTATATTTTCATATCGAAGAGCCAATTGGTACATTATAAATGCAGTTGTGGCGGACATTCATTTAATTCTAATCCAAATTGAAAAACAAATAATTTTTGAATCTAGTGCAAATTTTATAATTATCATTGACGAAATTAATCGAAAACTTTTCGAACTTCTATCGATATATTTTATAAGAAATGTTGTAGTAATTAAACGAAATAATGGAAATATCTACACATATTTTCCATACGTTCTTCAGAATATTCACAATCCATCTTTGGAATGGAAATTAATCAACAAATGTGATGCACTTGACAAATCGAATTTATTTCCAAATAAAATTCCGTTAATTTGGAGCAATTCCTCGATAAATATTTCATACTTTGCATTAGAAGCCTTACATTCTCCATATTTTTATTGCACAAATTGCACTGATGATTTCGATGGATTAGAACCACAAATTTTCCAAGTTATCATCAAGAAACTAAAACTCCAAGTGAATTATATTAGAAGTAACGAAATTTGGGGCGATTTGTTGATCACTAATAATACTCGCTATTACACCAACATGTTGGGATTAATTAAAGAGCGAAAAGTTTCTACTGCAATGCAAATGTTTCATCCAATGTTTGAAGAAAATGTGGATTTTGATTTTTCTGTTCCATACATTCGAGACAGTATAAGCTGGCTAATTCCTCGACCAAACTTATTACCGGAATGGAGGAAAATGTTCTTTATTTTCAGCAAAACTGTTTGGTGTATGTGGCTGGTTAGTTTTGTTGTTACATTTTTCGTCTGGTACTTAATTACGTACAAACATAACTCAAAACCAGAAATATCTTCAATATTGATATTAACAATGAAAACAATTACCGGCGCCTCCGTCAAAATATTACTAAAACATTCTGTAATTCGCATAATTGTGATACATCTGCTCTTTCTCTATGTAGCGATAAATTCGTTCTACAATAGTCAATTGGTGGTATTCCTCGCTAAAAACTTCTACGAAGCAAGTCCATCTACTTTCCCTGAAATCGCAAAATCCGATCTAAAAATTGGAGTGCACCCTCACCATCTGCCATATTTTTCGAACGAGCACAAAATCGAAGCAGAGGCGGCAAAGAGGCAAATAATATGCGATGCTCCAATGTTCAAAATGTGTGCAGATCGTGTAGCTTTTTCCAGAGATATGGTCCAATTACGGGCTAAGATATTTCTACGTTTGATCATTATGAATGAATATTTAGACGCAGATGGAAAACCATTAAGCTTAATATCCAAGTCGGCTTTTTCGACGACGGATTTTTTATGGCACTTTTACAAAGGGTTTCCGATGCTTGATCAAATTAACTCTATTTTGTTGCGATTGCAAAGTAATGGGATTATGAATATGCATTTTGATCATATTATGCATAATTTAACTATTAAACATAGTCTGCATGTTGACAAATCGAATTTGGAACGGAAACCTATTAGTTTGTTACATTTGAAGTTTGTTTTCGTTTTGTTAATGGTCGGGTTGAGTTCTAGTTTCCTATTTTTTGTGTTTGAAATTTATTGTAGGAAATCGAAGTGATTTCGTTAGATTTTGAATTATTAGTGCATTATATGAACCGATTAATTATTTATTTATTGATATATTATTTTTTCATGTATAGAATCAATCAATCTCATAAAGTACCACTTTTAAAATTACCATCGTTTATTGACTTTATTTAAATGGATTGTTATTGTATTGTTTCAAATAATATATAATTTCATATTTAAACGACTTGTTTTCAACCTTTATACCTCAACATAAATCAAACATTTAATTAATCCAGCTCACGCATATCGAAAATATCATTAGACTACTCGCAGTAATGCCTTCCTCAGTTTTGGTAGTCATCGGTATAATATTTTTCCCATTCATATCGGGATACTTATTTCGAGTTCCAGACAAAAATAATTTAAACAAGCACATTTCCAAATGTATTAATTCGATTATAGAAAAATATTTGACGGTCAATAGTGATTTGATAGTGTTATGGAACGAATCCGAAGAAATACTAATCAAGTACCCAATAGTAATGCAAAATTTCAAAGAAAATGCGACTACTATTTTCTTCGAATATCGCAGAGCCAAATGGTACATACTAAACACAATTTTGGCGAACATCCAATTAATCCTCATCCAAATTGAGAAGCAAACAATGTTCGACTCCACAGCGAAATTTATAATTATCATCGATAAAATAGATGAGAATCTTTTCAAATATCTATCGATATATTTCATAAGAAATGTTGTAGTAATTAAAAGAAATGATGCAAATATCTACACATATTTTCCATATGTTCTTCAGGATATTAACAATCCATCTTTGGAATGGAAACTAATCACCAAATGTGATGCAGATGACAAATTGGATTTATTTCCCAACAAAATTCCAAATAATTGGAGCAATTCCACGATAAACATTTCTTATTTTGCGTTAAACGAATCATTATACGCTCCATTTGTAACATTTTGCAAAAATTGCACTAAAGTTGGAGGTATGAACCACAAATTTACCAAGTTATCCAGAAGAAGCTAAATTTGCAACTGAATTATATGGCAAGTAAAGAAATTTGGGGCAATTTGAAAATCACAAATAATACCCGACATTACTCCGATATGTTGGGATTGATTAAAGAAAGGAAGGCTGCAACAGGAATGGCCATGTTTCATCCCAGAATTGAAGAAAACTTCGATTTTGACTTCTCCATCCCGTTTTATCGCGATAGCAGCAATTGGGTGATACCTAGACCCAATTTGATACCCGACTGGACAAAAATGTTCCTCATTTTCAGCAAAACTATTTGGTGCCTTTGGTTTATCAGTTTTGCTGTAACTTTCCTCCTTTGGTACTTAATCATGTACAAAGACGACCGAAACACAGAATTATCTTTAATGTTTATATTAACCATGCGAACAATTACCGGTAGCTCGCTTAATGTAGAAAGTAATCGTTCTATAATCCGCGTGATAATCGTACTTTTGTTGATATTCTATTTGGTGATAAATGCATTGTATACGAGTCGCTTGGTGATATTTTTCGCTAAGAACTTCTACGAATCAGCTCCTTCAACTTTCATCGAAATAGTAAATTCTGATCTGAAATTAGCGGTCCACTCGCATTATCTTCCCCTATTTTCGCCTGAGCATAAAACCGAAGTGAAGGCGACAAAGAAGCTGATTATCTGTGATAATCCATCAAATTTCAAAAGGTGTGCAGATCGAGTGGCTTTTACCAGAGATGTAGTTCAACTGAGGACGGAAGCGTTTCTGTTTGTATACATTATGGATCATTATTTGGATGCAAAAGGCAATCCGCTAGTCGTAGTTTCAAAAACGCGCTTTCAAGGAGTGGATTTCGTTTGGCACTTTTACAAAGGGTTTCCTATGCTGCCGCAGATTAACGCGATTTTGTATCGATTGCGAAGTAATGGGATTTTGAATATGTATTTTGATCATTTGGTGTATAAGGCGACTATTAAGCATCGATTGAATGTTAATAAGTCTGATTTTGAGCACAATCCTATTAGTTTGTTGCATTTACAAATTGTTTTTATTTTTTTAATCGTTGGATTAGCGTCTAGTGTGTTTGTGTTCTTTATCGAGATTTGTTATAAAAAGTCGTAAATTTTTAATTGGAATGGAAGATTACGATTTCGTAGTATTTCTGAATAATTTGTAAACATGTGTTAATTTTATAATGATTTGTTTATTGGGTTCACACTAAAACTTTTATTTTATATCTTATTAACACATTTTAATTGGGCATTTATTCGATAAATAATAAGTTTAAAAATTGTTAATAGAAAAATAAACAAACAGCTAACGTTAAAGTATTTATTTGAAAAAAAACTCGATCACAAAAGTTATGCAGATAAAAATATCAATACATAGTAATAAAATTGTAAAATAGCATAAACATACATTTAAATTCGTTGTCGCTGAACAATATTAATTTTAAAATAAACAAACTGATTCTCGAACATAAAATGCTGGCGTATCTCCTTTAAAGGAATCTCTCCCGTATTAGGAAACTTAGCTTTCTTATCCACCGCATAATTTTCACTCAGTCCTGGCAGTCCCATAATAATATCGGGAATTTGTCCATGCACCAATTGGAAAACGTAGTTATACTTCACATTCTCATCCAGTTCGTCCAAATACGACAAATTGTACTTAAGACTGTCGTCCAATTTGTGAAGGGTCAATTGGAAGAGCAGTCTGTCATAGTTAACGAAGTAATACTTCAATTCAGTTCCGTTCATATCGTAAACGTAAGCCGCATTATTCTGAATAGTTTGGTCTTGATGTCCTTCGCGAATGTGATCCATTTGAGTGGATTCCGCACCGGACCATTTGCAATTCGGCATAAAGCACCTGTTATTCGTCAGACTGCAATTTGGTTCATGCTGACGAATTTTATCCAAGCTGGACACCAGCGGGCATCCAATCTCGCGATTGTGGCAAGGGAAATTCATGCGAGCGGACAGATTTTCCAAGGCGTAATTTCGCGTGTTATGCATCTGACTTTTGCAAGTCGGGCAAATTTCCACCTTCGGTCGGCAGATACTGCACAAACTGTGGCCGGAAACGCAAATAAAAATGGGCGAAGTCATATACTCCTTGCAAATCGGGCACTCGAGCTCCTCCAACAAATCCTCGTCCAGTGGAGGCTGCGGCTCTTCCTTGATTTCCTTGTGCAGCTGCGTGATGTCGTTAAGATTAATGCCTTGGATTTCATTAATCTCTTTCTTCTTCTTACGAACAATTCCAAACTTTACAACTGCGTACTCTTTAAACTTCAACATATCCGTGAACTTCGCGATGTTCAGCTCCGACATTGCATTCTCATCGTTGAACACGTTGATGAAGTTATCGATGCATTGCAAGCGATTCTTCCGCAAAATAATCGAGTTGTCTTTGACATCGTTGAACAATTCCAATTGATAGCGGTAGCATTGGCTATCGGAATCGGTCCCTGGCACCATAACCAAGACAAAGTACTTGCCTTCGCCCACATACTTGACAACCACCGCGATCAATTGGGGGCCAACTCGCGTAAAACGTACGAACGGCTTTTGTTGATCGGCATTGACGTTGACAAACAATTTCAACTCGAGTGGGGCGAACAGCAAATCTGCATGATCCTTTTCCACATGTGCAACGAACTTCATTGAGTCGCCCGTCCAGTTGCAAGTGGCCTCGAAGATGTCGTGATGGTTTAAAAGGCAGCGTGCCTTTTTGCAGATGCAACCGCCTTCGTGATTGTCGACGTCGTTCCATCGCAAGCAAGTGGTGCAGCCAAAGTTGCGATTGGAACACGGGAAGGTGAGATGTTTGGCCACACTTTCGAAAATGATTTGCCTGTTGAACTTTGATTCATCGGGGCACAGTTGTTTGGCATGGGCAGTGCATCGGCCGCAGATGTTGCCCAGTTCGTCGACGGAATACACCGGCGAGACAGTTAGATACTTTTCGCAAAGGAAGCATTTTAAGTCTTCCATATACAAGAAGTTAGACCACATGGTGCACTGTATTTCAATACGGTTGTTACTGTTATTTCGCTATCTGATAAACGATTGTTTTTTACCTGCTACTTGTAAACACATAACCTCAAAAACAATGTGCCAACTTGGAAATTCTAATGATCTATTCCACCGCGGAAAATTTATTATAGTCCATACAAGTGGTGTATGTTTGGTTGCATACTTTTCGAACACTTGATTCAAGTCAAATAATAAACTATATTTCAAATTCAAATTATTGTTTATTGCAAGGGAACGTTGCCCAAATTCGAGATATCGTTAAATTAATATTTAACGTCTGAATAAAATCTTGCTTAGTTTTCTAGGGTTACGATGAAAGTAATAAAGTTATTTTCATCAACAAAAAAGGTCAGCAATGCATCTAAGGAAATACTTAATTGATTTCTATAGTTGTGGATCACATCACTTGCAAACGACTCGCAAACGCCTGGAAGTCTTAACTGGGGGCCATCGGGAAGTGCATTAGTAACCAACTCGAAAATATATTTGTATTTAGAATGTTCGTTTCCAGAACAACTTAAGTTGACTATTAATCTGGATTGTTCGCATTTTACGTGCAACTTAAAAATTTTATCTTCTTGAAAAAACAGAAAAGTTTTATATTTTCTGTAATAAGGCGTCGCTAAAGGCAGTGCCTCTCCAATACAAAATTGAGTCATCTCGAACAGTTCCATTATTTGCGAACTGTGCGCAGTTCGAAGATGTCTAAGCAACTGGGATCGAGTGCCGCTCCAGGCACAATCATCATCTAAGCATTTTTTCGGCGCGAATTTGCAAGTTTCTTCATGAGCTCGAATACGAGACGAATTCAATATCAATGAGCATCCCGACGATCTGTTGGTGCACGGATAATTTACGCTTCTGGTCAGTCCTTCTAAGGTGAAATTTCGGCCGGTACCAATCGGTCCTTTGCAACACGGGCAAATTGTTACTTTGGATTTACATAGCGCGCAAATGCTATGTCCGATTTCGCATGTATAAATCGGCGGAACCATATATTCGTTACAAATTGGGCACTCCAAACTCTCTAGTATAGGATCGGTCATTGCCGGTAGCCCTTCTTCCTCCAATTCTTCAGTATCAGATTCGACTTCGATCTCCTCCTCCTCAATCTCTTCACTTTCGTCTTCAATCTCCTCTTCAACTGCGTCGTCTTTTATTTCGATAAGCCGCATTGTCGCGTTGATTGGATTCTTCAATTGGATTAAACTCTGCGACCATCTGCTGAAATCCAACTCAATCATGTTGGCCGGATCTGAGACTAATTCGTCCATATCGTCCAAACTATGCAAACAGTTCACGTTGACTGTCACAAAATTGTTTTTATGTTCATCGAATATGGTCACTTCTTGGCGGTACTTCGGACCTATTTCATCACCACGATTGGTTAATACTAGCAAATAGAACTTATTTTCGATATGTTTCAGCAAAATGGTCACAAACTGTTTCTCCATAAAACTGAAACATACGATTGTCGGGTCCTGGATCACGTTGTGATTCATCTGCCTGACCGTATCCAAACCATTGGTTAAATCAAACGCGGAATGACGATTCGGCAGTTTTGTCATCAGATGCTCATGACATTCCAGAATGTGATCGTATAGATTCTCTCTCTCGCCCGTCCATTCACACGATTCTAATTGCTCACTCATGTAATTTACCGGACAAGCGAAACAATTTACTGTTTCATCAATTAACACTTCTCTGTCTAAAAAAGTTTCGCAACCCACAACTTGCAAGTATTCGTCTATTGACAGACTTATCCGAGAGTCGGTATTTTCCGGTAGTTTTTCTTCGATGTATGCTGAAGCTCTCCGAGCACACAGGCGAGTACAATTATCACACACACTTACTGGGGTATCAATTGTCGTTTGAAAAGTAGTTTCGCAAACGCAACATGTTTTGGATAGTATCTCGTCTGCGCTTGCATCGCTGCAAGTTTTTGAAGCAAGATTGTTAAAAAAAAAAATAGAAAAAATAGAAAATTTCTTACTTCTCGATCGAAGACATCGTTCAGCAAGAGTTCATTTAATGTTGGAACGCGATTTAGTGGTTTAGTGGCTTTTAAATTTTGAATACGGATGGGACCAAATTTTTTTGCTTGTGTTTGTGTATTGGAAATTTTAATTTGGGGTTTGTAAATTTTGTTTCAAATAGCAACAGAAATACAGCGTCTTGATGATTTTTTAATTTCGACCACTTGATTAAAGTGTGAAGAATAATAATAAATCAAATACTCTTTTTAAGTTGCCTGAAAATTTGACTTCTTCGAAAAAAGAAGTATTTCGAAGTAGGCAACCCAACAAACACTATTAACCACAAATTATACACTATTATAACATTTTTAATATTTTAAAGGCAATTAAGCTTAATATTCGAATAGTCTTTTAGACAAACATTCAATTTATAAAACTAAATACCAAAAAAATATTTTTTTAAAGGCAATAAAAATATTAGTTTGCGAATTTTGGAAATTAATATTGGCCTTAAAAGGCTACATGGCAAAAATGTAATAAAATTGACTAGTAATCTATCTTTATTATTACCTTGTTAACATTATTTCTCCAACCGTTTCTGCTGCTTTTCACCTTCTACCGGAATGGCTCCAACATCTAATAAAAGCTTCCTCTTCTCATCAAAGTAATTCTTATACCAATTAATGTGCTCTATCTTAGTTTCCACCGTAATGTAATGATTCTTTGAGAGACCCACACACACCAATTCCATAAAATGCCTTATCGGACCTTTTTGAGGACACCACGACTCTAAATGCTTCTCTAAGAAGACATGTTCGGAGAAGCAAACTGTCTTCTCTTTTTCCCAGCCTAAAAATTAAACCATTATAAGCAAAACTGTTTCAAATGATTAATTAAATTTATTACCCTGCTCATTATCGATAGGAAACTTCCAAATCTTCCCCTGTTCAGTCCAGAGAATCATTTGTTGAAAGTAATTCGCGGGCGGGTGCGTTACCGACAGTTTCAAGTCGCGCTGATACAATTCATTCCAAGTTGCATTTTGGAAGCCTTCCTTTAGCTCATCGGGTTTGGTAAAAATTCCAAGCGGTGTACCGCCAAGTAAATCAATTTTCTCAACAACCCTACAAAAGCAATACAAATTAGTAATAAATTATTAGAAAGCTAATTAATTAATTACAGTTCAGGGCCTCGTCGAGGAGGAGCAGTTCTCGGTCTTCTAGGTCCACTACGTTCGTACTGTTGCGACTGGAAATTGCGATCATCAGAGTTCACCCGGTTCAATATTTGCTTCACTTGGTCAGCTCGAGATTTTTCTGCGACCGGTTCGCGGTCGATTTTCATTCCTTTAACTATTTCTCTGCAAGTTAAATTCCAGTTTAATTGTTAATTAAAACAAAATTTATTATAAATAATTACTCTAGATTGTAAGTTTTTGCGGGTTTTCCCTCTTGATCCGGATTAAGTAGCTTTGATACTAATTCGGATTCGGTTTGCTTAGCATCACCTCCAATACTACTAGCAACTTCTTTCACTGCATTCATCATTTGCGTTTCTTCTGATTCCACCTTTTTATACGCTTCTGGATTTCGTACGCGTCTTGTTGGTCGTGCTAACTTTAGTTTTCCGTCGGAAATATTAGTGTCCTCCTAGGAATTGTATTTATTAGCTAATTTTCAATTTACTATCGTAAACGTGTTACCGTGACAATTTTCTGCAATAAAGCATTCAGCTTATTTAAGGCTTCGGCGTTTGGTGTCTTTTTAACGGGCTTTTCTTTGGATTCATTGTCGCTATCACTCGAACTACTGCTGCTTTTATTTTTAAAGTCCATAGCGGGGCATAGCAGACGATTTTTCAATAAAGAATTTCTGGAATAGTAAAATTAATATTAATAACTTATAATATGTTCTTTCAATGCTTACCTTCCTACAGCTGAACATAATTTATTCATTTTAATTGAAGAATTCACAAATCACAACTTTTACAAATAAAACTAGGTTAAGTAATTCTTCGTGAAGTTAGTCCCAAAACGTTACGTCGTGGAGTCGTTCGTTTTACAACTAACTTGTTTTGTTATAATAGATGAATTTTATACAGCATCTACTTTAATGTTTAAATTATTAGTAACATTGTTTTTTGATACGAAATAAACATATTACAAATATCACTTTAAATTACACGTCAAATAATAAAAGTTAAAAAATTACAGAAGTGTGTAAACGAACAACCCCTTAAACGTCAAACGCACTTTCAAAAGTTAGGTTATAATTACTTATTTTGAAAATATAAACAATTAGTTATTTATAATAATGGAAGACGACGATGAAAAGAGTTTGCAAATTTTAAACGATTGTTTGGAAGGTAAATTTGAGTTGGACGAATTTATTATTTCTGACAATGAGGAAGACGAAACCGCGGAAGAGGTAAACAAAAGTTTACAATAGTTTTACAATAACTAATTGTTAACTTATTCTAGACTGAAGATATTGTTAATATAGACGAAGAAATCAATTACCTAAAAGATATAAAAAATACAGATTTATCTAACTTAAACACACATTCCGAAACCGAAACGTTAGAAAGCAGCGAGCAAAGCATAATTGATGCCTGTCCAGATCCAACATTAAAAAGACTTCTACAATTAAACCGTACGAAGAATTTAAATCTCAGACAATTATACAAAAACTTAAAAGAGATATTAGTTAAATGCCAGCGGAGCATAGTAATTAAATGCAAAAACTTCCAAGCCGAACTGGAAATCAAAAAGAAGCACTCCAGACAAATGGGCTGGAGATTGGGTGCCCCGTTTTTCAAAGACGCCGACTTATACGAAGCTCCAATCAACGACGACGTGCGAAGAAAAAGACAGAATAAAGAACTTCCTTACTCAGAATTAGCGAGTTCAAACAAATGGAAGAACCGCGAATGCGAGAAACTAATAAGAGCAGTTAAAATGAACTATACGATAAACAAGCAAAACTTCATCGTCAAGCAAATAGCCGAACAACCCAGCACCAGCCACTTAATCGAGTTGGAAACCGAATTGGCCGCACTTTCAGCAAACGACGCTACTCCACCACTCAATTCGGACAAATTCATCGACTGGAACCGAATTTCAAGCAAATTTTTCTACGACAGACACAGCGAACTCGAATGCAAATCCTTCTGGCATATCTACCTCCACCCCGAAATCAACAAAGACGACTGGACCGAAGAGGAAGACATGGAACTACTAAAAATCGCAAAAGAATTCGACTACCAAAACTGGGAAGGCATCGCTGAGAAACTCAACACCAAGCGATCGGGTTTCGTCTGCTGTTACCATTATTGCGCCGCTTTGAACAAGCATGTCAAATGCGGTGAGTTCACACCCGAAGAAGACGCGCTACTTCTTCAACTTGTTAATCAATTCACACACGGAAATGTTACAAAGTGGTCGAGCATTGCGGTGCATTTTCAGAATCGCAGTCGCGTTCAATTGTACTATCGATACAATTATTATCTGAAGGAAAAACATAAAGTCTGTCGCAGTAAATTCAGCGAGGCGGAAGACGTGTTGCTTTTGATATTAGTGGAGAAATTCGGTCGCAGATATGGAGCGTGTGCGAAATATTTCCCAGGGCGCACACATGTGCAGCTGAAATCGCGGTACAGCACGCTTACGAATAGTGTGCGGAAAGGCTCGTTTACCAAAGAAGATGATTTGCGAATTTTGGAGTATGTTAAAGAGCATGGGACGAAAAAATGGGGCGGCTTAACGCAAGAGATGGAACGATCGCGCGGTCAAATTCGGCAGCGGTATGTCACGATTACGAAGAATAGCAACAAGATTGCGAATAATTTCAGGACCAGGCAAACGGCGCTTGCGAAGCAACAAGGGGATAGTAGTTTGGAGTTTTTGCAGTACGTTTTTGAATTTTTGTTTAATATTTCTCGATTGACGTATTTTGTTGTAGATTTGTAGCCGATCTATTTAAAAACCGGAAAACCATTCCTTCATTAAAAATCATAAAAAATACGATAACGGACAACAAATTGGCCAACAAAAAGCGGGTTGAATCAGTTCGTGATCTTATTCAGCCAAATGAAGAGGACGCTGAATATAATATTGACGATTTGTTGGCAAATTACTTTTGCAATTTTATAAACAGAGAAAGACCGGTAATGGTTAAGACGCCTTATAATATTCAAACTGCAATTGAAAATGTGCGCTCGATTATTAATGTGTTGGGCGCGAAATTGCATATACCGAAAAACTTGGAAGCGAATTCGCAGTTGGATGCATTCGATGTGGCTATTTTGTCTGGTTTAACATTTAATTCGAGTTATGTGACGTGCGATCGAACGGCTCAGTTCGATGTGATTTTACCACCGATCGGCAACTCTCTGATCGGGATGCGAACGATGCTTGTGAATGATAGTTTGTCTGCGGAGCCAAGTGATTCTAGTATTTTGAACAATTATATTGAGAATGAAGATGATTATTGGGAAGCTGATAAATATCTTATGACTTTATCCGACTATACCCAGCAAAAGGCGCAACGGGAAGAAAACCTATTCTTTAAGCGATTTTATGTGTTGTTTAAATGGCCATCGTTGTTAACTATTTTTACGCCGCAGGACAGTTTAGTGAAATCCCGTTGTAAAGCTATGTTAAAGAAGTTAAATCAAAAGAAACGAACGTATAGCAAAATCGCAAGCCCAACTGGTGAGCAAATGCGAAAAGTTGTAGTCCATGAAGTTGAAGGTTCAGTGGTATTGCCTCCTAGAACGCTCACTTTGAAACCCGTTTCGAAACAGGAAATTGCACAACTGAAGGATAAAGGGAAGTTGAAATTATTTCGATTCGAAAATCAGGAAGATGGAACGGGTTTGGTCAAAACGGTCGTGAAGAAAGTGGAGGAGCCAGTGCCATCCACTTCGCAATCGGATAATATAGCTAATTTGCTGGATGATTTAATATTTAACGATTTCGAGGGAGACGATGAGGAGGCTGATTTAAGGAAGCTACAAAAAGTTGTGGAGTTAGGATCTAGTAGTAATGATTTATGAGAAAATAAAAATATTTTTTTGGAGCTAACATGACTTTAAATCTTTTGAAATCCTGTGCAATTAAATAATCGGTTGTTCAAAATTTTGGGCAAGATTATTAAGCAAATAAATCGCAGTACTTTGACTAAACGAAATGAATTTTTAAGTAGGCGTTGTAATAAATTTTGACGTGACAAATCCTTTCCGAAAATTAAATCGAAACTAAATTCAACGTAAATTATGTTTGTGTAAATAAAATGCAATATGGCAAATTGTTGGACACATCAGGACACCAAAGAGTTCCTCGCCTCTCTAAAAAATCAATATGAACAAAACAACGCAAATCTAAAAGGCCAGGAACACGACTTGCAACAAAGAATTTCGGCAATGGAATCAATGATGACCTCCAGTCAGACTTGCTGCTGCCGAGCAGCCTCTTCCACTATCAGCACTTCAGAATCACAGAGTCAATCGTTTATTGCAGACGACGCGATGACGATACCAAAGGTATTTACCAATCGAGAGATTGTGCAAAAAATTGAGTGTAGTAATAAGGAAACTAATGCGGTGCCTACGACTTTTTTGCAAAAAGTAATGGACAATGCTAAATCAATTTTGTCCATCACTTGTAATAAAGCAGCAACTAAAGTTGCTAATGAGAAACCCACTGTATTGTACAACAGAGGCGACAGCAGCAAATGTTCCTGCTTACTAGTCGAGGAATCTCAAAAATCTAACAACACAACCGATAAGGAAGTTTTTGAGTGCCAAATGTCTTATTCCGCAATTAATAACTCAAAAACTTGCACGTGTTGCGCTTGTCCGCCAAAAAAAGATAATCAAGCCACCAGTTATGTAACTTTCACTGCCTCCACCAGCAAAGTAGACAATAGCTCCAAAAAATCTTGCAAAGAGATGCAGATGGATCTTACCAGCATGAATCTAGTTAAGCCTCTTAGTAAAGATGTGGCTGCAAAATCAACCAAAATGTCAAGTTGCATTTGTAGCACTAAGACAAACCAAACTGATCAAGTTGATCCAAGAAAAGCCGACTCCGTAAAATCAATTTCATCGGATAAATTGGAATATATGAAAACGTTGACTGATTTGGGGATGAAAGAGAAGCAAATGAAATCGCAAATACAAGACTTACAAACTCGCGAAAAGACCTACAAAGAGTTGTTGCAGAATTTCGAACAGCGCATTGGAACGCAAAAAAATATGACTTGCCCGTGTGTGACTCCAAGTAACAACAACAATATGATCCAAGACGAATTAACTAAAATCAGTAACGAATTGAAGCTGGAGAACAAATGTCTTAAGAGCGAACTAATCGAGATGAAAATGGATTTAAAGCATTGCTTAGATCGAATTGAGGGGCCAATGCAACATAAATTGGAAACGGAAAAGTGCAAATGCATGCAACTCAAGCAAGAATTGAACCAAGCTTCGCAAAGTATGGTCGTAAATCAAGATACGTACCAAAGAGAAATGAATTCGTTGAAGATGCAACTGTGTATGGCTTGCTCGAACATGCAAGAACTAAACTCCATAAATGCGCGATTGAAGAATGAATTGAAAAGTCTCGATTGCATGTGCGCTAAATTAGAAGACGATTTGGTTAAACAAAAAGTGAACGAAGCGGAAACTTTGAGATTGTTAACCAAAAGAACTGGAGGTCCGCTGGATGATCTTTTTGCTACTGTTCCTAGTAAACCTCCGTTGAAACCTGCAGTTGTCCAAGAACGGGCTTCAAAGGAAGAACCGTTTAAATGCGACGAGAACCTTCACGTAATTGCAAGGAAGCTCAGTAAAACTTTGAGAGAAAGTGCTCCATGTGAAGAATGCGCTAAATTGCCCGCAGAATTAGCAGGAGCAGCTAAATGTATTAAGGAGCTAACGGACATGGTAATAAGTAGAAAGACACCGGTTGAAAAAATTAGTGGCTACACGCAAATGAAGGACTTGAAAGATTGCTGTTGCCAATCGCTTCCAATAACTGGTGAAGGCGCTTGCCAATGTGATGAACGAAGAGATGCTGGTGCTGGTGGAGGTTCCAAAAGGGAACTTTTTGTGCCACTTGTTGATAAGCTAAGCAGTCAAGTTCCGGATCCAAGAACTGGCACCTCTTATGAATCAGCCAAAGAACAACTTACTAGTGTTGAGCAGAAATCAAGCAAGGTTTCCGAGAGGGAAGTTGAAATTGTGCCTACAGATAAATTGTCGTCTGCACCTTGTAGTGTTACTGGAGGTGTAACAGAAGTACCTTGCTTGGATAAAGGGATTCCTTGCAAAACTCAATCGTACTTATCGGGAGTAACAACTTTGGATTCTAGTTCAAAAATGGGTCCTCAAACCATGTCAGAAGTAAAGTCGGATATTTTGAATGATGGACCGTCCGCGGGTATGAAGTCTAATATAAGTTCGCACTCAAAAATGCCGGGTAAAGTTAGTTATAAGAAATCTGACGAGAGCAAGGATGAGTCGAAAACAACTACGGCTGAAGAAGATGATTATAATTATACACATGGAACAGATCAAATTGTGGACCCGGAGTCTATGGAAGCAAAAGAATTAGCGTCCCAAAAATCCGATCAATTTAATTTTCTGTCCACAGTGAATAACGCAGATGGAACTTTATTAAAATCTGCGCTTGTAAATCCAAAAATAGATGATTCCAATTTTCCATATGAATTGAACACGAAGGTAGAAATACTCGATCGACCACCAGATGGTTTACATGTTACTACAGTGATTACGGGTTCCGGTACTTTGGAAGTTATCACTGAAGGACCGCCTGGATTAATTGAGACTACATTAACGTTCACTGAAGATGGAAATATTGAAGTTTTCACGGAATTGACCGAATATAAAGATGGGGAAAGTAATCGAACCAGTTCTAAAATTACGGCTAAAGACACGCATTCAAAGTGTAGTAAAACTCCATATGATGTAACGTCTGGTACTGAATCTTCGAATGTTGCCAAACAGATTTCATTCGAAGTGAAAACTCCAGTTGATGAAACTGGAGAAAAAGCTTCGATGTTAACAGGTAATTGTATTAATTAGTTTGGAATAATTAGTAGATTATTAAACCTTGTTCTTCCAGGAGTAACTGTAGCCTCTGATTTATCGACAACTCCGAGTATTCGTAGTAAAGTAACACCGGACATCAGTTCTCATGAAAGCGAATTTTATCCAAAAGAAATTTTGAGAGAATTTGAGATTAGTGAAACAAAGTATGATGACACTTTTGATGCGGAAGGAGGAATGGTTTTTGATCGCGGTGTTAAAGAAATTTCAAGAGTTTTTGAAATATCAGAAGTAACTTCTTTGGAAAAACCAATGAGTGGGGAAAAAAGTATAGAAAAAGTAGTCGAAACTGTGATAATAGATTCTGGGAACGTTTTATTAAACGATGTTTTAATAGAAACTAAAAAGTTATATCCGGTTGTCACCCTAATAGAGAGTGGAAGGGACATGGCTCGGGACGTGGTTAGTTTTAAGTCTACGGAAATAGAATCTTCAGAAGTTCAACCACCACAAGAATTTGTACATGAAGAAGAAATTGTTCCAACAATTGATCAATCATCATCTTTAGCTCATCATATTATAAGTAAAAAAGCAGCTGAAGCTAGATCAATGGAAGTGACTCCAAAAACTATTAGCCAGCCAATCGTAAAAGAAGATTCAGTTGCTGCTGCAGTAAGTGAAGTATCTAAAAAGGCGTCACCAATTAAAAAGCCAAGTCCAGTAATTTCAACGGTTGAATATGCAAAACCATCAACAGCACCTTCTGAAATTGCCAGCAAAGAGGCAGTACAAAAGAGACTCTCGGATGCTGTGGCAGCACCAATTCTAAAAGAGCATGTAAGATTATCTGGTGCAATAGAACCAATGATTTCCAAAGCAGCTAGCCATTATTCTGGAAAAGATGCAATGGAAGCGAGGCATTCAGATATTGTTCCAGTACCAATTCTAAAAAAGCCTGCATCATTACCAGATGCAATAGAACCAACTACTTCCAAAGCAGCTGCTCAACATTTCGAAGAAGAGCCAGCTACTGCACAAGCAATTGAACCTGCTAGTTCAAAAGTTCACAAAGATGCCTTATCTACCGAACCATCAATTTCAGTTGACAAAACCAAGCAGATTGAATCCGTTACAACGTCAAGTAAAAAAGCGCTTGAAATTGAAATTGACGTTCATGCAAAAAGAGATTCTTCTATAATCGTGATAGACGATACCATTGATTCACAAGTAATCGAAATACTATCATCTACAGAATTGAAGACTCAAAAATTAAATGAAGAATTGTTGAGGAAGCAATTGGAAGCAGCAGCACCCACAGCATCAGGTCATATACAACTCAAAGAATATACAGAGCTTAAACAGTTCTCTGTTGAAGCACCAACTCAGATTGAATTTGCAAGCCATACAAGAAGTCCAAAACCAGCTACCGATTCTCTGAACAACTTAATTGGTGCTGCAGCAAGTATAACAGTAACAGAATCAGCTGTTGAAGATTTAATTGAGCCAGTCACCCCCAAATCTGTTTCTGGCTTGGAAATTGTAGAGCCACAAGAATTTGCTAAACAAGTGGAACCTACAACTGATATTTCACAATTTGAAAGTGAAGTCACGATTGAAGCCACAGCTGAAGAATGGCCTCTACAAATTGAAAGCCTTCATGCAACAGAGCAAGTAGAAGAATCTGTTATTGTAAAAGTGATTGATCCTCTTGAATCACAAACGCAGAAAACTGAATCAAAAGAGTGCGCTGCAGTAGAATCTTTGAGAAAGCAAGCTGTGGAACGTCAGACAAAAGAGTGTCAATGTCAATCACCATCATTAAAAATATGTATATGTTGTGAATGTAAAAAAATCATGGGGCTCAAAACTTCTGATGCTGCATTGATAAGTTCAGGTGATATCCAGCGCAAACCCAGTTCACAACTTAAGTTAATGAGCAAAATCACTGAGGAGCCCGAACAAGCTGAACCTGATACAAAATTACCAAGTTTACCTAAAGTGGCAGATACTGAATCAAAATTGCAAGTGCGCAGTTTGGATAAAGTTTCAACTAGAGCTGAAATTGATAAAGAGTTGAGGCAGCATATTGAAGATCAGGAAGCTGAGAAATTCCTGTCTGCGCGTGAAAGTTTAACATCAAAAGAAGAAGACTTAATTGGCGAGGAAGTTGAAGTACCTGAAGTAAAACCAAAAACGTCGCCTCATTCAATTTCATGCAGTTGCATTCAATGTGTATGTCCTAGCAGACTAATAAAATCCCAACAAAGCGAAACTAAAAAAGTGGAAGTTGTAGAAGAAGAAATAATTCCTCAAACTGTTACACCAACTTATAAAGAACCAGCAGAGGTGAAATCCTTGGAAAGTATGCCACAAGCGTTGTCAACTCATTCGGAGAAAACTAAAGAAGATGTTGCTGCTGTTCAAGATTTAGAACAAGAAGAAGCAGTTGTATCAACTGAGAAGTTACCGCCGGTAGAATCCATAAAAAGTGTTCCTCCAAGAATTTTGTCATTTTATTCAGAAAAATGCACCTGCCCAGAATGTGTTTGTCCTAGTAGATTAGTTGAGCGTCGCACTAGCCAAACTGTAGAAGCCGTTAAAGCAGAAGAACAAGAAGAAATAGTACCATTGGTAAGGTCTGTTAGAGAAGTACCAGTAGTCACCTCTAAGAAAAGTTTGCCGAAACCATCAGCTGAATTGGCAACGTGCATTTGCCCAGAAAAGATTTGCCCTGCTAAATTAAGCATAACTAAAGAACCCTCAGTTAAGTCCACTGAAAAAGTACCACCAACAGAATCTAAGAAAAGCTTTCCAAAAGAGTTTCATTCAATTTCATGCACTTGCGTAGATTGTGTTTGTCCTGGTAAGTCAGTTGCTTCTCAAAGAAGCAAAACTAAACCACATGAAGCCGCTGAAAGAGTAGAGGATGTAGAAAAAGAATTAATAAGGCAGCCCGTTGTTGAATCGAAGAAAAGTTTGCCGAAAGAGTTTCCTCATTCAATTTCATGCACTTGCGTAGATTGTGTTTGTACTGGTAAGTCAGTTCATTCTCAAAGAAGCAAAGCCAAACCAGATGAAGTTGCTAGCAGAGTAGAGGCTGCAGAAGAAGAATTAATAAAACAACCAGAAGTCAAGCCGCTGAGAAGTTTTCCGAAAGACTCTTCTCATTCAATTACCTGCAGCTGTGTAGATTGTGTTTGTCCTGGTAAGTCAGTTCATTCTCAAAGAAGCAAAACTAAACCAGATGAAGTTGCTAGGAGAGTTGAGGCTGCAGAAGAAGAATTAATAAAACATCCAGTAGTCAAGCCGCTGAGAAGTTTTCTGAAAGACTCTTCTCATTCAATAAAATGCAGCTGCATCGATTGTGTTTGTCCTGACCAATCAGCTATGTCTCTAAGAAGCAAAACTAAACCGGATGAAACTTCTGTACCAAGAGAAGACGTACAAGAAGAACTAATAGAGCAGGAAGTAATAACAAAGAAAAGTTCTTCCGAAGAGTCTTATCATTCAATAAAATGTAGCTGCATAAATTGTGTTTGTCCTGGCAAATCACTTGAAAGTCAAAAAAGCAAAACTGAACCAGGTGTTCCTGTCGTTAAAGATAAGGAAGTTGAGGAAGGAATGGAACAAGCCTTAACGCAATCCGAGAGAAGTTTACCAAAAACTATTTCAACTCGTTTAGGTGAAGAAATGGTAGAACCAGTAACACAATCTAAGGAAAGTTTACCAAAAACTGTTCCAATACATTTAGAAGGTGAAGAAACCGAGGAAGAAATGGAACAAGCAATAATCCATTCTAAAGGAAGTTTACCCAAAACTATACCAACTCGTTTAGAAGGTGAAGAAAAGAAAGAAACAGTAACACCATCTAAGAGAAGTCTACCAAAAACAGTCCCAGGACATATAGAAGAGGAAGAAATCGAGGAAGAAACGGAACAACAAGTTACACAAACTAAGAGAAGTTTACCAAAAACTATTTCAATTCATTCAGAAGCTCAAAAGAGTGAAACTAAGAAACAGCTATCGGATGCTAAATTACCACAACAGAAAGAAATAGACCAGAGAGTTCAGTCAGCCGATAAGGTACCAATTGCGAAATCCGGGAAAGGTTTATTAAAAATATCCACGCACTCAGTTAAATGCAAATGCAATTGCCCAATATGTATTTGTCCATCAGATAAGTCCAGCAAAACTATGCAATCAGATGTACCTGTTAAAATGGGTGATGCAGCTACGGGTAAACCCAGTTTTAAATCTAAAGAAAAATTACCAAAAACATTTTCAATTGGAACTGAGTGCAGTTGCATAAAATGTACTTGTCCTGGAAGATCAATTGAATCTCAAACAAGTAGAATCAAAAAGGACCAATCAGTGAAAGGTCCTTCTCAAAACCAACTAGAACCAGAAGATGAAGCGGAAATATCAGTCACATCGCAAACTAGTGAAATTATTAGGAAGGTATCAAAATCGAAAACTACTGAAAAGGATGTATATAGCCAATCTCAAATGACTAAAATGGAGACTAAACAATTAACTGATAAGTTGATGAAAGCGATTCCATCACAAGCTAGCGGTGATGGCATAGTCCTGCCTAAGAGTACTAGTAAAAAAACACCAAGTCTCTCTGACAATGTGAAGAAGTCGAAATCTGAAATGTCTCCTATTGCTTCGAAGACCAAATCAGGACCTCGCTCATATTCTGAAGCAGTAGAACAAGTTCCTTCAAAGCTTCCCAAAAAGAAACGGCATCCTGGTATAGATAAAGTAAAGTGCGATTGTCCAGGGATTTGTCCATGCGTTGTTTGTTCACCGGAAGTATTGGAAATGAGGAAAAAATTGGCAGCTAGAGATAAGCGACCTGAAATTAAGCCAACCAGTTATAAAGTGAAATGCTGTTGTGGTCCTTATGAAAGAAAAACTTATTGTAAATGTGCGCCTTCTTGTGGAATATGCCAGGGTCAGAAAATAGATAAAGGCCATTCTAAAGATGAAATATTGTTAGGAAAAGTTAGTTTAACTGGTAGTAAAACAAGCAGAGAGGTAATCACGCCACCGACAAGAGTCTCGAATCCTAGTAATTGCGATTGTGATGTCTGCAAATGTGGTGCATCTCTAATTGATATGGTGATACGGGGCCAGAAACCAAATTCAAAACGATTTTTAACTGATCATCCAGAGACTTGTGAGTGTGTAGACTGTTTGTGCTTACCAAGAACAATTGAAGAAATTGCACAAATGAAAGAGTTTCCAACAATCCACGATAAGAAGCAGATTTATCAAGTGCACTCAGTTAAATGCGGTTGTATTAATGCCATAAATGCGAAAAAGTATGCAGAACGATCGAAAATACCCATACCAATACCATCAACTACAGGTTCAATGAGACAAGCTAAAGATACCACGCGACATCCACTAAGTTGTGATTGTGCTGTGTGCAAATGTGATCCGTGCCTGGATCCTAAGAAGACTAAACTGCCAATAACTTCGCAAATAGCTTGTTGTTGTGCTGATTGCAAATGTGAAAATTGCCCTGTTCATGCACTAGTAGCAGCCCTCAAAGCACAAGAAGTTCCAATTTCGGTTGTACCGTCTACTGCAATAGGGGCAACTAAAAGCGGTGCCATAAGTGCTAAAAGTGCTGTAAGTGCTAAAGATGTATCTGGTGTTCCATCTGATTGCTGTTGTGAAGTGTGTCTTTGTCCTGGAACTTTAGCCAAATTAGCTAAGCAGCCGGAAGTAGAACCAACCAGATCGCAAATTCCTGTTAGTCCCAGTAAGAATATTACTTTTCAAGATGAAGTTCCAATTGATGCGGATTGTGTTTGTGTTCAATGTGTTTGTCCAATGACGCTCAAGAAGCAGATGTTGGAGAAACCATCCGTCCAAATGAAGCCTTCCGAGCATGCTTCTGAGCATCCTTCCGTCCATCCGTCCGAGCACCCTTCTACTCATCCTTCTGAGCATGCTTCCACACATCCATCCGAACATCCGTCTACTCATGCTTCCGAGCATCCGTCTACTCATCCTTCCGAACATCCTATTAATTGCACTTGTGCGCAATGTCTGTGTCCAAGTCGAGAAAGGGAAATTAAAGGAATACTCACTGAAACGGTTTCAGCTCAGGGAGTGCCAAAAACGGTCTCAGCTCAGGGAGTGCCACAAACAAATTTAACTTGCGCTTGCAATCCATGCTTATGTGATTTCTGTCCGTATCTTCAAAATGTAGCAGGAATTCCACAATTACCAAGCCAGCAGGATGTTCAACAGCAAGCAATCAGAATGGAAACTTTTATAAAAGGTGAGGTAATGGCATGTGATTGTGTCGAATGTGCTTGTGATCCGTGCGCTGATACAAATATGAAGGCGCCTTCGTTGCATTTACCGTGCGATTGTACACTTTGCGATTGTCCTGAATGTCCGGATAAAAATTTTGTTAGGCCAGGAGAAAGCCAGCCACTCGGCCAGCCAGCTACCCAGGTAGTACCTTGTGATTGCCAACCAGAATGTACTTGTGATGTTTGTGCGGATCCTAACGTCCAAAAAGGAATCCCCCAGTCGCCTGTTGAACATCCAGCAAACTGTGATTGCGAAGTATGCCAATGTTTGGGAGATGCTACATCGCAAATTGGAGAGAATATATCTGTGGCACCGTCGGCTCATCCTGAAGAATGTGTTTGCAAGGAATGCGTTTGTGTAAACAAACAGAAGTCAGTTAGAAGCGGAGTACATTTACCCAATGATGAGCTGTGCGCTTGTGTATCTTGTCTTTGTATTGATTGTGTTCTACCAGAAGGAGCACGGACGAAGGATCATAAAATACAAGATATTGGAATGTCAAAAACTGCAAGTGCGATAACTGGAAAAGAAAGTAACAAGAATGTGAGTATTCTGGAAAAAGTGAGCACTTATCATAGTGCATTGGATGTGATACCAGATCAGGCAGGTGATCAATGTCCATGTGATGATTGTGACTGCGTGGATTGCCTTAAGAAGAAAAACTTACCACTCCATGATGACACTTGTAAATGTGATACCTGCTTATGCGGTGAATGTAAAAAGAAGAAAGGAGGAAAAGTGATGATTTCTCAAAACGTTAGTAGGATCAATGCAGTACCAAGTGCGGTGCCCAGTGCCAAGTCACAGCAATCGAAAGCTGGTGATGAATGTAAATGCGATCCTTGTTTATGTACAGACTGCTATACGAAGAAGCGAACACAGAAACATGCCGATGATTGTAAATGTATTAAATGTACATGTGAAAAATGTTTGAAGATGATCTCTTCGCCGGAAGGCGAACCACATATGGATAAAGTGGCTTTAACCGTTTCGTTCCATGATGAACCCCATCCTGAAAGTTGCGTTTGTAAGGAATGTGAGTGCAATTATTGCGTGGATGAGACAAAACAGAAGTCAAAGCACCGAATTGAAGGTGAAAAAGAAGAATGTCTAATATCCACTACGGAATCTAAATATTGTTCTTGTCTGTTGTGTGCTTGTGATGTTTGTTCGAAGAAGGTCAGCAAACAAACGCTTCCAGTAGTTAAAAGTGGAGTGATCCAAGGAAAAGAGTCAACACATTCGAAAAGCTGCATTTGTACGGTTTGCGTGTGTCCAATTGAAGGTGGAGATGTCTCAGCGAAGCCATCATCTCAACATCCACCGCAATGCGATTGTAAGATATGCCAATGTGTGCCGGCAGACGTTGATCAAAAAGCGAGTCAAAAGATTAGCAAACAAGTGATGTCCAAACAAAGTGTACCAATACAGCAGTCCAAACAGCAAGTGGAATGCCCTTGTGTGATTTGTACTTGTCCGCCTGAATCAGCTGCGCAATCTAGACAACGAGTGGAATGCACATGCGGCGAGATTTGTACTTGTCCAGTAGAACCAATAATAGATCAACCAATCTATGTACCAGAAGTACTGATGACGAGTCATGTGGACCAGTGCACTTGCGATATTTGTGTATGTGCAAATCAACCGAAAGCTGTCGAATCAAGAGCAAGACCGCAGGATGCAAGATCAATGGAGCAGGGACCAGAAATAATGGCTACAGCTCCATCCTATAAATCAATGCAGCAGGGACCAGAAATAATTGCTACAGCTCCATCCTATAAATCAATGCAGCGGGGACCGGAAATATTGGCTACAGCTCCATCCTATAAATCAATGCAACGAGGCCCAGAAATAATGTCTACAGCTCCATCCCATCAAACAATGCAGCAGAGATCAGCAATGATGGCTGCAGCTTCATCCCATCAAAGACCAGATGAACGTGGTGAAAACTTTTTTGAAACTGCTCGTCAAGATCCTTGTATGAAATCGGATTGTTTTATTTGTGCTGATGAAAAGGGTAAAATGGGAGTCACCTTTTCTCATCCTGGAGCACCAATACAGCAGTCTCGACAGCAGTTGTCAAAGATATCTTCTAAAGAAGCGCCATTCTTCGAGATACCAATAGCAAAACCATGTGATTGTAGCACTTGCGAGTGTATTAATTGCACTACTAAAGGTCGGATTGCAATACCAAGGGTGGTGTCACAATCTCCTCAAGCATTTGCAAGTCAGCAACAAATTCAACAAGCTATTGCTAGCCAACAACAGGTTCAACAAGGTATTGCTAGCCAGCAACAAGTTCAACAAGCTATTGCTAGCCAGCAACAAGTTCAACAAGCTATTGCTAGCCAACAACAAGTTATTGCTAGCCAGCAACAAATTCAACAAGCTATTGCTAGCCAGCAACAGGTTCAACAAAGTTTCCCAGATGTTAATAGAGCACAACAAATAGAAATACAATCTCGAACGATGCAGCAAACTATGTCTAAAGTAGTATCAATAAGAGAAGTTGAAGTAGAATATGCTCCCTCATCCGAAGCAATGCAGCAAGCCCCTTCTAAAATTGTAAGTGAAAGGGGAGAAAAGTTGCATTGCAATTGTCCGACTTGTGTATGCGATGCGTGTCCTGCAGACCATATCCTTAGATCTGCAAAACCACCAATGAAGCAAGCTCTTTCTAAAATAGAATCTATAAGAGAAGTTGAATTAGCTGCAACTCCTGACGTAATGAAACAAGCCTCTTCTAAACATGTAACTGAAAGTAGGGGAGGAAAGGTGCATTGCGATTGTCCGACTTGTAAATGCGATGATTGTCCTGCAGATAATACTCCTGTGGGTGTGAATAAAGCAAGACCAAATGCTCCACCCGACTTTACTAGAACTCCAGGATGTAAGTGTCCTGCAGGTCCCGGTGGCCAACCTGGATTGCCAAAAGAATCCCAAACCACATTGGTTGATGTTCGCGAAATGGATAATGCGACTTTGCAGAAGAAAATTGTGAGTAACACTAAAGAAAATTGTCAGTGTCGTGATGAAATCCAGGAGATTTTGCGGACATTAAATAAAATCAAGTGTTCTTGTAAGGAAGCTGAACTGAGATCAGTAGAAAGTCATGGAGTTACGAAACAAGCTTCCGAGTTTAATGAGACTATGTCGGGGATGAAGATGGCATTGGGACATCTTCGAGAAAAATGCAAGGCGAAAGATAAATTGATTAAAGTGATGACGCACGAGTTAAGTTCTAGATCTAGTCCTTCAGTTCCGAGTAAGCTGTATGATGTTCTTAGTGACAATGCTTCAATGGTGCCAGATTATGATAAAGCCAGTGATGTCGCATCATTGGCGAAGAAAGATTCGTCTTACAAGCACCGACATCGAAAAGACCAGATGAAGAGAACTACTAGCAAACATAAGTCTAGATCGCGCAGTAAAGGTAAAAGTTGCACCTGTGCCAAAAATAAGGGATCTTCTGGGTCTAGAGGTCGAGATGGTGGAGCTAAAGTGAACTTGAAAGGATTTGAAATTATGGATATACGCAAAATAACGGACGATAGCATAATAGTGAAATGGAAGCCGCCTCAGACTAATTTAGTGATTGGGTATGATATTTTTGTGAATGGTGTGAACCAATCCAAGGTGCTAAGTGGAGGAAGAACGAATGCTATGCTTCACGGTTTGGATTTGAATAAAACTTTGCAGCTTACGATATATGCTATTACGAAACGAGGACGATGTGAACCACCTGCTATTGCCATTTACGAAATTTAATAATAACAATTTGTAACAATATTAATAAAAAGCTTTAATTCAAATTTGCCGCTTATTATGATTCGTTATACGTTTTGGTAGTAGATGTCGCGCAGGTAGTAATTTTTGATTACGTGCGCTAATGTTATTATTAATTATAATTTAATAATAAACTAAATGAGATTTTAGTGCAGAGTTTTCCGTTCCGGCCTACTATCTAACTTTATAATTAGATCTTAAAGAATAATATACCATTAAACGCATTGATGTATACAGGCCTTAAGTCTTAACTAGCCGCGAGACTGCCGTAACCGTGTATTAGAATTTAGAATCATAGAATTTAAAATTGTATCAGTGGTTTTTGTAGCTTGCAATTGCAAACTACATTTGTAGGTAACATGTTAAACACAAACTGATCTTACATAGAAACAATTAACAAATAATGAACTTACCCAAATCCAACTAAACCAAGTCCAAATCCAAAAGTTTGAAATAATTCTTTACTCCAAGTTGCTTGTTTCACTTCACTTTCACCCATTCACACAAAATTTATATTTACTTCTCTCCACCGTAGAGGAAGTAATGTAACTTATTATTAAACACACTAATAGGACTCTCAGCACTATTTCAAAAAAATCGAACAAACTTGCGCCTTCACTATTCACTAACACAAAGCACACTTTTTACATTTATTTCTCTCTGTCTCGAACCCGTAGGGCAAAGTAAGGTTTATTTATTATTAAATGAAGGATTATACCCGTACAATTAAAAAATGAATTTAGGAGCAACACAAACTGATCCACAAAAAAACGGCAACTGATGGTTCCAAGTGCTGCCACCTCTATTTACAGCTTTTTCAAAAACAACAAAAAAATCCCTAAATTGAGAAATTTAAAATGCAATTTATTTATAAAATTCTAAATAAACATTACATAACACTCCTAATTGGCATTAGTGAAACTTTAAACAAGCAAATACAAGTCATAATTAATATTTTGAAAATTTAAACATGGTACTAGGTTTTGGTAATAGATGTCGCGCAGATAGTAATTAATTATGGTGTATGTTTGGTTGCGTGTGCTACAGATGCTCCTTTATTAAAATAAAAGGTTTTAAGCAATAGCAATTATTTTCGTAATTATAATAATAGATAGTGGTTCTAGTAAAATCTATTTAAGTGCTGTCATATTTTTAGTAAGAGTTCAGCTACGATTTGCTAGAAATAAAAATAAGTTTCGTTGTCAGTTTGACAGCTGATTAAATGGACGTGTGTTTACAATTATTTATTGGACCTTAGACGATTTAGGGAATTAAGCTAGTATTTATGTGAGTACTTAGTGGTTACCTTAGGAATTAATCTATTAATTGCCTTCATTGTTGCAGATGAGTGGGAATTGCACGAAGTGCAATATTTATTTCTAGTATGACATTTCACTTGTTTCAAGCTATTTTTAGCTCATACATTTAGATTTAATTTTAAATCTTATCAAAACAATAAGGACCTACATCAACCACTATCACGATGAACATAAAAAGATCAGTTTTCAACGAAATCTACAACAGATCGTACACGAGCAGAGCACACAACTTGGGCAACGTAACCAAAGGTAGCTAAAAATTCAACCACAAATCGCAAACATTCTCATTGTTTCTTTATGTAGATGATCCGAGTTTCGTACAACGTTTAGGGCTGCTCCATGCCCTACCCATTCATAACGGCTGTGTCAATACGATTTGTTGGAACGAAAGTGGCGAATACATTTTGTCAGGATCCGACGATCAAAGTTTAGTTGTAACGAATGGCTACACTTACAAAGTGGAAGCCAATTACTGTACTAGTCATCATGCTAATATATTCAGCGCTAAGTTTCTGCCTTGCTCCGGCGATAAGCAAATTATTTCTTGCTCCGGAGATGGCATCATTCTGCATACAGGTAATTCTTTGAAATTTGTTTGGAATTGCGGTTATTTGTAAGTTTGAACAGATTTGAGCCGTCCCCACGACACATTCAACAACCAATTCAATTGCCATGGCGGTACCACCACGTACGAGGTAATAACCATACCGAAGGACCCAAATTCGTTTATGAGTTGTGGTGAAGACGGTACGGTTCGTTGGTTTGATTTACGAGTCAAGTCCAGGCATAATTTCACATTTCAGTAAACACAAATTACTTATTGATTATCAACTTTCAAATTCTAGTTGTCAGAAACAGCGATGCAAAGATGATATTTTGGTGTCGTGCCAAAGAGCTGTTACTGCATTAGCTGTTAGTCCAACAGCGCCAAATCAATTGGCTGTTGGTTGTGCTGATTCGACGGTGCGGTTGTACGATCGGCGATTTGTCAACTCACAAATGGAAGGTATTGTTCGGATTTTAATTAAATTATGGTTGGTAATTTATTTTTGTAATTTAGCTAATCCATTCTGTACGTTCATCGCTCCGCATTTCGATGATAATAAGCATTATCGAATTACTTCGTTGAGTTATAGTCAGGATGGACAGGAAATGCTAGTCAGCTATTCGTCAGAATATTTATATTTATTTAACATAAATGTGAGTAAAAATTATTTAATTATAAATTATGCAACCAGACATACACATGTTGGCCACGCCCTTTTTGGGATTTTATGCGACTAGTGAGAATGGAAGTAACTAAAAATGTTTGAGGCATTTAATTGGATACTTTTTGCCTCCAAAATTATTATTAATTAATTATTACTATTTTTTTTTAAAAAAATAATTAAATTTTGATTTTTATAAAAAAAATTGTTATTAAAATCTATTGCAGGATAACCATACTAAAGAACTAAAGAAAACCCCAACGAAGAAACTATCCCCTTGGGACAAATTAAAAGCAGCCACCGTGAAACAAGAGCGAATATCTCCACTTCCGGTGCGCCGGTTACGATTGCGTGGCGATTGGTCGGACACCGGACCGGATGCTAGGCCTGAACGAGATAGGTCGACCACAGTCAGTAAGTGAAATCAATTTCTAATATACATTCTTCCTATTCAATCTAGAATTTCAATATCTTTGCGATATATAAATATAAATGTTTCGGATAAAGTCAGTTTACACCTCTAGGTATTGGACAAGCTAGACCTCAATTGCAACCGACTTTAATGCAACGCATGACGGACGTTTTATCGCGCATGCTCAATGATCCGATGACGCGAGCGGCGTTGAGTGCCGGAGGTGAAGATTCGGTTCATTCCGATGCGACGAGAGGTACCGAAGCGGGCATTCAGGTAGTTCCGAATGAAAGCATGGAAACTGACCAGGTTGTGGCGACTAATGCGGCCATTGTCAGGTAGGATTCTCTATTTTTACGAATTGTTAGTTTATTAGAGGGTCGGATTTTTTAAACGATTGTTGATTTAGTGAGCAAGAACAAGCAGCGAGTGAATCGCCGAATGAAACCACACAGCAATCAGGTATAACAAGCCATTTGCACAGTCAATTGACTACTTTGAGGAATTTAAGAGAAGGTTTTATAGTCCATCATGGATCAGAACCTTCAGTTAGTTTCCGCTTTTCGCATCAAAGTACATCGAATTCTACAATCAGCTTGCGAGTAGTCGACGAGGTCAATAATACCATTGAAGACAATGGTGAATATACAGTGCCTTCCACATCCGAAGATATCGAAAATGTAAAATTAAATCCCGATTGTAAATTTTTGCTTATTTCATTTTGTGCAGAACGACGTTGAATTCGATTACGGCGATGATAAAGAAGATAAGTACATAAGTAGCGAACCTGCAGGCATCAAGCCGAATTCGTACGAAGCGCAAATGAAGATGAAGTATGTGGGACATCGGAATGCAAGGTACAAAATTGATTTGCTTTCGTTCCTTTTGATTCGAAATTCTATTTCTAGAACCATGATTAAAGAGGCCACTTTTTGGGGCAACGATTACGTGATGTCTGGTTCGGATTGCGGTCACGTTTTCATTTGGAACAAGCACACGTCTGATGTGAAAATGCTGCTGCAAGCCGATCATCATGTGGTGAATTGCCTTCAACCGCATCCAACTTTGCCGATTCTAGCGACAAGTGGCATCGACCATGACGTTAAATTGTGGGCTCCGGTTTTGGAAGAGCCAACGTTCGATTTGCACGCAGCGAAAGATGTAAATACTAAACGCTTCTTTTAAATTGATTTTCTTTTCGCTGTACACACCACGTGCTACTAATTTAGAGTACTTAGTTTTGATTTGTTTTGAAAGCACGCCGCTGGCTTTTTCCAATTGTAATCTGACGTATTTTTTAGTTAACCAATCGAAATGCTATTATGTTGGAGGAAACTAGAGACACTATAACAGTACCTGCTACTTTTATGATAAACATGTTAGCACGCATTATGAATCAAGTAGATTAAAAACCATGTAAGATATTTGCATTTTTTTTTTGTTTCTTAACAGGTCATATCGCTTTCGAAATATGCTTTCGCTTCGTTTTCAAATTGATTTTAAGGCGGCTGTATTAAAAAAAATTAACTGATTTGTTGATGGATAACTTTTTAATTCCAGTTGATGAGTCGCAATGCAGTTATGTTAGAAGAGACCAAAGACACTATAACAGTGCCAGCGACGTTCATGATTCGAATGTTGTCTTGTCTCAATCAAATTCGTCGTGAGGGTCGTGTAAGGAATAGACGGAACACTGAGGAGTCGTAACTTTACACGAAAAAAAAATTATAGTATTGTTTGTTATTGACTGAAATATTTGTTTGTTCTAAAAAGTAGTTTATGTATATATCTATATGTATTTGCAATAATTCTTTGTTATTTTTGGGGAGTGTTTCTTCAAAAAAAAATAGTCACGTTTTATTTTCACTTATTAGAAAACTATTTTTGTATGAAAGTAAAGCCCGATTATAACCGGACGAGTGAAATACTTGTTTAAAAATTGTTAATGTTTGGTATTTTTTTTTAATTTGGATTAATTACAGTCGTTTTTGATTTATGTTTGTCTTTTATTCTAACAAATGCAACAATATACATAACACACTTTCAAACCGTGGCACAATATTATATAGTACGGACAATTTCCTATCACTCTTCAAGATTCGAATTGCTTGATACAATATCACTAAAATTCAACAAGTATCACACTTTTATAGAATATAGAAGTTCTTTAGGTGTAGCCTAAAACAAGTGCCGATAGTAATAAAATTTAATTTCTCTCTAAAACTCAAGGGTCATGGAATTTAGTTGCAATGTGGTTTTGTGATCTACTTCCAAACTGACTAACTACATTTAAATAATCACAAAGATAGGGATTGAGAGCGTTTATTGTCAAATACCCTTTAGAATTAAACTAAAATATATTTGAGCTATTTTTTCCTAAGCAATCAATGCTTCAGATTAAAAAATTATGCCGTTCTCCTCACTTCTTATAAATTAAATTTAATGTTAATTAGGTACGATAATTTAATATTTGGTTTTAAACCGGACTGCTAAAGTCTAAGTAAATTGTATACCTGCACCAATCCTCTTAGACTTTAATCATAATAGTTTTAAGAATCCTCAACTTCCAGTAGTCGTTGGGCCTCGATGAACGCTTGACTTGTTTGCGGAAAGCGTTTATTCAACGCAGCTGTTGTTGTGATATTTTGCTGCCTCTTCACAATGAATAAAGTTATCACAATTGCGCAAGTAATTAAAGCCAAAGCTGTTAATATTCCACCAACTGAAAAAACAATCGTGTAAAAATACAATACGATTTTATCACTGGAAGAGTTACCGGTGATGATAAGGATGGTGCTTATATTATATTTCCCATGAGACTTAGGAACTAGAATATCCAGTATATACGCTTTTGTTCCGTTGTTTTGAGTTGCTGATATTTCGAGTATGTTGCAGAATAAATTAAATAAATCCACGGTGTGGAACGGGGTTACTTTGTGCGTTTGCTTAATTCGAGGGCCTCTAGCCATAAAGTACGGATGCATATCTGTTACGTTGTAATCGTAACCGTGCACTCCGAACTCGGATTCAGATGTCACTACGTTCAAATTATTATTTTAATAAGTTTTGATTATTTTTTTTTAGTAACTTACATGTAAAGTTGTATCTTTTCGCATATTTTGGTGCAGCAATAATTAAGTCATCTAAAGCGTACCCAACGTCTGCCATAAGTAGAATAGGAGGCGAACGAAGATTGTGCTTATAATGCCATCGATCTAAATAATCTTCCTTTTTGTGCACTTTAAAGTGGGCGTCCTGTTGCGAGGATGCGTTCAATAACTTTGCTAGTACTTCGCTTTCATGCCCTGAAATTCGAATTAGTTTATAAAATTTCCCCTTTTAAATGTGTTACCTGATTTGGGAAAAACTTGGACGCACGGGCTAGCCCCCACAAATCGATAAGTGTCCGGTGTTAAATACTGAGAGACGTTTATAAATTGTGGTGGTTTCACCGCTATCAATCCGTGGTCGCTTAGATGAATTACATTCGCTTTGTCTTTTAAATTGTGCTCTACTAATTTATCTTCTAAATATTGCGTTATATTATCTAGCCTAACTAGCAAATCTTTCACAGTTTTAGAATTCGGTCCAAACGCATGTCCATGCGTGTCTGGTTCCTCAAAATAAATCATCACAAGATTCGCAGGTTTATCCGGATTAGTAATCCAAGAAATCGCCTGTAAACTTCTATTATAACAAAACAAAGGAATATAAATATTTACTTACATCGTCAACGCGTCGAAACCAATCGTACTTGGGGTCAAAAGGTTGCATGTAAGTAATGTTTTTGTTTTGATAGGAGAATCCACTACCCGGCCACATTACCGACCCCGAATATCTGCCATCCCCTTGTTCTTCATTCAACCGCTACAAAATACTCTTGTATAGTTAATCTTGGATTAAATTATATTGCGTCTTACCCAAATTGGTACGATTTCGTCATTGTAATGAAACATTTCGTAGCTGATATTCATCACCTTCTGAAGCTTGGGATCGAAATACGAATTCCCAATGACTCCGTGCACTTCTGGATACAAACCCGTGGCGATCGAATGGTGATTAGGAAAGGTTTTCGTTGGAAAAACGTTGATTAAGTAATCGCTGTAGGTTCCTTCATGTCGCAGTTTCTGCATTTGCGGTACGAGATTCGTATCAAAGAAGTTGTATCGAAATGCATCGTATGATACGATTATTAAAATAGGATGCGTTGAAACCGAATAAACTAAATTCACTAAACAACATTGTAAAATTACTTTTAAAATCATTAATTTTGCGGTATTTATAGTTTTTTGACAACTACAACGAACCAGCTGTTGTAATTGACACTTGACATATCAACATTTTCAATTTTCACATTGGCAACACTGATTCCCAACTTCACATCAGTGAAAGTGTCACACAGTTGTCAAAATTACCGTCAATCACAACAAAACGAATTCCGAATAGTTTGAGCAATTATTAAAGTGTGTCAGGCTGTTATTGCAATTAAAATCCATTCGACTAATTGCAATTATCAATTTGTATGGACACATCGATAATATTCTAAAAGGATTACGTAAATTGTGAAAACGACGGATTCATTAAACTTGTTGAAGCCCTATGGGGGTTGATTCGAATGCAGTCCTTGCAGGACTGCTACAAGGATGGGCAGTTGCATTTCAAGCTGTTTACCCAAAACTGATACTTCTTCCACATTGCAAACACTCAACTTTCTAGCTGCGCAAAATTCCAATGTTGATTTCACATTTCTCATCGAAGACGTAAGTTTGTTGTTAAAATCCGAATAAACTTGCATTAATTATAATTGTTTGTTTATAGACGTGTTCAACATGTGAACCAGCACCCAAAAGGTAGGTGCCACAATTTTCCATAGCTATCGATCGATCCAACATACGATAATTAAATAAATTTATTGGAGTGGAAAATCTCCTTAATTTTAAGAGTACAATACATCAGGGTGTGTCAGTTTTAAATGCATCCTACTTTCAATTAGATTGAAACACGTGTTTGAAACTTACACACTTTGTTTAATGTCGTAATACTTAATGTAATTTTTTCATGCTGTCTTGGATGTAGAAGTTTTATATCTCGTTTATTTAAAAAAAGAAAAAAGTGTGACAAGGTAATTTCCCTTAAATATTCGCTTTTCTGCATATTGCACACTTGTTTTCATCCCCGCTCTCACGTTTCAACACACTTTAAACGATTTATCTCGAATATAAGTAAACTAATTATATACTGTTTGTAGAAACCGGTTTTGGAGTTAGTGGATAACTTTCTAAGCCCCCAAACATCCCCTTACAGTAGATTAAATGAATCACAACGCCTTCCTTCAACAGGGTAATTATTACATAATTAATAAAAAATATATAGTACGTTTAAATTAATTATAGCTCTTGTACAAGTCGAGATATTCAACTTCAATATCTGGACGCTCGTGCTTTACTAGCCCGAACCACAACATCGACCCCCGCTAGTTCTCTGGATTTGGAATGGGAACATGAAACCTTGCCCATGACCATGTCGCATGATCCTTCAGCTTCTGCTAGTTCATGGTAAATACCACCCGAACCAAATGAGAGTTTGTTAATTATTAAAATTATTTAGGACGGCCCTGCCAGACGATTTGGTGCAATACAGTCCGCAAACTACCGTGCCCACTCACAACAGTGAATCAGATTGGTCCCGAATCTCCTCGTCCGAGAATAGCTTGGAGTGGGACAATGTCCACAATTCAATACAAGTCAGTCCGCCGCCGTCAGAGTTAGATACCGAATTTTTATTGAGTGAAATTGAGAGACTGACTAATCAAACTCTACTGGAAACGGGACAGGATCTATTTAGCTGAATGTATGTTATTATAGAACAGAATATTTTACACCTATCTAAAGATTTAGATTGAAATCATATCAAAAATATAGTTTTTTGTTACTGTTTATAACACCCAATATAAAGTATGTTTTAGTTTCGGGTTTTATTAACACACTTTATGTTTTAATTATCATAATAGTTTATTTGCATTAAAATTCGCGTAACAGCAGAATTCGTTCGCCAAGTTGTTCTTGTGTTGCGGGTAAAAACTTGTAGGTTTTAAGTCTAGTAGTCTTGCTGCTAAATCTGCCATAATAGCACCTAAAAATAATTATTAGACTAGGCCTTCATAATTTTACTGTAAGCTAAACCTGTGCATAGAATGATCTTCTCTTTAGTCAGAAATTTAATAGTCACAGCCGTTTTGGTCAAACATTCTTCGGAAAGAAATGGAGGGTCCGCGATAACGATGTCGTAATAGCTGGATTTATCTCTCGCAATATCGAGCGGCGATTTGTAGTCGTACAAGACAAAATCGCTGCCGAACTTGGCAAAACGTTTATCGTATTCGTACAAAGCAACTAAAATAGTTGTCAATAATAAACGAATTTAATAAGTTGTCTAAGAGATAAGACACTTACTTTCATGTTTTCCTTCGGATTTATGTTTCATTTTCTGGTACAACGTGGGACAAGAAATAAGCGCGATTTTCGTATTGGGCCCCACCGCCGCTAAAACTAAATTCACTAACGTCTCTATCGTATTGTCGTCATACCAAAATTGACTCAATTGCTACAAATCAATAATTATTATTGCGTCTAATTAATAATCCAATCAAATAATTACCCAATTTTCGTCAAATTCCTGACCATCTTCAACCACATCGCACTTCAACCTGCTTTCCCGTTCTTCTTGTTCCTTATAAAATTCTTGCAACACATTAAACGTATCTACCGACAACTGGGGCACATCTTCATCAGACGACATGATTCGATTCTACAGAAAAACGAGTTTTGTAAAAAATAAACAACACACCAAGTTTAGAGGTTAAGTTTATTGAACTTCACCTTTGAAGCAGTGACGTAACATACATGTCATTGAACCCCATTTTTAAGTTGGCAATCGTCATTTTGGTACACGTGCTCAATGACGTTTTAAACGTCAAACGACAAGTGCGTTGTTTTGATTGCAAAGATCGATTAATTTGCATAAAATAGCCGCAGGAAGTAATTAATTTCTGGAACGCCACTGGCAGGGTTTGGTTTTTCGTCGCAGCAATACGCAGAAGTGAGAAGAAGCTTACCATTTGGCGTCGGACACAACATTAATATCAAACTTCAATTTAGTTAGAGGCTTTGTACGTTACTGTTATATTTATTAGGAATTGTATATTTTTAAATATGATGCCATTGCGATACACGCGAAATTTATTCCTTAGAGCCTTTTGCATCGTATACTTGTTTGCGTTCATATCATTTTATATACAAATACCAGGTAATTATATTTATTCGTTTTTGTGTTTGGTTGTGTAGCCTGAAAATTCGTTTTCAGGGCTTTATGGAGACAATGGAATATTGCCAGCCAGATCCGTTTTGGAAAATAGCAAGCACAAAACCTTGGCGGCGAAAGTTCATTATCAACCAACGCTACTTTGGTTAGCACCGCATTTAGGACTCGACACGAGTTATGCCTTAGATGTGTTGGCACTTTTGGGCACCTTTCTAGCATTTACTGGGTAATTGATTTTTTTATAGTAAAAAAAGTTGATTTGATTTTTTTGGTTTTTTATTTTTAGGCTTGTGTCGCAGAAATTCTGCACGATTCCGTTATTTGCTGGTTTGTGGTCTCTCTACTTCTCGTTGTATCAAATTGGACAGACTTTTGTCACCTCCAGCTAGTAAGTAATTTTATTATTTTATAAATAGCATCTTTGTCCTTGGTTTTTGTTCAATTCGGAAATAATACTTTTGGTGTAGAATTACATTTTATACAAGACTGCATTTCGTTGAGGTCGGATTATGACAAGTATTGAATTTATTATTTATTTATTTATATCAAATTCCCGAACGTACAAACGTTAATTTTTAATTTTGTTTACATTTTACTTAAGGTCAATTGAATAGATAATCGTTAATCAGGCATTTTTACATAATTGGCGAATGCGCGTTTACTTTAAAGGAATTTAATAGTTTTAAGTAATTGTCTGCAATATTTAATAATTAACAAGATATATTAAATATAAATAATTGAATTTTAAACGGATGACGTCACATGAATTTTCATTCATAAATTATTTAGTAGTAAAAGTTTGTATTTTCATTCAAGTTAAGTTGGCAAACCCGAATATCAACTATTGACAAATTACCATAGGCGTACGAATGATATTTTAATTAGGGTTCGGTGGTTAAGAGGGGAGAACAATTTAGTTTTTTTTAGCGCACTTTTTTCACTCTATTATTGTTTTTGTGCTCTATAAAAGTCTTTCGGTTTTTTTTTTCTTTATAAATTAGAGCCTTACTATTTATTTCCAGCGATGAATTTCTGCTGGAAGCAGGATTTCTCACACTTTTTGTCGCCCCTCTGCTCCCAGGCCGCAGACGAGGCTCAAAAGGTTCGCCGAATGATGCGATCAGTTTGTGGTTGGTGCGTTGGTTGATGTTCAGATTTTTGTTAACTAGTGGTTTAACTAAACTTATAAGCGGTTGTCCTAAATGGTGGTCGCTAACTGGTACATTTATCTACCATTCTTATAAATTAAATTTTTAAATTCGCAATTTTATAGCTTTCGATTATCATTTTGAATCTATGCCACTACCAAGTCCGTTATCATGGTATTCGCATCATATACCGCATGTTTATCTACGATTGGTGAATGTGTTCGCAAATGTGTGCGAATTGGGTTTACCGTTGTTGTTTTTTATACCAATCAGGAGTGTGCGCATTACGGGATTCGTGTTTCAGGTACTTTATTATATTTTTATTTGAGATTTATATTATTGTAAAATATTTTGTAGATGTTTTTGCAAATTTGCATTGTTTTGACTGGAAATTACAACTTTGTGAATCTACTAAGCGTAACGTTGCTCTTATCGCTTTTGGATGATCAATTCTTTTACGGTAAAAGAAAATCGAATACCACTTGGTCCATTATGGGCAAAATTTTAAATGTTATTATACATGGAGCTCTGTTATACGGAGTTATCGTTTTATACTCTTTGAAATTGAACGGTTCTACTATCGACTCGAAAATTGGTAAGTTACTTAATAATAATTTATAATAAAATAATTAATATATTTCTTAGATTTCACAAAGTCGCAATTCGATGGCATTCTAAGCAACGCTTTAAATTACACCGTATATTTCGGGTTCATCTCTCTAGTTGGTACTATTCTGTATTCATTATGGAATCTGCTCTTCGATTATCAATCATCTTTCAATAAAGTTTTGGGAGTTTTGGCTACGATCTTCTACAGTCTGATAGCGGCCTCATTATTTTTCGCGAGTACCGTAAGTTTACAAACTAAATTATTATAATATTTAATTTAATTTTGTGTTTTAATTCCTAGGTACCTTTAGCATCATTGCATACAGCTACGAATTCGACAGTGCAACCTGAAATTCGCACAGTCTACAACCGCTTGCACAAATTACACGCAGTTAATCAATACGGCTTATTTTCGAAAATGACTGGCGTAGATGGACGTCGCGAAATTATCTTGGAAGGCGCGGATAATGTCGAGGGACCATGGAAGGAGTACAATTTTCTCTACAAACCCGGCAATGTTAATCATTCTTTGCCTTTCGTTGGTAAGTTTAACGTTGTAACTTATAGTATTTTTTATTATTTATTTTATTAAATTGCAGGACCGTACTCGCCGAGATTGGACTGGCAATTATATTGGGCAGCGCAAAGTACTTACGATAAGGAACCATGGTTGCTGTCTTTAGCGCATCGTTTATTGCAAGGCCGTCCTGAAGTTTTAGCCCTTTTGGATAGAAATCATTTGCCTTTCACGGAGAATCCACCCAAATATATTCGGGCTTCGTTGTATAAGTACAAATTTACCGCTTGGGCGCAAAGGTAATTAAAACTAACTTTACTTTAACTTAATAATTTTTAAAAATGTTAAATTAGATCTCAGTCTACTTGGTGGACTCGTCAGAAGGTCGGCGAATATTTCCCAGCGTACACAAAAGATTCCCCAGCTTTGGTCGATTTTCTGAAGGCGAGAAATTTAATTCCAACGGTTTCGAAGCAAGCCGTTAATCCGCTCTGGAAGAAGATTTTGGATGGTGTACGATTTGTGACTGGTCAATTGGAAGCTACGCTTCTGGTTTGGTCGGTGTTTACTGCCGGATGTGCAGTTATCACAACATCAGGCAAGAAATAAATTGGAACATTTCATTAATTGATTTTTGATAACCAGTTTTTATTAATATTATATTAATTTTTACAAGTTATTGTGATACCGTGTTTGTATATGTTGCTTTGTGTATGATTTTTGTAATTTGATTAATTGGCAAGGCAGATGAATTAATTTCGGAATTTTGTAATTTATTCTAGTTAGGGCATTTGTAAAGAGAAGGATGCAGTGCGGCTGAGTTTAGGCGTCATTGAATTAATTAAAAGCCGCAGCGTTCACAGTTTTTGCACCACTAGAATTTTATATTATGTAATTTACACGTTTTTTGTGTTTTCAATTATTGTTATTAAATAAAATTATCGGTGTCAAATTGTATAACAACATATTTTAATTAGGATATATTTTTTTATGTTTATATGAAGTAGATGTTCACTTTTAGAAAATATCTTTGCAATATTTTAATTTGATTTTACATTGAATGTTAGATTTTATCATGTATAGTTCGGTGTGAAAATAATGTACTAGCACAATAAATTAATTATTAAAATAAACATTTCTTGTATTATTTTTCAAATCACTTTGAATTTGGCGCTACATTACATTTTTGAAATTCGCGCATCAATTTTCAACTAGTAAATAGTGACATTTCAAACTCTAACGTTGGCAACATTGTTAGAATCTGTCATCGTGTGTCATTTTTATTAATTGTTGTTGAGCTGCAATTTATTTTGATATAATCACTATAAATACGCATAGATTTATTTTAGACAATGTCCCTACCAGTAAATAGTACTCATTCTCTTTAAGTCCTAATTAATTAGATTAAATTACAACAAAGCTAATTAATTCAACGTACTACATAAGATCGACAAGTATTTCACACCCAGACAGTACAAAAAAGAACGAAAACCAACTACAAATACAGCGAGAAAATGGCAAGTGGAGCAACATTACAGAAAGCTATCGAACTGGTAACTAAAGCAACTGAAGAAGATCGCAACAAGAACTACGAAGAAGCCTTGCGCTTGTACGAACACGGCGTTGAGTATTTCCTACATGCAATTAAATGTACGTATTGAACAGATTCTAAAGCGTTTTATGCATTATTATGACTAACAGATGAAGCACAAGGCGAAAAGGCTAAAGAAAGCATTAGAGCCAAATGCGTACAATATCTAGAACGGGCCGAGAAAATCAAGGAATCCTTGAGGAAGGGCAAGAAGAAACCAATTAAAGATGGTGAATCCAATTCGAAGTAAGTTTGTTTGGTTTCATATTACACAACTTGTTTGTTTATATCTATGGGTTTTTCTTATCAATTACACTTGCAGAGATGATAAAAAGAGCGATAGCGATGATGAAGACGGCGACGATCCAGATAAGAAAAAATTGCAGAGCAAATTGGAAGGCGCTATTGTAGTTGAAAAACCCCACGTTAAATGGTCGGATGTCGCTGGTCTCGATGCTGCGAAGGAAGCTCTTAAAGAAGCTGTGATTTTACCCATTCGATTCCCGCATCTTTTCAGTGGCAAGCGAGTCCCTTGGAAGGGAATCCTTTTATTCGGGCCCCCGGGTACCGGTAAATCGTACCTCGCAAAAGCAGTTGCTACTGAAGCGAACAATTCCACATTTTTCTCCGTGTCTTCGTCCGATTTGGTTTCGAAATGGTTGGGCGAGTCTGAAAAGTTGGTCAAAAATCTCTTCGAACTAGCCCGACAACACAAACCCAGCATTATCTTTATTGATGAAATCGATTCGCTTTGCTCGTCGCGGTCGGACAACGAGTCGGAATCTGCGCGCAGAATTAAGACCGAATTTCTCGTCCAAATGCAAGGTATATTTATTTATCTAATTAATGCAGTGTTAATAATTTGTTGATGGTTGTAGGAGTGGGTCACGATACTGAAGGTATATTAGTACTAGGAGCCACTAATATTCCTTGGGTGCTAGACGCAGCCATTCGTCGACGATTCGAGAAGCGTATTTATATTCCACTTCCAGAAGAGCCAGCCAGAGCCACGATGTTTAAGTTGCATTTAGGAAACACAGTCACTCAACTCAACGACGAAGACATTAAAGAACTAGCTAGAAGAACTGATGGGTAATTCGATTTCTAATTTAGTTTAATTTTGTTAATTATTGTGATCGCAGATATTCAGGCGCTGATATCAGTATAGTTGTAAGAGATGCCCTTATGCAACCCGTTCGCAAAGTGCAGACCGCTACGCACTTCAAAAAAGTGCGCGGTCCCAGTCCAAAGGATCCCACCGTTATGATTGAGGATATGCTGACGCCTTGCTCTCCCGGAGATCCTGGCGCGATTGAAATGACTTGGATGGAAGTTGAAGGAGAGAAGCTTGCCGAACCCCCAGTTACTTTGGTATTTTATTGGAGCGCTTTTGATGTAAGTGGTTTTTAATTTGATTTTATTTTTAATTTAGAATGATATGCTGCGATCATTGGCTACATCGAAACCGACTGTGAACGAGGAGGATTTAACAAAGTTGACAAAGTTTACCGAAGATTTTGGACAAGAAGGTTAATATTGATAATTTCAGTTGATGGAATAATAAAGTAATCTGTGAGATATGTATAAATTTAAATTTGAAATGTGACTTTCACACCTCTAATTATTTCTCTGCAACTTTTAGGTCCTAGTACATAAAAACAATATCGTTATAATTATTGCTTTTATTTTTTTAATAATGTTATTGTATTTATATTTCTATGAAAATCAACAGGAATCTTAGCATTCACGTTTGTCGAAGGAAAAAAGTTTAAGCAAAATACAATATAGATTATATTTGTACTCTATGTGGGTTTGTTTTAATATAATTTTATTATACCTACGTGGATCCGTCCCACCATCATCATCGAAAATCTCTACACTAATCGCTTTTTGTTTACATGGTCTGACAAAGTAAATGGAATTCGCTAAAATATATTTCGTGACTTTGTTAAATTAATTGAATCGGCCACGAACAGGAATAAGTTATGCGCCCTGATCGGATACCGCAATGTTCGTACCAATACATCTTATTGATAATTCAATGTCATTGCAGTTTGGATAACTAAAACTACTAGTTTGCTAATTTTTGAAGAAATAAATTAATTAAATTATTTTAGTTGAGCAACGGATATCGGTATGGTGGACGATGACGATTTTAATAAGGTAAGAATTTGTGTTTTTAATTATGTGCATTGCATGCTAAATATTAATTGTTTTTATTAGTGCAATTTCTTTTTTTTAATTTTTTTGGTAAATTAAAGTAAATGAAAGTAAATTGTGCGTAATTTTTTTTATTGCAATATATAATTTATTATTTACTAATATCTAACAGTTTATTAGGTAATAAAAAAAACCTTTATGTTTTTTGGAATTTTTTTAAAGCGAAATTTTAAACAAATAAATATTTTTTAATATAAATAATTATTTTCTTCGTTGAAAAAGCAAATTTTAGTTTAGCACTTTTTAAATTATAAATTTAAGTGTCTAAAAAAAATATAAATCAATATTTTTAGAATAAAAAATAAAAATAATATTTTTTATAATAAATAAAATCGAATTTAATTAACTTTGTAAAATTGCATTTGGAATTTTTGAATAGTTGCCAATATAATTGATTTTTATATTTCAATATACGAACTTGTCATGCACATTTCAGCAAAACTTTCGATCAAACTAAAATAGTTGCTAAGATACAACTTTTTTCCTAAAAGCTCCATAACTAACAATTAGTTATAGCTCGTAACGTAAATTTTCCCAATAAAACTGTTAAAAATTAGCAATAATGCCTAAACAAGGCAAAATGTCCAGCAAATTAGTGCTCCTCCAAGGAATTCGAAGATTGGCAATGCCTAGCCGATCTTTTAGTGAAACAACAATGAATGTAAGCCTAACTTTTAATCATTAAAATTCCTCTAAGAAATTTAAAAATTGCTACAAATTAATTAATATTTTTCTATCCCAAATTACTTAAGCAAGTTTAAAAGGGTCGTACGACTCCTCCAACTCCACAAGCTTAACACTTTCCTCCCACAATCTACGAGCCACTTCATCATCTTGAGCTTTCTTCGATGGTGTTTTCGTAGCACAATCGGAATAATATAACCCAGTTTCATTTGCACACTTTTCATCCACTGAGCAATAAATTGAGGTCTGAGCTCCTTGTTCTGGGTTCTTTGAAAAAGGACTAAGCGCTTGAAAAGCGAATTTGGCGAAGGCGTTGTAACTGTCGCCAATGTGTCTCTGTAACTCGGTGTCTACAATGCCGGGGTGCAAGGAGTACATGTTGACTCCTTCAATTGAAGCATCTAGAAAAAGATTCTCAATAAATTCATTTTTTAAAATTAAAAATGTAGGTACTTTTCGCTCGTGTTGCAAGTTCTCTGGTGAACAGAATATTGCAAAGTTTACTTTGGGCATAAGCTTGCATAGGGCTGTAAGTTCTAGTCTCCCAATTTAAATCGTCAAAGTCGATCGAACCCGCTGCAATCAAATAAATGACTAAATTAGCATTTTTTTCATCTGGTTACTCATTTGGAATGAGTCGGCAATTTCCTAAGTGTTTTGTTGTTTACAATATTGATTTAACATATATTTTCATAGATATTTATTACGTAATAAACTTACAGTCATGGGCCCTAGATGACAAATTCACAATCCTCGCCGGAGCGCTTTTGCAAACTTTGGGCAATAGTAGCAAAGTGAAAAGGAAATGCCCCAAATGATTGGTCCCCAATTGTATTTCGTATCCATCTGCCGTTTTGCTGTATGGACACATCATAATCCCCGCATTGTTCAGCAAAATATTAATCTGTGGTTCACTTTCCAAAATTTGTTTGGCGCAATTTCGAACCGACGTTAAACTCATCAGATCCATCTCGTAGACTGCAATTTCTCCACAATTTTCCACATCCTTGCATAGTTCTTTTATTTGCTTAGCGGCTTGGTTGGCTTTATCCAGATTCCTGCAAGCCATTACAACGCGCGCTCCTGAAAATCGATTTAATTTATAAATTATTATGGATTAGTTTTTAGGAAATATTATTGATTATACCTCGTTTGTAAAAATCCTTCACAGTTTCTTTGCCGATTCCCGTATTGGCACCGGTGATAACTGCAATTTTGCCATCTAGTCTTGCAGTGGACGTGCATTTTTTGGAGCAGAATACCATGATGAGTGGTGTTGGTTTTATTGCTACTAGCAACAAACTGAATCACAACAACTTATAATGTTGCTAATCGGGATACGCGCACTCTCAGTAGATCAGTTATAAATTATTTATTACCTTTAGAATAATTATAATCGTTATGCTGGTTGATCTTGATAAAAAAAATCATTAGATGCACGATTGTGATTAGTCGCCGAAATTCTACAGAAATATTTATTTATAGTCTACATTATTGGTATCTAAAATATATATTATTAGTTTTTATCTATAGGTGTCTATTTTAATTAAAAAATAAAGTTTCTAGAATAAATTACAAATAAACATTTTTTATTCCAATAAATTAAAATTGCATTTTGAAAAGTTGCCCATAAAATTGGATTTTTATATCTTATTATCATGCATATTTTGGGAAAGCTTTCGATCAAACTAAACCAGTTGCTAAGATATAACTTTTGTCAAAAAGCTTAAATAAATTGTACCAATAAAAGTTGTTAAAAATTAGCAAAAATGGCTAAACTATCCAACAAATTAGTGCTCCTCCAAGGAATACGAAGATTGGCAATGCCTAGTCGATCTTTTAGTGAAACTACAATGAATGTAAGCCTATATTTTAATAACCAATAAATTCATCTATAGTGCTTTCTATCTAAAAATTAATATCTCTATTTAAAATATAACAAAAATCATCTAAAATTATCTAAGCGAGTTTAAAAGGATCGTACTCCTCCAACCCTACAAGCTTAACACTTTCCTCCCACAATCTATGAGCGACTTCCACATCTCGAGCTTTCTTTGATGGTTTCTTTGTAGCGCAATCCGAATAATACAACCCAGTTTCATTTGCACATTTCTCATCCACTGAGCAATAAATGGAGGTCTGAGCGCCTTCTTCTGGGGTCTTCGTAAAAGGGGTAACCACAGTTTCAAAGGCCCATTTGGTGAAGAGGTTGTAAGTATCTCCAACGTGTCTTTGCAGCTCTGTGTTTACAACACCGGGATGCAAGGCGTATGTTGTGACTCCTTCAATTGAAGCATCTAAAAAAAGGTTCTTAGAAACTAGAAAAAAATTAGGAAGATAAATTTAGGTACTTTTCAATCGTGTCGCAAGTTCTTTGGTGAACAGAATATTGCAAAGTTTACTTTGGCCATAAGCTTGCAAAGGGCTGTAAGTTCTAGTCTCCCAATTTAAATCTTCAAAGTCGATCGAGCCAACTGCAATCAAATAAATTACTAATCAGCTTCTAGAATATTATTCGCACTCATTTTGAATGACTCGACAATTAGTGAATATGTTGCATGTTTATCATGTTAATAAATTTGTAGTACTATGTATTTATAGATAAATAATTATACTAGTTTCTAATTACGCAAAAAACCTTACCTTCATGGCCACTAGACGACAGATTTACAATTCTGGCGGGAGCGCTCTTGCAAATTTTGGGCAAAAGTAGCAAAGTGAACAGAAAATGCCCCAAATGATTGGTCCCAAATTGTATTTCGTACCCATCTGCAGTTTTGCTATACGGACAAGTCATAATCCCAGCATTGTTCACCAATATGTTAATCTGCGGTTCAATTTCCAAAATTTGTTTGGCGCAATTTTTGACTGAAGTTAAACTCATCAGGTCCATCTCGTAAACTGCAATTTCTCCACAATTTTCCACTTCCTTGCATAGTTCTTTTATTTCCTTAGCGGCTTGATTGGCTTTATCCAGATTCCTGCAAGCCATTATAACGCGCGCTCCTTGAAATCGATTTTAGATATAAATTATGGATTATTTTACGGAAATTTTGATTACCTCGTTTGTAAAAATCTTTCACAGTTTCTTTGCCGATTCCCGTATTGGAACCGGTGACAATTGCAATTTTGCCATCGAGTCTTGCAGTTGAAGTGCATTTTTTGGGATTACAAAATACCATGATGCGTTTTTTGGTGTTTGTTTTATTGGTGGTAACAACAAACTAACGCATAATAAAATTTTAAAGCGGTGCTAAAGAATATGCGCACTCTCAGTCGTATTTATAAATTGTTTATTACCTTCAAACTAATGAAATAATCGTTAAACTAGTTGAACTTGAACAGAAAAAGAATTTCATATCCTTGGAATTATAAATTTTTTAATAAAATTGATTAAAATATATTTGAATGCGATGATTGTGTTTTTTGTCCATTTTTTAAGGAATTTATTTTATTATCTTCCAAAGTATCCAGAAAATCAAAGAATAGTAAAATATTGGATACTTACCTGAGACACGCACAAATATTTAGTTTTAATATTGTTAGTATTTTTTACAGTTACGTACCTTAAGCCATTTCAAAGACAAATGTCTTCCACTTACGTCTTCCAATTTCCCCAACTGCTGCAATTACTTCCAAACAATCGTCCGTAATAATTTAAAATCCTCCCCTCCGACTCATAAAAAATTGGAATCGAGTTCGTGCACGAAGAGCAATAATTAAATTTGCTAACTACGACGACATAAAGAATAATTAGATAATCTAAATGAAAACCATTCCAGATTTTTAATGAGCAATTTTTCCCTATAAATAGTTGGTGCCAGGAACCTGCGTGTTCTTCAATCAGTTACAAAACACTTGGCACTGCACACAAATGTAGAAACTTTATATGAAATGCGATCGCATGCCAGATTCGCACAAACACCACTCACCCTAAATGCATTACACATATCGCTCCACAATTTTCTTACTCCAGTTTTAAAAAATGTTTGTGCATGGAGTGCAAGGCCAATATTCCGAGAGCGAAACGGAAACGGATTCGGAAGATGATCCGGAAAGGATGCTTTTGGTACCAAAATTTGCAAATAAATTCAAGTGTACAGTTTTTTGTTAATTGTTTCAGCGAAGGCGCGAAGAATGCGAACGGAAAGCGCGAAGGGGCGAAATGGACCCCAGATTGGAGTTCACGTTTCAGCTTCTTATCGACGCTACGGGACTACCAAGACATGAAATTATGGATCATGTTTTTGAAGGAGATATGGTAAGTTGTCCATCTTCCCAAAAATTTCGACTGAAAGTTAATTATTTCCGCAGTTGGATGAAATTAATCAGCTTTTTCTACCGCATATGAAGACGAAGCTGATGTGGTTCTACCAAGAAATGGAAGACTTAGAGGTGCAAGCGGTTCCAGATCTGAATAAGCCAAGCACCAGTAGACAATTGCAACCGAGTACTAGTAGAGCAAATTTGAACCAACCCGCGACAAGACCAGCAAGCACCCCTACTTTCAAGAAGAAATTGTTTTTAACTGATGGATGGGATGTTCCGTTAACTGGCATTTGTATTTATATTTTCAGGAATAACAGCAGCAAACAGTTACCCGAGGAAGGGTTTCAAAAGGTCCTTTTTTAAATTGCTAATAAATTGTTTTATCCAATAATTGCTTTCAGGATTTATTTTGCGGTATCATAGATGCTGAAAAAATCGGTCTGGTAACGACAGTCGAGCGGATAATCGAGCACGTCTTCATGGAAGCCTTAGCGCATCCTAGTCCAGATTGCGAAGATGATGCTGCTAATTGTCCGATGGTGAAGAACCAACTGCTACCAAGTTTGAGGTCCTTTTGCAGCGTCCTTAAAGGTACCAAACCCCCTTTTAAACTACCAAAGCTAACAAATGATTTCAGAATGCGAAGAAGTCTGCAATGAAGGCAACTTATTCGACGATGGCAAAACATTGATGGCACATTTCGAGTTCGAAGACCTAAAGGAGTATTCGAAACACACAGAAAAAGTGTTGATTTTAGAGGATCGCGTGAAAGGTTGGTGTAAAAGATTGGACGAAATATTGAAAGAAAGCGAACAAATTCGGAGGGAAAATGATTCGTCCGGGCCGCAGGATGAATTGGAATATTGGAAAAAGCGGGGAGCGCAATTTTCGCAAATTGTTAACCAAGTGAACTCGCGTGAGGTGCAAATTACGATGATTTGCTTGAAATTGGCGCATTCGAAAATGCTGAAAATCTGGAAGGAAACTGACAGGAAAATTACGTTTTGTTACAACGAAGCGAAGGATAATGCCAAGTTTATACAGTCTTTGGAGACAAAGTGTCATTCGTTGTATCTGGACGATCCGGTGAAAATGCGGGACTTTCTTTTGGGATTGTTGCAGACAGTTCGATTGATTCATAGCGTTTCGCAATTTTATAACACTTCGGAGAGAACTTCCGCACTTATGGTCAAAGTAGGAATAATTTAGTTGTTTTTATAAAAGATTGTTAATTTTGTATTGTTGTAGATAACCAATCAAATGATTGAAACTTGTAAGGAATACATTACATGTAGAGGTCAAGAAAGCATTTGGTCGCAAAATCGAGCAAACATCAAAGAAAAACTCACTCAATGCATTGTTTTAAATAAAGTTTACAAAAAAACGTACGCGGTGGTTAAAAACCAAAATTTTGTGCCTACCCAAAAGCCGTTCAACTTTTCCGAAAATTACGTTTTTGGGAAATTTGATGCATTTTGTAAGCGGCTTGCTAAAATTATTACTATGTTTGATATAATTGATGACTACACTGCGTTATTCCAAAGGCGTATGGAAGGATTACTTCTTGGGGATGGTAATAATTTTATTTTTGAGAAATATATATTAGGTACTAATTTAGAATATTTTTATTAGAATTGGATGAAGCCATCCAAAACTTCAACGAAATTAAATCAATAGTAGTCAACAAAAACTACGATTATTTAGACCAAAGAAACTCCGAGTTTGAAAACGACTTCAATAATTTTATTGCGCATATTGACGAAATTAAGGAGTCAATTGGGGATAATATTGAAAGGAACTTTGATAGCGTTTGGGAAACTCCGCAAGGAATTCGCTTTTTGACCAGATTTGAAAAGGTAGACTCCTTAAAACCAATTTTCTATAAACATTCTTAATTTCTAATAATTGAATAAGATAAGTGAAAAAATCCCGCTTACCAAAATGGAAGAGCGTTACGACCGCATCCTCAAATACTGCGAAAAGGAAGTCGACCGAATTATAAAGATGTTCAAAAAACAAAAAGATGACCCTCCATTGCCTCGCATGTTTCCACCAATCGCCGGTTTGTAAATTTGTCTTTTGCTACATTTTATAAAAATATTTTCCCTTAGGGCGAATTAAATGGGTGCGATCCTTGGCCTCCCATTTAACGGAGCTTTTATCCGGAGTAACTAGTCACCACATTTTAAAAAACCTCCCAGCTACCGTAGACTTATCAAAGCGTCACAGTTTAGCTGAAAATATGTTTAAGACTTATGAAACTGATATGGTTGCACTTTGGATGAACCAACATGTAACGTGATATTCTTAACCGAAATTTTAATTAATTGGGGAATTTGTAGATCTCAGATGTCGATAGTTGCTTGTTAAAAAATCTTCTAATCGTTTGCGCGGAGCAACAAAAATTAAAAGTCAATTTGCACAATACCATTCCACTTTTGATCCGAGAATCTGATTTGATGATTAAAATGAGCTTACCGGTACCAATGGTGGCTTTAACACTATACAGCAAGCAGAACCATTTTAGTCTCGTCCAGGACTCACTACAAGTAATTAATTTTACCATTCCTCATCAGAAATTAATTCCCCAAATTTTAGTTCCTAATCAACGATTTCCTCCAAGTAGTAAAAAGCGTCAAACTGGAAGTGCGTCCATTATTTCTCCCCCACTTAGTAACCCTCACCAACAAAATCGCTCCAGGTTTGTCGGAACTCACTTGGGTGTCCGAGGAATGGAAACATTACGTTGATAATGGAAACGCCGCGATTGAAAAGTTTCAAATCTTGACAAATCGTGTGCATGATGTTTATGTAAATCGCGTTTTGGAAGTCCTTGAAAGTATGCAATTAGTGCAACTACACGCTTTACCGGATCTAGATGGAGATCCTTGGGATCTGGATTATTTTTGCAACGAAATTGATTCGGTTTGTCGCAATGCTGCTATTGAGTTGCATAGGAAAAGTTTAATGGTTGAGGAAGCTGTGGAAGAGATTTTGTTGCTTGTGCGGAAATCTAGGATTGATTCGCAATCCGAAGAAGATTTCTTCCTAGATGGTAACTTAACTTTTGAGTGAAACAAGGCGTCAAGTTTTAATTTGTTTAATTTAAGACGAAAAAACGGGAGATGTTGAGGGAACCTCAACGCAACAACCGTCAGATTGGAGCCTAATTTGGGATTGCTTTGAAAAACCACATCTGCTGCTTAGCGGCGGAATGGCCAAGTCCATGCAGGATGTGGTACGTGGAGCTGTTGGAGAAATGCGAAGATATTACAGTCGTAAGGTCATCGATGTTTTGGTCAAAGTGACTCGACAATCGCTGGAAGCTTTGCGAAAACGCTTCTGCATCGAATGTAAATTAACCCCACAATATAAAACTTTCGCTAAACTTTTGCGTCCAGGTCAAACAGGAAGAAATCCAGTGTTCCTCCTAAAAGCCGTCCTTTTGATCCCAAAAGTGGCAATCCAACCAAATTTGGAGGAAGTTCAGGAAGTCCTAGTTCTAGCTGGCAGAAATATTACATCAGTTTCCAAAGGAGTTGGTCAATGGACTGGAGGACAAGCTCAGGTAAAATTAAACTCAAAATATGTCCGTCTTTCGAAAAGTGTGAACAAAATTAAAATTCGATTTGTGTGAAGCTTCCAGACAGTTGTACAAGTTTTACCCAAGTAAGTATCGAGCACAAAACTTTTACAACTGTAATATTGATGAGATTACAAATTAATTGGCGCGCTATTGGCACAGTATTGAAATTCCTCGAGTCTCATCAACTAAGCGAAATTTTCGATAGTGTAATGTTATTAATGTATTTTATTGTTTCTCTTCTTAACAATTCACTTACTAAATTACATGTTACACTTATTTACTTATCTACACTGTCACAAAATCATCCCTCTAACTTGCATCATCACTATTATGATTTAAACAAACACGTCCATCAAAAAATACACGCGGCATGCGGCTTTGTAAATTGCGGCCCGCAAATAGACTTCTACAAAAAAATCTGCGTGGAAAAAATTAGCGGGTCCAACCTCTAATTTATTGGATATTGTCACTCGTTCACGCTATACCGATCAGAAAGCCGCAAAAGGACCAGTCAAAACCAAAGATAATGACTTTAGGACGAGGCGCAGGAGATTGTATCGACTTACCACGGAAGAGAAGCCAATGTTTCCATTGCAGCAACGTAATTTTTACAACCATGTAATGGAGAATAAGGAAGTGGTGAAAACTTTGTCGCTTCTATCGACTTGCACCCAAAGTATGAAGCAGGTAAGTTGCTTATATTTCCAAAAATATAGCAATTTTGATTTATTTTTCTACTTCGGAAGGAAATCATGCAATTTCTGGCTAGATGGAGACCATACAATATCCTGTGGCGAAACGAGAAATCACAGCGCGAGTTGCTCTTAGCTTGTCTTTCCGAATTTGAAACTTCTTTGCGGAAGCACGAAGAGTTGAACGAGCGGTTAACAATCGAACCTGACATGTTTAGTATTGCTAGTTGTTTAGCTATTTCGACAGAAAAATTAAAATTTGGATTGGTCACCGAAATAAAGTCTTGCAGTCATAGGTACTAAATTATTTCCCCTCAAAATTTGTAACTAAAATTTGTTATCCAGAATTGGACAAGCGATGAAGAAGAAATATTGTCGCGAAATGGATTACGTTTATGCGGTTATCAGCGAAATGGAGCGCAAATTGCAAAGAACCATTCGAGACTTAGATGATGTCCGTCTAATAATGGACACTTTGAAGAAAATCCGAGAGCAGGAAGTTGATATGGAGCTGAAAATTGAACCTATAGAAGTAAATCTCATCAATCCTCTATAATTTTTACGCATCTTCTAATATTTTAGGAAGCTTTTAACGTCTTAAGTCGCTTTGATGTGATGGCAGATCGAGAAATAACCGAGCAAGTTGACAATCTCAGATACACCTGGAGCCAACTTTTAGGGAAAGCGCTCCAAGTGCAAGTGCATTTATTGGAAATGCAGCCACAATTCCAGGACGATTTACGGAGCAATCTGGAGAAGTTCCGACAAGATAAGTTGGACTATTGCGATGAGTACCGAAATGCTGGTCCTATGCAAGCTGGCTTAACGCCAAGAGAGGCTTCAGATCGACTAATATTGTTTCAGGTACCGCTAATAATAAAATTTATATCGTCAAGTTAACAGCCAATTTTTAGAATCGCTTTGATGGAATGTGGCGCAAACTGCAAACTTATCAAAACGGAGAAGAATTATTTGGTTTACCAACCACCGATTATCCAGATTTGGCTCAAATTAGGAAGGAGTTAAATTTATTGCAGAAACTTTACAAATTATACAACGATGTAATTGATAGAGTGACCAGTTATTATGACATACCATGGGGTGATGTTAATATTGAAGAAATCAATAATGAATTGATGGAGTTTCAAAATCGTTGTCGGAAATTACCAAAAGGGTTGAAGGAATGGCCCGCATTTTTCGCTTTGAAGAAAACCATAGACGATTTTAACGATATGTGCCCGTTATTGGAACTTATGGCCAATAAAGCGATGAAGCCAAGACATTGGCAACGCATTATGGAGTCGTTACATCACGTGTTTGAGTTTGAATGCGATGGATTCTGTTTGAAGAATATCCTAGAAGCGCCACTTCTTCAACATAAAGAAGATATTGAAGTATGTTTACCAAATAAATGAATAAAGTGGTGTGATTAATTTTTTTGGTAGGATATTTGCATCTCCGCAATGAAAGAAAAAGATATCGAAACTAAACTACGTCAAGTTACTAACGAATGGTCCGTTCATGAGTTAACTTTCATGACGTTCAATAATCGAGGAGAGTTGCTCCTTCGTGGAGACACCACAGCGGAAACCATCGGCCAATTGGAAGACAGTCTAATGATTTTAGGTTCTTTACTATCAAATAGATACAACGCTCCATTCAAAAAGCAAATCCAACAATGGGTGCACGATTTGTCCAACACCAATGAAATTCTGGAAAGATGGTTGTTGGTGCAAAACATGTGGGTGTATTTGGAAGCGGTTTTCGTTGGTGGTGATATTGCCAAGCAATTACCAAAAGAAGCAAAGCGCTTCTCGAAAATTGACAAATCTTGGCAGAAAATTATGCAACGTGCACATGAAACTCCGGGTGTTGTATCGTGTTGCGTTGGTGACGACCTTTTAAAGCAACTGTTACCACATTTGCAAGAACAATTGGAACTGTGCCAGAAGTCGTTAAGTGGCTACTTGGAACGAAAGCGAATGATGTTCCCAAGATTCTTCTTCGTATCCGATCCAGCTTTATTGGAAATTCTGGGACAAGCTTCCGATTCTCACACAATACAAAATCATCTGCTATCAATTTTTGATAACACTAGATGGGTCAAGTTCCATGATATCGAGTATAACAAAATTACCGCCATTATTTCATCCGAAGGTGAAGTAATTCCGCTGGAAAAGGCGGTGAGAGCTGAAGGAAGTGTTGAGACTTGGCTCACGCAATTGCTCGTCACCTCACAAGCTTCTTTGCATTCCATAATTCGGACGGGAAATACGATGATCAATGATGGCAACTTTCATTTGCTGCAGTTTTTGGATAAAATGCCGGCGCAAGTGAGCTTTTCTTCAGTTATTTTGAAGTTGTACTATCAAGTTTCTTCCAGATTGGGTTGCTTGGTTTGCAGATGATTTGGACTCGAGATGCTGAACTGGCACTAATGCAAGCCAGACATGACAAAAAAGTGATGCCAGATACAAACAATAAATTCCTGGAATTATTGAACACACTTATTGATCAAACAACTCGAGATTTGACGAAAATTGAACGCACGAAATTTGAAACTTTGATCACAATTCATGTCCATCAACGAGATATTTTTGATATTTTGGTAGATAATAATTTTTGCATCTTCTTAACTACATGATATTTTTTAGTGTCGCTTGAATGTGAAGCATGTGAACGATTTCGAATGGCTGAAGCAATGTCGTTTCTATTTCAAAGAAGAAATAGACAAAACCATGATAATTATCACAGATGTGTCTTTCTCCTATCAAAACGAGTACCTCGGTTGTACGGATCGCCTTGTAATCACACCTCTTACAGATAGATGTTATATTACTTTAGCACAAGCGCTGGCAATGAGCATGGGTGGAGCACCTTGTGGTCCTGCTGGAACGGGTAAAACGGAGACTGTTAAGGATATGGGCAAAACTTTGGCGAAATACGTCGTGGTTTTCAATTGTTCCGACCAAATGGATTATAGAGGTCTTGGTCGCATTTATAAAGGTCTAGCGCAATCTGGATCTTGGGGATGTTTTGATGAATTCAATCGAATCGAATTGCCGGTACTTTCGGTAGCCGCTCAACAAGTGGCTGTGGTTTTGGCTAGTAAGAAGGAGAAGAAGAAATCGTTTCAGTTTACTGATGGTGATATAGTGGAAATGTCACCGGAATTTGGGATCTTCATTACAATGGTGGGATTGGAATATTGAACGTAATTTGTTGATTGGTAGTTTTTTGTAGAATCCTGGTTATGCGGGTCGTAAAGAGTTGCCGGAAAATTTGAAAATACAGTTTAGAACTGTAGCAATGATGGTACCGGATAGACAAATTATTATTCGTGTAAAACTGGCGAGTTGTGGATTTTTGGAAAATATAACACTCGCGCGGAAATTTTATACGCTTTATAAATTATGCGAAGAACAACTTACAAAACAAGTACCAAGCAATATTTTTTGTTAAACTATGTTGCAATATTTTTTTATAGGTGCATTACGATTTTGGTTTGCGTAACATTCTGTCAGTACTTCGTAGTCTAGGTATGGCCAAACGAGTTAATAATAAAGATACGGAAAGTACTATTGTAATGCGAGTACTACGCGACATGAATTTATCCAAATTAATTGATGAAGATGAACCGCTATTTATTTCGCTAGTTGCTGATTTGTTTCCAAATCAAGCTTTGGAGAAAACCGCCTATCCAGAATTGGAAGAAGCGATTAACGCGCAAGTTGAAGAAGCGTATTTGGTCAATCATCCAGCTTGGGCTCTCAAATTAATTCAAGTACCTTTACATTTTGCGAATAGTTCGTTAATAATGCAATTGTTTTAGCTATATGAGACCCAATGTGTTCGCCATGGGATCATGACATTAGGACCTTCTGGTGCTGGTAAAACCACTTGCATTCAAACTCTTATGAAAGCGCTGACGCAAATGGGCACTCCTCATAGGTACTCCTCCAGCCTCTTCCAACATAATTATATTTAAATTATTTGCAGAGAAATGCGCATGAACCCCAAAGCCATAACAGCCGCTCAAATGTTTGGACGTTTGGATGTGGCGACAAATGATTGGACGGATGGGATATTTTCCGCACTGTGGAGGAAGACTTTAAAAATGAAATCAGGTGAATTTATTTGGTTGGTGCTGGACGGACCTGTGGACAGTATTTGGATAGAAAACTTAAACTCTGTCCTGGACGACAATAAAACTCTAACATTAGCTAATGGTGATCGCTTATCAATGGCGCCAACGTGCAAAATTATTTTCGAACCCCATAACATTGATAATGCGTCTCCGGCGACAGTTTCGAGGAATGGAATGGTTTATATGAGTTCATCCGGTTTGACTTGGAAACCAGTCGTTGGTGCCTGGTTGAAACGACGGACTCCAAGGGAACAGGAAATTTTCCATAATCTATTTGAAGACTCGTTTTCCGCGTTGTATAGTTGGGGAACACAAAATCTCACTCTCGTCATTGATGTGTTGCAGAGTAATGTTACCTTGCAAATTCTACATCTGTTGGAAGGTTTGATTCCTTTGCAAGTCCAAGCGACTGAAGACATTTCCGCATCCAAATCCGATCAAGGTGATTTAGATGATGAGTTTCTGGAAGAAGTCGAAAAGGTTGAGGAAAGCAAGTTGTTAACGCCGGAACATTTAGCGAAGTTATACGTGTTTGCGTTAACGTGGGGAATGGGCGCATTTTTGGAAACTGACGACCGAAAAAAATACGACGTTTTCTTGAAGGAAAACTTGAACCATTTAGATTTGCCGGTTAATAACAATAAGCATTTAGATGCCACTGTTTTTGATTATATGGTTAATTCCGATGGAGTTTGGACATTGTGGAGTTCGATGGTTTCCAATTACGTTTATCCTGAAACAACCACTCCTGAATATTCCACAATACTTATCCCAATTCCTGATAATGTGCGCATAAACTTTCTAGTCGAAACTATAGCGAAGCAAGATAAAGCTGTGATATTGATTGGGGAACAAGGAACTGCTAAAACTGTGATGATGAAGAATTATATGAAGAAAGCTAACCCGGAGTTGTATTTGAGCAGAGCTTTCAATTTTTCCAGCGCAACTTCTCCTTTCCAATTTCAGAAAACGATTGAAAGTTATGTGGAGAAACGAATGGGGAGCACATTTGGTGCTCCGAATGGTAAGAAAATGATCATATTTATTGATGATATTAATCTACCGGAAATTAACTGCTGGGGAGATCAGGTACAGATAATTATTGGTGAAACTATTTGCTAATTGGATGGTTGAAGGTAACTAATGAAATTGTGCGCCAAACTATGGAAATGGGAGGTTTCTACAGTTTGGAAAAACCTGGCGAATTTACAACCATAGTGGATGTGCAATTTGTGGCAGCTATGGGACAACCGGGTGGTGGAAGAAATGATATTCCATCCAGGTTCAAACGGCAATTTTGTATTTTTAACTGTCCTCTACCAACTGATAGTTCTATTGATAAAATATTTGGAGTTATTGCTCAAGGGCATTATAATGTTAAAAGAGGTTTCTCACTTGAAGTGAGGAATCTAGTTAAGAAGCTTATTCCAATGACCCGCGAATTATGGAAAATTACTAGAGCTCAATTATTACCCACGCCAGCCAAGTTTCATTATGTGTTTTCGTTACGAGATTTGTCTAAAATCTGGCAAGGGATGGTACATTTAAAAAAAAAATAAGGTGGACTGTTTATACCTTTAAAATTATAATTCCAGGTTGGTACTCTTTCAACCGTAATAGAATCCGATGGTTGTATGATGGTTTTGTGGAAGCACGAATGCACGCGCGTTTTTTCTGACCGTTTTACTATCGAGGAAGATAAAACTTGGTTCGATGAAGCTCTACTCGATTTAGTAGAGAAAACTTTAGGAGCGGATATTCGTAAAAAGTCTGAACCAAACCCGGTTTTCGTTGATTTTATGCGGTGAGTAATATTGCATTATTTGTGAGTTCGTAAGTGGAATTGTTGGTTATAGAGACGCACCAGAACCAACTGGTGAAGAAGGCGAAGATGCCGATATGGAGCTGCCAAAAGTATACGAACCCGTTTCGGATGAATGCGAATTGCGTGAACGATTGGACATGTTTTTGGCACAATTTAACGAAATGGTGCGAGGTTCAGGGATGGATTTAGTGTTCTTTCCAGACGCTATGCTTCATTTGGTGAAGATATCAAGAGTTATTAGACATCCACGAGGAAATGTTATGCTCGTTGGTCAGTGTAGATATTTTTCTTAAATTTATTTCGATTGTATTTTGATAAAAACAGGTGTTGGTGGAAGTGGAAAGCAATCTCTTACCAAACTATCATCCTTCATAGCTGGTTACAAGTCTTTCCAGATAACATTAACGCGTTCGTACAACATTGCAAACTTCCTAGAGGATTTGAAGGCTTTGTATCGATCTTGTGGATGTCAAGGAAAAGGCACCACATTTATTTTTACCGACTTGGATATAAAAGAAGAAGGATTTCTGGAGTATTTGAATAACATTCTATCGGGTGGTGTAATTTCCAATCTTTTCACAAAAGATGAGCAAGCTGAGATTATCCAAGAATTAACGCCAATAATGCGAAGGGAAAATCCTAAGCGGACAATCAATCAGGAAGCCGTAATGGATTATTTCATGAACCGAACTTGTCAAAACTTGCATATAGTGTTCTGCTTTTCTCCCGTTGGAGAAAAATTCCGAAATAGAGCGCTCAGATTCCCGGCATTAATTTCAGGCTGCACTATTGATTGGTTTCAACCATGGCCCAAAGATGCTCTGGTTTCAGTTGCTCGACATTTCTTAACCGAATTTCAGATAGCTTGTTCCAATGAAGTCAAAGAAGAATTGGTGAATGCTTTAGGTTCTATTCAGGATATCGTTTCAGCCACTTCTACTGAATATTTTCAGAGGTTTATTATTTGAACTAGATTACAATAACTTTGTTACACTTTTTTTATTAGATTTCGTCGAGCGACTCATGTAACTCCCAAGTCGTATTTGAACTTCATAGCTGGTTACAAAAGTATTTACAACAATAAGCAAATTGAGTTGAGTGATGGAGCTTTAAGAATGGACACGGGGTTGGAAAAACTGGCAGAAGCCTCATCTTCGGTTCTTGTATTGAAAAAGGAACTTGCGGTGATGGAAAAGGAATTAGCTGATGCTTCGCAAAGAGCTGAGCATGTTTTAACTGAAGTAAAATAATAGTTTATTGGAGATTTGAATTAATTTAACTGATTGTTAGGTAACTGAACGAGCAATGCAAGCTGAAATTGTGAAAAATCAAGTGCAAAAAGTTAAAGAAAAAGCTGAAATTTTAGTGTCTTCGATTGCAAACGAAAAGGCGAAGGCTGAAGAGAAACTAGAAGCTGCAAAGCCAGCACTTGAGGAAGCGGAAGCCGCTTTAAATACAATAAAACCAGCACATATTGGTAAGATAGGATGGGTTTAATATAATTGGGACGTTTTATGAGTTTTTCTTGTTAATAGCTACTGTGAGAAAATTAGGTAGACCTCCACATTTAATTATGAGAATTATGGATTGTGTTTTGATTCTTTTTCAAAGAAAATTGCAGCCAACTATTGCCGACTATACTGCATTTTGTCCGAAACCTTCTTGGCCCGAGTCTCTAAAGGTAAATAATAATCACATTTAGAAACAATTTTATTCAAAATTCAAATCAAAAACATGGATATTACATTTTAAATAGTATTTAATTCAAGGAGTTTTCACAATACAGGTATTTGCAAATATCAATGCAACTAATTCCATCAATATTTTCACTATCAAAATTAGGATTATTAGGCTTGAACGTTATTAATTTTTGTTTTTTAAATGCCATAATCATTTTGAGCAACAATTCACATTTCCATTTATTATTTTGAATTCCTATATATAATTTCTGACTAAATGTATAATCATGGATTATTTGTATTAGCACCTCATAATCCATCGAAATTAAATGATTATTATCCAAGTTAATAATTTCCAAACTATTTAACGAGAAAATTACCATTGCATTAAAAGTCGAAATTGCATTATCAGATAAATCTAATTTTTTCAATAAATTCAAATTGGAAAAAGAACCAACCGACAACGTTTTGATTTCATTGAATTGCAAATAGAGTTCTTCTAAATTCGTACAATATTGAAATGATCCAATTGTAATTTATTTATTTATTTATTTATTTATTTATTTATTTATTTATTTACACTACCCAACAGCTTACGCCAAGTAAAGGATAGGAACGTTAAACATTAGAAACTGATATTATACATAAATATCAGGAATATATACTATATAAAAAAATAGAATATGAATAACCGAGAAAATAACATAATAATAATAATAATAATAATAATAATAATAATAATAATAATAATAATAATAATAATAATAATAATAATAATAATAATAATAATAATAATAATAATAATAATAATAATAATAATAATAATAATAATAATAATAATAATAATAATAATAATAATAATAATAATTACTAAATACCAACAACAGAAAAAGCATGTTTTATTTGCTGAATGGTACTGCAAAAAATTGTTTGTAATGTTTTCAATATTATTATTTTGCAGATGTAGATATCGCAATGCTGATAAACCAATAAATGATTGAAGATTGATTGTTGATAGCTGATTATTATATAAATATAATTTCTGAATATTCATTAAATTTTCGAATGTTTTTGCTTTTATTTCGAAAATATCATTATCGTTCAAATATAATTCATTTAAGTTTGGTAGAATATTAAAAGATTCCAAATTTGACAGTCGATTGTGTGAAATATCCAAGGAATGTAATTTGTTTAAATCTTTAAAGATGTTCGCTGGCAAAAACAGCATTTCATTGTTATTTAACAGTAGTTTTTCCAATCGCTTTAATCCAACAAAAGAATTCGATTTCAAATTAATATTCAGATTACTTAAGTTTAAGCTTTTTAAATGGTATAAATGTTCAAATAAGTTATCTTGTACCGTTTTAAAATGTTTGAATAACACTTGGGAGTCAAGAGATTCAAGATTGAATAATCCATGCAGTGCTTTAGATTGAATATTGTAAATGTCGGAATTATGAAAACTTAAGTCAATTAAATTATACAATCCTCTAAAGCAATTATTGGTTAGTTGGTGAATTGGGGAGGATTCAATTTTTAATATTTTCAAATTATTTAATTTTGTAAAAATCGAGTTTAATGTAATATTGGGAAAAGTTATTGAAATATTTGAATGCAAGTTTTTATTTAAATTAGATTCAATTTCAGATGTTGGTAAGTTTGTTAAATTCATAATGCTGAAAATTTTATTACTAATAATGTCTATCGAGCTGTTGTGTAATTCCATATGAACATGGTCTGAAAAATCTTCAAGTGCTGAAATTCTGCAATGTGTTAAATTAATGAGACGTATTGGTATATAGCTATAGTATTCTATTTGAAATGCATATGGTTCTATTTTTCCTATTTGTGAATTACTCAAATCTAGAAGTTCTAAACGATATAAGTTGGAAAAAGCATTTGCTTCAATAGTAATTAGTGAATTGTTTGATAAAACCAACGTTCCCAAGGCCCTCAAATGATTAAACATATTATTTTTAATTTCCTTAATACGACAATTGCTTAAATTTAAAATTCTCAGATTGGATAATCCCTCAAAAGCATCTTCATCGATAGCTGTTATGAGAGTGTCTGACAGAATTAAACTATTCAAGTAACTCAAATCTTGAAATGTGTTACGTTTTATTCTTGTAATATGAGTATTACTCAAATCTAAAAAATTTAAATTATATAATTCCACAAAAGTACCAATTTCAATATCATTTATTAAAGTATTTGCCAGAATCAATGTTCGCAATTCCTTCAAACCACTAAACATGTTGCTTTTTAGTTCCATAATCCGAGTATTACTCAAATCTAGATAATATAAATTTAATTGGTCAAAACTACCAATTTCAATATCATTTATTAAAGTGTGAGATAAATTCAAATATTTTAATCCATTTAATTTATCCAACATGCTTCTATTTAATTTTGTTATAAGACTATTACTCAGATCTAATTCAATTAAGCCAGTTAATTGTTTAAAAGCTTGGTCGTGAATATTAGCAATTAAAGTGTTTGATAACAATAATTTACTTGCAGAATCACAATTATTAACACAAAAGTTACTTGGTATTTTCGTTATTGGATTATACGATAGATCTATAAATCTATAACTATTTTGAATTTGAATTGTTTCTGTTAAATTACTGTTAGTTAAAATTAAATCGCAAATCTTAGTCGATGTTAGATCAGACCAAAAACGAGATGCTTTAATTGTTACACAGCTTTGGGAAGCTCCAATTGTAATCTTGGATAGATTTTCACATCCCAATAAATTGATGGAATCGGCACTAAAATTTAGTACTTGCAAAGGATTGTAGCTCAAATCTAAATAATTTAACAATCCCGAATCAAAACGTATAATATTATTGTGACTTAAATTTAGAGATAGATCTTCATAATTTCCATTTACATTTACACTTTCTATTTCACAAAAACTTAAATCTAAATTTCGTAATCTACCTGGCAAATAATTGATTTCCAATTTTTTAATCACATTATGAGTTAAATTCAATGTCCATAACGAGATTGAATTTATATGCGCAAATTCAGTAAATTTATTAAAACTTAAATCTAAATAATCTATATTATCGATGTCGACAAATGCATTTGGATCGATGAATTCTAATTGTGAATGTGAGATTTTAATTGAACTGATTTGATTACTGCCAGGATTTTTTGGAAAATATTTAATTTGAGTGTCAGTTATGTTAAATAATTCTACTGTTTCAAAATAATTTCCATTGTCCATCAATTCAAATAATTTGTAATCAAACTCGTCCAGGCTGGTTTGGTTGCAGTTGATGGTTCTTTGATCTACCATGCATTTTTCTGATTTTGATAAACCGAAAAGTGCTACCACTAATAAAATGCTTATTATTTGTGTCATATTCCACCATAAGCTGCATAGCAATATTTCTTTTATTATTAATATTAATATGAAAATTATAACGCTTACCAATTTGTGTAACGTTAACTGTGTAAAATGTTTACTGTTTGTGATATCAGAGTGTTGGAAATAATTCGGAATTGGTATTAAACGATAAAGAGTTCAAATGTCGCAGACAGCAGTCATTTTTTTCTAGTCTAATATGATAACAATTTATATTTACCATTTTTGCTGTATTAATAAATTATGTACCGCTTAACCACAGATGATGGCTTCCACCACTTTCTTATTGCAACTCCAAAACTATCCGAAAGACATAATAAATAACGAAATGGTGGAACTATTGGAACCCTATTTTGAAATGGAAGACTACAATATGGACACAGCTAAACGCGTGTGTGGAGATGTAGCTGGCCTTTTATCATGGACCAAAGCAATGGCTTTCTTCCATAGTGTCAACCGAGAAGTTCTTCCATTGAAAGCCAATCTCACCCTACAAGAAGCGCGGTTGAAAGTGGCCATGGAAGATTTGGCGGGAGCTGAACAACAATTAGCTGAACGAGAACAATCTTTGAAAGAAGTGAAAGACCAATATGATAAAGCAGTGATGGAGAAACAAAGATTGACAGATGCTGCTAATTCATGTCTACGAAAAATGAATACTGCGACTGCTTTGATTAATGGATTAGGGGGAGAAAAAGTGCGATGGACTCAACAAAGCAAAGAGTTCAAAGAACAATTAGGTGAGATCCAATTTTTTGCGTGGTGCTTTTACGCAATTGATACTTTTAGGGCGACTAGTTGGGGATGTTTTACTAGCTACCGGTTTTCTCTCATATTGCGGTCCTTACAATCAAGAATTTCGCACCAATTTGGTCAAAACGTGGATGGATTTATTGCAACAACGTTCAGTTCCTTATACCGTAAATTTAAACATTATAAATATGCTGGTTGAAAGTGCAACCTTATCCGAATGGACCTTACAAGGTTTACCGAACGATGACCTATCAGTGCAAAATGCATTAATTGTTACGAAATCACGATCCTATCCGTTACTTATTGATCCCCAAACTCAAGGCAAGATGTGGATCAAAAATAAGGAAGCGAATAATAACTTGCAAATTACTTCGTTAAATCATAAATACTTTCGAACGCATCTGGAAGACTGTCTATCTTTAGGCAAGCCTTTGCTAATTGAAGATATAGATGTAGAACTAGATCCGGTATTAGATAATGTTTTGGAGAAAAACTTTATCAAATCGGGAACAATTGAGAAAGTGATTGTAGGTGACAAAGAATGCGATGTTTTGAAAGGATTTATGCTTTACATTACGACAAAACTACCAAATCCACCATACTCTCCCGAAATTAGCGCTAAAACTTCGATCATTGATTTTACAGTCACCATGTTAGGTTTGGAAGACCAATTGCTGGGGCGAGTGATTCTAATGGAGAAATCCGATTTGGAAGCCGAACGTGTGGCTTTATTCGAATCAGTGATGCAAAACCAGAAACGAATGAAGGAATTGGAAAGCAACTTGTTGAGTCGTTTGAATTCCATCCAAGGTTTGCTGGTGGATGACGAAGAGTTGATCAATGTTTTGCAAATTACGAAAACCACAGCTGAAGAAGTGACGCAAAAACTATCAGTTTCCGTGCAAACTGAAAAGAAGATTAATATTGCTCGCGAAGAATTTCGGGCGGTTGCAGCACGAGGTTCAATTCTATATTTTTTAATTGTGGAAATGAGCAATGTGAACGTGATGTATCAAAATTCGTTAAAGCAGTTTTTGATTATTTTTGACAACTCGATAACGAAGTCGGAGAAAAGTACGAATACTGTTGAGCGGATTGACATTATTTTGAAATATTTAACGCACGAGGTAAATGCACTTTTGGAGTCTTCAAAAATTAGAAACTTAATTTCAGGTTTGGATTTTCACACAAAGAAGCTTATACGAGAGACACAAAGCACTGTTCACTTTAATGATGGCAATGAAGATTGATCTATGCAAAGGTGTTATAAGTCATGAAGAATTCATGGCTTTTATTAAAGGCGGTGCTTCTTTAGATTTAAATGCAGTCACTCCAAAACCGTTTAGATGGATTTTGGATATAACTTGGTTGAATTTAGTCGAAATCAATAAGCTTGCAATATTTTCGGAAATATTGACAAAAGTACCAAAATACAACTGCTTTGGTATTGTTGCTAATTTTTGTTTGTAGATTGAAGGTAATGAAAAGGACTGGAAATATTGGTACGAAAAAGAAAGACCAGAATTGGAAGAGATTCCTTGCGGCTATCAGAAAAAACTGGATGTTTTCAGGAAATTATTACTAATCCGATCTTGGAGTCCGGATCGTACTTTGTCGCAAGCTCGACTATACATTATGGGTACTAAATTATTTTTCTGAAATTAGTTCTACTGAATATTTCTTCCAGATTCCTTAGGAGAAGAATATGGCGAACCTTGCATTTTAGATCTAGAAGTAACCTGGGGGGAATCAGAACCACGTAGCCCTTTAATTTGCATTCTTTCCATCGGCTCTGATCCATCCCCACAAATATCGGCTCTTGCAAAATTAAAGGATATCCGTAAGTTCTATTTATTTCCAATTTTTAAGCTCAAACATAAACTTGCAGCTCTAAAAGCCGTTTCAATGGGGCAAGGACAAGAAGTAGTTGCACGTGACATGATCGAATCTTCAATGTTAAAAGGTGGTTGGGTCCTTTTGCAAAACGTGCATCTTTCACTTCCGTTTGCAACTGAAGTGATGACAATGATTGTGGATGCTGAAAAAGTCGATGACTCATTTCGGATTTGGTTAACAACTGAAGTGCATGAACAGTTTCCTATCGGATTGTTGCAGATGGCCATTAAATTTACGAATGAACCGCCGCAAGGTATTCGAGCCAGTATGAAAAGATCCTACCAGAACATCACCCAAGACTACTTGGATTATTCTACCCAATCGCAATGGCCGCCATTGCTTTATGCAGTTGCTTTTTTGCATACTGTAGTGCAAGAGCGCAGGAAATTTGGACCTTTAGGTAAGTACAAAAATATATTTGGGGATTTGTGAGATTGTCTTGAATTCTAAGGATGGAATGTACCGTACGAATTCAATCAAGCCGACTTTGCTGCTTGCGTCCAATTTATACAAAACCATTTGGACGATATGGATCCCAAGAAAGGAGTTTCTTGGCCCACCGTTTGCTACATGTTGGGCGAAGTGCAATACGGTGGACGAGTTACTGATGATTTCGATAAGAGATTGTTGACCACTTTTACCCAAGTTTGGTTTTGCGATGTACTATTACGGCAAGGTTTCGAGTTTTACAAAGGCTACAAAGTACCGCAAACCCGCAACTTACAAGGATACATTGATTACATTAATGCCCTTCCTGTAACGGATAGTCCAGAAGTATTTGGTTTGCACAATAATGCAGACATAACGTACCAAATAAACACAGCCAAAGGAATTCTGGATACGATTTTGAGCGTGCAACCCAAAGAGGGTGGAAACCAAGGAGGCGAAACTAGAGAGAGTGTCGTTTATTGTCTGGCTGAAGATATGCTGGAAAAGCTCCCGGAACAGTACAACAGTTTTGAAGTTAAGGAAGCTTTGCAAAGGATGGGTGCTTTATTACCCATGAATATTTTCCTAAGACAAGAAGTGGATCGCATTCAAAGAGTGTTGAAGGAAGTCTACTCCACGCTTATTGATTTGAAGCTCGCAATTGATGGTACTATTGTTATGAGTCAAAGTTTAAGGACTGCTTTGGATGCTATGTATGATGCGAGGATTCCGGAGAAATGGCAGAAGATATCTTGGGAGTCGACTACTTTGGGATTTTGGTACACGGAGCTTCTGGAGCGTGATGCTCAGTTTAGGACTTGGTGCGCTTGTGGGAAACCCAACGTGTTTTGGATGACCGGATTTTTTAATCCTCAAGGATTCTTAACTGCCATGCGACAAGTAAGTTATCTTCATGTTAAGAGACTCTAATTATTCATGTTTCAATTTAGGATGTCACAAGAGCACATAAAGGTTGGGCTTTAGATTCCGTAGTCCTCCAAAATCTAATTACCAGATATAATAAAGAGGATTTGAAAGAAGGTCCGGCAGAAGGCGTCTACGTCCACGGCTTGTTCCTGGAAGGAGCCGGTTTGGATCGACGTTCTGGAAAGCTGATTGAATCGAAACCAAAGGTTCTTTACGAATTGATGCCTGTGATTTATATCTATGCGATTAATACGACGGCTGGAAAAGATCCGAAGTTGTATGAATGTCCGATTTATCGCAAGCAGCAACGCACCGATCAAAAATACGTCGGATCAATTGATTTCGAAACTGATCATAATCCACGACATTGGACACTTAGAGGTGTCGCACTTTTATGTGATATCAAATAGACAGTTCATTATAATATGAACTACACCCTTTATATTAGATTCCAATAAAAATGCCATTAGTTACAATTGCAAATGTGTTATAATTGATTTTTCTAAGGCTTTTAGAAAGTAAAAAAAAAGCCAAGGTAGGCAACCAGCAATACATTGCCCAATAATTGCAAGTGGGGGATTTCAAGGATTTTAGCTTGAGTGTCTGCCCGTGTTTGTACATTTAATCACAGTTGTTTTCTACCAGTGACCTTCGTGTTGACAAGTTTGAGAATCTGTGACAAGTAATTTCCAAACAAATGACGAGACACGCTCGAAATTGCACGGCGGGTGCCGTATACACTTACCACGAAAAGAAAAAAGACGCAGCAGCTTCCGGTTATGGTACAAATGCCCAACGTTTAGGAAAAGACTCCGTTAAGGATTATGATGCTTGTTCATTATCATTGCAACCATGTAGAAATCCCGTAATCACGTAAGTTGAAAAGCTTGTACTAGAGTTTGTTTATTAGAATCTACTCGTAGAAAGGATGGCTATTTATTCGACAAAGAAGTCATCCTCGAGTATATAATCGCAAAAAAGAACGAATATAGTCGTAAGTGCAAAGAATACGAACGTTTGAAAAAGAAAGAGGATGATGAAGTCGCTGAAAAAGCGGCCACGATAACCAACACTAAAATCAACAACTTTTTAAAAAGCGAGAACAACATTGTTAGCAAACCGATCAATGGGTTTCAGAATGGTACTTTTTTATTTAGTAGCGCCCTCTAGATTAATAAACAATCGTTTTCTAGATCAACCAGGTACTTCTTCAATCTCAAATATGGCCGGTGGGAAAGACAAAGAGCTTCCCAGTTTCTGGGTACCATGCAAAACACCCTCAGCGGAAAAATCGAAAGTACAAAAGCCGGTAAGATTCCTCTATAATCCTAAAGTGCTCTTAGTGGGGGTGGTTTACGTCCGTTTCTTGTAGATAAATATTTTAAGCTATTTTTGTAGGATAGCACAATTTATTGTCCTATTTCACAACGTCCCTTAAAAGTTAAAGACCTAATCGATGTTAAATTTACATTGGTGAAAGATCCGGATGATAAAAAAAGCATTCACGTTCGAGAAAATCGGTACATGTGTGCGATAACGCATGATGTTTTAAGCAATTCCGTTCCGTGTGCAGTGTTGAAGCCAACGTACGTTCGATTTTTGTATAAATTTATCAAAGTATATTAATATTAAATTTTAGGGGCGATGTTGTAACGTTAGAATGTGTAGAAAAGATTATCAAGAAAGATATGATTCATCCGCTTACCAGCCAAAAACTCAAAGAAAATGACATTATTATTATGCAAAGGGTAAATTTGTTGTTAATTAGATGATTTTTGTTATATTTTGTACTTTTAGGGTGGCACTGGATATTCGCAAACCAACGAAAAATTGGACGCTAAACAAGATCGACCTGCTTTGCAGGCGTAACTTGATGTGGGACACTTCCAAGGGGTCAATCGTGAGTTTTAACATACATTCTTGAAATACTTCCATGCATTTCATTGGTTTTAAAAAAAGCCGTTTTAAAAAAAAAATCGAGGGAAAATAAACACTCGTTACTAATAAACTATTTTACAATTTAGCAAAATGCTGATTTACTATCATTTGTCTTCTTAGATTTGCCCTGGTTACAGTTTTACTATTATCAATTACTTCTCCTCCTAGTCTTCCTTCACGCAGAACTTTCACATCAATATCATTCTCTTCATCCTCGTCGTTTGCAAGCCATCCATTCGGAAATTTTTCACTCATATCGATGGCTACGTTATGCAGAACAGCTGTCGCTAAAATGATATTTATCGTTTGATCCAACGCTATTTGAAATCCAGTCGACAATATCGGAAAACGCTTTTTCCAAACGACGTACTGTTGGTCCGCAACTTTTCTCGTCAGATTTATGCTATTGTTGTAAAGACGCGCACCTCGAGTGTAAACTTTCGGCAACTTTGTCATGAGATACGACTTCATTGTAAACGCATCGTTACCTACCAAAAGGTACTTCCCATAAGTATGCTCCTCCAAATTAACTTTTAGTTGCGAGTTGTTAAAAATTGATTGGTCATCGGCACTACCCGGCCAACGTGCATTAAAAACTCGGAATTTTAAATTTGCGTCGGTCACCGTCTGAACTTTTAGGGCATAAGATCCGTTTCCGCATTGGAAGGCGATCTTGTCATTGCCGTCTGGAGGCTGAATTGGTATGAGCGTGCAGTCAATGGCTCCGATAACTCCAGGAAAACCAGCCAACTTGTAAAATTGGTCTGCCATATTTTTCATTTCTGGATCGCTGCCGTACATTTGAATGTATTTTGGATGCAGATCTCTTATTGCTTTAGACACTCTATCCACAATGTCCAACACAATCACTTCATGTTCAAAAATGTACCTAAAATCGCCGCTAGCAATTAGCAAATTTCCGGTTGCATAATACCGCAAAGTCATTAGAAGTTGCACAATTGGAGAGGTTTTTTCCTCGTTAGTCATTGCACTTTTTAGTGGCTCTTCAATTTGTTGCAATAGAGCGAAAGTTGTGCTTTTTGTTAATCGGAATCGTTCAAAAAATTCAAGATCGTCATAATCATTAAATGGAGTTAATCCTCTTCTTTGTAGTTTTCTTGTCGATGGTATTTCTCCCTCAGATACTATTGGTTCCGGTAGCTCTTCTTGGCAAAAGTCGGGCGTTCTTGCAATATCCATTGAAGTAGAAAAATTTATTTTACGATCTTCGAGAGTCATTTGATCAGTATATTCCTCTTTAATGCTACCATGAGACTCAGATTTGTCCAGTACCGCATCAAAAGTACAACTGCCTTGCGAAGTAAAAATATCTGGCTCTACTTTCATAACATTTCCTTCAACACTACTTATGAGTAATAATTGCGGTTCAATTGATAACAGATCCGGCGAATCAATACTTGATGCTGATCCCGTTGAAGACTTTCTGAGTCGCTTTCTATAATTCAAAAGACGATGACATTAAAGATTGAGCAAGATGTTGGTTTTCAAAACGAGTACCTTCGTCTCGACGGCGATGACGTTGCTTGTCTACGTTTTGAGCCGAGTTTTGAGCACACTTCTAGATCATTAGGGGTGACTAATTCAGGTTTATCAACCGTTTTAGCGGGTTTTGAGATCGATTGATCAACTACGATTTCTGATAATCCTGCCGTAGAATCGCAAAACATTGTAGATTGATTGTAGATATAAAAAATGCCATCTCACTCACCTTTAATTTTCAACAATTCGGCAGTCTTTAAGATGTAAGGCAATTGTTCTTCAGTCACATTAATTTCACCGTTGTACATGAAATCGACAATAATTTTCAAGTCGGCGAACTGAACATCTTTGAGTATCACAATTGGATGTTTACAGGGATTCACCGTAAACAAGGTCTAGAATAGTTCAGTTAATTTAAGCGAATCTAATGTAACTTAATCGTACCTGGAAATACGAACTGCAGGCTGATAGAACCACTTTGTGAGCTTGTAAATAATTGTCTTCGGCAGCGAGGGTGACATCCACCAAAGCTTCACATGTTAAAAGGCTAGAGAATGCAGAAATGAAGTTGTTATGATGGTCATTCCATCGCAAGCAATGCTGTTGCATTGTCATTATTAAATCCGAAGGAAATTTCAGCTCCAGACACTTTTGCAAACCATCACTTTTTTTAGGTTATAAAACCGTGAAAAACATAAATGTCGAAAGCACTAGTCACATTTGCTACTTGTAGCAATATAACACTTATTTATTAAATAAACACTAACATATACAGTTTGAAACAACTCGCGATTGCAATTTATTTACATTTTAAGGTTAAACCAGAGTTAAACTTGATTTGCAACTGTCAAATGAAAACAGAAAACTGTACAAATCAGAGTCTCTCAAACCACTTTCATAAACTATTAAAAATGTTTAATTAGCAATAAAAGCCGTATTTAATTAAAGAAGGTTTTAAATATATTTGCTGTATCATTTAATATAACATTGGAGATAAACTTTGAGTTCTAGTACCAAAAGTACACCCCCTAGTTCACGTCGCTACAATCGCTATTCAAATTAAAAGTTTGAACTGCCGATGAGGGCGCTAGTAGTCTTCGTCTTTGCCGGTTTCGCGCTACGTCGGTTATAATTGTGCAATAATTATGCATTTTTTGAGGTAATTAGTACGTTTTCGGTCGCAATTAGAACTTCAATGTGTGTGTACTTGTGTAGGGTAAATGTTGAAGTGATTAAAGCAAGTGAGGTGCATCTGATTTCTATAAAATATTGTGCAAGTATATAGTTGGATTACAGCGTCTTAGCCGGGCCGACATTTTCAACGGCTTCGAAGATAAGAATGGCGGAAAGTTATCATCGTAAACTAAGGTAGGAAATTGCACAAATACTGTTAACGCGGTTTCAATGATTCTAATATCACAGTTCAAATCACATTACTTATTAATTATTATAAAAGCGCAAATTGCCCAACTTCTTCCGTCTTCAGGCGCGGCTTGGCGCTTTTTTTTTCGGTTTTACCGAAGAATTCTACTTAAATAAGTCGTTAAATAAGTTGAGGCCGGTCGTTCAATTATTTAAGCTAGAGTTGAACTCGGTTTCGATGCATTTGAACCGGAGTTGAACCCTTGCTTTTCCGTTTTTATGCGTTTAAACCGAGGCTACGGACTCTCGGTTTTCTCTTTCTAATCCTTACATTAAAAAGAGAAAACCGAGAGTTGTGGCATAAATGATTGTACAACTGTACCACAAAAAATCATATATAGAATTTACTGCGTTTATTAAATAAATAACTATTTTAAATAAATTAATTGTCGCTTTGTCGGTTACTATTGCCGACTTCTAGCCAATAATTCGGTCGTTTTAAACTAAATACACCACCCCCGGCATCTTCAAGTAGGGCCGCCGAAGACTTTTTGAAACAGTGCCCCGTGTACTCGGCGGCATTCGGCAAATCCAAAAACTTAGCAATTTCGCTAGGTATCTTCCCAAAAGTATTTTTGCCAACCACTTGGATACAACATTTGCCTTCTCGATATTGCACAAATAATCGCTTGTGTTTCGCATGACTAGGGCGAAGGGATAAATATTTACGATAAATATCGACCATATTTAATTCATCTTCTTTACCACTGATCACAAAAGATCGAGGTCTGGCAGTTTTCGATTTTGGTATTTTGATTACTAGAACGGTACTAATGTCTTCGACGTCGTCCAAAGTCATGCTTTGCAATTCGTCCCTGCTGCAAGCACCAGCAATGCCAATAATTGCAACAACCTATATTTGAAATCAAAGTAATTAGTATAGAAATGTTTTAGAGTTTGTTTAAAGTTACCTTCATCAATAAAAATGTTTCATCTGGTGCTTTAGTGAGAAATGCATAAAATTGATCCCTGGTTAATATTTTCGATTTTTTGGGCCGATATCCAATTGATGCCCGTTTCAAAAATGCACTTAAATTCGTATATTTTCCAATATCGGTATTGTGCTTTGCCGCAAATGACGTCTTCATCATCGAGTATTCAGACCAAAGAGACGACGATTTTTTACTTTTCGCTTTCTCAGAGAAATAAGAAAGTAATATCGTTTCCGTAACTTCTTTGATATTATTTCGTTCGCACCAATCCTTGAATCTTCGATAAGTGGTTTCGTATTGTTTTCTTGATTTTTCAGACAATAAATTGTAGTTTGGCGTATTTACGATTTCCAGTTCTGAACGAAATTTATTTTTAATAACATTAATTGTCAAAACAATTAACTTACTTGAATTAGGTTTTTCTTGCTCTGAGGATGGTTCTTGTGAAACGGTTGATGGTCCTGGAAAGTCCGAGGAAAATTCCATTGCAGTTGAACCAATTTCATCCTCTAGATTAATTGGATCAGTAAACTCTTCTTTAAAGTTTTCATGAAAACTATCATAAATAGTTTCCGAATCACAGCTGGCATCTGAATTATAATTATCTGGCTCCAATTTCATAACACTATCATCCACATTATTTGTAAATAATTCACTATCCGTCGATTGCTGTTCGTCTGCTGGATGTTCTGGCGATCCAGAGCCTGACCCCGTCGAAGATTTTCTTAATCGTTTCCTGTAAGACAAAAATTGAGGTGATTTGTCGCGAATTTGGACATTTTTAAAAATGTTTACCTTCGTCTCGATGGTGAAAGTGGACATGGTGATGATGTTTCTCTTGGTACCCCTTCTGAACTCCAATTTAAATCAGCAGCTGTTATTAATTCAGCATTGTCGACCGCATTATCCGGTTTTGTCGCCAAATGATCTAGTGCAATTTCCGCCAGTCCTAACAATCAATTGTAAACTAAGATATTGCAAGATATAATAAGGCATCATTTCACCTTTAATTTTTAATAATTCCGCAATCTTTAGAATGTGGGGTAATTGTTCTTGAGGGACGTTAATTTCGCCGTTGTACATGAAATCAACCGCAATTTTCAAGTCGGCGAACTGAACATCTTTGAGTATCACAATTGGATGTTTACAAGGATTCACCGTAAATAAGTTCTAGAATAATTCGGTTAATTTAAGCAAATCTAGGGTAGTTTACAAGTACCTGAAAATATGAACTGCAGGCCGAGAGAACAACTTTGTGGGCTTGTAAATAATTGTCTTCGGCAGCTAGTGTGACATCCACTAAAGCCTCACAAGTTAAAAGGCTAGAGAATGCAGAAATGAAGTTGGTTTGATGTTCGTTCCATCGCAAGCAATACTGTTTCATCGTCATTATTATGACACTTGAATCGCTTTTGTTTATATTTATAAAATCTCGAAGCACATGACTGAACATAAATTGCAAATAAAATCTGTAGTGCTTTCACTATTGATATTTAAAAAACAAAACATTTCGTTGCACTTTTCGGCGCTATTTCTTCCGCACTATTTTATAAATAAATTAAGAAATTGTGAAGGAGATTGTTTACAATACGTTGACGTCGTTGACCCCTCGACTTTCGCACAAATATTAGGCAACCAACATTACAGCTAATATTTTTTTTTGATGATCAAATTGTGAAGTTAGCCGCAAGTTAAACTACGAATTAATTATTTTAAACATTATATATATCACATTATATTTTCACATTATTATTATATTTCAAAACAAATGTTAAAATCAAAATTATTATAAACTACTTGTAGTACAATATTTAACACTGATCTCGGTAATTCCATAATTTTCCCAACACTTTTTTGTACAACTGCTTTTTTATTTATGACCCGTAAATATCGTTGAATGGATTTCTTCTCTCGATCAATTCGCATTTTCCTATCTTTTCGTGTTCACCCAACCAATAGATTCGAAAATTAATCTTGTCCAATGTGAAAAAATATTCCGTCCAATCGGGGAATTTTTATACCACGATCCTGATGTTTTCCAATATGGATTGGGAGTCAGAAATAGGCGATCAGTTATTATGTTATGTCCCCGTTTGTTTAATAATTGTCTAAATAGTCGAACCGGGCAGTTATTACTATTTTTCTCATTGGCAACCAGCCACTTACTTCCGGCCAAGTGGCTCACACCACCTTGGTCATTCTTTTGGAATCTTGGATTGTACTCAATTCGACCACTGTTAGTGCCATCCTTTCTCACTTCCTCTCTAAAGTGATGAACAAGCGAATAACAACTGTCACCTCCAGTCCACGCCAATTGTACGGACGCAATATTGAAGAATTTCTTTTGAAGCCCATCCGGAGTTAATTCGTCATAACTCTCCAAAATTGTATTTAACTCTTTCAGCGTAAGAGTCGCTAAGCTTCTTCTACGTTTATTTGCACTGCCTTTGTATTTGAGCTTCAACTGTCTTCGTTTTGCATTTCTAGCGTCTCGCGCTAACACGAACTCAGTGCTTTCAAAAGGATTTAAGACTCGGTTGTAACTGTCAAAGTATAATTGTTGTAGGCTATTTGCAACCGAATTCCACATGACTTTGAGTGTGTATTCTTTGTATTCTTCGCCGTTATCTTTTCGCATATTCCAGGCCCAGCTTACAAGTATATCACATAACTCTTTATTGGTCGTTGTTTCATCCAAGTTGTAGTTGTTGAGATCACAGAATTTTTCGAATTGGCGCCAAATACTTTTTTTGCTTTTTTCGGTGTTTAGTGGGGTTGTTTTGTTTACCATTCCGATAATATCGGCATCTACAATAAAATATGCTTGTCAGCTTGTGTATAATATTTTTAGTAATTAATGTCTTCAAAATACTAATCGCCAAATAAATATCGAAAGGAATTTAAATCACGACTCACTTAATTTTAATCTTAAATGCACAATAACCATTCCACTTTCACAAGCCACTATTTATGATCAATTTGGTATTTCAAATTTAAAAAATATTGTTTCTGCTTATTTTTAATTTACTTTCTAAATCGATTATTTACTCGATTAAAAATGACACAGCCGTGTTAAAATTCAAATAAGAATTACCTGCTATAGCTATATGTTCTTGACTAGTTTCTTGATCAAACGACTCTTCGTGTGAAGAAGTTGACGGTATAGGAAATTCCATAGAACTTGCTTCAATACTATTCGATACACATGAACCCATTTCGTGATCAGAAACTTGCTATTAAAAAACAAGCTCTTAACACATGAATTAAATTACATTTATATTCAATAGTTACTAAAGTAGCTGGATCAGTAATCTCCTCTTTAAAAACCTCAATATTACCGCCATACATTTGGTCGGAATCACAGCTGGCATTTGAATTAAAAGTCTCTGGCTCCATTTTCATAATAGTTTCATCCACACTGCATTCGAATAATTCGCTATCGGTCGATTGCGGTTCGACTGTTGGACGTTCTGGCGAACAGGAACCCGAACCCGTCGAAGATGTTCTTAATCGCTTTCTGCAAATCGCAGAAATGCATTCGATTGTTGCAATATATTTTGATTTTTTCATTTACCTTCGTCTTGGTGATGAAAATGAATACGGAGTTGATGATTCTATAGGTGCACCTGCAGAGGAATTTAAATCTGCAGGTGTTAATAATTCAGCTTTGTCGGCCACATTATCGACTTCTCTCACCAAATGGTCTATTGCAATTTCCCCCAATCCTGCAAATTACACAATAAACATCGCGCGATGTAAATTTCCAAAAGTACCTTTAATTTTCAACAATTCGGCAGTCTTTAGGATGTAAGGCAATTCTTCTTGAGTCACATTAACTTCGCCGTTGTACATAAAATCCACCACAATTTTCAAATCGGCAAATTGCACATCTTTGAGAATAACTATCGGATGTTTACACGGATTCACCGTAAACAACGTCTAGAATTATTCAGTTAATAAGCAATTCAGTTTTATAATTAATAGTACCTGGAAATATGAACTGCAGGCGGAGAGGACCACTTTGTGGGCTTGTAAATAATTGTCTTCGGCCGCTAGGGTGACATCCACCAGAGCTTCACACGTTAAAAGACTAGAGAATGCAGAAATTAAGTTGGATTGGTGTTTGTTCCATCGCAAGCAATGTTTCTGCGTCGACATCGTTAATTAATTAGGAAATTTGCTGTCAGTTCGAATCTCTTTTGTTTTGTTTATATTTGTGGCGTCTAGATGAAAACAATAACAACGAAATTATTTGCGAAATTCGTTGCTAATAGTTCGTTCATCGAATTTATGGCCATTAGTTTCTAAAGAAGTTTCTATAATCATTAAACAAACACTACACTTTAAAAACTATATTATTTGCCTTATTTGGATGTTATTTGACATTTGTTTTGGATGTGTCAATTGAAATCGTTATCAGTGCAGAGGTCCTCAAACATTTTTTGTACATTTTAATTAGAAAGTGTACTAAATTCCTATTGTATTTTATTAAAGTCTTTAAAATTTTAATTGCAATTCAAACAATAATTATTCTGAATATAATTTATTAAAACATCAAGAAGATTTTAAAACCGTTAAAAGTTAAACGATTATTTTATGTACAAAGTTATGCAACTAGTATTACAGTGCAACCCTTATTCTTCTTCAAGCCATTGTTGCCACATCTTATTTTTAGTGCTTCGCCACTAAACAAATTTTCTTCTTTTCCTCGTTTAATTGCACATTGATAATCTCATTCATTTCATTTATATTTTAATTATTTGTTTAATTCATCGCTGCTGTTGGTGACATCCATCCAGTACGCCGGCCGTTTCAAGCTAAATACATCAGCTCCCGTATGTGCAAATAGCGCCGAAGAAGACCTTCTAAAACAATGTCCCGTATAATGCGTCGGATTTGGCAAACCAAGATGCTTTGCAATTTCGCTTGGAATCTTGCCGAACGAATTCACTCCCACCACTTGGACCGAACATTTTCCATTTCGGTATTGCACAAACAATCGATTGTGTTTGGTATGAGGAGGTCGAAGAGCCGCGTATTTCCGATAAATCTCGATCATGTTTAAATCGTCTTCTTTACCATTGACCACAAAGGATCGGGGTCGATTCGTTTTCGATCTTGGTATCTTTATAATCAAAACTGAGCCTACGTCTTCCAGGTCATCCACAGTCATGCTTTGCAATTCATCCCGGCTGCAAGCCCCAGCAATCCCAATAATTGCAACCACCTACAATTTAAATTAATTTCGATGACGCAACATTTGCATTCGGATATTACCTTCATCAATAAAAACGTTTCATCGGGTGCTTTAGTAAGAAATCCATAAAATTGATCACGCGTTAACACTTTTGATTTTTTGGGGCGATATCCAATCGCTTTCTCTTTAAGAAACGCAGTTAATTTCGTATATTTTCGAATGTCAGTGTTGTCTTTTACGGCAAGTGATGCCTTCATCATCGAATATTCGGACCAAAGCGACGCAGACTTCCGATCGATCGATTTTTCAGAGAAATAAGTTAGTAGTACGGTTTCGGTGATTTCATTTTCGTCGTTTTTTCGACACCATTCTTTTAGTCGCTTATAAACAATTTCGTATTGCCTTCTCGATTTTTCGCACAAAGAATTGTAATTCTGTATGTTTAAAGCTATAAATTCTGAAAGAACATATTAATATTACTAAATAATAATTTTTAAACAAAAATATAATAAAACTAATAAAACAAAAAATACCCATTACTTGTTGGAGCTTCTTCTTGTTCTTGTGAAGGTGTTGATGGTCCAGGAAATTCCATTAAAGTGGATTCTCGACTATTCGTAACACACGCACCCGTTTCATTTTTAGGAACTCGCTGTTAAAATTAAAAAACAAACTTTTACCACTTATATTAAATTAGATAAGGGCAATAGTTACTAGACCAATTGCATCAGTAATCTCCTCTTTGAAGATCTCACATGAACTATCAAAAATAATTTCTGAATCACAGCTTTCGTCTGATACACAATTATCTGCCTCCAATTTTATATAAGATTCTTCCATGCTACAAGTAAATGTTTCAGGGTCTGGAGACGGCTTTTCATCTGGTGGTCGTTCCGGCGAATTAGATCTTGATCCGGTTGATGATTTTCTTAATCGTTTTCTGTTAATAAAAAATTAAATTGGATATTTCTTAGGGTTTTTCATTTTTTTCGAAAGGCTTACCTACGCCTTAGGGGTGAAAGTGGGCATGGTGTTGGTCTAGACTCATTTTCAGAGCTCCAATTTGTGTCGCTCGGTGTTAATAAATCAGGTTGGTCGAACATGTCATCGTCCTTTGAGACCAATTGGTCAAAAGCAATTTCCGATACACCTGCAAATCAATTGCAAATAAAATAAAAATGTTCATACAATTTTTTTATAAGTTACCCTTAATTTTCAGTAATTCTCCAGTCTTAAGAAAGTTCGGTAATTGCTCTTGGGTTACATTAACTTCACCGTTGTATATAAAATCAATCATTACTTTTAAATCGGTAAACTGAACGTCTTTAAGAATAACGATCGGATGTTGGCATGGGTTCACAGTGAACAAGGTCTGTAATGACGTTATACTTATTAAAATTATTGTGGATGTTAATTAAGGATATAGTACTTGAAAATAGGAACTGCAAGCTGAAAGGACGACTTTGTGAGCTTGCAAATATTTGTCTTCGGCAGCTAGAGTGACATCCACCAAAGCTTCACAACTTAAAAGGTTGGAGAATGCAGAAATAAAATTCGGTTGATGTTTGTCCCATCGTAAACAATATTGCTCCATCTTCTTAAGGGAAAATAATAAATGGTTTGTTATTGTTTACTTGTAAATAAATAGCACGTCAATACGTTTTTCTTTGCTGACGTAATTTGACATTTTTTGTGTCATAAAGAAATCTGCAACTTTGAAAAATTGTAATTAAGTATTAAAAATAATAGATGGCGCGACAATTTTTATTCAACCATAATTTAAGAAAGTAATCAGAAAAAAACTATTTTAACACAATCAATTATTTTATTAAAAAATTTACTTATTTTGAAAAAAAATATTATTAACACTTTAACCCAATATCGCACCCGAAGACCTTTTAAAACAATGGCCAGTATAAAGAGCCGGATTTGGCAAACCAAGATATTTTGCAATTTCGCTTGCAATCTTGCCAAAAGAGTGTATCCCAACCACTTGGTTGCAACATTTCCCATTTCGATATTGCACAAACAGTCGATCGTGTGTTGTATGAGGCGGACGAAGCAATGCGTACCTCCGATAAACATTAGCCATATTGAAATTATTTTCGACACCGTTGACAATAAATGATCGACATTTAGTTGTTTTCGATTCTGGTATTTTAATCACTAAAACTGAACCTAGGTCTTCAATATCATTTATAGTCATGCTTAGCAAATCAACCATGGTGCATGCACCAGCAATACCAATAATTGCTACCACCTTCATCAATAAAAACTTCTTATCTGGTGCTTCAGTGAGAAACCTATAAAATTGATCGCGCGTTAACATTTTCGATTTTTTAGGACGATATCCAATAGCTTTCTGTTTAAGAAAGGCAATCAATTTAGTAAACGATCGAATGTCCGTTTCGTCTTTTACGGCAAGCGATGCTTTGAGCATCGAGTACTCAGCCCATAGAGACGCAGACGTCACATCAACTGATCGTTCAGAGAAATAAGTCAATAGTACGGTTTCTGTAATTTGATGTTCCTCATTCTTTTGACACCATTTTTTTAACCGATTATATCCACTTTCATATTGCGTTCTGGTTTTTTCAGGCAACGAGTTGAAGTTTTGTGTATTTGAGGCCATAAATTCTGAAAAAGTTTAATGATTATTTAGAAATTTCATTAAATTAGTAAAATACCTGTATAGCTTTCTTGTAGTTGTTCGGGCTTTAGTTTATGTTTTGATTCAACTTCCGGACTTGACTGTCCAGAAAGTTCTCGAGAAAGCTCCATTAAAGTTGATTCAATACTATTCGATTCACCTGATCCCGTTTCATTATTAGGATTAGTAATCTCCTCTTTGAAGGTAATATTAAAAACCCCTTCATCTGCAACAAAATTTTCTGGTTCCAATTTTATGTGAGTTTCTTCCGCCTCGTGACACGAAAATATTTCAGCGATTGTGATTTGCTGTTTTTCTACAGGGCGTTCGGGCGAACTAGATCCGGATCCAGTTGATGACTTTCTCAATCGTTTTCTGTAAGGCATGTAAATTAAATTGATGGACTTTTAGAATTTTTCCTCTTTACCTTCGGTTTCGCCCCGCTGGTGAAACTGAACATGGTGGTGTTGTTGGTCTAGGCACATGTTCGGAACTGTTATTTGAGTCGCCCAGTGTTTTTGCTGCAGGTAAATCGACCGTAGTATCGTCCAATGCGACCAACTGATCAAACGCAATTTCCGAAACGCCTGCACAGTTATTGTAAATTAAATGTGCATACAGAAATTGCATAAATTACCTCTAATTTTCAACAATTCCCCCGTTTTTAAAAAGTTGGGTAACTCTTCGGGCGATACATTGACTTCGCCCTTATATATAAAATCGATCATTATTTTTAAATCGTTAAACTGAACATCTTTGAGTATTACAATTGGATGTTTGCATGGATTCACAGTGAACAAAGTCTGCAATAACATTATATTTAGTAAAATTATTGTGGATGTTAATATATAAGGATATAGTACTTGAAAATAGGAACTGCAAGCTGAAAGGACGACTTTGTGGGCTTGTAAATATTTCTCTTCGGCAGCTAGTGTGACATCCAGCAAAGCTTCACAACTTAAAAGGTTGGAGAATGCGGAAACAAAGTTCGGTTGATGTTTGTCCCATCGTAAACAGTATTGCTCCATTGTTAATTAATTTATTACTACAATCTGTAATCGACATAAATTAATTTTATATTTGTCTATAATTTAATAATAAAAATGTAAAATTAGTTTACCTGAATAGAAACAATATCGAGAAGTACCAATAACAAAGTCTAATAATATTCTTTAAGAGAAAATAAATAATAGTAAGTTTTTGTTTACTTTCGAACAAATACTACAGAACGTCGACAATATGGCAAGTGACATGACCGGAATTCTATTTTATTGACTGACTAGAAGTTGGCTGACAATTCCACCAGAGTTCGAAAAAACAATTATTAATTTTCATTTAATTAGAATAGAATTAAAGGACCCCGTATCAAATATGCAAAAAAGTATTTAATTTTCTATAAAAGGAAAGTGTTTGAGATTAGGGTAATCAGAACAACCCTATCTTAACGAAGTTTAATAATGATCTACCACTCTGAAGTTGGAACCGAAATATTCTCTTCGTTTAAAATCGGGTATGGGCTGTGTGCGAGTGGGTGGGGGTCAGTGAATATTTTACCTCCAGCACCCCCAGCGGCCGTTTCTTAAGTAATTGGGCAGTTCTCGGTGTGATGTAAGTAGTATATGTTTTTAATTGTTTGAGGTAAGTGATTAGTTTTTTAATTTAAAATTAGCTGCTAAAAAGGATGCCATAAAGACTGCTTCTAAGCATCGGCACAACGCACAAAAAGCAACTGTATAGCTAAAACAAGCATACAAAAATAATAGTGGTAGCAGAGGCAACAAACAGGGTGTTTCTGCTACCACTTGCCAAAAAAAAATAGCATATAGAAAAAAATGCTTTCCTATGGCCCAAACATTTTCTCCATACAGGTCCATTGGATGAGCCAAATAAACCCAGAGATGTAGTAAATTGGATCCAAGATGCAACTTCAGACTTGAGGCCGTCATAGATGTTAAGAATTATTTAAATTTGTAAACTATGTAAATGAATGCAAGTAAAATAAATGATTCGAAATAATTAAATATTTTTTACAAATTAAATTACTTCCAATAATTGTCTTTATCATCACCACCGCCCTCCGGTGGCCAAATAATGTTGTTCGTATCTTTTAACTGTGGTGGAATTGAACCTTGCTTAGCTAATTCTAGTCAGTCAGTAAATCGGCCAGTGGCGTATCTCAAATAACATTAATTATTTTAATTATTTTTTTTTTTTTTAATATTTTTGACAAATAGAAGAAAAATAGATATGTATATGATTACAACGAGGATATTGATGTAGAATTATAATTTTTATAATTTGAAATTTTATTTCATCTCCACAAATAAACATATTTTTATTTTAAAACTAAAGGATTTTTAAATGTATCAAAATATAACTATTTAAAATTATTAGTTTAAGATAAAACATTATTTTTATTCAACTCTGATAGGATACTTCGAATCCTTTATCAATTAACGCAGCACTAGAGTTTCTAAAACAATGGCCAGTATAATGACATGGATTTGGCAACCCAAGATATCTTGCAATTTCGCTCGGAATCTTTCTAAAAACCTTGCCCTCAACCACTTCGCTAGAACACTTCCCATTCCGGTATGAGATAAACAATTGATTGTGTTTGGTACGGCGGTGACGAAGCGATGCGTATTGCCGATAAATATCGACCATAATTGAATCGTCATCTGTATCATTGATAACAAACGATCGTTCTAGAGTATATTTCGTTTTTGGTATTTTGATAACCAAAGCAGAACCTATGTCTTCAACATGTTGCACTGTCATGTTTTGCAAATCAATAATTCTGCATTCACCGACAATACCAATAATAGCAACCACCTAAAATTTAAAAGAAATTAGAATAACGCAATATCTACATTCGGAATTACCTTCATCAACAAATATCTTTTATTCGGAGCTTCAGTAAGAAATCTACAAAATTGATTCCGAGTAAAAACTTTTGTGTTTAATACTTTTTTTATCATTTTTGGATTTTTGTTCGTTTTTGGACTTTTGTATTGAAATCCAATGGGTCCCTCGTTAAGAAACGCATTTAATTTGAAAAAGTATTGAATGTCAGTTTTGTCTTTTACTGCCAACGCTGTCTTCAGCATTGCGTACTCCGAGTTAAAGGTCCCATATTGGTAAAGATTCGATCTTTCAGAGAAATAGGATATTAATAAGCTTTCCAAACTATTATTTCCTCTATCATTCATTCGACACCATTCTTTGAATCGGTTATAAACCTTGTCATACAGCAGTCTCGATCTTTCAGTCAACGAATAATATTTTTCGCTATTTGAGGCCAGCAATTCTGAAAGCCACAAAAAATATTAACACATTTAAACTATAAATCTCATAAATACCGTCGGTTAAAGGTATTTGTTCTTCAAGTGGTGGCTCTTGCAAACTGGTTGACGGTCCCGGCAACTCAACTAAAGTTGAGTCACTATTCGCTGCACTCGGTTCATGTTCAGGAAGTGGTTCGTGGCACTGCGATTCATCTTCAGGAAGCCCCTATCAAATAACCACCCCTTTAACACATGAATTAAATTAAATAAGTTCACTAGTTACCGTAGCAACGATGTTGGTAGTCTCATCTATAAAAAAATCGGAAGAACTGTCCAAATCACCGCTTACATCATCTGAGTCTGATAGAAATTCCACTGGCTCCAATTTTATGTCGAATTGATCGATGATACGTGAACATTGCATTCGCTCTGGCGAACCAAATTCGGATCCGGTTGATAGCGATTTTCTTAATCCCTTTCTGTGTTTAATGAAAATTAATTAGATTGCTCTTAAAGTTTTTAAAAACGCTTACCGTTTCGATGGTGTAATTGGACTTGGTAGTACTGTTGTTGGTTTCGGCACATTTGAATCTTCAGGTTTTATTGGTTGGGATTGAGCAATCCCATCATCGTCGTTTAAAACCGAAGCGAAAGCAACTTCCGACACGCCTGCAAAACAATTTGAAATATGATCACAATTAAATGATTACAATAATTACCCTTAATTTTCAACAATTCGCCAATCTTGAAAAAGTTTGGTATTTGTTCTAGGACTAATCTAGCTTCGCCGGTGTATATAAAATCGAGAATTGCTTTCAAATCGGCGAACTGAACATCCTGCAGAATTACAATTGGATGTTGGCATTGATTTGCAGTGAACAAAGTCTGCAATATAATCATATTTAGTAAGTTTAATGCGAATGTTAATCAAGGACATACTTGAAAATATGGACTGCAAGCAGAAAGGATGACTTTGTGCGCTTGTAAATATTTGCCTTCGGCAGCTAGAGTGACATCCAGCAAAGCTTCAGAACTCAAAAGATTGGAGACTGCTGAGACAATGTTGGGTTGATATTTGTCCCAACGTAAACAATATTGGTCTATCTCCATTGTTATTAAATTATCATGGACAAATCGGATTTTTTACCAGAAGTTGTAGTCGAGGCAAAGCAAAGCCGGTTTTTCTATTCCATTCGTCACAAAATACTAGTTTTACTGGAGTGCACACAAAATTTTATTCGCGAACAGTTAACTTAAAATTTTGAAAATAATGAGAAAATTCCTTACCTTTTTAGTTAGGTTAAGTAATTAGACATTCGAGCTGTCTTTTGCGACGAACCCGGTTCACGGTATTTCGTGTTGTTTTAAACCGGAGTATTTGCGACAAAATAAGATATTAACGTGGATAAATAGAAGAACGTGAATTTGTGATTGTTTTGAACTTGGTGAATGCGTTTGCCAATTTGCGCTACATCCTTTATTTGATTTTTCTAAAAAATTTCAATGTGTATATATGGTTGCATATGTTCATCCATTACAAATGAACTTTGCATGATTGCTACTAGGTGGCACTAGTAGTACTATAAATGCTTATTATTAGAGTGGTTCTCAAACATTTAAATGCCGATAAACAATAATTAAATAAAAACTGTACTATTTCTTATAATTTAAATTATTTTTATTATTAATTTTCTAATGCTGCACGTGCACCAAAAATAATTTATATATAATAGCAAATTACTTTATAAAATTGTAGTACAAATGTCGGCAACCAACATTACATTTTCGGTACTTTACCGAGAAGTTTGAACCTCTAGATTAAATTAAAAATAAATAGTTTTCATCTAGATTTTAAACTAGATTGATAAAGTCTTAAAATCGCTAATCAAATTAAAAGCGGGTTAGCAATATTTATATCCATCAACACAGAAAATCGTTATTATGTCAATTTGAATATAAAAAATAAATAAGGGGAAGCAGATATTTGATACAAGAAGAACACCATTAGATGTTAATGGAAGTTCCGAATTATCTTGGAATAACTTTACGCGCCCGAATATTTATTCGTTCATAAAAATATAATTTAAAAATTAAATGTATACTATAAAACGGGCTTTTACACAAAAAGTCACGTTTTTACGTAGCATAATATCGCTTCCTTCCTGTGTAATGTAATTTGTCAGAATTTAAAATAACACCGTCGCAGAGAAACGAGATTATACAAAATGTAAAGTTGCGCTCCTAGTCCCCATGTATACAGAGGAGACTTCTGTGTGTCAGCGGAAGGCAAGCCAAGTATAGATATAGTACAGTTTAAATCCTGTGATAAATAATAGCTTGGCATTGACTAACGTACGCAATTAATCTCGCATTACCCGAAAATCCACCATATATCCAAGGGCCCTATGCTGCTCCGCTTGCTTTCACTGTTTTGTTGCTGGCTCCGTGCAAAGGTCCTCCAGGTTTCGTTTGTTATCTCTCACTCACTTGAATTATGTGACTTTGAATGACACGCTATTAATGTCTATTATATTTTCATCCCTCCACCATTGTGGAATAACTTATTATTCATCTAATATATTCACAATCTTGGTAGAACTACTCCAAGTTTCCTCAAGGCTCAAAGCGATTTTCGGATAATTCTTTATACTATCATTATTCAAATTTATATGGGAGATATTTTAACACTAATCAGGATGACGTTTAATTTAATCGATTTTAGAAAGCTATTAAAAATTTATTTTTGCTCTTGGAATCCAAAAACGTAAATGCCACCCAAACAAAGTTTGACGAAACCAAATAATTAATTATGAAAATTGTTAAATCGTTCAGCAGCTTAAACTAAAGTGAAATAAATTTAAATTCAAAAAGAGAATTTTAAATTAGATACTTTCAAATCATCTAAACTAGCTAAAATAATTTTGATCCTTAATTAATATTTACCTAATTTATTAATTATATTTAAGTAATTATTTTTTTACAAAAAAAAGCTTTTATTTTAAGCACCTGCTCCAATCAAGGATCACATAAAAATGCATTCGTTATCCTTTTGGGGGTATGTAGTAAAGGATTTCCCTACGGCTCCATATAAGAGCCACTCCAACTCGGACCCACAATAAATTAATTTATTTATAAAAGCAAAGCGAATTAATTTTAATTGTGATTTAAAATTCCTAATAGTAAACTGTTCGATAAGAAATTACGGCGATGTAGGAAGTCAGGTGCAAAGCAGCCAGCATTCGACTTCCTGAATATTCATGTGGTGACTTATTCGTTAAGTCAATATCGTCTCCGTCTGTGATAGATACTTCGCATATATACCTGGGGGTCGTATATATTCGAAGCTGCATGTGGTTGCGGTTACTTTACTATATAAAGCAATATATCTTCCAGAATGGTAAAACGCTGATGCGATGCCATCTCCGTCTGCTGTCTACTTTTGTTTGTTGTTGCTGAATTTTAAGCATCCAGCGCTACTTTTAATATATATTTAAATCGATTGCCTTTTCGATTAGCTATTTTCTATTGAACAAGAAGTTGCGATATTTAAAATTTGTCTTAGTAGAGTTTTTGTGTGTTAATTATGTAAAACATGGAGTCGACAAGAATAAGTTGCAGTTGCGGCACAATAGATTGCATAATTAAGTTTGTCAAATCGAATAATATAGTAATTTGGCTGAAACAAAGAATAACTAGATGGGCTTCTATAAATGAAATAAGTTATAGGTATTGTTTGTCGAGTTTGAAAAGTACTTCCGGAGGCGCATGTAGACGAGATCCGCAATCATCGGGTGCACGCTTACAATACGAGTATTAGATTAACACGAGGAGCGCTTGAATTTAAAGTAGCCCACCCTCATTTACACCACGAATGCTTTAGGTATATCTATATACGACTACCTACAGCATCAACCCACCACCATCCATGCAATGCAACCCTCTCCTCGCTCCTACTCTCCATCTGATTGAATTACATTACGACCATTTTCCACTTTCCTACAGTAAGTGGAAACTTGGAATCTTATTACTCTGATGTCGCTGTCGACTTTGTCACAACAATACAAATTCATTTACTAACTGATGTACATTGCACCAACTTTTTACACATTGTACTATTTGTTCAATTGTTATTATTATTGTGGTGGCGGTGCCGGTAGGAATTGTTTCGAAGGTATTATGTAGTTTAAGTAGCTGTAATATTATATTATAGGTACGAAATGCGAAATGTATGCGGGATAAGCTTACTATATTTCACAGCCTTACCTAATATCAAATGGCAACTCGTTAGGGAAATTGTTATTACACTTTCAAAATTGATATTGGCGCCTTCGCCATATTTTACAACTTTTTGTAAATAATTATTATTTTGTGATCTGCAAACTTTTAAATTATAGTTAACTTTAAAGGAGATAAGTTACACTTATTAAACGTTAAGTATATGCATTGAAAGAACTCCAATCTTATAATGTTCGAAACTCTATTAGTCGTCTGCAATTTTCAATTACGTTACATTATACAGAACGTAATACGTCTTTTGCTGTGACTTTAAAGTAAATTTTTATTTTTTCCTCATTTGTGCGATTTTAACAAGCGTTTTCCAGATCATTTATCACTAAAGTAGCAAATACTACTAAGAAAATCTATTTCTTTTCTATAAAATACTTTATATTTCCACTTATTGTGCACTTAAGTGGGCAAACACATTTTTTTCGCATGCAAAATTAGTTGATTGAATAGATTATTGAAAAAGCCATAAAATAAGAGAGCTGCAGATTTTATTAGAGCTTTTATATTTGATTTAGTCAGTAGTTACTGACACATGGCACATCCGGATGAGGTGGTGGAATGTAATAACATATCGAATGTGATCGTTCCGCTTTTCGTTTCCTCCATAAACGGAACATCCCTGAACGGAAAATTGATGAACCAAATATTTGATTATGTTATAGACTGGCTTTCGCTAAAAAATCAGCTTGATTTTTAAGCAAAAACCCAAAACGTGGGGCCAATTCTAATGTGCGGGATTAGCGTTTTTATTTCTACTAAACTAAGCAATTCGGGGCAGAAAAAAAAATCAAAATTAATTTAATTAGGGTTTATATAGCTAGCACATAAATATTTTTTATTTTTTTTTCGTAATGGTAGAAATATGGGATTTTAGCGATCGACTTTTAATTTTGCTGCCTAGTTTTTAGCACCCAAAATCAATAAAATAATTTTAGCATCCGATTTGCTCTTCATCCAGTTGGAAAATACACTTGACAAAAACAAACGTGAGTTACGTGAAAAAATACAGAAATACTTTCCAATTAAATTGTGGCAAACACATTCATCATGAATAAAAGAATTGAGTCGGAGAAATGTATCTGCATTAGACCGATTTAAGGGCTTATATGCCCACAACTTGTGCAAATAGACTTTCCACTTCAAATATTCTTTATTATTTCGAAACTGCCTATAATCGAACTTTCCTACATTGACATAAACGACGGTTTGTTTGCTCTATAAATTTCGAGCGATAATGCTAATTAACGAAAATGCTGAGCGCGTTTTTCAGGTGGATGAAAATGTTTTCTGCAGTGAAAAAAATAAATAGAAAATTTACGATCTGTGTGTATAGTATACAGTATTAAAAGCGAAGACCAATCATAATGAAAAAATCGTAAAGTCGACTCTCAATATATGATGAAAGTAGGAAATATGAGTTCGAACATAAAAACAAGGTCCGATATTATGGTGATAACGTTGTTGTTCTTTCAATCCTCGAAAGAAACGTAAAATTTTTACAACATATGTATGCCAGAGACCGAATACAATCCACACGATTTTTGATTTATTTAAATTGAGACCGAGCAATAATTTATTGTATAACAAAGCGAAAGAGTCGTAAAACTCCTCGTGCTACTAAATATTCTGTTAGGATGGAATATTTTAATAGAGTGTTACTTAATGTATCTCTATCTTAAAGTTGGATTAAAATTTCATCGTAACAAGATAATAAGATTATTATTTAGAAAATTAGACGTGACTCTAGAAACTTTAGACACGTATTAGACGCGAAAGTATTCATCAGACTAATTAAGTTACAACTTTGGATGTTATTTGTTCAATTTAATTCGCAATATCAATTTTTGAGAAAACCATTTCATAGAAAATAAGAAAAGGCCTTGACTATAATTTTCTGCATTGCAGATAAACCAACAATTTGAAAATTTAATTAATTTCGCAGATTTGCATTAAAATGCATCGGAAATTCAAACAATCGGCGCAAAATAAAAAGGATATTTAGAGGTGCGATAAGAAAGCTACCACTAATAGGTTAATTCGAGGCCAAGTCCAGCAAGTCCCCGATCTGGGGATCCATACCGTTGCTAGGACGACCGAAACGCACGAAGAGGTCATTGCTCACGACAGGGCCGTCTGTTATTTCTTTTTTAGCCATTAGCTTAACATTTCGCCCACCAAAAAAAAAAAAAATGGCAAGATTTGTTTAAAACGTGCATAAGATAACAATAGTTAAGTTTGCGAAATTAAAAATTTAAATTGCTTAGATAGGAAAATTTACGAGCGCTTAAAAACAATATTAAAAATTGTGGAAATTAATTTTCCACGATGCAGATTAAATTTCATCTTAAAGTAATAATATTTAAATATATAAAGTTTCGATAGATATTCTATTAGACGGCACTAATACAAATATAGTAGTAAGGGACGGGAAGAAAAAGGACGATAGAGGAAAAGGAAAACAAAGTTTTCCTTCTTTACGCCTGACAGTGTTATTACAAGTAAACAGAAATAATGAAAATCCATAACATCGTTGATTGTTGGAACGAAACGCAATTCCCTTGGTTTCGTTCTCGAACAATATAATTTAAAATACTCTGATATTTGATAAGGGATCTGCAAGATGATTGATTTCACGAAACTTTATTAAAGGCCAGTTTATATCCCTATGAGATTATCCTGCTCCAAGCAAGGCACGTCTTATTTCTCTTAAAATCAACTTTCTTATATTCAATTTCATTTCGACCAAAGGCCAAATTTTATTTTCTACCTACAATTATTTTTCTTTCTCCACAAAAAAATAATATTCTTTAAGCTTAAAATTTTGTCCCTTCGTAAGACAATATTTTTCGCTTCGTCCAATGTTATTGGCGTAATATTTTCGATAGGAAATCAGCTAGACCGCTGTTAATTCTTTGGTGCAGTTTCGCAGGATTTATGTAGTCCTGGTCTCGAGCTCGGTCTGATTGGAATTGGCAGTGTCGATATCTCAATGTTCGCATGGTCGAGTAAATGGGTCAAAGAAGACTACATTCGCCTTTTAACGTCTTCTTGAAATAAGATGAGGTTTGTTAAAGAGTTCCTTTCTCATCTACTCAAGAAAGGATAAACGATTTCATTGCATGTGTGTACATTTTTCGATAGATGAAAGTGGAGCAAGCAAAACGTACAAAAAAAAAAATCAATCTTGTAAAAGTGGCTAAGATGAATTGGAAAACATCGAAGCTATTTTGTAAGGTAGATTATTTCTGATCAAAAACTTTCCGAATAAAATATGCATGCATGTAGTAGGTATATCGAGGAAAAGTTGGACCAAAAAATAAAAGCTTTTATATCCCACTCAATCTAGAAACAAACTATAAACTCTATTTATAAATGACATGACTTGATACAAATTTGTTTCAAATAACTTGTCACAAGATTCCATCTTTCGTTCGTTCTTAGTTTATTCAAGTTTAATTGCATTAGGCAAATTGAAATAAACTTACATACCGAGTAGTTTAATGAAATCAACACATGTCAGAGGTTGAATCTACTAAAAGTTTTGTTTCAAAAATTTATTTGAACTGGAAATAAAATTGGAATGCCGTAATTATGGCGTTTGAATAATAAATTCGTACAATCAATTAAATTAGGTGCTGAACGATGGAAGCAATTTAATAAAAATCACTGCATACTTTTACAGTCGACTTTTTTCGCCAATGCTATAATAAAATATTTAAAGGGCTTTTTTTGGGCTGTAGAGCGTTTTTCCAGCCGAATGATTATTGTTCATGTAGCATTGAGAGCAACAGGTATTGACGTTGAGCCGCTGAACATTAGTCGAGTAGTTTAATAGGATTGTTTTGAAAATATAAAGTTGAAAAACATTGTAATATAAAATGTAATTGGATGGTGTGGTAAATAAAGCAACGTGTTAATTTTAACAGGAACGTACGTTTATTTGCACTGAGCGGAAATACAAGCTAGCGTACGAAATCTCGCCGACTGTTTGTCTGGATGACGAACATTTATAATTAACTTGACAATAAAACAGAAATATATTAAATATAATTTGTGCAATTATTCAAAACATTTTTGACGCTCAAAAATATTTTCAATAACTTATGATATATATTTATAGAATAATTAATTACATATAGATTTAATATTTGTTTCAAATAAATATGTACAGACTAAAATTTATCACCATCATCAAGAAATACAAAATGGAAATATTACAAAAATCTTTCAAAGATATAAGAGAGAAAAAAGTCGTCGCATTTGCATGCTAGGACTTTTCCCTTCCGGGTTTTTCAATTAATTAATTATTTACAAATTGGGTCGTCTTTCTAAAATTCAATTATAGATAAAATACATTTACAAATACATAGTTTAATATTTTTTTTTTCTTTTACTTGGTATAGAAACATTATATCCAAATTCTAAGTGAAGATCAACTTCCATTGGCAAAATATTTCGTTTATATTCACATTATTATATTTCCTAATCATCTTAAGAACTATCTCGGCCCGCAGCAGCCTAGCCGGCGAGCGTACGAACTAAAAGACAACACAGACTTTATTTTAAATCACCACCTTTACCAAGATACAGAAAAATAAAACACTCAAAATATTCAATTAATCGGCCTACTAAAAAATTTACTACATTTTTGGACTTTTATCAAATTAAATTTATTTAATTTAAATTGCACTATTCAGCAATTTGTTTTAATTTAATTATATCACATTCATTTTTAAACATCTGTATTTTGGTAGACTGCACATTTATATTGTAATTTTTGTCGTCACTTTAGCATCGTTTTCCTGGTACACAAATATCTAAATACAGTTAATAACGATAAACATTGAATTATTGATGGCTCGTAAATGAGAAGAAAATTACAATGAGTGACGATTGTTTCGGGCGCTCGAGTGATTTAAAATAATTGTACTGCAAAACATGAATCGTGAAAATATGTCACATTTAGGCAAAAAGGAGCACATTGTGTCACCCTATTTAAGAAACCATAAAATTCGCACTTCTGTTCAAATCGTAGGTATTTTTTTTATCTATTTTATTATTTGTTAGAAAATGAGTACAAATGCTAGAGCATGTATATAAAGTGGTACAAAAATCAATTCCTCCTTATCATATCTCGTCTTATTATAAAAAAATCATTATTATTTGGAACAAGTGATTACGATTTGATCAGTGTGTGTGTGGGTGTGTGTATCATAGAATAGTATACAGCATTAAAGCAAATAAATCCGGCGATCAAACAAAACAATAAAAAAAATATAATAACATAATTAAAACTATAATATCAACATTCGCATCCAGCAGGTATAAAACTTTTTTCATTTTTTTCGTTACAAACTAATCAATTTTAATATATTACTCTGACATCTACACACTAGGACGTGTCCGGAAGAACTGACTGGTTTATTTTCCATGTTTTTCTTTTTTTTTGGTTCTCGCGTACACACAATAATAACACGTTCACACCAATAAGCATCAAATATATAAAATAAAATCTAATCAATTAATAAGATAAATTACAGAAAAGAATCGCACACATTCATCGTCAAATTCGCAAACATTTATTAATTATTTATGTAGAATATAATTAATCAACAAAGCATGCAGCTGTACAAAATGCTTTTTAAGACTAAAATCTATACAACAGGTATATTCAAAAATTCAATCGCTTGGCCCCATACAGAAGCGTATGGGGCGCAAGCCACCTCATTCACTCACACAATGCTTGGGGGTCAGGGGGTAGTAGAAATATAAATAGAATGCATCGAGAAGGAATGCGTCGGAAAAGCGTATAGCGAATGCTACACAGAAATGCACAATGTCGTTGCATTTGTATTTTCTTGTATTATTGTTTATCAAAAATTAGAAAAATAATAACGAAAAATCAATTTACATCCAAGGTCACTTTCTCAAAAATATAATTACCTATTTATTTCCTTTTACTTAATACTTTAGGTTTTTCTTCTTCATTTATTTCAAAAACTGAAAAACAAAACTTTGTTCCATCTATCTATACATTAGTTTTTTGATTTGTTTTCTTTTATTATAAATTGCGACATTTAGCCTAATATCCGGCGGTGTGCGCCTTGCACAGTCTTCAGTTAATACTTTGACACATTCGTACAAACTAACTAATCCTAAACATGACTAACTAATTTTTTTCTCAAACCGCTACGATCTCTAGTTCCAATCCGAGTTCATCGTCACTGCAAGTAGCATTTTCACACAGTTGAATATTTTACTAAATTTTCCTAAATATTTTTGGCACTTTTTCTGCATATCAATTCAAATTAATTCATAAATGTACCAAAAAATTACAACAATATTCGTTTAACTATACAATTTATTTAACAAATCTCAATAAGCTAGCCAGTAGCAATTATTCTTTTTTTAATTTAAAATATCAATATTTAATTTATAAATTCAACTGGTGTTGCTAAACTTGCATTAATATTGCACATAGGATGAAAACTTGCACTTCATTCACAAGTGAAACGTGAAAAATAAGTTTTACGAAATAATTTAGCGGCGCACCCGCCAAAATTCGTAAACTAAATTAATTGGAAGCAAGTTTTAAAACAAGTTGAACAAATTGTTTCACATTGTTTCCGAATGTATTTATAAAATCGTTGACAAAACCCTAAATTGAATGCTTACCATTTAAATCCAAAAACCTTTTGTTTCAGTATAAAATAAATATAAGCACATTGTATCGTTTCACGTTTGTTTTTATTATTTTTTTTTTGAGTTTTTTTTTTGTTTGAATTGGTATTTAAAATGTAAGCGTTCGCAATTCGAACTAGAGCCATAATAGCGGTTTGACTTGTTATAATATACAATATTATTACAACTACAGTAGTTTTATAAATGCTCTGTAGGTGTGTATCCGACGATGTCGATCACAGGAATGAACATCACTGAGGAAAGAAACCTCTCGCTATGTGTGCTCCAAGAGTTCACACCTAATTATAATATTTATCTTTTAAGAAAAAGAAAAACAATTTAAAAATTTCCTTTTAATTTTAAAAATTACTTTTATGTACACTAGCGGTAACTGGCAGTGATGCGGCGAAGAGGTAGGCCATTCTAGGCATGGCGCTTCATGTGCAGAGCCAAATGATCTGAACGACTAAAACAGCGTTCACATTGGCGGCACTTGAAGGGTTTCGCACCAGTATGTTTGCGGTAATGCCGTGTTAATTCATCTGATCGTGCAAATCGCCATTCGCATCCTTCCCACGAACATTTGTATGGCTTTTCACCTGAAACAACAAAATAAACCATTAAAATTATATTCATTAAGAAAAATGTAAAGCATTTTAACACAAAAACTATAATCCGCATTAATGACATGCTATACATTTTATTATTGAATTTCCACAATGATTATGTTCGAGTATTACATAAAATTTAATGCTAAATAAAAATTGTAATATAGAATTTGATTTTAATCATTTTTAAAGCCGCCTATGATGCTTTATTAAATTTTAAATTAAATGGTGCGTTTCATTTTGCATACCATTTACCAATTATATACTGTTTGAATTTCAGTCCTTCAGCATATTCTTTCGCACAAGCAAAATCCAATATTTTAACTCAAACGATATTTCAAATATTTACTCGTGATTTCATTATTGTTGTTTTAAAATCTTCTTTAATTAGAGCAGCATTCGTAATTCACCAAAGTAAATATCATATAATTTTCATTTCATTTCAACATGTTATACAATAATTAATTTCAACACACATTTTCATTTTGCGAAAATAAATTATTAATTTAAGCAATAATAATAGTGACCACTAACAATGGAATTATGAATGTGAAAAAAAATCGTAAGAAGCATAGATAAAATTCAAATTGTTTCCATTCCAGCAAATAACAAAGCAAATTTTTGTTAGAAGTGTAAGGAATGATTGCAAACATTTTAATTGCAGCGCACCTGCTTTAGTCTCATTCCAGATAATTATAATTTCAAAAGAAACGCAAAATATAGTCAGCACACAAATATTGTGAATTAATTTTAAAAAAATGTCTGCAATAATAATACATTTTTGCAAGCACTACGAATTTTTAAATTAACGAATAATAATTTAATAAAAATAATTTTAATAAAAACAACAATGCACATTTTTGCACAAGTTATTACAATTAAATTGCCGCGCTCGAGCTTTAATCAAATTAATTTGAGATAATTATAATTCCACCAGCTTTTTTGGTCCTCTTGTTTGATGCTCATATATTCTGAAGAAGTTTAGGTTTAATAGCATAATAGTTCAGTACCATTAATAATAATGTCATGGATATTCATGACGCGCTTCGTTTTCATTTCCATGAAGTACACCCACCCACATACACACATACACCCTCCCTCCTATTATGGCACGTGCATGGATTTAGACTGTGACACAAGACGGATTTTAGCCATTTACCTCGACATCGTGCCTCAACTATAAAAACGGTGCAAGCCATATAATGAAACTTGTACGAAAATCCCGAATCTACTGTTTTCTGTGAAAAAAAAAACGAGCATTTATCCTGCTCTCCGAAATTATTTACTGCACTGTCTTCATTCGCGGTTTGCTTTGCATGACAACAATACAAGCAGAACGCTCTTTTATTTGTTTGGCCCCGAAATATAGGAACATTAATACATATGGTAATTAAAAGCGGTCATGACATATTTTGGAGGAACAATTTCGTGAATTAATTGGTTTGGAAGCTTGCTTGCGCTGGCTGCACTTGTTGAAAGTTTGTGGAAACTAATTAAACTGCTCGAGTATTGTCTCTATCGTGATTGAAAGGCATCAGTGGTATCGTCACCGAAACTTTTCAACTCGTTCAAATTCCAACAAATCGATTTTCCATGCCCCGTACTAGAGCCGGTGCGGTTTTTCCCCGATTTCCGTAACGTATGAACCAATTCCAAAACTTTCCTCTCTCTATACACCATTAATCTATTTTTTACTGTATCATATTACGCTGAACTTATCTTTCGACTATACAAGCGCAAAAAAACGCCCAGCTCAGCGCCATATACTTGAATAAATTTTGATTGTCAGTTCAATTTAATAAAGTTGCTCAAACTAGACTTTTGTACTAGACCGCCGCGCGCGAATTATCCAAGCTTATTCAGAGATATCGCTTTTGTCTAGCAAAAGTTCGAAATTCTAATAAATATAATGCAAATTTTATGTGGTAGAATTTATGTAAAATTTGTAATGTAATTAAATGCTGTCCTATATTTATTATTATTTAATATTGAACGTTAATCGAATTTTATTGTTAATTTTCTATGTGCTTTTGAAAATGCGCACATTTTTGTTCTATACATAAAAAGGGCTTCGAAATTCTTTTGCGACACTTTTGTAAAATGAGACTGGTCATTGATATAGCGAAAGAAAAGGTCCAAGTCCTTGGTGCCAAATTTCAGAAATACTTTGTATAATGATTCCAAAAATGTTTGTACCATGTTTGTGAAACTAAAGCTAACAGAGAGCAAATTATCCAAACTCACTTGGAGATATCACGTTTGTAAACCGAGTATACAGTAGAAAAAGATTAAAGTTTGGAAACTTCTAAAAGGGATTTACGTTCATCAGTTAACATTTTATGTATGTACCTTTGGAGATATAGGTTCCTTCAAGTTTAACTTTTCTCCTGAAAGGGATTGCATTTTAATAAAAATAAAATAGTTCATTATAAATGAGTGTCCATGTCGATTAGGTTAGCCGATGAAGCGAAAAATCAATATCCAAATAGTAGACAGGATATGTGCGTGGGGTGCCTCAGGATACATTATGTTGGCCGTCGCACTGTCGCAGCGAATCATGTCGAGGGGGTGACGCGTGTATTTTCCCGACTTCCCTTCTAATGGACACCCGCGTACATTTACATCGTTAGGGTAACACAGGGGCTTTGAAATTAGCCCACTTTGGAGATACAGTGACAATCAAGCCGTATTCCACATGCTCATCTGAACGCAATCTATGGGAGCATTGTCAAATGTACTACCATTGGCGCAAGGGACCGAACTTAACTCGACCCCTGCTTTTGAATTAATTATTGTTAATATTAGTGCAACGATAAATTGCTGACCAAACAGAAAAAAATTGGTTGCGCTTAAATGAAACTAAATTCGCGAACTGAAATAATTCAAAAGCAAAACGTCAATAATTTGATTTGTGGCACACGCATCGAGCCCAATTCTCCAGAGAAGCCAACATGAATTCATCAATCAGATTTCATTTGGAATTTTTCGATTCTGTAAACTTTGTCAAATACACTTAGGGGTTTGGTGAATTCGTAGTGCCGTAATTTGAAAATAAATGGAATCAAAGCATGGAATTTCCGGACATTTCTGAATATCAAATGCCTTTACGTTTACGACGATGTCGATGTAGAAAAAGCGCCGGAAATTCAGGTGGTGAAGTGTTTTCTCGTTATCATCTATGGCACGGACAGACATGGAGAGAAAGACAATTTCCCGGATGTCAGGTCCACTCCGGATCGTCATGAATATAAGCTTAATCCTGTATGGCACAGCTGACCGGGGCCGGTGGAGGAGCTCACCTACTCACATAAATTGAATTTTCTGATTTCTGGCCGAAGGCAAACTAGTATTATTCTATACTTATCTTCTTAACAATTTTCGATTTTACCAATTCGACAAAGCAAATAATAACATTCTCTTACACAAATAGCATCATCATTCCTTTCCAATTCAATTTCAGCGAACTTTCGTCAGTCGTATTGATGAATTGATTTCCGTTCGATACATTTATTTTGATTCATTAAAAAGTTTCTGCCAGAAAATCAGACAAAGCTTTGTCTAGCAACATTGTTGTTATTTTTCTAACGTATGAATTAAGCTGGGCTTTCTTCGGCTGAATTGCAGCCTCCAGCAGCAAGTTTATTAATGCGCACGATGAGCTTTCCTTTATTAAAGCCTTTACGTAGTACATGCAGCCTCCGGCTACAAGATTTTATTACATACGGGGGAGAATCTTAAAAACACATCTAATACATAAACTTACGCCATAACAATAATAGTTTCAATGAGGAAAAGTCCCATTTTCCATTGCACTATCTCAATAATGTACAAAACATTGTTGGATAAGCGAAATTTTAATCAATCGGAAAATGTTATCCCGTGGCGTGTGGTCGCAGATAAAACCGTAGCCGTAAAATTTAAATGTGGATTATTTATTGTACCCCCTCGTTATGCACCCGGAAAGTTATAAATCCCCGTTAACGCCAGAATAATATATTATCAATTTTGATTTATGAATCGGGCGTCCTTATAATTCAATTCAGGAAAATTCAATTATGAATTCGCCAATTGATATAGCGACGGCTTCATAATTCCAATTTAGAAATTATTAATTATAAATATTAGTCTCAAGGCGCGGACGTGTGCCAGACAGATGTTTCCATAGCTTACAAATATTTATCGAAGGCTCCAATATCATAATAAATTTTAATTGGAATTTTTATAAATAATACCGCGCGTAATGAAAAATAATTTGTAGCAACTGTTTGTTTTAGCTTAATTTGGAAAATTAATTTTATAAATTAAATTCGCGAAAAATACAAACCGTGTAATGAAATTTCATACAAGCCCAAAACAAGTCCCGTAAAATTAGATAAAAGATGATGCTCATATAACGCCCTAAGAGATGAAATAAAATCTCTTGAGATCTCGTAAAATTAAGAAAATTCGTCATGGCATTTCAATAAATTGCTTAGATGCCATAAAGTCGGAGAAATGTGCAAAGGTTCAGCGTAGCTCATATAAAGGTCCTGAAATTTCGAAAAAAGTTTATAATGTCCCAAGAAATGACTTGCGAGTTCCATGAAATTCGATAAATTATATTTCTGGGGGCACTATAGAATCTGATAATATACCGAAAGTTCAATAAGGAATGACCTTACAAGAAGACCAATTTTTTTCGGTTTATGAATAATGGACTTTCTTGGTAAAATGTTTTAGGCTCGTAGAATCTGAAAATTTTCAGATTTGCCTATTTTAATAAACCAGGAATAATTTTATAATTCAGATAAATCTTCTCTAAAACATACACAAGGAGTAATTACAGGCTTAGAGCAATATCTTAGCCTTGGCGTAATACATGTATTTAAATTGCATGACAAATTAGAATTTCAAAATTATATGCAGTTTGTTAATTCCTCGAGAAAATATCATTTCTCATTTGGAAATACATATGCAAGTTGGTCCTCTCACATATTCCATATATTAATCATAGTTTAATATAGTTTAACTCGAGGGAATGTAATAATGTTTTAACATAGTCGCTAATATTCTATGTTATCCCTCTTTATAAATATGTATATATAAACTCTATACAAAAGTTATGAACATCATTATTGCATAGAAGGGATTAATTAATATCACTCCTGATGCAATAATTACTAATTAATATTTGCGTTCGAAAAACGCCGTTTGATTTATGAAAAATAGTCGAACAGAATTAATCAAAACTGACATATGTATTCAAAACTGATAAGGTAAATTGCGTTTGTATTTCTGGCCGATCATTATGTTGATGATGATGATGGCCGATAAATGGATTTGCAAAAGAACACAATTCAATAACAATCAATGTCGATTTCGCTATTTAAGCGACTGAAAGCTCAAATTATATTTTTTGGCGAAGGCGCCAGTTTTTCTTACTTTTACGCAACATTTCCGATTACTTATTAAACCAAATTCGAAATGGTCGAAAATAAATTGGAAATAATACGAAATGCAATTAGCGTAAAGAAAATCCAATCATTGGCACAATATCTACCTATTAAGATACAGATACTGATATTGGAAACGTTAATTCGCGAACTAAAATCAGATAAAATAGTAGGATTAAATCGTCTGAAATGCCCATTATTATTATTATTATTATTCGCTTTATATTTATAGTAGATTTTTGCCAAACAGCATAATATTGAAATAACAGCATTAAATGCAGTAGGAAATATTTCGCATTAATTCAATTCGAAGGAGCGACGACATTGATATCGAATTGTATCATGGATGGAAAATATATTATAAAATGCGAATTGCAATAGTAAATCTTGGGCTAAATATGATAGAAATAAGAAAACAAGAATCAATTCAATTTTGCTTAAACTGCTGCTGCCTGCCTGCTATAGTAAATATGTATATAAAGTTTTAATATTTATGATGTTTTATTGCAACGATGGATGGAAGTGGATAGACGACGGTTTTCGATTATATAATATTTGTATAATAAACGAAACTTGGTTGCATCTTATCAAAACATCGAGACAAGCAAGCCAACTTAATTCTATGCTAATTTAATAATCTAATTAATTAAAAGTGCAGTAAAGTCAAATTATTCTGCAATGCACGTTGGCTTTATTGATCATATAAATTTCAAAATGTGTTAATTAAATCAAATAAACTAAATAATAGCGTGTCCATATTAAGCAAATCTGCTCGTTACATCTTGAAAGCTTAAGCTGAGGTGTAATGACTAATTAAGCAGGTTTAACAATCTTAAATAGCGTCCAGACCGAAAGGAAAATTCAAAATCATATACAAGTTTCGGAATAAAATATAAATTCGATGATAATGCTTCGTTTAACTTGAACCATAGTTTGTAGAAAATGTGCTCCACTCGAATACAAGTAAAAACTTTTCATTATGGATCAGTTAGTTGTAATTCTGAAACGGTTAATTTCAGTTTGCAACTTTCCATAAAAGACTCGCGAACGCTGAATGAAAATAAATATTGTTTACTTTTATTTCAAAACTCTCTTTTCATAAAAGCAAACATGTGTAATCTAGTTTCAGAGATTTATTCAACGAATTAAATTGATTCGGAATTTATTCAGAACTATATGCTGCTAGATTTAGTAATTCAAATTAGAAGCAAAACAATATAATTCATGAATATGGATCGACCACAATGCCATTTTATATTATACATTACAATATTGTTCGAGTGAGACTTGAACAACTTTAAGAAACTTGATATTTATTTCTTGGGTTGTATAAGATTTTAATAGGACTTTTATGGACAAAGGATTGTATACTGAAAAAGTTTTATAAAATTGTATTCAATTTTAACTTGGCAAAAATTATTATACTGTACGAGTCACTAGTCCTGAAGCGTCAGACGAATGACGTCACGCAGGTGGCCTGACTCGTACAGTATAAAATATGCTTTTGGGGGAAATGAAACAAAATTTCGAGGAAAATTTGATTATTAAAGCAAAAGCCAAACTAAACTAATTGCAAGTTGGATGTTGAAAATTGAAAAATAGAACTAATTCGAATGATAGAACAAGTGCTTCTATAATAACATGGAATAATTTATTCTCGAACAAGACAAAAGTTGATGTAGCGTGTATTTTACGTAATTAGCCCCAACGCTGCCGGATTTTCGACCGAAAAGTTATAGCAAAATGGAGTTTCGCAAAATTTTATTAATGTATGCAATGATTTTATTATTCCCCTACGAACTTTACTGTCATGTTTAGTGGAGTTCTATAACTAGCAATTAAAACTGAATTCAAAATTTAATTTTATCCTGTCGTCGTTGTCGCGTTTAGCGCGGCGCGCTGCATTCTTTATATTATTTATATTTCGCACGAAATTTATGATTATATTATTACATCAGGAACCATAAAAATATGCTGCCACTAACTAAAATGCAATACAAACCGTATTTGCATAACAATTCATTTTGAAAGCTGTCGATATTAAAGTAGGAAATAAATTTCAGGCCACAGTTACGTGATATGCATAATTGCATTAAGCCCTCTCTGTCTGTCTGTGCGTATGCGGAAAGCATTTTGAACTGTTATCCTGGGGATTTGCCCTTGTATAACGTACCTTCATTAAGAAGACGCCTATCACAAGGACCTTTCTAATTGAGGTCTTAGCAAATATACGCAATCAAACCGATGATTTTGCCCTTTGGGGATCACTTTGCCAACCAGCCCACCATTTTTTCATCACAAACCCATTTGTCTTGTATTATTTAAATATAAATTTCGATAAATAGGCTAGGTCAGTAGTGCAAATATGTGTTTTGTGTCTCGACAATAATTACAACTTTATTCCGTAGAGAAATTACAAAGTCGGAAGTAATTTTGATTTATTACTTGCGAGCCATGACCTAACCGCAAGATATAAATTTTAAACGAAAGTGTGTTAAAGCTACCATAGAAACAATTAAGCTCGACAAAGACAGTTTAAACTATTATAATTCATTTCCGAGCACAATTTCAAATAAACTGCGGCGTTAAATAAATATTCATTTTAATATCGGATTTTTGTCAAATCAATTTCAGTTTAATTAAATAAAACCTAGCTGCAATATTTATCCTGCACTACATATTTAATTTTATGCAAATTCCTAGCGAAAATATTGACACTAATTATAATGCGAAATGTGTTCGTTCATTTGATACTTGTTTGCAAAGATCGGTTGCATGTAGGGATTTAAAATGTATTTAAATTTTTTAGCGAGAAACAAAAATCGTGTCGAGTGGAAATTTGTCAAGTATACAAAAAGATCTTGAGTATTGTTTAAGTTATCTGCAACGACATAATTGTGTTGTGACAAGGTATAGCGACGACGGAGCTCCGTCAAGAGCACTTACCCCGTTTCACCACTTACCTTGTTCTATAATACAACTATCATTATATAATGATAATACCAAACATATAGCCCGAGCTGTTAGATTTTCAACAGTGCATCTTTTGCGCTAATTAGTGAAAGTACTTGTATTACAGCGTTATGAACGTTTCCGTTTTCTACATAAAATGGGGGAATCCCCCAAACTTTATTTTCCGTCTTTAGCCCTTTATAAGCGGACTAGTGCAGTAATGTCAAAATTGCTTTTTTATTGGGGTAGTGTAACACGTTCTTCTCAAAGTTTTTCAATAACTACGACAAATCTGATAGCAGTTTGCGCCCCTCAACAAAAGTTCATTAAGTGATATAATTTATCGCAGGATGCATTCAATAAAATGTTTAGCTTTTGTCTTCTTAAGAGTGCATTTACATTTGAACCTTATTTTGACTGGAAAAATGCCTCTCGTCAGTTTAGCAAATAAAATATGGCAAACATTTGAACGTTCCAACAAACTAACTAGAAGTTGAATAAGGAAAAAAAGATTTGCAGGTATTTCCAATGCATCCGGCCATTCTATCTAGTATAGTACGTGGTACAGACTGAAAATGGTTATAATCACATAATGAAACTGTAACTAGATATTGTGAAACTAATTGGAAAACTAAAGCGACGTTAATGCGACTGATTTATATGTTTCAGTTGAAAAGGCCTAATGAACAACTGGCAATTATGTTGCATAAATTATTATTTGCTAACCGAATGGAAGAAAATCCTAAATCAACATATAGGAAAATTGATATAGTTATCAGGCAGGCGAGCAGATAAATGTGAAAGAACGACATCGACGACAGAAACGTTTTGCTGACCTGACTTTATTTTATACGACGAAAAAAAAAAGAAGCGCAATTTATACGGTTATGTTTTACAGGGAAATTGCAGTCCAGGATGCTGGGTGCTGGATGACAAGCCTGCGTCAGCGCGCGTGACTTGTTTAGAAAGAACTGTATCATTTTGCACGTGATTTTGTTGTCGATACCTTTCATGGCATAATCAAATGTTTTGCCTGTCGAACAAACTTTTTACAATTCGGTAATCTGATAATATCCAACCAAAGCAATTCCAGTTCAAGGAAGGAACAATTTTCGTTCGGTCGTTGTTTTTCTTTTGCGATCTAGTTAGACGAAAAAGTATTTTATGGATGTGTATGTAAATAAACCAAGAAACGATTTTCAATTTAGTTTGTAGAATTGCTGGGTACATACACATAAAACCACTGATTTAACGTTTTGTGTAACTGGGAATTGAATAGAATTGTCGAAGATGTGGTTCTTGCAAGCACATAAATAACAGTGTATGAACTTTCGGCACGTGATCTGCTTGGCTATGTGAGGCTGAGGATGGCGAAATCCTGCCAATGTAGTCGTATAAAGATTTACCAGACAGACAGACACACATTCCTGCTAGCTTCATTTTTTTCTCTTCCTTCAATTTATATTAACACTATTAAACCATTTTCCAGCTAGCACACTCGTCGTGTAATATATCAAGTGACCTCAGAAGTTTAATTAAAACCAGTTTCAATAGGATCCTTTCTGCCTGCGACGTTCTCATCACTGACAGAACAAACTTTTTTCCAAACCAGAACAACCGCTCATTGATGATATGGCAAACTTTTTCAATTAAAGCGCATAACAATAATTCCGATCTCGGAAATTTGAATTCTGTCAACCAACTATTTCTTATATTTGCAAATTTAGGTCCTTTTACTTAAGTGCCAAAAGTTGCAACTGACAATTTTCGTCGTCCGTGATAAACAATGTGCTTATCTTTTACGATTCGTGTAGCAGGATGAAAAATAAAGAACCATTAGAAATTTAAGAGGTTTTCGAATGTATACATTCTCTTATGATTTTGATTTAAAAACTTATTGAACTATAACTCTGACATGGAAAAGTGTAAAATCCATAAAATGTTATAATGGTAATAACTTGAAATTTTATTGTTTATCTATAAAGCTGGATCGCAAAAAGAAAACCTAAATGGTTGCAGTTCCTTCCGAAATGCAATTGTCACGCCCAGAATCGCTCGTTCTAATAACTGTTATGGTATTTTGTTCACAAACTAATGTGGCTCTCAATTGTTATGGATTTGCGGGTTTAATGGAGTTTCAAAGCGACTGCACGAAAATTTATGAAAACAATTAATTGTATGCAAGGATATGTCTTAATCACCAAAATCAATTTATTCATGCAAGTTTATTTGATGATATACATGGAAAGCTCGCTTGGAGCTCTCAGATTAAGTTCAGCCTCAATCCATATTGTGGATATGTACATCTGTATATGCTCAATAATTGATTCTAAATGGTTTTAGATATACATTTCAATTTAAATTGTGTTTAGTCAATCAGAGGGTTCGAGAAAATCTCCATTATACAAAAACGGCGGGATAATAAAATGGGTTGTTTCGCATCGCAGACGCAAATAAATCTGATATGCATAAGAGAGAATCCTTAATGTAAAATAATTGAATTGCTTTTGTATTTTGCACAATCAACAGACAGCTGAATTTGTTTATAAATTAAAAACGAAATAAATCTTGTGCTGGAATAAGTTTCTCTATCAAGGAAAACTTGGAGGCAACTGTGTGTGATAAATTGTGAGACTAAGAAATATTGTTGCTGTCTTGGTTGTATACATATTCTATGCCAGTAGTAGTAGGACCAAGAAATACAAAGATATTAAGTTTATACACAAGCGAATACATTTTATCAGTAAACTACCACCAACTTGGCATATTTGTTACAATTGAGAGATTGCTATTAAAATCACGTCCGTCCTGTATTTACCAACCGCATATTTCAATTGTGCATTATAATTGTAAAAACACATTTTATTCGTCTTAATGGCTTTATATATTGACTCGAAAAAGGAAGTCGAAGAATACTGAAGATATATATTCGCTTAGAATTACTTCTATCAATGCACCTTAATTTCCTCATAAATTTCCTGTGATCAGCCACATACAAACCGAAGAACGCAATAAAAAATTGACCAATTTATTTGGAATTGTACTCAATGCCGCCGCAATACGGATATGAAAAGTCTCATAGAAATTCGCATTCGTTTTACGTTTTTCCAAACAGCTTCAAAAGGTGTCCAATTTTACACCTTAATTAACCAAAAATGCTAGATCCTTATAATTCATGGAGTTTTAATATGAAAATAAAAACGGAAAATCTCTTTGGTGCAGGGCATCCATATATGTATATATACCGCCAAGGTGGCGTGTTGTCCCAAGGCTCCTTGGCCGGAATGTAAGAGGCATCCTTTGACGATGTTCATGCCGGAAGCTACCCAGAACCCGATTCCTGGGGGAATTTGGAATGTGTGTTGCACACAAGAATCCACACTCCTTATTTATACCCATATATAGATATATGAAGACCCGCAGCATCAACGAAAAACAAATGAATAAAATGTATGCACAGTATCTCCAAAAATAACAAACTTTTCTACATTAAAATCGGCGAAAATAATTCGATACATCTTTCGATATTTTTGGAAAAATAAGTTGTTTTGCTACCAGCAAAATATCTGCAAAAAATTAAATTGCCTTTAATTTTGCAATAAAATGTTCACACACTTTCACTAAATTAGTGATTTATATGCATCGACTGTAACATATCAATATCGTGCATCAGATAATATAAAGAGTAGTGACACATCCTTTTGTTCAGTAAAATTCGTTTTTGTCGGTCAAACTTCATTAGCACTTGGTTCAGTAACAATGACCATTGTTTTCTAATGATCGGGAGCATGTCGGACGTGTCAGATTGTCCCTGTCAAACCCCAATCGACCAATCAACCATTTAATGGAAGCGCCAGATGTTGGTTATATATATATTTATATATTGGTCAGAACAATGAAATTGTCAAATATCGAATACATAATAAATGCAAAATCAATAAATTAATTGTCGTCGTCAGTCAGTTTTAGTAGTACATGTGATGAATTTTTTCCGACTAAAAGCATTTTGATGGACGATATTAGAACGCTGTCGCTGCTAATACTTTCAGTTGTCGTTTATTTTCCACGTCAAAACAATCTGCTTCTTTTGTCATTTTTAACAAAATATATTTGTTTCGCTTTAGGAGAACTTATTACAGTTTGAAACAAGGGCGCTTCGAGCTAAACCAACAATACAGGTCTTTTACTTTTTGAGGTAACATTCATAAATATATTGAAGTTTTTTTTAACATCACAACAAACAAACGATTTTCATATTCTGTTTCTCGATGAATACGAGCAATTTCATTTTGGGTGACAGATTTTATAATTTGTTTCAAATATTGCTTTTCTTATTCTAAGAAATATTTAATCAAAAATATACTGTATGAGTCACTATTATATTATTTGTAAATCTTCAAGGGAGCGTGACTCGTACAGTATAGTTTCTTCAATTTTAAACGCGTATATTTTCCATGTTTCCCGTAAAAAGCATTTTTATTTAAAAACATAAAAGTAAATTGTTTTTAATTAAATCCAAATTAGTAACTAAACTAATTAAATATAAGCACCGAACTGGTTAACTTGCAAAGAATTTTCGATTGTGTTAGAAATCGTGTCGTCAAATAGTTTAAAGTTTAAATAGATAATTGGCAGATATTTGAACCGTTAGTAATTTTATTTACTAATATCAGTTCGTCGAAGCATTCATCCTGACGAAGGAAATCAAATGCTTTATCTAAAATTGTGATTTAATTTTGATGAAAATTACGCTTAAATGTAATAAATTTGAGTAAACGTATTCATTTTATCACATAATGTTCCATCTTGTATACATTAAAACAGTAATTGCAATCCATTTAGCGCCGTAACATTAATCTAATAGCCCATAGTCGATTTGAGTGCCATTCTATTAACTATTCCGCAATAATCTAACGTAGTAAAGAGGGCATTACACCCGTCTTGGGATGTCCTGGTGTGTTTCCCAATAATGGACTCACAGTTATCTGAAGGCACAGCTTCCACATATACCAATTGTCCCGTAAATTAATTTCAAAAGCGACATCGCAACTATCGGACATTCGGTATATCCATAAACATACACAGTATGATCCACTAATACTGTGCTTAGTAGCGCATACCGACTCCTGCTGACCTCCTGCTGAAAGCGTCGTCCCTTTCGCATGATACATGACGGTGGACTGTCGGTGGTAATTTAATGTCGAATTCCACTACTGCATCTTCAGCTTCAGTGGAATTTTTGGATTGCACATAAAATGACGCTTTACGACATCGTAAAAAATATTAATGTAGCTGGTTACGATTTAATTCTGCCTCATATTTAACTAGTTATACAACCAAAAGTTTTATTGGCACTGTTTATAAGCTTTTGATGCATTCTATATTGGCCAAATGGATACAGTGCACAATGTAATTTTGTTTCAAATGCATTTCAAGTCTTGTTATAAGCGCATCACTTTTTTAATGTACTTGATGTCATATTTTATGGCATATAAACTTTAAGAATGGTGAAAATGGTACTACAAACTAGGTGGACTAATTTTAATTACTGCACTTGGCATTTTTTATTGTCATTATTTTCGTAAGTGCACAAATTTTAAACAGTTTACGATTAAGATAATTAATAGTTTATGCAGTTTTTATTATAAATTGCATTAAATTGCAAAGTTTGGATAATATTTAAAATTTATCTATCAACTTAAATTTTTTTAAGACAACTACGACAAAATTTTAAAATAAATTTAAACATTATTTATGTTGATTAACACTTTGAAATTCAATTTAAAATAAATGACATTAAAATTCCCTGCTGTTCCGGTGATGAAGCAACAGCAACATCGATAAATAGTGTTTTTTTATTATGAAAAATTTCAATTAACTTTGTTTAAAGCTTGGCATTCATAATGAAAACGTAAAAATCAAATATGTTTTGCTACCTGATGTTCAACCCCATGAAGCACTGCGCGCAGTGCAGTTCGCTACGAAATTAGATTAAAGAAGGATTTAAATTTCATCCATAAGAGGGCTCTTTTTTTTTTCGTCATCAAAGGAGAGGGTAAATATTTTCATATTAGATATACATAAAGTAATTAGAAGTTTATATCTCTTTTTTCGGGGGGTAGCATATGCAGTAGTGAACTCATGAATATCCATGAAAATTTGCATATCTGTATTACCACAATTTACAAGCAGTGCAAACGGTGGTGCCACGTGCATACTGAATACATTTTAACTTGCTATTTTCATTGTGTGTATCTTGCTGGTGTATAGCCCAACAATGTAATAACATAAGATGCCAAATTAAATTGTTTGTAATTTACCCAAATAGTGTACGTACATTTTTATCTCTTTATATGCACCCGAATGTATTTTACTAATTGTGCTAGTAATTAACTTTGTCGGTTAAGTTGGATTAGACAAATACACTTGGTAATTATGTAATGAACAATTTGTACTTGTGCTATTTCGGATTTTACTCTCTGTATGCACCACCACGACCGACGACGACGACAACGACAAAGACGACGACGACATTTCTAATTAACTTTTCCTTTTATAAAGCAATTTTGAAATTATTTAAAAATTGCATTTACAACCGCATAAACAAGAAGACATAAAGTGCTGCTGACATTCTTGACGAGCGATTTTAATTAGAATTTAATGCGGAAAAACTATGCAAACCACTCGCTTAATTAGACGAACAAATCAATACTTATTGAAACAAGATTAAAAAAAGTAAAGTTGGTTCAGGTACTTAATAATGAAGTTAAGATATTCAACCAACGTTAGCAACGTGTAATTAAAAAAACCACTCATTTGGAAAAATCAACATTCGCATTTCATTATGTTCCCTATAGTTTGAAAGTTAATTAGCCGAATTTTTTTACATTAATTCACCTCGGAATGTTCACACGGAAACTTGCAAAGTTGCACAAATTAAAAGGAAATAAAAAAGCTAATTTATCTCTTACTGCATAATGAATAAAGTCTTGTTGGATATAGTATGTATAATTTCAAATTGAACGAATTCAATATGAGCAAGTCAATTGAACGACGTATCAAAATGTAATCTTTATGAATAAACTTTTGAATAGAATTCAGCAAACTGTCCAATTAAAATTGAATTTATATCATCCGAAAGTTTCTTCGTGCGCCTATGAAAGCACAATTAGGGCGCGTGCTGCGCCCTTATTCTTAACTCGCAAATTAGCTCAATATTTCAGTCTAACCAGCTTCGATAAATAAGAAATCAATTGGGAAGTTAAATAAGTTTAAGTTTTATTTACCAAAAAACTTATTGATTGAAAATAATTAATTAATAAGCATCGTAAACATATTTTTATTGGCGGCTAAAATATTGCATAAGCAGAAGTATAAAAAGAATAAGGAATTACAAGAAAGCGGACATTGAAGAGCAGTCAGTAGTAAAATTTAATAAGATAGGGACCCAAATGAAATTAAATTGTTATGACTTCCTTATAAAGGAAAAAGTGGTTAAAATGCTGGGAATTTTAAATTAGTTACAATTTGATTGGATTAGTAATGCAGCTTTTCACTAAACTTGCCTATTTTTAAATGTTTATGTTGATAGTCATGTTGAGATAATTTTTAAAATCCAAAAGTTCATTCGATTTTGTGATTTTTTTTTATTCTTGAATATTGTAATTAAAGAAACTTCTATTTCTGCAATATCTATAAATGTAACTGAAACTGGTCAGAAAGTTTTCCATTGAGAAGGAAATATTACTCTTTTTATTTGGATCAATTTCTCATTTGAAACTTTAGATTTTTCTTATTTCGTATCAATGTCGATTTCAGCTTGAACTGCATCTCAGACTGATTACAAAGTTTTTTCTTTTGAACGGCATTTGTGATGCATTTTGCAAATTTTCATTATTCATGTTGCACATTATCATCATCAGCTAAGATGCCCTTAAAATTGGAAATTCTGATCGTCGTCGTGAATGTGTGGTAGAATCTATTAGAATAACTGGATTTCGAGAACGTGTTTGTATATGTTAAAGTGATTATTTTGTGGTGTTATTTTCGTAGCAAAGTTGTTTACCTAATGATATTCACCTGTTGAGTTGACAGGTCGGCTTACACAAAGAGCTTTGGCACGGCCTCCTAATTGCGTAAGCTTGCTCGATCCGGATAAGCTTTATATACACTGACCGTGTAGACTGTAGAGCAACCATTTTCTGTCATACATTTTAAATTTTCTTCATCTTATTCCACCCTGTGCTTCTCTACACACACTCCACTCATGTATTTTGTTTGTGTGGTGAAGATTTTAAATTGCCTTATAATGTAACTCTTTGAGCTGTTTTTTCGCTGTTTGTTATTCGAAAGAACAAAATCATGCATTTATATACGAAATGAAATTTGTATTGTTACATAATAATGTTGTAAGGCTTTCAATATTTTCTTTTCACTTTTATAAAATGATACATTTTATGATCAAAAACATAAAAGCTATTTTTTGAAATCCAGTGTGCAGTTTCTGCTAAATAAAGTAGTGCATTAGCGAAATTAATTGCCCTTGCTTGCGTTTTTTTTTTATCTGCAGAATGTTAATATAGGCAAATAGGGGATTGTTTGTTGCAATGCGGCCGCCACCACCGCCACCGTGGTCACGGTAGCCAGCACCCACATTCCGTATATTAATGCAAATAATAAACAATTATTTAGATGTCCTTTTCATTGCAGCTGTAAAATAAATGCATCTCTTTAATGCGGCATATTCACCTCATGCAAGCCAAAACCATCCCCGTTTATTTACATGAAACCGCAATAAATTCGGGGCGCCCCTAGAAAAAGTTTTAATGTTTTGCAAAAATGATTTGCTACAACAATTTAAGTTGCAACGTGGATTTTATGGTCGTGACGGTGAACATTTTTACCCAAACTAAATATGAAACAATTTTATATGCACCGCGGATTCATTTGGTGATTTTTTTTGCTCTCTACTTGGTTGTCGTCTTCGCAGCGAAGTGAACGAAACTTTCTAGGATCGTAATATTCATAAGTTTTGAAAAATCGTACATCACCGAATCTACTTTTGAAACTCTTAACGAGATTACACGGCGAACAGAAAACGTTGGTGTGCATAAATTTTTCAAACAACATTAAGGATGCAGTTCAGCTCTGGAAATTATCTTTTTAACACTAGAACGAGCGTGCTTGCAATGACCATTAGCTGCAACTTTGTTTTATTTAGATTACCACCACTCACAGACGACACAACAATGCGCGCCGCCGCCAGCTAATCTATTTTTATGTCCAAACTTTAATTATATTTGATAAATTGATAATTGCTACATTAAAGCGCGCGCGCTCTTAATTATTAATCGTTTAAATGCAACCCTTTTCGGTCGGCTATAGATAGACCCATGGATGTTGACACGGTAAAGTTTGCACATCGATACTAATTTCCTGCATAATCCGATGATTTCCGGGGTTATATTCAACAGTGTACGAGAGAACCTCCAAACCCCAACCATTGGAATTCGCTTTCGGTAAATATAACTTCCTATATATGTGTGTTTCAAATCCGTTTCACCAATTTTCAAACCATCACTTAAATGTGGAACTTTGTAATTGCCACACGCAAATTTCAATCAAGCCTCCTCCTTTTATTCTATTAAACAATTAGCTGTATCAAGAACATTTTCGAACTAATTATTGGGACAATAAAATACATAAATAACCTGGAATAACGTCTGTTTTTTAAGCGCATCGAAATTTATTAGATATTTAAGCTTCTCAGTGGATGATGACCTCTTGTATCAGCAAATAAATTTCCTGCTAAATGCGGGAGGAAAATTTACGATTATTTTGTGTTTAAATTAATTAATAAATAATTTTGCCATTATTGCACATATAATTATTTAAATTACGGTTCGCTTACTCATTTTTGTTCCACTGAACATCAAAGCATACTTTTACTCGCTTTTCAAATACTATTATTTTTAATAAACCAAAAAAATGTGGACTAAATTTAACAAAGCGCAGATATTTCGCGCGTATTAAATAAATAGTTGTAGCGACTACAGTTTATTTGATAATAGTCATAACTTGTTGTAAAAATATGATTGTAAAGATGGCACATAATAGATCCGTTTTTCTAATAGTGCGGTAGAAAATAAATGAGGGAGAATGTTTTTTATTCTCTTTTAAAATACAGTCGTAATTTATCGCAGGTCTCGCTTGATGTTGGTTATATATTTTGCGCAAATTCGTAAACCTCCAACTAACAGAGTTGAAGTTAATACAAATTGTCGGAATTTACTTAAGCGCTCCGAATGCAGTCCGGCCAGCCAAGTCGCGGAGCTTTTTGCTGCGCTTCGGCTCCTATGAGGAATGCAGACTGCATCTGCATTTCTCATACTATAATACAAATATACAGTATTCGAAGCAACCCACACAAAATGAATTAGACATTTCTCTTCACTCTCACAAATGTAAATCGTCGCATGTATATTTACCGTGTCGCTTTGGCGAATGGCGTGACGGTGCTATTTGATTATTGCATCTCCAAAAGCTTCGCGTTTAGCAATGCAGATCGTGTATTTCCTCTCTCGACTGTGGCAAAATCTTTGCCTTTGAAAATTTCAAAGACGACAGCACGCTTGCCGGACAGAAAATCTACATATCTTCCATTCCTCGTTTTCTTCTTTTACAAATCTAATAAATTTATTAAAATCTACCCAATCTCTTTCTACACGCACATACGTTTATCGTTCCTTTTATATTCAAAAAATGTCACAATCGCAATTTTACTGCGTCTTAGAATCCCATAAATTTTCAGGAAATATATTTATCTCAAAAACTGCAATCCAATAATTTAAAAATCTTAATTTTCGACTGAAAAAGTTCGTAGCAAACGAATTTATTTTTCGTTTTGGTAAATCGCCGAATAAGACGCAACTCATTTGGTTATTCAAACAGCCATGCTCCTAGCAGCAATCAACAGAATACCGCTAACGATGCGAATCTGAAATTACGACCGAATATCTAATAATAGTAAAGCGGAGGAGCCCACTCAAATTTGTCAAGCAAACACGACCGGAATTTGATACCGGATACAAGCCGGAGCTCGTGTCAAGAACCATTTCAGAATCCTTTTCAAACTCAATCTCTCAATTAAAAATTTAATCATATTTATCTATAATTAATATGCGATTTAGTTGATTTAACAATGAGAGAGGAAACATCGGATGTTTTGGCGCAAATTAATATTTCATCCCTGATGGTTTATTTATTTGGGAGTAAACGAAAATTCATTCATTACTTCTAACAAATGAACATCATTTTCGCGAGTTCTAATCTGGAAAAAAGGTACAAGCTTTTAGCCCGAGCTTAAGAGGCGGCGTGAAAAATAAATGAGACGAGGAGGTGGATGACAAATACGGTCTTCAAAGACAATTGGTCATTTTCTTTAAAAATAAAGCGCTCTCAATTTTGATCGTCCACACTATTGATAATTTCCAATTAAATAATAATAAATGTCATTCGAAATTATTACCTTTTCTAAATACACAAACTAGTAGCTTGTTAAAAAGTTTTTAATGCTGTGAAAGGAAAAAGCAATTTAAAATTTAATCGCTCTCACATGTCTGAAAATATGTTTTCTTTGAAGTTCAGCATTATATATTGCGTTCTCTTTTCTATACACGCTTCAACTGCTGAAAAAGTTAAATTTTCGTATAGATCTGAATTTAGTCTTTTTTATGTACGACTGAACTTTAGGGTCAGTAAATCCAATTCGGCTTTGTTTTTTAATTTATCACACAATCCTATGTAGTATTATAATTTAACACATTTTTTACTCAATTTTGTGTGTTCTCGCCGATCCGCAGCTTACATGTATTTAAAATCTCCACAAAAAATATAATTATAACTCTAAGCCAAATAAATCCCATACGAAAAAATTTGATTATTACATTTTTTGTTGGGCGAGCTAAAGTACAAAATAACTATCCAAACAAAACAATATAATCTCGTTGAACCAATTTAGTTGAGCATATCGTGTACTTCTAAAGATTTTTCAGGAGTTCCGACGAAGAAGCGTTAAAAAAATGTTCAAAGAGTTATGCAGCTTTTCAAAGAGCTTTTTGAGAAATATTTCAGGAATAAGTAAATTTCCGGAAAGGATCACAACAAAGTACAATTTTTTTTTTGGTTTTTCTAATAAATTTTATGGCATCAGAAAAGTTCTATGGATGGCGGAAGAAGATTGTTGACAGACTTTTTTTTATTTAGTTAATTAACTAATTAATTTATGATGTCACGTTGACAGAGAAACAATATTTTAATTAAATGAATATTTGTTCCGGAAAAGGATATTCGAGGGCAACAATAAACTTGACAGGACTTAAAAAGATGCACAATTACTTTGTTCGTCAATTGAAAAGAGCTTTTATTTGATTTTTTTGTTGCGAAGCCGTCGTTTCTATATCCGTTTGTAATTCTTCAGTTTCAGATTCTTCAGTTACACAAAATAAAATAAAAAAAAAAAAAAAACAGAAGTGGGCTGTAAGCTAAACAAATAGCTGGGCATTTTCAACTTTTAATTTCCGTTAAGCTAACGACTTTACTTTATACCTGTCTGAGAAGAACACATAGCATCCCTTGTGCACTGGAGCGTTAAGGGTTGTTTCGAGGTTTCTATAGGCTGCATTAGGCCTAAAATACTGGGCTTGCCATCAATCTTTCCTACAGTTTCACAAAGTTCCGGTTTCATTACAAGGGAAATTCATCTTATACACTCTCTCAGATCCTGCCTTGTCACTGCCACTGTGTTGAAATTTTCCTAGACGAATTAAAACATTAACAAAGCAGCAGCGGCGCAAAAATAAATGATTTTAAAATTCCTGCCAACAATCAATTGATCAACGTTAAGTAATCTGGTTCAGTTAAGCGGAAAATGCCGCCGCATCAATGGCCTTTACCGTTAGACATTAAAGAGATAAAGATGAGAGTTTGGGCCCCGAAAAAAAGAGAGGGATTTTTGATTTGTGCAGATAGGCTAATAGAGGCCCACTTGTTGTTATTGAAATTAAGTTTAATACGCAATTATGTGTCGCATGTGGAAAAGTTTTAAGCCTGGTTGTATTCATTCGGCACTTTGCCAGATTTACAAGCCGTGAGGGGGTAGAAAAGTTTTGGGAAACTTTTCGCTTTGATCCTTTTATCTTGTTCAGACACAGAATGTCTCAAGAAAAAGGCATAAAACATTATATCCAACTCGGTTTGGTTTTCATTTCATATTCCGCTCATTTTTCGTCAAATCTATATATAAACGTGTCCAAATTACCATCCAACTATCATCCATTATATTGGAGAAGGATATCATAGGACAAGGACATTTTTAAAATCTAATTAATTTAATTTACAATTACAATTTAACTTTAATGACTCCCTTATATGAAGGGCAAGTGCGAGAGGAGCAGCCAACCCCTTATACACAATATATATAACTTTAGAGCACCCCCAACACCGCCAAGTTTATGCAAAAGGGGAAGAAGGCATTATAGCAAGTAGGCGTCAAGAAATTAGCAAAGGAATTAAAATTAATGACTCCTTTGCTGTTTCTGTTCAAAGTCCTATAGGCATTTCATGTTACTGTCAGATTCCATTTGAAAATTCTATTCTTCATCATAGTTATGATAAATGTAATTTTTTTTTAAATATAATTCAGGATCGCAATATTAGTTTAGGCGCTCAGTTTTCCGAATATTATTAATCCGGTTGTTGTGGTCGCTTTCTGGAATGACCACACGACAATCGCCGCCCTATATGTATGGAGGGTGTATATTGTTAGCTGGTGTTTAATACAAAGTAATCTCTGCATTCGGATTACGGACGGTAGACACCAACACGTCGAGTAATGCAAAGCGGATTAGACGCTGTTAGTAGTTGAATAAATGGGAGCAATTTTGCACTGTTTCATAACGGATTAATGAAATTTAAATTGAGGAACTGATGAAAAACGACCTTACCGAAAATCCTAATTCAACAAACGCAATTAATAGTTCAACAATACGATTTCAGGAAACCTCAACAAAGATATTTAAAAACAGTCGGTCGAAACCATACGAAATACTTTGAGAAGAATTATTTTGTAATTCTCTTTGAGGTATAAAGAAACCTAACGTTAGATATCATAAAATTCTAAACCTTGATCTATGTTATTTCGTGCTAAAATTAAACGCGCGTTACTAAAATAATATCGTAAGAGAATAAGAATAATAATTTCCTAAATCCATTTTGTAATTATTTCTGTTCCTCATTCAGTCTTTTCAAACTTGGAAACAATGGCTTTAATTTAAATTAACCATCTCAGAAAATGGTTCTACAATTTTTTCATTATTTTTTTGAAAAAAATAAATGCGGAGCGACATAGAATAGAAACGCGATAATTAAAATTAATTCATCCGCTCCAGCTTTCAATTAATTATCCGTTTTTTTGGTCCGGCGTTATTTAGCTTAGACCTTTCTCTATGAAATAAGTAATTCGTTTGGTAATTGTTTTAGTGTCACCCCGTATGTGATGCAGTTTCTCAGTGTTTGTGTGGGGTATTTTGTCAGTGGCTGTAATTACAGTCGCAATAGCGATAATGAACGACAAACATGTTTTGCAGTCGACTCTTGAGAGAGTTGCGGACAAACTGCAAGAGCGAGCATGCATCACCGCCTTCCGTTCCGTTGTTCATAGAACATTTGGCTATAATTACAAATTTAATTGCATTTGCGAATGGAAACACACCATTCATATAATGTAGTCCGATTAAACATAAAGTAATTTCGACTGACCTGTATGCGTCCTTTGGTGCGCTTTCAGATGTGAACTCTTGGTATAGACTTTCTTGCACCCGATAAATTGGCACTTGTGTATCCTCCGTTTGGAGTCGGGAGAATGATCGAGGCGGGTGTGATGTTTGGTGGTGGTGGTGGCCGGCGAGGACACGGGACTGGGTACTGCTCGCGGCACCACCGAAATATACCTCGTCAAACCTGAAGCTCGCACTCGCACAATGGCGTTTCGTGGTACTGTTCCCACACGCAGACCGCAAACATCCAATTCGCTCGCACTCGAACTCCCATTACTATGGCCGGGACCCGATTCGGGACTTGAAGGAGGTGTTAACGTTGTAGAGTTCCGGGTGACCAAACGCAGATGCAACGGATCGCCCGAATCGGTGTGCATTCGACTATCGTAACCGTCGTCTTCCTCTTCCTCGTCGTCGATGGGCTCCTGTTTGACCAACACGGCACAGGATAAGGCACCATCCCAGGAACAAGGCGAACTCGCTGAACTCAACGCGTCCAAATGGCCACTGAATTCGTCTATGCAATTCATCTCGAACCAAGCGCGATCGTCTGATGGAATCTTCTTGTACGACTGCATCTTCGGTTCGTCTTTAAGGTATCGCTCCATTTCGTAACATGTCTGCAACACAAACAAAATCGAATTCAAAATAAGCTGAATATTTAATGACAATCCTAACTCTACACCAACAAACTTTGCGAGATAAGACAATTGTAGAGTTATCCAAGTCGGATATTAGGTCATTAACAAGAAGCCTTCCTAGATTTGGTGGCATTATTGAACTGGAAGAAGGAGGAGGAGACGGAGTGAACAATATTTACAATATTGTCCTAGAATTGGTGGTGTAACCCGGTGACACAAAAGAACGGCCAAATGGCATCATGCCCACTATCTGTTGGCTACAGATTTTTCTAATTGAAAGCGCTAGTGTACTCTCGTTGCCGAATGTCCGGGCCAGTCTGACTGTCTCCATTCAACATCCTCAGCGTCAATTTTTAGTTGAATTCGTATTAAAAGCCGCTTAAATTCTTGATGAGATTTTAAGTTCGCGTAACAAGTTTACCAATATTAAAGCCTCCTTAAGACTATTAGCAATGTAAAAACAATAAAACTCTAATTACGTTCAACAACACATACGTTCTGACATAAAACCGGATGGTGTAACAAACCTATAAGACAAACTTCTATAATAAAGGCTTAAATAATCTTGGTACAAGAAAACGTGCCTTATCAAGTATATCCAAGCATGTTGGAGCTTTACCATGGCGCGCCGCGCTGAAAGTATATAACCACCCCAACCAAGTTCGTAACTTCTCGCCCTAGACACTTTCCGTCCTAGGAAGGAGGCCGAAAATCTCAACCCAAACTACAAAGTCACGGAATTAACAACGCGATGCCGAAAATTTCCCTCAAAATGTCGTCGTCTATTATTGTTTATGGTTTCAGCACATTTTTACTCCCCCACAGAATTTTTCATCATCTGGTCGGCAGCGCATTGCGTCAGATTCAAATAAAACTTGTTCACAAAGTCGTTGCGGAAAAGGGATTATACGATTAATGGTTTTGGATTTTACAGCAAAGCGAACACGTATACAAATCATTTCACTTAATTTATCAACTCCCCTCTCGTCGCGCTGATTCGCATATTTAGAAATACAACGCAAATATGTGATGGGTCCTCTGCTGCACTAAGTGCAGTCCAACTAAACACGAACAACAAAACTAACAACATAATTTTGAAGTGTAGCGGTAAAATTCCACAATTTCCTTAATTAACGCAAACGTTTATTTTGTGGTGTCGGTGTCGCATGGAAACTTTACAAAGTCCGCGTGCAAATAAACTGACAGCAATTTTGCGAGATTCAGTTATTTATTTTACTTACTACACGGAAATATGATGTTGTTTAACCCGTTTAAAGAAAAACATGAACCTATTTAAATATAATGAAACGCAAATATTATTTGTAAAGAACAATATTTAAATAATGCAAATTAAAAGGGGTGATCTCTAAATATCGAAACTAAAAAAATACTATCGAAAGCTAAAATATTCAGTTTGCTAATTTTGCATTCATGAAAACAAACGCTGAAGAATTTCGTGTCCTTTTAATCCCGAAATTAAAAGCGCTTAAAAGTTAAAATAAATGTATGTGCTTGGTAAGCTTATTGGCTCGGTGGTTTTGCGGTCTCTCTATTCATCAAAAAATATCCAAGACCAATTCCACACAATGTAAAACACAAAGGTGATTAAAGTTGGAAATTTCATGATGGAATATTCAAAAGCGACCCACCATCCGGCTATGCAAATGATTTTGAGCGATTGTTTGGAAAAACAAGCCAGAGGAGTTTTAATTAAAATATGCCTGTCTTAACAATAACAAAAGTATAATCGCATTATCGAAAATTCTTCAACTTCTTCGGCTCGGCGCGCGATAGAAATGCAAACACTACGAACGTATACCGCATCATCGTAGTAGATGAGAAGTAAGAAATTTTTATTAAATGCGAGGATATCTGAAATGTTTCGCAAACACTCGAACAAAAAACGTCTTGTTTTTTCTTATTCTTCAGCTCTTCCATTGCCTTTATTCTCATTCGACAGCAACTTGGAATTAAAAGTTGTGTGGTCATAGGTTCTCTACAAGCGGGGGAGAATCCATTTGTGCTTTTGTTGAGATAGGACGACGACTATTGAATTCAGCCAAATCGTTCAACTTTCTTGCCTCATCCTCATTTCTGACGGATCATCAGCACTGCATTCAACCTTTGATGATATCAGCGCGGAAATTCTCCATTTTCCTTTCGAAAACATTCCTATAAAGGTGCTTTTTAATATCAATAAATCTGATAATGTATTCGGTCTCGGTAGGAAAGCGTTCAACCCAATTTATTATAAAAGATAACAAAAATCCGCAATTATTTTCAGCAACAAAAACATCGCGCGCGTTGATTATATTGCAGATATTGAAAGAACCCACCCTTTTATGATTATTAATTGTTTTACCATAAATGAAGGGGTGCAAGCTTACATTTTGCGATTACTCGAGGCTGTATTTTATCAGGTGTGTTTGTTTAATAACGCACATTCAATCAGAACAATACATCAAATAATTCCGAACTTGTATCGGCATTTTCAGCCATCATCAGGTGTTACACTGACTGGTATGTCTAATAAATTAGCGATTATTATTTCGACATTTCCGCGGAGCGTTGACACCACGAATTTCAGTGCGGTCGTGTCTTAGATTCAATTTTGTAAATTTCACTATAGCTGTCTGTCACTTTGAATTGCGTACTATAACGCGTACGAAAATAACAAAAGCACTCAAGCAACTGTCCAACTTTTCTAATTGAATTATGAGAAAATTGGTAGAAAACGTTTTAATTGTATTTCATCCTCCTTTTCAATTACAACAGACACATATTAAAACTTTCTTTTCAGTTGAACCAAAACATTCCATTTTTTTGCATATAAAAATAGCAAGCGACTTCGAAATTCTACTCGAACATAATTTCTATACGAGAACTTAATTTAATCCCATATTTAATTAATTTAATAAATCGAGAATTAATCAAAGACTTTGCGAGAATTAATTTGAATTGGAACGTTAACTCATATTAAGATTAGTACGGTTTTTGTTAAAGCAAAACAATTCGACAAACATTCAATATTCCGTACGTTGATGCTCCGAACTGAATATCTGTACATTAAGATCGATATTAATTAAGAACACACTTTGATGTTGGAGCGTCAAAGAAGGCGCCAAATTATCAATTTTCAAACAATTGAAGCTGCTCAAAAGAGCTTGAAAAACTAGCCTAATTGCTTTAAATTCTAATTGTGAAAGAGTAGCGCCCGCTTTGACTATCAATATTCAATTTTTGCGTTCCTCTTTAAATCAATCAAATAATATTGCTATTGGATTCTTAATTGTACATTCATTATGTTCACCTAATTAAAAACATAATGCTTTGAACTGTAAATTTTCAATAGCAAACTTACGGAAAGCTTAACGAAGCAAGAAAAAACGCTGATTTTTGTTCGGCTGCTTTGACAATGTAAGAATTTAAATTTCCAATATGCAAACAATTATTCTAGACAAAAATTGTAAGTCTAATTATAAGAATCGCTTTGTTGAAATTCAATAAAAATTGTCTTAAGTGCGCGTATTCGCGTCTCGTTGTTCCGCATCCATCAAGATCGCGCCAGTCTTCACACAGGTCATATTTCAAATATTTTTCATTAGATCAGCTTCATTTCGTATGCATTGTGGAAGCACTTGACAATATATTAGAAGGGTAAAGATAATTTAAAATGCTGTGGGTATTATTTATCCTTCCTTGAAAAAAAATACAGGACGATCTTGCCCAGATCTACTACTTTTGTAGAACATCAACATTAAAATATTGCTTGGAAACAAAAGCTATTGAGAATATTACTTAAACAATACCTAAAGCAACAAAGATACATGTTGTTGTGTATAGAATTAACAAACAACAAAGTTGTATTGACTTCGTGAGGGAGGTAGTCGTCGTGCATGTAGTGTTGAGTAGTCAGTGGATAGGTGAAGGGTTTGATTGGGTTTCTCTATGACAGAATAGAGCCTGTGTACGCTATGATAACATTGTAAACGAACAATAATAGTATACAATGGCACATACATGCTGCAGACATATCGACTTTGAATGATGCATCAGAAAGAATACAAGCAAACTTTATCAAGCTGACGGTGCAAATGCAATTTCTATTTATAACTAGATTTTGCCATTGTAAAAACCAATTCTACATGTATGAGGATCGTTCCAAGAATCTGTTCTTTTTCTAAAAGCAACTTGTCAATTACTTCTATTTTGGTTGCTTGCATTCTATGTCACCAGACTTGTTTACCAATTCAATCTTCATATGAATTGGCGTATTGGAGTTTAATAATAAGGAATCGATTGGATTCATTTGAAATATACACTTTAAATATATTTAAAGGAGGCAAAACCAATGTGATGAAATGGAACTAAAAGCGCTATTTTCCAATAGGATTTTCGTGGAGATTGAACAATGTCAACAAGATGTCTACATGGACGTGTAAGGGTATCTCTTAAATTGAATGCATTTATGATGAAGGCAAACTTGCTTGGAAAGTATCAAAAATCCAATTTTATTATACCACCAACATTCACTTTTCTTAAAGAATGCATGTGCGCCAAGCCATTAGGTTTTAGAAAATACTATCTAGTCTAGGATATCTTTAAGAAGCTTCTTCATCCTTATTGATTTCTACAAATTTGTTGACTAGAAATTTTATTTTATTTCACTTCCCAACCCAATATCTTTTTAATTAAATAATCAAAATATTTGAAACTCCCATCCTATTGAACGAACAACAATCCATCTAGTTTTCATTTTGCAATAAATCACCCCCGAACATTTATATTCAAAGTTCCAATCGTTCAACATGTTATTAATAGTGCCTCATTTTTTATACATATGAAAGACGCAAAGAATCGAGAAAATATAAATACCGATAAATTTAAATATCTAACAGGAGTTATAATAAAAGTTGCTGGCAAGGCTAAAAATCTCCGAACTATGGAAAATTTGAAAAGTTGTCAGCTTGTGCTTGGGTAGAAAAAAAAGTTGGGAAAGTTGTGCTGCAAATAATAGGACCCTCTCTTCAGGTCCCAATGCATATAAAGAACGCATTAGCGGAGGGTCTCACCTTGGCTAGGGCTCCCGCAGGACTATGGCGAGCGAATCACGAGAAATACGATCGAACGGGGAATTCTTCCTGCGCTCTTCTCTCTACACGACTGAAAGTAATATTTGCAGTTTAATGCAAATAGATAATCGTTGCATGGCAAACCAAACACTTCTAGCTGCATTTAGTTGATGATGGCGTTGATTAAAGTTTAAATAAATGCGACGGCTTTTATGTCGCACCACCGGAAGAAATCTACCTGTATCATTAATTCCAGTTTGTTTTTTGCAAGGCGAATGGGTTTGAAAATTACATCAGAGTATATGTATATTTATGTGTTTTTGCACCAAGTGTATGCGCTGCGAGCAAAGAGAGATGGTGGATTTAAAGTATACGATGTGCATCTGGGGAGCGCATTATATGCACTAAAACGTTTCCCTAAAATATTCTTTCTACGAGTATATCGTAAATATTTTGTCTCTTGTTGCCACCGCAATGTTTAAAATTCACTTAGACGTGTTTTTCCTTTAAACCAGGTGGTTATTTCTATTTCGGCATGCATTTTTTCAAAAGTATGCACGGAAGACGTCAGTTCGGACAGAGGTGCATGTCTGACTGGTCATACAGAGAAAGTATATTTTTCTTGTGAATTTTTTGCGTCGAAAGGACACACAGTATTGTAGTTCCCATGTCACGTTCCTGTGCCAGCAGCGCACATTTCGCAAATCCCATGAGTAACTAGAAAAGTTATTATTTTTCCAAGAGGCTTATATCTCCTCGTCTGACGGACGTGTCTAAGAACTTTATCACAGAATATCCAACTACCTTTATATGTGCATGTTGTCAACGAAATGTTACGGCTGAATGAGCTTTTATTCGGATACTTTTATAATTAAGTCTTTGAAATTTATCATTTTAAATGGGAATGAAGGAAAACGTCCTTGTCATAATTATACTCGAGAAAATTCTTTACCGAATTTAATTTCATCATATTTCGTCCAAATATTATATTGAACTATTTCATAAATAAATAATTTAAACAATTTGTTAATTAAATTGTTAATTAACACACATTGTTGTACAAAGTAAACTTTATGTTTTACAAATATGAATTCGGCTTTATGTTTGCCTGAATGCATATTGAAATGCAACTGATCTAATTAAGGGGATTTATGGTGCACTCAATATTAGTCAAGTTGGTCAAAATCAAACTATTCAGATGGAAATTAATTTCCAATCGATCAAGTCATAATTAACTCAACCAACATTTACCGGACATCTCAATGTTTCCATTAGCTAATGTTGCGATTTTCGTCATTCATGTCAAAAGAATTTTCCATATAAATGAAATTCAATCAAACTGTTTCGGGCTGTCTAATTTATAAATGGAAGTGAATGACGACGAGCAAGAGTAAGCAAACAAGACAGAGAGATCCCTTGTGGATCTCCTATATTTTAATTAGGTAAAATGTGGAATATAAATTGTAGCATCCGAATTTTAGGTCAATTAGATTTGCATTATATGCGCGGCACATTTCATTTGACTGGATTAACCGTACATATTATAACATTTAGCTATAGATCTTTCTACCACTATCATGTCCTTTGCACATATCCTCTATTATAGCGCATTATATCAGCGTTTTATTACCGAGGACTTCCTGGGGAGCCGCCGTCTGGGTGTCACACGCCGTTGAATCAACGAGCTTCTATTATTTCTACCACGATTCTCTAACTGCACATCATTGATTTTGCAATCCTCTCTCGATCGTATGCACCTCTTTTATTCAACGAAACTTTCCTTTAGATAACCACCAATACGAGTGATTTATATTTTCATAAATATCCACTGGTGCTCAAATTATTGTTCATAGAATCCCTAAAGAATTATATCATTATTTATTGATGTCAATTTTTAGCAACCCTCAAAAATTTGGCTAGTCCTTTAATTCTATAATTTGAGGTATTCGTATTACTCGGCAAATATCCATGATATTACCACTTTTTATCTGTAATTACTAGTTCAAAGGATTCCCTTTAGTTTCATCACCAAATGGTATTTAATAATCATTGTATGGTCAATGTATTGATTATAAATTCACGTTTGCGTTTCATCCAAACATTTCGTGTTTAAATTGTGAGTAAAAATTTGTAAATCCTATAGTTTATGGAGCAGATTAGGATATTAGAGTTTGCTAAGAAAAGTGTCTCCCACTAGCTTAAGCTTGCTTATGCATGTTTCGCTTTTTGAATATTAAAAATAAATGCTATTAAGCTCCGTTTAGTTATCTGCTTCCGCAAGGATAATTTTGTTTCTCCAGGATTGAGTTAAATTTTTTTATTCTTCTCAAAGTAATGTCAAAAATCCGAGCATATACATAAGTAAAATTTTTAAAATTATATATTCAATATCTTTAGTACAAATATAGTATTCCCTTTATGTGCAAATATTATGCCCTTTACTGTAGACAAACATTATTAATAAAATATCGTATACAAGTCGCTAGATTATTTCAGTTTGTATGTTTTGGATAAATATTATTCCGTATCTCGATTTTCCTTCCGCAACCACATTATAAATATTAATAACGGCTTTAATAAACATATTTCTCCAATCTAACTTCATCTTGATCTTGATGCAAAATAATACCAAGTGAGTTACACTTTCCAATCATGAAACCTCGACTTCCCCATCTAATCCGAATTTATTTCAATATTTCGTGATGGTATCCTTTAATTAATTGAACTCAGTCAGTTAAAAATTTACAAAAAGCATATTTCAGTTCCATTTTGGGGAAAGGAAGTTGGCAGAGTTTAGGATGGTGGGCCGCTTAAAGTGCAGGATATTCACAATGGTTTTGTGCAACATCGCCACAAACTTCCGTTTACCTATGCCATTTCCGGTTAACTTCCAAAGCAGTAAAATGGTCGTCAAGCAAACTAGCTAGGTCCACATGTAGTCGTACGCCTCTTTTACTATGCCACCCTCTGCAGATGCCGCCGCCGCACACAAGCGGAATTGTAAATTTAGTCAGTCAACAAAATGTTATTTAAATTTTTACCAATGCGAAAAGCAAAAATCAATTTGTTTTTAATGTATTAAAAAGAGGGCAAAAAATCGGTTGAATGCATTAGAGGGAAATTAGCATAATTTCACCTTCCACAAAATTCATGACCGAGTTTATTGATTGTTGAAAAGATTTTGAAACCCCAATCAAAAGCTAATTTTGATAGGCTTATACGACGGCTTTTCGTATAATTAAATTTCGGATTTTCTGACGAAATTATGTCACTTTATGAAAATTTCGTACAACATCATTATACACAAAAGCTAATTAGTTAGGCGTGCAGCAAAATTGATTCGAAAAAAGCCAATCCGCATCGAACAATGGCGCGAATAATAAATTTATGGGAAAATTAGTTCAAATCAAAATCAAATTTAATTGTAACAAGATGCCTATGTAAATTATAGGCCTCTTGGTGAAATATAGTCCCAGTGGTAGTTTGGAGAAACTTGCTAAAGGCGCCTCTTCTGCACAGTTTAATAGGCGCTTTCCGGTTAGTGGCTACACGCATAATATAATCCAGCGTTCTATAGAGTGTAATGTGTTAATTAATGAAGTCCAGACTGGATTGCCTAAGAAATTGTTTAGAGTCTGTTTAACTGCCCCCTTAATGATACCTGCGTTTTAACTTGGTCCGTCCGCCCAGATAAATTTAAGCAGTTATCTCAAATATAACTTTTATTATTAGCGAACAAAGCAAAATAAACGAAAAAAAAGTCATGTTACCGATGATGGAAATAATTGACTTCAAAAGGATTGCGTTTATTTAGTTTGTGCCTTTAATTGAATCAACTGACGTGAACACAGTTTTGTGTTAACACAAATGGGAATATGTTTGAATTATCTTTTATTTAAATAAACATAGAATATTGGAAACAATGCTATATTTGTTGGTAAATAATTTGCGTATGCGTACTATATAAATAAATTTCATTTTAATCGAATTCGCGGACCGCAATTGTAAAAGCAATTGAAAATATAATGTAAAAATTTTACAATGGCCATAAAAATGATATTGTCCGGGTGTTAAATAACTATTTAGGAAAGTGTGAAAAGAAGATTGAATATTAGATAGATATGTTGGATATAGACGACGACCGACCGACGACGACTACAGTAGAAAGAAATCTGAAGTAAATGGCACTCGTTCAGGGTGTATTCCTGCATTATCCTCAAGGAGAATAAAGGATAAGGCCGTGGTGTCACGATATGGCCATCTCTTCGAGACTACCATTTCGCACGTCCTCCGGTGGAATTTATTTGGCTCGTATAAAAGAACCGACAATTCCGAGAAAATGCTACCGAGGAAATATATCAGCTCTATATATCTGACAATGGGAAGAATAATATTACACACTCACGTGCAGCTTAAGTACTATAAATGTACGACTTCTTCATGGTCTAGACGTTCCAGAATGCGCTTCCTACAAGCATTTTTTATTTGCAGCCCCACCGAACGCAGAATGTTCAAAATCCTAATAACTGAAATGATTGTCCCGTATTTTTAGGCCGCCGTTTATTATTATGACACATCCAAGAACCACTTGAAACATAATAGAAGATGGTGTGTGTATAGGAGACATAAAGTGGGACAAAAGCACCGCTTCTAGCTGCGTTCCAATTATCTCAGTAACAATAGATATACATTGCCAGAAGAAAATTTAACGAATTGCAAACATTATTAACCCAAAAAGATTACTATTCAAATAAAAAATCTAACACTGCGAGGTTTTTCCTAACGAACGCTTCTTATGTCGCCGCGAATTGAATTAGTTTGCTCATAAATTGCAATTTCGGAGTTGTAGAAGAAGCTCATTGCTTATTTATTAATTTTTCACTTGCCAAATAATTTTTTTTAGTTTTCTTCTTTCGTACTAAGTTTGCTTTAATAATAGAAGCGTTCAGTTTACATTCAAAAAGTTAGTTTGCGGATATAAAAATGTTGGTAAATTTGTAATCTCTTAAGTACACTTTCGAACAAACGTTATTGCGTCAAAAAATGCGGAATAGTAACTGTCAGTTCCAGTTTTTCCCTTATCATCTTTCATCGCGCCGACAAGACGTGTGAGTGTCATTGCAAAGTATCGTTTTTGGTCTCATGTGTGCCTGTCATCCCTAATAAATACCATGTTTCATTCTTATTACGAAAACTTGTATATCATATGTGTTCTCCCCCTGAATACATAAAACTTAAATAACGGTAGGGTTTTAATAAATGTGGAAAATATCCCGAAAAAAATGTGCACAAAGGAAAATTACAGTGCAACTCTATAAGATGTAATTTAGTGGTCCTGGATGAAAAGGGATAATAAAAAGGTGCATAAGGCGGAGTAACAACTGAATTTTATTAGTGTACTCACTAACATGCACCTTGTGGTGGAGCAAAAGCAAAGAGCTTCCACTGTAAAGCACAATGAGTGACCGACCCATCCAATTCATTCAACCGAAATGGAGAAACCATGTCGGATTAAGCAATATCTAACACCGACCAGCGGAATGAATGATGGAAAAGAGGTGGCTGGTGCCAAATGAGAAAAAGATGCGCCATATAAGATAAATCTCATTGTTTCTATTCGGTTTGTTACCATCTAATAAAAAAAGATAAGACAGATATTAAATGTCATCAAAACAAGGCAAATGTATATTATGCTGGATCCAACAAAAGCTGTGTGTCAAGTGTTTCAATTGTTTGAACCGACCTTGGAAACCTTTGTAAGTGGTTTAAGGGAGATTGATGAAGAAGCTTTTGCTGTCTGTATATTTATTAATGGACCTAACATATTTCGAAACAATGAATTCAAACCGACAATATGGAAATAAATTAAACCAGAGCCGTACAATTTAATACCGATGGCAGCCACTCAAATGATGGACGACTCTACAATATTGTTCAATTCAAATCTCCTGGCCAAAAAAATGGAGGAAGACTTCCATCGAGCTCATGTTGTCGCGGTTTCAGCTTTCAGGATCCGGGAATGAGGCAACTTTGTTCGACTCGAATAGTCGTCGTCGTCGTCGTCCATAAATGTGACATTCCCGGTGCCAAACTATTAAACTCTGGATCGAAATCTATAGAGTGCATGTTCTTGCATTATGTACATACATAGAAAACTATTTGAAATTTTATATACGAAATAAAGTTACATTTCCTAAATTGAATATCACTCTCTGCTTGTGCTGCATATAACATGGCTAACCATGTGTAACATTGCATTTTCTTGCTGTACACTGGGCACACAGATTTCAACCCTATTTTTAAAATGATTGTCGTCGTCGTATATATTTTTAATATTCCATTATGTTGATATATTGACATCCACTTTATGCGCTTAAGTGATTGTTATCTCGCGAGCGAATGCACCTGAGTCGAAACGCTGTGTCACTTATCACTTATTTCTTGGTCATACCGCTGATATTAACATTTACCACATACAGGGTGAATATTTTATGCTAATGCATTTCGATATTAAATCTAACTGCATACTTTCTTTTTATTCCTTTGGAAACACTCACAGGACTACTGAGAAAATAATTTCTATTGGTGATTGTTTGGTAAAGTTGATAGAAAAAAGTTTAAATAAATGTTCCGCCACAGAATGAGTGGAACCTATTTGAGGTCAATTCTGGCTGACCTCTTACATATAATAGATCTGAATCAGGTTTTTGATTGGTTGTTGCAATTTGATCCCAGGCGCTTTAGTGGCTCCTTTCAAGTAAACTCGATCCAGACCAAATTACATTAGGAGTTCCTGATTGCTTCGCTTCTTTGTCTTGTATGTGCTGTCCGCACCAATCCACGCTAAATAAAAATGATAATTTATTGTTTTAATAAATTAGCACCTTACATCCTTTAACAGGGCCTCTAATTATTAAAGGAGGATCACTAGTAGTAGGAGTAGTGAGGATGTTTATAGTAACGCGCCTGATTTGCGATAATGGAAGTGCATTAGAGAGAAATTTTCCCATTATAAACGTGCCATATTAATTTATGTTGGAACTTTATATATTTTACGACATCATATATTTTTTAATTAGTTCATTAGATTTTAATGTTAAAAATATTTTCAAAAGGAGGAAAATCTATTCAATTTGCCTGTATATAAAAGCAACCGTTGCGTTGAGGTAATTAATTTAACTGAAAGATATGTTTTTGTAAAAATTTTAATGTGTTGGACGACGCTGAAAGTCATAGCATATTTTATAATTTAAATGCTTTTGATGCAAATGTACTCGAGTCATTTTTAAATATTTCACTAAAATAATACAAACAAAATAAATGCATACCCGTCAAAGTGAAATAACAAAAAGTATATCTGCAGTTGGATTAAATTACAGAACTTAGTAAAATCTGCAAAAGTATCTCCTTCTGATTTTATGTAATAATAAATCATAATTAATGTATTCTACAGTGGATTGCATTTCAACGATATCTATAGCTAAATATTGTCGTTAATATTGATCACTATTCCGCATTTTTTTCATTGGACAAGGCATTTAAAAAGTACAGTAATTTATCATATCCTTCTTTTTTTTTTCTGAAAGGAAAAGCCTTCTTACTGTTGCAACGAAAAGGTCAAAAGGCATATTAATGGTTTTTTTTTTATCGAAAAAGTCGAGAAAAAAGTTATTAAAAGATTTGTTTAGAAAAATTCTAATTTTTCAAAGACAAATTTCATTCAAAAGAACGCGTTTTTATATAGCAAAAGTTATACACTAATATTTATAGAATGGATCGATTATTTTATTATTTAAATAAATTGTCAATAAAACTGGCACCTTCATCAGAATTCGAAATAATTTTCTTTCACAATTTTGAATTCTGGCGAAGGTGCCAGTATTTAGTCAATTCTTTCAGTGGTGCAACCCTTGGGCTTGCAACTCTCTAAATTTTATCAAAATTCAATAATTAAGAATGGTTCGTTGACTGGAAAAAAAAATGAAAGATTGATACGCCACTGTGAGTTGCGGACAAATGCGTGCTGTCAACCTGCACAATATACAGTTCAGTGCACGGAACGTTCGTGACAACGTCGACCCGCTGCACTTTCACCTAGTGACGTCATCCATTCAACCACGACACAATTCTATAATACTACAAATACGTTCACTCTGCACACGGTGTCCTGTTTACTGCCCACATTAAACACAATTCCTCTTTAATAGTTTATGAAAACCATTATTATTTAAAGCTCATTTAAGAAAGTTTCGAACTGAAAGCTGAAATTAGCGTACTACTACTGCTGCCCCCCCATTGATACGCTTATGGCAGGAATGCATTGTTTGTGCTTATGTTGCAACTCACCAAAGGAGTTAACGGTGCTTTGTGTTTTTGCCGAAGCAGGTGAATGACTGTAAAAGTTGTAGTATACGCGCGCTGATCCGCTGACTGACTATTATTGTTTGTCTTTCAATCTACCGACACTTATTTCTCTAAATGCCCCCCTCATTATCAATGTGCCTTTTAACAATGCTCTTTAATCATGCTGAAAACGCAATCAATTATCATCTTGTTTGCAGCGAAATTTCAAATCAATACATTTATTTCAATTAGACCATTTGACTCTTCTGAATTGCGAAGAGTGAAATAAATTAAAATTTGTCCAGCTGTGAACGACTGGCATTTGATTTTTTGCTTCTTGCAAGTTTAATTATCTGTAACTAATAGAATACAAAGGAAAATCATTAATTATATTACTACATGTACTAAATCAGTCATCTAGCAAAATTTTATTGAAAAGGCGTCTGTTAATTAAAGTTCGTTATTCTTTTTGCGCAAATTTATTAATTAAAGTAAAAAATAGTTTTGGCATTATTTCTTTGAATTAGCAGCAGCAAGGAAAAAAAGAGCCCACTTTGAAAAGTTTTTGCACATCCCGTTGAAAGTTTCATATATAATTAGACACAAACCACGTCCATGGTGTGTATATCCCCACAATCCACAATTGTTACACTAATTACAGCGCCGTATTGAACATGTGCGGATTCGTACTAACGAACTGCTTCGCTCCTAATTTAATTTTTGTTTGTTCACCACATCCATCTAACTTTTTCTTTTATTCTCTCTCATTCCATTACTTTATCGCACTATCTGTCTGGATTTAGAATTGGCGGAAATTTGACCAATTTGCCACCCCAGTAGCGAAAATAATGCGATGCATTAATTAATATGTGCATGTGCAATTCGTTTGGTAAAACTTCTAAGCCTTGTACTTTTGCAAGTTTGTCGAGATCTTCAGAAAACAATTCCAAAATCAATATTTGGTTAAAAAGTACAAGCTTCCTTCTATATACTAAAAATAAATGTTTAGTTTGTAATTTTGTAAGTGCATCCGTTGGCTACTTCATATTTTTCTTTAAATATCAATAAAACGAAAAGTTTATAAATTGCGTTACGATTAGGCGAACGACAGCAAAATTTGCTTTTATTTTAATTTTCTAAAATGTCTACAAGGAAACTCAAAAAGCTCGGGATTGGATAAACATAAGCTATCGATATATTTTATTTATGGAAGTACAAATATGTGAACTACAATCGTAAATATTTAATCTACATCAAATTGATGCATTCTGACAAATATTAGTATTTAATCAAAGTTAAGATTGTCATATAAATACCGTGGGCATCTAAAATGTATGGGGACCCTTTTATCAATCAAAATTTATATTAAAAAAATTCTTACTACAATTTTCCGAAACTAGGATTTGGCGCTTTTATCCAACAGCGATTTCCTATATTTTTTAGCGAATAACTGAATAAAAGATTGCGAATCGACATTAAATCCAATACATTCAGGAACGATTTGGAAAAGCAGTATCTGGTCTTGCTATCCTTATAAAAGCTCCGTATTGTGACACTTGAAAATTCAATGCATGCGAAAAATTTAATCGAAATTATTCGAGACTCTATCCTATATACATGTATACAACATAGTCACTTTGTGGTGCGGAATGTGCCACATCACATACAATCGCACACACGTTTGACTGGCAGCCAGATTTAATTGCTTTTCAACAAGTCACACGGTCAATTTTACAAAAACGAGCTCCTTTTTAATTAAATTTTTCCAACTAACTGCTTCTAATAATCATCTGCACAATATCGTTAGGCAGAACTAGAAGAGCGCCCGCCGCATCTCAAGGGTTTTCCATTATTGTATAATACCGACATGGTCTGTTTGTTTAATTTTGAAACAGTGTACCATTGAGAATAGACGTGAGCTTGATAATATTCCGTTATCACTCTTTGGCTGACAGCTTTTCGTCGTCTCGTATTCAAAACACAACAGTGCGAAGGACACATTCATCTCCCAGGGGTGAACACGAAAAAATTGATTCAATTATAGGAAGTTTGGTTGCCGAGCGAGCCAGCGACAAATACACTGGTCGAAAAATAATCCTGAAAAATCTTTGTTTCAGCCGACCGACGTCCTGAATTCGTGTTGCGGTCGCGTATTATTCAGTTCAGCCCCTGGACATTTTCAGAGATTAATATACTAGTAAATAGTATAAACATGAATGTATGAGTTGTTATTCGTGACTAATTTCGATTATAAATCAACGTGTCGGTTAAATGCAACCTGAATTATGGCATTCAAGTAACAGCAACATTTAATCATGTATTGTGATTTTATCGATCTGCAATGATGCCCGGCATTGTTCTCCAAACAATTACCAATTTTTTTTGAGCCGATTAATACAAAACAAACCGACTCTAAAGTTTCGAAACAATAAGAAGCTTTTGTGTTACCAATCATTATTTTATTTAATTACTAAAAAAATTGGCATTCAGTATTATGCAAATGGAATACAATTCTCTTTACTTATCGTTAAGTAAAATGCCATTACGTGTCACAAACAGGTTTAAGGATGCATTACTAAAATTAATTATATAATTTGGAATCAATATACTTAAAAGATCCTATATAAGTCCATTATACGGAAAGTATACGAGCTTAACTTATTCAATTATATACATTTCAGGATTCCTAAGAAATAATATTATGTTAATCACATTGTCCTCTAAGAGCTTTCACTTCTTTTACATGTAATTTTAAAACGCTTTAACTTTCAATTTAATTCTCGAACGTATTATTGCACTTTCAGGCACTATATTTTAAAAATTGAATAATTGTTTTAGTATGTCGCTAAATGTGGGATAAAAGACACTTAGCGCACGCAAGATGAGCGAGAAAATATTATCCAAAGTAAAAAAGTGGGATAAGAATGTTTATCTGCGCTCTTTGAGAAATTACGCTAAACGAGTGGGATAAAAGTTTCTTATCCCACGCAAACGAGTGGGATAAAATCCCCTTATCTCACGCGCATAACCAAAAATTCTTATTTAAATCTTGAATTACTGAAACAGTGGTAAAGAAAACAATTGAAAATTTTGAATAAACATAAAACAACCCTTTAATATTAAAACACCCTTGTTTCGCAAATAATTCATCGAAAGATGGCGCAACGTGCATCAAATTGAACTGACGTATTAATAAAAAATTGTGCATTAAATAAAGTATGCGGAATACACATATAAGAGTGTTGGTCGCGAATTGTTTATGGATGCTTTTGGTATGCATGACTCGTGTTTCTCGGCCGCTGTACTGTAACATGTAAATGCGGTATCAATTTATGGCTTGTACATTTTATTACCTTCATGGTGTATTATAGTGGTGTATGTGTGACTGCAGCCTGTATTACCTGATATCATGTAATAAAATTCATGTTCGTCCTTATATTATGTGTAATACATCATCGAACTGTTTTCAGAAAAAAACGAAAGCAGCAAGAGAAAGGGAGATGGTCGATCTAATTTACACTGCAACTGGATGGGGCGAAAATTGCTATCGATTATATAATTATAGGCCACTGTTGGATGAATGGATTCCTTCCACGTACCTAAATATTACGGTGCAATTAATTGGCATGAATGGGTGCATGGACAATTACCTGTTTATTTGGCATTCTACGAGCTTCATTATGAGCCGCCACTGTCGAAATTTATCATTTTAAATTATAAATCATTTTATTTTTCATGTTTGGGCTAATTATGTTCGTTAGTTGCAACAACAACAACAACGAAAATACAAAATTCATTATAATTACGTTTTACTATGTATGAAGCAAATATATAATTGATAAAGTTTAATTAGCTTGTTTAAAATAATTCCATCTCTAATGACTTTTAATGTAATTACCAAACATCAAAGCTATCAATTTAACAACGAGCTTTCCTATGAAACTTTCAAAAGCCTATTTCAAGGTTAATCTGTATTTTTAATTTTCATTATTACCATAATAATTTAAAAAAGTCACATTTTCCGTTCGATTAGTTTTTCGGTTAAACGAAAACGTAATTATTCCCGAAACAATGTGTCTAGTTAGTTTATACACATATAGGAAAGTTAGTAACAATGTAACTGATTGCACACTACCACCCTTTAATGATTGCAGTTGCTCGCTGCAATAATCCAGTTAGAACAAAACTAGATGCAACTTATCTCTTCAAATGTAATTATAAGTTGGATGTAGTGTGTTGATGTACAGTTGGCCCTTTGAGAGATTTTACCATCATCACATTACAAGATTTTGATATCATTTATAACGCACGAGACGAGAGAGAGAGGGGACGACGAAAAAGTCTATTTTGTGCAGCGCTTGGTTAAATCTAATTAATTAATTCGCATTTAATTATGTTTGTGTGTAATAGCAAACCTAACAGATAAATATTGACCAAAATAAAGTAAATTAGTAGCTAGTAGTATTATTTTATGCATTTAAATACTAGATAGGTATTGATTTAATCGAAACATATGAGGTTGTTTGGATATTTCAGGGGTGTAATAAACCTATATATAATGCATAAAACTGGATTACGATAATATGCCATTTAAAATTATCGCTCTTTCAAAATCAATTTCCTACATATCATATCTACGCTATTAAAAATTATCACTTTTATTACGAGAGGGTTGACAACAAATAATAGGACGGTATAAACTACAAGTCAATAATTTCTAATAAAACGACTTATATGTAAAATATATTAAGTATCTTAAAACCGTCACATAAATACCCCTAAAAGTCTTATAAGGTTTCAGAAATTCCATAAAATCTGGTATGTGTACGAAATAAAGATAGTTAGCCCATCAATTCAATAAGAAGCATTCTGCCTTTATGAAGATTGATTTTCCGCTAGCAAACTGATTAAATAACAAATTCTAATTTTTCGTAAAACCAAAAACCGTTATTCGTATTCCCATCGGTAAGCAAATCGATTCCCTGCTCGCTCAATCCACAGAGACTGTCGATGTGCTTCCACTTCTTTTCCTTCCCAAACACACACTATACATTCTGGACCTTTGACCCAATCGGCCAATAAAACGTAGCCGAGCTTAGACGTCACATCAAATTTGTAAGCCATACTACTACTACTACCTACATTCAATTGGAATTTTTTTTGTATGTTCGTTCGTTCGATCGCTTCTTAATACAAAAAGTTACACACGTGTTGTTCTGTATTGGAGGGATGCATTTTGAGAGCGGCTAGTTTATAGGTCTACCGAGACGGGAACGTGTTAGAGGGTTAGTTTTAGGTCGGGCCAACAGCTATTTCTCCGAGGACCGCGCTTTCATATACAAGAAAAACGGCCTTTCTTATTTTAAAATGTATGAAAGTTCCTGCTGTGTTCCTTTCATTCATTCATTCGTCGGTCTAAATATTTGAACGGCGAAATTAATTGTAAATGATTTTTGGAAGATGATATTTCAAGTTTGATGGGGGGTTGTATACATTAGGTCTGTTTTCCAATTGAGAGAGCATTTAAGTAGGAATATTTGAGGGTGTGATGGCGCAAGCAAAAGGAGGAGGACTGACGACAGGAAGATCTGTAGTCGACAGGCGGCGGCTCTGCTGGCTAATATAGCAGTTTCCAGAGATGACTAGAAATAAATCAGGATTCGGTAAATTTGAAAAGTTTTTCAACTTTTTCTGCTTGAGAGATGCCAACACCGGCTAGGCTATTTGCTCTCAAGTCTAACATAAAATAATATAGGAAAGAACTAATGAAATCGGTCGTTAAATTGGAATTTCATCGATTCACAACGTGACAGACTGGAATCTGCATTTATTAAACTTTTCATGAATAATTTGGAAAATTTCACAACTTTCACAGGAATATACTTTTTCCCCATCGACTTTTGAATTGATTAAAACTCCACTTAAAGGTATTTCATTTCAAACAAAACTCGTCGTGAAAGACATTACCAATTATGTATGAAACTCAATAAATACTGCATTCGACAAGCAGCAAAAGAAGAAACTCGTAATAAATTCAAGATAAATGTAATATGTTTTATCTGCGAGACAGATGATAGACAAACTATTTAAGTTGACCCAGAATCTCTCTCTCTCTTCGATTTATGATGTTTGCTTGGGTGCACGTCCAAATAAATAGCAGTGAACGTGCGAGAGATTCCGTAACAAACTCGCGCCGCTACCATTCTATTCCATTTAAATTCCTATTTTTGAAACAATAAATTCCGTACGAAACTTTACACAATACTCACCGAGGATTCGATAAAACTACAATTTTTCGAATAACCCAGAATTTTTAGAAACCGCGTTTTTAATTATTACACGAGCGATCGATGTTTGCTAGATTAATATTTGAAAAAAAAAAATATATGACGATTGTTTTTAATATTTTATAAATGGATTTATATTTAAGTTTAACTATCATTTATTCAAAAAGTTAGTGAATAATTCGTTCCTAATGCAATTTTAAAACATATCCTAAAATAGCCATTCTAGATAAAAATATCCTTTTATTAATTATTTAAATGTTTAATTATGCATAAGAAACGCTTTTACATCGTAAATAAAAAAGCAAATTAAACTTTTGCATATAAATACCGTCGCCTCCACCAAATTTAAATTTTATAATTGTGTTTTTTATTAAAAAAGTTTGCGGACACAAAATTTATCTTTATTGTAATTTAGGAACAGCTTTTTAGTGGGGTGCAAATTGTGAGTGGACATTCGCGATTACAATAATATAATCAAAACTAAAGCATTTCCTGAAAGCAGAGCGAATATAAAACTCGAAGAGAAAAAAGTCTCGATGCTTTCAAGCAAAAGATGATAACTTTTGAACGTGCAGTACAACCGTAAATATGTAAGATGCGATGCAGAAGATGCGGATATAAAATGCACGTGTTGGTCAGTCATTGAAATGATTTTTACTGTCGCAGCATAAAATTTATATAAAATAGTTGTCTGTGTCGGTTCAACAGTGCAAGCAGCGAAAAGAAAGAAACTGTAATAAATTCATATTTCCAGAAATGATTCGAAGAGGATTCCTTTGTTTTGTCGAATGACCTGCTGCAAGACACAAAGACAGGTGTGCATAAAAGGGGTCGTGGGAGCCAACTGGGTGCTATGTCAAGCAAGACAAACCATAAGCCTGGCAAACGGAAACTATGTTGTCTAATTTCCGGAAAGCTTCTACTAAATCGGAAACGTTTACACTTGCTAAGTGATCTTCATACCACAAAATAAACTCTCTCACAGAGTCATTACTGCAAATAGCACTTGGATAATCATAATTAGTTGCAGCACAATTTATTCACAATATCTTTCACATAACGGGTCGCGACGATGAAACGCAAACTAATTCCATTAGATTAGATTTGCTATCTAAAAATGTGTAATTTTAAGCAGATCTGGAAGGCATAATATCGCAATATAGAAGAAGAGAATGTTATTAGTACCTTACAAGCCACACTTCGAAGCTGAAACTTTGAAATTGCTCAGAACGTCTATGTAACATGATTACCTACTAAAACTGTTGTTCTAAGTAAGTGAAGACGATCACTTTCCAAAACTTGTCTAAATTTCTTATATTTAATTTTAAAACTGTTCGCTTCAATTTAATGCGATAAACTATTTGATCATCACATTATTATATCAAGAAGATGAAAAAGATGAAGGAAAATAGAGCTATTTGTTTTTGCTGTTAGTTTGTTTTGTTGTCACTTATTTTTCGGATACGTATTTGACAGGCAATCTGGAAAAACATTTCCTTCGTTAGATGTGTTGTAGTATTATGTTTGCTTTTCACATTAACACATGTTCGTTCGTTTTCTTCTTCGTTTTCTTGTCAATAACTCATTTTCACAAAACAAACAACTTTTATTTTATATTTCAAAGTGTTCAAGTTTTCGAACAAAAATTTAAAAAAATATTATTTCGGGGCATTTAGATGGCCATTCATTATCCAATAACTAGAGGATTATAAAGACTTTACTATGCTCCATGTGAAATATTAGTAAGAATATTATTTAGTTTGTAGAAAATAAACTACAACGTCTAGCATTGTTTTCTATTCATTTCAAGTGGAATATAATTAACATGCAACAACTTAGTACGTGTTTATTATCAGCATTTTAAATAAAGAGAAACTTGTTTACAGTTAAATGCACTTCTACATTTAAGCTGAAAGATTCATTTTCCATATACATCTTGCGACATTGTTTACGTTTTTACGTAATAAAAGTCTTTAGAATTTTTTTTTACTACTTATTTCTGCCGTTCTCCAGTTTTAATTATTCACAGCTTCTTATTGTCTTTATCCGGTGGAATATTCATTTCATATTAAACTAATTGCATATTTTCTCAAGTAAAGGGAATTAAATATTAAGCTCATCAACAATTAAAAATCTAGTGGATGTTGGACATTTTTAGTTCGACCCTTTAGAAATAATTTACTGTAAAATAACGGTAAATCGTAAAATTGTTCCCATACTTTTGATATATACGTCCAATTGTATTGAAATTGATTATTTAGTGGTGCATATATTAAAGTCTTGAATAATATGTCTCTTACATCGAAAATGTTAGCAGTTACACTGACACGGTAAATTACACATAGCTACATGTATCTTCTATGGTCAACATCTATGTACATTGTATGCACATTCCGCGTTGAACAAAAAGATGTACAGTTATCAGGAAACAGTATAATAAATTATCCATTAATATGTCGATATAGAATATTTATGAACTGAAATTTATTAAGATTATTAAAACTGCTTAAGGTTTAATTAATGTTGTACAGCGCGCGTCTTTGCGCTCAGCAATATATATTGGATCGACTAGTATATCTATTGGATACGGGCAAATGAAAATGTTTCAATGGAAAAGAAAACACTTTACGTATTAGAATTTCGCAAAAACGTATTTATGCGAGTCAATAAATTCCTATTAAAAAGCAAGACTCTGTCAGATATGGAATAGCACTTATTGTTACGATTATTGCTGCATTTAAACTGGTATAATAAAAATATACGAAAACGTATACTACCATGTAGTATGTTTCTTAAGAATGTTGAGCAAATTTTAGCATATTAAGTTTTTTTATAGTCGAACATACGAGCCAAAAAATTCAAGTGGAATAATATCGAATATATGCATTGGCTGTCGCAAAGCAGTCACATACTACACAACACAAAAAAACCGAACGAACGAAGTTTGCTTGCTTGGAAGGAAATGTATAGCCAATTTTTTATATTTTGGGGGGATGCAATTTGCATAATAGCGCTCACGTAAACTATCGTTAAATAGGCAACTAACATTTTGCGCCACGCAATCCAAAGAAATATTATAAATAATACGAAACATCAATTTTCTATAGAGCTTTTGTATTAAAACAATATAGTGGAAAATTTAGTATCGGGGGTGTTATTTCTATTGCTCTCGTAATAAATAGTTGTACAACCTCATAAATTTCCCGTAATAAATCTCTTGTGCGCACTAAACAACTGGCCATCAATATGTGTGAAAATAACGCAGAAAGCCATATGCGTGTGTCTATAATAATTTAGGGTTGACTAGTTCCCGATGAAATTAATGACTCTACCCTTGCACATAATACGAAATAATGGTGTGCCCGCCGGTCCGACCACAGATTTCCGAACGTGGAGACGAAATAATAATATCAGCGCCTGAAATGTTCATTTCTTCATTTCGCAACTCGCCAAATTAAGATTGTTCCACTTGCAACAAGCCAGCAAAAAGGAGAGAAGAGTTTACCTTAATCGATTCCACTTAAAATTCTACGTTTCTACGATTCCCATTTACGGAATCGCCTTGGCAATTTCGATGTTGCCTTTTTGCCCCCCTTTTACTGCACCGACTGACTACACTCCCAAAGTTAATTCGGAACACATACCTGAAACAATACAGACAATGTTAAATTAAATTAAAAAACATCCAAGATCAGAGTGTCTAATATATAAGATTATTTGTAGAAGAGCTACATGTGCAAAATTGCAAAACTTGATCAAACTTAAAGGGGCGAATCCTAGCCCAGCTCAACATTTACGAGGTGCTTTAGGTTTCATGCAATATTCGGATACGAATTTTAATTAGCATTAGCAATATTATGCATTTACTGCTTAAAAATTATAACATTTAATTATACAAATTGGATAATAATTAGTACAATAATGAAACAAATGACTAACTAATTAATGCAATATCCCACTATTTCGTTCGTTCGTTCGTTCGTTGTTTATAGTGTTTATAATATTATGTATGATTATTCAAATTACGCTCATTATGTAAAAACAGTAAATCGGAATAATTTAACATACATTTTGAGTGCGATAATTAAATAGAAAATTGACGAAAAACAATTAAAAATCCAAAACAAAGATCATTATAGCGTTCATAAAGTTTGCTTTAGTTTCCAATCCAATTTCAGCTAGATTGATTAATCCTGAATATAGTTTCATGTACGTATAATGAGTTTGTCAATATCATTTCTAATATTAAACCAAGTAATAAACAAACTTTCCATGAAGAATTATATGTCAAATTAACACCTATTCAAATTTTTGTAGCATTTTTAATTAAAATTGCGTTTTGTTGTAAAGTAAAGTTGGAAATTTGCAAGCGGACTGCAACATTTGCTGATTTTTCGAACATTTTACTCAACTTTGTGTGATTACAATTCAACAAATTATTTATTTTATGGAGCTGTAAATGAAAACACGCTTTTTACCAATTCCTATTTGTCCAAATATTTACGAGAAAATTTAAAATCGATTTATTCTGCATTAGTGACGTAGCGCTCAAGATCCACCCAACAAACTACAATCATTATTGATTTAGTAATGCGCAATTCAAAACTACATTTCCTTTTGAAAGTAAATTAGAATAAAAAGAGTATAATTTTGTGCATATTTGATCAGCAATTTTCATTACTGAAAGTGCGCTATTTTGGCATTGAAATGAAACATTCGGGTCGTTGCCGAGTTGGTTTAAAGAAATTGAGAAGCATATTGTAAAAGCGAAATGCTCTTGAAGTTTAAACGATCTTCAGTTAGCATTGGAGAATTTTAACGTTCCTAATCCTATTAACCGAAATGGAGGCAGGGATGGAAGAGTCTCTCAAATGAGTTTACTCTGTCTCTCCAATGGAAATGCGGCAGCGGCGGCCTCAGTTTACCATGAATGACATTACAATTACAAGTTCAAGTATCTGGATTCCGATGGAGGGGTGATTAAATATCGAGGCTCAAAGTTACCACCACAATTTTGGCTTTGAGTGCAGCAACGCAATCGACCAGTCGTTTCGCTCGCTCTCGTCGCATTCGTCCCAAGTTTGTTCTGGTTGTTTGCCACCATGAAACTAACATATGTAAACTCATTTTGCTGCAGGTAATGGCCCATTATGACTGTCTCTCCAGACTTTCAGTTACATGAAATTTCATATACAAATTTAATTTAGATGGCACTAAAAGCAGACCACCTGGTGAAATGTTGTTGCGTTTTCACGGTCCCCGAATAGTGCCAATTCCGTTAATTAGTTTTAATAAAGAAGCAGCCTTTTAATTGATTCAAATTGCAATTTATTGTATACCATTAATAAATATTAAAAGTCGCTAGGTAATTTATATCAAATTATTTGCTGAAGGTAATTGAATAATGCATTCATTTAGTGCAGTGCGCGCGTAATGTGCAACTTGACGCTGCACTGCAGCTGCATTTAATCAATGAAGCTCATTTTTAAAAGTGTACACGTGAGTCATATTTTTATCCATTTAAATTGAGTTGCACTATAAATGTATCTCGACCAACTTTATTTGAATCAAGTTAAAAGGGTGCTGGAACAAATTAAACTAGTGAAACCATACATACATTTGTAGCTGAATTCATAAATCATTTAAGCTAAACTTAACTTAACCCAAAAGCTAACGTAATATCGGTCCGAGGTTCAATTCGTGAACTCTTGTAATTTTGGTAGAACAATAATAATAATTATATCCAACCACCCTTATATAGTAAATAATTAATTAGTGTATAAATAAATTATATTTCAATGAGCATACTTGATTAAAATAATTTGCATAATTATCAAGCACCAGATCGGCAATTTCTTCATCATTAAAACGGCACTTACAATATCATTAAAATATACAAAAGAAAAATGTTTCTTAAGATATTTTAATTGTGATACTCAAGACGAGTCCTTGAATAAACCAGAAATGTTTAAGTACTTGTAATTTTTAAACCGAAAATTTTGATTCCATTAAATTTCGTGAAAATTTTACGGTCATTAGTAATTATTTTGAATGTGATTCTTTATCGAACATTTGTAGCTTTGTGGAAAAGTTAGTTTATTTTCCTTTATAATAATGTTGTTCTATGTTATAATAGCAGCAGCTAGTGCATTGTTCAAAATTTAAGATAGTTAGATTGCCATACGAATACAGGTCGTAAAGGCAATTGTTGTAAAGTTCCTGCAACAGCGAGTTTCCTTTATGAGGTGCTAGTTTGCACGTCCTAGCTTTCCAGAATTTTGTGTGTGTTTGCTTGAAACGGATTTGTTTAAGTGATGTTAAATAAAAATATCAATATCTAAACTATTCGGGTAGCAACTTTGATTGCAACATTTAGTCGTATTAATTTATGTGGCGTTAGGATATAATTAAATAGCGAGTTGAGATTATTCAACATCATAAAACATGCAGGAAACGTATATGTTTATGTAGATTGACATAAAGATGAGCAATCTAATTAAGAGCGGTTCTCGAGAACAGTAGAAAAGGAAATTCAGAATGTACATAATAACTAAAATATGCAAAACGAGTGCTTGAGTTTCAGCTCTTGGCAAGCAAAATATTTATTATGTCCTCTTACTAGGTAGTAGTTTTTACATCCGAAGATGAAACTTTATCGATTTGAGACGCACGTGCTAGATATTGATTTTAATAATCATGGATGAAGATGACGATTATATTCCACGTCCAGTCCGAATATATCACCCTTTAGTTTGACTAAATGTAGTGTACCTTTAGTAACTTTTTGCGCCACTAAGTTTAAAGATAGGAAAAGGCTGGTGGCACGCCACTGTGTCTCCCATCTCAAGCTCTCCCTCTACCAATGCTTCATTCTACCTTTAGTGGGCATTGCGTCAACACACAACACCCTGGTCTGCATTTATTAGACGGTAAAACAAATTCAATATTTTTTTAAAGTTTTGTTTAGCATGGGTAAGTCCAAGAAACGCAGACGTTCATCTTCATCATCATCATCCAGTTCGGAAGACGATCGAATGTCGAAGGGGCAGATCATAAAACTGCTAAAACGACTAGACGAACGACAAACGCGTCTTGAACGTGCCTCGTGTCGCTGGTCACGTAGCAAAAATGGCGACCGTGTTCTGAGCAGCACGGCACCAGAAAACAATGATATTGACCACAAACGGAGCAATGTGGCAGATATCGATTTACCGAATGAGTTTTCGGAAGGTGATCAAAATCCGAGAGAATTGACACCTGGTAATGAAACTCCTCCATTAATTATTCACAATGATGTCGCCTTACCTGACGATCTTCTGGAAATATTCGGGGAGCCACCATCAATTGCACAAAAGACGGGTGATAATTTACATCAGGCCGTATGTGATAGATGGCAGCACATTCTTATGAAGGGGTTAACAGCAGACAAAAAAGCGGAATTGTTGAACAATTTCCTTTTGCCAGCAAACCTTCAAGCGCTGAATCCTCCCCTGGTCAACCCAGAAATAATGTCAGTATTAACGGGGGCATACAAGAACAGGGATGCGGCATATGTTGCCTATCAAGCCCAGCTTGGAGGAGGTATTGCGGCCTTGGGCAAATGCATTACCAGTATGCTTAAATTATTGCAGGACGAGGATTTTTCACAAAAAAGGGAACAATTTTTGTCACATGTTGATTTGGTAAACAATGCAGGTGTCATATTCACAGATTTGTTTCACGTCCTCACTGAAACTCGCAAATCCTTAATTATGCCCGTTTTAAATAAGACAGTTAAGGATATAGTTAGCGACAATCCTTCGACAGACTTGCTCTTCGGAACCGATTTATCCAAGAAAATCCAGGAGGCAAAAGTTATGGAAAAATCTGCACAGGATATGGTACCGACGATGCAAAAATCGACTGTAATAAAGCCAAAGTCAACAATTAATAAGAAGGTGACAGAGCCTTTAAACTATCGGGGCCGGGCCCGCTTTGTGAGGAGAGCGGGACCGCAACGGCCGAGTACCTCCCGCCAGAGCACTTCGCATCAGGATCAGACATCCAGGAGCTATCAGCACAAGAACCAACGTCGTCACTAGTAGGGGTAAACAAAATTTTTTATGCTGAACGCTTAAAATTTTTTTACTATGCATGGAGTAAAATTACATCAAATGAAACTGTTTTGTCGTGGATAAAAGGCTACAAAATCTCCTTTAAAACACGCCCAATACAGAAATGTTTTTGGGAAAGACCAAGATTGAGCAATACACAGGAACTGTCAATTGCTATTGAGAAATTATTGAGATCTGGAGCAGTTTCTAAATGCAAACCACTACCCGATCAGTTTCTTTCAAGTTATTTTCTAGTTGATAAACCAAACGGCAAAAAACGATTCATCTTAAATCTAAAAGGTTTAAATGAATTTGTGATCAACGATCATTTCAAAATGGAAGATCATAGAACGGCATCTCGATTAATAAAGAAGGATTTCTTTATGGCTACAATCGACTTGAAGGATGCATATTTTCTAGTTTCTGTTGAGAACAGCTACAGAAAATATTTGCGTTTTCAGTTTGATGAGACCTTGTATGAGTTTAATTGTTTGCCGTTTGGATTGTCAACTGCACCATATGTTTTCACTAAAATTATAAAGCCAATTTGTGAATTTCTTAGGTCTAATGATATCATATGCGTTGTGTATTTGGATGATTTTCTAATATTTGGTAATTCATTTAAGGATTGTCACAAAAATATTCAAATAACCCTAAATTTTTTAAAATCGTTGGGGTTTATAATAAACTATACAAAGAGTTCTTTAGTACCAAATAAGGTTTGTAAATTCTTAGGATTTATATTTAATAGTGACAACTTAACTATATCATTGCCATTAGATAAAAGAGAAAAGATCAAATCCTGGCTGAATTCAATACAAACGCATATTAATATTAAAGGATCTGTCACAATTAGAAAATTTGCACAGTTTATTGGACTGTTAATATCAGCTTGTCCTGCTATAAAATACAGTTGGCTTTATACAAGAGATTTTGAACGAATCAAAAATAAAGCCTTACACCAAAACAATTTAAATTTTAATGCAAAAATGTATATTCCATCAGAACTTACTAGGGACATAATATGGTGGAGAAATAATATTGATTTTTCGGAAAATAAAATTAGATATGATATTTTCGAAATAGAAATATTTACTGATTCTTCGTTGACTGGCTGGGGTGCGTGTTGTAAAAATAACAGTACTCACGGTTGGTGGACAGTAAACCAGAAACAAAACCATATCAATTATCTTGAGTTGTTAGCTATTTATTTTGGTATCAAATGTTTTGCAAAAGATCTGAGATCAGTCAATATCTTAGTCAGAGTAGATAACACTACTGCATTGGCATACATAAATCGTATGGGTAGTGTTAAACATCCTACTCTGTGCTTGTTAGCCAAAACTATTTGGCAATGGTGTGAAGCAAGAGATTTGTGGTTAACAGCTGCTTATATAACTTCAAAAGACAATTTCATTGCAGATCGAGAATCTCGAGTTTTGTCAACAGGCACTGAGTGGTCATTGGCACCATATGCTTTCAAAAGAATCTTAACCAATTTTGGTAAACCAAAAGTGGATTTATTTGCCACAAAATCTAACCACAAATGCGACAAATATGTCTCTTGGTTAAAAGACCCAGACTCTATAGCGGTTGATGCATTCACCATATCTTGGAAAGATTTTTATTTTTATGCCTTTCCTCCCTTTTCTCTTATTTTAAGAACTCTTAATAAAATTATTTCGGAAGGGACTGAGGGCATAATGGTAGTTCCGGAGTGGGTTGCTCAACCTTGGTACCCAATTTTTAAGAGCTTATTAGTAGACGATATAATAAGATTTGGACCTAATAGGGAATTATTATTATCCCCATTTAGCCAACCACATCCGCTGGCAAACAAACTTACCCTGGTTGCAGGGAAGTTATCCGGGAGTCGCTTATTAGAAAGCAAGTCCCGTGTAGGGCAATAGACACCACCATATCGTCTCTTTCATTAGCCACAATCAAACAATACAACTCAGCATATTCAGCTTGGTGGTCTTATTGTTTAGAACACAAAATATCAGTATTTGAGGCAAATGTATCCGATACCATTCTGTTTTTTCAACATATGCTAGAATCAAGACAGGTTTCTTATGGAACCTTTAATTCATACCGGTCAGCATTATCATTAATACTGGTCGGAGATCTAGGTAATGATACCATGATGAAACGATTTATGAAGGGTATTTCTAGATTACGGCCAAATAATCCAAAATATAACTATGTTTGGGATCCTGAACAGATTCTAGAATACTTTCGTAGAAATACAAATAATAATAAGATGTTAACTTTTAAAATGTTAACTAAGAAGTTAGCTACTTTACTTTTATTGGTGACGGGTCATAGAATCCAGACATTGTCTTTAATTAAGATATCAAACGTAATTCGAACAGATTTTGGAGCTCAAATTTTGATTACTGACTTTATAAAGACATCAGGAATTGGAAAGACACAACCATGTTTACAAATACCTTTTTATAAAGAGGATTTGAAACTTTGCGTTGCAACGACTCTCTTTGATTATATTAAGGAAACAACTGATTTAAGAGAGGGTGAAGATCACCTCTTCCTAACCATAAACAAACCTCATCTTAAGGCTAACAGAGAGACCATAAGTAGGTGGGTTAAGGATATCCTAACACAGTCAGGGATAGACACAAGAATTTTCAGCACTCATTCGACCAGGCATTCATCTACATCTTATGCATACCGAAAGGGCATGTCCATTGACGTATTAAGGCAAACTGCAGGATGGTCAAACAAATCATCAACATTTGCGAGAGTTTACAACAGACCTATAAACCAATCATCAGAATTTGCCTTAACAATTCTGAGCGGTAGTCGCAATGGAGTTCAATAGTTTGAAAATAATATTTTTTATCTTTTATTAATAAAAAATTATTTCTTTTAAAGTCTATAAGGAGGGATATGTGTTTTTTCTTGCAACGCAAGCGCAACCCTTCTTTATCTTTAAACAGCTACATTTAGTCAAACTAAAGGGTGATATATTCGGACTGGACGTGGAATATAATTGTACAATCAAACGAACTTACCTGTGAAGTTCGATTGTAATTATATGTAGCGTCCAGTCCGAATATATCACTCCCAACCCTCCCGTAATCCCATAGGTTGCGCTTTATTTAAACAAATGAAGCATTGGTAGAGGGAGAGCTTGAGATGGGAGACACAGTGGCGTGCCACCAGCCTTTTCCTATCTTTAAACTTAGTGGCGCAAAAAGTTACTAAAGGTACACTACATTTAGTCAAACTAAAGGGTGATATATTCGGACTGGACGCTACATATAATTACAATCGAACTTCACAGGTAAGTTCGTTTGATTGTACAATAATAATAGTCGAACCATTAGAGTGCGGTTGCAACCAAAAATAATCTCGAAAGTTTCGATAAGTTTGCTTTTTTTTCTTGCTCTATCAGATGATGGTCGTTCTCGTGGACAAATGTCATGGCATACCATTTCCGAAAACTGCTGTGACACAGATGGGCTGTTATAAGATTGCGAGCGTCCGAGCGAGTGATAATAGCCGGTCGTATTCGCATTCCCCGGAATGCATTAAAGAACTACACGACAAGAACCGTTTTCAGCATGTAGGTGGATAAAAATAGCTCGAAAAGTTATTGCAAGTCGAAATGTTTCCATACAAGTATGACTTCATTAGAGTAAGACTGATTATATGACGTCATAAAACCCAATGAAATTTGATGAAATTGTAGGAATTTTAAGGGACAACTAAAAATTGCATAAAACTGGATAAGAGCCCATGGGACATTAGAAAGTTTTAATAAAGGATAACACATCATTTCATGAACATCATGTAAAATATTATGGAACTGTAAAAATCCGCAAAATTAGAAACCGCAAATTTCACGATTCCTGCGTTAATTTCAGCTAAAAAGTTATCTTTAAGGATTATAGTGCGGGTCCCGAGTCCCGTTATTTCTGTTTATGCGAACGATTTTTCATTCAGACTCAAGTGACTTTGAAAAGTTTTAATGGCAGTTTCAGGCCGCTAATTTGCATAATTTTTTTTTGATGTCACGAGCTAATAAAATTAAATGGAATTTTAATGTAACACGAATTTCGCGCACAATAGATTCAGCCCCATTTCGAGCGATAATGGATGGGTGCAACGCGTTATCTACCCTCCACTCCTTTTAGTTTTTCACGGACCCACCGCGCGATATTCGTTCCATCAAATTATTCCGAAAAATTGTGCATTTAAATTCGAAAAATGTCGTTTGTCGGTGCACTCTGCAGAAATTGTCTTGCAAAAGTCTAGTAAACAAAGTTGTCTAGTAATATGTAGGTCGTATACGAGGTCGCACATATACATATGTATGTATACATAGTGATTGAGTCTCTATGTGCTCTTCTTATGCTTAGTCTGGAAAATTTTATATCTACTTTATGACTGTCACTCTGATTTATCGGCTCGTTCAATACAATTCTCGGATATATTTTCAGTCACAGTCGAATCGACTTTGTTTGGATTTGGCAGTTGTTGAGAAAATAAAAAGCCGAAAACGCGCAGCCCATTTAAGTAAGTTACATTATTCGCAATGGCTCAAACATGTGTAATTAATTAATTTATTTCGCAACTACCTACCTAATTGGCATATTCAATCAATACGACGCGTTTCAATTAATTTTCGACATTAATTGATAGGCACCTAAAAATAGAGGGATGTTACAACAGCAAAATATGTGTGTTGTGTGCGATATTTACAAATTGTTTTATTAGGCTATTGTTGTGTGTATACAACACCTACTACTATTTTATTATATAAATTTAATCATGTTCGAAATTTAGTTCAAAGCTGTCAAACTTTACTGGTGCGAGCAATCCCAATAAATAGACCAGCATTTATAGTCAATTATTAATGGGATGTAGTTAAAAATGTATTCAAATAAAAATGTTATAACATAATCCGGTAATTAATTATTAAAAAAATTTAATTATTTTGATCATCCCCTTAATTAATAAAATAAATAGTGCACAATTTATCAAGTATGTGCTTTTCAACAAAGCTCCCGGATGGAGAGCAAACTGTAAAAAGTGGTCAGCCAGACCAAATGTTGAGTATGCGTGGAGACGTATTTTGACAAAGTTTATTTGGCGGACTGCTTCGGACAATTTGCTGACAATCCCGCAGTTTTCGGAGTTTCCATGAGAAAGTTTCAAAGTTGAAACTATTTATAGTTTATCCATAATAAATTAACTAACATTACCTAATAAATTGCAAAGCAAAATATTTGAAAGTTATTTCAGTTTTGATATTCCATCAATTTGCAAGTACGTATGTTATTTACAGTGAAAAGCTAATACACCGTAATCCATAATCGCGGTTGTGAAATATTTAGATAGTACGAATTGTAATTATTAAATTTCATATAAATATTTAGTGAACACTCAAGCATGATTGTTATAGTTTTGGCACCCAACTGGATTAGTGTTTATTTCAATGAGCCATAACCTTCATTTGGAATTTAACACGAAATTGGTATATAAAGGCAGATGACATAAAATCGATGCCGTTTTGCCCTGAATATCAGAGAGTAATTAGTGAAGTAGAGAGTAATCATTTCTGTTTGACATCGGCGTGGTTATGATGCAGCAAGACATAAACATGGCATTATTCTTGTGGAAACATTCAATTCCAAGCTGTCACAGATTGTTAGATCAACATATATATACCCCTGTCAGTTATTTTTTTGCACTATTAGAAATTATTTATGTTGTGTAAACAATATGATTGAAAGAGTAATTAACAAAACACACAAATAGACAGGAGTGCATTTAAATTCGCGGTCGCAACCATCACGAACATGTTCAACCCCGGCCTTTTTATAAATGTTGCAATAACGAAAATAAACATTCGTACAAGTTATTGCAGAATTGTCCTTTTTTTATGCAGACTGAATAAAAATCGCGTGTTTCAAAAAAACCGAACAAAATATCGTATATGCGAATTTCGGTACGTAATATTTCATAGCCAAAAAAAATGTGATTATGTGTTTCAAATTTAGCATGTTGCAATATATTTGATGAAAAAATGAACTTCTTTTTGACGTCATTTAATATCTTCCTCAGCATGTAATCACTTTCGATAAAAACAAAATTTAGCCAGATGTGTACTCTCGTATATATTCGCATACATTGAAATGCAAATCAAATATCTTTGCAAATTTACTTTTTTATTGTAGCAATTTTTCCAAGAGAAATAAATTATGCTTCTAGTAAAATGATTTTTAAAATACTGTGTGATATTTTTATTGCTTTCCACATCTGACGCCAAATGGTAAACTCGAATCGAAAATTTAATATTAATGAAAATAGTTGTAAGATTGGACAAATTGATATTGCTGAAAAGGTAATTTTCAGGAAATTCTCGAAAAATAGAGGAAAGCTCTTACAAAAGTTTTATAAAAAATCTCAAAAACGTGACAAAAGAGAAATTGTTCTAAAAGTATTAAAAAACTCTCATCCCACGGAAAATGAGTGGGATAAGAGGAACTTATCCCACTAGCTCGTAGAAAAGTTTTGTAAAAAGTGTTCAAAAACTAAACAAAATTACAATGGTCCTTCAAGTCTACAAGAAACTCTTATCCCAAGCGAAATGAGTGGGATAAGAACTACTTATCTCACGCGCGTTAAAATAATATCTAAAAACTTACGAAAAATATTCAATTGCCATATGAAAAGCTTTCCATTAATTAAATTGATTTTATTTGTAAACTTTCCGTTGTTGAATTTAATTATGATGGGTATTGTAAATAGGAAAACCGAAAAACAAATATTGCGAAAATAAATTTGGCGGTTTAGAAAAGCGAGGTCTGAATATGTGGACTTTTTGCAAATAGACTTTGTGTGTGTGTGTTGATTTATAGTTGTGTATCGGGTCAGAGAGAAAATGGCCACAATCGAAATGCGGCTCCAATGTAGTTTTCCTCTGAACCCGGCAATCAACCCAGCTTAGCCACGTGACCGGCCAGCCATTACATATAAGTTCCCCATACATCTATATATGTATATCCAGAATATCCAGTATATTTCCTAGTAGACCATGTCCAGTGTGTTTGCAGCAGGAATTATGCATTTCCGATCACGCATCTGAACGACTGCCCAGTTTTATACTGAATTGGAGTTGAATGCTTCTCGTAAAATTTCCCCATTTTCACCCATCACGATTTGTTCTGCTTTTCGATATTTTTAGATACAGAAATTTAATGTATTCGATTTTCGACGTCACGAAAGAAATAAATGCGGCTAAAAGTAAATTAATTTGAACGCGCGCCCGCATTTTGCGACGATTGCATCTTGCATTTGGTGCATTTGTGCGGGCTTTTCACCAACTTGGTAGTACGTGCTGAATTCTAAAATGGCAAAAATCCAAAATCCAATACTGAAAGGTCATCATCCTCAAAAATTTGCAGTTAAATATGCAAATAAAGGTTTTTTGACGCGAATATTATTTGAAGTAAGTCTGTTTTAACACGATAACATTGTTTTCTAACACTATTATTGAATGCAACTTTTATGGCCGCACTTTTGCCAATATAATCGCTGAAAAGTAATAACCATAACGGTGCAGCTTAAATACAATAAAAACACTATCCAACTTTGAAAACGTTTTATTCGTATTGTTTTAGCAGTCCTAAAATATTTTTATATTATCTAAGCGACAGTCGCCGTGCCTTTTGTTCTAATCAGTTTAATGCGAATATTGCTTTTTTTCACGCATTCACATAAATTTTCATTGTAAATATGGTAAATCTGATCTCTGCCAAGTAGATTATACGGCGCCACACCAACACACTGCTTAATCTGGGTCGCCAGATCCAGCACGAAATGATAAGCGTTCCACTACTAGTCACATAAAAATACTTAACTTGAATTACATTTTATTTTTGTAGCAATCCAAGTGCCAAATGGTTCAGGTGAGTTTATTTTTCAGCAACTTATTTTTGTGCAAATTAAATAAACGAGACACACACCGCATATCTCGAAAATCCATTACATTTTATTATACTTCTTTAAACTTCAAGAAAGTCGGCATGTAACTTCATTATACCGATCTTCTTTGATACATACGAGATTGGCAGAGATCTTACGATAAACAAAAATGGAATGTTTTTAAAACTTTTTAAAATGTTTATTTTAAAATTTGATGTTATTTCAATTAGTGGTCATTGACAAACTCTTTGGCATTGCATTGCAAATTGGAGTTGTCCAGGTCTGTTATGCAACTAAATTATAACTTTAAACAACATTCCCTTCGATGTAATATTAATTACTCTTCGACTTTGACATTGTTGGAAGATTGGCAATGCACCAGCTATATCGTAGATGATTGTAATTAAATAGCGCATTGTAGACACTGATGTATGCAATGCAAATTTTATGTAAATCTGCCCAATCATTTCAAGAAACTATTGTTCAGATATTGGTGAGCAAAACTTCATGCATCGATATTGAATAGATCAGAGCTAAATGAAGCGCTTTTATTGAAATTGGCTTATGCATAAATAACGTGAAGCAATTAATTCCTCACAACTACATCATCAGGCAAATTCTTTAAACCTACTTACTATGGCTTCGAATAAAAAGCTAATGTAGAATCTAAATCCCTTCGTTTTGAACCAGTAAGTCTAGTTCCTATCTGACTAACGATTTATAGCCTACATTAAAATCGCACCAAAGACGTTTCTGTTAATGCTACTAACAAGATAATCAGACCGATTCTGTTTTCTAAGCTTACAGCTTTTTCAAAGGATTTTTTTCGCATCCAGGAAAAAAAAAAGAAAATCGTCGCCCTTTTGTGGGCTACATGTTACAGTTGAATATGAACAATAAAAGATAAAAAGCGTTAAGATTAAAAACACCACATCTGGTTTAGGTATGTATAAAAGTCCTGGACAAAGTGTATAAAAGGATTTAAAAGACCAATCCGTAAAAGCTCCTTTTGAAGCTTCAGCTGTATTACAGAAACAAACTTTTACTACAACTTTGTATTTTTTTTCATTAGGAACTTTAAAATTTAATTATAGCCGCACTCTTAGAGGGTTGGAAAATAATATATTGTATTATTTACGTCTATAACGAAAAATTATTATATAAATGTGTTCTCGATCATTGAATCACGTAGCCATATATCAAAAACACCGTCGCCGCCTACCTGACAAATCCACCGTTCCAGCATCGGTGGATATAATCCGCCAATACGTGCTCGTATTTTATTAAAAATACTAAATTCATATCACAGCATCGGAACATTGTTCTAATTAATAATAAAAATTGGTATTTTTAAAAGCACGAATCATTATCCGAAAGTTTTTGCTGATTTCCAAAAGCAATATAACGAGCTTTAATATCTTAGAAGTTCGTAGTTAGTTCAAGGAGCACATCAGGGGTTACAAAAATTGGCTACTAATATGCCCATTTCAAACTTGTTTTGTTAAAACTTTGTAACTAAAGTTAATTTTAGCTCCAAATTATATTATGAAGTCACTTTTTCAAAAAAGTTGTAGTCTGAGTTGTTAATCCTTTCGTGGTCCTTTAGCTAGTCCTTTAGATTCTCGTTTTTTTTGCAAATATTTAATGACAAAATAAAAACTATTTTGATTTAAAAGTTTGAGTTTATATTCGTATAAATATGTATTTTTAGATGAATGCTCTTTGTTCGTAAGTTTCGCAAAGTTTTGCCAAGATTGATTGAAACCAGAAATCTCTGTAAGGATTGTCTGAGACAAGTCGAGAGACAAATGTCTAATGGCAAAGGTTCAGTAAATAATTAAGTGAGTGTATCTTAAGCTGCAGCAAATGCATTGAATGGATGTTATTGTGCAGATATTGTCGTCGTTTTGGCGAATTGATGAATTCCGAGAGATAAAAGCGCGCACATCAGGATTTTAATATAAATTGTTCAGGAAATTGAAAGTGCGCCGCGCCGCTCTGATTGAATATTATTATCATTATAAAATAAGTAAGGTCATGCTCTCGAATCATGACAGGAATTGAATTTTCCAGTTAAAATAGACTTTATTTAAGATAATCATAAATTAGGTGGTGCGTGTGTACTCTCTTAGATCGAGTCTTAATACCTCATTCATATGCGGCTGGTGATCGCACCATGTTGCGGCCATGATGAATATTTAATATATTTATCCTGTCTTCCTGTGCTGCTGTGTGCAGGAGACACCGCGTTATAATACCGCCTGCTTTCTCTCAGCAAGCAGCCGCCTCCAGCGGCGGCTGCAGCAGCCCCTCTGCTGCTCTGTGATTGCTTGCAGATCGATCGATTTCATACGAAAATTTATTCGATTATTATTAATCCGCCGAAAGAAGCAATATTAAGTATGCACCATAAAACAGGAACAGCAAATTACGCAATTACAGATAGTCGCGTTTCGTTCTTTCCACTGGCAAGAAGTAATTCGGCTCAATTTACCACCGCTAAAAGCAATAAACCTGTAACATTGTATTGCAAAAGGATCCGCGCAATCTTGTTCCTGATGTAATGGCACTATTTTATCTAACTACTCGATCGCTACAGTCAATTTACAATATGAGAAGAACAAAAAAATAAAACAGCGAACAACGACGTTTGATCTACAATTAATTCGTTTCCACTAAACTAAACTAAAGCTGCTGCGAAAACCAATCAGTATAAATAACGCAATATTCGCAATGCAATTCGGAAAACATTGTTGATCAAATTACTTTTTTTTGTACCTTTCAACCGACTAATTCGATTTAATACTTTAAGCAATATATCCTCTTCTAAACGCAAAATCAAATTAAACGCTACAATGTAAAATACCGACTCCTCCACCATCAGCGTGTGCGGAAAAGGAAAACCACCGTTCCAAGTGTGACTTATCAAACCCAGTCCCAGAAAAATCTAATTTAATTTCAACAAAACATAAAAGTATCCAAAATATTTGATGAATAGTACCGCAGCAGACTTAACACATAGTTAACCCCTCGAACGTTAACATACTTTGCATTACTAATGCATTTAAAAAATATTGAGGTTTTTTTTCTTAAAAAATTTATAGGGGTTGGAAATTTCCATGCATAAGGGCAAAAACAAGTTAATTGACTGTAAATCGGACCCTTTCATGTTCGCTAATAGCTACACCCCAGGTTATTTGCGTTTTCTCTTCAATACATTTTTACAGAAAAGATCAGAAACAACTCGAAATTCTATATGCATATCGAAGAACAAAGACGACTGAAAGTAATAAAAGCCAAACAAAAAGCCGCGGTGGTATTAGTTTCTTTTGCGAAGCTTATTAATTTACGCGACCAAGAAGAAGTACCAAACGAACAGATTTTTCCCTAGTGCAAAAATCATTAGTTGATTGTATTTTTTACGCGATCCATTTAATTTATTTTTGCATTAATAAATCATAAAGTTTCTAATCAGTAAACACCAATTCCGGTCTGAGGTTTCCGATTTTAATCAAACATTTCGGAGGAAATCCAAACCAAAAATACGAAAATTCAATCCGATAAGTTTGGATAAAACTCATTAAAATCAAATATTTATATACAAAAAAAATGCTTGACAAAATTAAAGGCGACGAATTTCTATTTATTGCTGTCGAGAACAGATGCAAATTCCAATTACGATTACAAAATCGAAATCAATTAATTCAAAACTGAAATTTATATGCGTGTACGGGGCAAAAATTTAACGGATTTTCCAATTAAAAAAAATATATATATTTTGGATCAATTGGAAACAATGCAATTTTGACAATGATGATCCGAAACTAATTAGCGGGAATCGGTTTGCGATATCGAACAACGCAATTTGAATCGCGATGAAATGCACTTGCAAATGTAATTCGTTTTTAGATTTAATCATTTTTAAAGTAACACGAGAAAAGAGCTTTTAAATGCAAATCGTAAGTCGAGAGCAAAAACTAGATTGGAATTACTGAAAAACATTTTTCCAATATTAAAGAAACGAAATCTCGTGTTGAGTTTAATCGGCCGAAATGCAATTTTATATCATCAGTGTGTCTAAATTAATTTACAGTTAAGTGCAAACGTGAAATATGAATGCACCTGATATTGGAATAAATCCCAGTCAAATTTGCTTCATGGGAAACTTATCCAATTACATTAAATTAGCGAGTAGTTGGTTCACCATTGATAACAATACATTCGAAATATACTACGACACATAAATTTGATAGAATTTTATTAACAAAATTCAAATACATAAACCGCAACTATTATGATCGTTAAGTCTCCATTGTTCGTTATTATTACTGTCTTTTATACACTATTATAGTGTAATATATCGTAGCAAATATTGTGAGAATGTTTGTTGCATATTACAGCTGTGATTTTAATACTCTTCCGGTAATTACATCACAAGTAAGCTATAAAGTCGCAGACAACTTTCATGGATTTACTTCGCAAGAAGTTGTTGACAATAATCTTAAACTTATTTGTAAATGCCAAACTTGCACATATGTGCATTTTAAAATGCAATTAAACTGGATTATGCAATTATTGGCATAAAATGTTGCTTTAATATTATTAAACTACGAGCATTAGTTATCAGATTATTTTTACACATCAATTAAATTATTTGTAATTATTATTCAAATGGTTAATCTGACAAATAAATTATTTTATTATCGCTTTTGAATTTACACATGTAATAATATTTGTCCGGTAATTAATGGCATATAGACGTAATATTAAAAACATTGCTTTTACAATTTTATATAAAATACATTATTATAAAGTTAAATTAAATTACTGCATTTATGTAAATCAAATTACTTCCTTCCATTCATAAAACGTTTAATTTATTGACAGGACTTAGATGACACTGAGTCAATGTTTATTACTAAACAACAAATTTAATTGTTTCCGTATTACTTACAATAATTAAATTTACCTAATAATAAATCTTGTATCTTATAAAAAGCTCAAGAAATTATTTTTAAGAAATCTTCCCCTAATTAGCAATTATTTCAAATCACTAAATGAGCAATCATAAAAGGAGCATTCATTCAAAATATAAGCCTCAAATGACTTCATAGAATTCGAATTTAACTGAAATTGAAAGCTGATCCAACATATAAAAACATTCATGAATGAATGAACTAAACTGAACAACAATGAGACATCTAGTATTTGGTTTCATTAAAATAAAAAAAAAGCCGCGAGTCATTTTATTCCCGTACAAAAACCGGATATAAAGTGTAAAATCGTAAAAAGCAAATAAACATTTTATTTTGCTATAAAGTTTTTTTGCCCGAAACCAGGAAACTTTTTTAATACAAAAAGAAAAAAGATTAAAACTGACACACGATTTAATTGTGCTCTTAAATAATACAATCGACTAAAATGCATAAGAATTTTACTCTCCATTAGAAAACGGAGCCGCTTTTCACAATCGATACTTAACTTTCCCGCAGATCTATTAAATGCACAAAATAATATTTTCGACATGCCAATAAAGAAAAGTGTCGTTTATATGATGCTCATTTAAATTTTACAACTCTTTAAGGTATTGTTCAAAAAAACGAAAAAATACGGAAACCTTTCCCCTGCAAAAAAAGTAACGTAAGAGGAATGTTGATGAGATGCCAGGACTATGTACGCATTTTAAGTGCGGTACAACACAACAAGGACCTCTGTGTATGCGTGAGAGGAAAATGAGTTGGGCATAGTAGACGAGCTTTTACATCTAACTCGGTATGATGTAAAGTTCGGTCAATGGAAGTGGTTCCCTTGGGACATGTAGCGCTGTAGATTTTCCAACCCTCAGTCCCGGTCTACATCAACATCAATAAATGTTTCGTCAGTGCTTCATTATAGCATCAGCGTAAGAAGAAGCGAACGCGCCAACAAAAAAAAATATAAAACAAACTTTCGACAATTTTTTCAGCGAATAGTTTTCGTTGGCAAAAAGAAAAGAAAAAGGAGGCAGATTTGAAGAAGGGTCGTCGCGTCACCGCCTGGAGGCAGGAAATGAAAAGCTGGCGGGCAAAAGGTGTCGTGATTACGGATTTTGATATGTCGACCAAAAGCCAAGCACATTCTTGGATATATTTTATGTTCGTTTCGAAAGAAGATTATGTCAGTTGCAGTGAGAGACGTTACGGTTTACAACGGCTTTAGATTTTGCGGCCCATATATAAACTGATATGAAATATCCGAGGAAATATCTGTAAAACTTTGCGCCCCGAAGGTGACACGCCATGCAATACCGCAATCTGATTAGCACCTTTGATGGCACCGTGACACTCATATTGAAAAATCCGGTAGTAATTATCTTTGACGGTGTGGGATGGAAGGATCCTTTTAGTTATTGAAGTTTAATGTATTAAGTGGCAGTAGTCGTAAATTTGCAGCATTAATGCCAATCTTAATATAAATGTGATATTTATTTGTGCCCCTGGAGCCAACTTGCATGCATTTTATAGCAGTTGATTTAAGATAGATAGAGTGTCAGCTTCAGCTGGATCCCGCTCTATTATGTGATAAACATATATTTACAGATTTTTTTATTATATTTTTTGGGACAAAGTACATTGCGCTTTTTTCCCATCAAACGTAGCTTAAAACGTAAAAATACATTACACGTGCACTACATTGGGTCACATAAAATAATACCTCATAACACTCCACATTACGTTTTATGATCGAGCATGAAATAGAGACGAATTACTTCCCACACTACGAATTTTATATACAGCCATCATATTCTATTTTTGGACGTTTTATTGATGTTAAAATTGAATCCTTCGTCAAAATATATAGTAAGTTTAAGTACCGGTAATTTGCTATTTTATCAATTTTTTGCATATTTAGCAACTTTACTCAGACAGTCAGGAAACTATACCCTAGTGCTTAATTTAAATTAACTATTAAAGCTCCAGCAAATGCAGACTACTTCGATACTGCATACAGAAGACCTACTTTACATTCGATTTCTTAAAGCTTTCTATCATTCATGCATCCAGACTAAACAACTATGTACATTTTGGTCTACCTTGCAAAACTTTAACTCGAATCTCAAACTTGTTTTATTATTCTGATATAAAAATGTTTCTCTTATCTTCATATTGAAGGGAGATGCTAACCACGTATGAAATGTTTCTGAAAATTTATAAAATAAGGTAAAGTTTTACGAAATCTTATGGAAGTCCAAGAATAAAGTTAAAGCTTTACGCTAAACGCTAAAGACGAATGAAAAAAATAGAAGTATTAAATGTTTATAAAATGTAGACTCGAATGTAAAGGACCCCTATATTTTTCAATCAATAAATTAATTTAAAATACTCTGCCCGTATCAAACATTGTTTTTTTTTATTTCTACTTAATAGTTTCGATTTAGTTTGAATAGGATTTCGTATTCATTAGATTAACCTGATTAAGGCTAAATGCCAAGCGGTATTTACTTAAATTACATTGTAACAAAAGAAGCAAGAAAAATGCAATTGTAATATGATGAAAAAACTACTTAAAAAAATGCATCAAAGCTGCAATGACTAGGCAACCAATCAAACATCACAGATATCTTAAAATCAATCATTCAATATAAATGTGCATTGATTTTTGATTTATCAGAAACAATATTTAAATAACGATCCTATCAATTTTTTCCGCAACTTTTTATCGCAATATAAATAAAAACTTAATCAAATAGATGCACGTACGTAAATCGTATCGCATGAATTACTAATATGAAATAAATACATTAGATAAGAATTAGTAAACAAATACATGCATCATTGATTCATGCTGCTGCATTCTTGTAATTCCTAATCAGAATGCATGAATTGTAAAATATCCGATGTGTGTCGGAAAAATAAGCAACAACAGAAAAAACACAAACATGCAACATGAATGAATACTATGAGTCATTAATAATAAGCAAAATATAAATAATATACGCAAATGTTTGTAATTTATTTATAAATGATTATACAAATATGCATGTATACGAAGGAGTGTAATGTGCAATGATTTATCTCTATTGTATGCACAAAGTGCTGAAAGGCAACAACAGAACCGGACTGAACACTTTCGATAACAAACACACATTTCATCCACAAATAATGCTATTTATTTATTTTCAGTTCCTCTAGTTCTTTGTCCTTACAATAACGTCGTCGCACTAAATTCTAAACCCTAATATTCTGGTAAACATACGAACGACTTGCAGCTGCTGCAATTGACATCATATTTAACCCTTGTATAATTTACTTAAGCTGAATTAACTTAACTATACCCCAACCATCAAATTAATTCGGTGCATGAATGAAGGACAAATTAACAACTAGATATTTTACTATATGAGTAATGCTCATAATGAACGAAAAAGTCCATTATTATTTAAGCTCAGAAAAAGACGTTGATTTAAATAGCAGCAGCATGCATTAAGATGTTAATCTTTAAAGCATTTTGCTAAATCGATTAAGCACTTTGCATTTCGATATAAAATAATGTAATAATCAACTAAGTATAATGTCCTATCAAAGTTACGATCTAATCAATATTAATTACGAACCGCGTTAATGCAATTTGAAAAACCATTTCATTTCTATTATTATTATTAATAACATAAAATCAAATTAAATGCCTTTATAAATTACGAATGCTCATTACCTATAATGAACAGCACTGATTGTATCCCTATTTGTTTTTCAACAATAAATAAAGCAATTAATTTTTATCTACAAGAAATTATATGCACCATCAATCACGGCCACTAAAAATCAAGCAATTAATTTAAATACCATATAAATTAATTTAATTTTTTTTGAGTCAGTGCATTGAATTGAAATCAAGCCTTTAAGACGTGCTTAATTAAATATGCAATAGGAATTTGACTTTAATAGTGTTATATGGGTCTAAAATGATGGAGTGTAGGCGAATAATGACCAATCGTTCAATGAAGTTTCATTGAATTTCACATAGCATGATAAGTGACAGTTCTTGGACCCTAAATTTATCCACAACCCACATACATAGAGCCATAAAGCTCTCTGGCACCACAAGTCTCACATTATAGAACACCACGATATAATGTACGAATTTAAGTAAAGCCGTATTCGTGATTCAATAAACCAGCATGACACACACTATCAAAGTTGAAATCAAGTGGACATTAATAAAATTTATTGTTCCATTAGTGTGTGCACCGAAAATACGGTGACGTAATCTAGGACGTCCTGAAAATTAACTGAAATCTAATTAAATCCGGATTTTATTCGTGCAGGTTGTTGCCTTCCATTATTCAGTTGAATTGAAATGAAAAAGTATATCGACGCGTTTTCCGTCGTATTTTGCGGGTTTTTGAAAGAGTCACATATTTTAGCGACAACGGAGTCAGTTGAGCGAGTGTCAAAGCATTTCTGCTTCATTACTGGCACTTCAGGTGCTCTATTGTGTTAGAAATGGGGAAGCGTATAGTTCGAAGAAGAATTCCGCTAAAGTTACTGCACACACATACACACACACACACATTTCTATATAGTAGACACCACACCGGAAGAATGTCGAATAATAAAAACAAAACGACAGAGAAAATAATCGCTTTGTATTTATGAAATGAAGTATTGAAAGTTGCATTTCAAACAAACAGAACTGGGGTGAAGTAATTGCATTTCGTCCGTAATTGTTTCGATATTGGATTCGGTTTGAGCAAATAGTCAAAAAATAATTTCGTTATATTTAATTAAGTTAGCTTTGCTATTTTCGACAATCGAATTCGCTTAACTGACTTTAAATTCGGTTAAAAAACATTCTTGACGAATATAACATGATTGTATTAGCTGGTTAAAGAGTTAAAGTAAAATTTCTGAAGAGAGCCGGCTCAGGTGGCGCAGCGAGTTAATTCCCCAACTTGATGATATTTTTTTCTGAGTTAAATAATGCAAACGAATGCCAAACGACGAATTGAATATTAGATAGAGATCTTTAACATAATGAAAATGTATGATAATGAGAATTACAAACTTGAATGTAAGTTTCTATCAAAGCAAGCGTATTACAAAGAGAAGTCTTGACTAACAGTTTTATTGTTATTATCGTCGTGATGATCGCAAAATAGTAATAATACTAATAATTTGAGAGGAGAAGCAGCGAGATATATCAGAACCGCACTAATTACTCTCGCGGTCTGATAAGAGACCCTGTGATAACTTGTATTATTAATTTGTCGGAGCTGTCATGTAGCAGTCGTGTAACGGTATCTAAGATCAGTTTGAGCTGGAGCTTCTCTTATAACGCAACTTTCTTCTTCCCCTCCGCTTATGCCATTACTCATGTCTTTATTATACTTTGTCAACGTTAATTAACTTATTTTCAGTCGCAAAATAAGAATAATATGCTTGAGATGAAGAAAGTTGTGTGTGGGCAAATTTATGATTTCGAAAGGAACGGGGCGATATTGATGATGATGGTCCTGAAAAAACGTTGTGTGGCAAAGTAGTCGTTTGATGTAGCGAATTAAATTTTTAATGACTCGAACAAAGCAATAATAAAAATTGTAAAACAAGAAAAGAGGCTTCTGTACAGCTATTTATAGGTAAACTCTATAATTAAAATAGACGTTCGCGATGTGAAGAATTTTTAAGGCCAATGTCAATGTTTCTGTACTAATTAAAAATAGACTAATTTCTGCTCGTATTTTCTAATGGGATTTGTTTACAAACTAAAATAGTTTCTCATATAATAATAATTATATTATTTCATAGCGAGGTATTGTTAATTTTACAACACCGTCAAAATGGTGTAAAACAATAAACGCTTCATTAAATTACAGTTTGGTGCAATGCACGCACACATTTGCTATTTTGTAATTAGAGCCGAAATAATAAAGGCATTTCTTGAATTTCATGTTGTAACTATTATATAGTTAAAACATTTGATAATTTCGCTGAAATTTCATCTCTGCAGGTGTCATCTGCATGTAATTTATACGCTTTTATGTAGTAGAATTTAATTTTTAATTTTATTCCCCTTTTTCCTCACTCCCGCACATTATATAAAATATACACCACCCATAGTAATTATGTGTCACAAACATCTTAATTACATTTTCCTATTACTGGGAGATGCAAGAAATCTATATGGGAGCAGCATAGCATAATATTGCAAAGAGACGACTACGACGACGACGACGAATTGAGTTGTCGTCGAGGCATCATCATCATATACTGATTCTCAGTGCAGTGCATCATTATGGAAACCATTCGTCTCGTTGTCGCTCTCTGGATATCATTTTCCAACTAATATCTTCATTCTACTGAACATTCATATACATTTTCAGGCGCGTCATTTCCACGTTTTCATTTCTATGCACTCGACGTGTTTTCAAAACATTATTAGACAAAGGGCTCAATTTTCTATACATCAAGGTATAAGAAGACCACATACTCATTTCAAGGACTTCATGAATCTATGATGCTAAAAAAATCGCCAAAAATACATTTTCAGCCATTTTCATAAAATTTCAAACATTTTACGATGTTTATTCGTACAGCAATATTTATCGATGACAAAAGCACTTAGGCTATAATTAGAATTTCGATATTTTCCACATATATTTGCACAGTGTGAAAAATCAATTATAAAAATATGCCACAATAGAAAAATACATGCAATATGACCTAGAACGATCCGGGATATACATCCACGCGTTAGAGCCATGTGCTGAAAATGATATGTGAATGCAAACTGCATTTTGGAATTATCATAGGAATAGGATGTCTGTCGTTTTCAGCGCACGTCTGTATATTTCCGGAAATGCTTTTATGTACTTTATAAATGTGCAAAATGTGTGGAAAAAACGAATAAAATGTATATTTACATTTTCACGGATAATTTATTGCAGTTCATTGTGTCAAGAGAGAGTATTGAATTAAATGTTAAATGGATTAAGGACTGGAGAAGAAGAATCTGCTGAGAAGTGGAGGAGAGTACCTGAGATCCAATCAGTAGGCCTATATATAGCCCTTGAAGAACCATTGCCTCATTTAAGTTCATTTCAAACCCCCACAGCTGATTTATAAACGCAGTGCAGCTTTTGTCTCGCTTTTATCCTCGAACTAAACCCGCGCCTCCGCCAGCCAGCTTCCTTTTGAACGGCGGAGTGACGCGTCGTCCTTTCAAACACTCCTGCTGGCTCTCGTCAATGGCAAATTTCATTTTACAACACCGCGCAGCAAAAGGTTTCAATTTTACGTCAAAACAATTGAATTTTTACAGGCACAAACTGTGTGTAAAAATAAACTGCACAACAACCACTTTGACACATTTAAGGGTCGTTCGAGTGGATGGTTGCTTTTTACCTCTCCTTATTCTGTGTTGTTTCATGTTTTGTGTATGCGCTCCAAGTTGAACTTTAACTACCCAGTATCTTGTTAAAATTGTGTGCTCTTTATACACTAACTTGCAGGCACTGGAAAATGTTCTCTCTCATATAAAAGAGTCGTCGTTTTTTCTAGACGACGACGACGAGTATGTTACTCTTTTACTACTATCCTTGTAGCTTGAAGCATTCGTTTTGTTGTTGTACTACACGATGCTTTGTTTCAATCTTTAAAATTAAACATCGCTGTTGATGTTTCAGATTATTTTAATTTCAAATAAATGTGTTTGGCCGAAGTTGTGGATCGATCGTTTATCTGCAAAGCTGCATTGGAAAGCTCACTCTCCGTCGTCCTATTATCTCGTTTTATGAATGCTGTAGCAATAATACATGTTTGTCCCACACACACAATGCCACATGTGATTTATACGCTCTTAAATCGCATTTTATCTTATTCTTATACAAATGAAGCTATGCCACTCCATATAAACCTTCAACTCGACGAATTCCAGAATTTGTATAATAATATAACAGTAAAATTGCATGTAATATGTACGGAAATTTTCAGTTTAAAATATGGGACATGTTTTATCAACTGAAATTTGATCGTATGAGTAATGGATTTCTTTTTTTTAATATTTCATTCTTTTTTATTTTTAGGAGCAGCGCTCTACCGCTTGCTTGCTTGCTCGCTCTATATAAGAGCAGTTTATGCATCGTTAAACTAATGATATGTGGAAATTTCTGAATATTTTTACTATACTAATAATACAGTAGAAATGCTTGTATGTTAAAAAACAAGTGAAGAACAAACTCGTATGCGAAAGCGAAATATTGCAAGATGACAAAAAAGCAAAAATCTTTTGGAAAAAATAGCACTTTTTACAGAAATTATTGGTTTTAAAAAGCTAATTATTTTCTGCAGCAACTTTTGCAAGTTCTACAAAGCTCTGTGAAATCGAATTTTCAGACCACCCTGATACTTCAATATTTCTGCAGTTCGGTAATAAGCAAGTGGGCGCCTGCACGTATCGCCCGCCATCCTAGACATTAAATTAGAACCCATGGAGAGTAATAATTTTTGTATTTGCCCAACCTAGCCAAAGAGCTTGCAATACCCACGCGATTTTACGCACACGCAGCCAGACACGTATACAAAGTGGACATAAATATAAAAAAACGGCTAACACAATGTTTCAAAATGGGTCACATTGTTACGTTTGCTATTTATTTCAATATGCCCATCCCTTGAAACGGAGAATTAAGGGCTGTAATAGGAATAGGCGAGGCATATGTACATATACTTACACTAATTGCGTTTTGTTTTTAATTAAAAAATAAATATATATGTCTCTAGGTAAAAAAAAATAGAAATAACTAAACACATATTTGTACCTACGTAGTAGGTATACGTATTAAATATCATTTCCTTATATGTGTGATCACTAAATTGGAACGTGTAATTTACATATGTGTGAGATTTGTTTGCACTGTGTGTCGAGAGAAAAAATACTAAAATGCAAAACAAACACGTCTATTTACACTTGTGTTTATATTAAGAATATTCTATTCTTCAGCGAATAGCATTCTTTAAACAATCTATTAAAAATGCAAGGAATGGCATTAAAAATCAACAGTTAGCTACTTGAATAGTATTTACAAGTGGCGTGGATATAATTATCATAATTAAGAAACTACAACATAAAACTGGGCATTTAATTTGAGATTTTTCGAGATTTTCTATTTGAAAAAGTCGTTAAATTATATTAGAACGATAAACAATATTAAACGTCCGAATTTGTTTCGAGTGGACGGATATTTAAATAATAAATTTTGAAAGTTTCTGTTATACAATATGCATGCATGTCACTAACGGGCTATTTTCCCATCAACAAGCATGAAAAGTAAATTACCCTTGTAATATCCAGGTAACTTACAAACAACAAAAAAACGAATTAAAATAAACTATCAAATCAAGATAATCCCTCACTATAAAATCAGTTTTACACAAGTTGGGACAAGCAGCACCCGAAATCAAATCATCAAACCCAATTACCCTTAAACTCTTGCTTCTCGTAAACATGGCAATAAAATGTTATGTCTTGGATTAAACAGCGTGTGCTTTTTTTAGTTCGGATGCTGATTCAAAGGATCAAAGACAATTGTCGAATGAACAGTACAGATGATATTCATTAGAGTGTTAACAAGGAGCTAAATTAAATTACTAGTAGCGTCTTAAGGGTTGGATTTGCAATGCGGTTTTGGGATGGTGCAATTAGTTGCACATGCAAACTGATTGTTGCCAGCTTTGTTCAAGGTACACCACTCGACATTTAATGATTCCATCAACATCATCAGAATGAGCTATTTTTACTCGTTGAATTGTTGCTTGTCACAAGCGCAAATTCATCGTCTGCTTGATGGCAAACTCCATCAAAGCACATGACAAATATTGACAATTCGAGCTTAATTTTGAAATGTGTGGCATCTACATATTTGCAAATTGTGTTTGCGATATGCGAGAAGAAAACTATCTGGGAGTTATCACTAAAGGCAAACGTGCACCATCGTCTTTCATGGTTTACAAACTAAAACAGATCTACGAACTAGCTCTCGGTTGATTTTCGTTGTGAAAAAACGCTTTTGCATTGTGTCAATAGTTTCTGGCAATAAGCGGTTTACGGGATTATATGATAAAGCGGCATCGGCTTGAGAGCAATAAGTTCTTCTTGTTGTCTTCGCGGTTTCATTAGTTGCAAGCTAGTAGCAAGCTTGTTTTTGAGTCAACATCATGAATTCGAATTTATGGTTTGCCGAAGTCTTACAAGTTCTCATTTATTTATTTCTCAAAAATCTAATGCAATTTGCACCATCAATGCAACGCTGCATTATTTTCCAGCAATTATTCCGTTTGAACAAATAGAATCATTCAAATCAGCAACATTAATGCAAAAGTGGAAACTTTCAAACCGATAGAGATTACATGAAATAAACGACAAAAGTCTATAATGCTCAAGACCGGGGACCGATCACGTGTCTATTTAAACTTCAATAGTTTAAGAATTCATGAGACTTTGTGAGAGTTAACGAGACCAACATCAATTTGCATGGGGCTTAATATAAATTCTAAAAGATGTTCATTCTAAATTATTAAATTCCAAGAAGTTGCTTAATATTTCGAGAAACTTCAACATGAAGTTTGTCTGATTTATAAAATTTCATTAAAAATAAAATATAATTTTCCTTGAAACCAGATGCAAATCATAATTCACCGACTTAATGAGCCTTAACTTCTCGACCGAAACCTTTTATAAAACTAATCGTTTTACAAAGCTATCAATAAATTATAATCGTATTTTTAAAACAACAATTTCGTTGCATAAGTATTTGCGTGATTAATGACACACAATTATCAAATCTATGACTCATAACATCTCAATTCGAAAATTTAAATTAAATTTAGTTACTCACGTACAGTCAGCTTGAATCATGTCATGACTCAATTTTCTAATACTCTTAATTGCATCAAGCAATAAGTTGTTGATCTTATTTAAATTACCTGCAATAAAAAAGAAACACAAATTAGTAACATGTAGGTAGTTGTGTAATTTATATATTTTCGTTGAAACTTTACTAGGTAATTCATTACAGTTTTTTTTTCTATAGAAAACGTGGTATATGGGAAAAATTTATACAATCCACATCAGAGCAATATATTTCAATTTCTCGTCTATTTATAGCGCCAGTATGGAACTCAAGCTTTCTCTAGAACTGGCTGCATCTATACACCAAATCCTTTTATATATACATATAACATTTTTGTCTTTCTACTTGTTTTTTTTTTTGGGTTGGAAATTTTCGCTCACTTCTGGTACAGTGCAATTTTCGTACAATACATACAATATTTCCACAAAACAAAATTTATATTCATATTACACTTTCAGACATACAAGTATAAATGAAATACGTGTTCAGTGGCGCTTTCAGATCACAGTTCAGAGAGGATCCAAAACGGGGAAAAAGCCTTAATATGACGAAATTCGGTTTACGCTACTGATTTTTTCGCTAAATCCAATTTACTAAATAATATAAAATAGGGCCTTTGATTTATAATGCATCAACATCCATTAGGTGCATTATGAATGTGATACAATTTAAATATACTTTATGTATAAAATGGACCAACAGCAGTAAATGCATTGTTGTTGATGATAATAAATATTTGTTTGAGTAAAATAATTATTATGCAATTCAATTTCATATTTCTGTGTGTGCTAAAAGCTGAAATAATACCAATTAACATAATTTTCATACAAAATTAATCACACTGTAAAAAATCTAATTAGATTGATAATTGGATAGTAAAAATAACAAGACTATTACTATTCCCACTAAATGGTAAATTAAATCAAAATAAATGTAATGATTGTGTTTATTACTCGCTTATTTATGGTTTGTTTTTCTTCAACTCACATTTAAATTAATAAGTTATCACAACCACATGTGATTTATTACAAAGATCTATTTAGACGAAAAAAGAAACAAGTCGTACTTGGCATTTTGTCATTAATTATTTATTTACTTCTTAAGCACATGTTTTATGAACTAAATAATACGAAAGACCACCCTGTACATAATGCTTTGCAAAGCAGAAGCACTTTTTCGTTCTCCTTTTTTGAATAAACAGAAAGGTTTATGTATAAAATCTGTAAATATATTTAAACTAGAAATGTTAAAGGAAAACAGCTGTTGCGATTTTATTTTCGATATTTTTGCAGCATCTTCTACTTATATCAATTAGCAAAGTTGTGGTTTTGTTTGTTCCTTTGAGTGAGCATGCCTTTTCTCAAAAACACCACCAACTAAAAATAAAAAGAGCGCACCCATAAAAAAGCTTTACGATCGTCGCACATCTGTACGAGTATACAGGGTCTTTTTCCAAATATAAAATCGAGATTTAAGGTTTTTGCGTAAGAAAGTGACATTAATTTATTACAGTTGTGTGGAAAAAAATTAAAATGTTTATTGCTTTCGCTGTGACTTTGATCTTTCTGCCATTTGAGCCTACAATTTAACGTGGAATCCAAGCTTTAGTGAGAATTGAACTCACGGGTCGCAATTGGTAACTCGACCCACTGTGCCACGCGAGCCGGCCTGCCGACAATCCGGGAGCTTTGTGGGAACAGACCTTATAATAGAAGATATTTTCACGTGCTTAAGTGCTTCTTATCTTTGTCTCTTTTTGAGTACTTCAATGATTTTCAACTTTTTTCGTTATAAAGTATCAAAGTACTTAATCCAAAGAAATTTTGAACAAGCTGCATTCTTCTTCCATTATCAAAATCTTGAAGGATTTATAAAAAATGAACGCATAGTCGTAAAGAATTGATGTAATCCCCGTATACTACATATTATTAAATAAGTGAGAAAATATATGGAAGGAGAGGAAAAAGTTATAGTGCACACGTATGAAGATTAATGGATGGAATGTGTGATAATAACGTTGCTGTTTAAAAGCCTTGGGTGCAGTGAACACAACACACTCTTGTCCTCAAAAAGCAATTTCACAACATTGTGCGAAATGCATAAAGTTGTCTATCTTATAAAGAAGGTCGCAGAATTTATTGATTTAATACATGTGCAATAAAAGTTGTATTTAATCATCAGAACTTCCTGCATCACAAATTAACGTAAATGCCATCATCCATGCATTGGATCGCCAGTTTTATATCGGGCAAATCGTTATTGTTGTTGCATCAACTATTCAAGGAACACCGGAGTGTGCCTTCTTGTATCTCGTCTAATTATATTGCAAGAGAAGTCATTAGGTAAAAGTTTGCTAATTAATCTCGAGTGTATTCAGCGCAATTTCTGGCAAATCATAATATACTACGCTTGAATTGATATGGCAACAATATTGAATACAACAACAAAAAAATCAACACGCTCTATTTAAAAGCTGATTCTGCAATTAGCTGAATTTGATGAAGAATGCACATGTACAACCAACAATAATAATTAAATCTGTGAGAATCTGTGGCAGCAATTTAATTATACCTTAATTAATTATATTCAAACGGTTCTATTATTGAATATTGCTACAATTCAACCGTGAAAATGTTAAAGGCCTCCAATATTAGTCGAACGTCTAACTTTGCTAAGAGAAACTTGCTTTCTTGTTGATACACATAAATTATTGTGTTTATTGAATATTGTATGTAAACATCCCTGTTGCATTAAATTCAAAGTTATGGTTCTAAATTATTATCTAAATAATTTTTGGGGCAAAAATTATGTAAATTAAATTACTAATAGATAATTTAATATTGTAAATATTTAAAATCATCCATCAAACATCTAGAACTTAAGAAAATGAATAAAAATTCTGCCCAAGTTTAAAATATTATAAAAGTTCGGGCTCTCTGCAAATAGCGTAACTTTATCAAAATCCAAAGTTTAAGCTCTTATGCACACTAATTTATACAGCTTCATCAACTCTAATTTTGCAGACATCAAACTTGTTGACAAATAACATTTGTTTGCAATAAAATGTAAAACTTACGGCAATATAATAAAATGTACGGTTTTGTTTTGAAAGCCCGCTGCTGCACTCTTATACATACAAGTATACTATATGTGCACTCGAAAACTTTAAGGAATAGTTTATCGTCCTATTCACCGAAATAATGCCGTTCCATTGCCTTTATATTGCCGTAGTATTTCAAATTTAACTAAACATTTACAAGGATTGAAAGTTAATTTACCACCGCAGTTACAAGAAGTCTAGGATTTTCTTTTTGAAGGACTTTTTAACGGGGAGCTAATTTTGTACCTGGTAAAGGAAGAAGGGAATAATATCGACTTCGTGTAAGCCGATTCAGTTCTTGAGCATATGTCCCCTAAACTGCAAGATGCATCATCGGTAATGCAAAATCGATTTGTTTTCGTTGCAGTAAATGCACTGGCAACGATATACTATTTTAGTATCGAATTAAAACAAAAACATTTGTCAATTTATATTTGCACGTATCGAATGATATAAATAACATGAATTAATAAAGCAAATACAATACGTACATAATTGAAAATCCGCATTTTTTTATTATAAATCATATACAGACAAAGTTATTTTAACGGACAGCTAGATTGATTTATATCAAACGCTAAAAACACATTTACAGAGCAAAATGTTCATCATACATTTAAAAAGTTTGAAATCATAATAAAAATATGAAATGTTTTATAATAGCGGAATTAAAGAGGAGCGAGGGAAAAATGCAATTAGCACTTGAACTTCACTGACGAAAAAAAAAAAGAAGGAAGTTTAATTAGTTCGACTGTGCAATAACACTTCTCCATAGAATAAGTCAAATTAGCGATGAAAAATAAATAAAAACGGAATCTACATTAATATAAACGTAAATACGAAATACATTTTGCATTCGTTTATTACAAAAGCAGTTTTTAATATTCTTAATAAAATAACGTTGCAGAATAAGTAAATTAAATCTGCAAATTAATGAAAAGATGCATTAGAGCGGCGCTCCGCTCATTCGGGACCTGAAGAAATCTAATTTCTTCGCTTTGCACCTCCGCACTTCGGATATTTCTTTTTAATAAGCAGGACTGTCGTCGTCTGCACCGCTTTTTATCTTTGAAATGAAAATTTGCCATCCCTTCGAGCCAATCAATACGCATTAAACACTACGCAAAATATATTTGCAAAATGCATTTCGTGCATTGCATTGTTCATAATTCACATTTTAATTGGATAGTTATCGATCGATTAATAGAAGTGCATATTAAAATAATATAAACAAATATTTGTTGTTATGCATTAGCAAATAAATGTTTACATCACTCGGAGCAAAACCTGGCTGCACCTCAAAAGCATGTTCTCATCTTTTCATCTGAATATTTGATAAGTTTCAACACCCTCTTTCCATTTCCTAATCAAATTGAAAAAAGTATACATAAAAATGTAGTAAAAGCACCTCGAAATATACTTATTCAATACGTTCTCAAATTGAAACCAAGCCGCTACGATTATTTATTAAAATTGTGCTTCACGAAATTTCGAAAAAAAATTCATGACATTTCAAGGGCCGTTATAAACCCCATAGACAAGATCAGATTTCACGGGACTCGAAAGTTACAATATAAAAAATCTCCCCTCGATACAAATAAAAGATTACGTCTGAGTCGGGATAATTTTATTGGGCGACTTCTCGATCTCGGCCAAGCTGAAATATCAATTCAGTCGTAGTAGTATTCCTTCAGTTCAGAAAACTATAAATTAAACTCCAGGTTTCTCTATCTATAACGTCAAATAAATACTTAATTTTCTTCAATTTTTAAACGATGAGAAAACCTGCTTGTGCAGTTTTCGAGAAGTCGTGTATTTGGATTTGATAGTTTCAGCGTTTTCATAAATAATCAATTATTTAATTTCGAGGTACAGAGCGCTCACAAAAATATTAAAGATTATAAACTGTTTTAATTATAATAAAGTTTAATTTTAATGGTGAAAAGTGTGATAATAAAGATAACATTAATTTATACGATGGTAGTTTTTATGTGCCGTTAAGTTAAGTTTGTAGCAAAACAGATTTTGCATCAAGAAGTTTAATAATTTTATATGAAATTAATTCTTGTTTGGTAGTCATTTATAAATAAAATATTGAAAATATCTCGGATGCAGCAGCATAATTTCCAAACAAAAATAAAGCACATCAAGTTTTCGAATGGTTTGGCAAACAATATTAATTTTCATGCTTCTTACAATATAGGTACCTAGATGTGTTATTAAATATCAGTATATAGATGGGGAAGCAAAATGAAAACTAACGACAGTATGATGATGCATGGAAATATATAGTAGTTGCACCGCACTGCATTGAGCGATTTAATTAAGCACAAGCGACGGGAAAATTGCATTTTTATGGCGCGTTGTGGCGTCGATTATCGCCATAGAGCGTCGGGACGTTTAAAGGCGCCGACGCCTTATACACAAACGATAACATTCTAATGAAGGCTGGATGCGATGAAGAAAAATTCTTGTTTTTATTGTATACCTTCCATTGAAAAAGAAAAATAACGAACAGAAAAGTGTATACATGTATATTTTTTTATTGTATTATTTCCTTCCATCAATCTCCATCATTCATCTCACAATGTTGTTGCCGTTTCACAAACTTTACTTGACTCGAAAGCAACGAGTATATCAATCATTACATTTCGCTTGATTGAAGTTATAGTTTTGAACATAATATTAAGATGCTTAAATGGTATTGAAATATAATTATGGGGCCAAATTGAATTTCGACGCAAAGTCGCCTTCTTAAAATGTGAAATTATTAAATGTTTGGTGGGTGACACGCTGGAATTTCAAATCCAATAAATCAACAATGAAGTTTGTTTAACCAGTTTCAATTCAAAACAATTTAATCAATTCCGCCATCATATTAATCGCAGGAACTGCGTTTTGTCGGATAAAGCAAAAAGTCATCCCCTGAATGACTTGACGTAGTCAAACGCAAATTATAACGCGCAGCATACATTATGTAATCCAATTTGGGCAGGAATTAAAAACTTACAGACATTTTTTTCAAACGCGTTCGAAGAATTTTAAATCATCCCTATATATAGGTATAAGTCCATTAAATATTCCAGTCTGCTGTAGAACAGAGAAAAAAGTTTGACCGACAAGATCCTAGGGGGTGAATTATATTATATCATAAACTCACATAAATTATCTTCTGCTTCCACTCAGTTTTTTTTTTGCATATCGCCCGGAATTATACGTATGTAATAAAAATAGAATAGAGGGTGCATTTTAAATGACGGCAAAAATCTATGAATTTACAAGGACACTTTTCTTATGCGAAAGGCCAAACACATAAATAAGAATAAACGTAAAGTGAATTTCAAATATAATTTACGACGACAATTATAAATATTTGATGTTATCTAATAAAAATTACATTTTAATATCGTACCTACTTTCGAATCACAATTTTAATTAATATTTTCGAATAGTTTTCAACGTGATTTATGAAAAAAAAATGTAGGTATGTGTAAGAAAAACCGTAGGTATATCTTTTATATATTTGACCATTATAAGCCTGTGAGAGTAAAATTTATAACGGCATCTCTAATCCCACGCCTAAACAATGTACAGCTTATATGATACATAGAGAAACAGAAAAGACCCCAGGAAAAAATACAACAGCGATATTTTGATAAAAAAGATAGTGGTTTATGTATCAAGGTATAAAATCGAATTATTTAATAAAGAAATATTAAACAATCGAGCTATTTGTATTGAATGGAAAATTCTAACCTCAAATATATCCGTGGTTGTTTCGGACCGTCTCTATTTTTCGCTTCCAGCTTCAAATACTCAAGAAAACTTTTTTTCCATCGTAGAGATGGTTTTTCTTTCATAGTGGAAGCCCGAAAACCTTTCACAAATGTTTTATTCACACTTTTTCACTTTTCAAACGAAATAATATGACAGTTCTCACTTGTAGCTTTCATGAACTGAAATTGCCTATCGGTCGGCTATCGTCGGCACCATTCGGAAATTCGCTTATACGGGGATAGGCAGCGGTCATTGCTCTATGCGCGTCACATGCCTTAATAGCCATGTGGTAGCTGCATTGGAATGTGCGGGCGCATCGTTTAGTGCAGATGCATTATGTAACTGAGGAATGCGGCGATGCAGCTCTTAAACGGTTGGGAAACCCCTCGCTCCTGCAAATCCTAAAGTTCAACCGATCTTGATGAAATTTGGCACACGGATAGAGAAAAATCCGTAGAATCCAACCGAGCCATCAGAGTTTTAATTATCCTTATGGTTTAGAAGTTATTAATTGTTTAATAAATTATTAATAAAATGAATTATTAATTATTTTTATTCATTATTAATAGTAATAATAGTATTAATAATTTAATGTAACACTAAAACGTCTTAATAAAAATAAATAATTCTAGACACACGTTATTTTAAACTACTTCGTTTATACTTTTCTAAAAACACCATAATCTAATGGTAAATCTCGTGACATTCAAATACGGAAAATTTTATTTTGTATCCTAATTAGATATAATGATTGGCTTTATTTGCGGTTGCAATAAAAAGTGAAAGTAATTTTAAATGTTGTTGGTTAAACTTGTTCGCCTTTTTAATAGATGAAGGCACGTGTATGTATTTAAAAATTAAAGGGAACGAAATGCAGAACCAAAATAGCGAGAAAAATCTTGAAAATAGATTAATTTGTCCTGCTTTTCAATAAAATTTATTTATTATTATTAGATTCTTAATCTAGTTAGAATCTAATAAAATTAAATTAAATCTAATTACATTTTTGAGTAATATTTTGAAATATTCTTACGAAATAAACCCCCTGGCCACTTTAATACAGAGCCAATAATATTGCCCTCCGCATTCGCCAAAATAAAATAAAACCAAACGGTAATAAAAAGCGTGACCCATCCACATTAACCATAAAACATTTTTATGTAAAATTCAAATTGATATGAAAGAATTTAATACGAATTAGGCATAAAATTAAAAAGTCATAAACCGTCGTATCTTTGAAATTTTATTATCATTTCCATGGCATCTCCACAGCACAGCCACAGTTGTATAGGTAATATCGGTACTAAATTAGCATAGCTCTTAAGAAGCGAACGGAAATAATAGGAAGGAATATAAGCTCATAAAGTGGGTATCGAATTACAAGTTATAAAAAGAATATTTCCAACAATCCAATCGTGATTGAAACGAACATAATACTATAATTAGCTCGAAGCGCAACTTGGAAGTGTTTATATTGATACTCTGAGAGATATCAACTTAGACTTAGAGCAAGACTTAGAGGTTGCATTAGAAATTAATTATACTAAAATATTGATAGATAAAGTAATCCCCATAATATGTAGCGACGCGCTCCGACAATCCGCTTAAGACCTAAATAAGGTAGAATGCCGAGAAAGGACGGAAGAATGTTAATATCGATTGCGGTGGGCGCCAGAGCCAATGTGTCAGTTGCATCCCACGTGCATCGATTACAAGCCACAAAATTGCCCTCCAAAATCCACCCGGTAAGTATATGGCTGTATGTTCATTATCATCGTCATCGACCGTCCCGGTCCAAATTATTCACTAACACCCCGAACGCTCAAAGTTATGTTCGGGGATAGTGCACCACATTGTTTGCATATTATCATCCTTCATCTATTAAAACCATCTCGAATTTAAAATCCCGATCCTACACGTTCAAAGCGACGTTTTTCCTTCCACCAGATAAATAAACGGAGTGCCAAATTTGGGATAATTTTAGAACAGATTATTGTTAGTGCAAGCCACCACACGCTGGAGCGAATAGACAAAACAACTTTGCTATGATGGCTAAATAAATAAGCGCAATAAAAATAAATGCTATAGACGAGACGAAACGCAAGGAAAGAAGCAGCAGCAGCAGTTGGTTTATTTACATTTTCATGTAATCTTTCCCTCATGTAAAGACCCTCAAGTGTGCGATGGCGAAGAAGAGCTTGGCTCGATCTAGACAACCACTGTAATGCGCCCAGGTTGTTAAATAACTTATATTATCTTGTGCAGTGCGCTTAACTTCCTGATGGTTTCCATAGTAACTCCATTACTCGCCATGTCTTTCCACTATAGTACGCACGCAAAACGTGGAGATGTGAATTAGCAGGATGGCCATGCTGCCGTTGCAGGAACATCCACAACCCGCCTTTATCGTCATTCCATCGCGAGGAGGGTGGACAAAAATGTCACCCCTCCAATGTTATGGTTTTCACAATGTAATTGGTATAATTATAACGTTGGATTAAACGGCAAGATGAACTAATTCATTTCGTTTTGTTTTTTAATCATCGTTACATTGTTTTGTTGTTTTATTTTTGGTTCAAAGAATTTTGATGAAATTTCAGTTTACACGTTGAAACGTTCGGTTAATATAATTTAAGTAATGTGATGCAATTTTTCATTAAACTTTAAAAAAATGATTTTATCCAATTTTAAGCGGCACAAGTGTAATGAATAATTATGTAAAGCAGATCGTATAAATTAAAACAAATTTTACATTCTGCATGCAAAATGTTACGCTTGGCTTAGGTACAAAAATCGAGGCAAAAATTAATTAATATCAATTCGGGGAATAATTTTATAACGAAGGTATTAATAGAGATGTGCAAAAAAATAATTATTGGACATCAATATTGATTATGTATCATAATATTCTAAGTGAGATATTTTTTGAAACAGTGCCAAATTAATTTGAACGAATTGTTAAATCCTAATGTCTTTGCAAACTATTATTGCAGCCTATTATTAGATTGCACATTCCTAATATGTGCAATAAAAGGACCATATATTATTGTGGTTTATTTATTGCTACTGCATGTAATGGAAATGCCGACTAAATGCATATTAGAGCGCAAATTTTGAACAAGTTCTCTTCAGCAACGTCTGTCTACAATCTTAATTAAAAAAGCTCAAGTGAACAGACGATTCTAATTTACAAACTACAAGCTGGAAATTAAAATTTCATTAAAAGCGTATGGTAATTAAATAAATTTGTAGAATTTTATCGAATGATAGTTCAGTCAAAAATTCAAAATTATGCACTTTTAATACGCTAAAATATTTGCGTTTCAAATTTTGACTATTAACCAGTTCGGTATGCGCTACTAATCTATTTAATTATTAAAGAGCCAAGTTGCGACAGGAAATTGAAATTAAAGCTGCTTTTACACAGAAAGATTACTATGAATAATAGTTGGTATATTAACTAGTTTTTTTATTATTTTTTAATCGATCGGAAAGATTAAATATCAACCAACTGTATTGAAATATGTATGACAATATAATAAAAACACGGAAAGCAATAAAATTTTCAGGAAGTCTCGTGCTGTTTTATAAAATCTTAAAGAGTCTTTATAAAGTTTCAGTTGTACAAAGTTCTACAAAATCTTATGAAATAATTTAATAATTGAATCGCAAATTGGCGACAAGGGCGACTAAAAAATTATTGTTATTATTGAAAGTTAAACCCTTTTACCAATTTTTTTGGCCCTTTTAAAAACGTCCTAAAAGCTCGTTTTATTTGACGTATTTAGGACCTTTTAGAGGCAATTTATTGCTGAAATGACATTAAATGAAAACAGGCACAACGAATAATAATAAACAATTCTGGACTAATTTCGTGTAATTGGTAGCCAATTATTTATACATACATGAGTGCTCGTTTGGCTTTTAAGTGTATCTATCTATACATGTGAAACTAATATGGGTCATGCTATTATACGAAAGAACAGTAGTTAAATCATATTAATTAATATTAAATGTCAGAATCCAAGTTGTATTTATTAGTGCATATTTCAAATATCAATCTGTAAATAATTATGGAAAAGTACCTTTATTAAATCATAAAATTCCAATAAATGCATGTAATATGTGACTTTATATACTTATGGGCTTGTTTGAAATTGCAAAATGCATTTTATAATTGAAAATCTTGGATTGTAATGAGCATAAATCGTCATAATTGTGTGAACTTTGAAATGTAAATCGGTGCATATTTTTTTAAATGCCAGAAATTATGCAGTGCACCGATTGGTCGAAATAAATACAAAATGTGTCTAAAAATAAACCGTTCCGAGAAACAAAAATAAAAACAAATCTGTGAACATGTTGTAATTATATTTGTTTATATTGGACAAAACCATTCTGAAAATGAAATTCAAAGCACCTATTGAAATAGTGGTTTAAATAGATTTTCTAATTATAGGTCAAGCATCCATAATAGGCTATTTATAGTAATCAATCAATATGGCTGCAATTATAGAGAATAAAATCGTAGTTTAAATTTGCAATAATAGTTTTCGTCCTAGAAGAAAACACTTGCTTGTGACAATGTTCAGTCGTCCCGCTTATGATAGATGGACGAATGAAAATCGCTTAATTAAAGTTGTAACATCCAAAATAATTAATGTTTGTAAGGACAACATGGTAGTGACATGAGAGAGATCTCTTGACCCTTGAAATTGATACATTGATAAATAGTTCGGAGCACTATATTTCTACACCTATATATAGAATAATAGTCTGTTTGAAAATTAGCATAATGCCATTTATATACGAATATGCAACGTTTCTTGTGTCCACAGTGCAGTAACTGTCGGTTGCATAGCTCGTTATTTATCTGTGTCTGTGTGGCCTTGCCTACTTCTAAACTAACATCGGGAGGATGCTGCACTGCAACTCAAACCCATCCCATTATCGTCGTCAAAACTATTTATTTTATTCCCTCCGTTCGTTCTTTATGTGCAAGATTAGAATGATGATGAAAAATTAAATCGGCTTTACTGTTTGCTCTGCTTGTCTCGGTGCATTTCCATCTTATAGTGAAATAGAATATGTATGAGATATGACATGATTTTTAGCGGAGAGTGGTCTTCTAGGCAAATCTTTTCATTTTATCTAGGCTTATGCAGTGTACCATGCATCTTCCCTACCGGATTATCTTTAACATTTAATGCACAAGCTGTGTTCCATGCCCAGACATATTTATATCAATCTTGAGAATATCATACTTGGGGAATATTAAACTACCTACACGTAAGGCGCAACTAGAAACTTTTTCGATCCGCACACTTGTAGATGTTAATCACTAAATAAGATGTCAAATGATTCGTGTGACAGAGGCACATGTGCCCGAAATAATTGTAGTGATTGTATTTAGAAAGCCAGCACTAAATTATGCACCCTGATATTTGAGGGAAATGTGCGACGACCCTCTTTCCATATACAATAGCCAAATGATTTTTATCGGGCTTTAGTATTTTTCGGAATAATAGAAATGTTGGTGTTTGCGGTTTACGCTTAGAATTATTGTTTGTAAAAATCATATTGAAAATATTGAAAGCATCATTCACCAAAATAGAATCACATTAAATCTGTTGACATTATAAAGTAATTTTATGTGGGTATAAAAATTATTTGTACGTATTAACAAAATAATTTGTAATAAATATTTATAGGCATTTTTAATAGAATGGCATAGTTCTGTATGACTAATTCGACATTGTAAATTTTTTCAAATTATTCAAATCATTAGCATGTGCTTGTAGTTAGTAGTATAATGACGAAAAATATTTGTTGTTTTCTATTTGGTAAACATCACTGCCAAACAAACACAATGAAATAGCTAACTATTAAACTTGAAATTATATCGAAACGGTTCGTTATACGAGCCGTTTTGTAAATTGGCGGAAAAAATTATATTTTAAATTATATCATAAAATTTGTATGTATATTTATTTATGAATGTGTTTCCAATAAATGTATAACAAGTTTTACAAATTGCCGATATATTTCAACTCATATCGAAAACTTTTATTAAATTATACTAAAAATGTTTTTAAATAAATGTCAGTAGCATAATAATTTTTATTTTATATAACTTTATAACAGTGCATTAAGCAATAAATTTGTCAACTTTACAAATTTAAAATGCTTGCGCTAATAAATTATGTTTGCAGACTGCAAAAAAATAAATCATAAAAAAAGGTTATGATACCAAAAGGTGTATTTAAATTAATTCAAACTAATTGTTCGCTATTAAACGATTTAAAAAATAAAGGCAACCCTTTTTGGCGTAGTTTTTAAGTCGAATTTTATCGCAAATAAATAAAAAAGAATTTAAGTTCATAATTTGTATACTTTTTTGTATTTTTAATTAATATTTCATAATAGAATTAAAAAGTCGTCCGAAATTTACTCGTTTTATACGAAAATAATGAAATTCATCGTCTATAACTTTGCTAAAATTTCTCATAATTGCATAAAGAATTTATACAAAATACCTGCAAAATATCGCTGTAAAATAAAACCTAATGAATCTGCTCATTTCTCTAGGGATTCGATTTACTTACTAACTCCCGTGTAAACAAATCTCTTTTCCCACTCACCTGTAAAAAATAAAAACGTACATTAGTGAAATACAAATTGGAAACCAAATTAAAATTTTACATTTCACCCAAAAAAATAAATTGTTATTTGCAGCAGAGAAAGGAAAGAATGTGAACCCTTTATCTATTGAAATTTTTCGATTAATAAAAATAATTCCATTGAAATTGAAACAATGTATATATTTTATTTGGCAAAGGAGGAAGACGACGTCGTATTATACTGCCAGATTTAGATTAATTGAAGTTCTACAGTGGCAATTTAGTCTTTTAATAGTCAATTATATTTAAATCCGTCTCTGTTAGACATGCATCTTTTTAATTGTTCCATCTGTTAAATAACTTCTAAAACTTAATGCTAAGTAATGGAAATTGTACGAGTATTTAACTAAGAATTACATAGTACAACATGCATAATATACACTGTATAGTTTAAACTTCGCTTAGACGACGACTCTGCATTGCATTATACAGTATCACTTATACCCCTCTTTTAATACAAGCAATTTATCTTCATCATTACTTCTTCTATATCATTAGAGAGTGAACCAAACAATACTGCCACTCAACTGAAATGCAATCGTTCCAAAGTAGTCGTAGTATGCCTAGTTTCACTGGTGTCACTCTCGATAAATATATCGTATACCGAGTGTTTGAAATATTTCATTGGAAATTGGAACATTTATTATAAGCTTGATGTCTGCAGATTGCTCACTTGGGTGCTATTTGAATACTCAAAGTGAAAAAACATTTTTCTTTCTCCCTCAAGCTCTCGTTTTCAAATTCATCTCATTTTGTTTGGATGCAATCAGGACCGGATTCACTCAAACCCAAACCATAATTTCCCCCCCGGCAAATTAATCATAAATATTCAACGGACGATAATTAGCCTATTCTGATTTTTCTCATTAGTATTAATATTAATAATAAAGTTCCGACAATTTCGGAAAGTTTCCTAGCTAGGAAAAAAACTCGGAAAAAAATATATGTTGGAGAAAACGATGTGAAGACGCCCCCTCATACCAACCCTGGCTGACTTCAACCATCAGCGAGCTTTTTAAGTGTTGGATGCTTGAGAATAAGTGAGTCGCCTTTCATAATATATAAAAGGAGATAAAAAAAGTTCATTATGATTCTTTAATTTTGGAATGTGTACACAATTGAGTACTTAAAGTCTACAAAATATAAAATAAAGAAGACGTAGGACAAAAAGGGCAACCGTTGTTTGCTTTGCGAATTAACTTGTCAACTTGCGAAATAAATCGGTTGCGGATTGATTTATTTTTGGGTGAAAATTCGTAATGAATTATTTTTGTAAACAAATCCGTAATTATGAACAACACGGTGGAAAAGTAAACATACTAGAGGAAAAGATTAAATCTATTTAAGCAACCCCTATTCGACCGCGTTCGTGGGTAATTTAAATAAAATTTTGTTCATAAATTTATTATAAATTAGTGCCTAAATTGATAATGTGCGTGCGCTATGTTTAATCTACAATTACATTCATATTTCTTTTATATACATTTTGCATTATCACTGCATCCTTTTTTTGCCCCATTCTCCCCTAGTTCCATACAAATTTTTCTACTAAATAGAAAAAGAGAGAGAGTTGAGTTCAAGTGGTTTTGGGGTCCTTACTTTTTAATGTGAAGTGCACGGTTTCAAGTGACATTCAAGTGGTTATTTTAGCGCCGTTTCAAAAACATAATGCAAAAATAAATGTTGGTTTTAATTTGTATTTATGTATAGCGACTGCTTCCATTCAACCAGTGTCCCTCATTTATTTTTTCCACTCTTCACTCACAAATTGATCAAAAATGCGATGATGTAATTAGTGAATTTATTAGTCATGAAGATAAAGTTTCAATATAAAATGCATTATGCATTTTACCTTGGAATTCCATACATTCACCACACAACAAAACAATACGAATTAAAAATGCATGATTATGGCATGCTTCAAGCATCATCATTATCATCAGCAAATTTATTGCTAATTCAATTTTATATAAAAGCATGCATATTTATGTGCATTTGTATATTTAGGTCGCTGTGCCAATTCCAAATGCGAATCTTAAATATGTACGTAGTAGGGCAAAACAAAGGAAAAGGGAGTGAGGGTTGAATTGGAACAATAAAAGTCCGTCAGGGGAGTTGTGAGTACAGATCGCACTCTACTGAATGTTGGCGCGTTTATTTTCTTAGGCTCGCTGAACTTTCAGGCCGACTTCAGACCCTCAGTATAGAAAGCATGAAACGTGCGTAAGTCGATACGGGATCACCGACCCACACGCCAACTCTTACTCATTTCCTTGTGTTTCGAAGGACCGAAAATACAAAGGTGTGTATAAATGGGAATACGCTCATGAAATTTTCTACTGCATAAATTTTCTTTTCTCCCCCTTGAATTATGACTGACACGGCTGTTGTAATATAACAGATTGTATTTGGCGTTTAATGGAGTCGTTTATGAAGCACATCTTATTTCTTCATTCCACTTGGAACTATTTCAACCTAATTTCAAGTTTGCAGGAATTGATCGACTCTTGTGATGTTAAAAATATTAATATAACGCACACATTTTAAAGCTCTCCAGATCAAATATTAAATGTTTGCGTAATAGGTTTAAAAAATATTTTTGAAATAATAATTCCGAGCATTTTTATATTTCCATGATTGCTTAAAAGCTGGAACATGAAGAATGTGTGTGTAAGTATTTGCTTTCAAAAATTCGCTAATGAGATGAGTTTACAAAACGTACACCAACACAAACAGCTTTTCAGAATTTACATATTATGCTAAAAGAAAAATTTTTCATTCTTAAATATCATGAAACTTGATGAAAGCTCATGAATTCCTATGATGTCTAGTACTAATCTTCCTGAAACTAGGCACCTTGTAAGCAATTTAGTTGATTGATTCGGGTAAGTAAATTTAAAAGCACTTTTTCCCCAAAAAATTACATAATGTTAAGAAAATTATTTGGATGATAAACGAAAATTCGCATATTTGCTAAACATTACAATTTAATCTTACGTTCCATTCAATTTCAAACATCTTAATAAAGTCACAGTCACAAAAATAGAGTCGTAATTAGCACCTTAAATAAATATGTTGTCGAGTAAGCAAAGATAAGCGCAATAGCAAATATTGGTAATTAGTAATTTAATTAAAGGCAAATATTCAATCTATTTTTGTACCCGATTATACAATAATACGAAATCAATGTAAATAATAAAATATATCGTTATCGATAAATAAACTGCTATATAAATAATAATAATATTTCTTGTATTTTGCAATGCACATATAATATTTAATGTTTTGTAAACAAATAAGCGACTTTTATGAATTCCTGAACAATATTGCATCAACGATGAATCAAACTAGACAGTATGAGAAATGCTGTAAACAGGCGAGTGATAAGTGTGGAATTTCATACTCATAATCAAATCGCATGCATATACCTGACCTTTTGATTCTCTAAGTACTGGTCTGCAATTGCAACTAAATCCTAATTAATTAAACTAGAAACTAAAGAGACAAAGTTTCTTACCCATAAATACCCAAACAAACCAACCACATAGTGATAATTAAAATTGAATAAAAAGCTGCTAGGAAAATTGAAAAGTTTTAAATTAGTTTTTTTCGTCATCAACATTTCTTTTCTATTAGTTTATCTGATTCATTTTCGAGTTAGCAAAAAGTTTTTCAATGAAAGAGAACAACTTTTTCCCGTTTTTTTTCTCTATTTGCTCTTTCAAAGAATTGCAAATTATTTGACTATTCCTTTTCAGGTAGTAATTGAAGTAGCTAGCTGAAAAACTCGGCTTTCCTTGTTTTCTCCGCACATTAATTGCGCTACTAGCTGATGATTTTTATGGCGAATGGCAATAAAATGGCAAAAAAGTCTAAAGTTGTACATCAAAATCCGTATTGTTTTACTGTCTGTACATCATGTTGCTGCTGAATTTGTAGCATCATAAAGTTCAACTTTGAAGCTGTACAGCTGTTTTTCGTTTCTATCACACCAATAAATCAAACTTCTGCTGTAACAGTGTAGTTATATACTTTTTACACCTAGTTTTTCATCATCGACAGAAAAATAACAAAATTGCTAGATTAATTATTTGTAGTTATCGCAACCTTGAGCAGAACAGTAATACGAGTTATACGATGCAATTTATAAATAGTAAATACATGACTGGTAGAGTAAGGCAGATTATATTAAGGATTACGTAGGTGTTGTTGCTCGTAAACTATGCAATACCAGATATTTTTTTTAGTAGAAAACACGATAAATTATCGGTTAAAATTGAAATTAAATATTTGCTGTTTATTCAATGAAATCATTCGTAGGTGCAATAAAATCTATTTCTATTAAAATTCATTCCGATAAGTTCTGTAAATCAACAGGTTTATCTTGTTGGTATTACACGTTTATTCTTTAATTAAACAAACAATCAATAAAATTACTCGGATTTTTTTTTGGATAAGACGCGATATTACATCATCAAAGAAAAATTTAAAGAATCATAATAACAAAAGCTTACTAATAATTCGCTCCAAATGACTTCACCGTAGATATTTATTTATAAACCAAGCAACCCCTCTTGAGCTGGATCTTCAATTTTTATCTCCACTTGAAAATTCGATATAGAGATTGATCACCCCTCAATTCTTTCTTATTGGCGTATTGCCATATATTTGACAAATTACCGAGCAAATTAACATGTATTTGTTTCACTCGTAGGAAAAAGCTTTTGAATTGATTAAAAACAGCGTTAATTTTGAATGGAATGAAAAGCGTATTAATAAAATGTATAGTATCCTTTTGAACCCACAGCTGAACGAAATTTGTGAAACTGGATCCGTTCCTGATTTTTCCTTTAGAGAATGTACCAATTTGGCTAATAATGCAGAGTCGAGTTAGTTAATCAAGTGAAGGGGTCGCAGCCCCTTAATTAAACAGTTCATAATTAAGAATAGGTCGTAAAAGGCGTTGTTCATATTTACGTTGGCTTTCAATTGCCCTCGTTTATTAAGTACTGCTTGATAGCATCGTCTACGTCTCTCCTATACTACGATATCCTCAATTGTGTGTACACGTCAAAAATACTTTATATAATTAATTTTTGAATTTTTATTTGCCGCAATTCGCAATCGTGCAGTTTTGTGCAAATGGCCATGTTTCAAAAATAGCGAAACGTGCAACATTTCTAAATACGCACTACTCCTATTAAATTGAATGCTCGATGCTTGTTTCGCGTAGTTCATGTGCATACTATAAATTTTTAATAGTTTGTGTTGTGCTTGTTTGCCTGAGCTTACCCTGCGGCCTACAAATTATTGAACTTCCTTTGAGTTATTAATAGCCCGTTGGCTTGAAAGCTTATTTAATATTTTTAAAATCTCTCTTTTAACAACGTCTTATTTATTATCATTATTTTTTCATCTCTGTCGCTTCGCGCAACTTTTCGTTTCACACTTTTAAGGAAACTTTTTCGTAAAATTCATGTGCATGTGTTGCAGCAAGAGCGCAAAAATTGTCAACCGCATCAACATGGAAGAAGAGGAGATGCTGATGCATTAACGCCTGTGATTTTTTTCAAAGCCCAACGTATTCTGATCCTTCTCGACACTATTGAATATGTCCTAGTTTCCCGCACCACCCATGACATCATCAGCATTGGGTTGTTTGGTGCTGCAGCTGTGACTTGCATGTTGACTTTTAACTTTCTCTTGCTTGGAATTTGATACACACATGACATCAAAGTTGGCTCTAACATTAACTTGCAGACTTTATATCGTTTACAATTTATGTTTTCGGCTTGCTCATGCGAAAATAATGCAATACATATATTTTTGTTCGTTTATCGCAAGTGGTTTCTAGTGGAAATACTTGTTTTTCCTAAAGATTTATTTGCTTTATATGCCCACGGAGGAGAAACCCTCTTATTCTCTTCTAGTGGCTCAATTTTTGATTTTTCGCTACATATCCAAATATTTTTGTCGTGGGATTATAAAAAAATGCTTTTAATGCAAGAGATCCTCGAAGTTAATTCGTATTTGAACTGTTGGAAATTATTTAAGTATGTTAATTTAGCATTTCAAGCAGCCTTATAAGTAGGTTTATGTATACAAATTGGTTGTAACATACACAGAATAATTAAATTTGTGCATAGAAGATTGAAATTTATCGTCGAATTTATCGCTGCAGTTTGAATTTGCAAGTGCATCGGAAATAATTAATTCAGATGTATTAAAATTGTTTGCAATAAACAAAACGCAAAATTTCCAAATAAACAATGGACTTTCATCATATCATTAAAAACTATTTAATTTCAAAGTTACAAAATCTCCATAAAACAACAGTAATCATAATAACAATAAAGTACTACTAGTTAGAATTTAAAAGCAACTACTTAGCAGAACACGGAAATCTTCTCAACAATGTAATAAAAAAATTAATGAAAAGCATCATAAGATTCTGACATTATGAAAAATACAATAAAATGTTGCACACTCTACTAAATTTATAAAATTCTTTGTGTCGGAGAGGAAAATAAACATTTGTTGATGGACGGCGGGCAGGACTTGGAAGGAATGAAATATTAACGAGTATAAGGTAGACGTAGCCGCCCTTCCAAGAAAGGGTTAATGTTCTTAATGTACGCGTATAATACAAGTCTTTATTTAGCTACGTCGATATGGCAGCGTAAAGTTTATGTTACATTTCCGAATTCCGCTTTCACTTCAATCCGACCGGCGTGTTTGCATTTAATCGATGCTAGCTGATTGATTGATCATCTGAAGCCATTAGAAAAGGCTTTTCTCATTCACCGCAGATGTTTACACAAAATCCTTATAAACACACGACGCAGTGTGCATGATATACATAATATATTTCTAGTGCTATATTAGGTCCGTTTACGTAAACGCCAGACTCGCGACTATGGAGCGTTCACTCCAATTCCCCACCCCTACGCTCCAAACTCGCGCGTCTGGCGTCTACGTGTGAACGCACCTATTGTTTCAGACTGAAAAACTACAATTTTTAGTACATTGGAGATGCCAAAGAAACTATCTGACAAACGAAAGTTTTTGCTAAAGGAAGCACTTGAGCGTGTATATACATCATGCACGCACAATTAATTCAGCTATCGCTCAAGAAAAACCCATTAAATCTATACTATCGGGGAAAAAAAAGCTCAATCATAAAGAAGCAAACCAAAAACACAAAGATCAATTAATGGCTAGGATCCTAATGAATGTTCGGTTTTATATCCTGGACAAGGTCACACGCGTGCCATCAAAGGATCGTTTTTGTGCTTCTGGTGAAAGAGCATTTATCCATCAGGTACAGTGTGGCGAGAATATTGCCCGCCCCTATTCAGATTACATGATAAGGCCAAAGGGAGGAAGAAAAGCTCTCGGAATCGAATTCTTTACTGGGTGCACTTTGTCCTGAGATTATACCTCTAGGTCTACAGTAGAAAGCAAAAAATAAATATAAATGTAGGGTTATCGATAACCATAATCTTCTTTCAAAACATTTAGATGGAAAATGCAAATTTAATATAAGCGAAGCTTCACGATATCTATGTACAAATATTATCATTTCTTTCACTAGCCGTCTCGTCCTTAGAAACCTGTCAGATTCATAAAACGGCGAAGATAAGCGGATAATTGTTTAAACATCCAATATGTTAGATCAATTTATGACCAGCATCAAAAGAGGCGCAATCACATCTAAATACTCGTCATTAATAGCCCAGATAAGATTCAATTTATAATGAGTTGAGAAAGGTTAAAAATTCGAACGAAAAAACTGGAGCTAATCAACAAAACAAGTTCAATTTCCTTTCAATCGCCATCAGTGTATGTTTAAAAGAAAAAATCCAAACAACAACACAAATAAAAACCACTTTTATGAGTCATATGAGAAACGTGTGTGCACCAATTAAAATTATTTTTGTGTACTATACGACACACTCACTCACACAACCATACAGCAATTTCAGCAAACCATAATTAAGCCTCAAGTTATAAAAACCGGTAGTATAAAAGGAAGAAAGCGAAAGCAAAAATTGTTGAATCAATCGCAAAACCGTTGGTCATATACGGGGCGACCACAAGACTTTGCTAATTAGATATTAACACGAAGGGGCATTTAGCAATATTGGTGGAGTTTCCAGGAGCAAAAGTCTAACTATTGGAAATAAATAATTCCCAATAAATTCAGTCTTGTGACTGTTGGTCCAAATCGGGCAAAGTGCTCGCTCCACTTTCAAACGAACTTCTAGTTGCATAAGAGGAAATGCGCCCGGTATATAAAAATAAAAAATAAAAACAGATTACGTCGACCTTTAAATATTTAGCTTTGCGAAGGTATACATCACGATCCATTAAAAAGCCATGATGATAGTGACTAGTCAGAGGTAACTCTCTCTTTCTCTGTCTATGTTAAAGCTTGATGTAGATCGTCTGCAAATATTTGAATGGCAACACAGATCGACTACATGATGTAATCAGACAGACATGCTGTATATTATATGGTTGAAAGGGAATGTTGCCAAATTTAAAGCCAAGGCCAACTCAAATAGATTCATTAACAATTCATGCGAGTGCAAGATTAATTTGACGACAAAAAAAAATCACCAAGGATTATTGTTTATTGGAATGTTATCGCAACGTATAAGTCATAACACAAACGATGGGCTTGTTTGATGATTTAATGAGGAAATGCAATTGTAAACAACGTAATTATTAAGTTGCGCGTAAGATTAAAGCGAACTTATCTTGGGAAATATTTGATCCTGCTTGAACACAAACTGGTTGCTTTTTACGCGGAATTGCATATTGCCATTTTTCCTGGTCAAAATTCGGCAGTTCCGTCACACAAACACAAACAGTCGAAAAAAAAGTGATGATCAAAGTTACATCATTTGTAAAATGTCACATAAACTGATATATCCGTGCACATTTTTTTCATTCTGGCTAAAAGGGGTGAAACCCAACAACATTACTCTGTTTCTGACAAGAGTAATGACTTCTTTCATCGTGAAGTTTTTATTTGACATTTATTAATTTGCATTGAGTAATCTGCACATACAGACAAAGACCCAATTATGAAATTTCAAACGTAAATTGCCAACCGTTTTTATTGTTGATAATAATCTGACAATCAAGACGATTTGACTTAAATATGTGGAAGAATTGTCATTATCATTTTTAATTCACAATTCACATGCATGGCTGGAATCTGGAAATTCTGCATTCGCTTTAATACGATTTTACTGCGCGCCATGCAATGTTAGAAACAAATTAAAATGTTGCAATGTACAGGAAACATACCAAGGATCGTTTAAAAAAAACTGTGTAATCTACATACTACATGCACTATTAATAATTAAAACGCTTAGTACTGGCAAAATAAACAACTACATTTGATAACTACCGCAAAAAACTGACATATCTGACAGGATATCTGTCAATCAGTTGGTATTAAGATTAATATCTGCACTTCCGACTGCACTTGCACTCAAAGTGAAAATTAAGAATATTATCCACGGATCGCGTTTATATTTTAAAAAGTTTTAGCAAAATTATTAAATTTTCATACTTTTGATAAAAAAATCACCACTCAAAATACTTAATAATTCACCCGTTTATTGACATTTGGATTAGCTATTAATATACTTCTTGAAGTTTGAATTGCTTATTATAAATTTCCAAACTTAATAAACTACTAAGTTATTAAAATTTAATTAGTTGCTACTATTTTCTCCAACTGTAAACTTAGTTGCATCGCTTAAACACATAACCAAACAGCTAGTCACGGCAAATAACCATTTTTAACCTTTTATGAATTAATGCAATTAAGTACGTTAAGTTTTCCCATAAAAGTTACGAAATCTGAAAATGGTTAGAAAAGTTTCGCCCAGAAAAAGAATACCTAACTTTATATAAGTTTCAAAAGATTTTGGACAGTTTGGATATTGCCTTAAAAGTCCTTAGGCGACCGAATAATAAGAAAGGAAATTTTTCTAAAAATCTGACACCAAACAAGGAAATTGTGAATATGACGATGAGCAACATTGATTTGTTTGGGTGGATTAAGTTCCATTAAAATAATTCTGCTCCTTAAATATCGATTTCGCGCCACTAGATTTATTTTATGGGCAGTCCTTAAAACTGATTAATTAAAAACTTACATTTTCCAAACGATATTGTTACCAAAAAATTGAACGTACCTGAAACAAGAAGAGAAATAAATCAAATTAAATAAAAAACGCAACATTTTCATAAACAGGTAAACAACAAACAAAAAGATAATTCTTTGCGCGATTAAAAGGGCGTAACAAACCATAACAGAAAAGAGAATAATGTGTTTGATGGTTTTAAACTATAAGAAAAGACCAGCAGAGATTAAAAACAAAAGTCACACGTAAAATATGACAATGGCATCCTCTTTTAGTTCTACTATAAAGAATTTGCGAGCATCAATTATTCGTTTGAAACCAAAGCAAGCTCAACTCACTTCAAAAGCATCTCTCAAATTTCCTGCGAAAAAGAAAAACTCGCCGCGCACAAATATAAATAAAATTGCATTAAAACTTTTTTTTTTCTCGTTGTTGTTGTTGGGGGTGCAAATTCTATTTTGCCAACTGCGGTTTGCGATGATGTGTGATTACAGAAATATCATCATTAAAATGGAATTGCTACAACAACAATAGAAAAACAATTTAAACTTAAATAACTAAGTTTGTTTTTAATTCTAAATAAACAGACGGTTTGAGTGCTTTTTTTGTATTTGTATGTGTTGATGGAATTATCCCTCTCTCTCTCACTACCCCCGAACGAAGAAAAAAAGTGATTAAACTTCGCCTCTTAGATTCATTGTGAACTCAAACTCCTCTTTTGTAATACTAAACTGTCCCAGTTTATCCTCTCCCGCTCATGTTTCCTGAAATAGCATCTCTTTTCAGGCTGATATTATCGTCTTGCATTGTCAATATCAAACATTTTCAGCAAGTTTGTCTGCTTTGGTGTTCTCTTTGCTCATTGTACCTGCCTATGTAAAGTAATCTCCAACCAATACGCCAGCCAGTTTCATCAAAACTTATTAACTACATTTTGATTGTAGTTATCTACCATCAAAATATGTTGGGAGGTAATTTATTGTCCATCAAGTCCAGAACCAAAAGCCCGTTGTTGTCGACATGCTAATCAAATAGTTACATGATCTCCAGTAAATTGCCTATCTAGATAAACTGTCAACACTTGATGGCTTTTAGAGCGTGGACCACACCATCATCATCGTCGTCGAAATTCACGAAAACCGAAAACCTTATAGCTAAATCAATCTCGATAGTTTGCAATTCGATGGATCTCTATACATGTACAGAATATATGAGACTTGAATATTGTAAAGGGGGTAGCAAAAAACTCTTATGTGCAATTTGGTCACATAAATTACTCGAGAAACTCTCCCCCATACAAATTCTGTCAATATGAAGAGCGTTTTGTGACTTTGTGAAAAATATTAAATCATCAGAAATTTGATGATGATTATTTTCGTAATAACATTAGAGACCCAAAAATGTCATCATTGAGTTGGTCCTTTAAGAGCAAAAAGGGAGCTTTGGATTCTGTTTAATAAATATGCATCAAGTTTGTATATTGTAAGCAGATATAAGAAGGGTCGAAGAAAAGTCCCTTATATGCAATTTGGCCGAAATCACGTAATTTATTCGGGTATTTGTGGTGTATGAAGATGATGAGATTGTAGGGAAGGTGATGATCCTACACATGAGATGATACAACGGACAATTTCCGGCTGCCAACAGGGCTGCAGCTTAAAACATGTGTATATATAAATATACACCAGCAGAAATAAACAACACTAGCGTTGAGTCTCTGGGGAGAAGATGGTTCAAACGGTTTCCGCATAGGAAATAACCTAAACCGGTCCTTATCAAATATCAATCCTGTCGCTCGGTCCTCCTCGTGTGGACATATTGATGATCTTTTTGCCAGTCAAAAATTTACAATTCAAACATGCCAATTTTACGACAGCTCTTTCACAAAACATATCCACATTTTGTCGGCGGCATGTGTTGCGCGAAATGCTATTCTAATTTGCACACGACACAAAAAGCTCAAAAAACGCAAACAATTTTACTAGATTTGTGGACCAAAGTGAATCGATCAGCAAAGTATAAATAATCGTTTAACGTTAACTACCAATTGCCGTACCTTTTTCAAGCGGCTTTACTTGACGGGTTGTTTACGGTCAAAAATTTGGCGCGACTCACATAAACAAAATTGGTATTAGTCGGGCATAATTTGGTCCTTTTGAAACCTTTACAAACATTTTTAAAATTAAACCAACAAAAATATGCCCGAAATTATTGTTACCGTTTAATTGCGCCTTCGGAACATTCGGGTTGGTTGATTTAGATTAGTTCTGAAATGGTACAATGTTAAACCAACACAGATACTAATTAAATTAGTTTCAGCTAGATCAATCAAATATTTTCGAAAGCAAAGAAATATCTGAATTGCTCCTCGATAAGGTCGGATTAACACCCCAACACATGCGGATAATGCTCCATAATTGATTGTCCTATTGCTATGACAACAATACACGAATATTTTTTTTGCTTTGAAGATACACTACTAAATTATAAACCTGTTCAGAGAAGAAGCTTTCGCAAATAAATATGGATTATGAATAATTAATGATGCTTAAATTATTAATCAAGAAAGTGTGTTATTCAATACACTCTATCCACTTTTTGAGATTATGATTAATCGCGTTCGGATGAATGATGTTTCTGGTGACTGTAGTAGTAGTTTCCATGCTGCACCAGATTCAGTTTCTTAACTTGATCTTAATTGATCTGTTACATGTCACATGGGGCATGTTGGGCTATAAAACAAGCCATTCAACACATCCACAGTGTCACTGTATAAATAGATAGATGAATTTCAAGCATCGAGTCAAATAAGTTCAAGTTTTACGAAATGACTTACGAGTATTTTTTTGCATCATCGCCACTGTTAATAGAAGTCATCAAGGTTAACATTATCTCATTAACATTCATGGTCAAATTAGTAAACAGTAGTATATCTAACACCTTATCACATTCAAATTTAATTTCGCGAAATTGAGGTAGTCTAATCGCAATTTTGTTCATCTTCAACCTTCCTCTCAATTTTCCCGATCCTGAACTTCTAGACTATTTCTCTCATTTGGTAAGTTGAAGTTTGTTAGGGTAGAAAAATTCACTTAAACTTTTCACACATTGCAACGGTTAAAAAAACGAAATAAAAAGCTGACACATCTTGTAGCACTGCAACAGCAGGAGCAATCGCATTAGAAGAAGCGTCTGGTATTAAAAGTATATACATAGACATACTATATAGGAGGAAGAGTGTTGAGTTTTCATGCTAGCCAGCAAAGTGTCTATAGGGATGTCTAATATAGGACATTGGGTGACGGGGATCGCATTAATAAAGGCCCGCGCGATACGTGCGGCGTAGTTATTGGATTCCGGAGCCGTTCCGTGCACAGGGATTTGACCCCCCGAATGCGCCCCCGTCGTTGTTTCAGCCATATCGATTTTCGAAATGCTTTTTCACACCGAAAGGGTAAGTCTTTCTCTATAGACCCCAGTCGTCAGTGTATAGCGGAGGCTTGCAATTCAAACAACTTTTCTACGGGCAATCGCACCACGAGGAGAAGGGAAAAAAACAACCACCACACACACAACTCAGATGTAACCAGCTGGGAGCTGGCAGATCCAAAGTTTCGAAATGTGGTTGGTCGGCGAAAAAATTCCTAGTTTGCTGTTAGAAAACAATGATGTATAATATAAATGTAAATTGGAAACGGTTTTCTTTAAAATTCATTAACATCAACAAGGAAAATGATCAACATGATGGCTGGCACTGCTACCGGAAGGGCTGCTCATTTTTTATTCCATCCACATCGCATATTGATGCAAGGCGTGTAAAACCTTCCTCCTTCTCCATCTCTGTATATATTTCTCTGCACATCGATTTTTTAAGCAAGTGTCCTTCAGAACTCTTAGTGCTCCTTCGATAAACTTTGGATAGTTTAATGAAGCCCGGGTCTCGTTCCGAAGGCTCATCAATAATCGCAACAAGGGAATCGAAAGCCTGCACTTTGTCACCCAGCACCATAAAGAAGCGACGCTTTTTTTAAGTGCCGGGCAATTCCTTTTATTTGAAGTATTAGATGAATACATAATTTCACCATCGCGTAATCTTTATTACTTAGAAATTGGATCATTTTGGCGGTTCTTCTTTTTTTACCTTTATTTACCGCTCCTCCTACTACACGTTGATAGAATTTATCACGATAAATCTTTCAGTGGATAGATATCTGAAAAACTGTATCCATTTTGTTCGATACCTAATTTCTTTTCTTTATCTTCATGCGGCGAACACGCCGTATTTTTTATTTTATTTTCCATTTCTCCCGCTTTTCTCTCTTTAACATCTTTAACTTTTCTCACGTTTTTTAATCACTTTTTTCTATTCAATCCCATATAGTAGACGTACAAGTAGAATTTAATTAAAGCGACCATTTGTTCGTTAGAAAAAATGGTTCCCACAAATTTAGATATTCTATTATCAAAAACTAATATTTAATAAAAATAGTAGTTGCATCGCATGTGGTTAAAATCCGCCTCCGTGTATGCACTTATCCAGCTTAAAATAGAATAATGAGATTCCGATGAGTGTAAAAATGATTCACTTGATCAATATTATAGTTCGAAAATGCATCATGATGTTAAATCAAATTAACTCCGATATTATCTATATGATTCTACACTATTGGAATGAAATTTCTCATATAATTTGACGTAATATCTGAAAATAAACTAATACCGATCTTGATTTGAATGAATATCCGCTAAAAATAGAGTATAACGATAACACCTACCTACTCGATCTATTTTTTTTTTTCAGTGCAGAGCGATTGAAGTATACTGGAGCAAAATTAGTTCAAGGATCAATCAGTTCGTTTCAATAGGTAAATTTATTAACTTTACGATTAGTATTACGTTTTTTATAGTGGTAGATAGGATATTTTAGTATTGAAGCAATAAAGTAATATTACATTCGAAAAGCAGGTCACAAGTATAATAGTGGATATAAAATACAATCCAACATCCAATGTTTACAAACAGCTTTTTGGCAAACAAGAAAAATATTTTAATTCATAGACCAGCAGCAATTTTGGAGGGCGTCCAATAAAAATGGATCCTAATTCAGTTTGTAGTTTTGTTTAATTTTATATGCCATTGAGATACAGATAGATGATGATGTAATTTAAAATTCTGTTGGGTGTTCCTTAATTTGCTAATAAATGCCAAATTTATTGAGCTTAAGTAGAGAGCAGCAGAAGCGTTGAATTAAACGACACATTTTGTGATGCTCACATAAGCAATTGCTCTGGAATGGTATACTGTAGGTTAAACTTGCCTAAAATAGCAATGGGATTAGTTTGGGAGGAAGGAAATCGATAAGTTAGTGTAGTGTTTCAACGACTTTTTGCTTGTTGTATTAACCGTCCCCAGAATCGTCATTTGTTCATGCAATTCCACACTAATGGAAATACCTAGGCTTACATTCAACAACGACTTAATATCACGTTCCAATATTTAGGCAAGCGTTCGGAAAGGCTTGATGTCTCCAGGGAGCTCGAAAGTTTAATGTTTAAATAATTACTCATCTAACAACTAATTTTGATCCAACTATTTAATTCAATCCATCTAACGCACGCTTTAATATTTACACAGTATGTGAACAAATTTGAAATTTACTTTACATACCAAAGTTCATAATAAACGGCCTCGAAACGAACTCTCATGGCGGACAACTCGAATAGTTTCTTAAAATTCATGAAAATAAAGTTCGCAAAGCAGGAAATTTTAGTTTCATGAAGTTTTTTATACTCGTTTATATACGTATGCAAATCGATGCATATCATGTTTATTACGAAGAAGAAGGTGCAACCAAACTTGGCACTTATGTATAATATGAATGAATAATACTCGTACACCGTTAAACTTGCTGTTGGAATGTACATTTTCTTTTAGCGTCTATCTCGTTCCTGCTCATACATTTATTAGAAAAGCATGTATAAAGTATTTTTAAATTTACATTCACAGTGGCGCACACACATACATCGAACGTGTTGCAACCCATACTTCTTTGCTGGTGCAATGCTCTTGCAGTGCATTTTTATACGATAAATCAAACATGAATGGCAATTAAAAATACTATAAATTTCCATTAAAATCCTCTCGCCAAAATCTAATTAATAAGCTTGCACACTGCTACTCGCTATAAGTATGTTCCTATAGACGCGCAAGAGAACCGCATTGAAAATCAGATTATTGCATCCCAAAACATATGCAGACGAGAAACATGAAAAGCTTTTGTGCAAATATTAAATATGAAACTAAAGCTCAAAACTACCAGTCAAAGTGTACGTTTCGAATGGTAATGCATTACGGCAGCATAGACGAACTTTAATTAATCGTTTGTTTCAAAGTTAATCAATTCGGAATAATTTATTGCGGTTGTTGTTGTTGTTAAGATCAAAACTGATTCGAACCAAGAAGTAAAAATGTCCAGCTTTTCTACTTCCTATGGTCAGTGAATTAAATTTGTTGGAATAGCAATACTGGTAATAATATTCAATTTAAACAAAAGGGACTGTGTGTGTGTGTACGCGCCATTAAATGCAATAAAGTAAATTACATTTTGCATCAGCATTTAAACATATACATGTCGAGTTTTGTGTATGTATAATTATCAACATTGATATGTGCATGCATATTAACGGCGGTTATCTGGCATCTAATGCTAAAACCCCGTCATATCACAACACAACTTCCCTCATATCTCGCACTATATATAAACAAATTAATTATTCAGCTACTGGGCTTCATGCCATCATCCATGATGCACTAACTAGAATGGATATTATTGTATTAAATCCACAAGCAACCTTGGGATGCATTTTGCTGGACGCTGTACTGCAAGATTGCTGCTGCTTGTTTTGCAGGAAACATTCGAGACAGTCGCTGCTAGTATTCAATTCATACACCGCAACATACCATTGATTGGCAATTGTTCGCCTTATAAAACCGAATCACTTCTAACGTATGACAAAAATGGAATGCATATTTAATGTTAGACGTACAAGTCTCAAACAAACCTTCTAGTAAACTTCCACTCGCTGAATTTATAATCATTTGGTTTTCGAAATTACTTAATAATAGACAAGAAAGATTTAAGAGCCTAGTCCTTCGAAACAGCACATACATTGTTACGTATGTTTTATGATCTTTTGTGTACGAACGCAAATATAATTCATTAAAATTGTTTACTGAAATAAATGGCAATATTTGCTTAAATATTACTCTTATTTAACAAAATTATTTATAATTAGATAATATTGCCAAAATTATATCTACTAGATCATGAACTGACTTTTAAATTACGTGTTCAGTGTGGTTAATTATTCTTTGCAACAATCTGTGTGTTACAATCAGCAAAGAGGTGAATGAATGAATATACCGTAATAATACACGTTGTAGTAGTGAGCAAACCGAGGAGTATACTTTCAGATCGATTGGATGATGCCAACTGTGAACATTAGCAAAATTAGCCCTAGATAATAAATTCCAATATAATCAAAATACGTGCTGAAAGAGGACAATCTGGTACCGAATCAGAAATATTTGTCCTCATTCAACGTTAACGTTATCTAATCTGTCGTTCTTTTTCCTCGTATTTTAAACAAAGGATATGTAATAAATGAGCAACATTTTGTTGGACTTTGCTCGTCCATTTTTAGCAATCCTCAAAAATTTGACTTTATTCAAATCAATTTATCAGAAATTGAGACTACTTAATAAAACCTTGCAAAATTACTGGGAAAAACGTATGTTTCGCTATACACATAAATATTTTGCATGCAAGCACTGGTCTAAATTTAGCTCTTGGCCTGAAATAGTACATACATCCAATAATTATACTGTAAACTGCTGTATGAAGGAAACACATCTTTTACGTGCAAATAATTTCGCTACCGAAAAATAAAAATAAAATCCGAACCTCGCAATGAATGTAAATAAATTTTTTTAGCAACTAGTATTTTCTTTAAACAACTTTCATGACCATATGCATTTTTAATTTCAATCCACACACACACACACACACAATGAATGTTATCACACAAAACACGCATTGGATTGAAGAACACAGCTGTTTTGAAAACATGCGGCTATTTTACAAATGCAAATTCAGCATCATGCAGATCCTAGCTGCAGGCCAAGTCATCATCAAGCTTTGCCCCAAAAAACGCTCGCTATTTATTTTTTTCCACACGGCTAAAACAATGTTTAACGCTATTTGGAATCGTCCTGTATAAATGTATACAAAGTGCAGACAGTGTTATGATATGCCCAGCACGTCATCCAACAAAAATAGCAACGGAAAGCATTATTTTGAGCCCTCCCACAATATCCCGGCCTGATGCTTGCGGCCGAAAACGCCATATGGTCTTCTATCTAGCTATGCATGCGTGCCTCAATATCTGTTATGTGCAATGGATAGATACAGTGCCATCAGGCGATCATCCTGCCGCACTTGTACCATTGCATTGTACCATTTACGCACATTTCCTCTCTCGTTTTAATTAGCGACAAACGTCGTCGGAGTCCAGCTGTTAAATTCCTCTCCTCGACTCATAATCCGTAATGTCGCCCAAGTCAAGTCGTTAATTTTTAATCCGCATTAAACTCGGCATATAATGCAAATGATTGTTAATTATGCACTAGTCCGTAATTTATTCTTGTCTACCATTATAGAGTCGACCTAGACAAAAGCAGCACTAGTATATTAATCAGTAATCGTCGATGCCACAATTAGCCACCGTTTAATCACACTTTCAATCGATCCGTATTATTTATAATCATTCCGCCGGCAATAAGTCATGATTAGTACAATCTCTTTCTCTTCTACTTTGCACTAAGTTTCTAAGTAAACGACTTCCTTTGTCTCAATGCAGTCGGTTGAATGATAGAGGGAAATATTTTACGCTAATTAATATGAGGGTCGCATAAAATTCGACCGAAATCTTTGTTGTCCCGAATTGATTAATATACTCCGCTAGCAAAGCAGGAAGCATGCTTCTTTTTTGAATGCGACCATGCAGAAAAAACTCACCATACATATCGATTGATGTTGTTCAAAATGTTGCCACTATCGCATTTGAAAAGCCTATAGTTAAATGAAAATCCGCTATATTTATCAGCTTGCACTGATAATGCGCGATATTGAGCTAATTCGGCCAACAAATTTTATTTTGCAACGTCAAAAGTTTTTCGCTCGCAACGGAAAACGCTTTATATTTGTTTTATTTTAAAAGCACACAAATCATTCCGAAATGTACGTACATGTAGTTTCGTGAAATATCATGTAGTATTACTCACATTATTATAGTCACGTGAAATCTCTTGGAAATCTCATCCAATTTGAGTCTGTTGAACGCTTTTATAAATGAAACCTATCTGTCCCCTTATGTCTTAAGAATCTCAAGAAGTTGTCGAAAGTACCGTGAAATATTACGAGCTTTATGAAAAATCTCGGCGAAATAATTTGACGAAAAGAATCTCAAAAATCAAGTAATCGCATCGATCTCGTCCCATGGACATCATACATTCTCTTAATTAAAGTTGTTGTACCAAAAGTAGACAATGATAAATAAATGCTCTCACCCTCAAAACAATTGAAATTACATCTGAATTATTTAAGAATCAAGTAGGTTAAAAGATACTGTTATTTGGTCGTATAATCCTTTGGAAAATTAATTTTGGATGCGATTCTTTCGAAAGCAAAATTCAGTTAGATATGATTGTGTTATACGAAAAAAAGTGTTTATCTTCAATTTATAAGCAAAATGTCAAGACCGAGGCCACATTATTGTTGCATATAGATTACTTCAATAAACAACAAGTTTATGAAGCTTTCTCGACATTTGAACAAATTCAAAAAGCTGATTCTGTAAGCGACCGTTCGTTTAACTTGTTCCTAGTGAAAGTTTCTAACAGGTTTTTGTAAAATTAATTTACTATTTATATCTCAAAACCCTAACCTAACCAGTTTCTAGCAAACAAATCTCTATAATTTCGAGGATTTTCGATTCAAATGACATCATCCGAACCCTAAAAGCTGTGGGATGGTCGTCGCAGTTAAATCATCCAAAATTTGTATTGGATATAAAGAAAAAAATGTCTCGTCGTAAAATACCATATAACAAAAGGATTGTTGTTATATATTAATGCTTATATTTTTTTCGTGGGCCATAAATAAAAATATTTTTTAATCCATTTAGATGAAACGCGAAAGAGGAGATCCGGAAACAGATATACAACAAACAATCCGTTCTTCCGCTTCCGCTAATCGTTATCCTCTCATCTTTTACAGTTTCTTCGGTTCTTTCTACTTAATGGAGTTGTTTATATTAAAGTTGGTATATAGACTGCCGCAGAATTAATTAGTACGACGCGTATATTAAATATAAATGCGTTATCTTCCTCCACATTGTGCTGTGAGAACGAACGTCGTCGTCGGTATGCACACAATATGCTTTTCTAATGTATTCTACAATATGCATTCTCCTCAAAATTTAACTTATTTGGAAATAAATTCGATTTGGAACCGGCTCGGCAAAGTGTATATATAAATTGTGAAAAGACGCAGGGCCCGACGTGCTGGTGCCCCAAGGGGTTTAGTGGAAAAAGGGGGCGCGCAGCACATACACCCCCAGCAACATTGGCGATGACACGATTCCCTCGAAAACAACAGGCTCTGGATAGAATAACAGTAGTCTACACACACACGGCCCACCTTCTATATAATACTCTTTGATCTTGCTTTTGCCAATTTCTCTACTGAATTGAACCAGGTATATAAACAGGATTCACTTCCGTACGTATTACACTTTGATTTTACATAACAACAACAAAATCTTCATATTGGGGCATATCAATCATCGCCAAAAAGTCAGTTTAGATTCTTCAAAATTCCGCGATACAAAAAATATTTCCCAAAAAATTTGCCAAAAGGAAGAAAAAATGTCGGACCTGCAATGCAATGCCTCATGACAGACATACTTGCTTTGCACACACATTTTACACAATGCGATTTCAACCAAAATATGAAAAATGGCAACAAAAAATTCGGTATATGCGAAAGAAACATAGAAGTGAAAAATGTTTTGAATGCAACGAGATGAATGACGGATATAAAATTATAAACGTGTGGACGGTTTAGCCAACAGTGTTTTTTTTTCTCGTATACAATCATCTTATTATTTATTTTATTATTATGCCACACATGCATACGTTTCCGTTTAATTAATTTAATAATAATGAAAATAAGTGCTGGTGTTAATTCCAAGTTTGCTTGCGTGATGGTTTTGCAGTATCGATTTAATTTAAGCTGTAGATTTAAGTTACAGCATGAAGTAGATTTATTATACTTGCTTGTTTACTCTACACACCCCTATGCATTATGTTCTTTTATGTGCGTCGAAAAGCGGGGGGAGACGAAAATTTTGTAGAAGAGAAAAAAATAGCGGATTTCGGATATTGCAACTTTTTCAATATTCAATCATCAATATGTCAATGGAGATGGATTTAAATTTCCCGTATCATAATTGATCATAAACGATTATTGTAACCTTCAGCGGTGATTTTTAAATCATATGATTAAAATGAAATGTGCTAAACAAATTTAATTAGCAAATACACTAAGTAAGGATGCGCGATGAAAAATATTACGAAATACGTGAGGGATATGAGAATTTAAAGGAATGCCCCTGCGGCAAATTGAGCAAAGATAGTAGTGAAATGATGTAACATAATATATATCGCAGGTAAACATGCTTTAAAATGCAATTTTATCAAACGAATGGTGAGTCATGGAAAACTACTATGTACTCGTTCGTATGTGTATGTATTTACGATTTCTATTCAAATACATAGTACATTAATTATTCCATTCAATTTACAGAAATTATATGTATTCGAGTATTTATTCAAACCTTCTCTGTGTTTTCGTGCGCCAATTTTCGCTGGCTGAAAATTATAAGAACAGCAAATATAATGCGATAAGGGTGGCAAGTACCCTAGGTAACACCCTCGCACAGTAGAGAAGGGTGCAATAAAAGGTACCATACAAGGTGGCATATGTGCAACAAAAAATTATGGAAATCATAAATGCATTATTAAAGTAATAATAATTTCGAAACCGCAGTGGAAAATTGAGAAAATTAAAAATAGCTGATTGTATACCTATGTTGAACCCATTATTCACTTTTCAGTCGAATATTTATGGTTACGTGGCACGTAAACTCGTATGAAATTTAAACAATTACTAATGTTTGCTTACATCTCGACTTACATAGATAAGATAAAACCGAGAATAAAACATGAAATATTATATTTAATTATTGATATATTTCATAATATGACGATTATTCAATTATGCATTACACAGCAGCATTAGAAATATTTAAAGAAAACCACACGGTAATCAAAATCAAGTTATTTGTAATTTAAGCATTTCCTATACAACTTCGATTACCAATGAATAATTCCGAGAATCATTCAATAATAAAATGTGCCTTTAGTTTATTTAATTACAGTTAATTACAGTAAATTTGTAAGTCCAAGGTCAGAGGTCATGATATATTGGACGAACCCTGTCTATCCCAAGACCGAAAAAAATAAACGAGAAGTTCAACAAAACAGTGGAGACAATTCTTCAGAAAATCAACAATAGTTTAAATTTAAAATACACCTATTCGGTTTAATCGAATCGCAAAAAATCGGTTCATGTTTGATGAATCTTATTGCTGCCGAACTCAACAATGCTCGTAATAATCAATCACTGAATTGATCCGTAAAAAAATGTTTTTTTCGTTCAAAGTGGATACCCGTTCGTGATTTCTTAAGATAAACGTTTGAATAAATGTAGTTATAAGCAAACGCTCAATCAATAATCCGAGATGTTTGTGGAAGGATGATGATATCCGCGGTTGCTTATCCCGGAAAAATGGCATATAAAAACAATTTCACTTAACATGAACGTCTGTAATTCTAAAACATAATCTCGGTTTAGAATCAAACGACGTCATCAAATAACGATCAATGTAGCAAAAGAGGACGTCTTAACGACAACATTAACCATCATAAATAATCCTGACAAACTTGAAAGTCGATAAACTCCCACTCTTATTTCTATGCTGGGTCTTTGGCGCGCGTAATCGCAAATCGGCCAAAGTTGAGCTTTTTTATTATTCATGTCTCTAGTGTGTTACAGATGCATAAATCTGAGAGAAAAAATAACGATTTCCGCAGTGAATCACGCAATGATTGGATAATGACGAGATTATTTGCGCAAAAAATCGCAAACAAGCTTTTGTTGTTGTACATTTTGCCAAAATATTTATCAATAGCAGTTATCTGCATTTTTTCATATTACGCTTTTATTGCTTCATAAAAATGTAATTTGCAACAATTTTATCTATTGAGTGGAAATGTCAGGACTAGTTGGAAACCCCATCATATCACATAATGCGAATTTAATATTGATTTCTTTATCTCCATAGGATAAATAAAATATACAGGTGGATGATGATCAGAAAAAAACATGACATAATGTTCAAAATTGAACCGAGCAAATAATTGACAAATTACGGACTGTGGCAGCCAGCAATAGACTTTGCATTATCGGTATGTGATTCTCTTCATTTAAACACCTCCACCATTCCTAGATAGATATCTTGACACTGTGTATATCTAATTAGTATTCAAATTAAGCTTGGTTTAGCATTGAAATGCATTGCAGTTGCTATCATAAATTCATTGTTTACGATAATACACCTTGCTATAATTATTTTCACTTATCAGAATTAACATCATTAAAAAATGTTGACCAAATGAAAATTTTCGCAATTTAGTTAGTGAGTTATAATAATATAGAGTTCGCGGTAGAGACTAAATAAAGTTCCATAAAGTTGCACCCTAATGTGATATAGAAAATTGCTGGGAAAATAGAGACATGGTGCGCCCCGGGCATCATAGACGTATTTAATAATTCCATGAGAAGGAAAATAATAGTGGTGGCAACAAGTAATTAATTTAGAGAAGATAAAGGCACATGTGCAATACAAAAGAGAAGATTTAGCGATATTTATCATGTGTACCTGAGGAACGTGCCCGCAATTCTGTTGGGCTCTCTTTATATTGTGTAAACTCCATGTACATATGTATAGAACATCATTTAGTTGGGCTATATCATATAACACATAACCCGAAAACTTTATTGTTTAGCTCGCTCTTATATTATGTGCATATAAACACACAAGAAGGTGTGCTTATGTGCCATATATCACATTAAAATGTTTAATATATGGTTCCTGTTAACTTTACATTGCCATAGATTGCAATCGCTATGCCTGCAAAATGTTACTAGCTCTTCAACAAAATCCCGGTCCGCATTAATTTCTTCGGAGGGAAAGTCGTCGCTTTTCGTCACCACGAAATCTTTTTTAAATACTAGTTGGAAACAATTAGCTCTCTAAGTTAATTAACGGTTTTAGTTCCAGCACATTAACTCGCCTTACATAAAGTTTTCAAAGTAAGCTCAGCTACCTAACTAAAATGCATTATAAATGTAGTTTCGTTGTGTAATCGAGGATTTGTAGTTCGTTGTGGTTTGAGCGAGGCTATTTAAAATGCACGCTGGACATGCATTTATCATACAATTTTCTGTTTGGCGAATTACACCTAATGAATAATTGAATATATGTAAAAGTTGATGTTTATCTGGCGCGTTGACAGGATAAAGTAAATATGTGTAATTTCGAGGAAGGCGAGAGTGGAGGCAAAGCGACCGCATTTCGCACCTCAAAAAGACAAGAAGGGTATAAGCGAGTGGAAGTTAATTAATATTCTCGGTTTCGACCTACGCGAAACCCTTCTCTTCTCGGATCTAAAGACGACGACGCAATGTGCGTAAATGTATCATTAAACCATGGCACGTACAAAACACCTCCTCGCTTTTGCTGCTGATTTTCGTGTTTTCTCAAACCCAAGAACTTATTAAATAAATAACAATGATAAGAAAAATGGTAACCATTTAAATTCTGCATTCACTTTGATAAATGTACAGCAAGCACCACTTAAGTTTAATCTAACACGTCCCGCCGCCAGAAAAAGAATTGAGCTCAACAAAAGTTTTGATGATTAACCATGTAATATTGCGATTACTCACTTAAATATCCAATTTATGGAATAACACATTACAAATAAATATTTGCAGTAATTCGGAATGTTTGTAGAAGAAATACGTTCTCATATTGATTTTATTCCGTTCCAGTCAAAACATATCTTAGAACGAGTAAAGATATGAGATATAAGAGTCGTTTAATGTTATTGGATATTTCTACGTTCAGAAAGTTTATTTTTCTGTTTTGAACATTGTTTTTCACATTCCTCTAATATTAGATAGACACTCACGAAAAAACAAATTGCAGAATAATTAATAATCATAAAAAAAGTTATTATTATATTTACTAGACGAGATATTATCAGAGTTTCACTTTTTACTGTGTTTGTTTTGCTCGATACTAATTGACACTAAAAACCATTATGTAATATTCCCGATAATAAGAATTCTTTAAATATTTCGAATGGTTAAGTGATATGCTAACCGGGACTTTAATTGCTTACATCATGAGTAAGATTTCATCAAAGTTCATAATCAAATTTGGTGAAGTTGTTTGTGAACTTGAATGTTCATCAAATTTCACCTCGGACTTGGCGAGGGATTTTGCAAGAAGACATAGTCGAAGGGTGATGCGTAGAGGTCAAGATCCAAGCGTCAAACTACAAATTCGTCTAGAAACTCGTGTGATGCTCGGTTTTATATAATATTATGATTCGATAGATTTTGCAAAGCATAATACACTCGTATGATGTACTTCATTGTCAATAACATCAGTTCGAGTGCGACGTTATCAAATTGTACCAGCAATGTAGCATATTTGCAGGGAATTTAGTTGGGAATATTCTATTTGAACTGTCATAGGAAACATAAACACCGTATATAAAACAATATCGGCGGCATTCAGTTTAATTTCATCAAACAAAAAAAAATATGATATTTTGCTATTAGGAATAGCAAATAATGTTATCGATAAATAAATAAAATTGACACATCCACGAGGAAAATCAATAAGTTCTATATTTACTTTTGACGAGAGAGGTACTATATGTATGTTTCCAAGTATCAAAACAAAGCCAAATAATAAGTGTGCATTCCAGAGTATGTTTTTTGTCATTCAGTCAGTTAGTGAAAGTAACGGATGTCCCTCTATATACATATATTTGTGATGATAGTCTGGCTACATCCGCTGTCAACATGCACATCAGACTCAGCTACAAAGAAGGCCACTCGTATTTTCCACATCACTACTGCATTCTCTCGCAACTATATTGCATTTTCAAATATGATAACTCAAACGGCCTCAAATTTATTGCACCATATCAAACTGCAATCACGATGAGACATACAATTCGAAATGTTCTCTTCTCGATATTATCAAAATTTTATTTCTAGTTGTAATAAATATTATGCTTTATAGCAGCCTCAACCTTGACAACCAACTCTTCTAAATACAAATCACAGTGACCCAAGATAAATAAATCTTCGTCCAAGTAATTATTTATTTATTTTTAATTATCAGTTGTAAACGTAATTAATCTTTGATTGTTACCATGTGAGTAATTATCGAACAATCGTTGGATATGTAGAAAATAATCAATTGAATTATGATTGACAATAAATTGGTTTTGATTTTAAAAATCACTTTTATCTAGAAATGTCAACGAAAAATTACTTGGAAACAAAGAAACTTCAAAGGGGACTTCAAAGATATCCGACGAATAAGCTAAGTTTTAAACGTTTCCAGATTTATGGCAAAGGGTTGCTCGAGGGATTCCTAAATAGCTGTTAATTTCCTAAAAAAGCGTCAGATTATTTGTAGGGACATTTTAGAAGAATTTTTCCATTTTTAGCAAAAAATTTCCTAAATAATTAACGAAAGAAGTAACTCCACGATTAATCAAATTTCTCTTGAATGTTTCATCTTCATAATAAATCAGAATATACACCCCACCATTCCTAATAAATGAACGAACTTCCAAAGCCAAATGTACCTTAACAGTACATTTCCAAGAAATATAAGAACTCGAAGAAGATAACCGCTAAAAACGAGATAAGTCTAGTTGTTTCTTCGTTAAGTATTTCATAATTAGACCATTTAAAATATGCATTGTTCCATCGGTATTCAATTTTATCTAGTCAGGAACTGAAGCATGAACATGTAAAATGTAAATTTATCAGAAATACCACAAAAAATGTTTTACAATAAAACCCGCAAAGTTAATCACTCGCTTAATCATATCGGTTTTCTACATTTCGAAGTAAAACCCGAATGCATACAAGATATGGAATATGCATAAATGATGGCAAAATACAATAGAATGTAATAATTTATATTAAAATAAATTTCACACACATATCCTGAGAACAAAATTTCATACTTATATATAGACATCGTCAGACAATGCAACAATTTAAAATTTAAAAACTCATTTTACTATGCATTGAACAACAAATAAATAATATCATTATGCAATTTGAAATATTAATAACATGAAAGTCCTTCACGGAGAAGCAACCACAGAAATGTGCATCTACAAGGAAAATAGAAATAAATTATTGTCAGATAGATGTTGTTGCAGTTGCAACATAAAATCCATAAACTTTAAAATAATTTCTATAAATAAATTTAAACGCCAAATAAAAAAGCTCTATTATTAAATAACAAACACTTTCATCACCATTTACATTTAGCCGCATTATTTTCATTCAAACAGATTAATATAAATGGACCAAAAAGGCTTTAAAAAAACGAGCACTTTTAATTGCTGATAAAATTTAATAATCGCAACATGGCTGTGTGCACCATAAAATTATGCAACACATAAGTACTATCTCCATTTTAAGATCTTCTCATAAACCGGTTTTTATTTAGTTCATACATATACCTACATATATTGTAAACATTTAAATGTATGTTCATGATCTCGTTGCGATTACGCAACGTGAATTTATGACGGCAATATAATTTACGAAAAAAAATTTTTGACTGGATCAACTACAATACCACTCCATCAACGAATAAAAAACTCGTTATCAAAATGCAGTGCAGATTATCATCGATCGAAATTTCATGGTTGAAATTGAAAACCGAATTGAATGAAAGGTTGAAAGAGTGCACTTTTAATTGCATAGCATTTAAACTATCAGTTTGTGTTGGTCTATTTTTAGAAACGATACAAATAGTAATTCTCCAGTTTTCTAGTTCATTAACATCTCGATCGAAGTTCGGTTGAAACAACAAGCAATTATTTATTATAAAATTATAAATAAATTGTTAAGCAAGAACGATTCGGAATTGAAATTTCCCTGTTTTAATGTCCAGGAAATGTAGATTTATCGAATCATCATAATTTATAATTTTTATTAGTTGCAAATTGATTGCCGTTCATTATGCATTAATATGCACTACATTATGCAGTATCAATTTTAAATAACAGTACAAATGAGCACATAAATATCGTCGTCAAGGTCGCTTTTAATATCGAAAAATAATCACAGCACTGTGCATTAAACTGTATTTTGATGTCAAGTGCATATGTAAATTAGACGTTATTATAACGACAGGTGGTACACATCGACGGAGAACTGGTTTGAAAGAAGGGCTGCTGCTGCTGTGGGGTTAAAAAAGTCACCGGCAAACATAACAGGTATAAACCCACTCGACCTTACACCTATGCATTATTATTGCACCACATACACTTACATCCACATGCACTTTCATCAGGTAATTGGCGGTCTATTTGTAACTGATTTCACTCACACGAATCAACAAATACACTGCAGATGGTCTCATCAAAATTACGATCAAATTTATAAGAATGTTTTGGAATATTTTTAAACTTCAAATCAGAATCAGATTTAGTTTATTTTTAAACTTCAGCCAGTCTTCTCGTAAGTCTTATTCTATTCGACATACATACATACTTTAGTCGGAACATGCATTTCGAGATGCAGTTTGTATTGTCAGTCAGCAGCAGAACTGCTCGCAAAATTGGTCGTTTTAAATACAGTCACAAGTTCGTTGCCTTATCTGTATTTGGACTAATGAATTCTAATCTTGCATAAACGATATCAATTCTATAAATTAACGAAGACCAACAACGCAAGACCATAATATACGAGAGATATTAAGTAAAGTGGTAAATAGAATACACGGAGGAATACACCTAGAAGCAAGTCTAGGATTAAGTAAATTATCCAACGAATTGTCCAACTTTCTCATCCTTGATTATATGTCATTTCACTTGTCATCGTAGCTGTCATCACATTTACGTCAAATTATAAATGGCATTTTGGATACGTCATTAGATTGTTTATGGTAGTCGAAGTAGGTGCCTTTTTCTCTACTGATATCATCACCTTCGAGATCACCTTTGATTATGGGTTTCAAAAAATGATCCTAATTAGCTTTGGCTTTGAAATCCCTTAATCTGCTAATACCCCAAATAAAGACTGATTTAAAAGAAAAATCATTTTGCAAGATTATCGTCTAGAATATGCATCCCTTCATTTATCCCAAACCGAGTCCCAAACCTTAGAAACCCAATTATAAATATATATTAATGAGTTTTGGGTGGCAAATCAAATAAGAAACCTCGTGCTGGTCTTTTAATCCATTACACTTCCATTCATCACTCCTTTATACGTACACCAATTGCCAAAATGCTATGTAATTGCTACGTATTGAAACGTCCGACTATATCCTTATAAGGACATACAATAACAACAATTTTAATTTACATTTTGGCGATTCTCATTACGAACATTGATAAATAGACAATAAAATAGCAATAATAATTTTACGAGGGGCAAAGTTGGATCAAAGCGGTCAAAAGTAAATCAGAATTTCCAAAAATTTCAACATTTTGAGAAACTTTTTTCTTGAAATTTTCTTTGAAATCTTTCAAAAATCCAGGAATGCCTTGGGACTTTCTCCAGATTTTCATTGTTGTGGCTAAAGTTCGTTGACCTTATTTATTAATTCCGATAAAAAACTTCCCCCTCGCATTCTTCGATATAGTAAATAAATAGTAATTGTTTACCTGTTGCCAATGATCATCCAAGGACGGTTGTGCAAGGAAATAGCCGGTATCGTGGATGTCCTGAAGTTCCCTGAAGATATCAACGCTCGGTAGTATATCCATGGTCAGGTTCACGAGTCACAGTTATGCACAAAAATACACAATAAACAACACATTCATACGACAATAGAGTAATCTTTCGGATTAAAAGCACTGACAAATTGCCTGTCTTGCTCTAACACTGTCTTTTTCATCAACGGCAAATAATCCAACTGGATCGCGTTGCCAATGCCGGCATAACCACAAAAACACCAAAACACCAGTTTGGAAATTAATTCAAAAAATTCCCTCGAACACTTTCATCACAAGAACTACAATTCCTTTTGCCGAACGGCTTCACCGAAACGCAACTCCGCTAGACGTACGTGTGTTGCTGTATCTTTAAACACAAAACAACGCAATGCGTCGTCCTAACACCGAAACAACAGTCTACCCGAATATAGAGCCATGATGCGGTTGCGGAACAGTTTCAAGAAGCTCCAGATAGTGTCTGTTTGGGCGAATTAAATTTAATTCAAGCTACAGAGAGATTTTTTGTGAAATGTCGAGAACGCGGAGAGCAAAGGAGACCATAACAGAAGGGCCTTCGCGGCACGACTGATCGGTGATCCGTCGCTTCAGCTGGCAAGAATCTGCTGGATGTGTGATTCAGCAAGCCTCCACCGCGGCGCCACTGCCATGAGAACTTCGATCGTATGCGCAAGGGGTGATGCGTTGCGTGTACAGTGGACCAGCACAACGCGTCAGCTTGTTCGCTAGCGACAAGATTTCGTTTGCCCAGTCTGAATATTTATTTCCTCTTCTTCAAAAGAAGACATAATTTATTTTAATGCATTTTTATTCTAAGCATTGGGACTCATAAATAAATAAAATGTATGATAAGGCTCAGACGTACTACTACCAACTTCAATTTTTTTTTACTGCTGTTATAAATTAAAAATTTACCTCAAAACTCATGTTTTTTTATTAGTCGTTACGTCTAAGTATACATAAATAAAATATTTATTTAAATGCAAATTCATTCGAATTATTTGTAATTGGCGCCGCTGGTTGCTACGGTTACTAATGCGCCTCTTGACAAATAATTCAATATGGCCGCTGGTTCAAAAAGTGTAAGCGTCCATTTGTGAGTATTGTGAATTTTACAGTGCAAAATTGGTTTGTTGCAACATTTTTTTGAGTGAAATCATCAATTTAATAGCGAAGGTAATAAATTTGGCAGGTTTTACTTTATTACACTATTCTTAATCTTAAATGCGCTCATACTGCAGTTGCAGTACTGTGAGTAATGTTTACCATTAATAATAGTTATGTTATGTATTGTTTTGAGTTACTTATTGTATTGAGATAAAAAAGCAAACATGATGTCAGAGGAAATTTATTTGGTTTATATAAACCGTCGAAACAATCAGTTTCAATGCATGATGCATTTAATTGGTACTAAAATTTTATCGCGGCTTTGTTTATTTTGTGAATTCTTATCAAAAAGTGTGGAAAACCCAAACTCATTCAATATGAAAATATGTTCTAGTATTCGTATTGTTTAATGCCAAATGTTATAGATTAGATTGATTCAAGTTAACGTTAATTAGTTTGAACAATTAGTCGAACAAATAGATTTATCAGGTCTACAAATTTTTACACTAAATTAATACTATTTTGTACTGAGAGAAACCATTCTTCCGAAACGCATAAAAGTACCTTTTCACATACTAGCAATTACCTAATGTTATTTTACTATTAGCGAGACGAGAAACATAGACGATTTTTTTCAATTTTTTGTACAATGTTTGCTTTGTTATAATTAGTAAATGTCATAATTTAAAAAACAGTTTTCAAATGCATTTGTAAAATATTCCTCGTCAGTGCATCCAGTTCGCCACACAAAGAAGCACTTGTACTCCTTGAAACATTATCTAACTATGAGTGCTATCTACTATTCTTGGAAATCACGTTTTCTAATTAATGAGAAAACATATACATGAATGAACTAGGTAACTCTCCTTTTTGTAAAAAGGAGGTTTTTTTAAGGGTCTTTTTGGCCATTTAAGCTGGTTTCTATAAAAAAAAATGTTTAGTGGTGAATTTTGGAACTAAACTTATTAATATACCAATTTGGAATAAATACCAATCCAAACTTAACACAACCTGGCACCCGCATAGCTCAATACGAAGACAGTAATATTATATTAAGTGGATTTATATTGAAGATATGTATTTAAATAATAAAACATTTAAATATTTAATTCCTCAATAAAATTATTAATTGCTTAATACTAGCTTTCATCGATTCTTGAATCCTGTATCGTGAAGCCGAATAAAAAGAATATATTTTCAGGATTAAATGATGTCATAATAAGGATTAGGGAAAGATGATTACAAATTACAAATAGAACTACAAAGGGGAAAACATTCGGATCCAAGCTTACGATAATTAATTGGAAATTTATGATTTGAACGAAATTTATTAGAAAATTTAAATCAAATTGGACTTCTGTTGAAAAGTGAAATATGTAATTTTTTTTGAAAACTAATTCAAGAGTAATTTTTCAACATAATTCTAAAAAAGTGCAAGTCCGTACTATATATCCTTAACAAATATGGTGTAGCCTTATTTATAACTAAGAGTAGACAGTGAAATAAACGAGCGCAATCAATCAGGCTTTGCGTTTTGATATAAGTTGCCTCCCTACATTTTGGCGCATCTTTTAAGTCACCCCTGCAAAACGTGCGATTTTTCTCTCTCTTATTTATCATCTATATTGGCTAGCAATTTATAATGCCGCTTTTAAAAATCTTCAAGCAATTAAGCCCTTTTCTCTCCCTTTCTTTCGTTTCTTTCAAAACGTTTTACCCTCAAACGCGCATTTATTCCATTTCTGTGTGTGTATGTGCACTTATTAAGCCAACATTTTCGTTTTTCCTCTTTTTTTGGTCCGTGATGCTGATTTTGTTTGTCCAATTTACGCTTCGCCTAGTTGTTTATTCACTAGATAGCACGCTAAAGAATTTCGTGTTTATTTTATAAATAAATCATGTAAATGTCAATCGTTTTTATTCTGAATTATTTATATGCAATTTAAAGGTTTGTATTTAAATTTTGTTGAGCATTTCAAAGATTCGAAAATTTCGCAGCGGAACGAGTAGAATTTCGATAATCCGCGAGAAAATTCGAAATTCCTGCAACATTTTGCACTTTCTGTTAAAAAATGTCGATTCAAATTAAACAAAATTATTTCGAAAACATATTTATTTTGTTTAAAAGCTGGATCGGAGAACGGATGAGCTTTCGTCTTCAAAAGCACAATTTCGTGCGGATTTGATTTGTTTTACCTTTCGAAAGTGCAATAAGCATGAATATGTCTATCAAATGTATGAAGAAAACGCGTTTTTAATAAAACAATATAAAAGAAGAGAGTGCAACTATTCGGATATAAAATTACGAAATTCTAAACCTTTGCAGAAATTTTTTCAACTCTATTTTAAATTTCAATATAATTCTAGAATTCAACTCTAGCGTGTTTTACATGAAAAGGTAATATAGAAATTCCTGGATGTATCAAATTTCTTACAATGACGTCATGCGGGACATACACACAGTACAGCTCTTGAGATATATTAACATTCATCACTAGAGCTTCCCTAGTACATGTACATACAGGAAGAGGAGACAACTTCTCGTCTGTCTAAACTCGAAACTACATAAATGTATTTGAAAGGAGTGTTTAATGTTCACACCGTCATTCACGACAACAATCACCAGCAAACATAATTCAATTGCATGATGGATGATGGATTCCACTTTAATCTATTATTTGAATTGTTTCACTGAACTGTGAATTATTGGAAAATATTTATTTTTATTTAAATTTCTCTCGTGAATGCAACATGAAATTTCTTATCAAAATTATAATTTAAATTTCGCGTAATACTTACTTGAACTATTTTTAAACAGATTAATTGATCTGAAGGGCGTGCATGTAACACGCAATATATTTTTTACTTACATGAAGAAATTTCAAAATGTGATACTGGTTTTAAATTAATAATTACTACTATATGGCATTGTTTAAACATTTTTTAAATGCGACTTAAATATGCTCAGTAAAATTAATTAATTACTTTTCAATGTTAGAAAGATAATTAATTACTCATGTGAATTGATGTTCCACTTCATGGTATTAATAATCCTTGCAACAGGAAAATTAATTGTATTTGGCAGGTCATGTAATTCACAACCTTTATCTGTCGGCCTGTCCGTCTATTGGTCATACTTTATTAAAAAGTAGTAAAATGTCTGATTTGAAGCTAATGAATTATTAAAAAAAAATCAAAGTAAACAGTAATTATTTAAACAAGTTTTTTGTGGTTATTAATAACTAATTAATATTTTTTTCGAAATTAGCAACCGATGGAATATTTGTAGAGTTTCCTAAAACTCCAATTAATAACTAATGTATACTCTATTAATTAATATTAATTAAATTAGACCTACATGCCAACATCTATATATTTAAATTTAATTTAATTTTAAACACAACTACAATTACAGAAACATCAAAGTTAAAGTTTCAGTAACATTGTGTTTCTCCCATGGCTAGAATTACAATGTGGTCAACCCTAAGCAAAGGCTTATTGATTAGCAAAACAATAAATCTTACCCAAGAAATTAGCTTGTGGCTCATATTCACCACACACTAGATTCCACACCGAAATATCAGCCAAACAAAAAGTCATCATCAAAATCATCCTTCACATTTCTCATTTTTTTGTTTGTCCTGCTCAAGCATGTCGTCGTCTGAAGACGATTATCCAATCGCGAAAAAGCCTGCAACAGTCGGAATTGATTTAGGAACAACTTATTGTTGTGTAGCGGTTTTCCAAGATGACGAAGTCATCATAATTCCCGATGAGGAAGGTAATCGCACCACGCCAAGTTACATAGCTTTCACCGATACGCAACGGCTGTTTGGCGAGAATGCCAAAAGCCAAATGGGTATGAATCCTGCCAACACCGTTTACGGTAAGAAAATCGAAACTAAATCCAACAAACAGCTAATCGACGAAAATTAGATGCAAAGCGACTAATTGGCCGAAAATTTGCGGATCCTTCGGTGCAGCAAGACATCAAACATTGGCCGTTCAAGGTGATTGATGATCGTGGTCGGCCCAAAATCAGCGTCCAGTACAAGAAGGACACCATCAGTTTTTTCCCTGAAGAGATTTGCTCGATGATTTTGGGAAGAATGAAGGATATTGCCGAGTCGTTTTTGGACACGAACGTCACCCATGCCGTCATCACCGTTCCGGCTTATTTCAATGACTCGCAAAGACAAGCGACCAAGGATGCTGGCAGGATTGCAGGACTCGATGTACAACGCATCATTAACGAGCCAACTGCTGCCGCGCTCGCTTATGGACTGCACAACAAGGGGAGTGAATTTTTAATTTCTCAAAGTGCTAAAATTTAAATTTATTATACAATTATAGATGGAGATCAAAGAGCGGCATGTTTTAATTTACGACATGGGCGGTGGTACATTTGATGTATCAATTTTGCTAATTGACGATGGCGTATTCCAAGTAAAGTCAGCCGCAGGCAACACGCATTTAGGTGGCGAAGATATCGATTTGCGTTTGCTGGAGCATTTCGTTACGATATTTCGAAAGAAGTCGAAAATTGATATACGGAGAAATATACGTGCAATGCGTCGTCTGCAAACTGCCTGCGAACGTGCCAAAAGAACTCTATCATCGGCTAATCAAGCATCGATTGAAATTGATTCACTTGCTAAGGGGAAGGATTTTCTTACGTCCATTACACGCTCCACCTTTGATAAACTCATCGATGATATTTTGACCGCCACTTTGGTTTTGGTGGTGAAGGCGTTGAAGGAGGCTAAAATTGAGAAAAGACAAGTAAGATATTTAAAAAAGAATAAATTCAGTAGAAGCCACAAAAAGTGTTTTGTAAAATTTTCGCTCTCTAAGTGTGGAAAAGGCATAATTAAGTTATCGGATTGAAGTTTGGCAAGTCAAGTCACGAATCTTATGATGTTTCAGATTGACGATGTAGTGCTGGTAGGAGGATCGACTAGAATACCCAAGATTCAGACGCTCCTACAAAAGATGTTCGAAGGCAAAGACTTGAATAAGTCTATTAATCCAGATGAAGCTGTGGCGTATGGAGCGGCCGTCCAAGCTGCTATTCTGGCTCGAAATAATTCAAAAATGGTTCGTGACCTGCTCTTGCTGGACGTGGTCCCTTTGTCCCTCGGTCTTGAGACAGCCGGCGGCATTATGACGGTGCTTATCAATAGAAACTCCACCATCCCCATCGAGGTTACACAAGTGAATATTACGGCCATTTATTTGGCTTCCAAAATTGCTAGAATATTTTCTGTGCAGATTTTTTCGACGCATATCGATTTCCAACCAGGAGTGGAGATCCAAGTGTTCGAGGGTGAACGGTTGACAACTTGCTGTAACAATTTGCTGGGGAAATTCGATCTTGTTGGGTTTCCTCCTGCTTCGAGAGGTGTGCCACAAGTAAGCCTATGCATTAAATGCCGTGTAATTCAACACTAGCAAAACCGTTTAATTATGGACGGAAAATTATTGTTTGTGCAGATTGTGGTGAAATTTGAAATCGACGCAGATGGCATACTGACCGTTACCGCGTCGGAGAATTCGAGTGGAAAGAAAAATAACATTACAATAAATAACGATAAGGGAAGACTAACGAAGGAACAGATTGAGAGAATGGTCGCTGAAGCCGAAAAATATAAAGAAGAGGATCAACAAATGAGAGCAGCCGTTGTTGCTAAGAATGATTTAGAGACCTATGTGTACCAAGTCAAGAATTTCGTAAGGATTTCGCTTGCTTTTTCCCTTTTCTATATATATTTGTTATAAATGGACGCTAATTTAAGAGCACTTTTAATTATGCGACAAATGAGTCATGGAAATATGGGGTTTTTGCATTTTTGAATTGGGCAAAATTATTTTCTTGTGACAATGTTTTATTGGCGAATATTAATTATGAAACTCATTTTTTATTTAGCAATTCACTTTGCTTTGCAATATGCAACTGATTTGTTTTTTGGATTTGGTTCGGATATTTATAGCTACTATTAAAGAGGATTATGTGATGGAAAATGCTGCGCTATTGATTAATCCTATTTTAATATGAATATGAATAGAATATGAACTATCAAGCAATTTTAATTTACTGAAATAATTATATTTTTAATTTGATTTATTTTTATATATTGCTCCAACTTAAATTAAATTATTTATCCAACTTAAATTAATCTAACTTAAACTGACCTATCCAATTATATTTGTCGTGGATTGTTCATTAAATGATTGATGGAACTATTTTCATTACTCACCCTAAAGAATAAGGATTATTTGGTTTTGGTATTTAATTAAATGCTCCTAAAATTAATATAGATTTATAAGCAAATATGAGAATATTTAATGCGATTCACTATTCAATATAATAAATATCTCATAAAACCCTTCACAGTAGGCAATTTTAATTTGAGTATGCAAAAAGTTAATATCGCAAATTTTCCAAAAATATTTTTCGGAATGATTTAATTACTTTAATTTTAGAAAATACAGTGGGTTCCAATACTAGACTTCTAATTCTATATTTAGAACCAGTTTTATTGACAGGAAATTTTTCAACGAGGAATTAATCATCAACTGCAAAAATAAACATTTTCTCTGAATTGAATGTGTTTGTTGTGCTTTCGTTGAACTATTAGAATACTCCAACTTTGTTAATTTGTTTACTGCATAATAATTATTGTAATTATTACGTATTATTCATCATTATTCATAAATTTAATTTAAAATAAATATTAAAATTACCATAATATTTTAATTACGTAATTTTTAGACGAGAAATGCGATAGATTGTTCCAAAATATCAGAAGATGAGAAAGAACTAATGGAATATGTATATCACGAGGCAACCGAATGGTTAGCAAATAATAATGGAAAGACTGCAAGTGAATATCAACAAAAGCAATGTGAAGTGGAAAACGAGTGTAAGATTATAATTGATCGAATTTATGGCCCTTATGCAATGTCATTTTCAAGATAGTTAGTACTAACTTTTTTAATAATTAAACAAAAAATTTTGGTATTAAACATTTATCATTATCAATAAACCTTTTGTTAAAAATCATAAATATAATGAAATAAATTAAACAGTAATAATACCTACAAATGCATTTTATTTTACATTCTGTTCAAATTTTATTTACGCCTTTATATTTTTTATTTTGAAAATATAGAGTTTTAATGAAATTATCAATAGTAAGTAAGACTATTTAACAGTACCTTATCAAGATCAATCAATTTTTCTTTTAACAATTAATTACAATTAATTACAAACAATTAATAACTTGAAAACTATAAATCCAATCCAAAATCTGATTCCATTTTTGGATTCTACGTATTTTTCTACATAAGTGTACCAAATTTCATTAAAATCCATCAAACTTTGAATTTGCGGGGGTGTAGGAAGGTCACAGAGGTGTATGGAATGTTCAGACGCGTGATGCACGCGTGGCTGCACATGCACAACGCACATGTGTCATCTGCACTAAAGAATTTGCTGACGCGCATTCCAATGCAACGATTAACGAAAGTGCACGCCCACTTTCGTAAAAGTTCAATGACCTACTTGCACATTATTATACGTCATTCTAGGGAATTTTGTTCATAAATGCTAAACCTGGCAACCTTCCGTGCGCCTGCGCGGTCAACAGTACAAGGCAAATTTCAACTGTGAACTGTCATAAAATTTAGTGAAAAGTGATAAAGTGTGAATAAAACATTTAGGGGTAGTTTACTTAGCCCCCCAATGAAGGAAAACATCTCTACGATGGATCAGTATGAAGCAAAATTGATAGTATGTGAAGCGCAAACTAGAACCGGCCCGAAACGCGACGATGGAATTTAAGGTTAGAATCACGAATACTTGAATTTCAATATATCTCAACAATTAGTGTAGGAAGTTGTACTTGCGATTTGCAAATAAGCTACCTACTCCCAATAAAAGTAAACTCAATCTTTATTTTCAAAGCACTAGCTCTAAAATACCAAACATCCCCCATCGAGCCCCCCGCACGAATCGCGATTCAGTTAATAATATCAAAAACTAGCCAAGCGAAGGCAAAAATGAATTCCATGCCCTTTTCGGCATCTGTCTACCAAATTTCTTCAAAATATTCCATTGCAGTACTATAAGAAAATTTTTCAATTTTGTACTTGTTGTGTATGAATGAAACCCATGTGTAAAATCACTACAATACGCTAATTAAACAAATCCGCGTATGTAATTTATTTTTTAAGATAAAAGTGTAATGTGGGTTATCTACTTTGTAAAGCGCCCCTCTTAAGCTAATCTTATTTAGTAACTTATGATTCAGTAATGTTGGATAATCTGTACAGCTTGTCAAAACAAGATTAACCTAACTTTTTTGAAAGATGAATGATTCTTTGGTATGATATTTAACATTTAAATAATCAATTAAGACTAAACGATTTTATAATACAGATCAAGGAATTTTTAAAATTAGGTGCCTCTCAAAAGAATGCAATTATTGCGGCCCAAATCTACATGGAACTTTGCGAAAGTAAAAATATACAAACAAACTTGAAATCGTTTTTACTTAAATGTTTGTTTCAGTTAAAAGGTATTGGGATGTGGAATATAAATACGATGATACTTTGCAACAAATCTACCTAACAGCGAAAAAGAAGAAGAAAGATATAAATAGCAGCTGCTTTATTCCTTTGCCCGCAACTGATAACTTTAGCTTCGCAAAGCTGCAACAATTTGTCCAAGTCGCGAAACAAGCAAATTTAGAAAGGTATAAAATTTAATTCTATTATTATCAACAATTAACGATTGTTTTTAAGTGTTTTCGTGATACTAGTGAGTGCCGATATGACGAGCGTGTATTACGAAATCGCTGACGGTTTGGTGGAGCCCACTACAAGTACTGCCAAACATTTGCGAGAAAATAAGCAAGCCAAATTGGATTCGGATTTGACGAGGAATCGAGAGAGTCTGGAACATGCCGCATTAACCAATACTCCGATAACAATAGTAAGTGACAAAAATAAAACGCAACCAAAGTAATCTTATCGATAGCTGATTTATTTTGTAACATTGTAAATAATTAGTTAAAGTAAAAGGATATAAATAAAAACTGATTTAGCCAGAGTCAGTTTAATCGTATTAAAATCTATAATTTATATAATGTTAAAGCATCCAAAAATATTCAATAGTTATTATTAATACATTTTTAAAAGGGGTTAGTTAGTTGTAAATGTAAATATGTACAAAACGCATTACATCGCGCTTCTTATTAAATACAGGCACTTCCATAACAGCATTATTTTTTTGATACTCAAATTGTTCATTAAAAACATTCACATCCATCAAATTCACGGAAGCGAGAAAAACATTTCTTACGAACATTAAATTATATAAATTTTTCGAAATTGATTTCACTGAAAACAAGCATAAATACAGTTCTTCTAATTAATTTTATAGAAAACGAAAAAACGTTCCCTCTTATCATCGATCGCGCAGTCTTTCCGTTCTGTGATATACTTTAGTTTAGAATATTTATAATTAATGGAAGAGCATGTAGCGTAAAATACTTATAAATGTCTTATCTTAAATTGATATACAATGCGTTTCATTTCGAAATGCTAAACTTTTTCAACAAAAATCCCCCTGCACGCGTCGCGCTAAAGGTTCAATAAAATTTATACAAATCAAATTACTTAAACAGAAAATGAACGTGTCGCAAAAAAAAAACTTTCAAAATATTTCTACACTAACAAATAAATTAAATAGTCAAACAAAAAGTTCTATTTTAAATTCAATATAACGTATAACATAAATTGAAGTAGAAATATATTTATAATATATATAAAGATGATTATAATTAATTTTTTAATAACAATAATATGTTAATGATTATTCAAATTACGTATAGCAAAATTGTGGGTGTTTCAAGAGATCTTATATATTTTTCAAACCGTAAATCATTTCACCTGTGTCAATATTCAAACGTAAAATTGTATATTTTGTTTTTGTCGGAAATAAAACTTAAAAATTATTGTCAGCACCAATCAGCCATGTAAGTAAAATCTCGGAACAAATGCTGGTCTTGATTGGTCAATGGTCGTGGCTCTTTAGGCGGTGTCAATTGTGGCATTTCGGATGTGAACTCTTCGTCAAAATTGCTCACATCTTCCATCGATTGCTAAACCAACAAACAATTTAAAACTAATTCCAAAATAATAATTGTATTACTTACCACAGTTGGTACAAATGGCGGTGGCACTCTTCTATTGAGTAATTCTTCCCATTGAATGTTTCGGAAGAAAGCCTGTTTCTTAACATCTTCAGCATCCCGTTCACTTGAACCCAATCGTCTGTCCGGACTTTTTCGCAACAACTAAAACAAATCAATTATATTTATTGTTCTTAATATTGGTTTCAAAGAACTTACCCTCCTCATAATCGCTATCGACTCCAACGACAGGAACCTAGGATACCGAACTTCATCATTCACAATCGAATCAAACACTTCTTCTTCATCATCTCCGGGGAAAGGCGACTAAAAACCAAAACAGTTAAACCCACTCAAAATATACAAAACCCTAACTTACTTCACCAACCAACATCTCGAAAATCAGCACCCCAAGTCCCCACCAATCCACCGCTCTAGTATACGAAGTCTCAGTCAAAACTTCCGGCGCTAAAAATTCCGGCGTACCACAAAAAGTACCAGTCCGATCACCGAATCCCATTCCTTCCTTACACAGTCCGAAATCGGCTATTTTAACGTAACCTTCCGTATCCAGCAGCAGATTGTCCAACTTCAAATCGCGGTAAATAATTTTATTCTCGTGCAGATACTGCAATCCCAAAACCACGCAAGCAGCATAAAATACAGCACGTTGTTCGCTGAACACATCAGCATGAATATGCATCATCAAATCGCCACCAGCCGCATATTCCATCACGAAACAAACATGCGCTTCGGTTTGAAAGCACGCGAATAGGTTCACCAAGAACGGATGTCGAATCGAATTCGCCACTTCGAAAATACGCTTCTCAGAAAGCAGCGATTCGACTTCATCCCTTGCAATTATATCGCCTTTCTTCAGTGCTTTAATCGCAAAGTATTCGTTGGTGTTGCGATATTGTGATAGGATTACTTTGCCAAAGTGACCACGGCCCAAAACGCTGATTAGTTTGAAATGCTCGATGCCCATTCCGGTGTGTTGCGATTGGCGTTTTGATTCGTAGGCGCTGTCGCGGTAAACCACTTCTCTTCCGCGGCGAGGAACTTCATTAAACGGCGGCTAAAATTAATTTAAAAATAGCAAAACATATTTTGGAAAATGTAAACGTGTGGTAAAATAGATAGAAGGTGTTAATAATAAATCGAATGGTACGAGAAAGGGTTAACTAAAGAAGTGTTGAAAATAATAAAATAATAATGAGCATGCAGTACTATTCTAGAAACGTTCTAAATCATAAATGCGCATGCAAAATAATAACGTAATGATTAGAACCACAAGTACAAGTACCTCATCATCTGGAAACTCAACAAGAGGTTGAGGACTAGGTGGTTCAAGAGGTAATGCAGGTGTTGAAGGTACTGAAGGAATCAGAAGAGGTCCCGGCCGAGACATCTCCTGTTCCTCCAGAAAGTCAAACTCCTTAAGTGCCGCTACGCTCTGAAAATGTTAAACATGTGCAACTAAGTACCATCAGAACAACAAGTACCGTTCGCCCGCAATCGTACGAAATAACTACCCAAAATGCGACTTACCTCGGGATCAAGTCGTGGTGGTACTGGTGGCGGTGTAATAGGCATGCGTTTCTTCGCAATCGGTGGTGGAGCCGTTGGAATCGGCGGTGGAATCAGCGAAATACCGAGCGGTCTTTGACCACCGAGGCCATCAAGTTGAGGATCGGGCGTTTCGCCTGGCGTTTCCGGCTTATCTTCCGCTACCAAATCGCCATTAATGGAAGTAAGATTTGGTCGGTTTGGCATTCGCGATGATTGTTTCATCCATCTACCCCATGTTACGATGTTAATGTTCATCTGTTTGGCACGTGGCAGACCTTGCTTAAATATTCGCTTTTGCCGTTGCAATTTTGGCCGCTTTGATATCATCGGGTTCAAGAACTTGATCTACACATAAATAAACAACATTATCGAGAATCCACCTTTAAACTCGCAATGCTAACCTCCGCAAACAAAAGACCTTGCGGTTCTAAATGCAGCGCCATACCGTGACGCTCATCGTCAATAAACTCCTCCAGCTTCAGAAACTTAACGCCACAAAGTGACCGCCAGTCTTTCCAATAAACTCCAATTTCCAGTTCTCTCGATTTGTCGAGCTCCATCGAAAATCTTTGGTCCCAAGCTTGTTGCGAGCATGGTCTCCAACTTGTTTGAGCAACAGTCGTATTGTCCAGTTTCAACACCGCCATAATTTCATCACTCACCTCCTCTTTAATACTATAACTCTTCGACGAACTGCGACCAGTCACACCTTTTTTAAAAAACCGCAAATCCATCGGACTGGAACCGCCGCCTTCGGACTCCTTTTTCGGTCTGCCTGGAATCTCCTCCAATAAATCCTGGCACCCCATTAGGCGTACTTCAAGAGTACCAGTAACCGCTGCGCATCGATTGAAAGTGGAAGATAAAGCGTGAGTACGATTGTGATCTGGTTGCTCTCGGAACGGTTGCAGATTGATATAATGCACGGAGGTCGGACTAAAGGTTTGAGCGTGGGCTAGTTCTTCTTTGAGCTGTATTTGAATCGGGCTGCCTTCAGGGAGTTCGGATATTCTCATTTCGAGAGACTTGCGGAGCAGATCCAACTTCATGCTGCTGGCGCGCAAACTTTCTTGTGCCTAAATACGATTAAAAATTATTTTGGAAAATGGGAAGGAATTTTGACGAGCAAATTTATTGGGAAAAAGTTTTCCGAAGATTTCTAAAGAATTCCCAAGAAGTTCCCAATAAATTTACCTTTTGATCTTTAAAAATTGAATCCAACTATTGCATACCTAAACGCATTTCCGTTTGCGATAACTCGCGTGTTGTATTTAAGTAATATGAAAATAAACAAAATGTATGCAAACTAAACAAAAATTCAATCGTAAATTTTAATCTAAAAGTCTGTATAAACAGGTTTATTTGAAAGTGCTCGCTTCCTACGCTCTTCATCCTCGACTGAATCCTTAACGAATTGCTTCCAATTTATAATTTGCGTAGGCGAATCGCCAACTGATCTAGTTCTAGTACGATAACCCATATTTTCGTAATGCCGTTTACAATGATCGCACAAGCAATCTGGATTTTTCGCTGGTCCGATATGATGACCCGGTTTGCGAACCACATTCAACACTGTGCCGAATTTTTTCGCAATAGATCGAGGCTCTGTATAAATACCTGGCACTATCGTAAAAGGAGCGCGCAAACTTGGATCTAAACTCAGCCGTTGACGTAAAGAAATTACACTTGGCGACCGACTCGATGAAGAATCACTGAAACTCTCTTTATTCACTGACGCAACATTTTCAGTTTTCGTCACCACAATTGTCGGTTCGCGCTTTTTCTCCTCAATTTTCGATCCGTCCGATTGCACAAACGTCCAGCCTTGCTCCGACCCGTCACTACCATCCGAATCACTATTTTTCGCGCCACTAAGCTTCTCCTTAATATACTCCTGCATCTTCTTCTGTTGCAACATCAACTTCCGTTCATGTTGCGGCGACTTCCAAGGCTGCTGTTTCGTCCGCCACATTTCTTCCATTCGTTTAATTCGTAAGCGATCCTCGGAATTCGCGTATTCGAAGCTATCGCTCGTTTGCAAGCTCTTACTGCTCGAGTCCAATACGAGATGCTTGTTTTCGATTTCGGGGGTTTCATCGATGCTCGAGTTCTTGTACAGTTTTTGGGGCACGAAATCGAAGCTTTCCGTTTGCGGGATGCTGGATATGCTGGAAATCGTGTCTTTCCATGAAGTGTTCGCAATGGAATCGTAATCGTCTGGAACGGTACAGCTGGACATTGAGTAATTCGTCCAAGGGACACTACTTGCTAAACTTGAGGAAAAATCGCGGATCGTCGAATAGGAACTTAATTTTGACGGGTAGGATGAACTTGCTCCATCGTCTAACTCATCGGAATCTTCTTTTTCTAGTGAAGTATTATTATTGGTCAAACTTAAAGACTTTTGTATAGTAATTGGTAAGTCTTCGCCTTCCGCTCGCTTGTGTGTAATCCGGACTTTCTCCGATTCGAAAACCGTTTGCGGGGTTGAAGCGGTTCGATTTTCAGATGATGATGAAGAATCGGAATCCGAATCCATTTCGGTCCCCGTGCAATAAACGTCGATGTGAACTGTACGCGGTTTTTTCGAACCATCGCTCGATTTCGAATCGCTAGAAATTTTTTCGTGTGGCTTTTTAGGCGGGTCTAACAACGTATTCGGTTTGATTTGCTTTCTTAGTTTTGGGGAACGTGTTAAACGTCTTGGCTACAAAAATAATTCGGTTGAAAGAAATGTAATTGATAGCTTTGATGGAGAGGATTTTAATGCTTAAGTAGCAATTATTCTGCTGGTATGTAATGAATTTAGTTTTGGCACAAAATCATTTATCCAATTAAAATTGACATTAAATTATAAAACTCGTTCGATACGCTTATGTAAAGGCTAACAGCAAACTTGGCCATAACCATGATTGATACTTGTAAATAATAACAGCCATTTAGATCAAAATCTAAAAAACATTGCCTTGCACTATAATAATGTCATAATAATGGAGTTATTATTTCATTCAATTAAAATTCCATAGTTTTCGTATTTTACGTCTATAATAAAGATATTATAGCACCAAAAGAAGTCTTTTTCTACTTCGATTAAATAATACCGCGTTTTCTGATATAAAATGCTATTCATTACTCACGGGCGTTGAGTAATATTCCATTACTCAACTATTTTTAATTCTATACAAAAAAATCCTCCCAATCAAAACATTTTCAACTCCAAACTTACAATCGCACTATCAAGACTATCCGGCGTATAAGTTGACGGCGACTGCGACCGCTGATGAATCGGCTCCGTCCTCCTCCTCGAACCGTACTTCTTCCGATTCAACGCCTCATTCGACCCTTTATTAAAATTCAACGCACCCATCTTCAAAAACGGAGACGTGCACTTATCAATCATCTCGAAAGTCTGCACCGAAGCATCCTTCTTCTTATTCGAATCCACCGCATGAAACGTACTCGCCCTCGATGGCCGTTTCGTACTCGTACCACTGGTCGGACAATCCTCGCAAATCTCAGGGACTGGCGAAATGCGACTAGCCAATTCGTCCCCATAGTGCAGATGATGGCACCACGGATCACCGCAACCGTAATAGTTGTCGTTCCGCTCGCATCGCATTGTCGGAGTTTGGCAACGCAAGCTTTGCGTCCTTCCGCATTGACTCGACGACTCACTCACAGTTTCATCCGATCGATTTTGCTCGGACACCAGCACAATGTTGCAGGTACTTCTGCATTTGCGATTGCAGGGTTGAATAACCCGTCGTGGTAAACTGCCACTCGCTAGTGAATTCGGCGACAGCAAATCGCTACCATAGCCCGAGTCGTTGACGCCCAAACGGTTTCGTGTTGGCGGCGTTGATGTGAAACAAAGGTTGCCTTTTTGGAAAGTGGGTTTCGTCTGGTTCTCTTGCGATGTCCACGAGTACGTCATGCGAACATTATTGTCGCCATGCTCGGTGTGGGTTTGGGGTTGATTGTCCGGGTCGTTTACACCGGGATGCGAAATCGTAAACTCCGCATGCACCGACCAGTGCTGGTTCTGGGCGTCCGATTGTCCACCAAACATTTTAGCATTGCATCACTCTTCGAGCAACAGGCCGCACTGATTTATTTTTAGCCTTCGCTTCTGACACACTTTGTACAATTCACCTGTTTTGCAGCGAAATTGTCGATTTATTGATGTGGCATTTAAACGGCCAATTGTAAACAAACATTCGGTTTTATTTTTGGCACACATGAAAGTTAGATTCGATTTTGATCTTTTGCACAACACTTTGGTCGGGGGATCGGGATCGTTCAAACAACAGCGATCATGTCGCCGGTATGCAAAAGCATAAACTGAAGTGAACTATTAAAGCTGCGACTTGGCAAGCGATGCCGAAACTATTTCTATCATTTGAAGATCTAGAATAGAAGTCGCCTGCATTTGATCAGACACTAGTCCGTGTAGTATTTTTTTATTCGAGCAAAATTTTATCGGCGACACTCTATTGATTGATCTTAGTAATTTAATTAAAATTTAAAAATTGGAGATGTGCCAGACTTCTGGTGCCAACACCATTTACAACGTTGTAACGCTTTATAAGAAAAATACCTTAGACAGTCTGTCTTAAGTTTAACGAGTTTATTTTGCGTTAATAAAACTACTAAACCGTAAAATAAAATATTGTTTTATGTTTAAAAATAAACCACGCTTCAAGTTTACGCGCAGTAAAATCTCTCACACATTCAAAATATTCCTCCGACGAAATATTAGTTGGATCCAATTTCAAACCTGTTTAAATAATGCGGTATACTCACTTCGCTTAAAGCCTTCTTATCACTTTTGTCTTTACTTCCATTTTGTAGCAGTTTTATCACATTTTTTGCTCCTTCCACAACAGCCGCCTCAACACGCAATCGGTGTTTCAAGTCTTCTATTCGATCGTCCAAAGGTGGTTCGAGTTCTCCATGCGAAAGGTCTCCATTACCACTCAAGTCATGCATCGAGCCACGCTGCTTTGAATCGATATCGTGTTTCATCTGCAAAACGTAAAATATAATCAATACGATGTCGCGAAAGTAAACAAATCGTTTCGCATTACTTTTGTAATTTTCATTCTAAGATATTCTATTTTCTTCTTCGAGTCCTGGAACATTTGTTGCGCTTCCAGTAGAAGTTTCTTATCTGTGATGCTATGAATCATGTTTTCCGCTCCTTGTTTCACTTTCAGTTCAATGTTGAGTTGCTTTTCCAAATTTTCGATACGATTGTGTTGCGCTGAATTCATTTTATCGTTATTGTGTGCCTCCAGTGGCGATGAATGCAAAGTGTCTGAAAACAAAAAGCCACAACGCAAATGTTAATAACGCTCTCTAAGCGCTTTTTCGAAGCGAAAAAAACTAGAGCGGTAATTTAAAAATTATGGTAATTGATTATTACGGCCTATTTAAATTTGCTTTAATTAAATTTTAACGCATTATGCATAAAATGAGTTATTAATGAATTTGAATGTACAAATTAATCATTAGTTTATTTAAATTTGCGCGCATACACTTGACGTTGACACTGAAATATTAAAGTTCTTTAATAATTAATATATAATTATTCAATTTAAATTACACAGTTACGGTACTAAAGTACTTAAAAAATATTACGAAAACAATCAATTAATATTAATCGCGTTACACAATTATACCATATAGAGAATGAATTATTGGATCATTTAATTGCGATTCATTTTAAATTTAAAGCACCCACAAATGATCATTAAAAAAAAGTTCAAAAATTGCTTAATAAATCTATTAAAGTCTATAATTAATGCTAAGTAGAGCAGTACTTAAATCATTTAATAATTGATTATTTTCCATTATTGATTGCAAATCAAATGACTGGAACAAATGGATTTACTTAAGTTTTAATTATGCAAACTAATCGCTGCAGTTTATAATATACAGATCGACAAGTGAGAAGCGTTGCATAGACAATTCAGTGCGTGTGACAGAGAGAACATGCTTTTTACTGTAGTTAGAAAGAGACGGCACTCTTACCCCCCCACCAACTGTAGCGCGTCTTTAGCCCGCGCTGAGATGTCTATGCAACGCTTCGCACCTGTCGGCCTGTATATAATTAATTATAATGCATTTCTACGAAGATCATTTCATTTAATTTTTTCAAAGTTATCTAACAAAACAAAATGATTGTTTAAAAAATAATTGCATCGTTCGTGATTAGTTAAACTCGTGCTGGGAACTAATTCTTGAACACATGTATGCATGTGAATTACGATCAACTTTGTGAATAATAAATGATTAGAAAAATTTTACTTTTTCCTCACACACATTCACACAATAAGAATGAAATTGTTAAGAAACGCAAATAATAAAAACACACTCGATTGTGATAGTAATGAGAACCCATTGAAAACAAACGGTTCTTCTTGCGAAGCAAATTTCTCTTCCATTTCAATTTTTTTGTGCAAACTAGATCTGAATATATTGCATAATCGAGGAAAATTGAGCGAAAATCGAACCGCACCTCCGATCGAATGCATTTCAAGTTCAGTGCTCTTGAATTGTTTGGAATTTTTTGCTCGGAACCATTTACATAATTCAAATTGGAAAATTAATCACTGCATAATTAAAACCACAACGAAATAATTATTTAAACAGTTATCAGTATTAAATTGTTAAGTGACGGTAATGAGAAAATATTTATGAAATTGTGCTTCGAAAATGCGATGACATGAATTCGCTAAAGCAACCAACTTGATGATGAGCCAGAAGGAACCGTTAAGTGGATGGTTTTAGGAATTCCACACAACTTCGTGACCTTCGCGAGAAATTCTCCGCGATATTTTATAACGTAACGTTACAATATTTTCTCGCTTGGGTTTCCTCCGCAACACTTTTCTCTTTCGGTGGAAAAACCACAAACCACTCATTATGAAAATGAATTGCAATGTAATTATTTTAATCGTACGGTTTGTAGAAAGCCTCGACTCTATGACATTAAATAGCACGATTTTTACCTTATAAATTACTCGTTTCCAACACGAAGAAATATAATATGTATTAGTTTTTAGTCGATTCGTATTTTTGAATTTTAATAAGCAATATTATTTATGTGTTTATAAACGAACGCCGTCGACTTGTATTTTAAATTATGTTTCCAATCCACCGTTAGCTTGCAATAATTGTAAAACAATAAATTATAAATCGATTTATGTTCGATCGCTTATTAACCATTTATCATTTGCGCTCAAACAGCATCAAAAGTTTACATCTTTCACAAATTACACCGTGCATAATTAACTTCGCGATTCTATAAAAAGACGCACAAACGTTTTTATTACATCAACGTAAAATTCGAGTCGTTACTGTAAATTTCGCAATTTAAAATTATTTTTTTTCAAAAATCATTCTATTAATACGACCATCTGACTATGAACGCAGTTCAGCATATGCCTTTCTAAATATAATTTGTTTGTCACTTTAATAAATTGTACAAATCTAATGTAATTTGTTAAAGCTGCGCCGCATAAATGCAAATTGCAAATTTAATGATTTATTTTCTGCCGAACCCCAAAACGCTAATCGCTAATATTCGCACTTACCACCATTGCTGGAAGGCACCAAAGGACTGCTCTGTCCCTGCGACAGGATAATCTGCGATTCCAGTTCGCTGAGTTCATTTTTCAATTCCGTCAATTTCCAATTCGAATTCTTAACAATAGTTGCAACATGATTGAGTGACTTTCGATCGGTCGAAACGCCGCGCAACTTTTCCGCACCTTCTTTAATCTTCAACTCCTTGCGAATCTCGCGTCTGATAATATCCTTTAATTCTTCGAGTTTGTTGCGTAATTGGGTGTCGTTCAGATTGTCCGTGGGTAAATTATATTTGTGGGACAACTCGTAGAGCACTGGGTGCTTTATGTAATCGCCCTGAAATTAAAAAACAATTTTTTAAAATTGGAAACAAGCATAATTTCGAAAAGGGAACACCTCAAAAAAGTTCTCGTTTACACAATAGCCCCACATGTTCGTTGAAATTAACCTGGTTTTACTTTGTCAGATATATCTAGAATAAATAATTTCCCTAGCAGATAATTGCTTATCTTTATCGCACTATTGATAACACTATTTAAACAAAGCATATAAAAATGCAGTAACACATAGGTATTTGAAAATAAATTTTGTGGTGCTACTTTGTGAGTCATGCGTGAACTAAATTGTTGTCATAATAAAAGTTACATATTATTAACTATTGCGACCTTTGATTGACTAAATTCATCCGGAATAATATTGTTATTATTATTGCGTAATGGGCATATTATTTTAATGCCGCATATGTGGTGGTAATGTACAATTTCCTGAATGTAGAACAATTTTCTCTCGATGTCATCATCATACGGCTGTGATTTTATTACTTTTAATAATGTGAAGATGACAAATCTTCAATTTAATGCTTAATTGTAGACATTAACAATAACAAGGATAATAGGATAATGATGAATGAACTACTGGTATTACAGCTGCACTAATTGTGGGAACGTTTTTGTTTAATAATTATCGCAAGTTACCTTTTTTCGAATTTTAAGCAATTGAAGCAGATACATATTTCAGCCAACACTAGTAAATAATTTTTATCAATTCGGTAGATAACGTTTTACGTAACTGAACGTATAGGTAGACAAACACATTGTTTATAATATAAATTGCTCAATAAATAGTGAAATATTTTTGTTTTAAGTTTTTTACGATGTTTTATAAATTAAATTACAAAAAAGAAAATTAATAATTGGAAATTTAGATGGGAAAATTAGCAAGTTTCTAATAAACATAAAACCACAAGTAATAGCAACAGCAAATACTGATTTATCGTTCTCAAGCTTTTATCCTCTAAAACTGTGTTTTCAATTTAAATTTGTAAATTTCTCTTTTAATTTAAACATTTGAAAATCCCAATAAATATGCAACGAGTAGATCATTTCATGGATAATTGCGAGAATGAATACGAAACGGCGCAAATTATACTTGCTTTCAAATTTTCATTCGCATCTCATGATTTCCAAAACAATTAATCATAGATCATAATAGAAACCAAAATTGTACACTTTGAAGCGATTTGAAATTATCCTAGATTTTATTATGTGCAACATCACACTTATAATTTTAATAAATTGGCAAAACGTGTATTTCTTCATACTATAAGATCGATTTTTACTTTTCTCGTTTTCCCAGATTATCTCTTCCAACTTTTACATCACGCATTAATACAATCGTTATAATTGAACAATCAACATTAATATGCAAACTGTATATGCATCTACATACAATACGATTAATTGTAAAATTATATCAAGATATATTAACAACACCAAAGGCTACATGTGACATTTTCATAATATTCTATTGTCTGATATTTCTCACTTCTCAGTTCCGTTTTCTCGTGTACGTTATCTAATAAATAAAATATCGTTTCATTCAACAAACCCATAAACACGTGTTTATTCGTCTAGTTTATTAATAATAATAAGACCTAGATAATTCAACTATTACTTTTGACGTAGTCAAGGTAAATGTTATTTAATTCAAAATATAAATTAAGACACTTGCGCCCCATGTACCATAATTAATAACTATAATCACTATTAGTGATATTAATTAATAATATATGATTAGAGAAACCTGTTGCATTGTGCTGGTAAGCATAAGTATAGTTGTTACCATATTGTGCATTTCGATGTGAATTTTCTTTACCTATACCGTGTGAAAGTCATTTTACTATTATTATATGCATAGGATAAGCAAATAAGCGAGGGGGTAACTACTGTAGAATATGCTGCCCACACATTGCATAAACTTAAAGCATTGCTTAACTATTGCTTTACAATTGCATACAATACTATGCATTGCTTGTAAATTGCAATTATTGCATTAGTTGTAGCAAATATTGCATATTATTGCATAAATATTTGAAATATTGCATAGGTAGTTCAAGTATTGCACGACTATTGCATAGCTATTGCATAGCTATTGCAAGTATTGCATAGCTTTTACACGTATTGCATAGTATTGGAAACCTTAAATTAGTTCAAAAATCTGATATAATCTCGACAGAACATGTGATAATTTTATATTAAAGTTTAATTTAAATTAATTACATTTGAGCTAATAATCAGTTAAAGTCAATCAAACATCACATTTATTTGTGGAGGTCGCTGCGCTTAAGATTGAAGAAAGATGGTTAAGAAACGCTTTCGCTTTAAGAACTTAATTTACGAGTTCATTTATAATTCAATGATATAGTGACCTGTAAGCTAATATATGTATAACTACAAAAAACGAGAATAATAAGTATAATAAAAATAAAAGTAAATAAAAAGATATAAATAAAACCGAGAATAAAACAATTTATTATGGTTGATTATTTTCAAAAAGCAAAGATTTATTCAATATTTGTATAATTTGACAAATCCGAGGATAACTCGGAAAAATTATAATGCATTCTGCAATCAATAAGTGGCGGTCGTAGTTTTTCCATTATATCACTTTTGGTAATGATGCAAATGTCGTCGACTTGTGGATAAACAAATTTTAATTGTTTGGAACTGTTTGGCACAAATTCGGAACAAATCGGCAATTTTCGCAGGAACTTTATTTCGTATTCTTCTTTTGGTAGGTTTGCATTAAATCGGTTAAGAATGCATCCAATGTATAAACGATTTCTCCTATTGGTTTTAAATTTGACTATTGCAAAATCTCCTACATTTAACTCTTGGGCATGCTCTTGGGTTACTTGGACCTCCGAGTGGACTATGCGAGGGACTTTAATTTTAACTAGAGAACTCAATGGAGAGTCTGAATCGAGGTCTGAATCCTGGTCTAAATAGATTTCCGGACATTTTAAAACAATGTTGAAAGAAAACTAAAATTAAAAATGTGCTGCACAATAAAAATATTCATATAGTTACCGTCTTAATTATATATTTAAAAATCGAACACAATTCACTCTATTTGAACACAATACACTGTATTTGTATCAGAACACAAGAAATCTAAATTTACTCTATATGTAATTGTTGATAATTTGACTTGTATAATAGCGAGAATAGCTAGGAGAATAGTAAGTATCGATGTAGCTAAGTATACGAAAAACAAACTAGTTATAACCTGTATAAAGACTATGCATAGTCCTGTGGTGCTGTGCTATGGCATAAGTATATCAAATTTATTTCATAAAAATGTACAGTATTGCATAAATATTGCATGCCATTGCATAAATATTGCATAACTATTGCATGCCATTGCATGAATATTGCACACCATTGCATACATATTGTATACAATTGCATACATGTTGCAACAATTGCATTGATATTAAACTATATTGCATGTTATTTATAATATTGCATTATAATTAAATAGCATGCAATAATATTGCACTTGTCGTTGCCCACACATTGCATAGAGTAGTTGCCCCCTCGCAAATAAGTAATAATATCTCACAGCTACATAATTAATCGATGCAATAACAAATCAGAATTACAACACAGCAAGTGCAATGATATTAAGACTTGAATAGGTCCAGTTTTGCATCTTAGCGCGGTTTCACTTCAAGGAAATTGTTAATATAAATTTTCCTCGCATTTTTGCAAAAATCTATCGTCATTATCCTTCAGTGCAATTAATTTCCATTTAAGGATAATCTCTAGCTAACGGTTACCGCATACTAGAATAACACTTTTTTCATTAAATACCGATGCGATAAAATATTTCATTTAAATTAAAATGATTTATTCGCTCGGATTTAACATATAACTGTAAAAATAGCCGATGAATAAGAAAATACATACCAGACAAATTTTGTAATTAATCGGTCCTTCAACATTATGATTAGATTGTAGTCCATACTTCTTCATCACCAGCATTTTAGCAAATATAAAATATTTTCGCTATTTAATTTGAAACTTTCTACAGCACACTCATCACAATAACATTCCTATTATTATTATTAAATTATTTTCACATCAAATTCAAGCATTTTATTAGTTATTTAAATTAGAAAGTGGTTCACTTTTTGTGCATCCAAACAATACACTGCAAATTTCTTATTCTTTGCCAATAATATTTATAGTGCGCAGTCAAACAAATAGTTAAAAACTGTCTCCAAACGAAAAAAAAAATATTTTTTCAAAAAAAAAGACACACGTCTGCTACAGTTTTAGTGTCAACACCGGAATCGAAGGCTAACCTCTCCCGATGTGATGTATAAATTTATTAAACCGTGAACTCGATGCAGCAACAGCAAATTATAAACTGAGGCACCAAAGAAGCAACGGCGCCAACCGAAGAAATAAATTCTACAGGTGTTTTTTTTTTATTCGCTTTTAATATGGGGACCCACTACGATCTTGTATTAAAATATATAATAATATATGAGTTCATGGGCATTTGATTTCGTTTGCATAGTCTGCGTTTATGCTAACGAGAATGTGGATATAAAATTACTTTTCTCGAATTAGTGTTTGTTCATCCGCATTCTTCGATCGTGATGACAAGCTCAATTTAATTAGTCAAATCGATCGTTTTTTTTTTTATATTGAATTAAGTCGAAATAAGTCACCTAGAGATTACGCAAACTGCTCACTTTAACTAATCTAAATTAGATAAGTTTATTGCCTCGTTTAATGAACGTGTACATATTTAAACATGCCTATATAGAAAAGAACCGTGTATATTTTAATTGCCGGTGCCAAAATTAATTGAACTTGACACAGTTTCCCGTTCACCTGATCACCTGGATTTATTTACGGTTTACAATATATGAACTTTGTTTAAATCAGCATTATCACTATTAGTTGCATTATTGCCGAGTTAATTCGCGGTAGAAGTTTTGCACATCAGACTACCATTACTACGTATACATGGAGTTTTGAAATCGTTTCGAGTTTTGACTCAAAACTCAAAACCAAGCGTATACAAGGACACATCACGTGATCTATTTGAAAACGTTTCGAAGACGGTTTAGTTATGTTTAATGGCGGTAGATGTCGTTAATATTTCATTCCGCAATTTGAGGTTAAAATTGAACGATAAGTCTAATAAATAATCGATTAATAATATGCGTCGAGTAAAAGTGATGGTAGGCAATATTATTTGCCAATGTAGTGCTTTCAAAATAAAACAGAAAAAGCTAAATGAATTGTTACGCAGAAGGAGAAGGGCAGCTTTCAGACAGAAGCTAAGAACGGTTTCGTTAAAATTTGTCGAACATATGCAACAAAATTATGCAAATGTTGGACTTTATATTTTCGGAAACAGACGTCCTCGTAAGATTTGGTCCAAAGAAAGAAGTTCAGAGTGGTGGAAGCACGTCGTTCAAAAGAAGTTCGATAAAAATGATTGGAAAAAAAACTTCAGAATGGAGAAGTCAACTTTTGATTTTCTTTGCCAAAGGTTATATCCACATTTAAAGCATAAGGATAATTATGTACGAACACCATTGAGCGTTGAAACAAAAGTAGCTGTAAGCATTTACAAATTAGCGTCTTGTTGCGAGTATAGAGTTGTTGGCAATCAATTTGGTTTACACAAAAGCACAGTACAAAAATGTGTGTACGCATTCTGTGAAGCTGTTATTAAGGAACTTTTGCCCGAATTTGTGCATTTGCCAAATGAGTTTGAAGCGATAGAAATATCCAAAGAATTTGAAAAAATGAGCGGTATTCCGAACATTATTGGAGCTATTGATGGGACACACGTTCCCATATTACCACCATCTGAAGGCTACCGAGATTTTGTAAATCGAAAGGGTTGGCCCTCTTATAATGTCCAAGCTGTGGTAGATCATAAATATCGGTAAGTGTAAAATATTGGATTTCGATAAATACAGATTAAAAATTAGATATAGTACAATACTCCGAGTAAATTAATAAACATTTAGTTTCACATATTTCGCGATATAACATGCAAACATCCTGGATCTTCTCATGATGCTCTTGTTTTAAGAGATTCATTCCTATTTAGAAATGCCGATAGAGTATTACCAAAGGTGATAAAAAAACTATAAAATACAAAAATGTCAATAATAATAGTTAGTATTTTTAGAACGGTAAAGAAGTTGGACTGATTAGTATGCCATACTTTCTAATAGGAGATCCCGCCTATCCACTTTTACCCTGGCTTATGAAGGGTTACAAGCATGTCCAAGGCATAACTGCTGAAGAAGAATCCTTCAATGTATATTTAAGTAAAGGACGTATTGTTGTTGAAAATGCATTTGGAAGGTTAAAGGCTCGCTGGCGTTGTCTTTTAAAAAGAAATGATTTGGACTATGTTTTTGTTCCAAAACTTGTAGCTACATGCGTGGTACTTCACAATTTAGTTGAAACCAGAAAGGATCAATTTATTCCAGCGTGGATGAATGGTGTTGAAGAAGCGGAAAATCTGTATCCTCAACCAGCGATAGGGCCTATCATAAATTTTGATAATTTCAACGGTGCAGTTATTCGAAATCATTTGAAAGATTACATTGGTAGTCATTTTCCACTATTAAGATCAAAAATAACTTAATAACCTTTGCGTTAAAAAATGTTCGTCTATTTGTCAAAAGTTATTTCTTTAAAATAATTTTGCCTGTAAATTTGTTCTTTTTATCATTACTACCACTATTTTTGACCATATGTGGACTTACGACCTTCGCGAATTAAACCGACGATATAGACAATATTTAATAATTACATACTTGTACTTATCTAATTATTTAAATACGTACATTACTAATACATTATATTGCTAATTTAGTTTTTTTATATTTTAAATAAATGTTTAGAAACTATCACTAACTGGATAATTTATTAAACCGATAAATAACTAAATAATTCATTATAAAAAATAAACAGCCAAAAATTTCAATATTTTATGATATTTTATTATAAAACAACATATAAAAACTTTTTCAAATATTACAGAATAATAAAATTAGCAGAATAATACAAGTTAAGTCATTAAATAAACGAATTCAAAGGAAGATATGGCTAAATCAGATTAATTTAATTATCATTTAATCTGAGTTTAGGTTTAATCCGAACTTGAGCTAGATGAAGTGTGATGCTTTGGCTTTGCTCGAAAATCTTTCATTGTCTTATTCAGTGCTTTTAAGAAACTTTTATTTTGGATAGCGTTTTGCTTCAGTAATTCTTCTTCAAACTTCGATTCTTGTTCAAAATAAGCCTTGTTCATTTCTTTCATTTCAGCGAGATATTCTCTTTGCAGTTTTTCTTGTGTTTTACAAAAATCAAAAAGGTTCATTCTTTTGCTATCTTTTCGTCGGCTATCAAATTCAATTTTTCGTTTTTCTCCTCTCTCAGAAGAATTATTCTCATTAGCCTTATCCTCGGGATTAGCAGTAGAAGTAGAAGCGTTATCATCGAGGTTAACATGTAAATACTCTTCGAAATTGTTCAAGTCCACACTTAATACGCTTGAATCAATATGTATTTCTATATCATTTTCTTTGTCATCCATCAGATTACTTGTGTCAATTCCTTGAGTACTTGTACAGGGACGAGAACTAAACATCTCGTCCAGTTCGCCATAAAACTCGCACTCTTTTCTCGACGCCCCACTATAACTATTTCCTTTCTTGCATTTACTGTATTCAGCTTTCAGTGCTTTGAACTTTCGTAGAATTTGATCGGAATTTTTATTTGCATATCCCGCCTCAATCATTTCTTTTTCCACTAGTTTAAACAGTTCTGCGGTTCTATATTTCTTTTTGTCCATTAGCTCAACTATGTGTTTCTCTTTAATGATAGCAATCATTAATTTAACTTCGTCTTGGGTCCATACATTTCTCGACATGTTTTCTAAAAACGAAATAAAAATTCTTAATTCATGATGATACATTGCGATACTGTTTTATAGGCACGTTTCGATGTAATGAAAAGCTGTTGTGTGATGAGTTCATTAAACGATTAGGTATACCTATATTGACTAATACTTACCACTAATTGTAAACTAAATTCGTACCCAATGATCAACTTGTTAATGTCATTTAATTTACACAATGTCAAATTGACTAGTAAACAAACCGAATGCGACTGCGCAACAAATTGTTTTCAAAACTATTCGTATACATGATTAGTTTTGAGTTCAAAACTCGAGTCGAGTCAGCTGTTTACAACTGTTTTCAAAACTGTTTTGAACAGTGTATACATGAGGTTTTCAATACTCAAAACGTTTTCAAAACGATTTCAAAACTCCATGTATACGTAGTTCATGGTGGTGACTGAAAGAAGAAAGTACGACGATAAGCAAGTAGGTAGAGTAGTAGTACGAAGAAAGCCCCACCAAGCCCAACAATTAATTTTATTTTTAATTGAAAATGACAAATAAATATTTTATTTTATGTGATACCAAAAATGAAACAGTAGCATTCGTTTGGTAAATTAACATATGTAAGTAATTAGACAACAAGGTTAAAATTTATTATTTTTTAGCAAGTTTACCATGACAAATCCAGTTATGACATTGCAACTACCAAAACGTTTAAAGAGAGAATCGCTGGTAAATTGGGAATGTCTACAAAATTTTTGGCATGTGAAGAAAATGTTGACAAAGTCATAGTATTATTATTTTTGATAAACATCTAGTCTAATCATGCTCTGCGTAATGTTTTTCAGATCCAAATAAAAAACAGTTGTTTACTTTATTTTGTAATAAACAAAAATAATGTTATACCTTTGTAATTGCTTCTCTATAATTACATGACTATCGTAACTATAATTTAAGATTGTTATCTACAGCGTCATTCATTATTATCAAGGTATTTAGTTTTAAACGCATATTATTAACAATTCAATTTCAATATTTTCCTCAATGGAAATGATAAAAAGTGTATTATTATTAAATACCAGAGGCACCCTGTGGAGAACATTGTATCTTATTACATGTAAATTTATAATAAATTACTTCAATAATGTTATCTTGAAGCTCAACAAGCAATCTATGAAATCATGCACTTTTTTATTAATTTCCAATACGCTTGAAAATATTATTCAAAGCTCGCTTAAAAGCCAAATTTAATAGTACAACAATGATATCATTCTTGCGTGTGTTTATTGTTACTAAAAGTATACACATTTATTTCGGTTTATGTAATGTAATAGACTAGTCGTCGTAACATGCTTGCAGGATGTCCAAGAGGCTGAATCAAATTGCTACAGATTAAGTGCAGATCCGTAGATATGATTATTTATAAAAGCCGTTATTAAGAACTTGAGTGAATTTATTAAATTTTGAGATGGTTCTGCAAGACTACAGTCTATGTTACTTTAATTGACTACAGATTACTAGTATTGTTGCAATAATTCCGCAATAATTATTGTTATAATTAACGATATTTATTGTATAACAAATCAAATTTATACATAGTATTCATTAGAATTCTAACTGTCGAATCAGGAAAACGTTGTTAGAAACACGTCAATCTAAACTAATTTTCATATCTCGATGATTATTAATTTGCCTTTGTTAAAAATGCACTCCCAAAAATTGTAGCAATTTATTTGCATTATCGCAACAAAAGTTATCATGTTAGATTAAAAATCAACCAGGATAAAATTTAATTTAAAAATCCCACGAAAAATAATAAGTTTCCAAAACATTCCCACGCTATGAAAAATTTCCCACGAATCAGGATAAATCGCACAAAGCAGCATGCGGACTGTACATGCACCTTAAGGGCTGTTTTGGGTGTGAATGCACCTTAAGGGTGTTTCTTTACTTAGACTCTTAATTAAACAATAAATATAGGCATAAAACCGAGCATAAAACTCATCGCTTAATAAAATCTAGACATATTAGACAATATATCCATTAACGTCGCAAATTATCGATACATTTGCTGTAAAAAAACGCTTTTAATCAGTTTCATTGTTGACATAAAGATAAAGCACTAATTCTAATTTATTTGTTCGAGATGACTAATCTCTGTAACTAACACGCATCTAATTAAACAAGCCTAAACTGAATTTGTTTATAAAATAAAATAACAAAATCAGCAAATATAAAAAAAAAACAATAATATAACCTCAAATGTATCGCAAGTGCAGAATAATCAAGCGGCTGGAAAATCGCTAGCCGCAAATCTACGCAAATTTCCCAGTATTTCATTGAAACGTAAATAAGTTCAGGTGTGGAGAAACGAAGCAAATTAAGACAAACTTAAGAAACCTTCCTCACCTGGTAATATGAGTCGGCCATCTTGAATTCGAATTTACATCACTACAACAATAGTACGAATACCATTAGCCGCACATAACGGTGTGCTGAAAATCCTGATGAATCCAAACGGAACCGATCCTTGTACACTGATTAGTTCAATTTGATTTCGGCCGCAATTTAATTAAATACTTATCAAACATATCACATTACGCGAGTGATGCGAACACTGACTTACCGGCCCAACAAACACAACTAAATTAATTCCATTGGTCGAGCCTTCTCGACGGGACGAGACTCGAGAATCTGTGTGAGATCTAAATTGTTATTTGGAGATGTAAATATGCACAACAGGTGCTATATATTCGTCCTTTCTCGCGGAGAAAAAATCGTTTTATGGATCGCTCATGTTAATTTAATGAGGCGGAATGAAAATGCTTCGGTTTACACTTTACAGCGACTTTTCTTCAAGTTTTTTTTTATTGTTTGCTTCTAAGAAAAAACTTAAATAAACACTGCTTAAGTACACATACAGGGTGTTTATTAAAATAATTCCAACTATTTAAAATAAAGAACTAAAACTGACTTCAATAAAAATTATTCAAATAAGTAGTAGTTGCTTTATAAATTTATTATTCCTTATAATTAGCTTTTTAGTTGTTTAAATGAACATAAACAATTAAAAATAATTAAGAACAAAAGCATCTCTGTATATAAATTGTATTACTGATTGCCTACACTATGGCGACTATCTGACAGATACATTGTAACATAACCCCATTTCTAAACAAGTATTTTAAAATAAATTGTGATTATCAGCTAATGCAATTCATCTAAAATGAAAACGCACGAAGAAAAAGACAATGGTTTATCCAAACGGCTAAATAAAATCCTGGAAACTCGCTTAGAATCCGATCAAGTAAGTTTGAATTGTTTACCTTTGATGATGTGGATTTAACTATTGCTTGCAGGATACTTTGGAAGCATTGAAACAACTATCAACGTTCTACACTGAAAATACAATACAGGCTCGCAGAAATCTCCGCAGTCAAATCGAGAAACGCAGCTTGGATATAAACGAGAACTTTGTCGCTTCATTTCGGAAGGTAAAAGATACATTTGATGCAGTTTACGATGATATCGCGGAAATGAGCAACAGCATACAAGATATGACTTCTAGGCTACAGAATACTAAAGCACAAACTAAGCATTTACTGCAGCAGACTAGCGCCTTGCAGGAGGAAAGGTTAAGCGATTAAATAATCATTGCATACATTTTTCTTAATAATAAATTTGGCGTTCTCAGTGATAGAAACCAAATGCAACAGACTGTAACTGCAGCATTCTTAGAAACATTCAATTTAACACCTGAAGAATTGATAGCCCTGCATGGTTCCAAAAACAAGCAAGACACTCCGATATCAACCGATATTTTTGTCGCGTTGGAAAGAGTTCAGAAAATACACAATGATTGCAAGATTCTGATGCAATCAGGTCTTCAAACTTTAGCGCTGGATATTATGGAGCAGATGACTATGCATCAAGAAGGTGCTTTGGAAAGATTATACCGCTGGACGCAACACCACTGCAGAAACGTGGATAACGCCGATTTAACCGACATAGTAACTCAAGCAATGGCGAAACTACAAGAGCGTCCGCTGCTGTTCAAGTACGATTTAAATTATTTTAAAACGTGCACTTTGCTAACTAATTTCTAATTGCGTTTTAATAGATACGTGATAGATGAATATTGCATTTCGAGAAGAAGCATTCTGGTAGGCGAGTTTATAAACGCATTAACGCGGGGTGGTCCGTCCGGCAATCCAGCACCGATCGAATTAAGAGCGCACGATGCACAGATTTACGTCACCGATATGCTTGTATGGATTAACAAAGCGATTCCGCTTGAAAGGCAGAATTTATGTTTGCTGGTTAAATTATGCAACAACGAAAGTAAGTTTATTTAAATAATATTGCCGCAAAATCAGACATCAAACTATTTTTATTTTAGCCATAGAAGAGCAATTAAACGAAGCGCTATCGAGCATTTGTGAAGGAATTTGCCAACCGTTGAAAGTACGCATTGAGAAGATCTTAAACACTTCTACGCAAGCATCAGTATTCTATTCCATTACGAATCTGATAAGATATTACAACAAATGTATTTGCAAGGTAACTAAAATAGGCAACCAACAATACACTTTATATCAATATTTTTAATTTTCAACAGTTTGTAACTGGCGGGCTTCTAAAAGAAACTCTCAAGGACCTACAAGACAAAACCGAGAACGTCTTCCTAACATCCCTTCAACAGCAAGTCAGTAATATGCTAGTTCGAGTGGAAGCACCGCCGCGCGATTTGAATCCGACCAGCGCCGTCAACCAGCTGCTCGCTATTTTGCGCGATATGCTTTCGACTGCTAGTATGAGTGAAGGTAGAGAAAGCGATATGAGCAAGATAGCTCAATGTATCATAGAGCCTTTGCTGCGCGCAGTAAACGAGCAAGCATCGCGTTTACCGCCGACGGATATGGCAGTTTATATGTTGAACTGCATGTACGCTATGTATACTTGTTTGTCTTTGTATGAATTTATGGACGATCGACTTGAGCGGCTTCAAGCGCAATCGGACGCCCAAATTGATACGTTAACGTCCGAACAAGCGAGTTCGCTGGTGGCCAATTTAAATTTAGGTCCGATTTATACGATATTGCAGGATACCACTCAAGGGCCCCTTTCGGGGATACCCGGAATGGAGCCCAGTAACTTGAAGAATTTTTTAGCGAAGTTAGATTTTCTTGCTACGTCGCCCGATTCGGTTTTGTTGCCGCAGATTAATTTGTTGTCGTCGTCCAAGCATAAGAAGTCAGTGCAGAAAAGGTCGTTTGATGTTTTGTTGGCGATTTATAAGCAGCTTCATGAGGCTGTAATGAATCCGGTTAATATGTATGAGAATCCTGAAGGTATTTTGAGCAAAACGCCGGAGGATTTAGTGCGACTTTTAAATTAGTCTGTAATATATATAATATTTAATATCCAAGAATTTTATTTTTTCTGTGGAAATTTGATCCTTCCTCTTTGCTTTTCTTAGTTAAACCGGTTGGTTATTTAATATGGAACAAAAGTGCAATTAATTAAGGTTTACTAATTTTTTAAACGCAAATATGTTTGAATTAATAAAATAATTTATTTTTAATTAAACTTATCAAACAAAGGTCAAACAAAATTGCAAATATAAACAATTTTTTCTGGTTTAATTAAGATGTAATTAATAATATAAGTATGTACAGTTTTTCAATATTATATCATTACATGGAAATAGATGTTCATTAATTTTATTCCTTAGGTAATTAATTTTCCAATATAATTAATTCGATTACGTAATCCATAAAAGCAAGCATTGGATATAAGCTTACATAAACTAATTAATTAATAGATGTACTACTTATACTGAATACAATAGATATCAATTCAAAAAATAACTTTAATAATTTTTACAAAATAAAATATAATATAATTAAAATCAATGGCAAATTTTCAACTAATCAACGATAAATATTAACTCTACCGATTATATAATATTATATCACATATTTATACATAGACTTACAACTAAGAAAACAATGGAAAATATGTAATGCGTATTACATATAGACTAAAAATCTAGCAGCAGTTTTATATGTATGATATAAAAAATAAAGAAATAAACGATAAAAAGAAACCGATAATTTGCCAGCAAATTAAATCGAATAAAATGCGAAGCATTAGTAAAAACTGGGGGATTAATATTAATTACAAAATTAGGAATTACCGCAACAGCTTCGGGAAGCTGTGGGGATTTCATCATCATCGACCACGACCACATTTCGCTTTTGCGAATTCTGCCTTGTCAGCGAACCATTCAAGTCCTTCTCCTCACTGATATCCAACATTTTCTGCGTCAGTGCTAAAAACATTTCTTCAACGCCCTGATTCAATTTAGCTGACGTTTGAAAGTGCAACGCCGCCACCTTATCTGCATACCTACAAATAAACAAACTGATAAAATAATCCGGTTCAAAACAATTATGGATTGTGTACGTTTCTGCTTCTTCCAGCGTTACGTGCCTGTCCTTATCTAAATCAGTCTTATTCCCAGCAATCACAAGGCAAATATCAGATCCCAACATTTTACGCAATTCCTTCACCCAGCTTTTCACCTTCTGAAAGGAATCTTCATCGGTGATGTCGTAGACTAAAATCGCTCCATTGGACGCTCGGTAGTAGATGGGGCCGAGCGCATGAAACTTTTCTTGGCCCGCTGTGTCCCATATCGCCAAATTCACGCGTTTCCCATCTAAATTCAGTTTCTTATTCAAGAACGACGCCTGTTAAGTATTATCGTTAATGTAATGACACGTAACTATTAGATATAGAACAATTAAATGCAGGGTTGCAGTGAAAGTTCGCGTCGGCGAAAACTCGCTCCGCTTTTGCAACCCCAAATGAATTGTTTAACTTCGACAAGCAAATTGGTACAAAATGTATTAAATAATAAGAGCAATTATGTATTAGTAATGGAAAACTTACTTGTATTGTACTAATATGATTGTTATTAAATTTATCTTCGACGTAACGCAAAACAAGACTGGTTTTTCCCACACAACCTTCGCCCAGCAATACGACTTTAAAATTCTGCGTTGCACTAGCTGCTGGTGTTGCCATGATTATTATTTGGTTTCAATATTTAAATTAGTTGACGATAAATAATATTTACTTGCATTTTTATAAATCAGCTGACGACTGAAGAAGCCAAATATCCCTAGAAGGCGTGACTTGCGAGCTTAGTACATCAATTCGCCACTCAATTCAAAAATTATTTACTTCGAATTTATATTAGTTATGATTTAAAGGATATGCATCCATTTATGAGGTATTTTAATTTGCACTTGCTTAAAATATTAGTTTTTGCTTAAATTAATAGTTCATTTACTTTATTTGAAACCATTTATTTGAAAGCGGATAATTCTTGTACTAAGCAACCACCGGAAATGGTGGCTTGCGCCAAAGTTCCAATCAAATTTGCTTTTAAGCTTCATATCGACTGCTTTGTAAAAATAGTGCGACAAAATTGCAATAGCGATTATGTTTTATTAATTACAGCAATAATTATTACGTATAGTTCCTAGTAAATTAAATTATATTAACGAAATTTATTTTAAAAGTTTTAGTCACATTTTGACATTGCGTAGCAATCTGCGCAGTGCGCCATCTGTGTTTATACCGTCATCTGTGTTGTATGGTAAGTGCATTTTGTTTCAAATTATTGCCAATTTCTTTTAAAATACGCCAATTTAAATCGCAATTACTATTAAACTCGTTAACTAACACCTTCTAACATCAATATCCGCGATTGTCATTAAGAATTATACCATAGTTCATTTAAAATTAGCCGAATTTATGTGGCGTCCTATCAGCGTTTCTAATGTGTACTTGATGTTGTAACTTTCATTGTAAGTAAAATTCTTATGTTTTCCGAATAATCTATCTGGTTTTACATGTATAATTGCCGGTTAATTGAATGCCTCGTCAATTAGCAGTGCTTTACTTTGAAAATAATTTAAATGAGCTAAACTTAAGAAGTAGTACATGATATTGAAGATAATCGGCACGTAGGCCTGCTAACTTTCTCCACCAATATGTTTTAAATGCATTTATTAATTGAATCTTGCAATATTTCAAGTATGTTCGTTTTGGTAGTATTGCCCAATTGAAGGCGAAGCTTCTTCAATTTTTGCCGTGCCTAACTTGAGTCTTGACACGCGAAGAATAATTTTGAATAGCCCAGCAATCGTAATTTTGCTTGATAATTTTAGTGCATTTGATTTGATTCGCTTGATACCGATAAGAAATGTCGTGACAATAAAACTGCATCGGACTTTATTTATCAATGATAGTAGACAATGGCTTAAAATAGCGCAACAAATTACTTTCAAAAGAATTGCAAATGAAGTTGCACTTGACACATTTACCATAAGCAATTCGTTCGATTTATTTCCATTCCATAAGTGCAGTTAAATTTGCACGATCGAATTTGGATCGGAAAATGCCGATTGCCGACTAGCCATGTTGCATTTTTGCCGGTATTGCCGCCGGTTTGGCTCAATTTCGAAGTCAGTCGTCAGTTCCATGATGGCTGACACCAACCAACAACACCATGTTGTTGGACGACGTGCCATCGATCCGATCGTGTGCACCGCGCGTGGTTCTAGTTTAAGGGTGAATGCCCTTTTTATACGGTGTCTCTTCGCGCCTAGCCAAAGGGACCACCACATTTATTTCGAAACACTTCTTCTTCGGTCTTGGATTGGAATGAAATGTTATTTAGGTTGCAATTGCGCTGGTATTTTGTTTACAAGTCGCCTCGCAGTCAATGACGTGCTCTCTGCTTGATAAAATGTTGTTTTCCAACTGTTTGTTGCAACAATGTTTTGATTCTGGTCCAGAATATCCAGTTCCATCTTAATAACTTTATTTCAAAAAGGTTATTTGTGTTTTTATCGTAGGTCATGTAAAAATATCCGCGCATTGTGGGATATTTACAGTTTTATGTTTGCTGAAAAATTAATGCTTTGAATAACACTTGATAAAAGCAAAGGAGATAAGGAATTGATAGTATTTGTTTATTATGGTAAAACGGAATTTTATCAGTTCTAGAAATTTGAGGATTTTTCTTTATAAAATATTTAAAAATATTCGAATTGTGATTTATGGGGTTGGCTTGTAGGAAGTCCAGATAAATTAATTGTAACAGAAACCTAGAGACATGCTTCAATTCAAGGTTTCAAGTTGCAGACAGCTTCCGCAGTCTAGTCATTTGTGCAGAAATATTAATTTATAGTATTAGGTTTAGTTGGGAAAATTAATTAAACATGTGTCAGAAATTGTTGATTATTAAAGTTAAGTATAGTTTTGGAATCATCCGAGATATCTAGTAATCTAGATATTGTTTATTATTTACGATTATGCGAGCGCTGAATTATTAAATTTAATTAGTAATTTGATTCAGTACCTCCGACAAGGCAATAGAACAAAATCAAAATTTTAAAATTTATTTTCAAAATTGTAGCCGTTTTTAAAATTTTCCAAAATCGTAAAGTCGTTAAAAAATCTATTTTCTATAATTTGACTTCAAGCATAACTTATTTAGCTTGAAATTAACGCTAGACTTGCCAAGTAATATTTTCAAATTATTGAATTGATGCTATTATTGACTTTTGCTTGTAAAATACGAATGCATTTAATTTTCACTTGAACAGTGAACTAGTGAAGCAATAATATTAATAATCTAATCATAAAGTAATAGTGATGTCATTAAATTAACGGTAAAAAAATCCAAAGTAAAAATACTACACTCGTATTTTTCCTCTTCAACCAGAAAAATAAAATTATGTATTACATAAATTAAGTATTTTTACATGTTAAATATTTGCCTCAATGCTACCGTTTCAATTCCACCATAAAGTCGTGTTGGTTTTGCAGTAAAGTGTGAAGGACAATGTCATGTTACTGGTCGTAGTTGTAGCCCTACACACTTTCATTGCCAAATTAATTATATTAAAAAAAAATCTAGGTTAAAATTGGTCGTCACGCAAAAAATAAAAAAAATTCGCATCGACATTGATTCAACAGGTTTGCAGTATGCACCACAATTTCTTGCAACGTCGTAGTATTTGTGCATTTTGCAACCGGTCTTCAAAGTGTCTGTGCTATTTTTAGCCTCCTAACTTATTCCAATGAAAGTAGTTCAACATCTTTTGCATTTGTTTAGATCAGTTTTTGCAACCAGTTTCTGGTTGCAAAACATGTTTGTTTTCCTCGAGGCTAGGGTGTTCATTATAAATCAATTATTTTCCTGAATAATTTGATTCTATGATTTATATGGGTGCCAGGCGAACTACGGTTCATTGTATTATCAAGGACGTCTCTTAGGAGAATTTTTAGAACGAAATCAGTTCAATGGTCTTACTACATTTTTTGTCTCATCCACACAACACATTGACTTATCTGTGAGTTAAATGACTCATTTATGCGGTTATTTAATTCAGTTTATTGCTTTGCGTGTGGCGAATTGCAAGGAAGACCAACGCCAAAATGGTAATCTCACTTTAAACAGTCGATTCTTTTATAATTTCCAAAATACTATAAAGATAAGAAGTCTAGACGTATTATCAATCCCTTAATTTCTTTCAAATGTTTATGAAAAATGGTTATTCATTTATGTGTTTATATTTGGGCGCCACTTATTCTAATAAAAAAATTGCTAAATTGTTTATTTAAAATTGTGTAATTTTTTGCAGATTTTCATTAGTGTAGTAAATACACCCTCACCCCATCATGTTTTCATTTCATAGACCGAAAGTTTATAGATCACCAACAGGCTGTTGTATTTGCAAAGCCAAATCTAGTAGGTAAGTCATTCAACCATTTTTATTTTTCTTTATGTTCGTTGTCATAGCAACAAGTCTTTTATTTACTAGTTCATTAATCTTCTCGTTTCCAGTTCACGATTTACAGATAGTAAAAAGTACGAAGAGGACTTTTTAGAGTGCTTCAAACTAGCCACCCCTCGACAGGGTGAAATTTGCAATGCGTGTGTGCTGTTGGTGAAACGATGGAAGAAGTTGCCACCCGGATCAGAGAGGCATTGGAAACATGTAAGTAATCTAGCCACCTTGATTTTAAAAAACAACGAATCAAATTAATTTAAAATTAAAATCATTCAAATCGAGTTGACTTTGCCAAAAATCCTAATTACTTTAAATTCAACGAAATATCAGGTTGTGGACGCACGGGCTGGTCCTGGTATGAAGTCCATGTCGAAGTTTAAGAGCAAAAACAAGAAACTGAGCGTCGATGTGATCGAGAAGGCGAGCAAGAAGAAGCGCTTGGAGCGCGAGTACAGTCCGGTGCTGAGCGATGGTAATGAGGACGTCGAATTGGCCGAGGTCGATTTCTTCTCGGAGGATGGTCCAAGTGGCGGTTCTAGTCGTGCTGCAAGTCCAGTAGTGAGCGATGAGGAAGTGGTCGTGGTGCCGGCTTTGGTGAAGAAGAGTCGCAGGCACAAAGGGCATGCTAAGAGGAGGGAGGAGCAGGAGCAGTTCAGCGATTTTATCGATTTGGACTATTGGAGGCAGTAAGTTTATTTATCTATTTATTAATTATTATTGAAAATATTTATAATGAACGGCATCTCCTTGAACAGTATTTATTTTGTTTACAGAGAGACAATTTGCTGTGGCGTCATCTTCAAGGGGTTGAATGACGAGATTATGATTGATCGGAGCTTTCTGAAGGCATGCAACAATCGCTTGAGTAAATGCAAGTTGCAGGGAGCGGTTGGTGGTGCTAAAGAAGCCGAAGTCACTGATGGTATTACTGGTACGAAGGTCTACTGTGACAGTAGCTCCGATTCGGGCTACGACGAGTCGTCCAATCAAGGTGCTTCTCCAGATAGTACCTTCAAAAAGGAACAAGTTAGTATAGAAGAAATTAACAGTCAAATTCCACAAATCAATTAATGTACGCTCTCTTTAGATTGTTTTAATTTATTATTATTAATGGTAATACAGATTATTCATTGTTATGTTTATAAAAGGTTTATGCTATTCTTGCATATATTTCCGTCTGTATTGAGTTGATGTTGGAATTATGGTTTGCTCACGAATTGATTGATTGATTAATGGATTTGTACTTAATTGAGACTATTTTTGTTATTATTATTTTGTTTTTGCACAAATTGTTCACAAATCATTATATATATAAACATTTTTATCTAAATATCGTACAAATAATTGTATAATAAATTTTTAATTAGTCTAATAATTAATTATTTTAGCAAGGATTGCATAAATTGTCTTCTCTTGCCGACAGTACAAAAGAGACGAGAAGAAAAGTGCATTTTTGTAAAGAGCCATTTCCATCACAAAACAAATAGTAAATCAATTTTTTAAATCGAAATGCAATTTGCAAAAGACCACTTTTCTTTGACTGATTTCCTTAAAATGTCTGTCTGTGACAGAAACATAATTATATATTGTATAATATACATAATTCTAATTTAATGAAATTGAAACATGCTGATTGGGTCCAAAAAAGACAAAATGAAAAATTAATTATTGACACCAGTTTTTGGACAATTCTACTACTATTATATTCTATTAATTTAAGTAACTTTGGAAATTATCAAATTTTTTACATACTATTTTAATTGATTTTGCTACTGATTGATTTATGTGCACATATTTAAGTATAGTTAACTTTAAAATGTTTGCTCAACTTAAATATAACGCTAAATTTGTGCGCATAAATCAACCAACAAGAAATATACAAAAGAGAGAATGGACGGTAAAGCCATCGCGAATTATTGTATGCTGACTCAAATTTAAGGACGCTACCATTTATCTATTTTCTATATTTTGATTTTTACAGGCATAACTTTAGCTGTGAATCTGAACTTGTGCCTGTAAAATGCGAATGCGTTTAGTGTCCACTTGTGGTGCTAAATCGAGAAAAGAGTGAAGCAATATTATTTACAATCTGATCATATCGTAATTGTGGTGTCTTGAAATTAACTGCCAAAAAAGAGAATTTTAAGATAATGAACTTAAATGAAAAACTACTATCGTGTTCCTCTTCGATGAAAAGAAATTAAAAAATAATACACAAACTATGTTAAGTATTTTTTACATTTAAAAAAAAACAGATTCTATTTATTTTTTTCTTATTTATTTAATATATCTATTACAATGTGGCAGCAATATTTTTGAAATATTTGTAGTGATGATTATATAATTTTGTGCATTATACCTGATGAAAGGCGATTTTGTTTAATTGCTAAACAAACCATGTGTTTAACTACACTGAGTAATAATTAAGTGAAATGCCTATAGACTGCAAGCCTAGTCGTAATTTTGTTTATTATTATTTTTTTTTGTGAATGGTGTAATAAATACTGCAATTAGTTGAATCTCTGCATTTCAGATTACATTAAATAATATTTCATTTTTGTGTATTTTTCAAATCATATTTCATTAATTTTATTCGTTTCAAGTCACGAAACGTCTCGCGGAATTTCAAACTGCTTCGACAATATTAGTTATTATTGTCGATTTAATTGATTAAATTATGAAGCAATTTTAAATTCCAATTAAAAACTGCCAAATTCATTTTGAAGAATAATACTTTGCAGTTTGAATGCTCTGTATAGAAGTGTAAAAACTATTGTAGAATATTTCGGGTGTTGTGCGATCTTCGATCAAGTACACGTTTAGTCAGATTTGGTCGAAAATGGCTAACCCAATGAAACAATGAAGTGGATCTCAGAAATATTAAAAAAGTTGTGAAACGCGTACACTCTTAATTTCACATTATATTAAGTAAAGTATATTGATTTTGATTGAATTGAGACAAAAGTATTAAATATATTATATATGTACATGCTTAAATTTTAGATATTATGTATAATATTATAGTTCGTAGATGAAAATATATTTATTTTAAATTTTAAAATTACGTAGTAATAATATGCTCTTTTTGGCTAGCTTTAACATTTCAATTTTTCTTTTTGTTAAGTTTTCTGTTCCGATGGGGTATCATTGTGTATTACGATACGATTCTTCCAATATATTAAATTGCAATAATACACAATGAACGGTGTAATTAGGCCAAAATAGTAAATTAATTAATTAAACACACGATGGTAAAGAAGAGGGTACTGTAGACTATTTTTGATATAAATAAAAAATTATCAAAATAAACTAACAGTGGTTTTATAAAAACAAAATAAAATGAAAAAAAAATTCTATAGCTAGCCAATTTATAATGAGTCATTAGATCTTTGCAAGGGATATTCTAAAAAGAAAACTTAAATTCGATGTATCTATTAAGAAAAAAACAAAGGAAATTGTTGTTAGAAAAGGCCAAAAAAAAATTGTTACTAATGCAATAATTTTGACAGCAATTGTTATTTAGTGTCACACTGGAGGTTGAGCTAGGATAATTGAGATTTTATATGATGATGAGTGTGTAAAGAAACATAGTTTCTCTCTGACTTGTAAAGTCGATTTTTTAGCTTAATAACCGTTAAATAAAAATCATCCGGATTCGATAAATCTATTTTTCTAATTTACTCGTCAAGGATGATGATGAAAATAATCCTTTCCAATTATAAGTTTTTTGTTCATTGATATATAAGTTTGTGATTCCGATTAATTGATTATGTAATTGTATTAGTATTGAGTGTTTGATAATTCCTTGCCTGTGAATTAAGTTCTGTATGATGTAATTTATCAGTAATAAAAAAACATTTTAAATATATACATTATTTCGATTTTATTTTCGCATTTCCTGTTTTATTCGCTAATTAATAGGTTTTCCTCGGAAAATACAATAAAACTCTGTGAAAAATGATGTGGAAACGACTTGGAAGCGTTATTTGCAAATCACCGAGAGAGCAAAACGTCATTTTTCAGAAATAGCCTCTTCTCGAAATAGCCCCACGTATCGGCCTATCTCAGTTGCAGACCAGACCAAGACTGATCAACATTTCAGAGCCGTATCCTACGCGTGTGCATAACACCTAAAAATATATTCGAAAATTACAACAAGAAAAAAAAATTAGATATTTTGCATCAAACTATATATTTATGCTTATTTATAATTGAAGTGAACCGCGTTAGATTTTCATCATGGACACTACTATGGTTGGTCAGTGCATGATCAGAAATGGATCGTCCTGATAGGAAGACTCGAAAAGGTAAAGTGGATTTTTCATTTATTTTTTTGATTAACGCCGAATTAACCAACCAACGGGAAGCAAATAAATCGATAATGTCTTATGCTTGAGTCGATTACTAATTAGGAGTGAGTAAACAACATTAAAGTGCGCTGGTGCCAAAAGCACTGCTAATTGACTTTGACGTCGATTTTAATTCTTTTACATCAGGATTTGATTTAATTACATAAACTAAAAATATAGCCGCTTTCCAATTTGCTGAAATTAGATTCAGGAATCGTCTCGACATAAATATGCATCATTACACCCACATTCAAGGTTTTTGTTTGAAAAAATGCGCTGATGAAACTATAAAAGTCAATTTTTGATATCGCTCCAGGATAACAATGGAATTGCTAATCAATTTTGTGGAGCGCATCCAGTTTCTAAATTTCGTTTACTAAACTATAAAAAAAAACATTTATATCTTTAAATAACTCCGACTTTTAAATACAAAAAGAATCAAATTTCGTATTATTTTGTCAAGGCTATGAGCATTATTACGTGAACAATAGTTTCTTTACGTATTAACAAGTTTATGTTAAACACTTTTATTCTAAAAACAAACATGATTGATCTAAATTTTCAAATTCCACTTTTTCAAAGGAGCCATTCAAATACTTTCTATTTTGTAAACTAAAATTCTAAGACATTACTAGCGCATAATTTACGAGCAATAAATATTAAGTTTGTGTTTATAAATATGGAAGAGAACTTTTGATTTAATTTGTTATTTTAAAATTAATTTAACATAATGACAGCTTAAGTGGAATAAAAATAAGTTTTATTTCGGTAGGCAGGAAAAATCCACGGGTACCAATCAAAACATACAGGTGGGAAGATATTCGAAGATCCCGTAGAAAAGGCGGGTACCCCTGGACTTACTTATACAAACAGCCTTTCAACGAAGTGGTAGACCCGGATGAGTTTTCAATGGATTCACTAAGAAGAAGCAAATCAACCGTCTACTCTTCAGACACTGTTGAAATACATGAGTTGACTGAAGATGAAGATATTGAACATCAAGCTAAGATGGAAGAAGTTGGCAAAGAAAAAAAAGCACCAAAAGATCATTCCGAAATAGCGAAAGAGACTTCCGTGGAGCAAGGGACGATAGTTGAGGAAGAAGACGAGGAAAACAAGCAAGATTTGATGAACTTGGAGTCGGCTGACAGCTCTGATAATATTAGTCAGTATTTGGATAAAGAAGAACTACTGGCACTGGAAACTAAAGCTAAAGAAGAAGCAACTGCTGTTACCATACCTGAAACTGAAGAAGAAACCAAAAGAAAGCGCAAGCTTTCTGCTGAAAGTGGTTTAAGTCTGTCGAAAATAAATTTATTACTTAAAAATACTAAAGCCAAAGTGAAAATTCCCAAGATCTCATTTCCAACTTCAAAAACGAAGAAGAAGGCTTTAGCGAAAAAAACGAAAAGCTCACCACCTGAAGTTAAAAAAGATATTATCGTGAAAAGGAACAAGAATGAGACTCCAGTTTACATTCATATACCATTGAAACCACCAGCTGGAGAATCTGATGAATTTTCCTATCTAGAGTTTGAGGAGAAGAAGGATGAGCCATCCAAAGCTGAAGAGTCTAAAAGCAGACCAGCGTCAGGTGGATTTAAGGATTTTGTTAAAGCGGTTAAACAATTGAACGATGCCAAACTTTTGGAAGAATCGCGTAAGAAAGAAGAAGACGAATCGAAAATTGCACCTCAAAAAGAATTAACAGAATTAAAAGAAACTCCTAAAGCAAGAGATGTTGAAATCAAGGATGAGAAAACTAAAGCCAAAGAAGAAATTGATAAAACTTCATTAGATAATAAGAAGGAAGATTCAACGGCTATGGAAATATCCGAAACACCAGTAACTAAAGAATCTAAGAAGGAAATTGCTGTAACTCTAAATCCTGAAACTGAAAGTTACGTAATTGAAGTCACTGATGCTACATTAGACTCACCAACTACTGAACCAAAGGAAGATATTTTTGAAAAGCTGTTTGAAGCAGGTACCAGCAAATTGCAACAAGAAACTATTACTCAGCAGACTGTTACCACTACTACAACAAGTACAAACGGAACGAAGAAAGGACGAGCCAAATCTGAAGAACCTGAACGCAAGCGAAAACTATCGATGGAAAGTAGTTACAGTAGAAAGAGCTTATCAAAATTAGGCATTATGAAGAAACTTAAAGAAGCGTCCGATAAGATTAAATTCCCAAAGTTTAACTTGTCCCGATCGAATTCTAAACATAAAAAGGCGGAAGCAGCGCCAGAAGTTAAGGAAGCCAAGAAAGTCGTCAAAATAGCAACAGCACCTCCAAAATTTGTGGAACCTGTATATATTCATATTCCTTTGAAGCCAGAAGATGGTGGAACGGATCAGTTTTCCTATTTGGAGTTTGAAGAAAAACCACAAGAGCAACCAATCAAAGAAAAGAAGGAAGCGGCGAAAAACGATGAAACTGAAAGCATCATTGAAACTCCTGTTGTAGAAAAAGACATACAATTTATTATTTTAACAGCTCCTTCAGATGATGAAACATTAGACGACCATTCACCAGATATCCCAGAAACACCTCTGTCAACAGACAACACGCATTTTTTCGAAAATAAGATCCATGAATTGAAAGAATTAGCAAAAGATTTGGTTGAAGAAATGACACCGAAGTTGGAACGCAAAGTTTTGGATCCAGTCCGCGAAGATACTCCAATAAGCGACAAAGTATCAATTACAGAGCAAATTGTAGAAGCTGATCCGGAAAAACTGCAAGTGCCCGTAAATTTGGAGTTTGAAAGTCGTGATAATGTTTTGGTAGACGAAGAAGACGGTTTAACTCTCAACCAAGGTGAAAAGCCAACTGAAGTCGAATTGAAATCGAGTTTAAAAGCAGAAGGATCTCCGATTTTGAGGAAGAAAGTCTCGTTCAAACGTCGCTCAAAGACAAACTCGAAAGATTCAGATTATGAGGAAATACAGGCACCGCCAGAAACAAGAATTGAAGCTGAAATTAAAGATGCATCGAAATTGGAAATCGGTCAATCCATGTCTGTAGATGAAGAAAGGACGTACCTTGACGATAAAAAGATCATTAAAAGCACTTCACTCGAAGAAGACTACAATAGATGGTCTAAATTGAGGTATGTAAGAGTTTTGAGGGTTTGGTCAGTGCAGCCATAAATCAACAATATTTTTTGTAAGTTAATCTGTAAAACGCAACTTCCTTTCACAATAATCTATGAAAACAAACAGAGATGTTGTAAGTGGTTGGGTTGCGCTGGCAAACCACCAAAATATGTTCAGACAAGTGTACTATATATAATAGCGCAAAAAGTAGAACAAGACATCGAAAATCTGAATGTTAACTGAGGTTGCCAGTTTAAAAATAGCTGCAACTCGTTGAATATTCGTAGCTTCTCGGTATCTATTCTAAATCATCCAACAATAGCAATCACCTAAAATTAGCTCAGTAATTTCGAGATATTCAAAGTAGCTGTTCGGGTCTTGAACCACAAAAAAACATTCACAAAAATGTGATCAATCAGTGTGAATCAATAATTAGTCGGTACCGAAATGGAAGCTGCAAAGCCAGCTAAGCCGACTTATGTCACCAATAGTAAAAGACGGCGCAAGTTGTCCAAAAGCGGTTCTTTGACTGATATTAGCAAACGATCCTTATCGGAAGGTACCAGAAGACGGCCCAAAAAACGCGATGTCTCCAGAGAATCATCGACGGGTTCTTCGGCAATGTCCTTGGACGTACGGTGTGGTTGCCAATACTTCCAATGCGACTCTCTTTTGCCTGATAAATCCAGCCTTATAGGTACACGACCTGTTAGTAGAGTCAGCAACATGACAAATCGGTGGGTATTCGGACATGAGCTAGAGCTAATTTTAGACCAACATTGCAGTCGACTTTTTGCGATTTTTTTGCACTTTGAAATGTCATGTATTTATATTTCTTGCAGCGATCATGAATACGAACCAGTGAATCCACCACCCGACGAGGTAACCTTTTCGAAAGCGCCGCCTGAAGTTCATATCATTGAGAATTTCCAGAAAATGAACCCAAGCAAAGCGAGTAGTACCACTTCGATGGATCGTCGCATGTTGGGTGGCATTGAGGACGACATTGAACTCAATTTGGAGTTGCAAACGGATGCAGCTCCGGATATCCGCTTTAATGCGCCTGTTGCTCAAACTAGTAGTAGTACTCGCGAAACAGTTGGATCCGAAGAAGTTAAACCAGAGAAATCTAGCAAATTTCAGCAGGCGATTAAAGACAAAGCTAGTCAGTTCAAGACCAAATTGCACGGCATTAAGAAACCTCAGATTAATTTGCCGAAAATTTCCAAACCGAATTTGCAACGCTTCAAAATTGAGAAGCCAAACTTCCACTTGCCTAAAATACCAGACACTACCAAAATTAACTTGCCCAGTTTTAGTTTACCACGTCGCAGTAGTACTGAAACGAAACGGTCTCTGAAAGAACGACAACAATCGACGGAATCAAATGCAGGTGATTCTAGGAAACCCATTTTCGATTATTCCACAATTCCCAGATTCTTTAAGAAGAAACCCAAAAGCGAAACAGAAACCTCCAAAGAAGTGCACAGCTTTGCAACTGCTCCACGAGTGAAGAAGACGACTAAGGAGCAAGATAGATGGGCTGGCCAAGACATCATTCGAGTGCCTCTTCATTCGGAACAATCTATGGATCAGGAACAACGAGATGAATCTGTAGAGAAGCGTTCCGAGGATGAAAGAGATGACGAACGTGAAGATTCGGTGGAACGAAGAATGGCCTCTCATATCCGATACGATGAAGATATTGATAATGATGAGGCTTACTTCAGAGAGAATCAAGAATTGAATAAAGCGTCCGATTTTCATCAGACTTACAACAGACGTTGGGATCAGGGAAACTTTGTATCGGAACCAAACAAAGAGTTTTTGGAGAATATTAAAAACTCCGAGTACCAAGTGACTGATCTTGATTCACCTTCGCCATCTGAAGATTTTAAATTTAAAGCGCGTACTCAAGATAACTACTCGTCGGAGAGTTCACTTGGTTTGCACCGACCTGGAGTCTTGGAAGAAATCAATTCGGATGAGTTTTTTCTGCGTCAAAAAGGAATATCGCAGGATAACATCGACATGGGAATTTATCTCAGTAGTGAGATACGTGAAGCTTTCCGCACGCCGATGAATGCGTTGTCTCAAATGGAACAACCGTACGATCAAGGATCGAATCAATCTCTTCCAGAAGCGCCAACAAAACGTAAACCAATCAAGAAACCAAAGCGTAGAAAAACACCTCATGCATCGGAGGAGCAAATCAAATACGAATATGAACCAGAAGAATACGGAATGCATCGTTTGCCACCAGCTAGACCAAAACGCAAAAACAAGCGACACCAGAAACAAAACGAAGAAGATGTTATTCCATATCAAGAAACAATTAGCGTGCAAGAATTTGAACGTCGCAATTTTGGCATATTGGATCCATCCGATAATGAAGCAAATTACAATAAAACTTACGAAAATGAGCATATGGAAGGAAAAGAGCAACCGGAAATTCAAATCACAGATTCTTATCGCGATATTGAATATTTTGAAACGTACAAGCATTTGGAAGACGAGGATATCATTGAACATAAGCCACCAGCTCCGCCAAGAAGACAAAAGAGCTTGAAAAGTTTAAACTCCGAGACTAATTCGATCCTAGGCGACTCTAGTCTTGACTACAATGTACACATTTCTGATGTAAGTAAACTAGTTTATTAATTCTTGTTTAATACAAAGGTTCTTTGATGTTATAGTTCGATTTACCAAAAGAGGAATTCATTGTGCCAGAAGTAGCTGCTGAAGTGCCAATACGACCAAAACGTGTGCGATCCCGTACCAGATCACATTCACGCCCCAAATCCCAACATGCAGAAGTTTCTTCAGTTGAACCCGAATGTGTGCCGTGCGTGGAAGAACCGTGCACTCAAGATATTCGAGATTGCATGGGTTATGCATTGATAGATAAACAACAACAGCGAGATCCTCCTTTGCCACCAAGTCGCAGGCGATCACTCAAGTCCAATTCATCTGAGAAACAGAAGTTTTCAACAGTTCCCCGATCCCTTAATGATGTGCCACCTGAAAGGCCGTTGAGGAATTATAGCACTCTTGGACAATCAGGATCGCATAAGAAATCCAAATCCCCTTTAGAAGATAAGGAGAACATTGATATAGAAGATTTGCGTCAGTATATTGAGATTGATGATGAACACCGTGATTTGCATTCGGGTGAAGTTATTCAGAAAATGCGTGATAGGCCTTTACCGGCACCACCAAGGCCGCCAAGGAAGAAGATATTAGGTGATATTACCTCACAGGAAAATATCGCAATTCCCGCTGGAGAAGAGGGAGATTATGATCAAGATGAGGAAGAAAGTGCAAAAAGTGTACACGAAGAAGATAAGCCCCAAGTTGAGAAGCGACTGATTTTACCAAGTCATTACAGTTATGAAGAAGAAACGGTGACACATGCCGCTTTGGTTGTGGAGCCTTTGAATGGTGCCAAAATTCTGCCCGATCATGAATTAATTCGAGAGTCTCGGGAGACAATTATTCCTGTTACAAAAGATAGTGACTATTATGATGAAACTTCCGAAATACCAGAAGATTTTAAGAACCTTAAAAATCCCGAACCAAAAGTAGCACCAAAAGCTCAGCATGAAGCTGAATTTGATGTGCTGAAAGCACAGAAGTTACAAGTAGCAGATTTGGATGTAGATAAATTAACTGTAAATGAATTATTAGCGAATCGAATTATTGTATCTGAAATTGATAGCGGTAATTTACAAGTTAACGAAATCTCCTCCAAATCTGGTACTTTAAAGATAAGCGAATTGGAGTTACCACCAAGTGTGATTCAAGAGTTAGTAGAAAAGTTGAAAGCGGTAGCCGAAGAACAAGCGGCTTCTAGTTCAAAAACTGATGAAAATATTGAACAAAAAAAAACTCCGATTGATGAACAAATAGAAGAAATAGAAGAAAGTCATTTTGATCACCCATTACCACAACGCCCCCCCAGAAAACTTGAAGAATTCACACCAACTGTAGAATTAGATGAAATACTATACACGACTAGTGCAACTTTACTTCGATCAGATTCACCGAATTTCGATCAGGAAGACGAATTGGATACACCACCAGAACCACCACCACGATCCGACCCAGAACCCACCCCTCAAAGACCACCGAGGCAATTACGAACCGACGAATCGGATGTGAACCAAGAGCAACCAGAACAGCAGTTACAAGAACCAGATGTTGATGATGAAGCTCCACCACCAAGACCACCAGAACCGAGTTCAGGTTATTTACCATCCCAGCCACCTGCCAGTTTCTATGCTCTTCGAGCTCAAAAATTCGTGGACAATTTCGAAGACAACATTCCCATAGTTCCTAATAGAAGAAGACGACACACTAAGCACCAGACGAGATGCAGAACCACCTCGGATGAATCGGACGATGAGCTTCATCATCAGACAGTGCAGCGAAGAAGTGGTGGTACTAGAGCCCATCCGGAACCATCGATAAGTCAGTTGACTGGGCAACTAGTACAAGCTTGCGGTGCAGCAGCTAATAATTCACTGAAAAGACTGATTTCACATTTCACTAATAACGTATTGGGTAATGTCGATGGACAACAGGATATGCATGTTATGATTGTTATATTGCTTGTTCTGATTGCTGGTTTGATTCTGTTGGGTTATGGTGATGGGAAGACGGTGGTGCATTTACATCATTGGGAATATTTTAATCCACCAAGGGATATGTAAATGTAATATGTAGATAACCAAATTGCATTAAGCTTTTTAGGAGCGAAATAAATGTTTTTTTTAAGTGAATCTGATCGAATACGAATAGGATTTTTTCTGTTTTTGTTAAGTGGTTAATTGTTTTCATTAATTATATGTATATATTATTAAATTATTGAATAAGTTGGGCTGGTTTTATTGAAAAAGACCAAAGAGGTATATTTTTATTAACTCATGGCGGTTGACCTTGAATCGAATGATTTTTAATTTCTGGAATCGAAATTGACTTAATTGATTATAAATTCTACTTAATAAATCAATTCTGTCTCAATTATTCATTCTTGCAAAGGAAACAAAAATAATTATTAGACTGCAAAATGAATAGAATAATTCGATGTAGTCTATTAATTTTGCACAAATCGCATTAGTAGCCATAAAAAGATTTATTTTATTAAGCATGTTAAAGAAGACAATCAATAATTTAGCAATACTCAGAAGAATACTAATTACAATCAAACGGTGATTTATTGAGTTTTAATGTGCAGTAAAGCTAAGTAAGACTTTAACGCTTGTTAATGACTTAAGTAACACCTCTTTGTTAGAATTACAACATTTTATCAGGTACGTAGAGAATTTCTATAGTTTTCTAATGCACTATACTTTTTTTTCTAAGATCTATTTCTTTATATATAAAAATAAAAACGAAATTACTGGTTCACTAACTACTTAAGTAAGTATTAAGTACAGTGCGCATGGAAGTTACGTTCCGAGCGCAGGAGGCGCTTAGCTTAGCTGTGCACATTTTTCAATACTTATTTTACCGTTAATTAGTGTGTGTCATTCTTTGTTGTTTTGTTTACTTATTTTGTTTCGTAAAGCGTCTACTGTTATTTTATTTTTAAGCATATTGTGTCTCCATATATGAAGACAATAATGGAATTAGCTATTCAATGATATTGTGTTAATAAGTGTGGGTGGATAATAGTTTATAGGTTATAATTAATTACTATGTTAATAACAATTATTTATTCAAAATGAGCATGTCTAACTCAACAACTAACATTGAAGAAGCTACTCGCAACTTAAGTCTGCAACCAATCAGTATCAGTAAGCATGGCTTAACTAATCATGCTTGCGAACAAGCAGATGAAGCAGCTACCACTGATTCGGAAGAATATTTATCCGAACCTTTAAGGTATGCACTTTTTTTTAAATAAAATACGATATTGATCGGTTTTCTATTTTTGGTACTAATAGCCATTAATTCAATTATTTTAAAGTCCTTGGAGTAGTATGTGGCAAGCGTCATCACTAATCAATTATCAGGGAGTGATTCAGAAATATTTTAAAAAACAATAATATCAATTTTGTATTTTAGAAATTACTGAAATGTTTTTAAAAAATGTTGGTAGTGATATTACTTATCTATCAAATTTGTGTAATTTGCCTTGAAAATTTGTGATTAGAAATACGATTAGACTTTATAAATATTTCTTTAAAATTTCACTTAATTGAAGATAAAAATTTGTCATTATCGCATAATAATTAACAAATGAATTTCAAAAAGTACTAACCATCATTCATTTTCGTACTTCTCTGTCAAACTTCTAAGTGTCTTTTATTTCATCCACCAATTGAAACGCTTAGTTGACACCCCCAGAACGTTTTAATTGGTTGATACCTTTTAGTTCCGTTTCTAACCGCTTGAAATAATATTTATAAAAATCCTTGAAATTAAGGCCCATTAGCGAAAAGTACTCGTTTGCAGATACCGAAACTTCCAATACTCCACGTCTTCCAACCAATCAACCATGACATTAATGCCAGACGAAAGTACGGACTTCAATTCAACTGTCGATAACTTTTACTCATTTACTTCAGATGGTGCTCAATTCAATATTGAAATTCCAATTGTGGGCTACGAGATTATGGAGGAACGAGCACGATTTACGGTAACATTATTCCTTTCTTAATAACCCAAACGATTTTTTGGCAATTCGCTTCTCATTGTAGGTTTACAAACTTCGTGTGGAAAATAAATCTTCAGGCGATTGTTGGTACGTTTTCAGGCGCTATACGGATTTCGTTCGCTTGTGCAACAGGCTGCGAACTAGTCATCCCGATATTGTGAAATATTTACCTAGAAAAAGGTGGTTAAAGAATAATTTTGATCCGTTGTTTCTGGAAGAACGCGTCATTGGTTTGCAGACGTTGGTGAATGCTATTTTGAATCACAGCGATTTGACTATTAATAAGGAAATTCAGGACTTTTTTTGCTTGACTGAACCACCAATTGATTCCGAGACTAATGAAGAAAGTAGAGTGAGTATTTTTCTTGGAATAATTTGAGTGTTTTTTTTTTATTGTAAACTTGTAGGCTCAATTCGAAGCGTTTGAAGAAACGATTAACGAATTGAAGGTACAATTGCAGGATAGGGAGAATCTTATCGAAAATATGCACGAAAAGCTGAATTCAGCTTTGCTGGAAAATGAAAATTTGCTGAAAATGATAAGGTAGGATTTTAGAATTATTAAGATGCATTGGAGTTAAATTCAAAAATATCTTCAGAATTTTCTTTCACATGTAAAAATATGAAATATTTATTTATTGATCAACATTTTATATTTTTATAAAATTATAATTACAAAATTGTTCTAGGAATTCCACAATGAATTGCCAAAAGTGTCAAAAAGACTACGAAAATTTGAGTAAAGTCATCAAATGACTTCAAAATAAATTATTATATTTAAATAGATTATTTGGTCTAATAATATCAATTAATATAATCGTGCATGTGTCCCATTTATATTATTTTATTATATTTATATTTTATATACTTTGCTAATTTATAGCGATATAGACCCGGGACATATATTTTTTAAATAAGGCTGTGTAATTTATATGTATAATTGTATATTAATTATTTATATTCACCAAATCAATTTAATAAAAAATCAAATTTCTTAAAAATTTCATTGTATCAATATTATCAAACAAACCCATCTTCGCTTACGGCCAGCTGACTTCGTCTTAACTCCTCAATTGGTTCTTCAGTTTGTTTCTCAACTACTTGGTTATACTGAATGGCAATTATGTCCTCGAATTCATCCAACGTTCCAAATTTAATAGCTTCACGAATTCCATTAAATAGTTTCAAGTAATGGTGAAGATTGTGACTAAAAAAATATGTATAAACTTAAGTTAGCTGTAATTCAATTTACTTACATCATAATTAAAATAGGGCCCAGCATTTCGTTAACACTCAGTAGATGATTGATATACGCACGGGTATAACTTTTGCAAGTTAAGCAGCAGCATGTTGGTAAAATTGCGAAAAAATCGACGCCGTATCTAGAATTTTAGTTTTAGTTGAAAAAAAATATATTTAAATCTAATAAATTACTTAGGATCTCTCAAATTAATTTCAAATTCGGTTATCATGTCGTATCGACCAATAGCAAAAGTCATGGCAGCTGATCGTTCGGTTAACAGTCGACAGTACGAAGTGTCGAAGACATCCACCCCCAATCGTATCAATTTGATCACATTCAATGGATTCCAGCAGCCCTGAACAGTCCTAAGACTTTCGGCCGGTAAATAATTCTAAAATATCTCTAAATTATATTTGCCAAAAATATTGTTTAAAAGTACTGTAGCCTGACTAATAGCCGGTTGAACTTCTTCGAACGCCAGCAACTCAACTTCCGGCCCATTATTATGAAGCCCGTCAATTAAATACCCACTAATTTCCGCGTTATCCTTAAGAATTCCCTCCAGACATTTTTCCCGCGCTTTCAAACAATATCCACCAGTGAGCGGTGCCATTACGAAACACTGCTGTAAGTGTTTAGAAGCTCGATGCTTTGTCAGACACTTTTTGTAAAAGTCTAGTGTGGTATCGACGGATTTCGAAATACGTTTATTAGTGCTTCCTTGATTCGTGTCGGAATCCGCTAGGAAATAATACATATCGGGTTTGAAAGCCTCAACTGTTGTCATGTACATTTCGGGATCGTACAAAAATTTGCCTTGTTTAGTCCAAATTGGAATTTTTCCATTAACATGATGCCCATGTTTGCTGAGACTGCTGGGGTCGTGCAATGTAATGCATGTGACCGCAACGTCGTTACCTATTACAGAAATATTCAAAAATTGTGCCGCAAATTTAAAAATGTATTGCTGGTTGCCTAACCACCACGAAACAAAATATATTTAAATATTCGTGCCTATAAAATGGCTTATGCATTAAAAGAGTATATTACCGATAAAATTTGCTAGAATCCCATCAAATCGGTGGATTGTTTCTCGAAATTGATGCATGGTGACCAGCGGAATTTGCAAGATGTGCTCTTCATCGGTGATAAGCTTGAACACTTCGTGGGTTAAAAGAGGTATATTGCCAGTCTGGAAACATTCATAATATAATTATGTTGTATTGAAAGTAATTAATTTAGGCTCACTTCTGTGTGCAAGAAAACCATAGGTGTTTGCAGATTTAAAGATGGATTTGATTTGAAATCTTTTAGACATCCTAAACGTGGTCCTTGCTTGATCAGGTTTTGAACGTGGAATTTCATTATGGCGAAATTGGTTTACCGCGTATGTAAACGAATTTTGTTCAATTTATTTTAAAATCACATTTAACTAAACCGGGATAAATTTGTTTGAGCGACACTCACTTGATTTTAATGTAAGCAAAACAAAGTTCAGATGGCTTGATTAAATTTAAAATTATTTAATTACTCAAAGAACACAAACCGCACAATTTTAATCACTTTAGTACCTATTAATAATTTATTATTTGTTATGTTGTTGTTTTGAAAAATTAACCTCAAACTCGTGTAAGGCAAAAACGAGACCTCAAAATGAAATTCTATTGTTGGCAACACTGATAAACACTTTCTAACCTCAATATATTTTTAACAATCTGTTTCAACGTTTTTCTGATTTAAATCATGTTTTAAATCAAAATAGCTAATTAAATGTTAAGTTTGTCTGAGAGCGTGTATTCAAAAACCGTTACAATATTTTCAAGAATATCTTTAACACAAATGGATACCTCAATCGCCTCAATGTAAAACTGCCTTGGATTTTTTTGTATAACAAATTCATTGTTTATTTCTAGTGCACCTAAAGTAGGCGAAATCTTAACAGAACTAAAAGAAGCTGATAGATTAGTCAACACATTAAACGACAAAGTGCAAAACATCCGAAGTTTGATTTCCAACTTGACCAGAACAACCAAGAATTTAATACCTTCTTCCAAGTCTAATAATATAAAAGTGGAACGCGACTGTGACGAATTTGATTCAAATCCTACAAAGAAGAGAAGGTTTGAGTTCGATAAGGAGGATGACTACGTTGTAGTTTACACTGACGGGGCTTGCGAAAATAATGGAAAAAAGAATGCAAAAGCTGGATTTGGGGTTTGGTTTGCGGATTTTCATCCACTGTAAGCAATTGCACGCCTATTCCAAAGCTGGAATTATTGTTTAATTAATTACAGAAATATTTCGGAGCCTGTTAAAGGAAAAGCGACTAATAATACCGCGGAAATTCAAGCTTGCGTTCATGCTCTTAAGACAGCCCAAGAAAATGGTAATAGTGCATTTTTATAAAAAATTCGAAACACGTAAATGACAAGGTTTTGAAATATAGGTATCAATAAAATTAAGATTAAAACGGATTCGCAATTCACGATCGACTGCATGACCAAGTGGATCAAAAATTGGAAACGGAAGAATTGGACACTAGCGGCAGGTGGTCCCGTTAAAAATAAAATCGATTTAGAAAAATTAGATGAACTTTGCCAAAAATATCAAGTTAAATGGGTACGTATTTAATTTATAATTATGTGTAATTATTTAAAAAAATTAAATTACAGGAACATGTGGCTGGACATCGTGGAATTAAAGGGAACGAAGAAGCTGATCGGTTGGCTAGAGCAGGGGCGGAACGATATACTTCTACATAAATTTCGCATGTGATTTACAATTTAGCATTTTACTGTAATTTATTTTTTAATAAACTTTGTCTTTACTATTCCATCTGGTTTTGAATTTGGCGCTTTGCAGTTTAGCCAACAAAAAATACTAACAAACGCATCTAACTTCACATTTATTTTTATTTTAGTTGTCAAAAATTAATAACAAGTAAACACGTTTTTAATATTAATCTTAATCATGGTTTATATTCATTTCCCTGCAAATTCAACCGAAGAAGAGCAAATGCTTCAAGCAAAATACCAGAAACTAAAAAAGAAGGTTAGTTTAATTCAAGCCCAATTGTTTACAACCTACTTAATAATTATTTTTGTTTACTACTAGAAAAAGGCATTGCAAGCATTAAAAGCCCCAAAGCCCGAACCAGAGAAACCGATAATTCCAAAACGACCAGCCGAAGCTCGTGATGCACGAGAGGTAGCTAAAAAACTAATAAAATCGGGGGCGATCTCTGCGATCACCAAACAACAAAAACAACCAGAACAAGGATTTAAGAGACCAAGAGGCTTGGAACGCAAATTGATCTCAGACAAAACGGTTAGTGGTTATCAACCGTTTTCAGCTGTACAAATGGACGATGGTCCGGATAATCCGGAGAACAAACCACCGCGTATTAAACAGTTATACGACACGTTTGCAAATGCACGCGATCGCGAAGAACGCGGCTTGACCGAAAAACAGCGAGAAAAACCGGAGAAACCAAGACAGGGTAACACGATATTTGTGTCCGGGCATAAAATTACTGAGGAATTTTTGAAGAAGCATTTTTCAACGATTGGGAATATTGTTAATATTTCGATGGAAATTGAGAAAAAGTAAGTTTGTCGGTTTAACGTGTGGATAGTTTAGTTAATTAGTTTGTTTCAGTCGAGGTTTTATTACTTTTGATAAAGTAGAAGCTGCGGAACGGTCGATATCTGAGGTACGTGTTTTTGAAACAACTATTTACAATTTTTAGAAAATATTTTGTAATAGATGGATGGCAGCATGGTATCGGGAATTCAATTGCGAGTATCGTTAGCGCGACGACAACCCCAAATCGAGCCAATCAACGATGCAACGTCCTCAGCTGCTTGGTCTACCTTGGGTAAAAATTGTAGAATCGCATTAATTGATATAATAATTTAGTAAAATGGTTTTATTTGTAGCTTCCAGCCACTCACAGAAGGGCAGCCATAAGGATAAGAGGGAATTAGTTACGTACGATGATATGTTTGATTAGAAAATCGAATCAAGGAAGTTAAATCGTCTGTGTGATTTTTAATGCGTATGTATAAAAGAATGTTATTAAAGTTATTAGTTAATTATAAATATAATGTGTGTGTGTGCATTTAATTTAGAATATCCGCCACGTAAATTAAACAATTCGTCGTTTAATTCAATTTGTAGTGCTTCAAGCAATGCAATTATGAAAAGAAAAAACCGTTATTTTAATAATACAATGCGAACGTTTATTAAATCATACTTTGAAATAGTTTGTTTCAACAACTATGTATTAATATTAATGTTTATTTATCTGGGAAATGTGAAGTATTGAGATAAGTTTATTACAAAAATTAATGCACTATTATCAAACTATATAGATTCCCTCGCGTAAAAATATTCAATTACATATTGATAATGTTGGAATAATTAATTATAAAATCAACTTCTAGCTTTGTTGACTAATTAACTTATTATTTCGAAATCTGAAAACCTACTAAAAAAATGCTAAATAATTAATCACGTGTAGTACTTTTTTATAAACGCATTATAAATAATATAAATCTAATTAGTGTGCAAACATTGCATTATTATGTGTTTATTTGTTAGCCTTCGATCAAGTATTGTACATTGGCTTATTAGTAGTTTATTTGAACAAAGATACATTTTCATATTATCTCGAGTACATTTTTCAAAGTACTCTGTGAGACAATAATCTGTCATTCACTTATTATATAGTAGACTACAAACTTGTTCGGTCTAGCTTTGGAATTTTTATTCCATTTAAACCTAGACCTAGAATGGTTCAATTTAAATTTTAATTGTGATAATAGATAATTACTTAATTGATTCTCTCTTTTTTGGAATACGATATTATGACTGGTAAGTAAATATAATTTATTTATTTAAAAAATAATTAGATTTTTAAATAGTAATACTAGGAAATTATCAGTAAATAAACTGATGTTACGATTACAATCTATATTAAATAAGTGAAGTCGAATTTATCATTTTTTTTAGTGGTGCTTATTAATGTCTGGTAAGCAAGTAATAAAATACTACGATTCGTATTTTAAATACCAATATTTAATATTATTTAGTTATAATTCAAGTTCAAGTACAAGAACGTGATCAAAATTAATTCAGACCGCAAAGTGTAAATTTAAATAAATCCTACATTGATTAATAAATATTCAATATTGTTACTATTTACGTAATATGTAATAAAATTTTAATTGTTGGCCGCGTGTGCTTATTTTATAGTACAAATACTAATAAACAACATTAGGTATTGAGAAGTCACGTTGCTACATAATAAATGTGGATAATCAGCATTTCTATTATTCCATTATGATGAATTAGCACTGAATGTGATTTTAAAAATATTTAGCTGGATATCAATTTTATTGCAGTTGAAGAATACAAATATCTATCATTTTCTTCGAAAGAAAAACAGTTTCTGGAAATATTCGTAGTTTTATTGGAATGTTAGGATTTTTAGAATTTTTCTGGTAATTTTTGCAGAATCATTTTATCGCGTTGCGGATTGTAATATTCAAAAATGTATCTTTGTGACGTAGAGCTCAAGATCCAATCGACACACTACATCATCGTTAATTATAGCATTAAATTATTGATTAAATGTAGCAAGAAGCACATGAAAAATTCAATAGAGGTGCCCTACCTGTTAAAACGCTATTTTATCCTGAAGGGACATGTTTCTATAACTAAATAAGCAGCGCAAAGAACTAAAAGTTGCTCGTAATATTAGATTATAAAAGAATACTTATATTCTTTACAAATAGATTAAATCAATGTGCTGCCCTATAAAGGTCAATATAAGTATATTTTTTACCATTAAAAAAAATCGCAACAATGGAACGTTTGAATAAAAAAATTACGAAACTATACGGTAGGATATAAAATATTAATGTATAGCGAGCAGTAGTAAATGCGCTTTAATTAAATGCTACTAATCGATATAATGAATGCGATTATATTTAACACGCGGTATCATTAATTTAAGGAACAATAACAAAATCCTCAATACCCGAAAATGGAGAGCCAGGGGTGCAACTCAAAAGGGAATTGGGACTATTTTCCGCCATAAATTTAATTTTGGCGGTAATGATAGGATCAGGAATCTTTGTATCTCCAGCATCCGCTCTGGAACACTCTGGATCAGTTGGAATGTGCATCGTTGTTTGGATCGTATGCGGCATTGTCTCTTTACTAGGTACTATTCGAATTTTCAAAATTAGTAGTACCTATCTGGTATAAAAGTATGCAACCAGTATTGCAGCTTAAACGCTTAAAGATGATTTAGTTGCTTAAATTAGAACCACTGATCTACTTTTTTGCATCAGTGTCAACAATATAAGCAAATTCCATTCGATAAAGTGCAAAAAATTCGGAAATACCATAACATTTTGCAATTAAATTGAAAATTTGGGGTTTGCATATATTGCTGGTTGCATACAAAATAATTTTGAAAATGCTTTTTTAAGCTATATTGCAAGAAATTCATTACAAATTGAGTGAATATTTACATTTTCGAAAATGTTTTGTACTATTGTATTACTTTTTTTAGGAGCGCTTGCTTTTGCGGAACTTGGAACCGTAATTCCACGTTCCGGTGCGGAATACGCATACTTTTTCGATTCGTTTGGCCCTTTGCACAAATTTTGGGGATATTTGCCAGCATTTATCTATTCCTGGGTAATGATTATTATAATACGACCCGCTGAAGTTGCGGTGATTGTATTAACTTTTTCAGAATACCTTTGCCAACCGATTTTAGATATTCTTTGCGTTAGCGATCCTTCAGCTAACGATCAAGTGGTTAAAGCAATCGCTATCGTAACTCTTGGTAAGTAGCCAAAAAATATTTAAAATAATTTAATATTTTAGTTATTTATTTAAAGGTGTAATGACTTATATTAATGTAACAAGTGTGAAGCTTTATATTAAAGTTTTAAACATTTTTGGATCGTTCAAAATTGTTGCGTGTTTAATTGTGATTTTCGGTGGACTGTATGAAATCTATGCAGGTCGTACCGAAAATTTGAGCAAAGGATTTGAAGGTACTAAATATGGACCGAAAAATATTGCGCTCGCTTTTTATAGTGGCCTTTGGGCTTATGACGGATGGTAACTTAAATTTCGATTTAATTTTTGTGGTACTAAATATTTTTTTTTAAATTCAGGTCTGCTGTTACAACAGTTACTGAAGAAATCAAACGACCAGAAGTGTAAATAGTTCTCTTTAAAAATACTTGAGTAAATTTTTAACAACAATTAATATTTTAGCAACATTCCCCGAAGTATAGCAATTAGCGTTCCAATAGTAACAGTGCTTTACGTATTTATGAATATTTCCTACATGACTGTTTTATCCATCCCCGAAATGATGAATGCAAAAGCAGTAGCTGTGGCTTTCGGCGAACGAGTCCTTGGACCGTTTGCCTTCGTTATTCCACTTGGCGTGGCTCTAAGTACTTTCGGTTGCGCTATGAGCATTCAATTTGGAGTTACTCGGTTGGTACCACTTAAAAATATTTTTTATAATATGTAATGCTTTGAAATTTTAGACTTTGTTACGTAGCAGGTCAAGATGGATTTATGCTCGAAAGTTTATCTTACGTGCACCATAAAAGACTGACTCCTTCTCCGGCTGTAGTGCTACAAGGTGTAGTTGCATTTTTATTTATAGTTACCGGAGAAATTGTGCAATTGATCGAGTTTGCTAGTTTTCTAATTTGGATGTTTTACGGAACCGCTATGGTTTCGCTTTTAGTTCTGCGAAGGACTATGAAAGACGTTCCTCGACCGTACAAAGTAATTTATACTGAATTTAATTTGTATGACAATTTTGATATATTTTTGTTTAATTATAGGTTCCAATTTGTATTCCTATATTCATACTTTTAGTTGCAATTTTTTTAAGTGTCGTGCCGATCGTTACTGATCCTTCACCGAAGTACCTGTTCGCTTTGTTATTTGTTTTCGTAGGAGTTGGAATCTATTATTGGTTTATTTTCAAAAATAAGCAACCTGCGAAGGCTTTACGTATGCAATAATACTTGATTTAATATAATTACTAATGATTTTTTTTTGTACAGATCGCTTGACATATTTCGTACAAGTGTTCTTCGAAGTGGTACCTCCAATCAATTCAAATACATGAACATAATTTGTTATTCGTTACATAATGAAAAGTTATATAATTTATAGGCGACAATGTTTAATACAATTACGTAATATAATAGAAATATTTAAATAAAATCAGAAAACTTCTTAAGATTCAAAAATCGCGCCATTTGTAAAATGACATGCGCAGCGCAATAAAACTTTATATTCAAAAAATGAATATAATTTCGTATAAATACCAATAATAAAGATTTAAATAATTTGAAAAATGGGCAGTAAAGTAATAATCACTAAAATCTACTCACTAATTACTATCATCAGATTCACTTTCCATATTCTCCAATTTGACTTCCACAGTTTCGACGCCATTTAAATCCAGTAAATTGCTACTTTCAATATTACTAGAATCATCATCACTTGAATCACTTTTTTCGTCCTGATTCGAATCGGACGATGGAGTGTCGTCACTATGTAAAGGCGAACTAACTTCTTCGTCCTGGTAAATTACTAGTCTATGAAGAAGAGGATGCGGAAACTCGGAGTACATCTGCGATAAGATACAATCGGTGCAGAAGTCGATTGAGGTGGTAGTGCAAGAAACACAATGCCATCTCGAGCCAACAATTGGTTGTTCATCGCAATAATCGCACTGGAATTATATTAACAAACTTTTAAAACACGATAATTAAATATGGCGACGGAAACTCATACGCGTTCATGGACGACTTACGAATGAATATTCAACAACCAATTGGAAAGCTTTATTTAAATCACGTGATCTCAACCAAGCGATCTTATTGGTTAATAAAAATCCGCCATGTTTGTTGAATTTGAACACGTACGCCATATTGCTTTTTGATAGTTTGACAGTTTACCTTAAATCCTTCATGTTTGAACGGATAAAACCCATCCTCACTTTCATATAATTTAACAGCTTTCACCCTTTGCAAGATTTCAAGCTGCAACTCCGTTTCGTTCTGAACTACACCATCCTCAGATTCACCACTACCGAGTCCACTTTGCTGATATTCATTGTTCATAACTAGATAATTTGGACTATTTTGAGATTGAAATGATTGAGCCGCCGAAGATGTGCTTGGTCCGGGAATATTCTCCAATTCGTCCATGACGACTGGCACATATAAATCCGGGAAGAAAGTGGTGGGTTTCCATAAGTAATGGTTGTTGCGTTGATGCTTATGCAATGTATTCTTCCTATATTTCTCGCAGGATTTCGGAACACGTCCAGGTATGGGCAATCCAGCTTTGTAAAGTTTGAGGAAGTATTTCTGGATGCGGCTGGTAACTTGGGCTAAAGTTCGATTACCGAGCGCGTTGGAGATTTTTTGAAATCGGCGCAATTCGATTGGTTCTGGAGGAAATTTAATTAGAAGCTCTTCGAGGCGTTTTTGTTCTTCTGGCGTCCAGTGCTAACAATTAAATTTAATTTGATTATTGGAGTGAGTGAATGAAAATTAATTATTACAGATTTATTAGTTCTCTCTGGCTTTAAATCACCGACGGTTGGTTTGGTGCTTTTTTGGTTTTCATCATCGTATATAAGGCGCAATTCTTCTTCGGGTATTTTTACATTGAAACTGTTAAAATCAATCACGGGCAACTAAAATTTAAATTTTAATAAAAAAAAATTACGCGGAATTTTACAAAAATTGTAAAAAATTATAAATATCTTGGAAAATACTTACCCGGGGTAGTTCAAACACCGGAGGCAAATCCAAACTTTCCCCATTTTTGAGCTTCTCTAATAATCGCGAAGGATTATCTAAATACTCCTTTTTTAATTCGACAACTTTCGAAATATCCTTCAAAGCTCTTTCGCGTTGAGCAGTTAGAATAACAATAGTTTTTAACACTTCACAATAGTCTTTATTACCTTTCAGTGCCAATTGATCAGACTCAAAATAAAACAAATCGTCTTCACTATGAAACACCGAATCTAAATTCGTCATAATTTTGAATTGCGCGCCATTCAGTTCGGCTCCCACCAACCATAACCACAACGTCCACAACCCCAATTTGCATCAAAATTCGCGAATATACAACTAATAATAAATAGGCTCATTATTGCTAGACTACGAGTGACGAACTTAGCTTCTAATTTCAATAATTTCACGGTTTATTTCACATTTTTTGCTATAAAATTCGGCAATGCTAAAACACGTGACAAGTGACAACTAGAGCCAGAACAACATAACCTAAAAATTAGTGTGCAAAATATTTTTAAAGTAAACAAATAAATTAAGCCAAATGTTAATTAACCATAAGTGAAATGAACCATTTTATATTAAAACTAATTAATAAGAGCCGCTTCTTGAAAGCCGGCACATATTCCACAGTGCGAACGATTTATTTGACGCGAAAATTCGGAAAAGAAGACGAAAATAAAGAATCTCCGCTCAAGAAACTCCTCAACGACTCCGCAACATTTGAAGACGTTAAATCCACGAATGCCGAACAACAATGGGCCACTCTACCGTATTTAGATGGCACAAAAATCCGCAAGCAAGGCGACTACTTCCACACCGAACACCGAACTGACCCCCGCGATACCTCAATTATTCTATTCCCAGGACAAGGCACGCAATATGTAGGAATGGCCAAAGATTTACTAAAGTTTCCAATGGCACGTGATTTGTTCGATCTAGCTAATTATGTCTTGGAATACGATCTGTTGAAATTGTGCCTTGAAGGTCCTAAGAGTACTTTGGACCAAACCAAGTACGCTCAGCCTGCTATAATGGTGACTAGTTTAGCTGCGATTGAGCGACTCAAAGAGGAACGGCCGAACGCAATTGCGAATTGTGTGGGAACGGCTGGGTTCAGTTTGGGCGAAATTACCGCGTTGGTGTTCGCGGGGGCTCTTGGATTTGAACGAGGTACAAAAATATTTGAATCAATTCCTAAATGTTTGTTCTAAGTAAGTATGATTTATTTTAGCTTTAAAGTTGGTTAAAATTCGTGCAGAAGCAATGCAGTTAGCGAGCGAAACTTATAGTGGAGGAATGGCAACGGTTTTAATAGGTCCTGATAGTAAATTGAATTTCGCGTGTAAAAGAGCGAAAGAATGGGCGACTGATAAAGGCGATGCTTATCCAGAATGCAAGATTGCCAACTATTTGTATCCGCATTGTAAAGTGGTTTCTGCAAGCGAATCGGTAAGACTATTTTTGTTTACTCTAATTTCGTTCGGTGCGTTTTTTTCACATATCTATGTTAATTTACATTTTTTCAAAAAACGTGTAGATTACAAAATTGTAGAGAAATAAATTCTCTATTAGTTTCTCAAAATAATTTATTCGAATTTGGTTTATTTAATTAACTGTAGTCAATTAATTGCAAAATTGTTGGGTTTACTGTATTGCTGGTTGCATAATTTCAGGGACGAGGCGCTGCGCGGAACTTTAACCCCACGCAGCGCAGCTAATACTGGCACAAATAATACAATTGATATATCAAAAAATAGGTAATTAAACGCTCTACAACTTTTGTAGAAACCAATTTTTGATTGAAAGCTTAAAAAAAAAGTTGTGTTGGGAAAAACATTTGTGGTCTTCAGTTTTGTTATATAATCGACGTTGATTAAAACTGAATATTATGAATTATTGTTTAGGCGTTAGAGTATTTGGAAAAAAACGCTAAAGAATTCAACTTGAAAAAAGTGAAGCGACTACCAGTGAGTGGTGGCTTTCATTCGGAACTGATGCGACCGGCTGTGGCCCCATTCAGTCAAGCTCTCAGAAAATCCGAAGTAAACATGCCTATTATTAATGTGTATTCGAATGTCGATGGAAAACGATATGCAAATGTGCAACATATCCTCAAGCAACTACCCAAACAAGTTAGAATTTTATTACGAAAATTAACTATTCTATTCATAATCGTATTTCTATTTGTTTAGATTGTGAATCCGGTAAAATGGGAACAACTGTTGCATGTTATTTACGAAAGGGATCCGAATGAACATTTTCCGCGCACTTTCGAATGCGGACCAGGAGCAACTCTCAAGACTATTTTAAAGCAAGTGAATGCGAAAGCATGGAATGACTGTATTAGCATAGAGGGCTAATAAATAATTAAAAGTGTAATTACACAGTTTTATTAACATTACATCATAGTACAATACAAATTATGATTCATTCGATGGATTTTCGTTAAGAGTCGGCATCACTTCTGGACCGTCCATACCTAAATATGGCATTAGAATTGGGCAGCCAATTACTTTTCCAACTTGACTACCGGGTGTTATGATGTCCACGGAATTCACTACAATTTCCATCCTTGAATAACAAATATAGTTTGAAATGTCGATGAGATGTAATCTAAGGCACTTACACGCCAGTCTGGGAGTAGCTGTGGAAATAATCAGTAAGTCTAATTATAGAAAATGTTTCGATTGGCTGCATTGTGTATGTAATAGCACCAACTGTTGCACTCTTTCCATCAGAGAGTTTCATCCGGAGGCAATGAATCGCCGGTATCGGTATTATTGCGACCGTGCATTGGATCACTTGCAATATCGGATTGTGAATCATTTGTCCGGTCATGATTTCCTATGTTAAAAATGATTATTTACCGTTATATTGATTTAATTAACATACTTCAAGAGATCCTTCAGACAGTTTGTTACAGTTTATAACCATTTTGCGGCGGTATCGAACGAAGAGCAATTTCAAATTGAAGTGAATTGTATTTTTGACACTTGCCAACTAGAAATTTATTTTGCCCTCTAGATTTTGAATTTATAAATAATTTATTAGGCAACTATTTTTAAAATAAAACTATAGATCACTTTTTTAATATTTTATTTTAAAATAATGAAGCAAAAAATAACAAAAAAAACTCTTATAAACTCAAATAATATCCTTCCGTTAACAAAAAAACAAGAAATGATAAATATGTACATACAAAGGATAAATCACTGTAACATTGCAGTTGCCGGTGCTACTGCAACCGTTTCTGCTGCATTTGCAACATTATTAACTTGATTATGAATTATGTCCACAAAACTGCAAATGTTATTATTATCGATGAAACTATTCTTATCGTCCTCGAAATTGTCGCGACTATTCGGCTTATTCATACAATACTTAAGCGCTTTGACAAACTGTACACACGTCGGACTATCATTTTGACTTAGATGGATCTTAATCGAACTAAACAAATGCTCAATCGGATCCAAATTAAAATTGCTCGTACACAACGATTTGAAACCCACACCATTTAAACGCGTCCACAAAAACACCAACGAACGCACCGATGTTTGCCAGCCCTCAATAAACGTATACTCCGTCGAATATTCTTGCCCCGTATTCAAATCAAACAGCCGCCAATCGGGCATAATGGCAAGAATGTCTTTCCAGAAATCCATATGTAACGACTTCTCATTAACCGCGACTCGATACTTCTTGCGCGATTTAAAGAAATTGCTTTCGTACGTATTCAACGAATCGAATAACGTATCGATTATGTTAATAAAGTGTGCGGTCTCCATCGCTTCAACGGGCAGCGCTTCAAAATGTGTGTACACTTCCATTGCACCTGCAACAGTGTGACTCAATTGTGCCGCTGCAATTTTATTCCCGACACGCGTATTATTCAAAGTACTACGGGGCGCTTTATAATTAAAGTCACGCGCTTGCAATTTCGATAGCAAGTTTACAGCGCGGTTTTGGTCGAGATGGAACACACTTTCAACGTACTCGAACTTCGCTACCATATTGTCGTTAAACAACACACTGTACTTCAATAAAGTATCGCGCGTGTTTTTAATCAAATGCGGCGCATCGTAAACGATCGCAATCGACTGATCATTAACGGTGAGCAAATATTTTTGCTGAACGTGCATTTGTTGGAAAACGTTCACATTGCGCTCAGTCTGCTCGCAAACGATCGCTGTTACATTCAATCCGATATTCTGCAATTTCGTGATATTTTCCGTCACAACTGGAATTAAATCTGCGCTCGAAAAATCATCGTTGACGAAATAATAGGCGACAACTTGCGTCCAGGATTTAAAACAACCGCGCACCATAAACACGAGCGCATTATTCGCAAAGCTCCGATCTTCGCCCAAAATTTGCTCGTCGATAAGCATTTGCAAATCGGCGCTCTCCGGATTGAACACCATCGACACCGTAAGCGGCATCATCGAGAAACTCAACGAACAGTATCGCTCCAGCGTACTCATTCGCGAAACTTCCGATTCCAGCGCTTTTAGAATCGCTTCATTAGTCCCCGGTTTGAATTCGAACTTGTCCAGGATTCGATTAATCGCTTTCCGACCCGGCAAGCAAAAATAGCGACACAAAAAATTGTAGTTCCTCAAACCGGTTTTATAAAGTCCAGCAGCGAATTGTTTATCCGCTTCGTTGAATCGATTGCCGCGAGAGTCTTTTTCTCTGTTCTGCAATTGGCACTCAATAAAACGCCGTTTCACAAAATTCATATCATCGATCGCAAAAAAATTCCGGTCGATTATATTCTGACGAATTTTCCTCAGTTCTAGTTTCTTTTGTTCTAATGCTTTTTTAGTGCGCAATATAGTGCGTTTCGCCGTTCCATAGTTATTTTTAAGTGATTTATGCAAAGCTGAGCGTTTCACATGATAGTTCAAATTGTGTACACTCATGTTAATTTCGCGATTTACGTTGTACCTAGTCCGAGGCGTAATCGGAGTGGTTACTGAAGGCGCAAGGCCATTATTGACTTGCGAATTAATTACAATCGTAGTACTGTAATTAATAGCAGGCGCAGGCAAAATCGTCGGGCTAACTTGCTCATTAATTTTCGCTTTTACTTGACTTTCAATCTGTTTGGCCAAATCGATGTAAACTGATTTAATTGGGCTTGGAGTTGACTGGGGCTGCGTTGATGGTGCTGGAGGCAAGTCTGGGCCCGCTTTTGACCGTTCTTGCTTTAGTTTGCGGTACGATAAGTGTTCCCAAGTTTTGTTTGAATTCGTCACTGTCACCGTTGGTGTTGGAAGCGAACTAGTGCTGGGTTTTACGGGCGGTTCCGGACAATAGTCAGTATGTATATAAGCAGGTCGGAACGTCTTACTTAAATTGGCATAAAATTGAGCTAGTTTTTCATCCTTGCTTTTCAAATAAGTGTCCAAATGGTTTTCGATTAATTTGACGCGTTCTTCGCACGGTAAACCGACTTGGTCGAAATTCGTGTTCTCTTTGTTTGATAACGTGTCGTTAAGGTGATTTAATATGCCATTTTCCGAAGGTGGCGCTGCGTTGTCCGGCACTTTAGCATGTTCGGTTTCGATTTCCATATTGTTGTTAATGATGGTTTCATCCTCGGGTTCAGCATTGCTGGGTCGCAGGTAATCGTGGTCTAGGATTACGGTTAGAGCACTAGACTTGTGCGTTTCGGGTAACGGCACTGGGACTGCATTGGGGACGAGGTAATTGTCCGTCGTAAATGAGGCCGGGCTAAAATGTTTGTCGCAAATGCAGAGACAGTCTACCTGTTTGTCTGCGTCGAAGCGGCACACGGTCTTCCAAATGCGGATGAGAGCTTGATCGCGTGGAAAAGGATATAGTGTTGTCTCCTCGTCGATGTTGGTGCAATTTGGAAATGAGCATTTCATTGAACTGCTGTTCACATAGATTGTTCTCCCTTTCGATGACATTTTAATTGCTGGTGGTTTACATGGTTCTAAAAATAATCGATCTAGATTCAAAATAATGAATGGCTATTCTAACCGCACTCACCGAGATAACTATGCGAGGGATTATTTGCAGTTGTGGTTTTGTTTAGTTGCACTGTTGCAAGTGGACAATCGACATCGTCAAAGGGTTGTTTTTAATACTATCAAGTGTTTGATAAGAATTGTTTATGTCTGTCAAAATTCTACTGGTAAAAAAAAAGAAGAAGAAGAGTTGCAATTGTTTATGTAATGTCAAAATGGCAACATAACCTCACTCTGCACATTAACATGAAATAAACTTAATTTTACTGTATGTTCTGCCGTTTCTAGTCAATAAATCAATAAAATCATGTCTACGAAGCTGAAACTATATTTAGGAAAGAAGGTAACACTTTCTACAATTTTTTTTATAACATTTTTATAAGGCCCCGTTTGCTCGGCTCGCCTTTTTTATTTAGCCGGTCAAATTAGAATTAGCTGAAGCTCTCTTGTTTATAATACAATTACCATTATGTTTCGGGCGATCCGAAACGTATTTATCAATTTTCTAATAGATTTCGAACTGCCTGCACAAATACACGAAATTCACCGCAACTCAAGTGCAACCCTTAATCGAAATCGACTCGCATCACACCGATGGCAAAATCGAACTTACAGTACCACTAAACTTGTTGGAAGCTCAACTGGGCGTCACCAACATCAACGAAATCTTGAAAATCGAACCAGACGACATCATCAAAAAGGTGCACGTAACGAATTATCGTGCGAACCGTGCCATATCCTTCGAAATCGACAAAAGCATGTTCATTAAAGATGTAATAGAAAACTGTGCGGATCCCGAACTGAATTTCACGCCGCACAATTACGTGATCGAATTCAGCTCGCCGAATGTGGCGAAACCGTTTCATTTGGGGCATTTGCGTTCGACGATCATCGGTAATTTTCTCAGCAATTTGAATTTGTTTGTGAAAAACAGCGTTACGCGCTTGAATTACTTGGGCGATTGGGGCACGCAGTTCGGGTTCATTAAAGTGGGTTTCAAAGAGCTGCAAATCAGCCCGGAAACTTTACAAAAGGAACCCGTGAAGTCGTTGTACGATTCGTACGTGCACGCCAATAAATTAGCGGAAAGTGATCCGTTAATTTTGGAGCGCGCTAAAGAGGAGTTTGCTAAATTAGAGCGCGGAGTTCCGGAAGATGTTAAGCATTGGAACGAATTTATGAACTTCACGCGCACGGACTTAGCGAGCACTTATAGTCGATTGGGTGTCGTGTTCGATGAGTACAATTACGAGTCGATGTACAGCAGTAAAAGGATACAGGAAATTCTAGCGATATTGCGCAAAAAGCGGATTATTGTTAAAGAGAACGATGGTAAAGAAGTGGCGAAAATTGACGCTAAGCGGCAAATTACCGTGGTTAAAAGCGATGGTAGTAGTTTGTACATAACGCGCGATATAGCGGCCGCTATTGACCGCTACAACAGGTACAAGTTCGATAAAATGTTTTATGTGGTCGAGAACGGTCAAAACGATCATTTCTACGCTTTGCGCTACATTTTAAATCGAATGGATTTACCGTGGGCGCATCGCTTGGTTCATGTGAAATTTGGGCGAATTCATGGGATGAGTACGCGCAAAGGAACTGCCGTTTTCCTTAAGGATATTTTGAATGAGAGCAAAGCGATTATGATTGAACGTCAGATGATGTCGCCTAGTAATTAAAACTATAGAATTTGTGGGATTTGTTTTGATGGTTTGCGTTTTAGCCACAAAAGTACCGATTACGAACGAGGACGTTTCGGAGACTTTAGGAATATCTTGTGTGATTATTAACGATTTGAAACAGAGGAGACAGAAGGATTATGGGTTTGATTGGGATCGAATATTGCAGGTAATTATTTCGATTGTGCTGTAATGTGCAAAGTAGGCAACACAATATACATCAGTCAGTGACTTCTAGGTAAAAGGAGATACCGGAATCAAACTGCAATACACTCACTGTCGATTATACGGTTTGGAACAAAATTCAGGCGCAACAATTGCACACGATCTGAATCCAAGTTTGCTAATGGATGATCCTGAAATAATCATTTTACTGAAAGAATTGTCACGATTCCAAAATGTGCTGCATAATGCGAACGATCAATTGGAAGCTTGCATTTTGGTTAATTATTTATTGCATTTATGGTAATATTATTTATTTTATTGAAATTATTCGCTTAACATTTCCTCATTTTTATAGTAACCAAATTAGTAAAACTTTATCAGTGGTTAAAGTAAAAGGAGCGGATCCTGAAATCGCATCGCAACGTCTACTAGTCTTTCACACTGCCAAAACTGTACTAAAAAATGGTATGCTAATTTTAGGGTTGAAACCCTTGAACGAGATGTAAAATACTTACTGTATTAAATATTTTAATTTACATGTAAGTATTTGGTTTCTATTTTAACGCTTCTTCCACGTGAACTTCCTTCTTGCACCTTGTTGTCCAGGCTTCTTCCTTTCGCGCGTGCGGTAATCTCTCGTCAGCAGTCCAGCTAAAATCACAAAATATTAATTTTAAATTAATTTGACTAGTAAATTTTACCAATCCGCATTTTTTCAATAGTGTCTTGATCCACAAAACTCCTCAAACCCCAAGCAATGCCCCATCGAATTGCTCCCGCTTGGCCCGATGGGCCTCCTCCTTCAACATTCGCTTCCACATCCACTTTAGTATGCATATTGGTGAATAACAGCGGAAATAACAACTGAAAATTGAAACAATAGTGTGTTGTTCTGGCTAAGCTGGGTCAGTTTCTCACTGGAATTCGCATATTTTAACATTGGCGGAAATAATTGCTTTGGGCATAAATTAGTAATATTTTCAATCACATTTTATGCAAATTGGCGGAATATTGTTACAAGTTTGTAGCTAAACGTTTTAAATTATTCAATCTTTTGCGCCTTAATTTTTTAATGTTGGGATATTTAATTTTCTACTTAAAAAATTGCGATGGTTAAGTAACAATAAATATATTGAAATGAAAATGTTTTACATTAAAAGTCAAAGTAGTGTCTAAAAGTTATCTCATTGAATCACAGAGTTATACAAACAATAATGAAATATAAAAATAGTTAACAGAGAATACTTAAAGTATTAATGTGCCTAAATCTACATTTTTGCACGAGTACAATACAATCAGAATTAAATTTTATTAGCTAGGAACAATTGCTTATCTCCAGAATATAAAAATAAAAATTATCTAATCCTACGAGAAACTTAACTTAGTTAGATAAAATAACATCCGGCAAATCAATCCGAAAATATGCAAAATCTACAAAGGCGATGATGCTACTTATAATTTATAAATAATCCATAAAATAATCAATCACAGCGCTATTAGCAAAATCAGCATTTGCTACTATTATTCTTATTATTCTCAATCAGCGTGTTCAACAATTGTTCGATAACTTTGTGACTCTGCTCCACGGTACTTTTCAACTCTCGCACGTCCTTCATCAAACTCTCAATATGCTCCGTATTCTTCTCCACCTTACTCTGAATCATCGGCAACGCAAAGTACTCAATCACATCACTATTCTGATCCATATTATTATTCATCACCTTCTTCGAATAAGTCGTATAACTCCCAATCGTCGAAATCGTATGTCCCAACTTCTTGCGCTTCTTCGCAATATCATGCGCCGATTTGAGAATATCCTTCGGCAAACGTTTCTCGCGCGGATTCAACGGCTTCACATTCAAAACCACGCGATACGCTTTCGGCGACACCAGCGCCGTCCAATGCAACACATTCAACAAATACCGCGGCAAATATCCGTTAAACAGCGCCAACTCCATGTAGGAAATCAACTTCGTCTGGCGAACCAATCGGGAAAGTCCGGCCGTTTTCTGCAAGCCTTGAATATCGTGAACGGCAATACCGACCAGCAGATTCATCAGAATAACGGTGACGAATAGCAGAAACAGGATATACGTGACTTGCGCACTGATCTCCAATAAAAACGGCGGATCCTTCGGATTATCATCGACCAGCAAATCGAGATTCAACTCCCCAGTCATCATCACGAGCACCGTGATCAATCCGATGAACGGATTCGCGAACGTGGAGGAATCCGGGAAGATCACGCAGAAACTGATCGTAAATCCGATCAGAAGGCACGAATACGCGAGCAGCAATTTAGCGAACTCGCCTTGCACTCTCGTGTACATCGCGACATAGGAACCGAAAACCGGCAACTGGCCAACCATCAGCATTAAATTGGTCCAGCCGAACAGCACGGCGAATGCACCGATGTGATTCTGCCAAGTGTACGTGCGACCAGTGTAGATGAACGAAATCACAAACACACTAGCGATCACCGTCCATTCGATGATATTCTCCGGATGCGACAAATACTGCTTCACCGTCGGGTACCCGGCGATCCCGTAAACCTTTCGCAGAATCTCGCAACAAGTGATCCCGACCAGCACGAACCACTGCATCTCAATCACGAACGGATTGTTACGCAACATATGGCCCATCATCGACTTCTTCTCGCACAATTCGATCACATTCTGCGGTTGCGTGTCGTTCATGTTCTTACCGTGATTGTAGCAATTGTGCGCTAAGGCGGTGAGAACGTAGAGCGACAAGCTTAAGACGAAGATGAAGCAGAACAGCATCCGCGCGATGTAATACTTGCGAATCTTCTCCCATTTGAGGTACAAAAACGCAGCGCACAGCGGGTGCAAAAGTATCTCTTTCTGTCCCTCGTCCACGAAAGTGTTCAAGAAACTAATCTCCCTCGGATGGCAATGCTGCAGAATGCTTCTGAAGTCCAAGCGCAATTCCACCTCGCGATTCGACGATTCGGAATGATTGTGCAACGTGATCGCCGAGTCCAACTTGTGAGTGACCATCGCGAGCGAGGCCGGAGTCTTCCGCGTGATAATCCCCAGCGCGGTCATGCCAAAGCGCGACTTCGCTGTAACATCCGCGCCGTGATAAATCAAAATATCAACGCACTGCGAGAGCTCATTCAGCGCCGCGATGTGCAACGGCGTGTATCCGTACTGATCCTTCGTGTTCACGTCCGATCCGTAACGAATTAACGCCTCGATTATATCGTACGATCGCGCCGCTTTGCACACAGCCGCATGCAAAGCCGACCGTTTATCGCAATCTCCGATATTCGGATCGGAGTTCCCTTTGCGTAGCAATAATTCGACGCAGTCGAACGCTTGCGCGCGCGCCGCCAGATGGAGCGGCGTTTGTCCGCGACAATTACGCACGTTAGCATGCGCGCCTTTATCGAGTAATATCTCGACGCAATCGACGTACCCGCTTTCCGCCGCTAAATGCAGCGAAGTTTGCTGCTTTTCTTTAGTGCGCGCGTCGACGTTAACGCCATCGGCTTCCAGCATGATCTTCAAGCATTGCGCATGCCCCAAATCGGCCGCTAGATGAATCGGGGACATCCCCGAGAATTCGATTTGTCCGACATCCGCGCCTTCGGCGGTAAACACGCGAACGCAAGCGATTGCGTTCGCGCGTACCGCGCAATGCAACACGCTTTCATTGCAGTTGTTCGGGCTGATCGTTAGCGCTTGCACTCGCGCGCCGTTATTCAACAGAATTAAGGCGGTTTCAGGACTGTCCCCGAAAGCGCTGCAGTGCAACGGCGAATAGCACTTGTAGATGAAGTTCACATCGCAGCCTTGCGCGATTAGGAATTGCGTGCCGGGAATGCAACCGCTGAACGCCGCTAAATGCAACGCGCTCAATCCTTGATTCGGTTCGAAATACTTCAACTGCCCGCCGAGCCGCAGAATCCCGTCCAGCAAATCCCAGCGCTTCATAAACGCCGCCCATAAAAAAACGATGTTGATCTCGAACTTGGTCGCTCCGACCAGCGCGTCCGCCAAATTATCTTGCGTGGTTTTCTTCGTCTCGATGTCCGTCAAAAGCTGGTTGCGGCCGGACGAGACCTTCATATGCTCCAAGAGGTTCATCTTGATGGTATCGTGACATATTTGGACCGTCAACTCATTGGTGGAGAACTCTTCGAAACTTTCGTAGATGTTGGGAGTGTGATCGGCGGGCGGTGATGGTCCGCACTCCATGTACTCGAAATCATCCGATGGGTATTCTTCTTCGATCATGCGATCGGGATTGTCGTGTGCGCAACGCCATCGCAAGATTGTGGAGGAGTTTTGCGTTTTGTATAGGGGGAAACTTTCGTTCTCCGGATTAACGCTGACTGAGCGACGTAATTTGCGGGGACTATCTTGGAATCCAAGATTGTCCATCCCGAAGGATTTGTGGTGGTCATCTGTAGCAGACACCATTTACCTGGATAAGGGAAAAGGTTTGTTCGGATCACTTATTTAGTGGGAGGACGTTCATTCATAACTCATTGATAATTTTTGTTTGTGACGTAGAGCTCAAGATCCAAACGCCAATTAAACTAATAGAAATTAGCATGAAAGAGAAACTTCTATTGACTTCATTAAATTTATATTTGTTATTAAATTGTAAGTAAACAACTTTCGATTAAAAATAAATGAGTTATCAAAGAAATGTTGATTCAAAACACCCTGGAAAATGATTATTCCCCTTCAATGTCATAGGATGTAACAGTTTTATTTGTCAGGTCTCAAGTAAAAGTGTCTTCTATAATTTGCAGAACAATTCAATGCTTTCTTGCTAATCTTATTAATAATTCATTATATTGTAGTATTTTCTCTCAATAATCAATTGACTGTATTAATTGTTACTTAAATGCCCTTCAGCTGTAAAAAGATGAATGCTTTCATCACAATCAGATCCTAAGACTGATGCAGGATAACAAATAACTATAAATATTAATGTTTTTATTACACAACTAATTAACGCGCTTTGTTTCGCATCGCTTTATGAATCTTGACTTGATAATTAGTATTTGCTTAAACAAGATTAAATGATAGACACTGTAAAAGAATATTGTTATCGTTACATTTTACAAATTATTCCACAACAAGTTTGCTCATAGCATAATAGAAGAAACTGAACAGGAACAACCTTTAATGGATTGATTCAATAATTAGATAAATTAACAAATATAGAGCTATTTTAAATCAACAAGAAAGCGTTAAATTTCTCGAGGTCGATCTAATTCCTCATCAATCTAATTAATAAGTAACTATGTACTTTATATTTCAATAATTATATTATTTAATTATTGTTTGTCAATACTGATTGAAGTTTTTTTGTATCTAAATTTTCTTAGAAAAATTAATTAATTTGTAGATTTGTCGCAAAACATTAAAGCAACCTTGACCAAATAATATTTTATTTTGGTAGGTTTTCCTCAAAGAAAAATACTGTTAACTTAATTAAATATTTCATAAATGCCATTGTTTAATGTTATTGTTCTCTGTTCCGCCAATTTCCTATTTTGGCCTCAAAACCCAAATAATTGCATGCAAAGAATATTTGATTAATTTTTAAACAATACCGAAATGTCGAAAATTAACTGCAATTTTATTGTGGTATTATAGAACGCCTGCCACTAAAATACCACGATTAGACTTCTGTAAAGTTTTTGATCAATTAGACTTTTGATTATTTTTTTTCAGAAAACTGCAACTTTTTATGGATTTAAAAATATAAGAATAAATTAAAAAAATAGTGTTGTGTAAAATATTAAAATAATAGTATCAAAAAAATGTCTTGGTCATAATTAAAAAAAAATATCAAGTCAAAAAAAACTTAATAAATTTGGCAGTTTTTTAGCACTTTTTTAATAAAATAAAAAATTATTGTGGGATGTACAAAATTAAATTGCTGAAAAAACCCAGATATTTGATACTTTTTTCAGCAGGTATAAATTTTTTTGTTGCAAATAAAGTATACACCATTAAGTATTAATTTCATTTAATTTAACTTAATAAATCATTGCTTAGAATAAGTTTGAACTTGAGTTAATTTGTACAATATAATACATTTCTTATAAAGTTAGCAGAAAAAAAAAGTATAGTCTTTTATCAGCCGCATCCTGCAATTTCGCATTTAAAAAAAGAATCTTTTAATAAATTGAGACATGACAAATAAGAAACAATAAACAACAATTTTTCTCACCACTTTTTAAATGATATATCCAAATAAACAAAACAAATAAATAGTTTCGAGTTAAATAATAATTCAAAGTACTACTACATTGGCTGGCATTGTTGCTGTGAAATCCATTTGCATTTCAATGATTTTGGCACAATATCACCAATTATTTAATTGGATGAAATCACCGTCGATGTACACAATCATTCTTTTATTGTCCGCTGCTAGAGATGCGAAAACCGCGACTGGATAATTCGAATGCAGGAAATTAAAATCGAAAATACCGCACGCTGCATTCATTCAAATTGAACTGGGTGTCCGCTCGATGTTTTGGATTCGGTATTCCCTGACCGGTAATACAAAATAAAAGTAGGTGTGGTAAACAACAAGAAATTCACTTGTTGAAGATGATGGTGGAACTACAACAACTACGCAAATTGTTCAATTGACTTTAAAGACGTTCTCTTTATGATTTAGACGGATTGGAGGGGTGCTAATGTAAGGCACGTGAGATGAGGATGATAAACTGTTATCTTCTTATAATCATTCCCAAAGAAAAACACGCTCGTATCTGTTGTTAAGCTTAACACCTCGGATTTACGTTTCTTTCAAGCTGATAAAAAATTGTAAAAATATTGCGCTCTTTTTTTTAATAAATTTTGCAGGTAGAGATGATTCATATTTTACTGTTATAATTAGCGGTGGTCTATGTAGGTGAGCATCTAAAAAAAATTGGGATTCCAATGTTGCTTTAATAACAGCTATAAAAAAACTAAATACCAAAAAAAGTCGAGTCTCTAGAAAAAGAAATGCTGGACATATTTTATTAGTCAACATTCAAGGTTGATTCGATGAATGAACTTGGTCCAATGCGTGGACACTTCAAAAGTGGGTTTTGAATTTTGATTGTTGTTTATAAAAATTTAGAAAAGGATTTTTTTTTAATTATTTTGTAAAATTCACTTGCATTGAAAAGTCAAAATATTTTTGTTGGTGAGGAATATTTTTGGGAAATATGAGTAATAATTTGCTACTCACGATTTGTGGCTGTAATCACAAAATTGCAGATGCAAATTAACGAAGATGCTGTGATAGAGCGCAATATTAAAACATCTCGATTTAGTCATGTAATTTTCAAGGAATTTTGGTCTTTGATTTTTTTTGCTCAATAAATATTTATAATATTTTATAAAATTAAAAAAAATATTAACAATAAATGGAAAAATAAATAAAATGTGAAAATGCAACAAATTAACAAAGTATGTACAAGTAATAAAAATAATTATTATTGCTTGTTTTAATCATTAGGTAAGATTAATCTTTCCTTGTAGCAAAAGTGCACAAACAAAATAACACATTACTGCAAAAGTGCAAAATAAAGTATAGACGACAAAATATGTTAGATCTCAAAGTAGCTTAAAAAATCTAACAAAATTGAACTAAATGGGAGAAGATATAAAATAATTAATTTTTTATTTAAAAAAAATTAATTAATAATTTAATATTGCTCATAAAAAAATTCAACCGCCGTAAAACTCCCAAACCAAGTCACTTCTACATCAATATGTGGAGTAACTAAATTTATACTTGGTATAATTTATTATAATAGGAAATTGAACCGCATCAAAATTCCTTCCGGTGATAATAATTTAATAAATATATTTTAGATTGTAAAAAATTAAAAAAAAAACCTTCTAAACATAATAAAATTAGTATTTAACTAATTAAATAATATATATCAATAGATTATAAGGAACATCCTTGAATGTGAAATAAAACCAAATGTAAGGTCAATATAAAGCTGGATGAATGAATAACAATATCCTCGACAATTGCATTTGAATTACATGCAATGCCATTTTAAATATGTGTACAAATTAAATAATAATTACATATATTGTTAACAAAATAATAAATTATATATTATTCCTATATTCACGGATGTAACTTTGCTTTTATTTTATGTTGATATGATAATTTGTTATTATTTAAGAAAGATTGTGTGATTTGCTAATTTAACTTTGCATATTTTCATTAATCGTTGAGTCATTTGGAATATTAAAGAATTCGCATTGTAGGCGCAATTAATTTTAATACCTATTTACTCAGTAAAATTAACTTAAGCATACAAAGATCATCTTAGTAAGCTTTTTATTTTTATAATATTAATTCGCAAACGATTTGCTCTTTGTTTGAATAAAAAAACTGACAAACAATATTCTTTCAATTTGCATATTTCACCATAATAAATAATAAAAGTTGCGAACTCCAGTAAAAAAAAATTAAATCACTCACCTGTTCTCTGGTGTTGAAATGTTCAAAGTATGTAATGTCTTGTCCATTAATGACCACTTTACCAGTACCCGGAGAACGAATTGTTACGTCACCTCTAGCTCTTTTCCTTAGACATTCTAATCAATATAATTATCAAAATATAAATTAATATTATTAGTAAATTACCATAAGTTGTTATAAATGCACGCCCTTGCTCATCATATTGCGGCTTGGGCGCATCGTACGTTTTAGTTTGGCTCATTAAAGGTCTTCGATATTCCATAATGAAGTCTTTTACTTTATAGGAATAAGGCATGATACTTAAACGTTCAATTGCAGTGACGAAACTGGCGTGGTCTTTGTCGCTGACTGGTTCGAGAATTTTTTTCTCAAGCAGCGTTTTATCCAGCCACTGGTATCCCGTTAATTCCCTAAAGAAAATATGTAATATTAAACAATATTCGTTTATATGAGTAAAGAAATACTTACAAAGCTAACGTTGGATCGGGTTTCAAGTTTTTCCGAATCATTGCGTCTTCGAATTTATTCAAATCGTTAATATGTTGAACTATATCCTATAAAAACACAATTGTTGATTCATTTAATAAATTAATTATTGCGATTGATATCTTACGTGCAAAATTTGGTAATATTGAGGCCTTCCAGTGTAAAACAAGTAGTGATAAGGCATGCCACTTGCGTCAAATTCAGCAGCTTTTCTTTGTGGAAATACTTCTTCTGGCGGCTTCATAAAAGGCCTCGCCTTCTTTTCGTATAAGCCAGACGGAAATAGGTAACGTATAGCTTCCTAAAAGGTAAATAAATTGTTTAACTTATCGTTGCTTTGTGTTCGTATGCTTACATCAATATCAGCTTGTGTGAATGTCTCCGGATTCTCGCCCATCATGTTCGCCAAATGCCGCTTACCAATTTTGTACTCAATATTCTTATCCTTCATGAATTCATCATGCTCGCGGGCACGTTCCAAATACGCTCGCATAGCTTTGCTAATATTTTGCTTCTCATCTGATTGAGCATCGGACGAGTATGCATGTTTGCTAGTTGTAACAGTGGAGCCCTACAAGTCGATTGTATAACACAATTTATGAAATAAATACAAACACTAACCTCAGCAGTCGTAGCTAGTAAAACTCGTTGCTGGCTTTGAACTCTGCATAAGGATCGCGCACTAATTAAACTTCTCAGCATTTTGTTTAGTTTAATCACAACACAATTGATTAATTTAGTCCGCACATTTCTTTATTTTGAAAACAAATTTGAGGTTATAAACTCACTCAACTTCTCACCATGGTGGCGCAACTGGAGTGAAGTTGGCGTGAAGAGATTCTTGAAAATTGCACCATAGAAAAAGTTTAATTTTCTCAGGTTAGAAGAATTTTTTAATTAAAATTTAAATAAAAAATTTGCACCAGTCTATTTGCAAAAAATACAATAGATAACATCAATATTAATTGAATGCGTTGCATTAAAAATAATCAATTATTGTACTTTCTAAAAAAGGCGATGACAATTATGCATTTTAATTTAAATTATCCGCCATTTTGAGTCCTAAATATTTTTTACTTAATATTAGTGACGTCACGGACAACACTCATTCCTCAGGCGTGGAAAATAGCGTGATGATGTGGGAAGTAGCGTAAACTTGTCAGTTTCCATCGTTGAAAACTGGGACAGTAACTGTTAATTAGGGATGACATAAAATTGATTCGTTTATTGTCCATTCCTATAAAAAAAGTCACCTACTTTCGGTTTTGAAATTTTTCTTCTGTAATTTAGTCCGCCTTTTTGATATACAACCAATGCATACTTTGATAAATTAATTAATACTTCAACATTTCAATCTACAAAATACATTTCCTTTCCTTGCACACAGTTTTTTTATGATCATAATTGTATACAATTTCCGTAAATTTTTCATTTTCTTCTCAGTCTATAAAATAATAGAAAATCCGTTCCGTTCATTAGTTCCATTTATTGCCTGAAAAATATTAAAAGTAATAATGACCGCAAATCAGATAATTATAATGCAAAATAGTCTAAAATATCTAAATTTCTGCTACATTTGGCCCTCCTTAAATCGACCAAGTTACCAAATAAATTGGAATGCATTTTTCATAAAATATTTCGCGTCTTTTGTGACCACAATTTTGGTAATTTTGGGATGCATGGCTCATTTATACCATTCAGTAATGAGTAAGTACCCCCACTTTAATCAAAAAATTATTTATGGTACCAAATTAATTTAAAGAAAACAACAGATTCAATTGGGACATAGATATCGCAATGTTAGCATCCTGTGCAGGATTTTACTACTTCAACTACCAATTCGTCAGCCATATTAAAGGAACCATCCAAGTTTACGAGGCGTTATCCGACATGGTAACATTTGGTAAACCGACAAATTTCGATGCAGATAACGCGAAATTAAGTCGTTATGCATTTTACCATTTGGTTTACATTATTTTCGCTGGTACATCGTTTTGCCTTGCACCATTTATCGAACTATCAAAATGCAGAAAACTGAATGCCCAATTGAATCTAGAAGAACCTTGTGGTTTGATGGTGATGGTTTGGATACCATTTGGGGTCGATGTGAATGCGTTTCCAATAAAGCATTTATTTTATTTGTTAGAGGCTTACAGCGCTTTTTTCGTTTATTGTTTATCTTCTATGCTATCCTGTGCTATAGTTGAATCTTTTGAGCATATAATTATTCGATTCAATCATCTTAATGAATTAGTTAAATCGACTTTAAGTGATGATATGAGTGGATTTGAACGCAGACAAAAATTTTATAGTTGTGTTCGATATCATGTTGTGATTATTGAGTAATATATTTTTTAAATAGTCAAGATTAATAAAGTTGTGATATATTTCTTTAGTTTGGCTGCCAAATTGGATAATTGCTTCAAAGATTGCATGTTTCTTCATGTTATATTGACAAGTTCAATTTTGGGTTTTTTGGGTTATAGAATAACACAAGTACGCAAACAAAATTTTATAAATATTAATAATTTTTTGGTAATTTTCTAATTTTGCAGAGTTTTTCTTTAAGTGTTTGTGCATTGCTAGTTGGATGGTTTTTATCAATGGTTGCGGTGTGCAATGTGGGAGAACGGATTATAGCTGCGGTATTTTTTATATCCTAAAAATTAATTAATCAGAGAAATAATTTGAATAAAAGTTGGTGTGGGAGAATTTTTAAGAAAGAAAGTTCTTCATAATAAAAAGCCAAAAATTTCGGATCTTATCAATCAGTTGTCCAAATTATTTCTCAGCCAAAAAACCCACTACTTGCTTGATTTTACTAACAAAAAAATTTTTTTTTCAGAGTTTAAGCGTAGCTGATAACATTTTTATCCAGAACTGGCATACCCTGGACTTACCTTTGCAGAAAGATCTTGTTATGATGGTCAGAAGATCACAAAAACCAATTTACTTACATGGTGGAAGATTAACATATATGACATTTGCTACAGTTCTTACTGTATGAAATTTTAATTAATTTTTGTTTTTTTTTTTTTTCATTATATTCTACTTTATTACAGATTTTGAAAACGTCCTATTCATATTTCACACTAATGTCCAATTCAAAATAATGTAAAATCAAGATTTATTTGCATAAATATATATTTACTGCAATAATTTACTATACTATTATCCACTTAATTAATTTTGCAAATATTGTTATTTAATTTTGATTTATTGGGTCGTATTTGGATCAATTTGCACATCACTATAATGGCTGAGCAAGAATTGGCGAAGGAAAAGAGCCAATTCTCTTGTGCTCTTGGCTGAGCAAGAATTGGCGAAGTTCTAAGACACAATGCCTTTTTGGCAAGAAAAATGTTTAAAAACACAAAATTTTATTTTATATAAATATTTTTTTATTGTACGGATTTTTAATTTTTTATTCCTAATTCCTATTCAATCAATATCTCAAAATTTTAAGTATAGACTTACGAGTAGGGTATAGATCTAAATGATTGACAGCTGGTCTTATAAAAAAATAAATGGCACATTAAAGGACTAAAAGCCGTCAACAGCAACATAAAATTTAACTCGCCATTTAACGTAATTCAATCCACCTACTTTTCAACAGACAACCAATGCATAATATTAAATGATTTAATTAATAATCCAATACATATCTTGTAACAAAATACAGTTTAATGATAGGCCGAATGAAAATTGTACCTAGTTAATTTTCCATTTTTTTTTTTTTTTAGTAAAAGTAAATGATAGAAAAATGTCATGAATGATCAACTCATTTTCAACATGTTAATTAGCATATACCATCAGTTTAATAATTTAAATATAATGCCACTCAATTTTAGGACATTTGGGTAAGTATAAAATAGAAGAACCAAATTTCATCCTTTAGTAAGTCAAATATATTGCAAACAAATACTTCTCGCTAAAATGACGTCAAATAATATACTTATAATGCAAAATACTCGAAAATATCTAAGCTATTTCCTTATTTGGCCCACTTCGAATCGACCAAGTTCCCAAATAAATTGGAACGCATTTTTCATAAAATATTTCACATCTTTCGTAATCACAATTTTGGTGATGTTCGGCTGCATTGCTCATCTATTCCACTCAATATTCAGTAAGTACCCCACAAAATTAATTTCATTAATAATGTTTTAATTGTAGAAAACCACGGTTTTAATTGGGACACCGACATAGGGATGTTAGCAGGTTGCATAGGATGTCACTGTTTCAATTACCAATTTGTCAGCCATATTAAAGGCACCATCCGAGCTTACGAGGCTTTATCCGACATGGAAAAATTTGGGGAACCTACCAATTTCAATGCGGATAATAAGAAATTAAATCGCTATGCGTTGATTCATTTTATTTACATTTTATTCGTGGGTGTAGCATTTTCGATGGCCCCCTTACTAGAATTATCAAAATGCCGAAAACTGAATGCCCAATTAAATTTGGCAGAACCTTGCGGTTTCATCGTAATGATTTGGATACCGTTTGGTATCGATGTCAATGCGTTTCCACTTAAACAAATTATCATCGTGCTTGAAGTGTACTCCACATTTTTCGTTTACTGTTTATCTTCTATAATTTCCTTTACTATAGTTGAATCTTTTGAGCATATAATTATACGATTCAATCATCTTAATGAGTTAATTAAGTCGGCGTTAACTGATGATCTTAGTCCTTCTGAGCGCAGAGAAAAATTTAATAATTGTGTTCGATATCATGTTGTGATTATGGAGTAATATATTTTAATTTAGCTCAAAATTAATCAATTTATGAAATATTTCTGTAGTTGGGCTGCCGAACTGGATCATTCTTTCAAAGACTGCATGTTTATTCATATCGTACTAACGAGTTCAATTTTGGGATTTTTGAGTTACAGGATAACGCAGGTAAATATTCACAAAAATATCTGCTACATAAACTATGCAACCAACGTTTCAATATTTAAAATGCGCGCTCAACTATTGTATTGTTGGTTGCTTAAATATCCCACTAATAGTGGTAATTAATTTTATTTTAACTTTAAATTTTTTAGAGTTTTTCTTCAAGTGTATGTGCATTATTAACTGGATGGTTACTATCAATGATTGCGGTGTGCAATGTGGGAGAGCGTATTATAGCTGCGGTAAGTTTTTTTTAACTTAATTTATCAATTAATTTTGTTATTATATTTTTCAGAGTTTAAGCGTTGGGGATAATATATTTACTTTTAATTGGCACACCCTAGATATACCTTTACAGAAAGATCTGATCATGGTTGTCAGAAGATCACAAAAACCGATTTATTTGCATGGTGGAAGATTAACCTACATGACATTTGCGACAATTGGTATTGTTCTTAAAACATCCTACTCGTATTTTGCCCTAATGTCAAATTCAAAATAATATAACCAAATATTTTTTGTGTAGTTAATTTTACCACTTTAATTTTGCATTTATTATTATTAATAATATTATAAAGTCTATTATCGCACCGATTTTGCTGAAACTTAGTTAATCCCATATGAAGTTGAATATGCAATCAAATCACACCAGATTTTCCTTAGTGGAAAAGTATCAAGGTACTCCATTTTCATTAAATGACGTCAAAGTCAGTTTGACAGTGACGTCGACAGGCGTCCATCCTGTTAATCAAGTAAACAAGCCATGTTCATCAATTTTAATTAAATACGCATTGGGCGTATAAGCAACCAACCCACCAAAATGGGATTATTTAAATAACAACCAACTCAACATAATAAAACATAAAGTGCAACAATCGAGGATCCAGCAAAATTACAATGTCCGTCATGAAGGACTCCTACATAGTGAAAATTGCGGTGGAAATGACCGATCTGGTCCCCCAATTGATCGAATTCAATCAGAAGCAACCCCTAGCTGGAATCATACAAGAACTATGCAACGGATGGAATCTCAACGAACCCGAGCAATACGCTCTACAGTTCAACGAAAACAACAACAGCAACTACATAACGGAGAAGAATCGCAACGAAATCAAAAATGGTTCGGTACTACGACTGGCTTTCTCGCCCTCGAAAACCGCACAAGATATCCTACTCAAACTAAACACTGGCACGCCGGAGGAGAAAGAAATCTCAATGCACCGCTTATCCAAACTAAGCGCTGACATGACATTCGCCTTGGATTTCATCAACAAGCAAGGCTTAACACTAATCATCAAACAAATCGAAAGCGGTAAGTGCAAAGGAACCGTCCTCGCATATAATCTACTGTCATTCGTCGAATTAATGGAACACGGCATCGTCTCGTGGGACATTCTCAACGGCGATTTTGTAACCCGCGTGGCAGGTTTCGTAACTAGCGCTCAAGAAATCGAAGTCACTCAAGCAGCGCTCTCTATCCTCGAGAACGTGGTACTAAACAGTTCGGAAGGCTTCGGCCAAGTCGAACACGAAGTGCCGATCGGCTCACTAGTCGGGCATTTGCAAGCCACGCCTATAGTGCAACAAAACGCCGTTGCTCTAATCAACGCATTACTACTCCGATCGGATCCGATCAAACGGCGCGCACTTGCGTCTACACTCACGTCGAAACAAGTGCGCACCGTCATACAGAATAACATTCTGCAAGCTGGCACTACCACGAAACGCGCAGAGATGGCGCATCAGTTGTACGTGTTGCAAACGTTGATGCTCGGCTTGTTCGAGCATCGCATGATGACGAAGATGGATCCGCAAGATCAGGATGGGCACGATAAAATTAAGGAGCTGCGCAAGATTGCGTTCGATAACGAGGGTGGTAGTGGAAACATGGTGCGGGGTCCGGCGGGTTTCACGCGGGATTACAAAAAATTGGGCTTCAAAAACGATATAAATCCAGCGCTGGATTTTAATGAAACGCCACCTGGATTACTAGCACTTGATTGCATGATTTATTTCGCACGCAACCACCCGGAAAGCTACACGAAGCTTGTCCTGGAAAATAGCTGTCGCGCGGACGAGCACGAATGCCCGTTCGGACGCGCTAGCGTCGAACTCGTCCGCATTTTGTGCGAGCTGTTAAAAATTGGCGAAGCGCCATCTGAACAATGCATTGTGTACCAGCCGCTTTTCTTCACACACGACCATCCATTCGAAGAATGCTACTGCATTTGCATTGTATTGCTGAATAAAACCTGGAAAGAAATGCGTGCGACGTCCGAGGATTTCGGTAAAGTGGCGAGCGTAGTGCGCGAGCAAATCGTGCGCGCTTTAGCGTTCTTCCCGCCCACTTTAGAGCAATTGAAGGCCAAGTTGCAGCTGTTAACGTACAGCGAGATCACGCAATTGTGGCAATTGGAACGTAATACTCGCGAGGAATGGGAATCTCATGCGAAACCGGTGGTTGAATTGCGCGAGTCAATTACACCGGAGATTATGTCGCTGATTAAGCAACAGCGTTTGGCGTTTTTAATTGAAGGCACTCGGTTTACGAAATACTCAGCGAGAGGGCAACGGATTAAGGATAAGTTTTGGTACATGCGATTGTCGCCGAATCATAAAGTGTTGCATTACGGTGATTGTGATGAGAAAAGTGCACCGTCCACTGAAGATTTGCAGTCGAAACTGGCGGTGTCGGATATTCGGGCGTTGTTGGTGGGCCGGGAATGTCCGCATATGCGAGGCAGGAAAGCCACGCATCAGTTGGCGTTCTCGTTGGCTTTGGAAGCGGTTGATTTGCCGTCATTAGATTGCGTAGCGCCCGATGAAGTGGCGTTGGCTTATTGGACTGATGGTATTAATGCGCTTCTGGGGCAAAGAATGCAAAGTAAAGAGACTGATAAAGATCTGGATACTTTGTTAAGTATGGAGATTAAATTAAGACTGTTGGATGCGGAAGGGGTGACTATTCCGCAAGATCCACCGCCAATTCCACCGGATCCTATTCACTATCACTTTTGCTTTGATCTGAAGTGATTGGGTTTGATAATTATATTTATGCATGAGAAAATTAATATTTACTATATTTATACAATTTTAGCATGTTATGTCCCATGTATTGTCTTTTTGTTTAATGTATCAGTTTGAGACCAATTTTAAAAGCGCATTGTCGATACAAATGTAAGAAATGGCAAAAGAATCTCACTAAGATTTAATTATGTTTTTGCTACAAATAACGATTCCCACCGGTAAATTCACCTCGAAACTAACAAGTATATTATATTATGCGGTATCCGTAAGGGGTACAAAGATGCGGACGCAAAGTGAAGGCCATTTCAACTATTACTCAAATTAACAAACTTTGGACGTTTGCATCCACAATACATAAAATTAAAAGTTATGAAATTGTCGATGCAAATGGATAGGAAATGTTAAATTTGAATCGGCATTGCGTGGTATTGTTTGAGAGTCTTCATAAGAGAACTTTGGCTGAATAACAATATAGACAAGTTTATATTGGCTCTTCAACAACAAATGTTTTTCAGTCTGAGGTATTAGTTTAGTATTAAATTTTATATAATTGATTATTATGGAACCAAAGCTAAATAAATTTTTTTTATGAATTTGAATATTTTACTAAGCAAGAATATTTTTACAAAAGTAATAAATTATAAACTAAGATTCTAGTATAAACAAAAATACAACATAAGTGCAATAAGTCAAAAATTATTTGGGTGTGCTGTAAAGAAAATTCCGCAGATATAAATCAATACTAATATTATTAAAAAAAAAAATAATTACCTTCTCAGCATAATATTGATTTGTTCAATCATGTATTTATTATGTTCGACAAAATTGACGGGCTCCACTCTAACAGCAACCGTTTTCAAACGATTCTCATCCTACATCCAAACAATCTCAGCGTTAGAAGACCAAATCATTACTAATTAATCAGATCACTTACATTATAGCACTCCATTTTGGCTCTACATTTGAAAGTAAACTGCTTGAAATGAACGTTATCGGCATACTCGAAAATGGCTTCTGGATCCTGATCGACCATTTCGCCAACCTGTTGCGCGGGGACACCTAGGACTTTCTCTACCTCGGAGCTGAACATATTGACCCATTGGTGAGAGCAATAGTCCCCGAGATTTATCTAATTAAAATGAGCAATCTAAATTAATAAAAAAATTTAAAAGAGCGCAGAAATACTTACGCTAGCAAGTAGACGATACTTGAAATTCGGATACTCGCGATTACACTTCTCGCACCTGTACATCCCATTCTCTAAATCGACAACTTTTTTGTTGCATTCTTCAGCCGGACAGGCTTTATAGATCGCCTTTTCAGTTCGCATCATCAAAATAGTGGCTACATTTTGATAATAATCGCCCTTGTCGCTCTGTCCCAATTTCTTAGCCCGAACCTCTCTGAATGTCATCCAAGGGAAAGAACCGGCACTACCGTCCGTTCTAGCGCTGATATTTTTGACTTCTGCGTTGCATCCTTCGGAATCATACCATGCTTTCATTTTAATCACTTCAGGAATGTCGGGGTTGATTTTCATCTGGTTGCTAGATGCTAATACTACACTTTTACCGCCGCCGAATTCATTAATTCGGCCACGCTTTACCACCACAACCGGGTTGCCGACTTCATCAAAATTTTCGGCATCTGTGCTCCATAGTACGAGAGCGACCGAAGTATTGGTTTGATCGATTAGAAGCAATTCGCGCTTTTTCATCTCCTTGTTGGTTGTCTTCGCCGTGAAAACTTGAAGAGTGCCGATGGATTTGCAAACTCCAATTACGTCTAAACAAATATTTTACAAATAACTTAATAAAATAATCTTTTAGGAATCTTACCAATAAATTCATTGGCTGCCATCCCTAGAATCTTATTAATAGGTACAAAGTTGTATGTAATTTTGGGTACAACTTCCTCCACATCATTACACAATTCAATCATTGTTTCCGAAGTACTTGTCAATTCGTAATCGTTGTTTAACGAATTAAATTTCTTATTCGCGCTCTTCACCTGACATTTATTGATGTAATAAACTTTATCAACTTCCAACATATCATACCACTTATCAACTTGTTCTTTGAAGAAAGTGACGCGAATTTCGCCGCTTTCGTCCATCAGCTCAACGCTGAAGAGTTTCCCTTCGCCCCTGTCGTTCGACCAGGTTTTAATCATCGACTTGGTCATTACGCGCGCTTTTAAAAGATATCTAAAAAATAATATATAATTCGAAATAGTTCCGGATCTAGAAGGTAACATACTTGTTGTGGTAGGGACTCAGAGCAAGAATCGGCGTATGGCCGCGGCCGGCGAAATCAATACGACTGCTGACTTCGGTAGTTGAACTACCGGCATTAACAGCAACACCATTACCGGTTGGCTTGTTACTACTGCTAGCAGACGCCACAGAAGTGCTAGTGCTACTAACAGGCTTCGCTTCAGTGCCCGTTTTGCTTGTACCGGATAAACCATCGCCGAGCGGCACCGGTGCACCGAGCCTGCGACCAACTTCGCTTCCATGTGCGACGATGTCCAAGTTGAGTATAAGTAAAATGCGAGTGGGCGGCCGGTTTTTCGCAGAATTATCGATAACGCTTGTGATGTATTTCTTCACCTTAATGATCGAGTTGTCGTCGATGTCACCGGGCCGAAATGTTTGCTCTGGCGATGTTGTGAGCATGGCGAAGGAAATCGTGTTTCTGCCATCGGACAGCACGATGCGATAACGTTCGGTAGTAGCTGAAGCCATTTTCTTGCTGCCCAATACCTGCATGACGGGATCGGCGACTTCTCCGCCGCTCATGATTATCTATAGTAGAGTAATTAAGTATTTCAAATGTGTTATGGTTATTTGAAGAATGACCTACCCCAAGGGATCCCTCGGTGAGATTGTACTTGTTGGCCATGTTGATTTACGTTTATTATTACTATTTCGGATTCGTTATAATTCACTTTATGCACTGCACTGCAAATTAATCGTTGATTTAACGTTATTAGGGAATTATTCACAATTATCGTGAGTTACGCGGGAACCGGAGGCATTAGTCGTAAACAAAACCAATGACGCCAACAAACAAGCACAAAACAATGTTGCCAAAATACAATTTTCCGGAGTATTGTTGGTTGCCTAAATCAAGGCAAACAATGTTTGTTTTTGTTAAAATTAATATTAACAAAATATTTTTTAATTAGTGACCTAGCAAACTGGCTATAAATTATGCAGTGATTATATAATTTAAATTTTGATATAAATTATTTTTAATTAAATAAATATTTAGTACCTAAACAGTGTCGCTACTGTCGTTGCCAAGCTAGGACTCGGCCATTTATCTTTTAATTTTTCTTTCATCCGGCGACCACCATTTGAGCAACATGTATGCGTAAGTAGCTTTTGAATATTATAATCTTAATCATTTAATAAGTTTTGTATACTTATTTACTGCAAATAATGCTTTAATATGAAATAATTGTACAAGTCTTGCTATTAATTTGCTATTAATGCTATTAATTTTGAGTACGTTTTTTTTTGAAATATTAAACGCAATGCAACTTTTGTTTCATATAACACGTTTGTAATAATACCATTTATTTAATTATATAGCATGACGAACGTACAACTTCATCTGGTGAAATGTGCGAAAAAATTAGCGATAACAATAGCGGACCACGTGGACGCCAATCCATCAGTTTTCGAGAGAAGAAAGGCTTGAAGGAATGGATTCATGCAACCTAATTAGGACGTTTATTACGAATTGGAAAATTCACTCTTTGGAAGACACTTTCATCGAATCCGATCTACACTAAAAACTAGGTAACTTAATATTATTCCGCCATTTAAAAACTAAGACGCATTTTATTCCGAATTTTCTCATGATGATTAACTCATTCTTTCGTGGTTTCCTCCAGATGGGCTTAAGGCTTAAGCTCTCCATGATGGCCTAAGAATGCTGACTAAAACTTAATTATTTATTCATTTTCTTGAAAAATATCTTTTAGTAAAATATTTCTTTGCTTTTGTATTCCAGATCCGGAACATTATGCCTGTTCCAAAATAAACCAAGGATGGACAACTGGTTTATTATCTTTTTCGAGGGGCTCTCCGTCAATATGGAAGGGCATGTAGACTGAGGAAAAGAGCGCTATTCCGGACTACAGTATTTTCGCTAAATTGTCTCCAAAATGAAGGTATCTATTTTTACTCACAAATGTCGGACAATTTGTTTATTCAAAATATTCAATTCTCATGATGAATAACTCATTCTTTCGTGGTTTCCTCCAGATGGACTTAAGGCTTAAGTTCTCCATGATGGCTTAAGAAAACTGACATTTCTTTTACTTTGCTTATATTTGCAATATAACGATTTTAAAACTATTAAATAATATTTTTTATTGCAGGTATGCGGTCTTTGTCAAGAACTATTCCTGGAAGAGCACAGGTAGAAGAATTATATATTTGTAAAAACTCACTTATTTGCTTATCTTAAATAGAGAAATTTACAGAAATATTGCATTTTTATGTTTTAATCTTAAATCCTAATCCTAAACAGTTAAAATGGTTTACTTAAAAATGGCACTAGTCAAACCAACCATCATAAACCACCCGCTGTGTTTATTGCTATAATAATTTCCAAATAATTTGAACAAGAAAATACTTCGGCATCTTAATAAAAACAAAAAATTTAATTGGGTTTCTTATATATTAATAATACTATTTCGAATAGTAGTACAAAGCACTCATAAATAATATCAAAAATGGTCGAAAAAGCGTCTCTAGGTGTTTCTGGAATATCAGCGGTGCAATCAAAATTAAAATCAGTTTTAGATTTTGGCATGTTCTTGTAATATAAATCATCAAAATCTTTATCGTTATCACTGTCGGACTCATCACTTTCCACATAACCGTGCATGGCGAGGGCGTCTCTAAATTCTACACTGTTATTTAGCGCCATGACAGAATTACTAAAAAACAACAAATTGATATATTTAATAGAGAAATATTTTTGTAAATCTCAAACCAGGGAGTAGTCAATAAAATGGAAGTATAAATTAACTTACACAATTATAATCTTATCTAAAAGTTCAATATTAATTATCTATTATGCTCTTTATTAATTATGCGTTTTGAATTTTTGTATTGCTGGTTGCATATATTTTCACTTTTTTTATTTTACTTTACAGTCTAAGTACTAAACACCATCTAAGGTAAATCAATCCTGAACACTTTATTGCCAATTTTACTATAAAACGCTTGAACATCAATGTACAAATTTTCCACTAAACTATTCTGAATATATTCCTGTAAAATTAAATTAAAATAATCAATCAGTTTATTAAGCTGGCTTTCGTAATCTCCAGTGCACCAAAGTATGCTCATATGAAACGATGGGTTCTAAAACAATATATCGTACTGTACTAACATGTAAAATTAATTAAATAAAAACTTACCGAGTAAAATGTAGGTAAACGATATTCTTTTAGGCAATGATCGAGAGCATCCACTGCTCGAATTAAGTCATCTTGATTATCCTGATGTATTTCTATACCTAAAAACGTTCTTGTTCGTTCGTCATTGCAGTATACTTTTAGCGAATCAAAAATCACAGTAAATCTGTAATGAAATACAAAGTAAAATAAATATTTGCAACTTAATTCAAATTCAATTGGCTGCACTAGGAGTATTATATGAAACGCATACAAAAATGCATTAGTACAGTCAATTGAATCATTTATATCACCTGACTTTCTAAAATGTGCCAAGTTGTCTTTAAGATCCTCAACAAACGAATCGATCCAATGATACTTCAACGTGACCGTCTTCGTTAAACTGATATGGAAATCTTCAACGGGTTTCAAATTGATCGCCGGTTCAACGTCCATTAGTTTCGTTAATAGACTATTTAATCCATCGTGAAATAAGTCTGAAAGTCTTACACTATTACCATATAGTTAAAAATTAATTTCAAAGTATATTTACAAGGAATGTAGACGAAAGTGGCCCAATTTCCCCTCTCGTGAGCAAACGATCTGATTCTACCGTCGTGCAACGAAGAATCGTCAATAATTTCGGCATCTTGTGGGGGCATATGTGAAAACGGATTTGGAAGCCTATAAAACCCAAAATAAATAAATATTTTTGATATATTATTTTTAAAACACTTGCCTTTTTGATTGCTCTTGAATTATTGCTTTTTCGGAATTATTGGGTGTATTATCGCTATCACTATCACTTTCATAACAATTAATTAAAGCCAAAGCACTTTGTTTTTGTTTATCCATCATGTGCAACTAAATTTGAGGTTAGAAAACTATCTAAAAAGAAGAAGAAGAACAATTTCTGACAGGAGCAGTGTTGACGACCTTGGAAAATTTTATTAAATCAAATTTACTTTATAAGTGAATTAAAAATGTTAACAACACTTAGAACACTTGGCCATAATTTGGTAAGTCTCTGTAAATTATATTATTCATTTATATAAACATTTTGCAGTGTATTATATAACATAACCTAAAAATTACTTTTCAGAAACGTACTTTAGGCGTTAGATCCTTACAAACAACATCCCAATTACAGCATGATAGTCTATTCGTACACCGAGACTCACCCGAGGATAATGTAGACACACCTTTTGAATTCACTGCCGACAACAAAAAGGTAACTAATTGCAATGCCGCAACATCAATTTGATAAATTGTGTTTTACGTTTACCAGAGGGCCGAAGCTTTGCTGGCGATTTACCCAGATGGCCACAAACGGGCCGCTATGATTCCCTTGTTGGACTTAGCCCAACGGCAACATGGTTGGTTACCAATTTCTGCGATGCATAAAGTCGCCGAAATTTTAAATTTACCCAAAATGCGCGTTTATGAAGTCGCTACTTTTTACACGATGTTTATGAGGTACTTTTGAATCATTCTATTTTTGGCGAGTTAATTTAAACCCGCGTAAAATATGACACCTGTCATTTTTATGAATATTTGTGGATTACAGAAAACCGACTGGTAAATATCATCTCCAAGTGTGCACGACCACTCCGTGTTGGTTGCGAGGCTCCGATGAGATTCTCGAGAAAATCAAGAAGGATTTGAATTTGGAAGTGGGTCAAATGTCGAGCGACGGTATGTTTACGATTTCGGAAGTCGAATGTTTGGGTGCGTGCGTAAACGCACCCATGGTCCAGATTAACGATGATTATTTCGAGGATTTAACGGTTCAAGACACTGAGGAGATTTTGTGCGATTTGAAGAATGGAAAGAAACCAAAACCGGGGCCAAGGTAATTTTATTTGTTGTGATTTTATGAAATTATGGGGATTTTTTTGTCAGAAATGGGCGAATGGCTTGCGAGCCAATTGGGGAACCTACTTCTTTGAAAGGAGACCCGCCAGGTGCTGGGTTTGGAGTACGTGCTGATTTGTAAATGAATTGTTTTTGAACGTATCGTATTAAGTAAAATAATTAATTTAAAGTAATTTCTTAAATAATTGCCTCACTAAGTCCTGCGCGCACCAAGTTTTGTAATTTGAATATAATCTCAATAGGTGGCGCTACAGTCGATTTCTTTATATGTCGCTGCCAAAATTATATTTTGGCGTATAAGTACGAAACGCATTTTAGAGATCGGTACTCTGGTTTCTCTTCAATTTGCGAATAAATCTTTCGCCTTTTACTAAAGATTTCCGTGGAGAGGAACAACTCAAATGAGTCTATAGGAATTTTTGGAGTGCCCTCCTTTTGGAGGGCCTTTTATTTAACGAAACATAAATTTTGCTTTGAGATATTTATTGGTATTTTATTTTAGACGAATGTCGGTAGAACCGCTTTTCTTTCTTTGGTTTTTTAATGTCTCGGCAGGTATAAAAAAGGTGTTGGGCTAGCTGGATTGGAGTACAAAAAAACCGATAAAGTTTCGACTATTTATTTATTATAATATAAAATTATATTTTGATCCTGAAGTAGTAGTAGTCTATCACAAAATAAGCAACAAAAAATATATGTAGTTTAGTACTAAACACAAATGTTTATTTAAATATTGGTTTAAATAATAACAACAACAAATATGATCAACAACGAAAACTATTTACACAAAAATCCCCGACTATTAACAATTCTTCTTAAATAAATTAGTTAGCTATTGTACATTATTTATAGATTTATTATTTGCACTCTAGTTTCTATTCATAATAGGTAGTATTAAATATATTGCACTTTGTCAAAATACCTTTGGTAGCAAGGTAATTAATATCTTTGTTAAAATTATCCTAAAAGATTAAATTGAATTAAAAAAGATTACGTCACCAATTCATTTAACTTTTTACAAATTTAAAGCACACAATTTACAAAAGTTGACTTAACTCTACGATTTGTCCCTGAAGAAACTAATAAATAAAACTCCACAAAAAATTTAAAAACAATCAAAATTAAAGGCCAATCCTCAGCTATTCGTTTGGTTTTGATACTGAATTTGTTGGTGGGAATTCGAGTAATCCATGCCTATTGAATGACTGTCCATTTGCGATTGACTATCTTGATTCATCGTCTCTATGTTGTCGGAATCGTATTTAATCCCGCGTTTAAACCTACCATACAGTGACGAATAAGGCAAATTATAGTGAATTGCTGCTTGATTTATTGACATGTGTCCCAATCTGCAAACCAAAATAAATTAAAACAATTTCGCATCCATTTTGTCAAACTACCAACTCCTCAAAATGGCTCCAGTTACTTACCGCACAGCTTCTAGCGCTTCATTCATCGCATCCTCACTCCACGGTGTCGGATTCGACCGCGACAACTCAATCCCTTCGCGCTTACATCGCCCATACAACGTCCCCGTCGGAATACCAAATTCCGTCGAAGCCTTCTGCACCGACGTCTGCCCCGTCCTAATCGATTCCAACGCCTTCTCCAAATCCTCGGGCGTCCATGTTGTCGGTGCCGCATTAAATGGCGCCGCCAGTCTTATACCTTCTCGTCTCGCTATTTTGTACAAGGTACTACTCGGAATACCAAACGCTTTACTCGCCTTATTCGCCGAAATCGTACCAGTTCGCAACGCTTCCAAAGCGTTATTCAAATTCTCCTCCGTCCAGGATTTAGTCGGACCTTCCTTTTTCGGAGTGTCGATGCCTAACCGATGCGCTCTTTGCCAAAGTGTAGTGGAGGGAATACCATAAGTGGCCGAGGCTTTGGTCAGACTCATATTGTGGTTCCGCAAAGCGTCCAAGGCCATATCCATATCGTCTTGCGTCCAAGTTTTCGGGCCACCGCCATGCGATCGCGATGACGGATGTTGAAGACTGTCGAATTGGTGGTCGTTCTTCAAACCGCTCAAATCATCGCTATCTGAAAAAAGAACTTAAAATATTGTCGCTACTAAGTTTCGCAGTACCTAATCGATTGGAGATTCCCGGAAGTCCCCGTCCAAAATCCTGAGCAGACATCATGGAATTGTAGCCGCGTTCATCGTCATGACTATCCAACGAATGTTCGGGGCCCGACATCTCCAGGATGGAATCTTGATCGAACGATCGCAACGTCTCGAATTTGATGTCGGACTCCTTCTTGATCTCCAAGTTGTATTTGGTGGTGGCGTCCGATAAGTCGGTCCGATGAATGGAGGTGTTGGTGAAAAGGGTGCGTGTGGGCGAATGGTCCGACATGTCCATGTGTCCTACAGGGATCGCTGAAGGGGCTGGCGGTTCGGGAGGGAATTCGTCCGTGTCCACTCCGAAGTGGGAGAAGATTGTCTGCTGTTGAGAATTAAGGTTTAGAATTTTTGGGGTGTTAATTGGATGGAGGGTGATTACTTGTCCGGAGAGGATGCTGCCATGGCTGCTCATGTTGAGTGGTTTGTCCTGTTCAGGCTCAAACCTTTTGCGTTTGCGTTCTTCCAAAGCTACTGGCATGTCATTTTCTTCTTCATCCGTCGATTCTTTGGCTTTATCTTCTTTCTCTTCCGGATTATTATTGTTATTATTATTGTTGTGGATCAATCGCTTGTATTTGTACTTTCGGTTGTTATTTTCCTGCAATTTCAGCTGCTTGGGCGACAGCGATTTCCTGCCAATTTTCGGAGCAACGGATTGCGTGCTATTTTCTTTATCGTCGGGTGATTCGCAGAGACCTTTAATTTTTAATTGATCCGCCGTTCGCAAAAGCGACTAGAAACAAACAGAAATAATTACAATTAGCCATTGTAAAAATATCGCATAATCCCCGAGAGACAACCCTCTGCCATAGTTCCGGCACCCGATGTAATCCAAGGGGGTTGCTTGGCTCCGGGCACGCACATTGGCGAAAGTGATGCTGTGTCTGCACTAATCAATACCGGGTTCAAGGACGGCCCACTTATGTGCTTTGCCTTTTATTATACAAAAGCATCCTGACACTGCTACTCGAAATAACTACCAACCCACATAGCAAGAAGATGACAAAAATCTAGCTAGCTGAAATGAAAATAATCACGCAACGCATTTCGGTAATAAATGGCTTGGAGGAAATGAAGTCGTTCTTAAGTAAAATCCATTTTCTGATAGTGGCGAAACAAATGCAATAGGGGTGCAGGTTGAATATTTTAGGGTTGAACCGTAATTATTGTGAGGAATGATTTCGAGCGGCGGGCGAGGGCTTAATTTTTTCCTTCCATTCGGAATCAAAGAGAATTGCAAAATACAATTTAGCTAGTTAAAGTGCAGTAGACGATAATCAATACTTTTTAACACACCGGCGACTACCCGCCGAGATTAATCCTGGGAATAATTATTATCATCGGTTGCGGAAAGAAGAAAACATCGAAAGTGGATGGCGGAGAAAAGGAAAAGTGTTTGCGATTTGTAGCTTGTGGGTAAAAAAGTTGAAGAATAGACATCGAAAGCGAAATCGGATGTATATAAGGAACAAAACAAAGAGCGTGCTAATGTAGGAGACGCAGGACAACATCACCTGGACAGCAGGAGCGGATCGAGTGCGCCGCCAGTAGCGATTGCACTTCCGCCTGCAGCGGACCACCGACTGCATCATGCACTTGGAGGGTGGCTTTTGTGGGGGGTGGCTTGCAATATACTTACAAATGATGGGTGAAGCAAGAAATGGAAAGAAAAAAATTGATGACCCCGTCGACCTTCAGGCACTGAATTCTGGGACGAGCGCGAACTAAGACTGGCCAGAGCGAGCCTACTAGGGGATGCTGCGGGCTGTGCAACCCCGTGATAGATCGAGAAATGCTCGGCGCACGCACTACAACTTCGGTTTTAATTGGGGGTTTTTGTAGACAAGGACTTCCATTTTTTTCTCCTATGTGCAGCGCTACTCGCTCGCTCGCTCTACTCGCGAATTGTATTTTCTTTTAAATGGGAGGCTTTTGCAGGAGCGCCTCAAATAAGGAAACGGGAAAATGTCGACGGTTGGCTGGCGGAAAATTGGAAATTACTTTTATTTTATTTAAGCAAAATGATGAATCCTGGCTGATTAAATGCGGAAAATCGTAAATGTGTTTGACAACTTTTAACTTTTTTCGCTGTTTTTTTATTATATAGCTTTATTATCGGTCGTCTTTTTGCTTATTGTTCGTCACCATTTATCATTCTGGCGATGTTTTTAAAGGAAAGGAGTTAACTATGTGTAAACGATCCTGAAAATTTCGGGAATATTTTGATGACTTATGAAAAGTAATTTATTTATTTTTGATAAAAAGCGTTTTAAATTTGGCGCGTCAAATCCCAAACTAGTAATTGGTTAATCCGCCCAGTTAATCGATGCGTAACCATGGTTACGCCAATTAGAATTTTGGCGCGGCCAATTTAAAGCACCAGTTAAATAGACTATAATGAAAAATTTCGTAGAATTGATTGAAATAAACTAAAATTTTGTTTGTTTGAAATCCAATTTATTAAAATTAAAATATTTCTTTGATTTCTTACAAAATCAATTTTCATTACATTCCATAAATGCACAAATCCAATTTAATAACAAAATCTCATAAAGTCCAGAAAAGTTTAATGTAATGTAACTTTATGAAGTTCCACAAAATATCATATATGGCACCCCGCAATAACCTTCTTCGAAGCTTTAGTGCTAACAAATGATTGAAATAAATTTCTATCAGAATGAATGCAAGATTTAATACGAAATTTATCTCGACATTTATCATATTGTTAGAAACGCGGTTTTAGAAAGATTTAAATAGTACGAAGAAAACAATAGATTTTATTTAAAGCGAGATAAGCTTAAATCGCCTTTGCGATATGAGGTGCTATATAAAGTAGCCTTTCTTTATAAATAAAATTAATGCTTCCAGTTTCTATTCCAGCAAAGAAATATTCATTTTATATTAAAGCGGTTTGTTTTTATTTTGTCGGAAAAGTAACTGTATTCAACTTTCTTATTTGGAATTTCAGGCATGCAGTAGATTTCCACTGCTTTGAAAATTTAGATAACCATATCAATATGTATCGTTGTTCGTATTTTTATAGTTTTCAATCCAATCAGGTTTCTCTTCTTTCTGTGGTGATTTATATACGAAACAAAAATGCAGTCAGTTTTTGGTTGTGTTCCCAAAAAGATTAGATAATAATCGATATAGCTATCAAAGATTCAAAAGTTTTCAATTTAATTCACTAAGGAAAAGAAAGTTTTTTTTTTAATAGCTTCTCCGTTTTTATAAACTTTTCTTTTATGTTTGTTTTCCAATTTCCTATATTCATCTTCAAGTCTAAATGTTTTATCCGAAATTTTGCCCAACGAATCGAAACGCCCTTTGTTTTCCGTTTTTACAAAATTGTAGGAAGCTAATTAAATCATAAAAGCTCCAAACAAATACAATCAAATAAAAAGCTAAATCTAGAACGCCTTAGAAAAACAATTTCAAAAATGCTAATTAAACAAAAGGCCACAAAAAAATTCCTGCAAATTGAAAGGCAAAGGTGATTATAGTAGAATGCGTAAAAGAATTCGGTTTCGAGTTTCTCAAAGAATAAAAGACAATAAGAGGAAAAAGCGAAAATGTATGGGAAGAAGAAAATAGGGTGAAGTGATTCAAGTTGTGCGTGCTAGTGGAGTTGAAGCTTACAGAAGCTGCATTTGCAGTGAGAGGAAAACTGCGCTACGAGAACGACAATAAAAATCAATCGAGAACCAACTCTATCCTTTGCGCCCCTAGTGCAATGTTTTTAGGAAAGTTAGTAATGGCACGCAGGATCAGGATGTCATTCGTCCTTTATTACGTGCCACTAAGAAATATTTGATATTTTTTTATAATTAAAATTATTGGATTGTTGTCGAGGAAAAGCGGAATGACAAAATTTTTGAGAAACGATGAAGACATAAAGTACACAGAAAGTAAACGACGATGTAGGTCAAGACCTGCGAATGATGTGAGAGAGAAATTAGGAAAGTTTTGTTCAGTGTATGGGTATCGGATGAGAATAGCATACAAACGGAAATAATTGAAAATTCTGGCACTCAAAACTAGTCAAAAGCATTTAAGTTTAAATTGAAAAAAAATATTTTTAATTTGCACTTGAAAATAATTTTTTTAATATTAAATGTTAATTAACGTTGTATTTACGTGATTAGTAATTATTTTATTTTTAGTTCCTATTTTTATAAAAATTCAAAAATCAATGTAAAATAAAAAATAAAAAAAGTAAACTTTACGCCTCTATTGTCCTTTGTCGTTTATGAAGCATCTTCCGGAAAATGAGAAAACTGTGTAACACCTAACTAAACGAAGAGATGGCGCTAATTGATGTAATTTAGTTTATAGCCGCCATTCAAAAAAATACCCTAATACGAAAAATTTTATATTATTTAATAGCCGCAAATTTTAATTAGTAGCTGCAAACAATAACAATGCATGTTTTAATTAGCCAAAAATAAATTCTCATTACGAAAAATCTCTAATTAATCAAAAAGTTGAACTGATGTAACATCTACTATGAGAATGTATGTCACACAGAAAAATGCAGGCATTGATAAAAGCGAACACATAGAAAATGTTTCCATTCTTCTCAACAAAAGAAGAATAGTTCAAGTCTCAGCTTTTCAAGCTAACAATATTTTTAAACGTGAAATAAATCCTAGATTTCAATCGCATAATCAAACACCCGACGCGCGATTTGAATGTAATATATCTAAAGTTACATACTTGCAGTTCGGTTTGAGACACATCGATTTCTCCTTTATAGACAAACTCAATAATGAACTTCAAATCCGTGTAGCCAACATCTTGTGGCATTATTATGGTCGGATGTTTGCATGGATTTTCCAATAGCAGTTTTTGAAAGTATGACGAACAAGCGGACAGTACCACCTTCAGGCCAAACAGAAAGCATTTCCATTAGAAAAATGTGAAGAACAACATTCTCTATTACAAGTCGTCGTACTTACTTTATGAGCTTTTAAAGATAAGTCGTTGCAGGCTAGAGTTACATCAACGAACGCTTCGTTTTGCAAAAGTTGATGGAAAACGGAAGTCATGTTTGTTTGATAATTGTTCCATCGCAGACAGTAATGCTGGCTAGACATTCTCTAAATCTGAAATCAAAATTTCAATGCCAATCAATTCGGTACTATTAAAGTGTTTGTTTTTGTTCCAGATATATTTTGTAGTAAAAGATTATCCGATTGCGATTTTGTAGTAGACTTATCTTATCTTCGAATTTTAGAGCAAATATTTTTGGTTCCCGCATTATTTTTATCAAAGTCAATAGAACTTTTTTGTGCTGTAATTTTTTTTAAAGATTTTTGGAAGGATTTGGAAGAATTAATAGCACTTTATTTGTTAATCGTGCGCTTTTTCCGGTGAGAATAATTCATATCTAAATTAACTGTAATTTACTTGTCTATAAATAATATGACAAGCTTTAATTGCTCGTTAAAAAAATGCAAAGAATGTTTAATTTCTTTCACTTCAGTATATGGTGGACGGATTCTTTCTACTTATGTACATTTTTATTAATCGATCCGGGCATGCAATAATATACAATATACAGTAATTTTCATTTTAATATAATTATAAGTTTGTGGGTTCATTTTAGTAGTAGATTTGGTCGACCTGAAAAACAGTTTTGGATTAGAAATTCAAGTGATGAATTCCTATGCTCAAATATTTACTGGTTTATAGTCCTCTCGTTAATTCATGAATTTTATTAAATAATTACTGGCGTTTATGGCTTATATACAGGGAAGTTTTCCATTAATGCGTGTTGAAAATTCTTGTTTTTCGCAAAATTGATAAAAAAAATTAGGCAAAAGTACGAAAAGTTTTATAGAAATCAATTTGATTAAAATTTACTCGTAATTCGTTTGTCCCCTATATGGAAAAGCTTAGCATTTATTCGTATTACATCCAACCAAATCTATTTGATGGTTTGCATCGAGTTGGTTCGGTTTTACGGTTCACAGTTTTCAACGGTTTTCTTTTATGCTAATTATGTTTGTCGGATACCTGGCTTCTCCTGATGTCTTTCCTTTCTACTGCTTATATTTGATGCGGTCAACATATATACAATGTGATTTCATTTGCAAATAACATAAAAAGACGTCTTTCATTTCACCTTTAAAGCGGTATAAAAAATTTTAATCAGAATTTCGGATATAATGCCTTAGATATCTGTTTCATGCGGTTAAAAAGGAGCTTTGACGATGACCAAATCCAAATTGAAACCCTAAGCAGATCACTCTGTATATGGTACTATATGGCGACCCTATCTTCGTTCCATCAGCCTGCTGCCACTCCATGGAGGCATGAAAGCTTCAATTTTGTATTCAACGTACCGTGCATATACTTGTTCTTGGAATTGAGTGTATGCATCTGTGTGTTTGTAAAAAACCAACAAAACTGCTGAATGGAAATATTATTGTAAACACAAAGAAAATTATTTATTAATCTAGACGTCTTTATATCTTTATTTTGCGCGATCGTTAAAAAATCGATTAAAAGTGTTGGCATTTTATTTTTCCCTTTGCAGTGTGGTTTCAACATCAGAAGCTTTTAAAATTTCTCTTTTCATTGTTTTGTTGCTGTTTGAACAATAAGAATGTACTTTTTGAAGGATGCAGTTTGAATTTAATGAATGGAAGGAAAACATAAATCTGTTTCTTTATGTAACAGTAACGAATAGTTTTTTTTTAATTAGTTACCTGCTGAAGAAATTGATAAGATTCTTAAATAATTAAGAATGAGAACAATTAGTGTGTTTATTGTTGTTATTTATATTCATCAACAATTATATTAAACATTTATAATTTTATTTTAATTTTCGACCAATCAATAATTATAGTTTTGGTATTTTTAATGATTTAATTGAATACGTTAATGTAAATTTAGCACGTATTTTGTGAAAGCATTTGTTATAAATGTTCTTCTTTTTAATTAATTCGGAATCAAAGCTAGCACGAAGAAACGTTTAAATATTAATTAAAACTAGCTTCCTTACAAAAAGAAAATTTAGTAATACTTTATTTAGGCTGTATAAATTTAGGTGTGTTAAGATGACTATTTTTGTTTGCAGATTCTAATAGTTTTCTTTTAATTGAGTCATACCATTTCTAATATGGATTTATTACACCATTTAGAAGCCTTTTTAATACAATGGAAAAATACTCGGAAAAATACTAATGAAAAATTGTCCGAAAAATATTTTTTTAGAAGTGGTACTTTAGTCGCGACTTGATCCAATCGGTATATCGAGATAAGATATAAAACATAAACATGATCAATATTTGTAGGTATAGATAGGTATTTATGTAGGCAAGTACTACCTACTTCAGTACTACATACGCATCACTTATGAAATCGTAATTCTATTGAATTTATATTTTTCTTAAATCCATCCAATATGATTATGAAGCTCTAATAGCATGATTTAATTAATTAATTGATACTTGAAAAATAATTATTTAAAATGATGCGGTAGAAATTTCGGGTTTCCTTCAGTCAAAACAATCTAACAAATATCAAGTTAAATTAATTTGAATGTCAATAGTAATTTAATCTCGAATGAAATTAAAATAATGCATTTAATTATTTTTTTTTTTAAATGAAATTATACAGTTTAGAGTTATCCCCGAATTCTTTAAAAATATTTTTTTTTATTTACTTAGAAATAAAAACAATTTTATTTTGTCCCTTTTAAGCTTAACGGAAAGCTTAACTTAATTTGAGGACCAAATAATTGTCCTGCAACGTCTCTGTCTCCTCCTCAATTTTCCATAAACTTCCGAAAAACGTTCGGCAACAAAGTGTTAATAAAATTGCCATTTCTTAAATGCCTTTTACAATCGCCATAAATTTTATAGAGCAATTAGTTTAAAAGTTTCCCAGTTAACCACATTTCCCAGTCGAATGCAATTTCTTTGATGCGTATTTTCCAGATATTTTTGTATAAGCCTATGGTCAAGTTTGGTATTTCCAGTAAAAGTAATGTACTCGTAAACCCAATTTTCCAAGAATTTACTTAATTGCATTTTGAGGATGCAATGTGCATGGAGAAGGAAAATTATTAATGGCTCTATTTTGGTCCATTTCGGTTAATGAACCATAAATTAAATTGAAATTATTACGAATTTAATTTATAAACTATTTTTTTTTTGCTACCAATTTTGCATAACAAAATTTTGCTGATATGCAAAACGAGCTTTATGCACAAAAGCTTCTTTTGGTATTTCTATCCAAAAATCAATAGAAGCCAAAATAATGCAAATTTTGTGCATCCACACATTTTTTTGGAATTTGATTGACGATTCATTTATCAGATTACTCAATCTGAGCTTTTTTCATAACAAGCCAAAGCTTTGCCAAATTGTAACTATTTTAAATAGCCGATTCGCTGCATATTCAATTTCCTGCACTATTTCAAATTTGCATCCGTTCTCTTTCTCTTGGGTCCTGTCCATTAAATGTACAAAAATAGCGAATAGAGAGGAGAGAAAAAGCGTAATAGGAGCGAGAACAAGGAAAACAATACGAAAGGGTACGCGCATACTCGACCAACGCATGCATGCGTAGGCTTGCGTGGGGATATATCGGCGCCAGTAAGGACAATATTCAAATGATCGTAATAGTTGGTCAAAAATTTTGCCTATATGTTTCAGCAAGTGACAACTCCTGCGGACTCCTTCTAACCAAAAGCAATAAAAGAGAAAGAGAAAGCAAAATGAGAGCAAATTAGGAGCATAAATATCTAGGGCGATTTCCGCGAATATAATTTTAGGCACAAACAGGATTCTTACCTGTTTAGCCTCGTAAAAATCCAGTTGACACAAAAAAAAGCATGCATATAGAAAAAACAGCGAAACTGGCGAGAATTGTTCGCGAAAAATGTAACAGAAACAAGACCGCAGTGGAAAACGGACTGTGCGATTAGAAGACAGGCTCACTATTTTGTTGTGGATCAAATTCATTTCTCTCCTCTCTCATCTCTACGCTCTCTCTTTGCAGTTTTCACCATCCTCTCTCTCTTCCATCCACTTCGGCTGGAACACCCCGATCGGCCATGACGCAAAACATACCAGAAGCTTCTCCCTACGAGTACCAGACTACAAAAGCTTTGCCGCTCATTGGTCAGCACCGCAGCGTTACTGCGTAACAACGTTCTGCGCTGCCGTTTGACGTCACAAGGTGCACCTTTGGCTGGTTGCGGTGATTCCAGCCGACCGCTCCAACTGGTCGAAGAAGCCGGTCGCTTTCAGTTCGAAGCCGCATTGCAAGCTATAAACATTGTTTCACGTTGTCTGTTTAGAAAATCCAAAAGACAAGTGAAAATATTTGTGATATTTAGTTATTAGTGTGCCAAAATAGGTAATTATGCTTTCCATACTAGTTTGATATAGTTTGTCGCGAATTTCTCGGCTTTTTTGGTAATTGTTACGGAGTACCGTTAATGGGAATTGGGAAAGGCAGCTTATTGCAATTGAGCTTTCATGTAAATCGTGTTTTCCGAAAGCTCAAAACAAACTCACTCAACTTCAACGATCTTTGCCTCGATGAATGCGATTATTTGAATAGTCGAATCGATGCGTAGCTCCAGATCCGATTTTTTTTGTAATGGAGAAATCGCCATTTTTCCAAGTTGGCTTGGAAAAGCGGCCATTGCTGCTCCTAAAAGCCAACGCTTCGCTTTCCCTTCCCCCACTACCGGGTGTGTGACGTTGATTTCCGTTGAGCTTGCGTGACTTGATTTCGCTATTCGTTCCATTCTCCATTTTCTTCCGTTCGCTAAGTAACCGAGCCGAGTAACGGTTGAGCAATTTTCAGCGCTATTTACCTCGCCTACTTATTTAATCGATCTCGTTTTTCCAGTTAAAAATGGATGACGACCAGCAGTTCTGTTTACGATGGAACAACCATCAATCAACATTAGTAGCGGTATTCGACACACTTTTAGAAAACGGAACACTGGTGGACTGCACCTTGGCAGCAGAAGGAAAATGCCTAAACGCACACAAAGTGGTTCTCTCAGCTTGCAGTCCGTTTTTTGAGGTAACTATCCACTACGACTTATATTTAAAATTATAAAAACAATTAAATGTTTAACAATTATAATTAAATTTGATGGCAAATAATTTAAAAATCAATTTTTTCTAAATATTTTGATTTTATTTAGGCATTACTTTCACGCCACTTCGACAAACATCCGATACTGATCCTGAAAGATGTTAAGTTTCAAGAACTTAAAGCCATGATGGACTACATGTATCGCGGGGAAGTGAACATATCTCAAGATCAATTAGGCGCGCTGCTGAAAGCCGCCGAATCGTTGCAAATCAAGGGTTTGTCCGATAATCGGAAGGGCGAAAACGAACGTAAGCCGGCGGTGCCGCCGCCACCGAAAAGTCCTCAGCCCACGTCTACTTTACCAAAAGTCCAAGGCCTAACGATAGAGCGAAGTCGCGATGATAGCAGGGACGGTAGTCAGTCGCCTGGGCCGCGTAAGAAAAAGCGAATGCGACGCAAGAGCGAAGAACTTGATAACCACGACGCTTCGAACTCATCTGACGCTCATAGTTTACCCGCCCAAAACATTCCCTCATCGTTACCTGCCGCATCAAAAGTTAATGCCGACGTGCCTGAATCTGTAGAAACCAAATCCGAAATCTTGAGGCATAAGCAACAACAACACGACGAAATCCCCGAAGTTCCTATTATCAAAGAGAAGTTAGAGACACATACAGAACTGATGCTTGAACCAAAGTCTGAGTATGTAGAAGAAATGAACGAGGACAGTATTGAGGACTTAACTTTAGATGACGACGATCTTAGCAATATGGAACAAATGGACGAAGGAGCAGGGCCTAGTCATGGCAACGTGGGCGAAGGATCAAGCCAAGGTAATTATCAGCTTCCTGATCCCAATCGCTTGCCTTTTCCTAAATTCAATTTGAGAAAATTTATGAAAGAAAATAATTTTATTTTATTTGTATGGTAACAATTGTTGCTATATTAATAAAATATTTATGCTAATTTGAATTTTACCATCAGGGAAACAATTTCTAATAATTGTTGCTCGCGTTGGTATTTCCTATCATCGCCGCAATTATTATTTAATAATTGCGGCTTTGCTGGAATTTGGATTAGTATGAATGCCAAGTTTATTGTTGAAATATTTCATTGTCATACAATTGTTGATAATGGAATTCTTCTAACAATAAATTTATCTTCTTTAATAAATAACTTTAACTTTAGTGCATCTTAACGAAAACCCACTAAAAGAATTTGTAAATTAACGAGTCGTTTTTCAGGTTTTGGCAACTGGCACATGGGTGGTCAAAGCCAAGATGAAGTATTTTTGGCCGCGCAAGAGGCCGTAGGCGCACATCGTGATTCTCAAGGTAAGATTTTGTTTTACATTTCCTTAAGCTGTCCTGCCGATTTGAAGAATAATTTTATAAGTGCCTAGTTGAATTTCATTGAAATAATTTTATTGGTCAGATTGGTAGGGTGAGTTTTCACGTTTGTACGTTGTATGGCAAAATTTCTACCTCTTGAGTTTTCCAGTCTCTGATTTATTTGGTAGATTTTATTTTTCAATTATTTTATTTGCATTTCATTTCTGTTGCTTATATTTTGATATTATGGTAGTGGTGGTTAATTTTAATTCTGTAATCCAACATCCCTTCTCCCTCAACTAATGAAAGTTGATTTGCATAGGCTATTAATATTATTTACATTTTCTTATTGATTATTCGACATAATAATGGAAATTATCTTCGAAGACTCTTCAAAGGTAGGAAGGGGGAGAATGGGAATGAAACCAAAATGTTACATATTCACAAGGGATTATTTTAATTTATTCTGAATTAATTTTATCTATCACGTATTTGTTAACATTTTGGTTTTACAAGAATCAGAGGTTGCGAGTATCAACGAGAAAATCAGGTTGTCCCGCTTATTGCAATTTTGATTTCAATTATTATCAATATTTTAGTTTGTTCCTAATACCAATTTAAAATTCACATTTTGCCATACGATTGCAAATGTCTTTTGGGTTTTTGTATATTTGGCCTCAATGCGTACGATATTTTTCAGTATTTTTAGATTCAATTTAAAAAAGTATCTTTAGTATTGGGGTTTCTTTTAAAATGTTGGCCTTCTATCTCATGTATCTTTTATTTTTCGGTCTAACAAACTTGTATTTTATTATGAGCATGCTTTATATTTATATGACAATGTACAGTTTATATTTGTGTATATTTTTCTTATGCGACATGGCTAAGTTTAGCCTTGTTGCACATTTTGTACTTTCCTAATATTCATTATACTTTATTAATGAAGATTAGGAAAATTCGATTCATTTTATAGCTGAACGTTAAATTTACTTGCTATACTTTATTATCAAGTTTTTTTAATGCGTCAGTTTATGCATTTTTGTAATGAGTACTTAATTGTTTTTAAGTACGATTTACTCATATTTTTGTAGTTGGATTCAGTTTTGAATTCAATGAGGTAATCAGTGCTTAAAAATAGTGCAAAAATTCTATTACTTAATAGACTTTTTTTAAAAATCTATAAACTGCTTTTATAATTTTTGGATAGTTTGAAATTAATGTAATTAACGCAGCAATATTTATTATTTATAATTATGGCTGTTTTAGTTACGATTAATTTGAATCATCTATTTATTATAATTGCAGTTAGAAGAAAGAAGATGGTCATGAAGAAGAAAGTGTTAATCTTTTTCTTTTCAGCATTATTTTTAACTTCAATATTTTTGTTAGTTAAAATTAATTCAACAATCAACTTGGTAGCTACACAATCATTTTTGTGTAGTGAGGTAATTTCTGGGTAATTTGTAAGTAATTTTCTGAAGAAGAATCCAACAACTGTGATAATAGTATTATTACGTTGTAGTACTACTATTTATTTTTACTTCGCTCGTAGAGGAACTATTTTAAATTGTTTTTCTTTTTAGCTACAAATTGTATTGCCATTCATTTAACCACAACCACAAGATTATGCTTTAACAACAATTGTTGTTATGGTACTAATCTTTTAGTTGCTGCTTACTTGTTTTGTATTACTATTATGAATTGTCTACACATCATCTACAAAATAATTGTTTCTCTAAATTATTCACAGGTCGCCATTCATAATCAGGAGTCATCTAAGTGAAAATTAAAGGGTAGCTAGAAGAAAATCATGTTTTTGTATTTTCTTCTAGTGAGGTAAATGGTTAATTTTTGTAGCCATGCGGTTTTTGTTTGAAAAGCGCATGGTGAGGTAGCATACTAAAACAATTAATTTAACAATCTAAAATCAAATTGCTAGTGATATTAAAAATGGTGAAGGTGGTATGAAAATTGGTAAATGTTATAGAGGGCCAACCCAGTTTTGAGCTGTTTTGTTTTATTAATGTCTAAACCTCAAAAATTAATTTTAGTTACAAGAGCATACAGTATATTTTAAAAATGTTTTTTAATTTATAGAAAACAAATATAAATGTAAATTGTACATGAACTAAATTTTTATTTTGCTTTATTACTTTATATATTCTTAATAAAAATGTGTTTTTATGTCGATTTATTTTTATATACAAATACTAATAAATTAATTAATGTTTCTATAATATTACTAGCACTTTAACTAAGACTAAAAAGGATTTTTCGATTACTTTCAACTTAATTGTTTAATCCGATTTGAGATTGAACGAATGACAGGATGAAATTGCTGATAATTTGTGTTGGTCTCTTTGTGTGATTGAGAGAATGCTCTTTTTACAGCACCGCCATTCGAGTGTATTCGTTGTGGACGAAAATATTCGGTACAATATACACTTGAGAGACATCTAAAATATGAATGCGGTGTCGCTAAACAATTTTCTTGTTCATTGTGTTGGAGATTGTTCTCCCGTAAAGACATTTTAAGAAACCACGAAAAGAAATGTCAAAAACAGTAGTAGTAAACGTTCTATACTAGAAATATTGGATTTAATATGATTATTTGACTGTTTAGCCTGCAGCATCGGTTGGATAATTGTATTATTTCTAGATATTTGTACTTATTTATATAAAATAGTAGGCAGTTCGATGTGTCCTTCAGAACATCGTTCTGGGTGGAGGTGGGCTAATTTTAAATATTTATTATATGCATAAAACGGTCTCGAGACGAAGAATCGTCGCTAAATGGAAGAACTTCAAGATCGTCACAAAGCCTACACCGCATCATCATGGAAAGCTACAAAATATCCACATTTCCTTTCCCTTTTATCTGTTCCTATATTCCCGAAAAAGAAGAGGAGTCTTGCCTGTTAAAAGTAAGTTTATTGGTTTTTGTTCAACCTAAATAATTCAGAAGATTTTCATTTGGAAAGTTTTAATTATTTTTGCAACAGACATTTACTTATTTCTAATAAAACTGATTTTGAATGATTGGCTAGCATTATGTTAATTTATGATGAAATGCAGGATGCTGGATTATTATTCAAATTTGTAGGATCGAATGTGGATTTAATTCGAATAAATTTTCAAATATTGATTTAGAACGAGTGATAATTAAATTATTAATGAAGGTGGACCCTGAAAAAAAATTGTACGTCGTACCATTTTTTCCCCCGCGTCTATCTTAATTAATTTTTAATAATTATGATTTGTTCTTAATCTAAGTGATCATAAAAAAAAATTAGGATAGGTTCAGCAGAAAAATCGTAAGTGGTAGATAAAGTCGTTGAAGTTATCGTCATACGATTTTTTTTTGTTGGCCCTATCGTAATTAATTTTTTTTTAAATTATTACTGCGTATTTGTTTCAATTTTATTTATATTGATCTTGCAATGGATGATTCTCAGTTTTATTAAAATGCGGTTAATTTCTGATGCACCGAATTTCTCACAAATTTCCATGGATCTAATCGTCACTGTTTCGAATTGTTGCAGAACCACAAGCAGTTTCAATTTGGTATCACTCCAATCACACCTTGGAAGATGAGTAACAAAATATTACAAATTGTAGTTGAAATAAATTGAATAAATGATTTTTTGATATATTTGAGACATTTTTATTTCTTTACGATTTTTATTTTTGATGTTTTTTGAGATACGAGATTAAATGGCTAACAAAAAATTAAAAAATAACATCTTCGTGGACTTGTTAAGGGCGCATTGACAATCTCCAGTATAGAAGTATTTATTTCCAGGAAAAGGAAATTGGTATCTACAGCATATTGATCCAGATTCGACAGGTGGTTTTCCCTGTGAGAACTGCGGTAAAATCTACAAGCATCGAGGCAACAAGCGCAGACACATGGTGTATGAGTGTGGAAAGCAGGCTCGCTTCCGGTGCTCATTCTGTGATCGAAAGTTTCACCAGCAGTCTAATCTCAAAAGACACCTTGAAAATAAGCATAGCTTGATGCCAAAGTTTAGCAAAAGCATTACAGTTTATAGAACTAGAACCGTTTCTTAAATTTTTCTCCAAGTTCTAAGATGAATGTAATTTATTTATTTAAGCATAATTGTACAAAAACAAGTATTACATGTAGGGAGTTTAATTAATTGGTGGAGCTACGTAACTAGTACGTAAATGGACATTTTCAGTCCACACCATAAATTATTTTTAGTTTCAATTCTAGTCAAGTCGCAATAATTTTGTCCAAAGATATTTTCCAGGGAGTTATTTATTAAGTTGTAAATATCTAAAATATATTAAATGTGTGTATCTAAGTCAAGAATAATACAAAACATTCGAAATGATATCTGCATTGCGTTACTTTATTCAAAATGATATTATTTTTATTTTCGCCACTTCAATTCTTCTTCCACTTCCACCAAAGCTGCGTAGACTTTGAGGCCGTTTTGAGGTATGTACAAAATTTCCTCAAGACATTCAGTCAATAGTCAAAATCGAGTCATACCCAAAAATAATTCAATACAGTTTTGTAGCTAGTTGCTTGATGTAGTATTTTTTCTTTTTTTTTTTAGTAAGAATTGTTAGTAGTTTATTAATTGAGGAAAGAGTATTGAAGTTCAGTTTTCTTCTATTTTAGATTTGCACTTCTGTCATCAATGTAATAAAAAAAGTTATAAACGCAAGCGAGATTTGGTCAGACACATTCGATATGAATGTCAGAAAGAAGCCCAATTTGTCTGCGACTTTTGTAACAAAAAGCTCCGTCATAAGCATTCATTGCGATATCATGTCATGCATGTTCATAAAACGAATTTACAAAAATATATCTTTTAACGAAAAATCTAATTAAGATAAAAAATAAACAATTAGTTTGAATGCGTTTTTCTTTTATTATTTTTCTTCTGGAAAATGATTCTAAGTTTTTGCATCAAGATTTTACTTCACCCATAAATCTTGATTAAGGAAAATGAAGTGTAATCTAAGTTTTTGTCGGGGAATCGACTTTAGAGGTTTTATTGATTTGGTTCTGCGCAGAGTATGCGCAGATAGACCAAAACATAAATTTGGAAAACGAGAAGAAAATTGGTTGGGAGAAATATAAGAACTTCCATTCATGATTTAATGATCCAATATCATAAGGCACCCTTATCAACTTATGACTTGCAGTTTTAAGCATTTTTTCTTAAAGGAAATACTCTAAAAGCTTTTAAAAGGGAAGGGGAATTTTCTTGTATTCTTTCAAAAGGTTCTAGCGCTTCATTATATTTTTATCAATTAATTCTGGTTACTATTGGATTATTAAATTTTGACTCTTGTGTTCAACGAGCTTATTTTCAAAATATCGAATAAAACCACAATTAATTTTTTCGGTTAGAAAATACTATCATTGAGGGCCAATTTTAATAATTTTTAGAAGGCACTTTAATTCCTAATTAATATTTTAAAAATTAAAGAAACTTGTAAATTAAATGCAAGTAATTTTGGTAAACTAGAAATACATTTTGAAAATCCCCTAGAGATCAATTCTTCTTCGTATTGATTTCTTCATAACTTTTCCCATTTGTCATTAGATATATGGCACATTTTTAATGACTATTCATTACATTTGAGTTACTTTATTTTAGATGCCGAAAAATTTGAATGTTCTAGCTGTGGTAAGAAATATAAGCACAAAAGTCATTTAAATGCTCATATTAAGCACGACTGCAATAAGGCACCGAGGTTTCAATGTCCTAAGTGCGATCGACGATTTTCTCGAAAATACAATTGCCAGCAGCATGTCGTAAAGATGCATTACGATTAAGCAATATATTTGTTAATTTATTCTGAATTGAGATACTTGTATAAAATATATTTAATTGGAAATCTTAATGATATTTTATTTTGCGCTTTTAATTCAATTAATTGCTGTGTTTTAATCAGGAACTATTAGCAAACGGAAACAAATCATGATCAAATAAATGTTCGATTAACTGAAAATTTAGTTTAGTTGCTCAATAAAATCGAAAATAATGACATTATTTTGGAGTTATTTGGAAGAAGCATGTTATGGGTTCCACTATGCGTAAAACATGACTTAAGCTATATGGCTTAGCTGCTGTTTACCAATGTGAGATATCAATTTTAATCGATATTAAATGCACTAGAAAATATTTAATGATACAGATTGAAAGATAAAGATGTAGCAACAATTTTTTGTTAATTTAGCAAACATATTTTGAAAAATAAATCCATTAAGGATATCATTTTCTTTAATTTTGGAAAAATGGTCCTAGATTTCATTAGTGTAAATCTAATTCAAATATGTAGTGTCTTTGAGACAATTGAAAATAAAAAAATACTAAGATGCATTTTTTAAGGGGTTGGTATCCAATTCAATATATCTTAGCTATAGCTTCTATATTATTTCTTCAAAGAGAATACTTTAAAAAAATATTTCAAAAAAAAAATCTTTCCTACATTATTAGGGCATTGGTCTTAAATCACAACTAATTAGAAATATTATTTTTAAATGGGGTACGTAGTTAATAATGGAATTAGATTAATACATTTTGCATATTTAAAGTACAAAATAATTTTTTTCTTTTAGAATTTCATTGTCATAAATGTGGTCGAGGATATAAGCACAAACGAAATTTAGCGTACCATCTGAAGCACGAATGTGGAGTAGAACCCAAATTTGAATGCTCGATCTGTTTCAAACGATTCCTACGTAATTCGTACCGCAACCGACATTTTCTTTCTAAGCATTAGTTAGCTATTATTAATTTGCTACGGTATATGGCTCACTAATTGTGCTTTGATAAATTGTCCAAAAATTACAAAACCATTTCTTTATTTTAGATTTCCCAAAATTGCAATGTTACCAATGTGGTCGACAGTACAAGCGCAAAACTCACTTGTCGTCCCATCTAAGGTACGAATGCGGAAAAGCCCCCCAATTCGAATGTAACGTTTGTTTCAAACGCTTCCATCAGAAATCGAATTGCAAGAAACATATGACTCGCCATTAAATTATACTGTAAATAATTGCTTAACTTATTAATTAAATAAACGCACTCAAAAATTTCCTTCTTAGTATTACTAAATTTATGCTTACTTTAAGAATATTCGTAATTTCATGAAATTACCGACAGTTTATTTATTTTAGTGTTGCATAGATGTCCGCAATGTGGCCGAAAGTATAAGAGCAAAAAGCATTTGATTTCGCATCTTAGGTACGAGTGCGGCAAAGATCCCCAATTCCAATGCCACGTTTGTCATAGATGGTTCCATCAGAAATCGAATTGCACCAAGCATATTTTAACTCGTCATAATTAATCAGTCCGGATGTCGAAATAAGTTATTAAAGCGTTATTTGTTTCTTTTAGAACTGGCTAATAGAACAAAATGCTTTGAATGCTATACGTGCGGCCGAAAATACAAGCGCAAGGAGTACTTAAGTTCGCATCTGCGCTACGAATGCGGCAAAGATCCACAATTCTCCTGCACCGTGTGCAACAAACGGTTCCATCAGAAATCCAACTGGAAGAAGCACTTTGTCACTCAACATTTACTTAAATAATTGCCTGCGTAGTTTGATTGTCTTTTGTAGTTAATTTGCGACTAAATAAAGAAATTCACGAATATCGTCTTTAATTACAGGACGAACAGCGCCGGACGCTTCTTCACCTTTGTCCATATTTTATCAGAAATTGGAACCCGAAACGCAACTTTTAGCGGCGTCATTTTTGGCTAAACCCAAAGCGCGATTTGAGTGCGCAAAGTGCTTTAAGAGCTACAAAAATAAGCGACACTTGCAACGGCACCAAAAAGATGAGTGCATTGATGTGCAGCCGAAATTTCAATGCACTAAGTGCATTTCGATGTTTAGGCGCAAGTACCATCTGACGAGGCATGTGGCGAATGTGCATCAAATTCGAAAAGAATTATAATTTCGAGTAGTATAATATAATTATAGATTTATGGAAATTTAGTCGATAGGAAGCTTCATTGTTTCATTGAGAATCACTATTGGTGTTCATTTAATTGTAACTTAGCGTAGACTGAATTTTTTGGGAGTATTTTAATTTGTGTAAAAATTATTCTTTGCCAAAAATTATAATTTAATTTATTGTACATATTGAGTGGTAATTTTAATTGTTAAATAAGAGACTGAATTTTAATTTAATTAATTTAGGATGTACATCACCATAATTACTTAGTTAAATAATTTTTTGTATTGCAAGTTTTCGATAAAATAAATATTTTCTAAGATTTCCGATTTTTTTTCGTCAAAAGTGCCTTAACATTAAAGTCCCACTTTGCGCGCATCCGAGGCAAAATACTGATACAGGCATTTTTTTATAGATGATGCTGAACAAATGATAAGACAAATACTAGGATCAAGAACGACGCCTGAGAAACGCTTTCAATGCACAAAATGCATGAAGCATTACAAGCACAAGCATATTTTGCAAAGACATGTCAAGTTTGAATGCGGCATGGAACCGCAATTTCAATGCTCGATTTGCGGTCATAAGAGCAAACGCAAATACGAAATGACGGTCCATATTCGGACCAGACATATGAAACAATAATTGCGGCCAATTTAATATGGAAAACAATTTTTGGGGTGTTTTTCTTAATTAGGCCAGTTGAACGTTGTACAACATATTGTTAGTTTTAAGTACTTAGTTGAAATAAAACTAAATATTATAAATTTTTTTTTGGAAAAATGTTATGACGTATTTTAAAATTAAAGTTGCTTTTGTAGATTTTAGAATTCTAGACATAATAGTACGTGTGCGATTTTTATTTCATAGTAACCTTGTTTTTTTATTGTAAAGTGTTCTTAAATAAATTGTTTTTCTGTAAACCAAAACGTTCTCTATTTCCAAATTTTGCAAAATAATCGGCATTAATTATTTTTCCACCATATTATGATTTTTTTTATTTTAGATTTGATATTGTTTTGTGTGCTGATGTGTTTTGCAAACATTTTTGTGTGAGTAGTAATTATTTTTTATTATTTTTTTTCCAATTTGTTGCTCCGATTAGTATTGAACGACTTTTATGTTGCAGGAACAATATTTTACGCTTCGAATTTCGAAGAGTACACTCGCTTGAAAGTGTACAATCACGGTGTACGTTATGGCTGTGCCCGATGCCACAAAACGTACTTGCAGAAGAAAACGCTCGGCCGTCATTTGCGTTTCGATTGCGGCCAAAGTCCTTCGTTTACGTGTCAATTATGTTCAAAGAAATTCAAGCACGGCTACATTTTGCTGAAGCATATGCGACACACGCACGAAATTTACATACAAAAGTTGCGACAACGTCAGCCTAAGCAAGAGAACGTCTGTTAAGTCGAACTATTTATTTACCAAAGATTTTTCGAATCCCTAGAATTTTAGTTTTATTTCCTAGTCTAGTCTTTTTTGCCATAAATATGTTTATTTTAAACCAAATGAATAGTGCCATTTCACATATATATTTTTTAAATCTAGTCAGATTTATGTAATAACAATATTTTTAAGTTTACGTTAAACCAAGTTTTTGGCTTTTATTATAAGGAGTTTTCCGACAAATTTCTCGGACTGTCAGCAAACCGTCGGCCAAATAATTTTTTTCGACCGTTTGTTGACCGTCCGAGGAAATTGCGGTAAGTTCCGAAATATCGCCACTAGTCGTACGTTTTATTTTTAGTACCTACGTAACTGTATTTTAATCTTGCCAATTGTGCAGACGAGTCTAAAAGTACGCTATAGTACTTTCTGAGAGCCAGTTCAATGTTCTAGTATATAAAATGTAAGCTGGATCTTACGAATAAAAACCATTTTAATTGATATTACTTGAGTGTGCCATATTTTTGTTTTTTTGCGATACAATGGGCGACAAAAAAATTGCGACAGTTTTCTGTACAATTATTTGTCCGCGCCACTTGTGTCGAAATGAATATTGTATTTAGTTTTTATTAAATTAAATTTGATTTTAATTATTAACAATATTACGTAACATATAAACAAACTACTAACCCAACTAGGATTTAATTGATTTCTTTTAGAATTTTAGATTATATAAGTTCTGATTTCTATATTTTTATATAATGTACAGCTTTTAAAACTTTGAGAAGAAAAAACGAGATAAACTAGTTTTTTCCTTATTACTGTCGTGCCATTCAACAGGAAATTTCGAATAATTACAAATCACAGACATATTTGTGCACTTGTATAGATAACTAATTTAATTCGTACTCTGTTATTTTACTATAACGATGATATATAAATGTAGTTCTAAACGTAAAAAATATAAAACCACTAAACGCAGTTGATTTATTTTCTCGCACCACGCTTGATTTATTTCTAGGATCATTTCATATTCATTCGTGTTGCAGACAGGAGCCAATTTTATTAACTGACAATGTACTTTTCAGATGGCGAAGGAGAAGCGTTTCTCAATCGTATGTATGGCAATAATGGTGCAGGTCGTTTAGACGAACTGCGACCGGACGATCTTTCCGTCGACAGTCATTCGTTCTATCCTTGCCCGAATTGCCCAAAAATGTACAAAGGCAAATATACGTTGTGGCGGCATTTGCGTCTCGAATGTGGCAAAGTACCGACGAATAAATGCCAAGTTTGCGGCAAATTGTTCTCGCACAAACATCGACTAATCAGTCATTTGAATTCGATACATTCGAATGTGCTTACTAGTGCAATGCGAGATGGTTGTGATTTGCTAAGTCAAGATAACAATTTAAACTAGTCAAATCTATTTTTCGTTAAATTTTATTCGCAAACTGGTTTTGTTGTGCGAGGTCAATGAATTCTGCTAATTTAATCATTTAAATAATCAGCATTAGTTTAGTTGTTTCTAAACAGTTCGAATGCGAAGAACAGTTGCTTAAAAATTTGGGGTCTGTACTATATTTTACTTATAAAAATCTTAACTAGGTAAATAAATTATTTTTAAACTAAATAAATATATTTTCAGATTAAATGTAAATCGTCATTTATATGACAATAAATTGTGATCATTAAAAAACTATAAACTAACTGCATTTTCATTTCAAAATCGATCGATCTATTTTTTCTAGTATGATTTTTTTTTGCGTAGCGTATTTTTTCTTTGTTTTTTTTTTATGTTGTAGATTGTTTGTGTGTGTCATGATCGCAATCAAAACTGAAATTAATTTTAATAAATGTTTCGCAGGGCGTCATCGCAAACAGTTTTCCTATATCTTTAAGTGTCCGAAATGCAATAAAACGTACCATCACAAAAAAACGTTGAGTCGTCATATACGTCAGGAGTGTGGGATTGAGCCGGAATTGCAATGTCCTCATTGTCCTTACAGAGCGAGAAGAGCGTATGTCTTGTCGTCGCATATTAAAGGACATCAGCATCTCTATTACAGCAAAGTGCAGAGTAGATTGTCCTAGTTCTAATTTTTTTTGATAAATATTAAGTATAATCTAGTCATTAAGAACGTATAATGTAATTGCTTTTGTACAAACTAATTGCAAATTAAACTAAATTGTAAGAATATTTCGTTTACTTTCCTTTTGCGCCCCAATCGAGGTCCATTTTCTAATAACTTTTTGCAAATATTTAACACCGACTTTTTTAGGCAAAATCGAAGGCAAAGATGCACTGTTAACCGACAATTTAGAGCCATTGGCTGAAGAACAGTCGTGGACCCTCGAAGTAATTTATCCAGATGAAACTTCCGTAGAAGTATCAATACCAGAAATGGACAACATAGAGGAAACATGGACTTCTTTACATGAGATGAGCGCCGAAGAGGAATCAGACAGTAGTAGTTTACTAACTGTATTTCCGAAATACAAGAAAAAATTACCGTTTGCTGATTGCTGGACGCCAAATGGATTTGTGTGCCCGAAATGCAAAAGAGTCTACAGTGCACGTAGAAATTTAGCTCGTCACGTTAAACTGGAATGCGGAAAAGAGCCGCAATATAATTGCGCTTTTTGTCCTTATAAGTCGCACAGACGGAACGAGGTTCGAAAGCATGGGATTAAGAAGCATCCCGATTTGTTGCCGGAATGATATTAAATTTTCGTATGGTTAAATCGAAATTTATTTTATTTGAATATTGTCGACTTTGATAATAATATTTAATATTCCTGTTGTCAAAGAGCTTTCAATGTTTCAAAATCACCAAATAAATTTCTATAATATTTCCCGCCAATTCGGCTAAGAGCGAATTGTTAGCAAGTGCGAATGTAGTGGACATATATTTTTCATGAGAGAGACGAGGACACAAGAGAAGCGCTGCGCTTGCGCGACTTGGAAGGGGTAGCATTGCGTCTTTGTCTCACTCAAAGAAAATATATTTCCATCACATTTGCACTTGCTAAAAGTTCGTCTTAATGGAAGCCTGACTCAATCAGTATATAATCACAAAAATACTTCCTTAGAGAAAAAAATTGTCGCATTTTTAATCGAATTATTTTATTTCGTGTGTTAAATTGTGATTATTTCAAGTTCCTTAAATACTTTGCATTTAATATTATTTTATATCGGAATAATTTATTTAAATATTTTATTATATTCTTGATTTAAAAAATATTGACAATGCCAGTATATAATTGTGATACACTGATAATAACATAACTAGTAGCGTAATTTAGAGATCATCTACCAAACTGTATTTTGTATTGTTTTATTCATCCATAAATAAAGTATTTATTGTCCTGCATATTATTTAAATCACAATATTTTCAATACAATCTTATAGTTTTTAGTTTGCACCATCTTTTAATAGTAATTTTGTTGGTAGGTAAAAGTCGCTCAAAATAATTGTAAATACTAGATAGATAGATTTTGGAAATAAAATCCTAACTTAACACACACAAACTTATTTTTATTATGATCATAATTCACATGGAAACAACTACCGAATATTAACAAAATATTTTTGCAGAGCTGCCAGTTAAGATTGAAATAAAAGAGGAGAATGCGGGCGACATACAAGCAAACTGGACTTCCTGGATGACTTGGAGCGAACAGTTTGACAAGCCGAAAAAAAAAGCTAACCGAATTCGTGGACATTTCGAATGCGAAAAATGCAGCCGCAGTTATATTCGCAAGGACTCATTACAACGTCATGTGACTTATGAGTGCGGTAAAGAGCCGCAATTTCAGTGTCCGTTTTGCCCGCAACGGTGCAAACGTAAAGCGCACCAAATCCGTCATATACGCCGACAACATAAGGACAAAATTGGCATTCTGGAGGAGAATAATCCTGATTTATTTATTGGAAAGATTAAACCGTAAGGCTGTAATAAATATACTAAAAATGTTGATTTTTTCATTTTTTATTAGTTTTACATCACATTTAGTTTGTATTTTACGACCGGCGGTAATTATTTTTTTTATAATTGCAGCGGTTCATAGTCATCTAAGTTAAATTTATGTAAAATATATCTTATTATACCAAATTATTATGCCATACAGGACGGACAAGAAATTAGCGTTTTATTGATATTAAAATTTGAGATAGTGCCTTATTCACAATACTGCAAAGAATCTAAGTTTAAATGCGTGTTATTCATAATTAAATTAATTATGTAGTTTTCTTTTTGACTATGGGTCTATTAATGTCTAAATTTCACTACTATAATTTCATTGTGGTATTATAGCACGTTTGCCATTATAATACCACAATAAGATTTCTGTGAAATTTTTGGTAAATAATTTTTTAATTTCGATTTTTTTTTATAGTTAAGTGCCAAAATATTTTGTATTTTACTTTGAGATACAATAGCTTTTTTAATTTTCGAATTTAATATGTTAAAATAAATATTAACAAAAGTTAAAGTTTATTAATTTAAAAATCCAATGAATTGAAAATTAAAAAATAAATATTTTGTAATATAGTGTACAATATTAAAATCATGATATTAAAACAAATTTAGGTCATTTAGGTCTCAACAATTTTTCTTTCTTTTTGAAACTTTTAATTCATTTAAAATAATTATTACTTGATTTACTCATTGATATTATATATTACTCATTGACTGATAATTAATAAATTAAGAGCCTTATTCAAGACAATTTTGTTCACATTTCAGTCGTCCTGTATTTAGTTTTATCTCTTAGCAGTATTTAAATCTGCTACTTTAGTTGTAAGTATATGTATAATTTTATTATTTCTATAGGATACAATTTTTTTTTTATTTCCTAGTCTTAGAATATTTTTCTTAATTTTATAATATTATTATTTACCACGATTTTTGCATTGAACATTTCTGTAACCTGTATTTGTTTTGTATATGGTGAAGGTAAGCTTATTCGTTTAAAAATAAACATTATATTTTTAATTATTTTTATTATTTTATTTTCATACATCCTTATTTTTATTTGGTTTGTAAATAGTTTTCTTCATCTTCTTAGATTTGTATTTAACTATAATTTTCGTAATTACGTTTTGTACTAACATTCTTTTTATTTCCAGCTCAAGATTTACGTGTAAATCGTCCATGGGAACGTTGGCCATCGCATCTGGTTTTACCGATGATGTTGATGCGAGAGAATTTAAAAAAGTCGATGATTCAATCAGTTAACAACAGCTCGTCGCTTGATCTAACGCTCACTGCTAAGGTGAAAAAGTCGCCGTCGAATTCGGAATCGGGCGGCGGATTTGTGTGTCCCGTCTGCGGACGGACGTACAAACTAAAAAGCTCGTTGCGCAACCACCAAAAGTGGGAATGTGGCAAAGAACCGCAGTTCAAGTGTCCTTATTGCGTTTACAAAGCCAAGCAAAAGATGCACATGGCACGGCACATGGAACGCATGCATCGCGAAATTGATTATTCCGCTATTAAATCCGAGGCAAAGTCGGACGATGTGAAATCCGAGTCGCAAGCTGAAGTCGAAGATACAGATTAAGCCTCACGAACACACACTTTTTAGGGCAACTAAATAATAATGATTTTTTACAATTGAAAATTGAAATTTATTTTTTTTTAGAAAATTTATATTTATATATTATATTATACATATCGTTATATATTTTTAGATATATATTTATCAAATTTAAGATACTCAAAGTGGCTCTTAGCAAACATATTTACATAATACCATGAACAATAGTTCCTAAACTAACAGATTAACGAAAATTCAACTAAACTTTAAAGAAGGGTCTTCCAATTCGATAATTCTGCCCTAAGAATGTCTAGGAAACATTCCGATTACAATTAAATAAATCAATTCATTAGGAAATAGTGGCGATCCACTATTTTTTGGGTATTACTCTATTTGTTATAGGATATTATACGGATTCCCAGCAAATAAACGAAGTTTATGCAAACTCAAAGTTTGACTACTATAACAATAACACAACTCAATATTATACTTTCTCAAGTATTTAACTAAATAACTGCCAATAAGTAATCCGGTTAACATGACAAAACTGGGAACAAGACATTGTGATACATATTTGAAGCAAATATTCATTTTTACAATTTAATTAAGTTTTTTTTTATATTTCACACACATACATAAATAAATATAATTCAAGACTGTTTCAAACACTCCATACAGAAACTGTAATATTGTTGTAAATATCGTTCCTATACTTTTTCATAGTATAATATGAATGACAATAAGTTTTAATTTTATTAACATCATTTTTTTAACTCTATAAATATTATTTATATGTGATAATGATAATAATGTAAATTTTATATTATATTATACATATTTGTAGAGACGAATACCTATATTAAAGTGCCTCATTTTTTTTTTGGAACATGTTCCTCCAGAGTATCTCTAGATTATAAGTTACCTATTATAATTATAATCAAACAAAAATGCTGTTGATTTTCTGTTACTTTTTATAAGAACATATTGCTTTAGATTTTTTTCCGTAGTATTAGGTGCTTTTGCAATTAGTTCTCCAGAAATGCCCCTTATTCTGCTCTCTAAGCTGAAACAGTTGGAATTTATTACTATGGTTTATTATTATAAATTATTTTGATTTTTTTGGTTTTTGGAGGACTAAAATAGCTTTAACGATTAAGGCAACTCTATATGAAATTTTTTGTATATATCATAATTGGCTTGGTGATTTAATTATGTTGTATTTTGTATATTTAAAACGATAACCTTAAGGTGTAGGGATTCACAAAAAACACAAAAAAATAAAATAAAAATAAAATGATATATTTTTTCTGCCAATCCAATAGAAAAGTTAACTTTTAATACTCAATCTGTAAGATGTGATTTTTACCATATATTTTATAAACGAACAGTTCCTTTGATTTTTATTATTTACAGTTTATGTTATTTTTCATATTATACTACCATTTTTATTTGTTTAAAATACAGTTATATTTGCTTTTTTTTGTTTATATATTATTATTATTATTATAATTGCTTTAAGGTAGTGGTAGATTATTTTAATAAAATTATAATAAAAATCGCGTTTCATTTCAACCCTTACATAATATGATTTATTTTTAGCGAAAATTCGGGTGAGCATCACAAAATTTCGATCCAATTCCACTATTACATTAATACTTGTTTTTTTATAGGTGCTCGAAAATGCTACACCTGCACGAAATGTGGTAAAATCTACTATCATCAACCAAACCTATCCAGACACCAACGTTACGAATGCAACAAAGTGCGATCGTTCTGTTGCCCTTACTGTAGTTACGCTGCATACCAAAAAACGCATCTAACAACGCACATCAAAAGACGACACGAGGAAAATTATTTATTTCCCAAATTTTAAAATAAATTGCTTCATTTTTGTCGTCGTCTATTAATGTAATGTAAATAAATACCCATCAAACCAAAGTGCTTCTTTTATTTATTTATTATGTATTTAAAAAATTTAACTAACTTGTAATCTTATTTTTGAAGCTAATATTTCCATTTTTCAGGAACAACTAAATCAGCCGGCGTAAACATCTTAAAAGTGGAGGACCTGAAAAACGATGCAATAGTCGCGAGGATTAAAAAGGAGTTGAGTCACCACATTTCGTTCAGTAAAATGGAAATGGAGGCAAGCACTAGCAAAAAAATCGTCAAAAATGAAGAACCCAACACTGAGCTTCTAATAGTACCCGCAGAAAGCATTCTAACAACCGGAACAGAAACGGTTGTAGCAACAACAAGCGCACCCGAAACAGCTGATGACGACAAAGAAATTGAAGGATTGCAGTTTGGGCGAAGGAAGCCCGTGTCGATTGAACGCATGAAACGGTTTTTCAGGATGACGGCAACAGATGTACCAGTTTCGGCCAAGAAGAAATATAAATGTGAGGTTGATTTGAAGGATTTAAAACAGCCGGTTGATACATTAAGGTGCATAGGGTGTCGCGTTCTTTTCCGACGCGATTTGTACCATGCGCATCTTTCGACTTGCAAAGGCAGTTTGACTACTCGCAATAAATATGGTTGCACGATCTGTAGCTATACCGACTATGATCTGAAGGATCTAGCGGAGCATATTAAAAATGAGCATCCGCGGAAGTAAATTTTTCTTTGTGGGATTTTATTATTGTTTTAGTAGTGCATGATTAATATTTGTTTGGAGATTTGATTTTGTATTGTTTGGTGGAATCAAAATTTTTTGAAAGATAATTACATAAATGAATACATTTTTATAGGGGAGGGAAAAGAGAACCACAAACCAAGGAAAGTACCGCGCAAAAATAAGATGGATAACGAATCGGGCGATTTTCCCGTTTTGAATCAGTTGTTTATGTGTGAGAAATGCACGAAATGTTATAAATTGCGACATTCACTTACGCGACACATTAAATTCGAATGCGGAAAAGAACCGAAATATTCATGCGAATTGTGTCCACGAAGATTCAAACACAAATACGACCTTAATGTTCATCTCAAAGGCAAACATGCAGACTGTATCGAGTATTTTATGGTCACCGAATAATTTTCATTTGCATCGTATCGTATTTTAATTTTTAAACATCTAGGTAACATGCCATTTTATTTTTAGTAGGTTTTTGTGACAATGATTTTACATTTTTTTTTTTTGTAAAATTGCATTAATTAATTAGTGCAAGCGAATTATTTTTAGTTGTGTGTGTTGTTCTGCTCTATTTATTTGCCACGTTTAGTTTCTAGTATTAATTGTTTAAGATCTCCAAGTTTTTGAATCTTAATTTTTTGACGTTTTTTAATTCACCATTTTTGGATTAATAAATATTATTAATTTTGACATTGTTTTATTTTTTCAAATACCTCAAGTTATCCTATTAATTAATTACTAATAAAAAAAAATAAAAAAATATTAATCTACAGTGAGATTTAAAATTAAGGTACTCATTTTACTCCCCACTAAAATTTGTACAAAATTCTAGAATATATTTATTTCAGGTTACCTACAATGCCAAACTTGCTGCAAATTTTACAAAAATAAACCATCCTTAGTAGCGCACTTATTCTACGATTGTGGCAAAGCCAAATTGTTCGTATGTGATGTATGCGATAGAAGCTTCAAACGAAAGTTTGATATGAAAAAACATCGTCGACGACACGATTGAAGTACATTTTTGGCTGTTTCATGTTGTTGTTTTTTTGTAATTTTTGATCTATTTATAAAAATTGCGCCTTTTATTGAAATTGTGACCATATTTTCAGATCCTGGTGGTTTTGTATGTGATCAATGCTTGAGGATCTACAAAACGAAGAACTCGTTATCTGTGCATAAGTCTAGAGATTGTGGGATGCGAAGATATATATGTGCTAAATGCGAAAAGGTGTTTAAACGCAAGGAGTATTTGAAACACCATCTTTGTATTCACCCCAATAGTAATGTTTATAATTAAATTTTGTACGAGTGTTTGCCTAAGTGATGCCAAATTTTTGATTTTATTTTAAATCATTTTATTTTTGGGAAAAGTTCTGATTTTTGACGAAAATATGCAAAATGTTATGATTTTATTTGAAATCCTTTTATTTCAGGAAATTAACAAAAATATATAATATAATAATACTTTTGTAAAAAATATTTAATAAATCGATAGTTACGATATAAATGTTTTGTGTTTATTTGAAATCGTTTTATTTTATAAAAAATAAAATAAAAAAATATTTAAAAATACTTTTGAAGAAGATTACCAGATAATTTTAATTTTGTTTTAAATAAAAAAAAATTCTAAATATATTTTTTAATAAATCCCGCTTTTAAAAAGGATTGGGTGATGGGATTGCTACTTTTTACGGGATTAATAAGAATGTTTGTTGTTTTCCAGGTTACGTGCCATGCACAAATTGTAATAAATATTACAAGAACAAACAAACCCTCATGACACATTTGTCGTTCGATTGTGGTAAAGCTCGAAAATATAAATGTACCTATTGTGTTAAACGGTTCAGAAGAAAGCATGATTTGAAAGTACATACAATGCGAATACATAAAACATAAATTATGTTAGACTATTATACTAGGTAAAATTTTGTAGAATTCTAACATTTTGATTGTGTTTATATTTGTCTAATAATTAATTTCGTTTGAATTTATTTCACATAATTATTTTCTTTTAGGTGGTGAGAGAGTGATCTGTCCAAACTGTTACAAATTATATAAAAACAAAAATTCGCTGCAAACGCATTTGTCGAGGGATTGCGGCAAAGGAAGGGAATTTAAATGCGAATTTTGTGCAATCGTGTTCAAACGAAGAGAACATCTCAAAGGACATTTGTATCGCAAGCACAAATGCGTTGACATGACTTTGAATAGATATTAGTTTACCATTTTTCTTAACACAATATAAATTTAAAAAAAAAAACAATAATGTTCAAAAGTAATTGGGACATTTGCTGTCAATCATTGTATTTCTTATTTCATTATATAATAACTGTTCGTTTAATTTGTCTTTAATAAAACCAGACGATTTTAAATTATTTAGCGCATTATTTGAGAATAAATTAATTATTTGAAAAATATTTTGTTTAAATTTCTAAAAAAATCTATTTTACTTTTAGAATGTGACTATATGACTTGTCCGCAATGCCGCAAAAAATACAAAAACGCGCATACATTGCGCGTGCATTTAATGCAAGACTGTGGCAAGGAAAAGCGATTCAGGTGCACGAGATGCGAAAAGTCCTTTCGCAGAAACTTCCAACTCAAAGAGCATATTCACAGAATGCACACGCATTATCCGATTAATTGAATATTTGTATGATTGCTGTAATAAATTATTTACTTGCACGTTTTTTCATTTCGATAAATATGCCGATTTGATTGATTTCGAAATATTGTAACAATTGATGTTATATTTTAGGAATGGTTGGAATCCAGTGTCCAAAGTGCTACAAATTGTACAAAAATTCAAACTGTCTCAGTTCGCACATGTCGCAGGATTGCGGCAAAGGCAAACAGTTTCAGTGCTTTTATTGTCCATTAACTTTTAAGCGAAAGCAGCATTTAATTGGCCATGTGCACAGAAGACACTGAAAAATATTCAACTACTAATATTTATTGTATTATGCTTTTGTTTCGATTTTTCTTTGGTTTCTTATACGTATTTACATAATATACTATGTATTGTTGTTAAAAAACTCATTTAAAAATAAATAAATCCTGTTTTGTTAATAATTCTGCTTTTTCGTGTACATTTTTGTTAATAATTAATGTAAGGATGAAAAAATATAATTTTGAGTTATTAAGTGTTTGTTTTTAGGATTGGTGAAAACAGTGATTTGTCCGAAATGCCACAAGTATTATAAAAACTATCATGTTTTAAGCGCCCATTTGTCGCAGGATTGCGGCAAAGGAAAACAATTCCAGTGTTCGGTGTGTTTCCAGAAATTCACGCGGAAACACAATTTAAAGCAACACATGCTTTCATTGCATATTATGAGGTACAATCCAATCCACTAAAATTTTTCTACTTACTAAATTAACGTTTTGGTTTTTAGATGAAAACACTTTTACCACATATATTTATTAGCAAGTTTGTATTGAGAGTTTAAATATCTTTTGCGCACATTTATGGAACTAGTGAGATATGCGCTCTACTATTTCTTTCTAACTCATTGACTCAAATGAGTGAGAGTGAAATGGAGAGTGAAAGTACGTCATGGGCCACGTGACGAAAACACGTGGTAAAGCATATGGTTCCTGTGGTATTTGAATTCTCTATGGAAAATTAGTTTTTATTATTATACATCTAGTAAATTACGTTTACAATTTTTTATAATGTTATATTTTAGATTTATATTTTAATAAATATTTTTAATAATCTTTTATTTTAATTCAGTCAAAAATTTTCCATTTTTTCTTAGTTTAATTAAATCTTTCCCTAAATTAAAGTGCACAGTTCTCATATTTTTTTTTTAGGAATTTTTGTGTATTTTATTTATTTTCTTAAAGGATTTTATTATTCATAAAATGAGGCACTAATTGATGAGGCAATAACAAAGTAGAGTTAAGTTTACTTTATTAGCTTTAAGAAGGTGAAGAGCTTTCTAATTCAATTTTTGTTGTAGGAGAAAGATACACATGCAGAAATTGTGGAAAATCCTACAAACATAAGCCATCTCTATGCAATCATGTTAAATTTGATTGTGGAAAGCCGCTTTTATTTAAATGCAATGTATGTAATGTAAAATTCTCCAGAAAACAGTCCTTACAAAGACATATGCTTTATGTCGCATGTCAAAATGCACAATAAAAATGTCCCTTAGAAAAATAAAATAATGTTTATGCTTTTTAATGGTGTGTTTTAATACCATAGTTCCTAAGAAACAACTTTATTATTAAGTATTATACACACTAATTAATACCAAAGGTAATTGTTTTGATTGTTTCAGAAGAAGAATACCCAATAACCTTAACAGATCTACAACAGTTGGCATCTTATGATGCATCAATCAAAAGTCCAGCAGCTGATAAAAGATCGAAAAAAATTCCTAAACCAAAAAGTTTGACTTTAAAGAGTAAACATAAAAAACAGATTGTAAAAAAGAAGCGAGAAAAGGAAAACCTTCAACCTGCCTTAGCTCGAATTCAACCTGTAGAACCAAAACATGAGTTAGCCCCTCCAATAATGGATAAAATCAAATCTGGTAAGGAAGTGGTTGAAATGGATGATGATGAAGAAGACGTTCCATCCCAACACGAAGAAGAAAATAGTTCATCTACAAAGGTGGATTCTAGAGGAAACCTTCAAATACAAGCTGAACTTATGGAAGATGAATTGCGAGAAATGATTGTTAAATTCGAACCGGAACTCCAAGTAGACGAAATAGAAAGTGAAGATAATCAGACGAAAGTCAGACCAATTAAAGTGAAAGAAAATGCCAGACGTAAGGCCACAAGAATTCGACCAGCAGTTAAAAAGATTAAACACAAGAACCCAGAACTTAATAAAAAGAAACCAAAAGACGAACTTAATGATGATCAATTCATAGAAGTAGAAGCTGGAGGTTCACAACTAAATCAGGAAACAGCAATAATTAACGAAGCTGGATCTAGTTCTAAGCAGATTAGATCCAAGCGAAGTATGGAGCCTGCAAAATACGTTTGTGAATGTGGAAAAGTATTTAAGCGTAATCAATCTTTAAACAGTCATCGAAATTTTGTATGCGGCAAAATTAAAACCAATTATTGCCATAGATGCAAACAATTTTTTTGGGCTAAACACCAACTGGTTCAGCACAAGAAAGTTTGTATGATGAATTTTACTACAGCACAATAAATTGAAGAAGTGCTGATTCAGTTTATTGGTTTTGGACATTTTAATAATATTTTAATAATATCACTAGTTGTTTAGTTAATGATGGACATCCATCAATTTTTGCAAAAGTTACTTAGACTTTAATGTTAACATTTGTTTGATATTTTGTATAGTTATTTTTGAGTTGCAATAAAAATATTATAACCCTAACACTACTTTATTATATTTGTAAATAATACTAATTTCTAGAATAAACTTGGGGACTTAGCTGGTAAATAGTTTTCCATTTTTCAGTTTCTGAAACGGATATTATAGTTTTCTTTTGGTTTTAGGTCAAGAATACGTTGAGCATAATGGAATATTTAGTTGTGTGAGTTGTTATAAAACTTACAAACACAAAGGTAACATCAGAAGACACTTGAAATATGAATGTGGCAAAGAAGCAATGTTCAGATGCCACTTATGCTCTTTCAAATGCAAGCGCTTTGATTATCTGAGATTCCATTTGAATTCCAAAAAACATGCAACTGTGGTTTAATTTTTTTTTTTTAATTGTAATTTTTTTTTATATTTTTTGGTTAGATTTAGTTATTGCACTTTATAAATAATTATGTTGGACACAGGCTTCGGTTAAGTTTGCAAGGAATGTTGGGTAATTTTGTTATTCTAATATTAATAATTCATGTGACGGTAAAAGGGTATTTTTATAAAAGATTTTAAAAGATTTTATAACTATTGAGATTGTGGTTCATTAATAAAATATTTTAATAATTTATTGTTTTTATTTCTAATTAATAATTATTTCCATTGCAGCTAACAACATGGTATTTATTTTTGACGACTATAATTCTCAATATTAATTTAAATTTTATGTTTTAGTTAATCAATGTTTTAAATGTGGGAAGATTTACAAACAAAAACAGCATCTTCGAAGACATGTTATTAACGAATGTGGTGTTAGGCCAAAATTCAAATGCAGTTGGTGTCCACTCGCCTTTAAACGAAGAGATACATTGAGATCACACATAGAAAGACTACATGACTGGACCAATTACTGATCAAAAATACAAGTGGGATATGGACATTATTAATATACGCACGTGCTGCGTCAGTTTCTCCTTCCTTGCTGCGCACTCGTTCTGACTTATGCTTTTTGATGCAGCGAAAGCAGTCTAACCACAACAGTGTCTTAATAATGTCTTATCCTACCGAAACAAGTGGGATAAATCGCTCTTATCTCACGCGCATACATAAATGTATTTATATTTTAATTAAAAACGAAATAAAGAATTTATTTTAGCATTGTATATTTTTTTGCAGTCTTTTCTATTGTAATTTATGTAATCTAGTTGACTATATAATTCTTCTTGGTATTTGTTATCGATTAGCAAGTGCTTATTAAATAATGTATAAATATAATTAACACTACAGCTGCTGGGAATTAAATCTAAACTTGTACATAGTTCAATTAAATGTGTGTGTATTGTTTTTAATTTTGGCTTGTTTTTTAGATGATCCCGAATATTTCATTGTAGCCGAAAAAGATGGATATCGGTGCCTGAAATGTCTTCGCGTGTACAAAAAACGCAGCAATACAAAACGGCACATCGAATACGAATGTGGCAAAACGGCGGAATACAAATGCGATTTGTGCCTCTATCAATGCAAACGTCCCGACGTTTTAAAGGCTCATTTGGCCTCGAAAAAGCACAAAACTCGCGAAAGCAGTTATATCGATTGCAATTTTGTAGAAGTTCTAATTGACAATAATTAATAATTAAACTTAGTTTAATTCTAATCTGTTAACTAGTAGTTAAGTGAGAAATATTTAACGTTTAATAATATTTTCTATTTTTTTAGAAAATCAAAATGAGTGTTATAAATGTGGAAGGAAGTACAAGCACAGGTCACATCTTCTGCGACATATCAATCATGAGTGTGGTATTGAACCAAAGTTTAAATGTTATTTATGTTCATATGCTTGTAAGAGAAAGGATAGTTTAACGAAGCACATTGATAATAAACACAAAACTGAACATTATTCTTACTAAACAAAAATCGAAATTTTAAATATATATAGTAATTATTTTTCACATAACTTAATATTGATGATGATGTGTTACGAATGAACCTCAGATATACTTCTTAGTTGTTATATTTAGCATTTAAATTTGTAAGATTCTTATTTTTTTTCTTGGTGATTGTTAATAAAGGATTTTTGTAATTAAGTTTAATTTTTTTTATAAAATTATCCAATTTTTTTCCTGCAGGATGTTTCAAACTAGCGTCTTCAAAAAACCAAAATAAGTAAATTTATTAAAAATATTTTGTGCATTTTAATTATTTATTTATTTTCTAGGAACATTGTTTGCATCAAAAGTGACAAAATAGCCCTCGGGAAAATGATCCCAATCAAAGCAGTTCCAATACTTATTTAATGTTAGTTTTAATTTTAATAATTGAGTGTTTATTATTTTTGATCCGGTATTTCCCAAAATAAATTAGGTATTTTTGATTGACTAATTTTTGGATATGTAGACCAGTTAAGAATCGAAAATAAAAGTGATTGTGATACTAAAATGTATTTTTCTAATTAACATAAATCTAACACTAATTTTTATTGAAACTACAATACTTTTTTAGGTCGTCCAAGGTTTTTTTGCAAAAATTGTGGAAAATCCTATACGATAAGAAATAATTTAAGAAGACATCAGCGAGTTGAATGCGGAAAAGAAAAGTCGTTTCGTTGTATTCATTGTGGCAATAAATATTATTATAAACAAGAGCTCAAAGGACATTGTAGAATTAAACATCCCTCAATTTATTTCGAAGTTTTGTAAATGTCTTGTCTTTTTATTTCGCAATTTAGTGATAAGTGATCTCATCAATAAATTAAATAAAACTGTAAGGATAGGTATTTTTGTATTTTTTGGAATTTTTGGGTTTGATTATAATATCCCAAATATGTATTTTCTGTTTGTGTGTTTTTTTGAATGTTGTAAAAATTCCAACCTGACTCAAGAACTCGAAAAAGTTTTGTGCATTTATTTCAGCATTTTGGTACAAAAGAATATATGACAAAAAATTTGCTGTAGCGCTCATTAGAAAATTAGTGTTCGCCGAATGGTTTGTTGCTTTCTAACTACCTCCAAATTTACTAATATTTTTTAATTATATAAATTTATGTCAAAGTAATTTTTGTATTCTTTCTCCTACAAAACCTAAATGTTAGATATACTTTATGTTTTTTCGATTTCTTTATCAGTATTTAGATTTAATAGATGTACAATTAATTTTCTTTTAAATAAAAGTTGTTTTTTTAGGGGCATATCGGTGTGTGATTTGCTACAAATCATACAAACATCTTCAGTCCCTCAAAAGCCATTTGCGGTATGAGTGCCACAAACAGCCAATGTTTGCTTGCAAATTGTGCATTTACAAAGCCAAAAGGAAGCATCATTTATTATCTCACATCAAAAGCGTTCATTATTAAAAAATGTAAAAATTAAACGATCAATAAAGTATCCACCAAACAAAATTGTTTCCATACTTTTAATTTATTAATCATATTTTTTATAGTTGCATCTTATAGAGAATTTTCCTTTTTAGTGTTGATTTTTGTGTTTTGATTTTGAATGATGAATCGAATAAAATATTGTATTTTTGTTTGTAGACGAATGGAAATACATTTACGATACTAAAAGACCTAGTAAGTATCAAATGGATCAATTTGGTCGATATCCTTGTTGCAGATGTGGAAATTCGTACAAGCAAAAAACTCATTTAATACGACATTTGCACTTCGAATGTGGCATGGAACCGAAATTTGTTTGCATTTGTGGCAAAAAATTCAAGCAACGAAGCAACTATAATACTCATATTAAAATTTCGCATCACTATTGAATATTTACTGAAACTTATGTAATTTAAACATATTGTAAGAATGAAACTAATGAATATAAAAAGCTACAAACAAGTAAAGTGTGACGTTTTATTCAAAATATATGAAAAATGTAAATGTATGAACGGGGAAGAATGCTCGCGAAGGTTTTATTGCTCGCGCTTTTTTTTTGATAAAATTATTTTATTGGATTCAATCTTAATTTAGTGAAAGTTAAGCTATTCATCGCACCCGTTTGCGAACATGTGCAAACGTTCGCGAGCATATTGTCTATACATTTTGCGAGAAATTTTGTAATTGTACATTTGCTTAATTTATTCACGCTATTATTATTTTAATTTTCTACTAACTCAATTTTGCTTGTTTTTATCCATTGTAACATGTATGTTAATAGTTTTCAGGAATATGTCTTTTGCTCAGGATAAAAATGGACGCTACATGTGCCCGCAATGCAATTCCACATACAAACAAAAAGGGCATTTAGTGAGACATATTAAATATGAATGTGGAGTTGAGCCGCAATTCGAATGTACACTATGCTATCGCAAATTCAAGCATCGCAGCAATTTAAAGGCCCATCTAATTTACCTGCACAAAAAGAAATTGGCTGATTATATCAAAAACGATCAAGTTTGAAATATCATTGTTAATTTTTTCTGTTAATGATTGTAGACTAATTTTATAATAATATTTTTAAGGACATTATACAAAAAGTTCACATTATTAATCAATGAATTTTGAAAAAAAAAGTTGAATACATATTTTTACGAGTTTAATTATGTTTGCTATTTTTATGTATTTGGACGACAATAAATTTATTTTATTTTGAAAATACGTTTCGTTATTGTTTTTTTAACATTTTTTCAGTTTCACCGCAATAACCAATTCTGCAACTAGTTTCTGTTAGTAGATTTGTTTGATATCAATGTTATATTGTTCAAATTTGTTAATAAAAAAATGTTTTTAGATGGCCAAGAAGCGGCGCCTACCGAAGATGGAACTTTTATTTGTCGTCTGTGTGCCACCACATTCACTCGCGAAGAGTTCTACGTGAATCATATGCAATTCGGATGCGGAAAACAATCGGTACTGCAATGTCCATTGTGTCCGAGGAAATGCAAACGGAATGACGTTTTGGAAATACATCTGAAGAACATTCATGGCATACATTAATTTATCATTAACCGTATTATAATCGTATTTATTACTAGTGGTATTTTTTTTACTAAGCTGTACTATTTATTCATTTTTCTAATAAAATTTTGCTTTCGATCATAGTGAGATTCATATTTAAAAAATATTTTTTCGACGTTTTTTTATTATTTTACTCTAACGTATCTTTTATTTTAGATGCCAGATTTAAATACAGTTGCAAATGTGGTAAATTATACAAATCCAAGGCTAATTTATTGCGACATCAAAAAGAGAGGGCTGGTGAAAAAAAATTCAAATGTCCACATTGTAGTTATAAATCTCATCGAAACGATAATTTAAAATCGCATATATTTATGCGACATGATTTGTTGCGGCACGAATTAGCGAAATAATTATTTGTAGGATTTTTTGCGAATATTTAAAAAAAATTAATGAAATCTGCGTTATCTAATTATTTTTGTACATTATATAAATAAATAATACTCTAATAAATTAATTTACATTGTTTTTGTCGTAATTGTGGAGTGATATTTAATTTTAGATAGTTTTAGTTAGTAGATGGGTTTTTTAATATTTTTGGTATAATTATTTTGTATGTAGAGTTTAATGTGTTATATTTATTTTAGGTCTCCCCTATCAATACAGTTGCAAATGTGGCAAATCGTACAAATTTAAAGCCAATTTAATTCGACATCAAAAAGAGAGTGCTGGAGTAAAACGATTTCATTGTCCACTTTGCAGTTATAAATCTCATCGAAACGAAAATTTAAAAACGCATATATTTATGAAGCATGGCGATCCTACGGATCTCGGATTATAGGCACTTAGTTTATTAACATTTTATTCTCGATTTTATTAGTAATTTATTCAGCTATTACCAAAATGTGAAATTTAATTTGACGAATACGCCACCGTATTGAAATTTAGTTTTAATTTTTTTGTATTTAATGTTTCAATAAAAAAAATATGATTTATATGGTTTTTATTTAAGAAAGTATTATGAGCCTTATAAGTTAATTCAATTATTATAAAAAAATAAATTTGTATGTATTAATGTGATATTTAATTTTAGATAATTTCGAAAAGTCCTATTGTCCATGTGGGAAAGGATACAAAAATAAATCGGCTTTATCTAGACATAAAAATGAGTGTGGTGCGGAAAGAAGATTTCGATGTCCTATTCCCAATTGCAAACACAGAACTCACAGATCAGATAGTTTAAGATTGCATGTATATAAGAAACATAAGATTTAAATAATAAATTAATGTACTAATTGATTGTTTTTTTCTTAACATAAAAAATAATATTTTTTGAATATTTTTACAGATGACTAATAGGTGGTTGTTTTCAGACTCACCGAATTTAAAATGTACAAAATGTGACAAACAGTACAGATATACTGCAAGCTTGATGAGACATATGCTTGAAGGCCACAGAAACAGCTTCCAAGAAAAAATGATTTTTTGTTCAAGATGTTCATACAAATCGAATAGAAGTTATAATGTGAAAAAGCATTATTTGAGGAAGCATAATTCGTTTAATCCCATCGAACCCAATTTGTAGACTACATTAATTGTTTTTCAACTAATAAGTTTATTAATAAAAGAGCAAATAAAATAATAAAAGATTTTTTTTAATTTATATAATAAATATTTTTATCTGTTAACGAACTTTTATATTTTTTTTTAATCCACAAAAGTGAAGGTACATTTGAGAACCAATTATTTTTCAGATAAACCCTTAATGCGTTGTAAGAAATGTGGGAAAGCATACCAAAATTATGGGGCATTAAGCAATCATGAAAAGCGATGTAAATATGGATTATTTCCCTGCAAATGTGGAAAAGAATACTCAAGCTTAAACGGCTTAAAGAGCCATAAATATCAATGTGGTCAAAGTAAAGCGTTTTGCTGTACGTTATGTCCATATAGAGCTTATCGGAAAAATAATATAAAGCAGCATGTCGTTGCAGTACACAAAATTTCAAAATCGCAATGCGATGAAATTATCGGAAGTTTGAAGTTTTCTTAAAAAATAATTTTTTAAAATAAATTTTGAGAATTTTGCTATTCTAGTTTTGTAATTTGTATTTTGAATGTGGCCAGAATTTTTTTGTAGTTTATTTGCACAAAAACGCAATTTCAAAATGCACATGTTTGATCCTCCTAAGGAGTGCGCTCAATTTATCCTAATTGTTCTTAAAAAGGAATAAAATGCATTTATATATTGATAATTGTTTTATTAACAAACCTAATTTTAGTATAAAAAATATTTATTGTCACAAGAACAATCGGCTATGGACTTTCGCCTTTCTGCCAATGATTAATAATAACAATTCATAGATATTTAGTATTATATTGAGTATATTAGATATTTTTTTGAGAGATCCCTGAATGTAATTTGATGCTCCTAACAATTTGTATATTTTTAGGTGTGATGCGGAAGCTAATTTGTAAAAATTGCCAAAAAGAATACAAGTGCCTCGGTACGTTAGTTCGACATGAACGTGGATGTGGAAACAACGATAAACCGTTTTCTTGCAAACTTTGTCCTTATAAAACGCATAGACTAGACAACTTAAGGAGACACTCATTGACTAAGCACAGAAAAATAAAGATTGAGTATGGTGATAAAATGCTGGCATAATTGAAATAAGATTGTATATATAAAAATCGGCCATGGACTCGTAAGATGTATAAATATTCATATGTTAATTTAATTTTTCGTAAATTTAATGAATAACGTTTTAAATAATTTTTAATTAAATATTTAGTTAATTTTCCACAATAAATTTTAGATTAAAAATACAAATTGTATATACATAAATGTATGTATTACATAATAAAAATAGTATCATCTCAAAACATAAAAAGCGTGATCTTATTTAATTTTTTTTTAAATCCCTTTAAATAAACTAAAATTTTAAAAAATGTAAAAATATCTAACAATTTGGTAGTAGGGATTCTACTAATTGGGTTAGTAATATGAAAATTGTGCGTTTTATTAACAGCTTCAAAATTTTAGGTGATTCTTCGAATTGGAATTTCGCTATTAAAAAATTTGGCCATACTTGTAATCGATGCGGAAATATTTTCACAAGATTAGACAACTTAAAGCGGCATCTGAAATTTATTTGCGGGGTGGACCCTCAATTTAAATGTCCCGTTTGCAATTATGCTAGCAAACACAAATACGTGTTAGCCATTCATATGAAAACGAGACATCAGCCATAAATTGGACTTTAATTTTTTCTAACAAAGAATACGAATTATTTTTTATTCCGAATGTATTAATTTGTTCCAAATCAGTATTTTTAACTTACAGCTATTAAAGACATAGTATATTAATTTAATAATTGTTAACAATAAAGGTTTATTTTTCTAATTTGTTAATTTTTTGCACCAGTCCTCTTCTTCTACAAAATAATGCTTCTAAATATTCTTCCAAAATAAATCTAACTAATTAACTAGATATGGTTTTCTTTTAGGTGTTGCTGTGGACACCACTTGCATCGTATGCCAGAAGCCCTTTAAAAGTGTGGGCTCTCTACGAAGACATGTAAAATATTACTGTGGTCGCAAAGCGCCCCCGATCACTGGCTACATCGAGTACGATAAAAGCCATTACGAATGTGCAACTTGCCATCGAAGATATAAATTGTACAACACGTTAAAAAGACATTTAATTTACGAATGTGGAAAAGCGCCAACAATTCAATGTCCTGTGGATAGTTGCAAATATAAGGCCAAAATTCGCGATCGAATGATTCAGCACTGCCGGATGGTGCACAAATTACAAATTTAACCGAAAATTGAAATGTAAATAGTAAATGTAGAGTTTTGTGGGTATATTATCGAAATATGAGCTTTTTTGTGCCTTTAGAAATTGCAAAACATTTATTTCCGTTAATGTTAAAATATTTTAAAATGAATAAATTTTATATTTTTTGCAACTTCGTACGTATACTATTCTTTCACAATGTAGCTATTAATACATTTTTTAGCTTAGTTGCATTGAAAATTAAGAACATCACTGATTTCTCAATTTTTTTTAGCTAAATGGAGATGCAAAAATTGCGGAAAAATGTACGAAAGAAGAGAATCGTGTTATGTGCATACAAAGTACGATTGTGGACATAGAAAACAATTTTGTTGTGAAGTGATTTCGTGTGATTTTAAAACAAAGCGAAAGCATGATTTGAAACGACATTTACTTTCAAAGCATAAAGGCAATTTCAGGAGTCTTGATCCTGAATTTTTGCGGAGAATGATGTTGTAGAATAATTTATGTACGATACAATTATAATGATATTAACTTATTAATTTTTAATAAATTTTATTCGAGAACAATTTCCAATTTTTCTTAATCTATTTTTCATTTCAGTTTTTCAGTGTCCAAGTTGCTATAAAAGGTACGACAAGAAACATTCATGGTACAGACATTTGAGGACCAAGTGTGGGAAAAAGAAACCGTATCAGTGCTTGTATTCGGGCTGCACGTACAGATCCTGTCGCAAGGACAATTTACGCTCGCATGTTAATAAGCAGCACAAAATTGTGCACGATTCGGCACGATTTATGAAATATAACAAATAAATGTAAAACTAACCGAATAAATGTTTCGTTATTAAATTAATTGATTGAAGATGGCAGTTGATTATTTTTTTTTTCATAATTATTTTTGTTTTTAGGCAAATTTGCTTGTTTAAAATGTAAACGAAAATATCGAAACAAGCAGTCGTGCTACGTGCACATGAAGTATGATTGTGGCAATCGAAGAGTTTGCGAATGCACTTTTGAAAATTGCAATTTTCAGTCGACCCGAACTGGAAACATAAAACGGCATTTAACTCGAATACATGGAATCATAAAAGATCATTTTAATTATATGACCATTTTTGAAACCGATTAAATTTTAAACAAATTCTTCTTTCTATGGTAAATGTAATGTGATGGGTTTAGTGTTTGTGTGTGTTTTAGTTATTCGTTTGCATGTTATGTTCGAATCAATCAAATACAAGTAGTTGACCAATATCTGAAATTAATGACGATTCTTTTTAGATCTAAATACATCATCATTATTAAAACAAGTTCAATTTACCAACAACACTTGTCCAATTTGTAATAAATCATTTAAACGGAGAGATCATGTGCAGCGACACTATTTGGAAATGCATTTGTTTGATAAGGAGAAAATGGGATTCGAGTGTGTGGATTGCCAAAAAATGTTCAAACGGAAATACTTATTGTACAACCATAAAAGGATGTGCACCGGATTTAATAAAAATATATGTAGACAATGTTCAAGTTCGTTTAGAACCTGGGAGGCACTTCTTGTTCATGTTACTGAAGTGCATCCAAATACCACTCCAGAGTGTATTTGGAATTATCCGTCAGTTTAATATGTTTTTCTTTGTATTTTTTCAGATAGAATATTGATTATAATTTTTTGCCATAATAAATAAATTGTTTAGTTAAATTTTGTGACAACTTAAAACTTAAATAAAGCATTTTCACAATGACCAATTTGTGGTACATATTTATTTTTTAAATAATAGATACTTTTATAGAGATCGACAGGTAGGAAGCGTTGCATTTACATCTCAACGCGGGTGAAAGACTAAGCGCTTTACAGTTGGTGGGGGAAAGAGAGCCGTCTCTTTCTACCTGTAGTAAAAAGCATGTTCTCTCTGTCACACACACTGAATTGTCAATGTAACGCTTCTCACTTGTCGATCTGTATAATTTATTTCAACTCGATTTGTTATTAACACAATTTTTTTTTAGATCTACAGGATCAGGATTGCGTGATTTTACCATCAAAACCATTGCATTTACATCAATTCAGTTTCAATGTGGTTTTGAATCAGAATTTGAGGAAAAGGTGCAAATTATGCTACCAAAAATCTTTATCACAATATGGACCAAAGGTTGCTAAAAAACTTCTCAAATTAGTTACTTATTGTAGCGATTGCATTGGGAAACCTTTTCTTTGTAGTTCTTGCTTTGACGAAAAACACTATGATAAGAATAAAATTAAACCTCACGTTAAAATGTTCAATACCTAGAATTTAATAAGGTTTTGTATTTAATAAAATTTGATAATTAATTATATTTTATATTATTTCTTTTATATAATAATTTCATTTAAACTGGGCTAAGTTAAATTACTATAATAACAAATTTTTCTAAACATAATTTTTAGATCCTCAAGATTCGAAACCATTGCTACGCATAAAAAACGAACGTGATTTAATTGATTATACGAATTTTGAAAAACCAATGGAGTTCCATTTGTTTAAAATAAAAGATGGGTTAAAACAGAAAGTCAGAAGAAATTGCAAAGGCTGTTACAAGAAATTAGTAGACACACAAGGAGTAAGTGCAGCTAAGAAACGAACCAACAAAGTGGTTACTTACTGTGACGATTGCGAAGGAAAACCATTTTTTTGTGGCTTATGTTTTGACGAAAAGCACTACGAGTATAATAAAAATCAAAGTCAACCCGACAGTGACCTAAAATATAAAATTTAAGTACCAAATTAAGAGGTATTTTGTGTTTAATAAAAATTGAAAATTAGAAAATTTGTTATAATTTTACATTATCCTCACCATTTGTATAATTTCACCTAAAATTGGCTAAATTAAATTAGGAAACATAAGTATTAGTTCGTAAATTAAATAATTTTGTTCTAAAAATTGAAAATCATTTTTAGATCCTCAAGATTCGAAAGCATTTCTTCGCATTAAAAGCGAACTTGATTTAATTGATTATGCGAGTTTTGGGAAACCAATGGAATTCCATTTGTTTAAGATCAAAGAAGGTGTCAAACAGAAAGTCAGAAGAGATTGCAAAGGCTGCTACAAGAAAGTAGCAGACACAATGGGAAGAACGGTCGCTAAGAAACGAACAAACAAAGTGGTTACTTATTGCGACGATTGCGAAGGAAAACCATTTTTCTGTAGCTTATGTTTTGATGAGAGGCATTATAGATTCGGCTTATTTAAACCTGCTTAATTAAATCATTGAGAAAAAATTATTTTTAAATTAACAAAAAATATATTATAAAATTGTTTGAAATATTTTTAATTAAAGTTGTTTATTTTTGTTGTATAAATATATAAAAATATTAAACATACAGTAAAAAATTAGTATGCAGTAAAAATTAAATTAATTTTTGTAAAAAATTCAAAAAATAATAATTTTTTTTATTTAAAAATATTCAAAATTAATTAAAATGACGTCGATATGTTTATAAAAAATAAAATATTTTACATTATAAATATTTATATGTGGCGGTACCTAACTATTAATTAAATTTTGACTGTAATGTTAAATTTCCTCTAATTAATTACTTTATTTAAATATATTACAATTAATTAATATTGAGATATTATTGAAATAGGATAAATTACACAATTAAAATGTTAACTTAGGGGTTGCAGTACATATAATTATAATAAATTATTTTCCCGATTGTTTCGTACTTTTCTATGATTTTTCAAATGTTCTTGAAAAGATTCAAAAAACTCTACGAGACCCAAAAAATATATGAAACATAAATAATTTTGCTAGACCCAATTTCCAAAATTGCGCAAAATATTTTAATATTTTTAATTTCCTTAATATAATGCGTGTATGTAGAGAGTGTGTGCAATTACTACCAAAACCACAAAATTAATAAAACCCAATACTTTTTAGATGAAAACCCAAATAAGCGAGTGTTCACTTGTGATAAATGTCCAAAGACGTTTAGTAGCATGAAAAATTTTGGACGACATCGTCGAGAAGTACATGAAGTTGAAGGATCAAAAATGTGCCCAAATTGCAACAAATGTTTCAAACGTAATTATCACATGAAACGACACTTGTTGACTTGCAACCAAGAGAAACAGTTTCATTGCGAATTCTGCCTGAAAAAGTATCGGGGCTATGAAGGTCTTGTAACGCATTCGAAAACCGTACACGCTAAAGTTTGGAAAATGCAATACTAGCACCACAGTAATTAAAAATGCATGTTTGGAGATTTTATTTGAATTTGTGTTAATAGTTTGTTAGAATAAATCTTAATATTTTGTTACATTACAATCTTAATGTTTGAGATTATTTATTTATTTATTAAAAAGTAGTCGTAAATGTATTATTGAATAAATTAGATCTTTCCTATAATATTTGATTGTTTTATTTGTAGGTGGTTTTACCTCGGGTTTGGGGTATCCTTGTGAACGTTGTGGAAAACGCTATAAATCTAAATCTACATTATGTCGTCATGTTAAACATGAGTGTGGCGTGGGAAAAAAACATGTTTGTCCTTTTTGTTACAAGATGTTTCAGCGGAAGGACAAATTAACGGCGCACATGAAAAAGCTACACTACTGAAACTGATTTACTTAACTAGGACTTCTACTTATCAACTTTTTCGACGTTTTTTACGACTATTTAATTTTCTACTTCTCTATCTTTAGTGTGAATAAATTGTTTTTGTGAATTTTACCACCCTATAATTTTATTAACCCTCATTAGAGTTTGTCCTTCATAAAATTTAATTTTATCCGCAACAAAAGTTTGCAAATTTTATTAAGCCCTGCAGAAGTATCTCGAATTATGTGATTATGACAAAATAAATTGATTAATTAAGAACTTTGATACTTTTATTTTAGTAGGTATCTAATTTATTATGTAGTTTCCTTTTTGTAAAAATATATTGTTGATTATATAACGTGTTTTTTAGATCCGCTTTCGTTCCGTTGTTACAAATGCCACAAAACCTATTCAAGGGCTGATACTTTGAGTAGACATGTGAATAGTGAATGTGGTATACAAAAGACAAAACAGTGTAAATACTGTAATTACGCGACTTACAGAAATTACGATTTGAAAAAGCACATAAGGAATAGACACAATCAGGATCATCAGGACGCTGATCCGAATTAATTTAATTGGACGATTTTTAATTCTCTCGTATAGAGGAAATATTTTTTTATGAATTATAATTAAGTGAATTTTATGCCGTTGTTTGTAGTTTGAATAAAAGGGCTGTTTTTTACATACATTCTTGATTAATTTTTGATTGTTTAATAATTAATTTTAGGTTATAATACTAAAGTACCGGAAGTGGAAAAATACCTTGCAGAGGAATGTTGAAATTTTCAGGTAAAGTTGTTAGAATCGTGCCAAATTTTAACTTGCCAGGGCCGCCAGGATAAACACTACGCACCACACCCACTTTCACTAATTATTAATTAATTTTAGTAGCATTAATATTAATTAATAAGAAATTCGAAAGAAGGGCATACATTCTACGCACAAATTGAAATTGTACTGGTGACACAATGGCTGCCAACTCATATTGACATTCAAGCTAAAGTCACCAGATATTTAGTGACTTTTGACATTTATTATTTAGTGACTTTAGTTGATGTTGATGTTATTCGTCCTAATATGTCAAATAATTTCTCATCCTAAACATTAACTTCTTTTTCGTTTCTGTATATAAATATTAGTGGTGGTGCAACAAGAATTAAAACTCGCTAAATGTGCGGTATAGCGAGCGCGTGTGAGTGCAAAAACCAAAAACGAATAAGAAAGTGTAGAAGTGAATTGTTTCGAGTGAGTGTAGTGCTATCTACGGATTGACGATTTGCCCGAAGCTTTGGAGAACGATTTCGGAGAGCTTTTTCATCACACTTTGAAAATTTTCTGTTCTACTCTACTACTATTTACCAAAGGTATTCAATTTGCAAATATCCAAGAGCCCCACCAGTACCAAAAGGTAAGTCTAGTTGTTAAGTTTCTTTCCGTTTCCGCATTTTATTTGAATAAGAGAAACAAAATGTAGTTGTGGAGTTTTTAAAAGCTATGTTGGGCCTCGCTATTTACATTTAGGTTTTAGCACGGGGTTAATCACCTTGTGAAGACGCACGTTAGATTGAACCTACGGGTTCGAGCAGGCTGGCGAGCGTAGATCGCGAGCCACAGAAATATTGCGTCAAGAATTATTTCATCGAAATTATTATTATAATTATTAAATAACATTTAATAATATTTAAACAATTTATCTGAGATTTGTGATGCTTATAGCATTTTTTGCACGATCAAAACTAAGAAAACACTAATATTTACTATTATTTATTATATTAATATTCAAAGTTGCGCTTATTTAAAAATTTAACAGGAAAGTGCGTTTAGTTTCAACTTGAACCATCTAAATACGATTCTAAATAATGCATTGTATTCTCTTGGATGTATCGAAGAAATCTCACAGGAAAGTATACTCGTTTATTTTAATTTTTATAAAATACGAGATAAAATATTTTTTTTTATTACAAAATTAGCATTCAGCAACGCCTTCACCAAAAATTGAACAAAACACAATAAAAATAATATTAATCAAACTACGTTTTTTTAAGGATTGTTTGTGGCTGCTGGGTTTGTGCTTTTGTGGTGTACCAATACCTGTAATTATATTTTTTTATTTGAGTTGAAATTTAATATCAATGAAAACTGATCTTTTTAATTGCAGATGGGTTCTTTTGTGACCGATGTGGCAATAAATATTTAAATAGAACATCGCTGCTTCGTCATTTGCGACTCGAATGTGGCCAAGAACCGCGCTTTCCGTGTCCAGTTTGCCTAATTAAATTTAAGCACAACTACAATATGAAAAAGCATTTAGTGAATACTCATTCCACAGCAAGATAATATTAGTTGGTTACCCAATCTTGTATAAATAAAGTTTCAAATTTGTAGTCGGTTGTTTTATTAATCTATTAAGTTCTTGTCATCTTATTTGTCTTATTTTTTTTCCTACTGTTATTTGAATGTATTGTTTGTTTTAGGGTTCCAGAATCGATTCTACTGCAGCAAATGCCAGAAGAGCTATAAATATAAACGTCATCTATCCAGTCATCTTCGATACGAATGTGGCAAAGAAAAATCGTTTCAATGCTCAGTATGTGACCGGAAATTTTATCAAAAGTACACTTTATATGCCCATCTGCGACAAATGCATCAGGTTAAAATTAGATCTAAAATCGGCATTGGACGATTTTAAGTCAATCTATTTAATTTTATAAATATTGTATCTATACGTTCAGGATAGTTATCAAAAATTTGGCAATATGTCCATCAAAAAGTGGAATCGAGGGTAAATTTTAGAAAAATTTGGCTTGCTAATCAATCATAGCAAGTAGATGGAGTTAAATTTTCGGTTATGTAGATGACGGGCTATACTTATTACGTTGTAATTATAAATATTCTTTTTTATTATTTCAGTACCAAATATGTAAAAAAATGTTTTCTAATAAAGTGGTTAGTTATATAGAAATGCTTTTAATTTTTACTAAAGGTATTGTTATGTTATTAACATTTGTTTTAAGTTTGTATTGTTATTTAATACTTAATTATAAAAATTTAGTTTCAATTCTAATCAAAATATTTTTCAGGAGGCAGTTTTTTCATACCAACTTTATATGGATGTGATGTTTGTTTTAAACAGTACAAATATTCGCATTCGTTAAGTAGGCATAAAAAATATGAATGTGGCAAAATACCAACATTTGAATGCACTATGCCCGGATGCAACTATAAATCCAAACGAAAAGATAATTTAAATGCACATGTAAGGACACTGCATTTTATGAAACAGGAGAATGTGAAGGTCGAATTTTAGGGTGTTGTAAAATTCGATTAATCAACATACATAATTTTAAGGATATAATTATTAATTAATCCAGTTATATGTGTCTAAAATATTGCAAACATATTTTTATTTTGATATTTTCAGTTTTATTTAATTATTAGATATTTTTATTTTGTCTCAATTTGTCTTTGTTTACAAAATTCTTTGTAAATTATGAAAAAATTTGTTTTTTAATTATTTATTAACAAATTTATGAAGAAACTTACTTATTTTATTAGGTATTTGATTTTTTTTTATTTATTTAGTTACTTAAAAATTATTAAGATCAATTACATTACAAATAAGAGACAAAAAACTAATCCAAAAATTTATTATGTTGTTTCTAATTTTAAAAAATGTATACTATTTTATATTTTTTCTAGACTAGTAATAAAACAAAACTAATAATTATAAAATTAAAAACATAGTCCAGTTTATTTTTTATTTAGTGCATAAAAATTGTGTATAAAAATTGTAAATGCATAGAGATTTTAAAAAATAAAGGCTTGTAATAACGTTTTGACTATTCATGGTTCTTGTTAAGCTTTTTAATAATTTAATTTCATTCCACTAGAATATATGTAGGTGCAAACTATGAGTGTGGAAATTTGATTAAGTCGTTTGCAAATTAATTATTAATCCAAATTATTTTTGTTTCAGAATACCCCTACAAATGCGACGTTTGCCAAAAACGTTATAGCAAAATACACTCTTTATATTCACATAAGAAATATTCATGCATCGGTATAATCGATTTCAAATATTATTGTCATCGATGTCCGTACAAAACCAATTATCAATTTAATTACAAACGCCACTGTTCAACGCACTTAATAAATAATTGACAATAATATTTTGTTAGTTTTATTTTTAATTTATTTATTTATACGCTTTTTATTTATTTATATTTTGTTTTTATAATTATTCTACACGGTGTAAATTCCAGAACATCGATGCCGCAAATGTGGACGCCAATACAAAACGAAAAATACTTTGTACAGACACGAGAAATTCGAATGTGAAAGGGTTACACTTTTTAATTGTCCAGTGTGTGACTATGGGGCCACTAGGAAGTACATTTTAAGGAATCACATGAATATTAAACATCCTAGTTTTAGTCAAATGTAAATATATATAAATATTGTTGAAATTTTGTATAATAAAATAACATTGCTTATTGGGAAGGAAATTATTTATTTTTGAAATTTTTATATTACTTAATAAAGATTGCTCTTAGTTTTGCGATTTGATGATTTATAATTAATTAAATGTTATTTTTTCCAGATAATGTAGTAGTTCACAAGGGTGGCGTCAAGTGTTTTAAATGCAATAACAGCTACACAAAATTGGCATTAAGAAGACATCTTAAGGAAGAGTGCTGCAATACTCCAAACGTTTGCTATAAATGCAACAAAATGTATACAAGAATGGATACGTTGAAACGACATATCCAACGAGAGTGTGGCAAAGAACCTACACAGTTTTGCAAGTTTTGCGACTATGTTACTTACAGGCAGTACGACTTAAAAGTCCATGCACTGAAGATGCATGAAAATGAATATATATCTAGTTAGATAATTCGAGAAAAAAGTTTTGTTTGTCATATTTTTAAGCGGATATATGTTGTTCTTGGGAGAGACGAGGATGCTATGCTACTTTAGCTGAAGTAGAAGTGTGGTAACCGAGCGCTTACCGGCTTGGGTGCGGTAAGTACTACTTACCTCATCCTACTTACTAGTGGGCTCTTGTCTCTTGCAAGAAAAATATATTTCTACTTGCACTTGCTAGCAGTTTTATTCTTTAGGGGATATATACTATAATCATATTGAAGGTGTTTAAAATATATTGAAGTAATTTAGATTTTGTTTTTGTATGATTTTTATAGAAGCATAGGTATTATTATAAATATTTTATTTTAGTAAATTAAAATTAAATAACAAATAAAAATTTAAGAATTTAAATCTTAATTCATTTATTTATATAATTTTTTTTTTATAAAATATTTCGTGTATTTTGTGGTAGAATAATTATAAAAAATATATATGTTTGTGAATAATAATTCATTAATTGTATACAATATTTTTTAGATCCGCTTTCATTCCGTTGTTACAAATGTAACAAGACCTATACAAGAACAGATACATTGAACAGACATGTGAATTACGAATGTGGTAAAAAGCATTCAATACATTGCAATCTCTGTAATTATGGTACTCATAGGAAATATAATTTGAAAAAACATATGAAGTCTAGACACTCTATCCCTTATTATAATTTATAATATACCAAACTAGTTGGGCACCAAATTAATTAATTATTTATCTCTATGTAATTTTGTTTTGTAAAATTAATAAAAAATAAAATTAAAAGTTTGTTATATTTCGCTCACTTAATATGAACTTCAATTTGTTTTCAATGTGTGTGTTGTTTACATAGTTTATTTCTTTTAGAGTTTCGATGCCTAATTTGTGGTCGAGCTTTTAAGCATCACACCTCACTCACTCGACATCAAAAATTCGAATGTCAAAAAGAAGCACAATTTTTATGCACTATTTGTCCATATAAAGCTAAGTTGAAAGAGAACTTAAAGAAGCACATTACACGAATGCATTGAAGGGGAATCTTCAATAATATTGTTAAAATTGCAATTTTAAATTTGTTATTGTATTTTTGGGCAAATAAAGATTTATTTCTTTTAGATTTTTAGTTGCAAATCATCAATTAACAAGAAGGAAAAAAATGTTAACAAGAAGTACCGTAATGCATGGAAGTGTTTTGTGTAATAATTGTAGTGTTTTTTGTAAGTAGGGTGGATATGAAAGGCGCCAAAAAATATATGGATAAAAATATTGGAGTGAATTTATCTCTAACGAAAAATGGTATATATTTTTTGGCGCTTTTTTGGAGGTACACCAAAAATTTATATTTCATTCCAGTGCGTTCATTCATAACTCATCACCACTAAATTGTAGTTTTAGAAACTTTAAACTATTTGAATGCTCATATTCGAAATTTGAACCTACTTAACTTAATTTTGTACTTTTTGCAGGTAACTGCAAATCAAAGTATTACTGCGATAATTGCGGTAATTCGTATAAATATTCAGGCGGTTTGCTCCAACACAAAAAATATCAATGTGGCAAAGTAGCGCAATTTAAATGTCCTGATCCGAACTGCACACATAGATCAAAAATTAAAGGCAATGTTCGCAAACATGTGCGCGCCAGGCATCCACATAAATATTCCGATTATTAGAATTATTTAATTGTTTGTCATTCAACCGAATTTGTTGTTTTTACTAAATGCTCTTATTATTTTAGATGAATCTTCGTGCTACTGTAACATTTGCTACAGAAAATACAAATCGCGAAGATCGCTTTCCAGGCATTTGAAGTACGAGTGCCAGAAGGAAGCCACTTTTCAATGTCCTTATTGTCCGCACCGGACGAAACAGAAGAACAATTTAAATCTACATATTGCAAACAGACACTTGTCTCCTCAATAAAAAGCCATAACTAAAATCTGTGTTTTATTTTCATCAAAATGAAAATCTAGTTTGTACATTTATGAATTTAAATTCGATTGGTTTGCAATTAAATTTATCAATGCAATCACATTTTTTGCAGGTACCAAATTTCTTTGCGAACAATGTGGACTGCGTTCGTATAAAAATAAGAAATCCTTGTTGCGGCATATTAGATACGAATGTCAGAAAGATCCGATTTTTAATTGTCCCTTTTGTGTGCACAAATCGAAGTACAAGAATGTTTTGCTTGTACATATGAAGCTCAAGCACTCCCAATTTAATTTATAAATATGTAGTAAATTAATTAAATGTGTATAAATTCCTAGTTGCCCACGTACTCATAATTAATTTCTAATAAACGTTAGTTACGCTCTTTGGTTTTTGAATTTCCCGCCGCCGCTGCTGCGCAACAAGTGGCGCTGTAACCAGTTTGTCGTCGGATGACACTGATAGCTTTAACCTCAAATTTAATCATAAGTGTAGTATTTAGTCGCAACTTTTGTTTAGTAATGTAGATGATACTTTTTAGGAACTGTGTACACTTGTGGTCAATGTGGTGAGCGATCGTACAAATATAAGAAATCACTTCTGCGCCATGTGCGTTACGAATGCAACATACTGCCTTCTATAAGTTGTCCATTTTGTCCTCACATAACCAAATATCAAACTAGTTTAGCGAAGCATATTACCCAGAAACATACCCCGGTCAAACCATAGGGTAAACATTTTACACCACTATTTTATTATTTTTTGTTTTTTGAAAATTGATACTAATTTTTGTGCTTTCAGGAGCGCGTGGAGAGTTGAATACTTGTGACGTATGCGGCAAAGTGTACAAATACGTCAGCACGTTAAAAAGACACATTCGTTACGAATGCAAGAAAGTTCCGCAATTTGATTGCCCGTATTGTCCGTACAGGTCCAAACTGAAATTCACAATGACTTCGCACATTGCTAATCGGCACTGAATTGTACTATTTTGCAAAGTTAGTAATTTTGGGATTCAAATTTTTTGAATATAATATTAACACACGTCACATGTTGGTTTTATTAAAATCAATTCCTTTTTGTAGCTATTGTGTGAAGTGCTTTTGTTGTTAGGGAGCTAAACGGAGGTCGTAGTGCTAGTTACTTAATTGTTTACTAAACGTTGTTACATATATTTTCCTATTGAATTCCTAATTAAAGCTTTTGTTTTTAGATGTACTGTCGCTGTCGGATTTTCCACATCATGTCTGTGTAACTTGCGGCAGAGCTTACAAAGCGAAACGATCCCTTTGGCGGCACCAAAAGTATGAGTGTCAGAAAGCGCCCGGATTTCAATGTACCTTGTGTCCGTATAGAGCCAAGCAAAAAAGCTCTGTGGTTTCGCACATGTTAGGACGACATTCTCATTGAAATTATTGTATTATAATATTTTTTTCGCTTCCAATTTCAGGATAAAAAAATTATTTTAAATTATTGTACTTATGTACCGATTACTTTTTAGAAATCTAAAAAATAAAATAATACAATACTTACCCATAAAATAATTTATGAATCTATTAGTCTAATTAATAAATTAAGTGAGACACATACGATCACAGTTTAATTTAATTTTCCTGAAAATATGCTTTTATGTAATTTGGTTGCACTTATTAAAATAGTTTTTTCTTTTAGCTGCGAATTTCTGTAACGATTGTGGAAAAGCGTACAAAGCGAAAAGGTCTTTGTGGCGCCACCAGAAATATGAGTGTCAGACTGTATGTTGGTTTTATTGTCATCTATGTGATTTCAAAGCCAAACAGAAAACGAACATGAAAGCCCACATTGCTAAAAAACACGGCATTTTCTGAACTGATTTTATCCATTAATATTTAGTATTGTGTAGTTTTTGATTTTACTTGATTTAACTTATGTTCTTCCAACAGTCAATAAAAGTAGCACGAAATTAATTTGTGTATTTTCTTTCAGCATTTGTGTGTCCCACTTGCAGTAAAGGCTACAAATTAAAAAGTTCATTAACGAGACATGTGAGATACGAATGCGATAAATTGCCATCGTTCAGTTGTCCATATTGTGATTATAAAACCAAACGGAAAATATCAGTTAAAACTCACATATTTAATCAACATAGTGATCAGAAACAAGTGTTTTAATTATAATTATTATTTAAACGAGCGATTAATAGTTATTAAATAAAAATATTTATTAACAAACTGTCTTCATTATTTTTTGCAACAATAATTAATAAAATTATTTAACGCTTATTTTTAGATCGTCCATTTAATTGTGAAAAGTGCAGCAAAACTTACAAGCATTCCAGTTCATTATACAAGCATTTGAAATGGGAATGTGGCATCGAATCAAAGAATAATTGCATGTTTTGCAATTATAAAACGCAACATAAGTCCAGCTTAAAAATACATCTCGAAAGGAGACATGCAAATCAATTAAAATCTTCGCCACAATAATTTTTAGTAAAATAAAATTAATTTTAAGTATCAATTAAAATTTACAAAAATTATTCTAATATTTCTAATATATTGTTAAGTTATTTTTAAATGCATTGTTGTTTCATTTTTATGATTGAAAATATTTTTATAGCTGATGCATGATTTTACAAAAATTGATTTTCGAAATAAAATTTATGTTGATTATGTTTTTTTAGTTTTAGATGGCTCCTTCACATATCCCGACATAAAGGTGGACTTGGCCGGTAAATTTATGTGCCCAAATTGCCGCAAGACTTACAAATATAAAACTTCCGTTTACACACATTTGCGAAATGAGTGTGGAAAAGTTCCGCAATATCATTGCAAAGTTTGCAATTTGCATTTTAAATATCACCACGTCTTGCAGCGTCACACGATGACCATTGCCCATGGCAGACGTGTTGATCAAATCTGTAACATTATGGATCAATAATTATTAGTAAAATATATTTTAATTAAAACGGTTTTTTATTTAATTTTAATCCCACTAAAATGGAACTTATGGAAGAATAACGAAGAGAAGACTTGTAAATACTGTAAATAAACTACTAATTCAATCTACTCTTAGTCCCTCTCAATTGATTGATTGGTTAATATTTGTATCATTTTTCTTTTGTAGGAAACACAATTTTCTTTCCACTACCCGAATTATTCAGTTGCAAAAAGTGCGGCCGAAGCTACAAACGTAAAAGCTCTTTATACAATCACTGTCGCTGGGAATGCGACAAAGAGCCACAGTTTAAATGTTCGTATTGTCCTTACAAAGGACGACAAAAAATTCATTTCGTCATGCATGTCATGGCAAAGCACAAGGAGCACAAACATGAAGTTTTGACCAGCACGTACAGTAAATAAAAAGTGTCGTTCTTGTTTCTTTTCCAGATGCCAGTACAATTCATTTACTTGATCTGATTCGAATTAATTTAATTTATTTTTTTTACCGTCCATATTATTTAGTTTTACTGTTTTTATTCATTTTGGTTTGTGGTAGATTTATTTATAATAGCGTTTTATTTTTTATTTTATTTAGACGATATTTAATTTTTTACGGTATTTTTATTTTTGAGAAGTATTTATTTATGTTATTGAGATTAGACGAGATTTATTTAATTTATTTTGTTGTTACTTTTGGAATAAATAATTTTTTTATTTTGTAGTTAAGTTTTTTTTTTGGAAAATTATTTTTTTTAAAATGTTTTGTAGTTTTCTCATATTTAGGATAGGTGGATGGGAGTGGATGGACAAGGACGAGTTTGCATAAAAATAATCTTCGAAATTTTTTTTTTGTTTTAATATTTTTTTTTTAAATATTTCAATAATTTTTTCTAGGTAAGTTATCGAATTAAATAAATAAACTTTATTTAAAACATTTTTTTTCAGATTGAAGAAAATTGGATTTTTCCCTCTTATGATTTTATTTGTTATTTTAATAAATATTTATTTGTTTACCATTTTGTTTTGTTTTGTACAGACATACATGACTCCTTATTCTTTTGTAAATACTCACAATTAACACGCTTTTCCCCTAAAACCGTATTATTTTTTAAAATTGTTTATTTTTAATTTCGAATTCTTTAATTTATAATTTTCCTTTATCATTCCAGAATTTTTAGAGTTTGACAAAATATTTATACCTCCAACGTTAGAATCGTTGCTCCGCAATCCGTCCAGCAAACATTTCAAAATCCGCAAAGGCGAGAACGGCCACTTGATGCGCAAATTTAAGCTGACCGAAGATATTGTCAGACCGGGCTATTCGAATGATTCGCAATTTGCATGTCGACATTGTGGCAAGCGATACCGCTGGAAATCGACAATGCGAAGACACGAGCAAGTTGAATGTGGCGGCAAAGAGCCGATGTTTCAATGTCCGCATTGTACGTATCGGGCGAAACAAAAGGGCAATCTAGGGGTGCATATCCGAAAGCATCATCCCCAACAGGATGATGGCAGTATTCACGAAACGCTGATGGCATTGACTAGCGATTTCAAAGAATAACAAATTTACCAAATTGTGCATTGGTCATTTTTAAAAGCAAGTCTTACTACTTAATTGTTCAATTTATCTTCCAAAGATTTTGTTTTTAAAGTATGGCACAAGACTTAGAGGAACAAGTAAAATATACAGAAAATGTTCAAATTATTTATTTTATGTTAAGTAATTAAGGATGTTATGATACGTATTAATATTATTATTTACAAAATATTGAGGAGATAAATTTATTTTTTAATTTTTATTAACGTAATTTGCGTTCTTTATGATATGGATTTATTTTTAATTTGATTAAAATATTTATCAATTATTGATCGCTAAAAAATTCGCTATAAAAGTAGATTTTTCATTTTTTAAAAATCATTAAATATTTTTTATTTTCTTCTTTGAGAACTTAATTCCAAAAAACTGATGATTCGTGCAATAAAAAAACACAATAAATGAAAATCAAAAAAGTGCCGTATACTTTATTTGAAATAATATTATTGCAATAATATTGTTATTTAGTTTTATATTTTATTAAACAAAATATTCTCTTATATTCACACATTTTTAAGTATTTGATTTATACTTTATTAATTATATATATAGAATTTATAAGTATTCTTAGATATTAAACGTAGATATTATTATTTTGTTACTTTGTGAATTATAGTGGGTTTTTTATGGTTATTAATAAAATTTACAAGGGAAATTTTTAGTTTAATTCTATTTATTTTATATATTTTTGTATACTAAGTTTTTCATAACTAATACGAATTTTTTGTAGATATTGCATCATATTCCTGTTCAAACTGCACGAAATCGTATCGTTCAGCCAAAGCACTAAAACGGCATTTAGTGTACGACTGCGGAAAAGAACCTCGATTTAAATGCCAAGTCGAATTTTGTAATTACAAAGCTTATCAAAAAGTATGCCTCAAAAAGCATATGTATCGAAGACACAGCATTGTTCTCAACGAATCATTTTAATTTCAAACAAATAAATAAAATTTGTTACAAAATTATAAAAATTATAATGAATCTTAATTAATTTAGTTTCTTTCATTTTTCATAGTAGCTTGAAATAATTATTTAAATGTGCCTTTATAATATTACAATTTACAAAAGAAACCCATTTTTAGGACCATTCTTCAACTGCACTTGTGGCAAATGGTATCGCTCGAAAGCAGGATTAAATCGACATGTAAAATACGATTGTGGCAAAGATCCAAAATTCAAATGCGTGTTTTGTGAATACAAATCTTATCAAAAAGGAAATCTAAAACGACATGTACAAACGTCGCATCATCAGTTGCTTGAGATGCACTCGAATCTTCAATCGGCTACTGCATCCTTTGGCATCATTAATGCTAAGAACAAATTTGATTAAGCGTTTAGTAGAGTTGGAGTAAAATGAGATTATAGTGTATTTTTTGATTTTAGAATATTAAATATTAATTTAAAAAAATAATTTGTTTAGCATTTCGAAAATTATTATTATTTTTGAAAATATTTTTGACAAATTAATTTTTTATTTTTGAATATTTGTATTATTTTCAAAGTTATTTATACTTTTCGACAATAATTTATTTTTGTTTTTAGGAAATTTATTATTTTTGAAATTCTTTTACATTCCAAAAATTAATTTTAGTTATTATTTTTCAAAAAATTTGTATTTCTTTCTCGAAAATTAATTTTTTTAAAAATTATTTTGCAAAAATATAGTTTTTTTCGAAACGCTAAATCAATCATAAAATAAATTATCCAAAAAATAAAAAAAAACGCATAAAAATAATGTTTTGAAAACTAAACATGACACAATGAAATTTTTGTAACTTTAGTAAATTTTGATCTCCAAACGAATAGATTAGCACTCAGTATTTCATAGAGTTTTGTACAATGCTTATATTAATTAATATCGAATAAATAAATATATTTTCACTAGCATTTTTTAATTAATAGCATAGCAGTATTTTTGCATGTCCGAACTATAGTTTGTTGTTTTTGTACTAATTCCAATGTTTTGCAGGTTTTATATTCAGGTGCTTATATTGTGTGAAAAATTATCGATCAAAATCGGCACTGCAACGTCATATGGCTTATGATTGTGGCAAAGAACCGCAATTTTTGTGCCATTTATGCCGATACAAATCCTACCAGAAAATTCATTTAAAAAAGCATCTCTTCAAAATACATCAGTTCACCGGAATTTTGTGAAATCAAAATTTAAATAATTGTACAATATGTAAATAGTTAGAAATTAAGTATAATTATGACAAAAAGTAGGTAGACATTGAAAATACGCTCACGTTTAATATTTTTTTTTTTTGTTATTAATAGAATTTATTTTTAATTCTATTAATTATTTAAAGTGAATTATAAAAATTGATTTTGATTATTTATTATTATTTTGTAGGTAGCATATTTTATTTGAGCAAAAATACAACACTATTTGTAATTAGCGCTAATAAAATTTGTAGAAATATACTCTTTTGTTTACAAAACAAAATATTTATATACATTTTCAGTATAATATCAATAATTTTGTATATCTAAATATAGTATTTTGCAACTAACAGAATAGCTTTTTATTAAACAATTTAAATATATACTTTTTTATTTAATTAACAATTTTTTTGATATTAAAATAAACCGTGTTTTAGGTTTGATACAATGCGGCAACTGCTATAAAACGTACAGTTCAAAGAAAACGTACCAGAAACACATCAAATGGTACTGTGGCAAAGCACCATCCTTCCAATGTCCCATATGCAACATAACGGCGTACCAGAAGGTCCATCTAAAAACGCATCTTTTTAGAATTCATGGCATAAGTGTTAACTATTCCGACATACATGAAATTAACTAGATATTATAACATAAGATTAATTAACTAATATTAAGGAGGGACTAATAACTATAATGTGTAGTTTTAAACTTAACAATTAAATAAATTTATTGAATTAAAGCGCACAACTAATTTGTAATGGTAATTGTTTTTTTCTAGAGTTCACCTGTATGGTATGCTTTAAAACATACAAAAACCAAAAAACGCTTAAAGTTCATCAGGCATTTGATTGTGGGAAAAGCAAGCAGTACGTTTGTCAAATTTGCAGCTACAACTGCAAGAGAAAGTACAATCTCAAGCAACATTATATCAAACGACACAAAGCTTTTTGTTAAACAATTCTTGTAAATAACTACTGACTAATAAATAAAATGCGTTTAGTTTAATTTTAATTAATTTGTTTTATTTTTGCTTGTTTAATTGTGATACATGTGTGTAAAAAATTAATTTTGTTATTAATATGATTTTTTGTAGATTTGCGAACAACCTGTCCGAAGTGCAACAAACAATACAAAAATGTCAATACAATGAAATCGCACTTTTCGCAAGATTGCGGTAAGAAAACGTCGTTGACTTGCAAAGTTTGCTACTATTCCTGCAAGCGCAAGTACGTGTTAAATCGACATATGGCCATCAAGCACCAAGTTTTTGATTAAAACTTAAGCAAAAATTATTACCTAAATGTATTTCGTAGTAGCTAAAAATTTCAAAATTGTAAAAGTACCTAATAAACTACCCTTAACGCAAACTGGTCTGTTTTTATTAATTTTCATGAGATGCCAATTCGTTTTTTGTTTGTAAGTAAATTAAATTATTGCTTCATTTGAAATGCCAATGTTTTTGTATGTTCCAGATTGCGGATTAAAACGAAAAAAATTCGAATGTCCAACTATGATAATCGATTTCTCGAGAGCGCAAATGCCCAGAAAATGTCGAGAGAATTTTAAATGCTTGGCAAAAAATTGCGACTTTGTTGCGGATGATCGGGAAATTTTGATTCGGCATATTCTAGAGCATGGTCCATAAAAAAATGTTCCCGAAATAAATTTTGAGTGTGTGTGTGTGTTTTGTCGAAATATAAGCTCTAGATATGAAATGTGTTAATATTTGTATAATTTTTATATTTTTAAAATTATAAATTATTTTTATTTTAGCATTTACTCGATAGAAAATAGTTTAAGACCCGACTGAATTAATTTAGTGTTCGTGTTAAATGTATTTTGAGATTTGTGACCATTGTGATTTGTGATTGTAAAATGTTTGACTAAATTTAATTTTTTGTAGGTAATTCACGATGTTTTAAATGTAATAAAATCTACAAATATACATCGTCGTTGCGAAATCATCTGCGACATGAATGTGGACAACCCCCGACTTTTTTCTGTAATTATTGTAATTATTCGTCAAAAATTAAATGTAATTATTACAGACACTTGAAAAGGAAACATAGTGTAGAGTCTTGTCTGTAAATTGATTTTAAATTAACTTTAATTTAATAATTTTATAAAATGTCTAAATGTACTAATCATTCATGTTTTTTGCGAGGTTTTATTTATTTTTACAAATAAATTTGTAATTAACGAACTGACTGAACTTATTTAGTGAGCGTTTGTGTATTGTAATAATTTTTTGTGATATATGTAAAATAAAAATAATTGTTTGACTAAAATTGATTTTTTCTAGGTTTATCGCAATGTTATAAATGTAATAAAACTTACAAACATGCATCATCGTTGCGACATCATCTGCGACAAGAATGTGGACAACCTCCGGCCTTTTTCTGTAATCATTGTAATTACTCGTCAAAAATTAAATATAATTATTTTAGGCACTTGAGGGGGAAACATAATTTGTAATTAATTTGCAAAAGTTTGAACTATATATTTAGTTAAGTATATGCAATATTATTTTTCGCATTTTATAATAATTTTATAAAATATTTAATGATTTGTTAAGTATTTGTATTTGTATTATCTTTTTATTTTTAGCATATTACTCGTGAAGCATTTCTTTAGTATTTAACACCAAACCAAATTAATTTAGTTATCGTATTAATTAGCTTATGTAATTTTAGTTTTGTAGCAATTGTGGTTCTAAAATATTTTTTTTATCTAAACTCGATTTTTTCCAGGTTTGTCGATAACTCGATGTCTTAAATGTTATAAACTCTACAGATATGAACCATCGTTGCACATGTACCAAAGGCACGAATGTGGACAACGTCTAACTTTTGTTTGTAATTATTGCTCTTATTCGACCAAAATAAAATGTAATTTTATTAGACATATGAAACGGCATTTATGAAATTTGTCCAAACTGAATGTAATAAATAAATCGATACATTTTTAATTAGCTTTATTGTTAATCCTAGTTTTATGTGAAAATATTATTATTATTATTATTATTTATTATTGTAGAGTGTTTGTGTTGTTGTTTTACAAAATAATTCCCATTTTCTAAAATACATTTTTTTATAGGTAACGGATTTATATTTCCATGTAACGTGTGTGGAAAACCGTACAGGTCAAAGAAAGCGATGCAGATACATTTAAAATTTTCGTGTGCAAATAAACGGTCATTTTTTTGTAAATATTGTAAGGCCGCTTACTTTTATAATCACCATTTGAAGCGACATATGCTACGTCAACATAACACATTAAATTAAAATATTTCCAATTTTTCGACGATATTTACTTTTTATTCTAGTCATGCAATGTTAGTCCAAAATATGAATGTCTCACGAAATCGAGCAATTCAAAATACGGCAACGTATTGAACTAAATTCCACCGTTTCGTGAGACAGACTATATTTTTATATAAGAGTGATAAAGTTTTAATTCTTAAATATAACAGTATTAGCCATGAATAAAATTATAGATAAATTGGTGAGTTTTTTTACCATTGTCCTATATTATTTAAAAAAACTTATAATTTAGTTCTGAACTTTTGAACCTGTGGGAAAATTAATTTTTTTTGTACATAAATTTTAATTTATTAATTTTTTTAGTTGTTATATTTTTATTTTCTTATTTTTTAATTTCAAATATTTTTTGTAGGCTTTCTGGATAATTCACCATTGCGTAGACCAAAAGGAAAAGGCAATTATCGCTGTGCGTGTGGTCGTACTTATTACGAGAAGAAAAATCTCGTACGCCATCAACGATTTAAATGCGAAATAATGTTTATTGAAATTGAGCAACGATTTTAATTTTTATACCAAATAACCAGAATTGCTACTTAATATTTATAAATGTTATCCTACGGTGGTTGATTATTTTATAAAAATAATGTTTATTTAGTTTTGATAGTTTTTAAGTTTTTTTATTGTTATTAGAATTTTGGCAAAGCGGTGTTGGTTTAATTTTAACAATTGAATTTAAGTTTAAACACAAGTACAAATATATTATTAATCAAAATTGTTGTTCATTTTAACAACTATTTTCGAAATGAAATATTTTTATTTTAATACTGTTACACACTTATTTCTATAATATAGTAATAAAACGATTTTAGTAGAAAAACTCGACTTTGATAATTGACGGAACTATGTTCCAGGTTTACAAAAGCTTTCTCTAAAAAATGTTCAACCATCACCATCTGGCGACTATAACTGCCCAAATTGTCCGCGGGTTTATAAATTGAAGAGCAGTTTACGCAGTCATCAGAAATGGGAGTGTGGCCAAGAACCGAGATTCAATTGTCCATACTGCAGTTACAAGGCTAAGCAAAAGATGCACATTTCACGGCACATCCAGCGGATGCACAAAGTCATTGATTACTCAGCCATTAAGAAAAAAGCGGCGCCAATTATTAAGTAACTCAATAATTGGTGCAATGACAAAAAAATTTTTAGTAAAAAATTTACTAAAACTTTATTATCAATTTTTTATTATGTTAAGGTTTTTGATATTCTAAAATTAGGTTTAACTCGATGAATTTTGATAAAGTGTTAGAAGTTGAAGTTCCTTAAAATTAAATATATTTATTTTAAATTATATTTAATAATACAAGGTGTCCAAGGATTTGTCTGCAAAAAGTATATTTTTTAATTGTTAATTAAAAAGAAAAATTCATTAATAAAAATTAAAACAGTGAATTTTTTGAGATAAAAAAAATATTTCTGATTTAATTCGAGGAAATGCTGTGGACAAGCAACAAATTTAATGCAATTTCTTATGATTTTAATAATATTTTTAATTAAAAACGTGCAACAAAAAATAATTTTATGAATTTATTTTTATTACTCGCATTTTTTATACATTTTAATCATTTTTATTTAATTTAATTAATTATTTATATTAATTCTCGCAAAACTGTGCCTTATTAGACAACGTATTAATATTAATAATAAATACTATATTGCTCTAAATTATGTTTTTAATTTAATATACACATTTTTGCTCTAATTTTATATATTTTTTCCCAAAAAAAATTAGCAATTGTTTTCGTCTTCCCCCCCCCCATGTTTTTAATAATTTAACATTTGCTTTTCTGTTCCAGAAACTTCATATATGAATGAAAGACCGATTTGCAATTTTTGTGGTAAAGAGTTTAAAAATATTAGATCTCTAGGAAGCCATAAAAGTCAATTATGTACAAATGATCAATTATTTAAATGCAATATGTGTCCATACACTTCGAAAAGACGATTTAATATGGTAAGGCATTACGATTGCACGCACGGTCGTATCATCAATGGAAAGGATTTGGAACGTAGTCTTTGTTATAATAAAAACTTATTGTAAATCGTCATTTTTAATTAATTTATTAATAAAAAAATATTTTCCGAATTATTTATACTTTTATTTTATAATTTGTTTGTTAAAATAATTATTTTGGTTCACTGGTGGTGGTTCGATAGCAATTACTAACTATTAAAGGCTAACGTTATTTTTGTTTTAGAGCTAGACGAAAATGGGAAAGGCCGAGAGAAACCTAGCTGCAAAGAATGCGGAAAATCATTTAAGAATGTGAATAGTTTACGAGCTCATGCTTCTTTGGATTGTTTCAATTCCAGCTTGTTCATGTGCGATTCATGCAACTTTAGCTCAAAACGTAGATTCAACATGAAAATGCATTATGCTTCAAAACATGGCATCAAAATTGAAAGCAGAGAGCTTCAATCTGTTTCATCGATTGTTTCGGAAGTTGTTTACCGAAAGATTCGTTTTTAAGCCACATTTTTATATTTAAATAGTAAAGTGAGAGTTTAGACTAGTTTATTTTATTCTTGTTAAATGACCAATATTTTGTATTTTTTCTAGAAATAAATGTTTCTATTTAGCCGTTGGTTTTTTTGCTGGATATTGGGCTATAATATTATGTTTTTAATTTTGTAGTTGCATGGTTTTTGTGGATTTTCTGTATCCCACCAAAATAATTCACCATAACTTTTTTGATTTTAGGATTGGACCATCGGTATGAGTGCAAACGATGCGGAAAAATTTATAAATACCAAACGTCTTTGTATAATCATATGAAGTACGAGTGCGGTAAAGAAAAATCGTTCAGTTGTGACTATTGCAACTTTCGAGCGGCTCAAAAAGGCAATTTAGTGGGGCACATGGCTCGAAGGCATCGACTGATTGTCAAGAAATCTTGCCCACAAATCGTATCTTCTACAAATTTATTTTAAGGGTTCGACGAAATTTTGCTGTAATTTCATTGTGGTAGTGTGTGTTGAGTGTGTGGTGAAGGTTTGCTACTAGTATACCATGATTAGATTTCTGTGAAAGTTTTGCTATAAAACGGTGTTAATTTCGCTTTTTTAAGAAAAGTACCACTGCAATAGTTATTTGTAATCAACCTTCTCATTGAACTGTAAAAATTTTTTTTTAGAATTTTGCAAAATCCTTAATTTAAAAATCAAAGAAAACGAAACTTTATTTTTTTTCTTACAATTCAATGTGAAATATTAAAATAATAATAATAAAAATATTAAAACAATAACCCCCTGAGAAGGCTTTTCTCATAACTGTACTACTTACTATACTCTAGTAATATTCCATTTTTTTGTGTCACTACATATAATGAAACGTGTGTAATTTTTTAACATATTTTTTCTGTTTTAGAAAAATTTGTTTGTGCCAAATGCTTGCGCAATTACAGATATAAACGTTCTCTTCAGCGACATATTCAATATGAATGCAAAATTGAACCAAAATTTCTATGCCCATTCCACTCAGAATGTACTTACAAGGCCCGTCAGAAAGTTTCTCTGAAGCGGCATATTTTAAAATACCATTAATATTAGCGTAATATTTAATGTGTGAATATGTTTATTGAATAAAATAATTTATTTATACTCGTACCTATGTTTTTAATTAACTAAAATTAATAAAATTTTAATAAAAAAAAATGAATTGTAGCTAATTTTTGTATTTTTTAGATGGGTCGTTTTACTGTTCGAACTGTGGCAAGAAGTACAAACGCAAAAACACTTTAATTCGACATATGAAATACGAATGCAACAAATTAGGAACGTTGAAATGTGATTATTGCATAAGATGCTTCAAACATAAACATAATTTAGTGACGCATATTCAAACTGTACACTTAAGACAAAAATATTTCAAAATATAATAAAGGTTGAAATTATTTTTTTGATTTTTTTCTTCAATTTGTAATTTTGTAAATAAAATTCTCTTCTACATTTATTTTTAGTCGAATATTATTTAAATGTTTTAGTTATTTTTTTCATTATTATTTTCAGGCAATTTTATTTATATTGAAGCGAACCATTATATTTGTCCGAATTGTAATAAAATTTATGCGCAAAAATCGACAATGGTGCGACATTTGAAATACGAATGTGGCAAACCGCCACGATTTGGTTGTGCCAAATGCGACTATCGTGGATATCAGAAGACGCATGTGGAACGACATCTAATTCGAAAACACAATATCCAGTACAAGTTGGATATGTGCAAGCAAATTGTTTATTTTTAAAATTTTATTTTGACCAAATTTACTCGTAATTCAAACATGCAATAAGTTAGACACAAATTGTACAAATATAAATATTTATAAAAGAAATGACTTAAATAATCATGAAACTAAACAAAAAAGACATTTTTTTAGGTTTAAAAAAAAATGGACTAAAACTTTTCGAAGTGGGTTAAAAAAAAATTAATTTTTTGAATACTTAATTATATGTTTTATTTAATATTAATCAATTTTATATTGTTAATGAATTGATATTTATTGTTAAACATAATATAATGTAGACTAGATTTCAATATTCATATTATTTTTTTAATTTTATATATAGGAACATCTTAATTTAGCTTATTTTATGACTATTAATTGACGAATTTTATCAAGAAATTCTATATTTATTTATTAGCGAATTATATTTTATATATAAAATGTAAATACGAAAAAGTAGATTTAAAAGACAATTTCAGATAATCCGAATTTTGAACAATCGGATTTAACGATTTATTTTGCGGCTTGCGGGGTTTGTGTTCCTGACACTTAGTTAATATTAATTTTATCAAATTGCAATATTTTAAGAAATTCTTATTAGTTTTATTATTATTATAAATTTTATGAACATGTGTTTTACAAATTTGTTAATTTTGTCATAAAAAAACATAACAAATATCTGATCTGCCTAAAAAATATATTATTATTAAATTATTGTATTACATTAAGTTAAATAAAAATACATTGTTACATAATATATAATTATTAAATTTTCTACATATTTTGTATGGTAATAAATTTTATTTTAGTAAAAAAAAAAATTAATTTTAATTTACAACACCTGGGACTATTTTGAAAACTTACTAAAACAAAATTTAATGTATGTACCTTTTTTCTAGGAAGAAATCAACACGTTTGTGAGTTTTGCAAACGAAATTATAAGCATATCCAGTCATTAGTCAGACATCAAAAATATCAATGTGGCAAAAAACGTAACACTCCAAAGCAATTGTTTAGTTGTACCTTTGAAGGGTGCACTTTTATAACCACAGTCAAGAGCAATTTTCAACAGCACAGTTTTCGACATTTACAATAATATTTCTGTTTGATTTATAATAATTTTGTATATGAATTATAAATATAATTAATAATATGCAAAAATTTAATTTGTTTTTATAATGATTAGTGTTTGTTTAAAATATACCAAATAGAAACTGATTAGTTTTATTTTCAGTAGTGGATTCACATTTCTGTGATGTTTGTGGTCGAGGATACAAAGTGGCACGATCCTTGTGGCGCCACCAAAAATACGAATGTCAAAAAGAACCGACATTTAATTGCACAATATGTAACTATAAGGCTAAACATAAGTCTAGTGTACTTAAGCATATTTTAGCAATTCACCCTTCATAAAAAATCAAAATATATATATAATAAATATTTATTAACCCCTATTTAACGTATTTTATTTCGAAATAGTAAATTTTGGAAGTATTTTTGGTCTTCAGCTGCGAAAACAATTTTTTTCTCCAAAATATTGATGTTTTTATTGGCATGGAAAGTCGAGGGTGCGAAAATAAATTTTGGAACGTAGTGAATGTGTGAAAGTCTATGTTTTTAATGTAGTAATATTAATTTAAATTTATATTGAACTATTATTTAATATTTGTTAATAAATTTTTTATTTATTAATTTATTTGTGCGCAATTTTATTGTATAAGTAATAACTAATTATTTAACACTATACATTTTATTTTTAGGTTTACGATATTATTGTGAGAATTGTTCAAAATCCTACACGTTACCAAGCAATCTGCAAAGACATTTGAAAATTGAATGTGGAAAACCAAAAAAATTCAAATGCCATTATTGTCCTAATTTATATTACTATAACACCGATTTGAGGAGACACACTAGTCGAATGCATCCTGTCGAATGCATCCGGAATGACAACAATACAAATAGTAATTCTTAAATTCAAAAAAATTATAATAGTGCAAGGTAAATGTGTAGCATTTTATTTAAATTATATTTACAAAATTTATTTTCTTATTTTTGATCTCACGAATAGTGAACAAATTTATTTTATACTATTTATTAAATATAATTTTATTACAATATTCTTGGTTTTTATACTATAAAAATATTTTTTGTAGTAGGTAAGTTAAAAAGTCCGTTTCCGACTAAATTAAAAAATACAAATATCGAAACTCAAAAAAAGTTTAGTCTAACATTTTTTTTTATTTCTAGGCCCGCGACATCAATGTCCCCAATGTTCAAAATCTTACACATTACGGAAAAACCTAATGCGACATGTAAAAGTGGAATGTGGTAAAGCGAAACTTTTCAAATGTTTTTATTGTACAAATACCTATTATTACAAAAATGATTTGAACAAACATTTAAAAACTGTACATAATTATTTATGTTAAATGTACATCGAGCACATTGGAATTTATTTTATTTGTAATTTTGCACTATACTGGAATTAATTATTTTATTTGAAAAATGACGACTTTTATTTCACATCCTTCAAAACTATTTATTATAATTAATATTTATTTTTTCTTACATTGCATTTTTTTTCAGGACAGCTTGATGAAAGCATTATGTATTACGAAGATCGCTTTCATTGCGCGAAATGCTTCAAGTGTTATCTTACGAAAAGCAATGCAAAACGACATTTAATGTATGAATGCGGCGAAAAAAAGAATTTCGAATGCACCTTATGCAAGTATAATTGCAAAAGGTATGACAACTTTCAGAAGCATTTAGCTTCCAAGAAACATAGAAAAATCGAAGAAGAAAATTCATACTCAAGAATGATTTGCTAATAAATATATTGTATTGAACCTTTTTATTTCAATAAACTTGATAATTGTATATTTTGGAACGCATTTATTCAAAACCTCCTTTTAGTAATTTATTAAAAATTATTTGAATTTAGTTGAAGAGAATTTTGGTAGGTCTTAGGTTCCAACTGTATGTTTAGTTGCATAACTACAATTTTTCCAAAATTTAATGGTGTCGTTTAGACCATTAAGTTGGGGGTGAAATAAAAATGTCGCGTGTTTTCGCAATTCTTTTAATAATCAACTAATTAATAATTTGTGAACTAGTTTAATTTTTTAATTTAATTTTAAAAAGATGTGTTTTATAACATTTCATATTTTTTTGTAGCTTTTTGCCCTAAATGCAACAAAGGATTTAAACTAAAGGGAAGTCTAAAGCGTCATTTACAATTCAACTGCGGCGAGAAACAATTTCAATGCGAAATTTGCAAAAGGTGCTACCGCCAAAGAAGAATTTTGAAAACCCATATGTTAGTCGATCACCCAAAAATACTTTAATGCGAATGAATTAGAAGATTTTTGAATCAAATTAGTAGAATAGAAATGTCTCGTGTTTTTTGTAAAATAAACTAGAGGAAAATTAAAATAAGTTTTTGTGACTACTTTCCAAAATATTAATTTAGTTAGATATTTTTTAATTTTATTTATTTGTTTAGAATATAAGTTTACTTTAATTTTTAGTTGGTTATTAGTCGAAAAAAATACTTTTTAATTTGTTTATAGTGTTTTGTCCTAAATACAAGAAAGGACTTAAACTCAAAAGAAACTTACGACGTCATTTGAAATACTACTGCGGTGAGAAAAATTTTCAATGCGAAATTTGCATGAGAACTTACCGTGAAAGAAGAATTTTGAATGCACACATGTTAATCGATCACCCAGAAGTTTCATAAATATAATAGAATGCTAATGAGTTGGAAGTTGCTTAGACCAAATTAGTGGTAAAGTGAAAATGTCTCGTGTTTTTTGAAAATAAACTTGTAACTTTTTTAGAATAATTTGTATTTTTTTTAAGTATGTCCACTAATTTTCCGTTAGTTACTAGTAACAAATATTTCTATATGTAGTACCTAATTATTTTATAATTTTTTTTATAGTGTTTTGTCCTAAATGCAACAAAGGACTTAAACTCAAGAGAAACTTAAGACGTCATTTGAAATACAACTGCGGCGATAAAAATTTTCAATGCGAAATTTGCAAGAAAACTTACCGTGAAAGAAGAATTTTGAATGCACACATATTAATCGATCACCCAGAATTGCAACCGAATGAATTGGATGTTGTTTGGACCAAAACAGTGTAAAATAAAAATGTGGCGGGTTTTTTATTTAAATAAACTAGAATGTTTTTAAGAGTAATTTGTTTTTTTGTCCGTTACTCAGTAGAAAAAAATATTTTTATAATTACTATTATTTTGTAAATTTTTTATAGCTTTTTGTCCCAAATGCAAGAACTCAAGGAAAAGTTCAAGGGCCTTTTGAAATTTGACTGCGGTAAGAAACAATCTTAAAATTTTGCAACAGTTGCTCCAACTTTAAAACCACATTTTAATTGCTCACTCATAATTATTTTAATGTTTTTATTAATATGCACAATCCACATTTCTAGCTTGATTTGATTTTTCTTTTCTAGTGTTTTGTCCGACATGCAATAAAGGATTTGAACGCAAGAGTAGCTTATCACGACATATTAAATTCAACTGCGCTAATAAGCGCACATTTAAATGTGACATTTGCAATAAATATTACAGTCAAAGGGACAGTTTAAAACGGCACATGTTGAGTTCACATTTCGAAAATTAAATTAAAAAAAAATTGTAATTATATTGAATAAATAATATGTACTTAATAAAATCGTACTATTTTTATTATCGATTTTTATTATCGTCCTTTTATATTTTCACCTTCAAATGATCGTAAAACTAATTAAAATAAATACTAATAAAATTTTGTTTGTAGGTGGGCTATACAGTTGTGCCAACTGCTCTCGAATTTACAAACACAAATCATCCCTTTACAACCATTCGAAATTTGAGTGCGGAAAGGAAAAAGCGTTTGTCTGTCCTGCAGATAATTGCAACTACAAGACAAAACGAAAAGGAAGTTTAAAATCACATATGGTCATAATACATCGCGTAACAAATTTTCAATTCGAAAAACCGAAAAGGCGAACCAGGATGGGATCAAATCAATATGATCAATATAATTAGTTTTTGTTGTTTGGTTAAAGCTCGCCTATTGCTTTACTATAAATTTAAATTCCTCATGCCATTTAAATGTGAGAGAGAATATTTAATCGTACTTTTATTATTCGTACATTTTTTGTATAAAACGTGATTTTAGGTATTCAAATATGCAATATTTAATTTTATCATAAAGTTTTAGCGTATTAAATTATAAAACTAATATCGTTTTCAGTCCAGTTACTCTTAAAGTAATCAGAATCGCTGTTCATTTTAATTAATGCCATAGTTTTAATTAGAATGTTTTAGTATTTAACTTAGTCTTAGAAGTTAACATTTTTTGATTTAATAATATTATAATATAAAATACAATAATTGTTGTAATAAATATGGCTTTTTATTTAAATCCTTTCAAATAAATTTATTTAAATATTAATTTTGTATTAATTAAAATATTTATGTTTCAGCTTACAAGTATGTCTGCGGAAAATGTGACAAATCGTATAAATATAGATCAAACTTATATCGCCATACACGTTACGAGTGTGGTAAGAAACCGCAATTTACATGTGTGATTTGCAATAAAGCTTTCACACAAAAAAGTAGCTTAAAAGTTCATGTTTATTCACACGACAAAATTAATTGAAAAAAAGACTGTTGCGTAAATTTGTACGCTTAATGTATTTACGAAATTTTCAATATGTATCTTTATTTCTAGTTTTTTTGATTTTTCAGACGATATAAAATTTTGTTTTATGTATAATACGTTTTATTTTTATATCCTTCTTTCAATGTATTTTTCACAATTTTTTTTTCGTTTCAGGATTGTTTATTTTTGCGTTAATTAAAAATAGTATATCAGTTTAAATTGTTAGCAATGTAGCATGATTAGAAATATCTAACATCTTGGTCTTTTGAAGAGCTTTTTAATTACTTTCTTTCTTATATATTTTTCACCTATTCTGTAACATTTTGAGGGAATAAAAATTACTACATTATTAACATTAATTAATTATTTAAACATTTAACCTCTAGTTTGTATTTTCCTTTATTGTAGGATACACGTACGAACCATCTGACTTTGAATGGGAAGTGGATGCAATGCGCCAAACTTTCTTAGCAAAAATATCAGAATTAATTACTATGAAAAATACAAACAGTTCTCTGTTACCGCACTCGAAATATCAGCAAATTTTATCCGAGTTAAAATTAGCGAAATTAAAAGTAAAAAAAGATTCAACAGACTATCGTCGATTAAAGCGATTTGATGTGGCTGTAGTGGATGGGGTCGAAAGACTAATAGTACCATTAAGTAAAACTGTGAAAACAGTTCGGTGTTTTCTGCAAACCGACGAATTATTTGACGTTTTGCATCAAACTCATTTGGATATTGGACATGGAGGACGAGATAAAATGGACCGAGTTTTGCATCCCTTGTATAAGAACATCACGTTTGAAACCATCATGTTGTATCTGAATCTTTGTAAAATGTGCCAGCAGAAGAAACTTAAACGAACTATTAATTTTTTTGCATGATTTAAAAACTATTTTGCTTAAATGTGTTTTTGTTATTAAAATATTGTTGTTTCAGAGCAAGAATTCGACTTCAAATGTGAATCATGTAATAAATCGTATAAGTATAAATGGAATTTAATACGGCATATTCGGTACGAATGTGGCAAGGAGCCGCAATTTATTTGCAAAATTTGCTCCAAAGCATTTACTCAAAAAAGTAGCTTGAAATCGCATGTAGCTTATAAACATGGATTTCATTTAACTATTATTTAGATTTTTCGAATATGTAAATTAATTTTGTAATTTTTATTTTCATTTACTTAAATTATAGGAAATTGTATTGTCACTGTTAGTAACTTAAGAATAGTCAACTTTAAAAAAAATCTTGTGAAGTAATAATAATTGCAAATTAATTTTGAATATGTGCTAATAATTTTATGTATTTTTTGAACTATCAATTTTAATAAAACCACTTTTAACGTGTTTGAATTTTGTTAATCAGTAATTTAGATTTTTACTATTTTTTTGTATTATTATTTCATTCCTTTTAATAATTATTTTAATTTTTAGGTTTCTATTGTGACTGTGGAAGGGTATATAGAAGTAAAGGTGCCTTAGTTCGTCATATAAAATATGAATGTGGTTGCGAGCCGAAATTTGAATGCTTCCATTGCCATAAAAAGTGGTACCAGAAGTCTAATTTGACAGGGCATTTGAAAAGATGTAAATTTCTTCGTAAAACATAAGATATTAATTTATCTTGAGGAGAAGACGTTTTACATACAATTAGTATAGATAAATGTTTATCAATATAATTAAATAAAGTGGCAAAAATTTGGATCAAAATATATTTTGTAAATTAAAAAATATATATAAAGTGCCACAACATTAATTGTGTTTTTATTTTCTAACATATTTATTGCTTTAACCAATAATTAATAATATGTAAAATATCTTAACAACTACAATTTATTATTCTTTTTAGATTATTCTTACGATAATTATGAACTTGATGAAGCTGAAATGAAATCTGTCAAAGAAATGCGCGAAAGTTTCTCCACTAGAGTATCGCAATTAATTACATCAAAGAACCCGAATACTTTACTTTTAACCAAAGCGAAATATGACGAAATTATAGCGCGATTAAAAAAAGCAAAAGGTAAATCCCGAAAAGATGTAGTGGATTATAGAAGATTGAAGCGATTTGATGTGGCGGTTATTGGGGGTGTCGAAAGGCTAGTTGTACCACTTACGGATAAAGTGACTGAAATTCGCTGTTTTGTACATATCGATGAATTATTCGATATTCTGCATGAAACGCATCTGAAAATTGGACATGGAGGACGAAATCGTATGGACCAAGCTTTAATGCCGCTGTATAAAAATATTACAAAGGAGACGATTATGCTTTATGTGAACAATTGCGATTTGTGCATCAAGAAGAAAATTAAAAGGAAAATGAAAATTATTCCAATTAATTTAGATTCTTAAATATTTAAATATAATTAATCAAGATGTATTAAATATTTAATAAATAATATCTTAATTGTGCACACAAATATAAAAATAAATATATAAAAAAATATTTAGGCACAACTAGGATTCGAATTGCAATTCCTGCCCGGAGCATTCGCCAATCTGACAAATATTTATTTGTTATAAATATTATATATTTTCTCGTATATTTTAAATGTAAATAAATATTTAAAATATTGTTTGTTGTAGCCGCTTCATTAAAAACTCCTTTAGTCCAAATATTTCATTTGTAGTTAATTAAAAGTAGAATTCCTAATGTATAACGTTATTTTTTTACAAATAAATTTGTTTCAGGCTATCTCTGCGTGAATTGTGGAAAAGTGTACCGCCAAAAAACGACATTAACTCGCCATCAGAAATACGAATGTGGTATAGACCCTCAATTCGAATGTTCTCATTGCAATAAACGATGGCATCAAAAATCGAATTTAGTTAGACACATGCGAAGATTTGATGTACAATTGTAATAATCGTTTATAATCCGTATTAGTAATTCTCTTATGCATAATATGTATTATTCATATTGCTCGTCTTGAATAAATCAGTATCATAATTTTAGTCTAGTCTTTTACTTAATTTTTTTAAATCAATGCTGCAATTCAGGATTCATTTAATTATCGTAGTTTCTTTCAGGTTATAAATGCGATGGCTGTCTGAAAATTTACAAGCAAAAACGAACGCTAATAAGTCACCGAAAGTACGAATGTGGACGTGAGCCGCAATTTGAATGCACTGAATGTCATAAAAAGTACTTTCAGAGGTTCAATTTGAATCGTCACCAAAAACATAGCCACAAAAATAAATTGTAAAAATACGGATAATAAATTATTTGAAACTAAAATGTACTTTCATTAACACTAAAATTTAATAATAATGAGGATGAATAAAGGAATTAATTCAGCATCGGTTTCAGGTGCCAGGTTTTTTTGTAGTTGTGGTAGAGGGTACAAACAAAAAAGGACTTTAAATGGTCATCAAAAATACGAATGCGGCCAGGAACCTCAATTTAGCTGCTCACAGTGCCTGAAAAAGTTTCATCAAAAATCGAATTTAAAATCTCATATTAAATCTGTACATGACAAGCCCAACTCGAGGCCCAAGTTATAAATAAAAATTTTCTATATTTGCAATAATTTATTTTATTTGTAGAATTTGCATTAAATATATTATTATTACTATTTTATTATGATTTTAATTGATTTTTATTAATATATTTGTTTTAGATCGACAATGGATTTGCTTTAAATGTGGTAAATCATACGCAAGAAAAACAACTCTAATTGTTCATATTAATTACGATTGTGGAAATATGAAAAAATTTTCCTGCATTTTTCCCGGCTGTACAAAATCGTATACAAGGAACGAGAAATTGAAAAAACACCATAAACAATATCATCTGCCCCTTAAAGAATAAATTACTTTTTTATGTTATGACTTTTTGTAGTTTAGTGCAATAAAGTTGAAATAATTCTGAAAAAGATGTTACTAACATTTTGGTTCTAAATTTTGTTTTTGTTAACAATTAACGATTTTTATGAAAGTTTATTTATAAGGACGTTTTATTTTTAGATGCCCTTTGGAGTTGTGAAAGATGCGGTAAATCGTATGCCAAAAAAACCTCGTTAGTTGTTCATAGCAATTATGATTGCGGAAGTGTGAAGAAGTTTTGTTGTTATTTTACAGGCTGTCAAAAAAGGTATTCGAGGAAATACCAATTGAAAATGCATCTACTTAAACATAACTAAAATCAATATTTTTTATAAGAACGTTAAGTTTAAACTTAGTAATGAAAAATTATTTAACGCGTTAAATTTTGACTTAGGTACTTAAAAAAAATCTTAATAAATGTTTTCCGTTTTTATGACGACCACTTAAATTGTAAAATATTGTTGATTTCTTAATAAATTTTACATTTTTAAACCAAATTGTTTTATTAGTGTTTGTAATTAATTTAAATGTTCAAAAATAATTTTGTGACTTTTTTAACGTTTTGAAATTTCAGATAAGTTCCAATGCAACAAATGTGGCAAACGTTACAAAGCCAAACGTTCTTTATGGAGACATACCAAAAATGAGTGTGATCATAAAAGTGTCTATCACTGCTTTTATCAATCCTGCAATTATACAGCATCCAGAAAATATACGCTTAAATTCCATTTGAAATTGAAGCACAATCATGTGGGAAACTGATGAAGATGTCGTTAAATTTAAATATTGTTTTACTAGTTATTTAAATAAAATTTTATACCTTACCCTCTTTTATATTATTAGAGCTTTTATATTTTGTATGACGTTAAATTGTTTGTAATAAAATTATAGTATTAATAAAAGAAAATTTGTTGTAGATGATTATCCTTGTGCGGAGTGTGGAAAAGTGTATCATAAACGAGATTCTCTTCGGCAACACATGAAATACTATTGTGGAAAAGAAAAGGTCTATGCTTGCGATGTGGAAGCTTGCACTTATAAGTCGAATTTAAAGTCGAATCTTAAGCGACACTCCATTACTCATGCTAAGAGACAAATGTTTCAAAACTTTTTTTAACCTTCCTCATAATAAATTAACTATTAATTAAAATAATTATTGACTAAATAAATTGTTTATAAATTTATTGGCTTTTTATTTATCTCAATATTCGAACTCCATGTAGTTAATTTTGTACTTATTGTTTTATTTAATGAAAAGATAGTAATTTTTGTGTTTTTAGATCTAAGATATGAATGTTACAAATGTGGAAAAACGTACTTGCGTAAGCAAACGTTGAAACGACATGACTTGTACGAATGTGGAAAATCTGCCGCTTTTGCTTGTACAGTTTGCCATCGAACGTTCAAACGCAAAGATTCGCTAAGAAGTCATCATATAATCTCGCACAAGCTCTATCTAAATTAATTATTTGTTAATTTTATTTAATTATTAATATTATATAATTGCTCGACCTGATATTGAATCTACGATTTTTTTAGCTGCATATCAGTGCAAGAAGTGCTCGAAATATTATATGCACAAAATGACGTACAAGAGACATTTGAAATATCAATGTGGAAGAACTGTGCCAATGTTTTCCTGCTATTTGTGTTCACATAAATGTAACTATAAAAGCAACCTTAAGAGTCATTTGTTCCATAAGCACAAAGTTTTGGTCAACATTTCCGATATTTGAAATTCGTTTTGTTAATTTTGCTTATTGTAATTTAGATAATAAATTTTTTCAAAAATTTACAAACGATTTTTTTGTATAATCTGCAACAAATAAATTACCTTAATAAAGATTTAATTTTTGTATTCGTAGTAACATGTTTATTTTTCAGGAAATTCGTATGCATGCACGAGAAATCCTGATCAATCTGTAAGAAGTGTTAACAAAAGTAATATTTTCGATCGCTGTACACTTAATAAATATTTTTTAAATCATGCATTATTTTAGATGCTCAAAAAAAACTTGGTTCAAGTTCCAGTCGAATGTACTGCGAACTGAATTCCAAAATTTCTTATCTAACCACTCAAATGAACGAGTTAAAAGAACTCATCCTAGAACAAAAATCGAGTTCTCACAATACCGTTATGATGATGAACGTTTTCCAAGATTCTTTGCCGATTATTAGCATAGAAGCTTTGCAGCTTCTTCATATTGACTTACAACATGATAACACTAAATATATTGCTATGGTACTACTATAAAATCATTTTTTCGAAAAATTTTGCTGAAATACAATTTCAGGTTCAATATTTAAAAAGCATAGGAGGGGATGGCATTAAAAATAACATCCACCGAATTATGAAACGACTTTTTGCGAATAGTTTTGCTGTTCAATGTTCATGGCTTGGTCATAGGAACAATATTAGGATGTGTGATCAGTTGTTGGTTCGTTTGGTTAAGGGTAAGAAGACCGTTTTTATAATTATTATTTTTGACGTAAATATTTTAGATACAATTTTTAACGGCAATCCAAATGCGACCGAAAAAGAGATCGATGGAATGATGTCGGAATGGTTCCGACATGCCAAGCAACGTTTAAATAGAGAAAACTTATAAATATCTACATATAGTACTACTTTAAAGGGTGTGATTTTAATTAATAAAAATATAAACGGCACTTTTTTTTGTATTTTTTCTCTACGGGTGCATGATATTTGTAGATTGGTGGCATTAAATAGTTGCATGTGGGGAGTTTTGTAATTCAAATTAAATTTAGCTGTTTCAGGTGTACGTTGTGGAAGCTGTTTTAAAATCTACAGCTCGAGAAGCACTTTTCAAAAACATATTAAATGGTATTGCAATAAAGAACCGTCGTTCCAATGCCATTTGTGCAACATAACTGCATATCAGAAAGTCCACTTAAAAAAACATTTGCTGCGCGTCCATGGGCTGGATGTTAATTATTCGGATATTCAGACGATTAATTAGATTTTAGACTAGTTTGTTTTAAATGCTATATTTTGTAGTTAGTAGGATTTTAGTTTAATGAGGAATACTCGCGCTTTTCGCTTACTTTGTATACTAGTTGTTTTTGTTATAGGTAGTTAAAGACGATATTATTTGTGTAATTAAAGATCCAATTAGATGAACGAGTTAGTAATGTGCTTAATGAATAAAATATTTTTACAATAATATTTTTTTATTTAATTATTATTTTTGAATTAATATAGGAACAAGAATTCGGTAAATTAAAAATTGAATTATTTAGGTAGGTACCCATTTTATTATACATTGAAAATATAATCTACAAGTACCTTCACATTTACATTTATACAAATACATTAAAAACATGATAATTTGAACTTTTATCAATATGAAATAAATTATGAAGATTGTCAGGAACATTTAGGTTTAGGTTATTAAATAGTCACATTAAGACCTATAATTACGAATTTAACTTAAACTTAAAATAGGGTGATTTTAATAGTGCTACCTATTAATGATGTTATCCGGGATTACAAAGTTAAATTCAATTTTTGATTACTATATTACTGATTTAAACAATAATTACTGAACTTTATAGAGATGAGTAATATTTTATAGCGAATAAATATATTTTAACATTTAAAAACTGCAATGTAAAAAATCCAATAAATACCTACATTTAAATATAGTATCTATAGAATATTTAACAATAACAAAATTGGTGTTTCGCCTCTAATCTTATACATTAATGTATCTAATTAAGCTGCTGCAATTTCGAAAATTTTGGAAAATATCCAACTTTAACTTTGCAATTAAATTAAATGCCTCGTAACCATAAAACAAAATCACCAGAAATTATCAACTAAAAAGTATTCAGTCGTCAGGTACCTTATAAATGATTACATAAAGTCAAATGCAATTAAATTACCTTGTAATAGAATTATTTTTGCTCAGGCCGAGATGAAATTCGATACTTTTACTTCAGTGTAAAAACCTAAACTGGTTTTCCTTCTACTTTACTCTGACTACCAACAGATTGCACTACTACTTCTTATTCAAAATATCCATCAGCAAGACGCATCAATAATATTATGAAGAACCACATAAAAATACATATTTTATTTTCTATGCTTTTTGTTTAAATCACAACCATCGAAAAATTTTCTTATTAATTTATTTTAAATCTTATCATCAAACGGCGACTTTACAAAATAGGTAGTCAAAGTCCCTTTGCCTTTCACATAAGTTGGACCCCTGCATTCGCAAGGATAGCCCGCATTCATGAGTATTTTTGCTGTATCTTCAGTTACTTGTATACGACCCATAATTCCACACGAGTCCATTCGGGATGCGACATTCACAGTGTTACCCCAAATGTCGTACTGGGGCTTTTGAGCTCCCACCACTCCAGCGATCACTGCTCCGTGATTTAACCCTTCAAAAACAAATAGTCTGTTTTGGGTAGGGAAATAGTTATTTCGACTTACCAACTCTCAGTTTAAATCTTTGGAAAGCATCTCTATTGATTTGTTCTAAACTTGTCATCAAGGAGAATGCAAAGTCTACTAAAGCTATAATGATATGTTCTTCTTTTCTACTGACCTCCTGAAAAAAATCATCCAGTTATCCTTTAACTTCAATTTTACATTATTAGTAACAATCGACGAAAATATGAAATTACCTTCGTTAATTCCTTTTGCTAAGTTATGCAAATTATCAAAAATAAACATTATTTATTAATAAATTACTTAAATCTCTTACCGTTCCATTTTTCTCCTTCCCAGGTCTTAATCCAGAAGCCAACATGTACGTGCTACCAATAGTCTTGATTTTTTCAATGCAGCTGAATTTTGGCTTCAGTAACAACTGCAATAATTCACATTAAAGTAACTAGTTATTAGTTCTCAAGAGAGAATTTACTTTATCAAACTCGCAAATAATTTCATTGAGCAATCTCAAACATTCCAAGCCCTGTTTGTTAACATCGCTTTCATCGTAAAATTCCTTGTAGTTTGGTATAGAAGCAAACATTACCGCTATGCAAGAATAGCGTTCATGATATAGATCCTGTGTAGCTCTCGAGGCAAGGAAATGTTCGGCTACATGAGCAGGTAGAATATTCTCCAAAAGAATCTGCAATGCGCTACATTGAATTAAAAGAACTTTAGGCGAACTTTATGGATGCACCTTATTAATACCGCGCATTGTTTCCACTTCTTCTTGTTCGACTTTCAACTTGGCTTTCCAAAGGTAATCGGTCCTTGAAGTGAATTCAATTTGCCGATCGAGAATGTGGAAGAATGTGACCACCATGGCCAAAGCCATGGCGCTTTTGAACTCGAAGGGAATTCCAGGAAATCTAAATTGATTGAAGTTCCTTTAGAACTAGTCTCACAACAACAAGAAATTTTTCGTCCTCCCTTAGGAGCAAATTTGTTCAGGATCAAAAGTTACTTACTCATCATCATGGGCATCGTGGTAGTCTTGAAAAAACTCCAAGTAGCTATAAATTACGATATGTATAATTACTGATAGAACCATTAGCGTAAGTTTGAGCAGAAAGCCCATTCGTAGGAAAACGGAAATTGCTGCCAAAACTAGAGCGGAACTATATAAATAAGTCTGCAAAATGAATTGTTTTAATCTTCGTTCTATATTTTCAGAATTGTACTTACCGGTACATATTCAACAACAGGAGCCGTAATTTCTTCCTCGTCTAAAAGTCTTTTTAAAGTGATAATGTACGTATCATTGAAGGGTTCTATTGTGGTTAAATTGATGGAGCGTATCAATTCTTGTGGTTTGGGTACCAGAATTGCATGGGAATTGTAATCTACCTGTAAATAAAGCTTTATATTAAAACACTGTAATTCTATCCATGTCCTGCGTCCAACAAACTAAGCTCATTTTAATATGTGTGCATTCCTGTGTGTTTTAATTTAAATTTTTAATTTACTGCATGTCCAAACATTTTATTAAAAATTTCTTTTTGTATTATTTTTTTCGCTGTTCTGAATGTTATTTTGTTGCAGGAATAGAAATTGGAACCAAGTATGCCAGCTTGGAAGCTGTTAGAACGGCAATAGACGACTATTGCAGGACGAATTTCGTAAAGATGAAAACGAGAGACTGTCGAACAATTAAAGGAAGCCGAATTAAGAAGAAAATAAATCCGGAACTTATTTATTATGAAGTGAAATACACGTGTGTTTTTGCACGTGTTAATCGCAGAAACCGCTCTGGGTGAATATTTTTTTGCATCCACGTTTTAAATTAATATTAATATTTTTTAATTAAACATTTCAGTAGGATAACTAATTCGCATCGGCAATGTATGAGTTACATCCAGTTTAGAGCGGACATTGAGGGTGAGAATTTGGAAGTAAAGTCTATGAATCTGAATCATAATCATCCACCTACGAAGCCCGCATATACGGAAGAGTATTATTAATTTTTTTAGCAATAATCAACAATTGTAATAATTTCAGCAAATATTGAAATTTTAATCGCTTAAGCTGTAATTTGACAAAGCAATGTTTCATTAATTTTTTTACTGTTTTGTAATTTTGATTTTAAGTTGAGTGTCGACTGCACTTTAATAAATTGTATTAGTTAATCTAAAAATTAGATAAAAGCACATTTTTTTAAATTATTTTTTGGGAGCTTTAAAGCTTCAAGCGAAATATAATTTCTTCCCGCCTTTAATTTCATCATTTTAGTGCAACTTATAGTAAATGGTGTTCATAATAATTGCATTGTATTAATTTTCCATTGTTTTAATGCATATTCGCAATTACAGGAAACGTAATAAGGAATCCCCACAAATCCTACAACTGCAATGCCGTTTTGGTGATAATAGCGCACCGATTAAATAAATTTAAATTAAGTAACATTCAAGAGCGATTTAATTAAATATCTACTACTATTATCTTAATTAAAAGAAAATTGATTAAAAGGCTTTTCTTACAAAAGCAATTTTCGTACCAATATAGCTTAACTTAACCCCGCAGAAGTTTCCTAATAAAGCTCCAGAATTCTTCATTATAATTACGTATAATTGAATTGGCAAAGGTACCGAGAGAACTAATTCATTTCGCACAAGCACTAGTAGGTGACTTACCAAAGTTATAACCGCACAAGCTGAGATTAGAACAACGGATACGAGGAATATAGCCAGTCTTAAACACCTGCTCTCAGCTACGATCTGTCCAGGGGGCGAACAAGCGCCAAGCTCGTCGGTTGGGGTGTCAGAGGGCGGTCGTGGCCCACAACACCCATCCAACCAACACAAATATACGAAGATTATCAACACCACTAATGTCGGTGTTAACGTCCCGTACAGAACTATGCTCCTAAAACAAACGTTAATATTTTTTTGCATAAAAGTGAATTACGAATTTCCATATTTAATTGCGAATTAAAATTATCTTTTGAGATTTTCCACGGACTGTTTAGACGCTAGTTTAATGGCTAATTTATGCAAACTGATCTATTTGCATTCAGTTTAGCGTTTTGCATAATTATATTATGTGCATATATTTAAGGAGAAGTTTTATCACAAATTGCAGGATAAATAATATAAATTGAAAGGAATTTTAGCTCAAAATGAAAGCACAAAAAATATTGGCACTAAAAAATAATAAAAAAAGCAATAAAAAAATATTTTGGCCCAACTGGGATTCGAACGCCCGACCACGGAAATATCAAGGCGCTTGACTACAAATTTAAAAGTCTGCCGTTCGAATCCCAGTCGCGCCTCGATACTTTTTTAAATTAAAATTCCTAATTTAATAATTATTTATAATTTTTTTTAATTATCCTTAATGGCAATAATTACTTACTTTGGAATCGTGCTGATTTGCATTACACACATCGCTAGGAATAGAAACGAAGTGCACGCAATGTAACATTTGAATTCTGCATCTGGTTGACTTCGATATTCATTCTCCTGTTTGTGGTTTTTGAACCATAACAATGCCGGATGCAGATCTTCGCTGGTCCACCATTTCCTGCTTCCCGAAACTTTTGTAAGAAAATCATTTTTTCCGTTAAAGTGCTAAACTTACTTGCATTCCAAACACGTATTTCTGTCAGGTAATAAATTCGATTCTATCATAGCCAGCGTCTAGAAGACAAAAACAGAACACGGAAATAAAGAATAATGGAGTTAAACATGATGGAGTTAAAGAATTAGTGTGACAACGCTTGATGATGGCGTTTGTTTGGTTGTTAAAGCTGCAGGGTGGTTTTAATTCGATCATTGTGAAACGAAACGATGTTTATTTACAGGATTATTTATTGATTTCTTTGGGAAAGCATTTAGTATTTTTCGGTTTAGTTAGAAAGCGACAAATTTTATTTAGTTTCAACCCTAAAAAAATTACCAACAAACCTGGCGATAAGAAGATGACTGAAAAAATAGAAAATTGTGTGAAAAATACTTTCAAAAAGAAGAATTTTATAAGCATGTTTATTGCTTTTAAAGAACATCTAAAGGAGTCACTTTAGAGACCAATTTTCTCTCAATTTTGCAATAATAATAGCGTATGAAAAATGTTTCAATTTTAAATGAAATAAATTGAAAGAGTGTAAAAAATTGTTTGTTTTCTCATATTTTAGATTCTAAATGTACTTTTCTACATTTCAAATTAAATTTACAAAATGATTTTCCGCGGTTCTGATTTGATTTATTTAATTATTTATTAATTTATACAATTTTTCTCGTATACTAAAAGATTTATTCAAGAAAATCACAAAAATATACGGAAATTCGAGCGCTCATTTGATGCGCTTATAAACAAAAATTGCAGCTGAAATAATCACAAGAGTGGAAACTCAAAGAAAATTATTCATATTCGGGCTATAAAATTACAGAGCCAACGGCTAAATTTCACTCCAATTTTATTCATTCCAACTGCTTGCATAACATAAGAGCAACATGTTATTAACTCGCGATATTTAACTTTCGTATTAAAATCTCTAAAACAATCTCAAAATAAATGAGCGCAAATCCAGCTGCCGACTAAAGATCCTAATCTGAAGAAAACATTCTTACCGTGAGTTCAATATTCTTGGCCAAAGTCGACTCAGCAATATTCGCGAATGGTTTATCAGCCCCCCAGCATTCGACATATTTGGTCATTTTGCTGGACGGTCTTGATCGGGTTGGCAGACCACCGGGAGTTGCCATCCCCATTATGCTACCCCCATCGCAGATGCTATTGTTCCGTTCCGATACAGCGGACAAACGTTGTTTGATATTTCCATTATGTGTCTCAGTCTCTGTCGCTTTCTGAAACACATCAAAATAATTCTGAAAATAATTTGCTACTGTGAGCAAGATATTGATGCTTTCAGAAATTGGTACATTATTATTACATCATGGAAGATCAACTTGATTGATGTGCATACCTCGCAATGCATTAGGAAGATTTCTATGAGATGTATTCAATTTTCTTAATGATTCTTAATTCTGTATAGCTCTATAAATTTTGTGCACGGAGGAAAAATCAAATTATCATTAAATGGCATTGAAGTTTATTAAACTTTATAAATTGACGCAATTTTTTTGTACATTGAACTTTTGCTCCTGTTGGTTGACAAGCAACTTTATTAAATGTAAGATAGTGCAATTTCCGATTATTTCATAAACACTTTAGCTCAAAATAATTTGTCAAAGCGGATGCGAGACACTTTCGAATTTTTGAGTATTATCGGTGTAATCTAAAAAGGAATAGGCAATAAATCACATCTTCAGTAGTCACTCTAAAAGCTCCCTGGTGTAGTAAAGATTCGAGTAATATAGAGCCAGTCTGTAGGCATTAATCTTGTACAGAACATTCTATTTGCCAGCTTCACATAATTTGAAAGTGAGCTAGCTCGCAATAAAAAATAAATATTCAATCAAAATAGAAGATGCAAATATTTATATTTACTAAATAGAAATGTGAGGCGCTACTCTATTTGCATCCAAAATATTGGATGACTAAAAGCACGAACAGGATAAAATTACTTTGATTATTGATTAACGTAAAGCGAATACGATAAAAAGAATAATAAAATACCTTGGGTGGAATAATCAGAAAAGTCTCAATTTTATGGTCCGCCAAATATCCTTCCCGGTTGATCCCATCGCCAGGTTCCACTTCAAATCTATCCCCTAATTGATGGAGGGTTGATCTGGTAATATGAACCCGTCTGCAAATTTAATAATATGCCCATTAAAATGTGGCTTTATTTTAATGTGCTATCTAAGAATATAGCGGCAATTATCATTTCTATAGGGATGCTGGATGGATTAATGCAACCGTCCATTATCCTGAACAAATGATGCATTAGTGAAAGGTTAATTGAAGGATCAAAGGAGTCGGTTGATTGCATTTGAACCCAATAAAATCAATCGCCTATAATTATACTAGTCCAGGTTTTACGTAGATAAATGATTGTTTATAACCGGCAGGATAATCGGGATGCGAAATATGAATTATGGAAAATAATCCTGTTTTGATAAACTAGCAATATATTTAGTGGTTGCGTTTAATCCATATTAATCACAAATTACTATAATAAACCACTTACTTCAATTTGTTTATTTTAACGGAGAAACATTTGATCGAATTTCAAATTGAAAGAAAATACGTCCAACTACTATTACCAACTTTTTTCCAAAAAAGTGCTTTTAATGTGAGTTACAAAAGGGAGAGGAAATTGGTAAACTCACCCTGCTATCCCACCAGATTCCATGTGATTGGCTAGTGTTACATCATCACTCCAAACATCAAATTGCCATTTTCGTAAGCCCAGGACACCACACAATACGTTTCCTGTATGAATGCCTATTCTCATGTCAACATTGAATCCTGTCGCTTCTCTTACAAATCTAGACATTGAAATTGTATCACAGAAATTAAATTCGTGGTGTATTGATCAAAAGGAATGCTAACGAAATTTTCTACATATTTATATTTAATGATGAGACAAAAGGTATAATTAATTGCAGTCTGTGGACTTAAGCGCAGGCAGGTTAATTAATACAACGGAGTAGTACTATGTATCAATTAATTGGATTGCACACGTAGACAAACGTCTGCTGCAAAGTGGTGATTGTGTTTATATTGTTTGAATTACAAGCAAATCAACTGAATAAACTCTAATATTGATACAGATGTCGCGTTAATTTACCAAACAATAATTGCTAACAAAAAAAACTTATTTATCATCACAAAATATTGTTAAAAATATTTCTTACTGTTGCGCGAATTTAATTTTGCAAAAATTAATTAATAAACACATCGCTAATGAGACTCATTAAATAAATTAAATTACGTATGTACAGAATTTGAGTCAATATTTCATAAATTATTCAAAATATAATTTTTTAATAATAATAACAATTTTACGCATCGCCAGCCAGACTTGGAGTAAATTAATTCAATAGACATGCTAATTCTATTTGAAACTAAATAGCCTCTTTTGTGGCAGTTCACCCCCGCAAAACTTGATACGGTTTACACTTGCCTGCTTTGAATTAACCATAATATGTTCACTTCTATTATTACAGTACTTTGTAAAGATGAAGTTTACCCTTACGTGTACTACATAAAGGGTAGAAGGTTTGAGCAAAGACAGCTCTTCTGCAATAATTTGATCGGCACTCTAATACCATCCATGCCAAGTGCAGTTTATGAAATTAAAATTACTCGCTCGTACGTATACAGGATGTAATTAAAATTGCTTTTATTTTCCATAAATGGATTGCAATAAATATCCCTAGGCAGCTCGTTATTAAGTTGAATGGAATATCAAAATTTTAATTGTACATTTTATACGCTTGTAATAATCCTAAATAACATAAAACGTCCCATTCGAAATAACTAATAGTTTTGTCGTGTCACGAATGAATTATGGAGCTCCGTTGTTTTTACTACCAAATTGGGGGTAATATAAATTTTACACTGATTTTTGGCTTGCTTAATTATCAATTAGTGTAAGTGTTTACCTGATTGCTTCTATCATCTGCAGTCCCATATTGACGCAATTGTAGGCATGATTAGGTCGGGAAACTGGTAGGCCGGACACACAATAGTAGCAGTCGCCCAAAATTTTGATTCTCATGCATTGATTATCCTACAGAAATTAATGAAAAATATTAGATGCATTCCTGATGCTAAAAACACAATTTAATTAAATTGGGGAACACAGAAACTTCAGGAAATATAATAAAAAGCGCTCTAAACCGGAGCTTTCGCCAAATTTAAAAAACCTTCCGATCAAAAAAAAAAAATTGCTGCAGGCTGCCGTAATCCAATAAATTCGAACAATAAATGGAAGTTGATTTATTGTGTATGATTTGTAAACGCAAATCTGAAAGAGTAAATATATTTAAACCACGTTTGCCTGATTTTGATTTTTCAGCGCCTTCCATCGCACAATCTTTGTGTACAATATTTGCATAAATGGTTCAATTTCCATTGAAATGTTCATATACGTTTTGAGTTATGTAAATGTTTACTGAGTAAAATTAATGTTTATTTAAATTTTTACCTTTTACATAATTAGTATGCGTATTTGGAAAAATATTACAAGAAATGTAAACTTTTCCCTTTCCATTTCTAAAAATATTCTGCAAAAGCGCAAAAATATAATTTCAAAAAAAGTTTCAGAAAATTATATAAGAATAAATCTCAATTTGTTTATAAGTAAATTACAACACATTTTTACGCTAACCAGAATTTATCATACTTAATCGATTCCCATCTTTTCACAACTTTTTTTTTATATTTTGTGGGAAGAAAGCGCGGAAGAAACATATTTTAATTAAAACGTTTAGTAGGCACCAAAAAACGCGTATTAAAATAATAAGACTGTTGAATACACAGCATATTTTTTCGCAATGGCAAGTGAAACGCTTCATACTTTATTCATAAGTGTACCTAAGGGGATTAGTTCTTTATTTCAGCAGTAAACTCTGTTTTCATATTTACGTTTCACTTTTATTAGACAACCCACTGTTGGTTTTTGCTAAATTCCCAGGGTACAAATTATTCTAAGCCTTGTTTATAAGACATTGCTGGGTCTTAAGATCTTTAAATAATGAAAGATACTAGTAAAGCTAGAAATAATTTTTTGAAAAGTTAAATTCAAGCAAAAGTTAGTCAAAAATAATAAAAACTTGAAGGCGTTATTTCCTAAATAAATTTTAATTAAATCACCATGACCTTTTTGTTTACCAATTAAATTCGAATAGTAGGTACATGCAAGAGAATTTGTTGCAGAGGAAATTAAAATTTGCGAAAAAATAGACGAACATGCAAATTAATTAAAATTGTAATGGTTTGGTAAGCAATAAGCGTTTCAATAAATTGCACTAAAGTATTACACGTTTTTCTACTTGCATCAAATATATTTGCATCCAATCAATACGCATTATTTTCAAACACAAATTTATTATCCCATAATAATGGAGTTTAGTTAACCAATTCGTATGCATTTCTCATCCATGCAAATTAATGGAATGGCATATGAGTTCCGTTTCAATTTTATTCAATAAATTAATTATTAACTTATTTAAATTAAAATGTAATCAACTCGAAATAATAGTTCTATTCATAATAAAAATGTATTTAGAGCGTGTTGGGAATCAAACTCAGATCTTTCGAGTGAAATTAAAAATTTTGTGAGGCTTAATTGAAGCTTAACTTATAAAATCTGCTAGGAAATGTCCATTAAATAATTTCCCATGATAGTTCCCCAAATATCGCTTTCCTGATGGACATTACGGCCAATTTACTTTACCATTCAAAATTAGTAAATTAATATTTAAAAGGACCCAACTAAACTATAACTTTTAATTATCATTTATTCCCTCGAGCGTCTTTCATCTACGAAATACATAATTAAATCGGATGCATAATTGGAATTAAAACTGATGATTGAAAAGCATCAAGACTACTTTAATTATAAGCTAGACCTGGTAACGCAGTCAGTGCACCCCTATCCTTTTATTAAAAAGTACATTTCTAAAACTTACTTGTGCAATTTGATCAAATCTCCCAAACAGCTCGTTGAGAGTTTTGACGAGATCAGATGCTGACAATTGTTCGGAAAGTGGTGTAAAGTTGACGATGTCCGCATAAAGAATGGAGACATTATTATGACGCTGCACGTACATTTCGTGGAAACTTCTATTAGATTGTTCGTTACAAGCATCTGCCATTTTCAACATGATACTTCTCTTCACCTGGAAATGTCATTAGTTTGCCATAAATTATGCAATAAAAGTTTTAAAAAAATATAGTGGATGGACAAAGGATTTCCATTCATGCAAGAAGCTACTGAATAGAAAATAAAGTACGTTCGTTATTGTTTTGCTGTTGTTAAGTGGAATGTAAAAAACACTTTTTTTGAAGAAGAGAACAGAATTTCTACTTTATTTGTAGCACATTAAAGCTGTAATAATTTGTTTTGTTGTTGCTTCGAATGCTAAAGTGAGAGTAATGGCTGGCTTTTTCCAGACCGGAAGAAAGAAAGAGAGGGGGTAGCTACTCGTGGCCGCACAGTTACAAAAACAAAATCCACTAAAACTGGCGGCAAATTCAAAATAAAACGTGATCATTTAACATAGCGACCACCTTAAAACGATTAAACGTTTTAATAACAAACTATACAAGTCTAAGCATAGTAATTGTCACAGTAAATTTTAACAGAATCAACAATTAAAGCAGCAAACAAATAAACAAATGCCATTATAGAGCATGAAGCAATAAAATAAATGTCACAAATAACACAACGTAAGTCATCATCACAAAGGTAGAGGGCATAGCTTGGAAAATGCCCGTCGCACAATTCCCTTTTGAGTGAGCACTGTAGCCACTCGATTAAGACCGTCCTGGCCTGGATGCAATTGCGTGACACGACCGAGAAGCCATCGCAAAGGAGGAAGTCCATCTTCTTTGATGAGTACGAGTTGATTCAATTCGAGACTACCATGGCTGGTTTTCCACTTTGTACGCTTTTGCAACTCGCTGACGTACTCAACGTGCCATCGCTTCCAAAAATGCTGGAAGATTTTTTGAACTCGTTCAAAATGCCGAAGTCGATTTTCGGCCGTCATCGTAACATCAAGCTCGGGGATTGCCGTTAGGGGTCGCCCAACCAGAAAGTGTGCAGGCGTCAACGGAGACAAGTCATTGGCGTCGGAGGATAGTGGAGAGAGGGGCCTAGAATTCAAAATAGACTCGATTTGCGACAAGAGAGTATATAACTCTTCAAAAGTTAACATTGCGTTTCCTGCCACTCTTCTTAAATGATGTTTTATACTTTTGACACCCGACTCCCACAATCCACCGAAATGTGGGGAGTGGGGTGGTATGAAATGCCACTGAATACCTAGATCCAGAGCTGAATCAATTAAACTTCCTTGATTTTTCTTGATAAATTTATAAAGATCAATGAGTTTAGAATTTGCACCCACGAAATTAGTGCCGTTATCGGAGTAAATATTTGAGGGCTTACCTCTGCGAGACATAAATCGTTTTAATGCCAGAATGAAACAATCGCTAGTTAAATCGGAAACAAGCTCAAGGTGCACCGCTTTAGTAACGAAGCACACAAATATACACACATAACACTTAGAGGTTTTGCATCCTCTACCTTTTTTGTCCTTAATTAGAAGAGGACCGGCATAATCTGTACCAACATTGGAGAATGGAAAACTTTGAGAAATTCTAGCAGTTGGCAAGTCACCCATTTTTGGATGTACACTCTTGGGAGAGCAACGAAAACACTTTATACAAGAGTGTACAACCTTTTTCGCCAGACTTTGACCATTTGTCGGCCAAAATGATTCTCTTAAACTAAACAAAGTAAGCTGAGGGCCAGCATGCAGCAAGCGTTGATGTTCGCGTTCAAACAACAATCGCGCGAATGCGTGATGGCCATCAATTAAAAACGGATGTTTTTTATCAAAATTAAAATCAGAATTGGCTATTCTGCCTCCTACACGTATCAAATCATTTTGGTCAACAAATGGAGATAATTTTAATATCGAACTTGACGAAAGCACCGGTTTGCCTTTTTTTAAAAGCCTGTACTCGTTTGGAAATGATTCAATTTGAGCAATTTTTGTCAAACGTATCAATGCTTCGTCAATTTCGTTTCCTTTTAACGAGCCGGTAATTTTACATGCAGGATTCAAACAGTTATTTTTAAATCTGAAAACTAATGCAATGATTCTCTGGAGTCGACTTATGCTTGAATAGTTTTCAAAAGGAAAAACTTCGATATTTGTTGATGCAAGTGAACTTGAATTTACTTTAAACTCTGGTAATTCACAAACGATTTCGGGTGAATTAGGCCATTTATCTTCATGTGATTTCAAAAAATCGGGACCGGTCCACCATAACGTGCTACCAGTAATCTGCGAAGGTGGGATTCCTCTCGAGAGCAAATCTGCAGGATTTACTTTCGTTGGAATATGGCGCCAAGTGCAATGTTTTGTCAATGTTTGTATTTCCGCAACGCGATGTGACACAAAAGTTTTTAATAAATTAGGGGCGGTCCTGATCCAACCCAGAACTATTGTGGAATCAGTCCATAAATATATGCGATCAAATTGAATGTTTAACGATTTCACAACATTTTGTGTTAAACGGCTTAATGTTAACGCTCCTGAAAGCTCCAATCGCGGAACAGTTATCGTCTTTAAAGGAGCGACTTTGGTCTTAGCGCATAAAAGTTGGCAAGAAATGTTGCCATCATTGGAAATAGAACGTACATATATACAGCTCCCATATGCTAAAACGCTCGCGTCGCAAAAGCCATGAAGCTCAATAAATTTTGGTTCAATACTTACTACATGTCTTGGTATTTTTAGATCATTTAATTCTGTAAGTTCTGTGCGAAATTCTATCCACTTGGTATAAAGATCAAGGGGAACACTCTCGTCCCAACTTATTTGCTTTAACCACAATTGTTGCAATAGCATTTTGGCGACCACCGTGGTGGGAGCCAGTAGACCAAGAGGGTCGAATATTTGGGCAGCTTCTGAAAGTATAGTTCTCTTAGTTACCTTTTTGATATCAGATTTGAAAATTGAATAAACAAAGTTATCAGAATTAAAATCCCACGCAATTCCAAGCGTTTTAGTGAATTCGTTTGGACCAAGATTTAAAAAATGTGGATGTATATCAGCGGAACTTATGTTTTTTAGCACACTGGGCTCATTTGATATCCACTTTTTCAAAGGAAAACCACCTGACTCTAACAAATTAGACAACGTAGCGCAAAGAGTTTGCGCTTCAATGATAGAATTACTACCTGCAAGTACGTCATCAACATAAAAGTTGTTTAAAATAATCTTGGACAATTCAGGATGTGAATCTGCACACTGTAGGCCTAATTGATGCAAACTGCGAATTGCTAAAAATGACGCAGATGCGGTGCCGTAGGTCACAGTGGTAAGATCATACATTTGAATTTCTTGCGAAGGATTATCGCGCCAAAGAATTCTTTGAAGATGACGTTGGCTAGGGCAAATCATCACTTGTCTATACATCATTTGTATATCGGCTGAAAATACAAATCGGTAACATCTAAAATCTAACAAAATAGAAAATAAATCGCGTTGTAATACTGGTCCCACCATTTGTAAGTCATTTAGTGAGTAACCTGTACTGGTTGCAGCTGAACCGTTGAATACAACCCGCAATTTAGTAGTTGTTTTGTCCTCTCGTAGAACGCCATGATGAGGGAGAAAAAAGGATGATTTTGAATCGCCTTTCGTGGGAGTCATATGTCCCAATTGAATGTATTCACGCATGAACGCTACGTAACGTTCATGTAAATTCTTATTGTTTGCAAATCGCCTTTCCAAGGATATCAAGCAACTTTTTGCTCTTTCATAAGAATCTCCTAATTTTGTCGGTGACTCTTTCAACGGAATTTTTACAACAAATCTACCATTTACATCGCGAGTGGTATTGGCTTTAAAATGAGTTTCGCATTCAGCTTCTTCAATAGATAACGGTGGGATTGAAGTTATCTCTTCAATTTCCCAGAATCGAGCTAGTTGATCTTGCACGTCCGGATACGACGACGAAAAATTACAAATTGTCTCTTTGGCAGGAGCGCTATTGAAGCTAACAGGGCCGCTTACGACCCAGCCGAATCGAGTTTTCTGTAAGCATGGTTGATTCTTGCCTAAGGATATTTGGCCAATGCAGAGTAAATTGAAAAAACAAGAAGCGCCGAGAAGGATATCTATATTTCCAGGTTTTTCAAATTTAGGATCTGCTAAATGTATATTTGGCGGTATGCTTAAATGCGAAATATTCACGTACGAATTTGGCATAAGACCAGTGATAATAGGAATTATTAAACAGGACACCTCAACATTGAATGCTGAATTATCAGCTATTAAATTAATAAAGCATTGAGAATTTACATTATTAATCGATTTAGCTAATCCCATAACGTTTATGTTTATTTCCCTTTTGTTCAATTTTAATTTTTCAACAAATTTTTCGGTTACAAAATTACTCTGGCTTCCAGAGTCCAGAATAATTCTAGCTCGATGAATTTTACCGCGCGAATCAGGAACGTTTACAACTGCAGTTGATAAAAGTACATTAGTGTGGTTCGGTATAAATGACGAAAGAGATACATCATCAGCTGATTTAACCAAGGTGGTTGGTTCTAAAGTATTGCTAACTTGGGCAGCGTGCAACATAGTGTTGTGCTTTAAATTGCACGTTTTGCACTTATAAATTGAATTGCAATCCTTCAAAACATGCCCCTTTGCTAAACAATTGATACAAAGGCCAATTTCTTTTACTTTGTTCATGCGCTGAGTCACACTAAGCTTTTTGAATTTGTCGCAGCTGTAAATTAGATGCGATTCTTTACAAAAATTGCAAGTTGGTTGATTTTTAGTAAACAAGGTTCTAGTACTTGTCGAATTGTGAATCGGTTTTTGGTATTTTTGTTCTACTGTTTCCATCAATGAAGCCTTCTTTTCTACAAACGCGATCAAATCATCTATGGAAGATTCCGTACTTGATTCTAATTGAGTTTCGAATTCACGGTTTGTAATGCTATCAAGTTTTGATTGTAATAAATGGACGAGAAACGCTTCGCGTTGCTGCTCTTGATTTACCAGAGAATTTAATGATCGCAAATTTCTTTTTAAAGAGTCGATCAAGCCTCGCAATTTGCTAGACGACTCTTTGGAAACATTTTCGAGATTGAACAATTCTTTTATGTGATAGTAAATTAGAGATCGTGAATTGTTAAATCTATCATTCAACCCGTCCCAAGCAATCTTATAATTATCGGATGACATGGTTAAGCCTTTTATTGCTTCTGCTGCTTTTCCAACTAATGAGGCGCGGAGATAATGCAGCTTATGTACATCTGTTAATTCATTATTCATATCGATTAAGCTTGAAAACAAATCTCTAAAGTTTAACCATTCTTCTGGTTTGCCGCCGAAAGTAGGGAGATTAATAGTTGGCAACTTTACGAAGGTTCGCGGTCTATCTGTGGACGCAGAACTTACTGTACTCGGGGTCGGTGAACCTGTCCCGCTCCTTTGGTTGAAATTTTCAAGCGCAATATTCGTATCTTTTTTAGGGTCTGTTTTTTGCAACAATTCGTCTCCAGAGGCAATGACTTTATAATATTTATTTTCAAATTCGCTTGTAATAGCATATTCCGCATCTAGATTTTCACTAGTCAATTCAATCTCAGTTTGAATTTCTTCAAACTGAGCCAAAAGAGAATTATTATCCTCAAGGCGCCTGCGCAACTGCAAAACATCGGCATGTTCAACGAGATCTGACCCATTGACTTTGACAGTGAATTCGCGAACAAAATCTTCCAATCTGGTCAATTTGGCTTTAATTGCTCCTCTTTTTTTTACAAGATTCATTTTATTTATTTGCACGTCACGTTACTAAAGCGGAATAAATGCACTAAACTCAAAGTGAACGCTGATCAGACTTTGTTTACTTGCGAGAAAACTAGAGTTCAATATACTTGAAAAATCGTGACAAAGGAAACGCAATGAATGCCAGCTTAAGCGGTTTTATAATGAAATATTTAGCATGCAAATCGAGCTATAAATTCTAATTACAAAGGAAAAGTACGACCTGTATTATGTGGTTGCCTTTGAGGATTAAGCTCGAAATAGCTTATCAAATTCACTGAAGTAATTGTTTGTTGATCGGTGTGCCGCGTTGAGCGATGATGCAACAAGTTTCAATTCAATGGAATGCGTTAATTTTTACCAGCACGTCGTGGCGAAGATTAGGCATCGATGTCGAAGACGAATTTCATCAGTAGACAACCAAGTTATTTGGTTGTGCGGTGCTTGCACGTGTTGAAGCACATCAATTGGATTGCATTTACTGCTTCTGCAATCCGGCTCGAAGGACCATGTTTTGCTGTTGTTAAGTGGAATGTAAAAAACACTTTTTTTGAAGAAGAGAACAGAATTTCTACTTTATTTGTAGCACATTAAAGCTGTAATAATTTGTTTTGTTGTTGCTTCGAATGCTAAAGTGAGAGTAATGGCTGGCTTTTTCCAGACCGGAAGAAAGAAAGAGAGGGGGTAGCTACTCGTGGCCGCACAGTTACAAAAACAAAATCCACTAAAACTGGCGGCAAATTCAAAATAAAACGTGATCATTTAACAGTTATTTTAGTAAACATTCATGTTATCGCAAGATCCACTAGTGCATGAAATTAAAAAATGGAAATATAGACGTAGAATACCAATGACACATTTGTATTCTTCGCGTTCACATACATTTTTTCCAATTATTGCGACCTACCTCCGCTGCAATATATGCAGGAATCACACTGAGCAACAATTGCTCCTGCTGCTCCTTTTCACATTCGAGCTTAACGCGCGATTCAATGCAAGTCCTGGTACCCACAAAAGTCCTTCGATGGGCTTCTTCAGTCATGTGGCGGTAATATAAGCCGGTGCAGCTTGCAGCTATCAACATCACCGCCTCAGGAATCAACTGAAATACATCAAGAGAGTGCTAAGAACTTTTTGTTGTAAACAAGGGAAACTTTTCGAGATATGCGGATTTTTAAATCCACTTAAAGGTATTAGAACTTTTTTTCTTACCTGCAAATAGTAAGAATGTTCTCCTGCATTTATCCGGTAGGCAATTGAGGTCGCCATATGGGCAGCCGTAACAATTGTGGCTAAAGCAAGGGCAACGGAACGTGATAAAGGTAGCATAGTGTGTATGGCGAGTAAAAGGGCAAACAAGGGTAGAGGAGCATGTCTTCCTGCTAACAGCAGCATAGCGGTTGTTACGATACCAGTGATGAGTAAAGATGAGACCAAAGCCCAGGCTTCAGATTCGAGAATCACAGGAAATTGTGAGGCCATTAGGACCGATATTAATGTAAATGTGAGAATTGACATTGCTATTATTGGTAGCAAGCTTTTATGCAGATCCTGAAACAAATAATTTATTCATTTAGTTTAAAGGGAGGTTTTTTATTTGGCGCTATAGTGAGTGGCGTCATTCCACCCTCAAGATTTTATTTTTGAAGATATTAATTTTAATTCAATTATGTCGAAGCTACAGCGACGTAATCAGATTACTGATTATAAAAAAAAAATGCTGAACAAAAGGTAAAAAGAGTGCTTTGTTTCGTTTCATTCTTTTATAAGTGTAGGTTACATTGGTAGTTTGGAGAATTTCATTCAAAAGTTTCCAACTTTTGTTCATCTTACATAGTCCATTCAATTTAAATACATTGAAATCTTCATCAAGCAACCTTCCTTTCCTACCTATTGAACCGTAAATTTATTTAGTAAATTAAATTAGAAATTTTTGTTACTGTAAAAATGTTTTTTCTAAAAATTCGTTTTAAATACTTTTCTATAAAGTGATTCTGAGAAATTTGCAACGGTTTTTATAGAATACATTTCATTTGAAACTTTTATAATTAATATTTGTTTGCGAAACTATAAACAAACTAAATTAGCATTATAATTAACTTTACTCACTCGCATATGCATTTTATGCTGGAATTTTAAAAAGAATTTATTGCTTTTTAGGTTTTTTTCTAGAGTAAAGTTTTAGATTAGAAAACTTTGTATTATTGATTATTCAATAATTAATTAATTCCAAGAAGGATTATATTATTTAACTTTATTGAAAAACAATTATTGAATTATGTATATCCTACTCGTAAATACCGTAAACAAATTATGGGTACAATTAACCGATTAATTAATTATTTAAATTTAAAACAGCGATTACGTAATATAAGTTAATTTGTTATTATTTGTTATCATAAACTAATCCTACTTTTATTAGCTTATTAATATAGATGCGTAATGAATCATCAATAATTTAATATAATTCTACGTAGATTTAGTCCGTTAATTCACCCTTATCCTTAATATGTAATCCTAAATGCAAATTAGACTCATTTTAGCAAATTTCGTCCTTATTTAATCCCCTTTAAAATAATTAATGAATTAACACATTTAAGACTCAAATCAAATTAATTACTTCTCTCGTAGAGGAAGTATTGTATTCATGAAAAAAAAAATTTCTCCAAATTTCACTTTTTTCTACTTTATAAAATGCGTAGATTACGAAAATCATATTCACTAATTTCCGTCTGTCGGTCTGTCTGTCGGTCTGTCGGTCTGTCTGTCGGTCTGTTCGTTTCTTTAAACCGCTATATTTCGGAATCTACTGAACCGATTAAAGCAAAATTTGCGTCCTTTTTTTCTACCTGCCCATTGATTAGGTCAAATAAAAAAAAGTTAGGAAATTCTTAAGGACCTGCGCATTATTGGCCAAAAACATGCCAAAAACAGCAAAATCGGTGCATCCACTTAATCTTCTAAAGTTGCAGACCGATTTTGACCAAATATTGAACATATGTTTTGTGTATACCCCAAGTGGTGAATGCTTTCAAAAAATCTGTAGTTTTTTTAAGGGTTGACTTTTTATTAAGGGTTGAAGGGTCAAAAAGTTGTAAAAATGCATAAGTTGTAACGTGAATACCTGCCAGGAGGAATATTTTATTTGAACCAAATTTGGCATACATATTAGGAATACATTGACGAAAATGCTGGTAGAAGTTTCATCCCCTAAAAATGAACCCTAGTGGCCTGTTGGGTCTTTAAATTAATTGCTCAAAAATTGGCGGTGTTTTTATTCTTATATGTCAGCATAACTGACCATTTTCCGTCAGTAATTTTATATATATTCACATATTGAGTGACTAAAAATAATTTGCGACCCTAACTACACACCCCCCACCCCCCAAATATACAGTTTGAGTTATATGGATCGGATTTTCTTCATATTAGATTTCTACTATACATTTAAAACAGATTTACGAATAATCTAATTAAAAATAATATGCGACCCTTATTTTACAACTTCAACCCTTAACGTACCCTTTACAGTCAAAATGCTCGGATTTCTTTCAAATTTGGTAGTAGAAATTTTAACATTTTTAACTTATCATTACTTAGTTAATTTAATTGAAATTAGGCTAGACCTACATTTTACAATTGTAACCCCTAATACGCCCCTCATAGTTAGAGTTGTCAGATTTATTTAAATTTTAGTATATAAACGAGAGAAGTACTGTGGAATCTCATTTCCAGCGAATTTTTCTTTTGTTAATAGTCATCAAGATAATGAAATAAATTGAACAGTAGTAATAATGCAAATGCATTATTTTATTTTACATTTTGTTCTAATTTTATTTACACCCTATTTATTTTTTTGAAAATATAGAGTTTTAATAAAATTATCAGTAGTAAGTAAAAATATTTAACAGCATCTTATCAAAATCAATCAATTTTTTTTTTAATTAAAAAGAAAATACTTCCTACGTACATTTTATTATTAATTGATTAAACAATTAATAACTTAAAAACTATATGTCCAATCCAAATACTGATAGCATTATTGGATTCTACGTATTTTTCTACATAAGTGTACCGAATTTCATCAAAATCCATCAAACTTTGAGTTTGCGGGGGTGTAGGAAGGTCACAGGTGCATGGAATGTTCAGGCGCGTGATGCACGCGTGGCTGCACATGCACAACGCACATGTGTCACCTGCACTAAAGAATTTGCTGACGCGCATTCCAGTGCACCGATTAACGCAAGTGCACTCCCACTTTCGTAAAAGTTTAATGACCTACTTGCACACTATTATACGTCATTCTAGGGAATTTTGTCTTTAAATGCTAAACCTGCCAGTCTCCCGTGCACCTGCGCAGTCAACAGTACAAGGCAAATTTCAACTGTGAACTGTCATATTATTCAGTGAAAAGTGATAAAGTGTGAATAAAACATTTAGGGGCAGTTTATTTAGCCCCCCAATCAAGGAAAACATCTCTACGAGGGAAAAAAGTGGTAGTATGAAGCCAAATTGATGGTATGTGAAGCGCAAAGAGAGCCGGCCCGAAACAACGACGAAGGAATTTAAGGTTAGAATCACCAATACTTGTATTTAAATATATCTAAACAATTAGTGCAGGAATTTGTACTTGCGATTGGCGAATATGCTACGTACTCCTAATAAAAGTAAACTCAATGTTTATTTGCAAAGGACTAGCTCTAAAATACAAAACATCCCCCCGCCGAGCCCCCACGAACTCATTTTATTACTTACAAGATTCTATAAAAGTGATTAGGGTGTGGATTAAATTTATACGGCGCCGGGCGCATTCATTCGTTTACGTTAATTTATTAAACCAAAAGTCCATCATCTACTTTCACTTAAACAAACCAAAACTTAAATCGTGCTCAACTTTGTTAAGTTCGCGCTATAAAGTTGAAAAAGAAAAGTACTCGAAGCATGAAATGTTTCAGTTACATTTAACTATCCTCATAAATCACAAACTTAATCAAAATGTGACGTGATTCCATCATTAAAACAGAACTAAATCGTGCTCTTTGAAAATACGAACTAATTGAGCATAATTTAAATATCTCGCTCAGATTTACTGGGATTAAATTAATTATGAAGTAATTTTTAGACATCAAAAAGTAATGGCAATTTTTATTTGCTGTAAAATTTATTTTCTTTCAAAATTTTAAGACAAATCACTCGTTTTATCAAAGTGAAATAATTAAAATTTTCCAACAATAGTTAAAATTCCTCGAAATTCCTGCATTTTCCGGAAGGATTATCATTGAAATTTTATTTGTTAACTGGTATTTAGAAATAAAAAAAAATTCCCTCGTACGTTTTAAAATACAAGGCACTTGGGAAAAATTGGCACGAAGCTATATGGTGGTTTTAAAATCATCGATAGGTATTTGCAGCAATATTGAACGCTGAACGATGCGTGCAATGTCACGTTCAGTTTAGTATGCCCTATTCCAAGACGACTAGCTTTGCCTTCTGATGGACAACGCTAATCCGCTTTTGGGTTGGAATCTATGCGAAAACACTGGGGATCAATAGCACCTTGTAGGCGCTCGACTAAATGACATCATGATCATTAGATTTGATCAGATTTCGTCTGCAGATGCAGAGCGCGTCTCTCGCATCTCGCTTTTGTTTAAAGAGGAAGCTTTAGTTTAAAGCTCTGTCAGATGCATGGTGGATTTTCATAGAGTTGCAATAAGTTGCTATTGTGCAAAAATATATAAAGTTAGAGGAGTTCTATAGAATTCAAATGAATAATGCAAGAAACTTAATTATGTTTCAAGACTAATTATAATCGCAAATTCGCAATATCACTAATAAACCGCGGATTTTATTTGCTTTTATATAAAAGCGCATAAGAGCTTTATATTTTTTTATATGGTCGTTGAGCTTCAATTTTATCGAACAAAACATTTTTTCAAGACATTTCTCAGATTCCTTTATACTTCCCCTTTATGCATTTCTTTATTTAACATTTTTTCCGATTTCTTATAATTTTCTTAACGTGTACGGAATTTATTTTCGATTTTCCAATATACGACCGTAAAATCTCTGAATATTTTCTGATCATTGTCTGTTTTTTTTTTTAATATGAGTCATAATCCCAATATTAATAAACATAAAAGCACAAAACACATCAACTTGGAAATTCAAAATACGTTAGATGTTAAGTGCATTGGCAGCAAATAACAAAGTCATCGATTTTAATTCAATTAATAATTATCCGTGTAATTATCCTATGCCGTAATTAGGTTTTGCGCATTTGGCGGTCTAACTTAATAAATCATATACATTATTAATTAGCGCTAACGAAACTACATATCGCAACAAAGAAAAATTTTGTATTTAAAAACCAATAATAATAATAATAATAAACAAATATAATTTACAAATGATATTGTGTTATATACATTAATATTGGATGTAGGGTTCATTGATATTTTTTTTTATTCCAGTAAAGTGCAATACATTTTGATTAATACAAATAGATAAAACCAATATGGTATTATGTAATTTGTCTGCTTTGTACTTGTTTTTTATTATTAATTTTTTTATAACATTGTAATGTTTATGTGGAATTTTTATTTCATTTAGATTATAAGAGATTAGATTTTATCATATTACAAAAAGATATTTTTGATGGTCTAATATTCATTAAAATATTCAAATAGTCTATTGATTTTGGAAAAAGAACTCAACTTTCAATAATCTGTTCTAATTTCTCCGCATTTAAATTTTACTGGCTAATTTTATTATATCGCAATTATTTTTTAATTTTTAGCAATTAATTGTTATTAATAATAAAATTCCATAATTAATTTAATTGTTTCTTGGAAAAAAAATTAACATTTCCTACTTTGTATGCAAAGCATTATTCTGCAAAGTCGTAACTAAAGCACTAATAAACTATTAACTATTCTACATTATTTTAGTATCCACTAAAAATAAATAATATCCTGTTGAACCGAGTGTTGAACAATATAATGACTGAGTTATGAAAATTGAAAACTTTGTATTCGAGTTAAATGAGCGTTTAAGCGGAAACAAAACAATAATCTTGATATCGATATTTTCCATATTGGAAGGACTTTCTTGTTGAATTTTGTTGTTAAACTCCCACAGGTGTTAGTGAAAACCTTGTTGGCCAAACTAACTAGATACATATTATACAAAATGATTTCCACTGACTGACGATAATAATTAATATCAAAATTTAATCATTAATCAACATAAATTTACGTAATAGGTTCAAAATTTCATTGCTGAATTAATCGCATTAACTCGAGCATTAACTACTGCGACAGGAATTATTGAATCTGCTCGTAATTCAAATATCTTGCAAAATATGATAGCAATGTTATTACTCAAATTAATTTAATGAATTCGTGATTTTTAATTTTAATTTCAAATAATATTAAATCCATGAACTAAAATAAATTGGCATTCGAGTTTTCAGTATTAATTAATACAGAGACGAAAGTATTTTTAATATAAAATTCCAAAATTATTACAAAAGAACAATACGAAAAGGTTTTGTATTATTTTGTTCCACGCTATTTTTCAGCTTTTAATTTTGAATTGCGTTTTATTGAAATAAAATATATTGAAAAATATTGTATAGAATTTAGTTTTGATGAAATTTTTTGTGTAAATTAATTTATTATCATTAAGTTGATTAAATAAATTTTTGTTATATATTATCTTAATTAATACCACATACATTATTAATAAAAGTAGTTTTCCGATATTTTCATACTTGCGAGTTTCAGTATAAGCAAACGAGCAAACAATTTGATAAACACCCACTACGACAAAAATTAATATAAAAATTAGCATTCAGGACAGGCTTTATTTTCGAATTTTATGATGATCTACTTAAATGTTCAACTAAGCAAATACTTGTACAATCTTTCACGCTTCGTTATATGCTAATTTCCGCTTTGATGTTTTTGGATTTTATTTAGTGGCAAACTTTCCGATTTAACTTTCAAACCCGCTTAATATGAAAAATTTACCAAAAGTCCAAAGAAAGATTTACAGATTACAGTGCTAAATATACCTAGTGTTTTGTAATAAATGTTGATTACTCATTTAAATTCAGAGTGGGTGCGCTCAAGTTTTCCGCCAACGATTTTTGTTGTTGCATAAAGTTTCCATTCAACAATGAAAATGAAACTTACCTGGACTTGTAAAACACAAGTGGTAATGAGCAGCCCTACACATGCCAATGCAGATACTGTTAAGCATGACAGGAATAGGGCATGTTTTAATCTGATGCAGTACCGCTGGTAGAGAGTTTCCAGCTCCATGCCGTCAACTGAAACAATAAATAGATATTTATTACAAAGGACATTCTGATTGGAAATTCTATAAATATATATTTTTAAATTGCAAAAAATGTGCGAACTTTATTTTTATATATTCCATCTCAATGCCTATTGAAGAGTACATTTTGCATCAAATTTCATTCATTTTCTATTAACGTACAAAAGGTGTATGAAGGATGGTATTAGAATTTATTGATGCAGGAAATAGGATGTGCTAATGTCGTTAGACGTTTGCCTATTTCCTATTAGACATCTTATTTTGCTCTTAATTGAAATATTCCATCATAACGTATTTGCACACTCAATTTTAAAATTACATCCCCAATTTAAATGATTTTATTTGAATTATTTTCCATACCTACCAAATCTATCGATTTACAATTATTGAAGAAAATATAAAATTACAAGTTTATGTTATTTTCAGTCTTGATCGATAATTAATATTTTGGTCTTACTCAATTTCTTCTCCTTTTCATTTCTCTTTCAAATATTTGATCTAGACTACTAATTGAAATCTGAATAAAGCTGGTGAAATTAATATTTTCAGGAAAATAGTGCATTACAGATTCTTTCAGAGCAAATATTTAGTTACGTTAAAATCAATGTAACCAATATTTGAATTAAATATTAATCGAAAAAGATGCACCTGTTCCGAGAATTTCTTGTATTCGTAATCAGCAGACTGAAAATCTTCTGACATGGAAATATTTTCAATAGATAGACAATTAATGAAAAATTGCCAGTATACATACAAATATTTTAATAATTATTACAAATATATGGTGTATTGTTACAAGTGCGATCAATTTCTCGTTATTATTAATATTTAGTAAAGTTGATTCATTAGTAAAGTAATATCGTATTGATGTTTATATTAAATAATCATCAATATTATATTATCATTAGTCAATTTATTTCAATTGGAATAAATTGGACTGTAATTAAAATTATTATAAATTAATTATTTAATATTATCTTTAATTTATAATTTATTTGAAAATAAATATGGTTCCAAACTAGTTATTGATCTGCATCAAGAAAATTCAATTCAATATGTTTCGAGTGTTTCCATAAACTAATTATTATGCGTAGAGTGCATAGAAAATATGATTAAATGTATGAAGCATTCCAAAACTGCACTAATTTTAGCAAATTTAATTTTATACAGCAAACCAACATTTTTTTTTAAATCAAATCTAAAAAATAAATCTTTTGTGTCTATATACATAAAGACTTTGCGGTTAAACTAATTATAAAACCTGCGTATATATCTATATTAGCAATGGAAATAAATTTCCAGCCCGATGCATTTGAATGGAACAAAAATGAATTAAAAAAATCCTATTCATGATTTTGGGTATAAAAAGAAATGAGACTAATATACAATGCAGACTTTATGAAATCCTTTTGACTTCGGAATTATTGCTTTGATTTTATATGAAAAAAAAAACGTAATTGATTGGAACTTATCTATAGAATAAGCCGAGTAATGGACTTCGAGCAATTACTTTTTCCAGGGAAATTCCAATTCGTATAAATGAAAAGGATTTTAATTAAAATATTTTTGAGTTGAGATAAAATGGAAAATGCAAAATATTATTTATTCGTGAATTTAGTACTATATTGTTTTGAACTGAGAAAATTAATGAAGAAGAAACCAAGAAAAATAAATAAAGAACAAATAAGAAATCTAGAATAAAAATCAATGAAATAAATTTGATGTCTAATAAATTTATTATTTTGTAAAAATAACTTCGACAATTCCAAACATTTTATATTATAACTAATAAACTCGCAAACTTTAATTTCTTGTAGAAAATTTTTGGAGAAATTTGCAAATTTAATAATAAACATTGTAGTAAAATAATAAACGAAATATTATACACAATTTACGATTACTTTCATAAATAATTTTGGTAAAAGTAAACGATTTACACATTTTTGTGCTTTTCATCAAATCATAATTTAAAAAAAATCCTTTGAACATTATAAAAAAACTAGATTGTATAATATACCTGTAATATTTTATTTCTTAATTAAATACTACACAGCAATAAAGTTAATAATGCAAACTGACGCTTACAAATAAATTACAAAATTTGAGCATAAACTTATCTTAAAACATCCTATTCAAATATAAATAAAGCCATATTAAAGCATAAACACAATAAACGTCTAAAAGCTTTATATAAAGCATTCTATTGTAATAAAATTAAAATTTCAGTTTATTTTACGAGAAAACAACGAGCTTTAAGCTCGCTTTTAAGACTGTTAAGAATTAACATAAAATTCCCAATAAAAAGACTGCAGAAATTTCAAACTAGTCAAGTACTATATTGATTTTAGAGCTTTTTCGCTTTTAACGCCAATTTGCATAATTATCACGCAAATTCTTAAATTGCTAAAACTAATTTAGCATTGGATGGCAGTTTGAATAGACGACATGTTTCAGGGCAACACTAACATTGTTGTATTAATCCCACAAACAAAACAAGTAAATGTTTGTTAGGTACTTACAAATTCTGTTTGCCTTGCTTGTTGGCATAAATAACATTTTATTTTCCTGCTGGACAAAAATCAAAGCTCTATTGACCACCATAAAATTCACACATGCAGCAATAAAATCGTATTCAAATCCGATTGAGTGGAAGCTTTTAGATTTCGTCTAGCATATAACGATTGATGGTTTCCTTGTCATCAACTTGTTGGTTCTAATATTGTAGTTTATTCAAGTTGAAAGTCATTTTATGTCATAAAATATATCTTTTTTTTTCGTATTCATTGCAAGACGACACTCGAGCCTATAAGAGATGCCAGTTTCTTACAAGAAAAGATTACATATGACATTTCCCGGAGGAAACTTTACACTACATTTTGTCCTTTTTTTTTGCTTTATTATAAAAGTAACAACTTCACATTCACTCAAAATAAGCCTCAAGACAAAATGAGCTTTTTGGGGAGCTTTTTGTGAACCAACATTACAGTCAGAAATAATTTTTTTCTAATACTATTTTAGAATAATAACATTCTTCAACTAATTTTAATTTGAGAATGTACTCATTCTGCAACAAGTGCGAGAATATTCATTCTTACACAAGTGATGGAATGACCACATGTGGCGCCATCTCATGGAAGCTGACACAACATTAAGCTATTGTATTTTGATTAATGAATTATTCATTTAACTTATTAATTGTTGATATGAGTAATATTATAATTCAATCAACTAAATCATTCATATTTAGAACATTCTTTATGACATTTTATAACTAATTTTGTTTATTAATACATATATTATAGCAGCGACATCTGTGAACTAATTGCCTAAAAGCGATAGGTACTAGACAGCGACTCAAACTGACATATTTTAATTGACGATAGTATTAGAAAAAGTATAGTCTGAAACTCGTCGGAATGAATATTCAGCCCTCGTGAAACCGTCAAACTCGCCTTCGGCTCGTGTGACAAATTTTCACTCGGGCTGAATATTCTCATTCCGCACTCGTTGCAGAATATACTATTAAAAGTCTGGTGGATGCGCCAACTAGGTTGGAATTTAATTGAATGTGTGCATCTTTGGTTGCAGAATCGTACGAAATATTTTTTAAAATTCTGGCGAAGGCGCAGCAAATCTTTTTTGTCGCTTTCCTACAGAAATATAAATTATTGGAAAAATTAAATGAGAGACTTAAATTAAAGATGCATAATTGCTTCGCTCAATTAATCGTTTTGCACGCAGCAAATAGTGCAACTAATTAGTGCAAAAGGAAATATTTTCGAAACTTTTCCGCACAAATTGCAATTAAAATAATTGGCATTTTGAAATGACGATTTCTGCAAGTCTGATATAGATTTATTTTTTAAATGAAACCTCGACCAGGTATTTAGAGTCTAATTTTGAAAATGTATTTTTGCGCACTAGTTGCAATTAATATGCATACAGGTGCCTTGTTCAACACGCTCATCCATTTGGATCTTTCTCATTAAAAAAGTTACCCATTTCGCTAAATTAGTGCGCAGTAATATTAAAATCCATAAAAGTACTAGGCGAATTCGAAAGTAAATTACGGATTTAATTACACAGTTTAGCTAACTAATAATAATAACCGAGCGATCATAAATACTGTTCCTATAATAATATCGAGGTTCAGAATCACAGAATTAAGGTTGCTGTGCTTGCTTGTTAAAAATAATTGGAATTTTTTGCTTTCATATTCAAATATATTATTCAAAGCGCCAAGTTATTTGAAGAGTTTTTTACCTTTACCGTCAAATTGAAGGAAGTACATAATAAATCTCTTAAAATGCTATAATTCATCATAAATCAACAAATGGGAAAATCTTGTGTATTACTACAAATTGTTTACATCACATTTCAGCAATTGCGCAAATTAAATTATTAAGTGTATTTATAAATCTCTAAATTGAGCGGTTTTGAGTTTCTACATAAAACTATTTATTTTTTGGCTAAAATAGTATTAAAGTCATTTTATCAATTTAAAGCCCTGTTAGCACGATATAATATACAAAGTGATTTATAGTGCCTTGTAATTTTAAATTTATATATCCTTTTAAAAGCTATATCTGGCCACCCACACCCATTTCCAACTATTTGCACTATACTCTGAGCACATTGTAATAAATTAACTTTTATAGCAATCTAAATTGGATTAGTTGAATTAAAAGGAAACATTTTTATTCTTGTACTTTTTTATTTCCTGTTTCCATCACAAATTAAGAAAGAAAGAATTTTTCCTGCAAGCATCAAAGTAACTTCAGCATTTCTCGAAAAGTAATTATATTTCTGTGAGTAATAAAAATAATTGAAAATCTAATAAAATTAATTATAAACAGAAATATAATAAAGTTGTTTATGGAATGTTTCCATGAAATCGGAGCAAGGTTAAAATGTTTTAAATTTTAAATAAGGTTTAAATGTTTGTAAGTTTAATTTTCCAAGTATTATTATTTATTTTGTAAAACTTTTTGTACCTATCTTCTTTATGTCATCTTAACTAACTTGCATAAAACCTTAGATAATGTCATCATTTTTCCATTTATTATAACATGCATAATATATCAGCCTCAGCAACGAGCTCAGCAATTAAGTAATAAATTATTTTATACTTTAATTTTCTTGTTGCATTTAATTATAATTAATTTGCAATTAAAATTCCAAATTAAATCCATTTATTTTGATCAGCGCACAGTTTAAAGCAGATTAACCTGGTGGCAGTTGTGCAGTAAATAAATAAAAGCGCACTACCTGCATTATGCAGAATTAAAAATATGCGAATAAATTTGTTTTCTGCGCCAATCTGAAATTGTATTATGTTTTGATTTTATTTTCAGTCTGTATCAGTATGTTTATTTACTATATTGCTCCAAATATTATTATTATATTTTTATATTGTCTAATTTGGTGTCTAAATAAATTCGGAATTAAGGCCAGATGTTATACAACATACAAAAAGTTTTCAAATATAGATCTAAAGTTTATATCCGAAGGATATCGGAAGGTTTAATATATAGAAAGTTCTAATCTGTTATTATGCTGTCTGCGCGCAATGCATCTTTAAATCTTCTAAAAAAAAATTGGAGCTTTTTGGGGTTTTATAGATAATCAATTAATAAAATTAAAATTGAAAATAAATTTAATAACAAAAATTATTGACGGATTTTTGGTGATATATGAGAAATATTGGGCATTAAATGATAAAAATTACTTTCTATGTTGATGCTTGCCATCCGGGAAAACCTCTTAATTCAGAAATAAAGCAACTTCCTACAGAATATAACTTAATGCAAAAATAAATGCACTTAATAACATTATTTAACATTAAATATGGTAATTCGCTTTTTATATTCACTGGTTTGCAACTGTTATTTAAGCAGTAAACTTTAGAAAGATTTACGACCCACAGTTTTAATAAGATTAATTATACTAAATACGTGCATTATTGTTTAATTTAATTTTCTAGTGAAAGTAGCTAATTTTATGCAACACTTTACTTATTGTTTTTTTTTTAATTTCGATTTATTTAAAAATATTTTTTTTTTGATATCTAATAGTATTGGTGCAAGTGGGTGCAACTTGTGAGGAACTAGCAAAAGCACTCCAAAAGTCTCGTAAATTGACAAAAAAAAATTACAAAAAAGCGCAACAATTGAAACTAAAGTACATAAAATAAAGTACACCTAAACTTTGATAGTAAACTTTTATAGAAAAATTCCCGGAAATTTTTCAAACAATTTTGAACACTATTTTCGCATAGTTATTTCCTGAACGATTACAATGCTAATTTAACGAAATAATATAAAATGGAAAACATTTAAGTGGAATAAAATGCAATTGAAAGCAACGGTGAATTTCATGTAACATTTGAATTCAACAAGCGGTTATTGCTTTGAAGTGCAGCGATTCGAAATGAAGAGATACACAATTTATGAAAATGATTGCAATAATAATGCATTCAAATCCAATACAACTTAAGACATAACGCTACATTAAATTTATGTGTGCGAAAATTACATTATCATTTTTCCAATCCGAAGGAAGAAAAAAATTATTAAAATGCTAATATTACATGGACGGAAGAAATGCTTTTAATCTGCCATATCAAAGGAGAGTGCCATACGTTCGCAACCCTTCAGGGACCAATTTTATTGATTACCTATCAGACGCACAAAATTTTAATTTGTCTGAAGTTCATCGCCCGGAGGCTGAAATTATAAAAAAAAGAAGTGTTGAGATCTAATGGCGTATGATAATAATATTCTCGCCTCGCTTTTGATTTAATTCTATAATTAAACTGTCCACTCATATTTAAATTTAAAGGCGCCCAACGCAATCTAAACTTTGCTTATAACCTGTTTTCATATATTGTAGTTTATTTATAGGAAATGCTCTTTAAATAAATTTATTACATATAAACAATATTATTTATGTATTTTTGCAAAAGGGCAAAATATGTCTAACAGTTCGATTTAATAAGGTTAAATATTCTTTTTTTAATAAAATTATATAAAAGAATTAATTCAAAAGTTATAAACAATTTATATAATCTTGAAAAGTGATGATGCAATTAATCTAAAATTTTGTGAAGCAATTATGTAATTTGTTTGCATGGTCAACATCGATCTAGTTTTATAATATTTTTTTCTTAAAGAGTATTTTGAATATCATAATCATTGATTATAAAATACGCAAGTAGCAATCATGTTATACAATCCAGCTATATGAATTCAATCATGAAGATATCACTAATTGTAATATTGTGATGAATAAAGCAATACCTATTTCAACAGTAATTGCAAAATCACGTTGAAAGCTCGATTTTGAATATTTCACATTAATTAAAATGCAATCAACATTTCAAAGTGACAATCGTTTAAGTGTCTGTAGGAAAAACGGATGACAATGCACAGTTGTATTCAGTTTGTAAAAATCGAACTTAAAATTCAATTTGAAAACACTCGCATGGATACAATCAGGTGCCATTCAAACTGTAAATGCAACAAATCAAAAGCAGAAAAAGCGAATGTCTCTGTTTAGAAAATCATTAAATAAAGTTTTTGAATATATCATTGCATATATTGGATCTCATCAATATTTTATTTTGCAAACGACAAATAACATTTGCTTCGCGAAGCCTTTCGCAGAATAAATTTAGAATTGTGCGAAAAAAACTACTTTGTAGCAATTCAATCAAATAAATTCGAAAATATGCTCGAATTGTATTTTGTTTTGAAATGCTATTGCAAAGAGTTGCTTGCTATTTTATTGTGCAAAAATACATCAAAATGTATCTAAAAATACTTTATAACGTATTTACAAATTTTATTTAAAAATGTCATAAAATCCACGCTATTCAACTTAATAAAAAAAATTTAGTTAAATGAAGAAACGTACTTTAAAAACGATTTGTAAAACTCCTTGTAGAGCTATATTGGAAACCATTTGTATGAAAACTGCTAAAAATGCAACTACGCATTGTAAGCAATTCATAAAGAATGCATGTTGCAGAGAGAATGAATATTTTCGAGCTTCTTGTGGATTACAGTCATCAAGGAGCTTTTGTAGTTTTCAACTGGAAAATTTCGCTGCATTCTCACTTTTTTCTGGGAATATCTGTTCTTTGACTATATTTTGTGAATAGTTGATAGGTAATAATTCGAACCATTTGATTTTTGAGGTCCCGGATATGAAACATAGCTTAAAAGCTCGGAGAGGCCTTTCTTGCAATGGCAATATCTTTGGCATTAAGGAGCATATAAATTGTCTAGTAGTACTTTTGAAAAGGTGGACGTTATTTCTACATTTTAATAACGTGTTTTTTTCTAAATATCAATTTTTTACACAAAAAAAATCTTAAATGAATACTATTAACATTAATTAGTAATTATTCTTTGAGCAAAGAATTTTTGCCTTTCCACAGCGAATTTATAAATACTTTCAAGCAGTAAACCAACTTGACTATAATTAAGAAAAGCTTCTTACTTTTGAATATAAACTATCTCATTAACTGAATATGAATCGAAATTAATAGAAAATCTGCTTATAAAATGTTAAACCAAAAGTAGAGAGGAAATGGTTCAGTTGAAAATATTGAATTGTTCCAAATTATATTAATTAATTTCTCGATTAATTTAATTAGCTATTAGAATTTAGTCTTCATACAAGATGATTTTCTTTTTGTCAAATTTTCTTAATTTGGCTAAAAATTTTCATCAAAATTAATAAACCAAATTTAATCAAAAGTTGTGCGATTGTGCGCCAATTATTATTTGCTAATAATGAACATAGTTTTAGCCTGGTAAATGATACTAATAGAACTGAAACATCCTGAGGTGCTTTTAGTTAAAACAAGGGTAGGTAGTTTATTGATAAATTATTAAACTGTATTTTCCATTAAATTGTATTGCGTATAATATGAAGAATAATCCTCGATACAATTAATACGAGCGACATTTTAATCAAACAATTTTTTTATATGTAAATTATAAATGTATTTTTTATAGAATTACTAATAAAAAAATCTAATAATAAAAAAGTCCTTATTATACAGACATTGCGTGCATGATTCAGAAATTATACTTTCATGCATAATTTAATTTTTTCAGCAGTCTGTACATACATTTCCAAGTTTAATTTGATAGGAATTGAAATATATGTGTTTTGTTTTAAAAATAAAATAAACATAATTCAAAATAAAAATTACTTCAAAACGAATAATAACTATTACGCTTCAAAAAACTTCACACAAAATAATTTTAAATTATTATAAACATTTATAGCGGTTCAATGGCATTGCAATACAAACAATTATAAAATGTATCCACCTATAATATAATTCTATAAATAACTAAATTAAAATTTCGTATGCCAACAAATACAAAACAAATAATTTCTATTTAGTGGTGCTTTAAACATTTCATAATTGCATTGCACAAATAAAATTCTTCGTTCAGGATTAAATCCCTGATTAAATCTAATAAGCTTGTATAGTCTAATTTGAGTGGAATTGAAATCATAATATAAATTTCCTGGCGCAAATCCAAGCACCTGTTGGTTATACATTTTATCTGCGTTACAAAATGAGCTTTTGAAGAAAACTATAAACTCCTTTAAATAAAATAAAACTGATACTTTGTTGTCTAGCCACTAAAACATTATATTTTATTAACACATGACAAACATCTACAATACCAAATCTTTACAAATTGTTTTCAACAAACGTACTATACTGTGTCTGACAATAAATTGGAATTAAAGCTCCGCCTACTTGCACCCTTTGACCAATTAGATTGGATAGCGCCTGCGTAACATCTATATTTTGGTACGCAATGAGATAATTTACCAATATACTATTAAAAATGCATATAATGAAATTTTTTAAAAAAAATATTGAGCTAGATTTATTGCATAGTTTTATTACGCTATTGTTAATGATGTAGTTTTTATGACAAATATAACTGAGTGGATTTTAAGATTTATTTAATGTGTAGATAATAGAACAATGGAACCGTTGTTATTGAAATCAATTTGTGCATCAAATTAATTAGCCTAGTATTTATAGCGAAACGTCCCAAATTAATCCAAACTGGCGATTTACTGCTACTTCGAAAGTTAGATGATTTTTTGTAGGGTGCGTTTCATGCCAGTTTAATTAAATTAAGTGTGTAGCATAGTTTTAAGAATTACGTACGTATTACGCATCATGTGAAATCTAATAGTAGATAATATATGTAATTAAATCTAATTAATCAATTTTCTTTGCTTTTATTGAGACAACATAAAAAGTTTATTATAAACACACACACATTCCGAATTGATGCTATAAAGTTGAAATAAAAACGATTTAAGTGTGTACCATCGCATTATGCACGTCCTTTTTATTTTTATAGATTCTCTCATTTTAATTAATATTTAATTTGACTGTTCGGTTTAAATTCAATTTCATTGTTTCCACGCATTTATTTTTATCGACTATTATAATTAAATTTATTCTGGTTTATTAGTCTGGCTGCAATGTGCAATATAATATAAATAAATATTGACGGCGAATATAAATAACGCTAATACAATTAAATAGCGACTAACTGTTTCCTAATTATGTATGCAATTTTATTCAAACAACTAAACACAAAATATAATTCAATTAAGCATACTTGTTCATTTAATTTACCGAAATTTGTATAGCGCAATTTATGCGAGCACAACTTCCGATTTTATTGCTCTATATAATAGTCCGGTCAAATTAGCAGAAAAAGTGGGTGGACAAAATTAAAGGACAAGCCAAATTTTTAAGGGTTGCTAAAAAATGTCAAAAAAAATCGCTCTGCGTCATCTCTAAATCTTAAAAATGGGGGTTAAGATTTGGAGTGTGAATACTCGGCTCCTATTGGTCGTATTGACTTTTTGTGGATGTATTTTGTGTTTTCGATGTAAAGTAAAAATATATCACGTTTATTGACATAATTTAGATAACTGATAGCTGAATCTCTAATAATAATCCTATTTACATGTGCTTATAAATAATTTTCAGTCGAGGATGTTTCAGGTCAAGGCATTTTTCATATTAAGCCGCCAGTTCGTTTTCGCATCCACCAAAGCACGTTTTATTAATGAAAATTCACCAAATTAAGTTATTTATAAGTCCTTTTTTCGTATTCACAAACATAAACAAATCTCATTTGCCTCTATTCTGTATAAAAGTCACAGACTGGTGAATTTGCCGATTTTGATTGAAATTTGCGAACATTGAAATATCAATGAAACAAATACAAAACCTATAAATTATCATGCTTTGTGATTATAATTAATGTAATGAACCAAATTCACGTTTGGATTTGTATTTGTTGTTATACATACATATTGAGGAAGTGATATTCTGTAATTAATAATGATAATTTTGATTTTGATTTGAAACCAGTGGCGTAACAATAAGGAGTCAGGGTGAGTCTAGAGTGTACAAAAAACATTTTAAAACTATTTAAAAAAGCTCTAAAATATTTTTTCTTTCAATAAATCCTCTAGTTTTCGATATTTTGCCTCTAATTAACATTAATTGAACTTATAAGTCCGTTAAGTCTATGTATGACATATGGTTGTGTTAAAAATAAATATTTATGACTCGATTTTTAACTACGGAATTTCATAGACTATATACGAGACTATTACCCTCGCTATTACCAAATGTATTAAAATAAAAATAGAAATATAAAAGCAAAATTAGTACAAAAATGAACATGAACAGTTTACATTCGAATTTTCTCTCAAATAAATTCTAAAGAATGCCTACTATTGAATGAAGACCTTTTAGAGAACGTAGAAATTTGAGATTCCTTTTTGTGCGAACATTCCTAATTTACTGAAAATATTTTTCAGTTTATGCAACGTCCGTTAATACCGGAAGTAAGCTCTATCATTGTTATTTTTATTGTATTTTTGAATAGCTCGATCTGTTGATTCAAAATTAATTATCTGAAATTTTCAATCAATGCAATGCAAATCAAAATTTAAAAAATAAAAATCCTTCAGCTCATGGCATGGCAAAATTGACTGCACGAACTAAAAAATATCTAACAAAATAATACAAATACCCGGAGGGCGCTTTTTTGAAAAAACAGCAAAACAACCACCTACGCTAATAATGTAGATGTAGAAACAACAAAACCAACTAACATTATAAGGATGATTTATGAATGTTCACTCAATCCCATCAATACTTGTTATATATTAATAATATTCGATATTTTCGAGGATATTATGCGAGCTTTTATTAGAATAATATATTTCACAGAATTTAATATCATTATTCTATAAAATATACACAAATAAAGTTCTATATTCATAGTTTATTGGATGTAATTTGCCAGGTAATTTAGTTTCGATAATAATTTCCTATTAATAAATTCGTCATATTTTCGATGATTGGATTCGGTTGCCTGGAGCTACTAAGAAGTGTGTCACATAAAATCACACTTTTCTGACTATTTTTATTGGCACTCGAAATGTAGCTATAGTTTCAGTTTCTCACAATAAAAACTTCATATTTTATCGAGCTTCTCGAAATAGTTCGAAAGTTGAAATATTTGATTTGAAAAGTTATTTTTAAAGCTCAAAAGTATAATAGTCTGGTAAATATAACTTATCTTTGATTATTTGTCAAACACTCAAAATCGATTTAATTTTAGAAATAATCACAAATAAAATATTTGCCGATTCGATTTTTGACGAAATGTTTAATTTATGAAATATTTATATGAATCATATTCAAAACAAGCGCGGCGCGCTCGCATAGAAAAATATATTTATACATTTTTATTTTAAAATCTCATCTTTAATTTATTGCATTCTAAAGTTAAACTCGGTTATAATTAAAATTTACCCTGCGTGTGTGCATATATTCGTTCGTACTAATTACGAATGAAGAAAACTGTGTGTTTCTTCGTTTGGAACCAGTGCGCTCTTTTGTGATGCATTTCATATCAAATTTAGTTTAACCAAACGATATTATAACAACCTTGATTTCAAATAAATCTATTATTAGTACCAAACAATGCGATTGAGAACAAGATTTATTATTCATTGACAAATGCATCAATAAATTATTAATTTGCATGCAAAAATTCTGAACACGTTTTCTTCTAATTGCTCCTACCTTGATTTTCATCATCCATTATTTATGAATGAATGTTGACCAATTTAGAAACAATTTGAATTGCAGTAGTGTATTTTAATTAATCAGTGTTCGAATCGTTATCGAAACGGTAAAGTCAAAAACACAATTTTGAATTAATTATTATTGCGATCGCAGGAGCAGCGCGAACCGCTCGAAGTAGTCTTAGTCCGAAACCGGCAACTGCCGGCTATCAACTGGTGGATGCGCTCGGATATGCGAAAGTTATCCCGTTGGCTCCGCGTTCACATATGCAACAATAATATTGTCGCGCCGTTTCAGTTTTCAGTTTCAGCAAATCAGATCCGTACTGACAGTCTGATGATATTTATTAATACAGCGAACAATCTGATACGAGGTTTAATCGCGCGACTTTGCTTTCTAACATTTCATACAATTTAACATTTAATATGCAAAAAAAGTCATTAACAATTAAAAGTTTATTAAAAGTGACGTAATTAAATATCTACTAAAATTTTATTTTCACCATCCACTTGAAAAAGTCACTAAAAAAATAATATGATGCAGAATGGAAAATATTTATGTAAATTTTTAACAAGGAATTATCTGCAAGACGCTGTGTATTTCAATTTAATATTTTATTTTGAATTTTGGTGAATGCGCAAGAATATTTATTATTTCTGCAAATTGGCCGCCATTTTTGCTTGCATTAGTTCGAAGGGTTCAAAAGTTCGAAAAGTTCAAAAATTTAAAAATGGATTCTCTTTATCGCGTAAGGATTCTAAAATAATAGAATTTTATTTTTTCTTATTCTAATAAGTTAAACTTATATTTTTCATCATACTTAGGACAATAATAAAACACCAATATGTGCATATACATTTAAACATTTATTAAAAAACGTGCAAAATTAAGTAAAAAAACAAGTTTAAAATTTTATAAAAATTCCATTTCTCGTTCGATGCCCACAAACTTCAGTTGTTCGGTAGGACCATATCTGTAGTCAAAGAACAACTCTTCGCCTGGTTGAATAGGCCTCTTGGCAAATATACCGATGCGATGATCACCATTCACCATCATCACTTTGGCATAACAATTCGGATTAATGGAATGATTTGCAAACCGGATTTTGTTGCCCTTTCTTGTAGCATCCACCACGAAATCTGAAACAAACATTGCAGTGCACTATTGATTTTTTTTACAAAAATAAAAATATATAACAACTTACCATTATTGAGATTGAAGAGAAAACTGCACATGTACTTGTCATAAACTTTTCCACGTCTGTCTGCCTCGTCTTGAGAAATGATTTCGCCGCAGTACTCGGAAATAAACTCGTTCTTCTGAGCGCTATCTTTCAAAAAGATGCCCCATCCAGCAACGTCGGACGGTGCCATTAGCAAATGCTTATCTGTAAGCGAATTGTCTTCAATATCTCATAAAACAGTACTTACGGCCACAAATTTCAAACTTTCAAACCAAAAATCGATATAAGAACTTACGTAATCCCCTTTGTACGCTTACATTCTTGCAGGTAATTTTCGAAATGTCGAATTGATCAGCCCCACAAGTCTGACATAAATCTGGATCACATTCCCTAACGGCCAAATAACAAGGACATTGTTTGGTGTTGCATTGTGCTTTGCATCTACATCCTGGAAACCTATTTTGACCTACAAATTAAACAATTTAACTCATATAATTTACACGTTGTAGCGCAAATTACAATCTGAGCTGCATTGACAGAACTTTTCACAGAAATTCTGTGCTCCAATGCAAGGACAATGCGCATCGCAATTCTGTCCTGGATGATCGCAGGGTGTGAAATTATAAACGTGATTGCTATTCGAGTCTTTCTTCAATTGAATTTTCCTGCAATGCATCGACCAAAGCCTGTGCTTCTTCTTCTTCTTTCTTGGCGGTGTATAGTCGCGCATCTGTTCCTCATCGGGAATGTCTGCAGCCTCTTTTTGAGCAAAATGATAAATCTAGAAGGGATCAAATAGTAGTTAACAATATTTTAATGAATAAAATATTGTTAATTACCTGTTGGCAAGTTTTGGTTAGCATAATTTGCGCAATAGCGCAATAATTACTAAGGAACACCTTCTGTAAAGCTCGGAAAAGACTCTCATCCGATCCGGTCCACTCCTTGTGATCATTATCACCCATCAATCCCAAAAGACTGAACGAAGTTGTAGTTGAAACCGGATCGCCGTCACTATCCTTAAACTTGTTGCTATCGTTGCTATCTTCAGAGCTCGCTTCGTTTCCTGAATCCACCGATTGCTGTTTGCAGATTTTACCGGGTTTCGCATTTGGTTTCGCGTCTACGACTTCGGCAGCACCACCTGGTTTTACTACGGGTTTGATTTTACTGTCTTTCTCCGATTCCTCTTCTTGTTTGGCTTTAGCTGCCAGTTTTTCTTTTACTATGTCGAGTTGCATGAAACAGTCTGCACCGCATGGTTCGGTGAAGGGTTTTAAGTCAGGTCCGCGACGTTTTTGTAGATTGGGACCGGGGTGGCAAACTTGAAGGCCTAAATATTGGGAGATTAGTTTTATGAAATTTATTTAGTGGGATTTCTGTGACAAAATTCTGCGAAAAGTTCATAATAATCGAGGGGTAAATTAATTGGAAAAAAATATAAACATGAATTTAGCGAATTTCCGAAAGACTGTAAATTAAATTCCACAGTTATTTACTAAAAAACCACACATTAGAATTTTATAAATATTCAAAAAAACAAAAACAAAATAGTCGAAATAATTCCTAAAAAAAATTACATAAACTTCCGTAAAACTTTCGATAATTTCCCCTCGTCATTCATTAAAGAACTTAAAATGATGAATGAGTGGTTGATGATTTTTTACCTTGTTGTCCTAAAGTGCCAGCACAACAAATAAACAACCTGATTTTCAGGTATACTATAAATATTTTCTATTCTAGTAAAAAAAAATCCAGTTTCAGGTTTGTACTTACGATGTAGGAAGCAGTCGTATTTGAAGCACCTTCTACAGAACAATGTATGGAATGAGTGCATTGTTTGCTCGCGCGGGACAGAAGCGGCTTGTGGACCATCAATGTTTGGAGTGCACTCAGGCGGTGCATTCGGATCAGTGCGTTCAGTCAATTCGATATATCTGCAATCAAGTTTAGTCATTAAAAACTGATTACTTACAGAGACTATTAGTTTTTTTTATATAAAACATCGCTTAATTACATTTAAAAAAAAACAATATAAGACCAATTTTGTATACAAAATATTAATTAATAAAAAAATAAAAAATCCAACACAACTTTTTTTTAAAGATTGCAATCAAAAACTTCTTCATACAAAAGTTATAGAGCAGACAATTACCTACATTTTGGTATATCAATTGTATTATTTCTCTTAGTATTAGAAAAGATATCAAGTGCTAAATTTTCGCCCAGCGCCTCGCATTCACGCAACCAGCAATACACAGTATGCTTTTATTCGTTTCTTTAGTTTATGACCACAATTTTGACTCAAATATATCAAAGTAAACTTACTTATCCCGTAATTCTTCAGGCCCACCCTTATCCGGAAACTGCAACGAAATAGCTTGGAAAATAATGCTGGTAGGAAAATCCAATTCTTCACTCTTCACCAACGCATCAACTTCTTGCACTTCTTCTTCCTCTTCTTTAATTTCATCCTTAATCCCGTCCGTAATCTCCAATTTCAGTTCGCATTTCTCCTTTTCTTGATACTGCATCAAAGCATGCACCAATTCGACGAACAATTCGTCATCGATGAAACCGGATTCTCTATCGCCATGTACTTTCCCGTCGTAATTCTTAATCAGTTCTTCGATGAAAGTGCCGTCTTGGTCCAGCACTTCGTCGCCCATGTATGGAATGTTGTGAAGAACTGTTTCATCTTCAACCATAAAGTTTTGTTGTATGGGGGCCCAGGTGTACATGGTTGGAATGGGGGTGACTGCGTTGATGATTTTGATTGCGGCCACTTGTATATCTCCTAAACGAACAAAATTGGTAATTAATTGCTGCGGTCCAATTACAAAGATTTCAATAAACTTAATAATTAATTTAAAATCAAACCTTCATTGCCAATAACTTCCGCTTTCTTCATACAAGTCACATGAGCAGGAAGTTCAGGTGTTTGGATCCAAAAAGCACGGCTTTCGGCCCATCTTGTCTGTTCAGATAATAGAGTGTCGCTCATTTTATTTCGATTTTGGTTCCAAGCCACTTTCACATCATCTGCCCTTTTGTATCGCTTTTGTTGTCGCAATCGCATGTATTCCTGTTTCACTCGCTTTTTCCACTCGTTACTCACTTTAGCTTTCGCCATTTTGACACAATATTATTACACACACTTATTATTATTAAATTAATTAGAATTTAAAACAAAATCATTATTATTTAGGCGCCCAACACTTCCGCACTTAACCACACTTTTTATCAGAAATAATAATGATAATGTAGGAATCTGGTTTTACTCTTCGGCCATCTATAAATTAGTAGCCAAAATATTAATCAAATCGAGTTAAGGGTATGTAGGCAACTCAAAATACATTATAAACCTGTCATCATGTGTCAAAAATTGAGGTTATGAGCACAAATAATTTTGACCGCCTAGTGTAGTGTTTTCATTTCTGTGTTCCTAGTTTATAGTAGAACAAAATTGAATGCATTTACGATATGAGTGATTACGAAGCTGTGTTTTCTAATTTAGCATATGCAGCTATAGCGTGTATTCTGTTGCCTATAGTAATTCTAATTTATTTGTTTCTAAGGTAAGATTATTTTTATTTCTTTATTTATTTATCGGATTAATAACTCATCTGTTGTAGGGATGGTATATTTATAAGGGTGAATTGCTGGTTCTGCAATTTGCCAAGTAAATCATCATTTTCCCAGCGCAATTCGTATTATTGCCCGCATTGTTCTCAATACAATGGATTTGACAAGGTAATATACAACGAACTAGAAGCACATTTCATTTAGGAGCTGCCGGCGATTGTTAGGCAAATTAGGCAACTCATTGTGTACAATATCAATAATCATACATTTGTATCATAATTCTAATGCATAATTTAACGATATACTTCGATATTTTAAGTACCCACCAGGGGTCGCATCTTTGGGACACTTGTGATCAGTCATTACACGACCATTTCCCTCAAAATTGTCTAAGCCCGTATTTTTGGAATCAATCAACTCGATTTTCAGCTATCCCTACTGCTAGTAATTGTCCCAAAAATAGGCCCCCAGTGGAGGGAAAAAAAAATTGGTTTGAAGAGTATGCTTCGTTGCATACCTATTTTTTTGAAAATGTGGCTGTAAAAGCTTAATTTTCGGACTATTTTTTGTTATCTAATAATTAATTATTAGAAAAACTTTGATATTGCATTTTATTATCTGAAGCTATATTTATTATTAATTATTTCCAGAATGGGGACTATAATAAAGTCATCGAAGAGCAGCATATCAACACTTCACGTATCAATGGCATCGCCCGAACATCTCCCAAATCGAAAAGTACAAATGGACTGTGCAAGTTCTGCAACCACAACCAACATATTAAAGTAATTCAACTTGCCCAATTTGAACCGATGAACGACAAGAATTATGACACCGAAATTGAGCACTTTCGGTAAGTTGATTTATTTTATTTGCGGTGAATAAGTATTTTTTTGCGTTAATTTATACTTGCTCCACTAAGAAGCGTAACTCGCCCACACACAAAAATATTCCTTCCCCGTATAAACACATAGTTAAGCCTTGTTTATGATATTGGGCTATTTGTAAAAATTTTCTTATCTTATCCATTACAGAAAACAGTTGGATAATGCATACAAACTATGCAACAAATGCGACAAGGTCCTAAAAACCACAATTCTCAAGCAAAATTTAATTCTGTTCGGTGCAGGTTTACGTAACTTGCCGAAAAGCGGAATGGCTTTACTCAACTTAAGTTCCTCTGCGAGCATTTCAAAAGAATCGAAATTCTTAATTAAAATAGCGCGTGCCATATTGATAGTTTTTAATTTAAGTGTAATAGGCAACATATTATTAAAAACTCAAATCGAACTGCCAGATATATTCGAACCATTCACTTTTGTGTTTGCGAATTTATATTCCACTTTTGGACTAAACGAACTCGTTGCACAAACATTCAAGTACCAGGAAGTCAATTATGTTCCACTCACATCTTTTGGATGTTTGCTGCATTTGTATATATTTTTTTACGACACGCAGAGACCTTTCGTTAAAGCTAATCGCATTCTTAGCTGGATTATTCTTATTGTCACTACGGGTCTTAATTTTGGACCGAAGTATCAACTTTTCATCACAATTCTACAGGTAGGGTGCTACTTTTTTGTTTTGCAAAATTCCACTATATGGTTCGTTCCAGCTTGCCACAAGTATTCTGCAAATATTTTGCCTAACAACCAACAATTTACCACGAAAGAAGCCCTCGAAGTCAGGCTTCCAAAAACTAGGCAAGAAACTTAACGACACTAATGCCAAAATATGCGACATCGCCGAAGATGAACTCGAAGACACTTTATCGGACTCATCAACTATATCGCATAAATCCGTAACTACTGCCAACAAAAGTCAGCAAGATAATTTACAATCTGCTCAAAGCCATAACAAAATATTCAATAGTTCATTTAAAGACGATTCGTTAAATATAAATAAATGTTTAAATAACTTACAATTGGGACCACCTACATTCCGACCAATCGTATTACCTCCGAAATTCACTCAGAATTCCTGGACGGCGGGCGGCTACTGGAAGAGTGCCGATGGCGTTATTCTGCCTGCAGCGCAGCCGTTTAACAATTGCTTTAGTCGCACGTCAAGTCAAAGTTCCGGTTTCGGCTCGCAAGCGCAGTTCAATTCGTTGCCTACGTCTCGGAACCATTCGGCTTGCGGCGATTTTGATCGGTTCTCATTGGTCTCAGAGCCAACTTACAATTTCAATAGTAGTTTGTATAAAACTCCGCCACCCGCACCGACGTTTTCACATCAGACTGAATCGAACGCGTTGTATTATCGGAGCAATGACAACACGTTCCATCCAGTGTTGAATCAGAATCGCATGCTTTGTTTGTATAATAATCACGATCGGCAAAATAATTTTATGTATAATCCGTTTTACAATACTAGTCGGTTTAGTAATAGTAATGGCATGGAGCAAACGTTTGTTATGAATAGTAATTAAGTGGAAAAAAAATTAAGTAAAAACTTGGATAGTAATTAATTTCAATTGACTAGAAATTCTTGCTTAATTAATAATTTTGTATTTATGTTGAGTAATTTAGTTTAGCGTTTATTTGAATTGTTTTTGTTATGTCGCTTCTTGGTGTTTAAAGGAGGCTGGATTTTTAATAATGCCTAAATAGGTGGATGGAAGATGTTGATCTTTAGAAGTATGGGTTACTAGTTCCATACGGTTAATTTAACTGCCACTAATACAAAGCATATAGTTTTATTTTTGGGGCATTTATATAAAAAGTGCATAAACATAAACTTGTGATAATATTAATAATGGAAAATAGTTATTTATTTTTATGCACTTTAATATTTTGTTTTTTTAAATATATTTTGTTAGATTTAAGCACTTATTATAAGATTGAAATAATGCTGATACTGCCAGATAAAACTATACCTCAATAATAATAATAATGTGTAAGGAAATTCTGAAATACAGTCATTTTTTTAAAATCTAGAACTTTATTTTTTATCGTTTTCATTCATTCATGTGCTACAACGGTTGTGATTTTATGAAAAAATATAAACAGTTCACTTAAAAAATAATATTACGGTAGAGATTAAACATTACAAATCAGTCTAAGTACTTGTGTAAAAGTACAATCGGTTAATTGATCATTAAATTACGAAATAAAAGTATATAAAAAAAAACAGTTTTCGTATGTATATAAATTAATGAAAAATGAGATAGCATTGAGTATTTCTTTGCAATAAGTATGTTGTTAAGTTAGAGGGTAAGTAAATGATATATAAATGTATATAATTACATATAGGTAAGTTACAAAGTACCTAAAATTGTACAAAAATTAGTATACCACATCAAAAATGCAATAATAAAACTATCAATAATTTCTAAACTATTGCTGAAATTAACAGTTGATTGATACGTATGAAAAATTGCACAATACAAAAACTTCTACCAATTATATTCGAGTCCCACATTGGTTGTGCACATCCGAGCGAAACTATACAGGATTCAGAGATTTATTTATTACATTTTCTTTTCTTCCCACACACAGTATTATGTTAGGCACACAAGTTTTTTTTTTTTAATTTCTTTATACATATACACTAGCACACTATTTTTTTTTGTTTAATTTAATATTCACTATTATTTTTCTTCTTTTTAGTAACATAATATTGCATAAGAATCCATTTAATCATTTTGGCAGTAACAATTTGCAGAAATGCATTTAGAAATTAAAAATAGCGCATGATGATATTTTATGTTTCATTCAATCAGCAACATTTATCGCCTGCTCTTTGTAGGAGAAGAAAACAACTATTACCTTTCGAATCGATTCAGTTTGTGTAGTGATCGAACGAACCCAGATACTCTAAAGCTGCCCGATAACAAAACTGGTATTGATCCTGCGAAAAAAAATTAATTAGATAATAATTATTAACTTTCGGAAATAGTTACCTCAGTTTGAACCATAGCTGGCCGCTGGGTCCTCAGTATTCGAGCCGTCTGGAACACATCTACCACTCCTTCGTATTGCATACGTTCGAGTACTATACTCAACGTAATAAATACTCCGGTTCTACCCACTCCAGCACTGAAGTCAAATCACAAATTTATTTTGGAAAAACCGCCGAAAAATAATTAAACTCACCTGCAATGTACTGTAATCGGCCCATCTTGCCCAAACTGCTCCTTAGTCTTGTGCACTTGACCAATAAAATCAATAAACCCATCGCCCGACTTGGGCACCCCTTGTTCCGGCCAATCAATAAATTGAAACTGTCGCATCGTACGTGAACTTCCATCTCTAGCATCAGTCACCTTAAACTCCCTTAATATATACAGCGGCATATTGTACTCAGCAATCGGATCAACAACAAAACATTGATAGCGAACGGAACGATCACTCGGCCAATACTGATGGCACTTTTCCCTTCCCATCTCCTTCAACTTCGTCAACATTACGATAATTGTCGAATTATGCTCCCAGAGCATCCTCCACAAATCATCCGTAGTATCAGCCAACGGACCTTGAGTGGCGATGTACGCTTTGCGATAACGATAGCCATCAATAAAACTGGCGTTGATATAATCGGACCCTTCAACGCTCCGCATCGGCGCCAAACAAACGCGAGTGCTCTCAAACGGCAAGATATGTACCAATCTATTCTTGTGCTTGTTACACGGCAAATTCGCAGTAACGAAACGCGTCGAATCAGTCTTAATATTACCAAGTTTCTTAAACTCGTGCTCCATCCCGGTGATATTATCGCCGGGTTCCATCTGCATCAATTTAGTGATATGTGGATGCAAATTGCGCGCTGGAATCTCCGTAGCGCCGCAAATAACCGCCTCGACTAACGAATCATGAATGAAAATATACTGATCTTCAGTTTGTACCATATAATTCCGCTGCGCCCGCAAACAAGTCACATGTCCGTAAATATCTACCGTCTTCTCATAGCGCATGCGTTCCAACATCGAGTCAATGACGATGAAGCAACCGGTTCGTCCGACACCAGCCGAACAATGCACGACAATCGGACCGGCTTCATTCGGATTCAAATTGCGCACGCGTCGTAGAAACTGCAGGAACGGTGACGGATGGTCGGGCACTCCATGATCGGGCCAAGCCGTGAATTGCAACTGCTTGATCTCGCGTCGTTCGCTGTAGCCTTGCTTGTGAATTTGGAACGTTCTGATGCAGTACGTTGCCAATTCCTGTACATCGGTAATGGAAACGGACATGGAACCGTACGTTTCAGTTCCACGCGTAGGCCAATATTGATCGCACTTGATTCGCGTGCGTTCTTCCAATTTCGTCATCATGACAATCGTTGCGGTTTTCAGCTCCCAACACATCCGCCAAAAATCGGCGAATGTCTCTTGAAGTGGACCTTGTGTGGCAACGTAAGCGTTATGCTTGCGATATCCATCGCAATAGTTCGCGTTGATGTAATCGCTACCAAGCACGCTATCCTCCGACGGGAGAATCACTCGGCTGTGATCGTATGCGATCACATTCGCATAGCGATTCTTCGGTTTGTTAATTTCCATATTGGAATGGTCCCAAGTGAATTGCTGGCCCGGCTCGATACTTTCGTACTCCTGCGAGAATTTCAAATTATCGTTCGCTTTCAACCGTTCGATATGATTGGATAGATCGAGGACTGGGATCGGGGGATGGGAAATCATGCCAGGCGTTTGGAAATTCAAGCGACGCATTTCAACAGGATCACTTGGCGCTATGCTGCTGTTCAAGTCGGCGGGGATCAGTGGACGCGTCACAGCGGCTTGATCGGGCGTTTTACACGGCTGCCTTCGTTTACGATAAATAAATAGAATCACTAAAATGATCGAGAGTAGTAGAGCTGCGATAATTGGGCCAATGATCCAGAACACTCCAGCTTCCTTCCGTTGCGAGCTAACTTTCACATCGTTATCAGTCGGCGAGTTCGGGTTGGGTCGCGATGGCGGGTCGCCCGGTGGTACTTCCCGCATGTCGAGCGATAAAAACTCGGAAAAAGGACTGCTAGTGTACAAATGCTTCTGCGGCGTGTCGACTACCGCTCTGACGAAAATTCGATAGCGCTTACCAAGTTGCAATTTATAATTCGTGTAGCCATCGTTCACTTCGCCAGTGCCCATGTGAAAAGTGTACGGGATATTTCGCTGCGGAAACTTAGCCGCAATGTACGGCAGGCTGGGATTTTCAGGTACTTTTTCAATGTTCGTCTGCAAATTGTCCGTTAGAAATTGATCCGGGTTTTTCTGGATCGTTGTCTTATCTTCCGGCACTACAATTAGATAGTAGTGACTGATCGGACCGTATTCTTCAGACGCTTGCGGTAATATCACATGGATCTCTTCGCCGTTGACCACGCCATAGAAATCCGGTTTGACCATCGGTTGTGGAGCTGCCATCTGAGTGGTGACGGTGATTTTGGTTGGAGGACGGTACGAAAAGTCGCTCGGTATGGCGCTTACATTCACATTGTAAGTGGTAAACGGCGACAGTTCGTTAATTGTATGCGATTTAATATCGTCGTTAAGCGTAATTTCAACTTTGGGTATGTTTTGCGTTTGCGTGATGCCTTGCGAGTCCACAAACTCCTTGATCGCATCGAAGGCAATCTTGTACTTGATTGGATTAAGTCGAATTGGAGGCGACCAAGAAAGCGTCATCGAATGCGTAGTCACTTCATGCGCGCGCAGATTCAACGGCACATCTTCCGGTTTCACTTTGACGGTGACTTTTTCGGATAAGCGACCCAGGCCGCTTTTCAAGCGGGCCGCCACTGCGATGGCGTATTGTGCGTATTTTTCTAAATTGACTAAATCCGCGGATTCGGTTAAACCGACCGACTTCTGTTGCCATTCGTCTAAGTCCTCAACGGCGGTCATCGTGTAAAAAATCTGATAACCGATTACTTTTCCTCTAGAAGGCACTGGTTCCCACCACACTTCCACACTGGAATCGGACGTTGCGACCGCTTTGACGGACATGGGCGCTCGTCCGATATCGCGGTCCGTTTGTACTGTGACTTTTTCACTGTTAGGCCCTTCGCCCTGATTAGTGTAGGCCTTGATATGGAACACATATTCCATGTTTTCCTCGAGATTCGTGAAGACCGCTTTGTTATGCGATACGTTGCGTGTGAGAATGTTACTGTGGTCCGACTTTTTATGGAATTGAATATCGTACTTGACGATCTGACCGTTTCGATGTTCGCGAGTTGGCGGGTCCCAGGTGACACACACCACGTCGGGCGTCTGGAAATGATAGCTGATGTTCGTCGGAGGGCCCGTTGGCGGTCCTTCGGGGGTTTCCATGTACTTGTGAGACTCTTGACCGATACCGATGTGGTTCATGCCGGCGACGCGAAATTCGTATTCAACACCACGTTCCAGATCGAAGATTCGGTAGTTGGTTTCCGAGCCTTTCAGCTTTTTCTCTTGGAGAGGTTGATTGCGGACACCGTAGAGGAGGCGGTAGCCTTTCAGTTCGCCGTAAGTTTGGGTTGGTCTGGACCATTCCAGTTCGACGGTTACGGTGGGTTCTCTTTCGATTATTCTGAAATGGAAATTAGGGATTGATAAATTATTTTTGCAAAATAATAAATGCGTTCCAGACAGTTTTTAATTGGCGATAAAACTATAATTAATTTTCGGAATGAACTTTTAATTCGCTCTAAAATTGTTTTGATAAATTAGATTGGCACTAACTGAATTTAAATTCGATTTTCACTGTTTATTATTATTAGAATAATTTTCTATTTCCATACTAAAATATATCATAAACGAATTATAGATGACACTCTTTATTAGATTATATGGAAATTATGCAAGTTTGTCAACTAAATGCAATATTAGATAATCGCATGATAATTTTTCGAAAAGTAAATTTATGCATAAATTTTAAACAAAATAATACAAAATGTCCATTATTGCAGAAATTTAAATTCAAAAACTATTGAAATCGATTTTTAAAATATTTAATTTTAATTATTACAAAATAAAGTTTGCAATTAACTTAGAAAATTTTTTCCAAAATAATGTTAGCGCCAACGATCTATAATGACTATTTGAATAGTCTGTTTACTTACTTGAAAGTCAACGCTGGTCGATTAGGCACACCACCGGGAGTTCGCACATTAACCGGAGCACTCCGGTCACCATCACCTTTTCTTGTCAAGGCAGCAACTTGAACGGCATACAACGTATCGGGCTGAAGGCCCGTAACATTATGTTCCAAAACCGTATCCCCAAACACATCGAATTTCATTGGTTCATTCAAAAACGTTTTGCTCTAAAATCGAAACAATTATAATAAAAGCGGGCGATATTAAAATAATTAATTATGTAAACCTCTTCTTTGGTTTCTTGTACGTGTACGTGGTAACCCAAAATAATGCCGTTGCGTTCGCGAATTTGCGGCGGTTTCCAATTAACTCTGATAGCGGTGGAATTAATTGGTGTGACTTTAACGTCTTGTGGATCACCAGGCACTGTTTGAATTAAAAGCGAAATTAAAAATTGCCCTTGCAATCAAACAATACAAGCATATATTTTCGAAAAAATCATGCAGGCACATCACACGTTTGTTTCATTGATTTTTTGTTTTTAAAATGTCTCAAAACCAATTAATTTTTGTTAATAGACAAAAACCATAAGAATTCCTTTTTTTTATTTTTAAACATTTGAATACCAACACACGAGAGAAATATCGTTGCAATAATTACCTCATCCATTTCGTTCGATTTTTATGGAACACAAAGAACCTACTATTTTAATCATAAATGAATTCAATCGCTAGATAAATATTTAATAGTATACCGACTGGCTCCTGCTTGCATTAAAAATCCTCAACAATCTTTGCTTTTGCAAAATTAACGCACTTTGCGCACGTTAATGTTGCAACTATATTCAAAAAAGCACAAAAACTGACTACAAAAAAAAATAGATATTCAATTCTAAAACGATTTTCAACTACTTAAATAGAGCACACAACAAAAAACAATACTCACTCCTTATTACTGGAACCGCGTAAGGCAAAAATATAGAAAAAAAATAGTAATTGTAAAAATGTTACACATTACTATTAACGATTTGTTTTCAGAATAATATATTATCAAAAAGCAAATATATTTCAAAAAACACAAAAATGATCTCCGCTACAAAAATGCTTGGAGGTTTGTTTCGTTTGCAGAAAAAAAAATTGTTTAGGTATCCGAACGTTGCGAATACTCACACACATGTATTGATTCAAAAAAACATTCGTATTTCAAAAATATTTGGTGTTGTAAAAAATGTGTCTAAACGATTTTCGGTTAGATATTATGGTTTCTCGTGTACTAACAATTGCATAAATTTTAGTTTCAAAGAAACCTTAGAAAAAAAACCGCTGCTGATGGGAAAATGATGGTTGATTTGTTAATTGTTACTGATGTTGATTAGTAGAGGACATGCTGCTTAAAGCTAACGCTGATTATTAGTAGTCTACTTAATATGGAAACACTACAGTGTTAGTATTGGTATTCAAATGTGAGTTTATGAAAAAAGCCACTGTGCCTGTAAAATCGCCAAATTAGCTCATAATTTTGCAAAATTCCTTCAATAAGCTCCGGTTTAGTTTAATTTCAACTGATTATATTATGTTATGTGTGCAACAAGTACAATGTAATTTAATTATAAATAATTAAATGTGTATTGTTATTTAATTGATTGCAAATGTGTGAATTTTGAAAAAGCCAATAAATTTAGCGAGGCTAAATTTAAATTGTGAATAATTGAAATAGTGCACAGATTATGTTCAGTAAAAGTAATAATTTTTTTAGTTACCTTGTAGAAAAATCAATAACTAAGTAATTAAAAAATTAAATCAAATAAAAAGTCAAAAATTATTTAAAAACTAAATTAAATAAATTTGAAAAAAAATAAATTTAAAATTAAAATTAATAGAATTTTAAACGTCTTATCATATGAAAAAAATTCCAAATTAAGTAAACCAATATTAACATCCCCTTAAAATACTAACATCCCATATAGTAAAAACATCTAAACAGTTCTAAATTAATAATAATAAAACGTAGAAAAATAATATCAAAAATTAATTAATTTTTTTTTACTTTAATAAACTTAGTTATTGTCATTTCTCTTTTACCTTTTGTCGTAAATAAGTCTGTTGTAGATGAAGGCAACCTAAAAAAATTTAATAAAAAAGACACACAACATAATATCCTCATAGTCCTATTAAATCTAAACCCGAGTATTGGTGTTAAATAAAGGTTCAGAAATGCCGTAATAAAATACCATTAAAAATGACAATATATATAAATAAAATTCTATGTAACAACTTTTGCTTCATAAAAATCCTTCTTCCATTATATTATTTATAGATCAAAATTTATACATGCTACAAAGAAAAGTTGCTACAATGTTATGTGACATCATTATTATTTTTAGTGGAATAAATTGTTGAATAAATCCTAGATATGATTTTTTTTTCAGTTTAAATATTTAAATTCACAATCATACAAATCACACACAAAATGGTGCAAGTGTTAAAAAATTTACACACAGTGAAAATTTGTGATATTAGATGTGCCATATATAAATATATATATTTATAATAAAAAGTGCGCATGTCACCTACGGTGAGTGAGGTGCTGCCTATAGCGATAGAAAAGGATTTCAGGATATTTTCAGAAGGATTGTCGAGGAAATTTGATTAGCAAATCTCGCTCTGTTTTGATCCGGGAATTAGGGTTCGGTAAAACGACAGTTTTTTTTTCCATCGTGCATGCGGGGATTGTGTTTCATTTTTTTTCTAAAATACGAATAAAAGGTGCTTAAAAATCATAATTTTTATATATGTTAAATATATATAAAAAGAGTTCAAAATTGTGCCGATTGTGACTCAAAAAAAGTGCCATTGCAATGCAACTCGGTGCGTTTGAAAAGTAATTAATTAAGCAATCATTACATGTGAACGTGAGTAGCTAAACAATAAACAACAAAGAATCCAAATTAAAATATTCAAATAAAAACACAATAACTATTATAGAATAAAATTACTTAATTGAGAAAATATTTCTTTTTAAAGTTAAGTTATAGTTATTTTGATAAAAAATATTGCTTGGTATAGAAACCTCACATACTGCTCCTGCAAACGCTTTTGTAGACAGAAGAAAAAAACATTAATATATTAATAAATATATATCATAATAATATATAAAACATGTAATAATTCCAAAAACAGTTGATCACATAATCAAAAAATTATTTGTCGATGCCCAAAAAATTGCTGCAAAAAATATACAAAAATACAAAACCAGCATTATTATAAAAATCCATCCTGGGTGGGCTGCAATGGTTAAAAAATATTTGGTAAAGTCACACATACCACTACGGATATGTCAAAAAACTAGAGAAAAATCTATGATACTCTATATACTAAATAATCAAACTATTATAGGAATAATCAAAATAAACACAAACTAAATGTTTAAGGCCGTTTTTTACTAAGAATCTTGTTAATATTCAATTAATTAATATTTATTTTTTATGTTAAACTTTATGTAATAATTATTTAATTAATTTCTACAAATTTATAATTTTTTTCTTATTATTCAATGTTATATGTTTAAATAAAAAAATATTTTAATTAAAATTTAAACACAAAATATTCAAAAACTTAATAAGATTCTTAGCACCCGAACAAACCATTAAAAAAATACAAAAAAAGTCCAAAGAAAATACAAACTCAAATGGTTTTCTTATCAAAGTAAGAAATAAAAAAAATCAAAATTAAAAGGAATAAATTAAGGATTATAGGATAATCACATAGTAAAAATTATTTGAGCTTACTTTCCCCTGTATTTTTTTTCAATTAAAAACTGATTATCATATTATTAATAAAAAAGCAAAATCAAAAAAGTTAGAACGCTGTCTCCCAATCCAAAAAAAAAAAAACAAAAACGAAAAAAAAAACTGACTTCGGCATCTTTTTTGATTTTACCTGTAAATCGTGTTAAAAATATGAAAATCATCTTAATGTTTAGATGGTAATAAATTGTAACGTACCATCTTCATGAGTGCGTACAGTGATGGGAAATGAAGTGGGCCCATCTCCGACCGATGTCCCAGCCAGCACCCAAATGCGATAAGAAGTCCAGCGTTTTAACTCATCAAGAACAAAACTAGTAGCATTAAGTTTAGTTTCAGAGGCCTCACTATCAGATCTATCAGCTTCGACAAATTGCAGCTTGTAGTAAATAATATTCCCATTGCTCCGATTCGCCGGCGGTGGACTCCACGTCACTTGGATCGCCGTAGGACTTACCGCCTCTCCATGCACGTTGTTAGGCGGAGCGCCCGGTACTACAGTGGCGGGTTTTTGTGTTATTCAAACAAGCTTATAATTTAATAGCCTAACTTACTGCTCGTCACTTTTTGATTTTAGTTTTATTTATCAAAATTAAATTTAATTCGTTTTAGTGGATATTAAGATTTAATAAATAAAAAACTGAAACAAAACTCTACGAAAATAATAAACAAAAAATAATAAATGAAAAGTTTTGTGGTGCAGTTTGCACATAATTAATATCGCATAGCAATAATACGTGGTGCATAGTGCTGATTACAAAATTAATATCCACCGACAGCTAATTAATAATTACTTGCATGCACATATGCATTTAACACATTAAAATAAAATACGAAAAAAAATACTCCCAAACTCACACACACATCACACTCGCAAAAACTAACTTACAATAAATTCAATAATGCAATTCTGTTTGCATTTTGTCTAACCAATTCTAGTATTTACAAACGAAATACCATAACTGGATATAAATCCATGTGTTCTTATGGCATTGGAAAACGTGTATGTGTTAATAATCAAATTTATCAAAAAAATCTACACACTCTAATAAAAAACTTTCGGGTTTTTCGCATTTTTTTGGAGGGTTTGCAAAATTCTTACCATACTGTTTGGTTCGCACTGGGATCGGAGGCGTTGTGGCACCTTCACCACGTTGCGATCGCGCTGCAAGCCACACATAATACAAAGTGTTCGGATAAAGTCCGGTTAACGTATAGGATTCTGAAACGGGTATGCGCCGATGGTGTTTCTCTTTCGCATACGTATCGTTCCAGTACAGTTCGTAACTCATTATACTTTCGCCGGAATGCGTCGGTTTGCTCCATTGCAACGTCACGGACGTTTCGCCTATGTCTTGCGCTCTTAAATTACTAGGTTGACTAGGAACACCTAATTCATTCGATATTGTTTGGTTTAAAGTAAGATTGTACAAATTAATTAATGTGATTAGCAAAAAATACCTTGTTGTGTTTTAACATGAACTGGAAAACTTAACGGGCCTGGACCTACTGATGTGAAGGCTTGTACTCTAATGGTGTAAATTGTGTGAGGAGTAAGCTCACTGATTGTTGTCAATTGATTGTTATCGACTACTTGAGATTCCCATTGAGCCATTTGAAGTTGAGAATTTGTCGTGTAGTATACTTTGTATCCCTAGTTGCAAAACATAGTACGTTGTTTGTAGCTTATCATTTCGACAATTCGATTCGAGAACTTACTGTAACTTGTCCATTCGGCGTTTCAGGCTCATCCCATTGTATCACCATTGTACTTGAACTAAGCGGACGAACTTGAACGTTTTTTGGAGCAGTTCCAGGTTCTGGAAAAATTACAAAGAATTATTTTCTATTCACAAAAATAATCCAAACAAAAAACATTAACAATTATTAATATTTGAACTTACTGGCACCTCCAAAAGAAGAATCAGCTAAAAAAACAACAATTTCATATAAAAATATTGTTAGTATGGGATTAAATTCACTACATAAATGAATACGTTACTATTTCTCTAAATAATGAATAATCAAGCGACAATAATTACAGTGGGTGAACAGCAATAAAACGTCTATTCTAGATTTGTGTGCTAAAAATCAATTACATCACAAAAAGTCGTTCAAAAACTTACATTAGTACACGTCATTATACTCATAAAATCCGTATGATAAATGGAGTTAATTTTTGGTTGCATGGAAAATGATAGTATGAAGAAACGTTAGTCCAAAATTAAATATGTGAATGTTACCTGTTTCACCAGTGGTGACGACAGCTGGAGCACTCGGTGAACCTCTACCGATATTATTTACGGCAATAATGTACATTTCATATTCGGTGTACGGACTGAGATTGCGAACCGAATAGTACATTGTGATTATGCCACTAATTTCACTAAAGGCTTGATTTGCATATTTCGGTTTAAATTGAATTATGTAGTATTGCAAATCTTCCGGTCCGTTATAAGACCAGGTCAACCTTACTGAGGTTGCGGTAATCTCCGACACTCGAACGTTGACCGGCGGTCCTGGCAAAGCTGCATCACAAATTCAAAACATCAATATCGTGAAAGAACATGACAACATTATCCTCTTTTGTCATTAAAACAATCGACGTACATTGTACTTTAACCTGAACGAGGAATTCGATGACTCCAAGTGCGCTCGCTGCAATGCAAGTATAGTTGGCAGACTCTTGAATGTTGGTAAGTTCCAGAGTGTTTTTTCCTATTGGTAGCTTGTCCTCTGGAGTGAGCTCTTGTGTCGCTCCTTTACGCCACTTGACAAAAGGCATTGGAGAACCAACTGCGACGCATGTCAGGTTCAAATCATCCCCCAGTTTGACGTCGGCCACTGGCGGTGGTGGGATCGAAAAATTCGGCGGCACTCTTCGCACTAAATTTCAATCAAGAATTGGGTTCTGAAATATTGCAAAAATCAATCCTTACCTTTAACATAAAGCGTGGCATGTTTGGAGTATTCGGTACCAATTGAATTTTCCGCTACACACTCATATTTCCCATGATCTTTTTCTTCGCTGTTTTTGATTTGCAGCGATCCTGCAAGCAGAAAAACAAGAGGGTTACTTTTTGGTAACCGAAATGCGTCGTCCAAGGGCCATATGGTAAAGGTAGACAATGGATATTGCGGAATGTATAATGCAAGCAGCGATACCGCCAATGCAGCATCGGTAAACAGAAGGGAAACACTATAGTCCCGACACTGAAGCTAATGGTCCCCCAGGAATCTTCTGCTGGGAAACATGCCATGGCGCGGAAACTCGGCCGCTTTGGGAATTCAAACAAACAAGTCGTATTCCGTATATACATACATTTATATATATAAACCTGTCGCACAATTTGCGACACTCACACACACACAGTCATATAGTATGTATGTACAAAGATTCCATCATCTCTTCTTTAGGAAATTTATTCCGAACACATCAATCATTTTCCATTATCCCATTCCTTGTATTTTGGATGAATTATTTAACGTGAAGCAGCACGTTCGCCGAAATTAACTTTAAACTCATATGGGAGCACATACATTACCAAGGTAAATTTGCTTTATCTCTGACAATGATAATGATCTGAATAATTGATTTGTCTCCCTATTTACAGTCACATGCTTTATTACTAATTCGACTTTCAAAGGGTTTCAATTTTAATGCAAAGCCTATCGGCATCACTTCTCATATAGGATAATTAATTTTTACTAGGTTATTTTTTCGGCTAAGAAAAAATTACAAAAATGCTTTCATCATTATGCGCTATTGTTTAATTTATTGCAAATTGTTCGACTAGTGAATGGAACTTAACTTTCAACAACGAAACTTTTCTTTTGATCAAAATATCTTAAGATGTTCTTTGTTCCGCTCAATATTATAATAGATTTAATGCTGAAATAAAAGTTGCATTTAATGAGATATGAAAGTAAGAGTATGTTAAATTTGATAAAATTTAGTAAAATTGGTTTTTTGTATTTAATTAATTTCTTTTCCTTCAAAAATATATTAAAAATTGAACTTCAGGAAAATCAATGGCAAATTTAATTAAGTTAGCAAAATTTCAAGCTTTTAAAAGCTCCTCTAAATTTTAACTGGTCATTTTAAATTTACTATAAATTTTTATAAAGCCCACATTTATGCTAAGCTTAAAATTAATGAATTTTTAGTGTTTGCCTCTGCATTTGCTAAATACTCCTAAATTAATTTAAAGGATTTTCACTTTTCAGAACATTTATTTTAGTCACAACAGAAATGGAAACTCATTTTTAAGAAACCAATAGCCAATTTAACATTTTGCAAATTAATCAATTGCCGAGAGAAATAAGAATGAAATTTTCTACCAACTGAAGAAGACTTGAATAAGAAAGATACTTTATAAAATCTTATATGTCTTCAGGATTATTCAGATTTGACTTAGCTGAGTTCTAATTGTATGCAGTTTTAAAGTATGTTGAAAAATTTTTTCAGTAAATATTTATAAAACTCTACAGACTTTATTATTAAAGATTTCTATGAATGTTTGCTGCTTCCAAAACAATTCAAACTTTCCATACTTTGTTATTGAATTAATAATCTTCTAAACTTTAAGTTTCGTATCCTTACAAAAAAATCATTTCAACGAAACCGAAATGGAAATTGGTTGTTACCTTTCCAATGCAGAGCAAATTTATTTGCAGCAAATGATTAGGAAAACGGAAAAAAAATTGACCTAGAAAAAGCATCAGTTATTGTGTGAAGTGAACATTATTCACATAGACGAAGCTGAAGCTGAATAGTTGGAAGAGGAGCGAAGAGGCCTAACCGGGAGAACCTCAGCTTACTATAGTCAAAGATAAATAGAGTTTTTGTTGTGGTACGTTTTGTGGATATTCCTCATTCGAGGTTTCCTGAATCAATATGCACGCCGAACGAACATGAACATGCCTTCCTTATATTACATCTCACCGCAACCTAACCAACACTGAATATAAAATTTATGAAAGGAAAATTTTACACGACTAAAACGATCCTTGTTCGTAAGGAAAACATGTTTTGGTCCTTCCATATTCCGTATAATGTTCATCTGACTTTATTATGCACGTGTGCACATAGTGTGTACGCGACCGAAAAGCATATAGTTAAGGTAGAACGGTTGTGAAAGATGAGCTTGCTTTAGAAAATATAGTCGTGCGATGGCGTCATTTTTATAAAAATGCCTTTTATAATACATTTTATTGTGATAATGGAGCAAGGCATCAGCGAGGAAGGAGTGAGATGTATCCTGTCTGCCTGCAACAATCTACTTACCGTCGTCGTCTCCTCTTCATATTTCATCACGTCGTCGTCGTCTATGAATGAATACGATCGCAAAAATATTATTGGAATCACATCCTTAGAGATATTCATCTTTCTATTTAATGGATTTATACGTTCGTTGAGTCTCAATTTCCCGACATACAACATTCAATTTCTAAATGCATTTTATATCGTCAGAGAAACAAATTATTTAATGGGTTGCAGTTTTATTGCATATGTGATTCATGGATCCTCTCATTAGTGAATAATCTCCACATTATGACTTTTGAATGGATTTTGTACATGTTGAAAGCTATTCAATAAGTTAGCACCAAAACCATGAAGTTTGCTCCAAAAACATCAAAGAAAGAAAAATTTGCCGCTTGACCGGAACTGATTCGATCATTAACAATATTCATGATTTGAATATCATATAGACTACAAAACGAATGCAGCATGAATAATTACACAAAACAATCGAAGCATGTAATTAAATTGGGTAAACATTTTTCATTGATCTGTTTTCGGTTTGATGATGATGATGACGATCGTTGATTATAGTTAATTAAATGCGTATTTGCTTAAAATGTAGGTGTAGTAGTAATAGGTACAAACCTGGTTTGTCATCCCGTATGGAATAGCGGGGGTTGTGGCTAGTGTTGATCGGAAGCATATTTTTGAGCCATGTAATTTTCGGTGCCGGAATTCCAGATGCTTCGCATGACAGTGTCGCTGTGTGGCCAATTTCAACGACACGACTAGTCTGCGGTGATTTGTTAATCTGCGGAAATCCGGGAGGTAGTTTATCGGCTGCAACAGAATAAAACAAAGAAAATATATATTATCATCGTACATTTAATTCGTTTGTCTATTTATTATAAATAGTATAATGAAATTAAGCTTATATAAACCAACCGCATAATCTGTTTAATCTATTAACAAATTTCCATCAGACTACAAAATGTAATACATAAATCAAATCATAAATTATAGATTCACGGTTCACAATTTATTGCTGGCTTAGTACAGACCAGGCTCAAAGAGCGGTACAATATTCGGCTAATTCAGATCAAGCAATTTAATAACACTCTAACGATTTCGCACCTGATAACATTGTATTCAATGCCACACCAGAACATTAATTAAATACAGCCGAATTTACCAGAGAATTATTTATTTAAATATTTCTTGTGCTGGCCGACACATAAAAAAGGCAATCAAACTAAAATGCATATTGGCTCTCGTCCAATGCACTTAAACGGACTTTAAAGATGTTCAAGAAGTAATAGCTGTATAATAAGTTAGTTTTTCGTCTGAGAGAGCGACCAGGTGCGGAAAAGACTTTATTGGAAAAACCAAAGTACAGTGTCTGGACAGCTCATTTCCTGATAGCTACCGGATATGATCCATTGATTGATGGCGGTTCTACCTATCCGCAAGCAACGGATACGAACACGACTCCTGCCGCACGATACGGTCTTTTTGCTTCTCTAACTCACGTATAAACTGCAATGCTGTTTTACAAATTATACCTTTCATCTTCTCTATACTCTATTTATTTGCATACCATACATCTTGCTTTCCAAAACGTACAAAAACCGACTATATCATCCTACGGAAAACAAACAGAGTAAAATCGGGGCTAAAATCTAATTAGCTAGTTCCCAAAGTTTTCTCCTAATTAATATTTATTTATTTGTTAATTTTTAGAAGTAATAGAAAATATTTTTAGAGCCATCATTTTCATATTGCTCCATAAAGGTCGCATTATTACGTAAATTGCACGCAAAGTAAACAGACGTTTATGTAACTTGATATGCAATATCTTTATCAAATGTTCATAATATGGCATAAAAACCGTTTGAAGAACGATATTATATAAATTTATTTAAATATTAATTCCAAGGAATTTTCGTCCAAAGAAAAATATCCTTTTATATACATTTTATTTTTTATTGTATAGTATAATTAATGAAAAAGAAATAAGGCATTAAAAATAGAAAGGAAGGTAAGCAATTCTAAAATTTTAAAGTAAATTAATTAAGTTTTCTTTTAATAAAGTTAAAATAATAAAAGATTTAAACTTTAATAAATCCTTCAAACAGACTCACAGCTTGATTACGAATCTGATGTCTGCTTGAAATGATTCGTCTAGGATGATGATTGTCACAAGCATTTTCAATTTCAACATTAGCAAAGTGCAATTTAATCTCAATCTACAGTCTCAAACATAGTCCTCCAACACCATCTTAGTCAAAAAGTATTAACTGTTTCCCGTGCAAGCATTAGAGTAATGGATATGGAGCTTTCAGGTGTAAATGCGTTCCGTGTTGTTTAAATAAACATAAAAAAGTGAGTGAGACACAAAGGAAATAATTTAAGAAAAAATTGAAAGAGACGTGTCTGTTGACGGTTAAAAATGGAAAAAGCACGAAAATGACAGTATATTGCTGGGTAGAAGTTGACGGAGATGTCGTGTGATGCCTAAGTACTCATGGAGCTTTTTAAGTCCCTAGAGCATGCACTGAACTGTAAAATGTTGAAACTGAAGATATATATAAGTCATTTTTTATTTGTATTTGTGGATGTAGGAATAGCGAAATTTAATATGAATCGTTATATGAATGAATCGAAATTTAATATGAATCGAAATTTAATATGAAATTTAATATGTCATCGTTTTTAATGTCTATACGTGCTAAATATTAATTAATAAGAAGAGAGCATCTTTGCGTATTTTTCGCAACAATTTTCCCCCCTTTTCACAAGAGATGGAAATAATAATTGCAAAGTACAGAGAAGAGATAAATCGCTGTGCATTTATTTCGCTTTCTTTAATTTTTGTATCTAAAAGGTTGGTACATGTATTCATCTCGCCTTTTAATTCATTCAAATCATTTTTTTTCCAGCAACACACTTTTATAAATTAGTTGAGCTTATAGAGTGCGCGTCGTAACTAATAAAACTGTTTATTATTTTTGCATAATAAAGTCATATTGTTAATTAAAATGAAATGCAATCCAAATAAAAATTAGTTGGCAAATTTTAAATGGGAAATTTATTCAAGCAGATATTTTATTTCATCTGGATTTATTTAGCGAAAATTATTTACATATAATTATATAATGAAATTTTATTGCATATTGCTATTACATTTAATTAAAGAATATTACCATATAATGCATTAAATAATATAATAATTTCCACTATATTTGACAATATTTCATTCGATATATTATACAATACACCCACGTATATAATTGTATTTTGTTAAATAATTGCGTTATTATATTATACTAATGCAGAACGCTAATTACGCTCGATAGTTTTAAATTGTATTCCAATCATCATATTTTTTCGCTAACTGCCAAAAAGCATTTTTGGTCGTCGACTATTACGTGACAAATTCGAAACTACTCTCAAAGTCAGCATCCATTAATGTCGCTTACAACTGAAGAAAAAAGCGAAGTAACGATGCGAGCTGCCATTATTCTTATACAATATTACGTATCTATCTGTATGCACAAGTATATCTGCCAAAAAGATTACTATGATCTTTTTCACATCCATTTCCCACGAAACCCATCAACAATAATAGTCATGCATCTCACTAAAAATATTTCTTTCATGTATAGTCTTAATTTATCGTCGAAATATTTTTACTTTATATTTTCGGTTCAAAGGAAAGCCTTAACATTTCTGTTAAAATTGGTTAATTTATATTCAGAAAAATTGGATACTTTACTATAATTTTTAGGTTTGTTTAATTAAGTAAAGTACTAATAATTCGCTATACAAAATTCTTCTCATTGAAACCTCACCATTTAACTAAAAATGCTACCTTTGATCATTTTGCATAATTAAACAATTTACTATAATTTACGTAGGAATTTAATTTGATTATCTTATAATCATAATTACAAGGATACTTATTGAATGGATGTAACTACTTATTATAAACGTAATGAACACAAATAATCCATTAGATGATGAAATGATCTAATTTGATAAAGTTTCATCAAATCCATTAGCTCATATTATAGTCAATTATTTAAATATTTATAATGTTTTTCCTATAAACAAACAATTAACATCTAGAAAAAATATCTGATAAAAATCTATTCATTCACATATAGAGGCGAAATGATTAGAAATTAATTAAGAATCAATAATAAAAGGGTAATATAAAATGTGGACACTTTTCATTTTAAGATAGCGATATAATAAATGTTTGGATAATTTTATAAAGTGAGTAAAAAACAAAAAGAAAAGACTAATATCGGGAAGCTAACAAAAGTTTTTTTATATGGTCTCTTAGAGGGCAATCTTAATTTACAAAAGCGGTAAATTTTATATAGCGTTAAAACGTTTATACTGTTTTCGCAATTTTATAAAAAGGCTAAAGTGTATGGTGGGTATTTATTTATATGACATACTAATAGCCTGAGCTTCGCTTTGACAGCTAATTCCACCTCCGAAAGAGCAATTTTAATTTAATGTTTCCGAGATAACATTAAAAAATTTTAATTATTATATTTTCTTCATGACCTAAAAGCTTTCCTTAATATTTATGTCTTGTTAATGGTACAACTTTGTTTTCAGCGTGCCATTTTTCTTCTACTTTTCCTAACTTTCTAATTACATTTCACCAGATAAAAATATTATTTTCAGTTTTCAAAAAAACTATAATAAAAATGAATTTTTGTTGGTATTAATTGATAGAATTAAAAACAAACACTTTCGTCTCGAAATTAAAAATACAAATTCAGCAAAAAAGTATAATGAAAGATTGATGTTAAAAAGTACACTTTGCTTAATTGATCAAAGTTTCTTTCCTGAATTTACCACCCGATTGATTATAAAACAAAAAACAGCAAAATCCAAGTTAAATCAGGGTTAATTAGAATTATACCCTTTAAAGATAAACCAACCTTAAAGCGCTTCCTAAAGAAAAACTTTAATGATAATTAGTAATTTAATTAAAATATAAGCATTTTTTTAAATTAAATAACGTATTTCTGAGTGAGTTTTTTTAGTCTTGGCTTGGTCGTACTTTAATCCAGGTAAAGTAGAAATAAGTAACTTTTTTTTAAAATTGCACCAAATCTTTTTAGAGAGGATTTGAACTTTAGTCTGGCGGTTTTACATACGGCCAAACAAAGTGAAAAATTGGATCAAAACCGTATATAAAAGGTTATATGTGTTTTATATAAATATATTGCAGAAGCATTTTTATGTGATGAATAATATCAGGCCATTAGGGAGGCTCTTAGCTCTCCCAGTCGATAAAGCTCTTCCGACATAGAGTCTTCTCACTAGATTGAGCTGCTAATACAGTTTTCAACTTGAACAAACATTAATTTAATATTTAATAAAGATCTGATAAAATATTTGAGCAAGGTTAAAAGCGGATGCATGATTATTATTACAAGTCCAGTCGAAAATGTTGCCAGCTATAAAGAGACAGTGCTAACAATGGCATCGTGATAAAGGCATTGTAACGATACAATAGTCCATCAACATGACACTGCCAGGACCTACGCGACCCCCACAGGACAACCTTCCAGTCCTCTTCCATCCCACCCAAAATTAAAGCAGAGCCGCACATGAATAGTTCCGAAATGTCGGAGATATTGTACATAGTTTGGTGTTTCTGGCAAACGAAAACAATAGCGCGAGAAAGCAGTGATGATGCTTTAATTTAGCAGATGCAGATATAATTTTCTGAAATATACAGGATAATTAAGAGCATAGTGTGCGCTTAGTAAATGCCAGAAAATGTTTTTACAAAACTTTTCTAATTACATTGTTTTGCCAATCTTAATTAAGTCGGATTTGTTTCCGTTGAATTTCATCTGGTTGTTGTGATTTTTGCTCGACTAAAACTTCGGCTAAAACTGATGGATAATGTCGCGTTCATGTATCAAATGGCGTGGAAAAAAACCCTTTATTATATCAACTATTTTAAAGTTTGCCTGCTGCAATTTCGCATTCTTCCTAAACTAATTAACTATTTTCATTAAATCCGAATTTGAAATATTTTTTTTTATATTATTAAGATAAAGACCATAAAAAGCGAATGCAATACAAAAATAAAACTAATGTACACCAGTTAATTTTACTTCACCCTGTAATATGTTACCGAGAGCGGGTGGCAATTATTTTACATTAGGAAGACAAACGTTTCTTCACTTTGATAGACTGTGCCACAATATAAACGACTGAGATATATTCCAAATACTAAAAGTTAAATTGCTGTTTAAGAGCATTTTGTTTGAAATGCAAGCGCCCAATTAGATTCTTTTCAATTTGACATTAACATTATTCGGTTTTGTTCTTAAATAACAACGAAAGCTGCCGACAAATAGTTTTATTTCAAGTGGACGTATCAATAATATGAAAAGCGTATCCGAATCGAAACGGATGCACTTGCTAAAGCTTTTGAATAATAAATAAATACAATATAGAAAACTCATTGATTCCTATCAAAAACGATTCTTAGAATACTTGGGGTACTTTGTTAGCAGGAAATTGTCATTATAATTGACTGCTCTTTCGCATTGTAAATTCAATTTCCGTTCCTGCTGCAGTTTTTTTTTCTTTTTAAACACAATACATTATTTTGCGATAAAATACTAAAGCTCGATTGACTTCAGTAACTCTATTATTTCATCACAAATAATATCTCAGTAATTTAGGTGGATTCCATGCCACTGAGCAAACACAACCTGTTGTGTTACTAGCTTATATTTGCATTTCAACTTGCCATATATTATAACAATTTTCCATATTCAATAATTAATTAAGTTAGTTAATCAAATTGCATAGCTTTTATCCAAATAACACTGGCGGTTGCATCAATATTGAACATTTTTCAATAAAAAGCACTCTAAAAGGAAGTAAACAATAAAACTACTAGTCGTATTAATTATATTTGTACTTTGAATCGTATTATGAGATAGTAATTAATTTCTATATTCTACATGTAATAAAAATGATCCTTTGTAATTTGAGCTTTTGTGCACTTGAAGAGCTTTTTAGAAATTCTAAACGCTCATTGATTGTTTAGCTTCCTCAATTTAAATTAAATTAAAACCATTTTCCCTGAAATTTATAAATAATAAATTAAAGAGATTCAGCGAGTTCATTGCTTTTTATACGAGCTGCAAGCTAAATTAAATTGTAATAGAGTTAAAAGAAACTAGAAATCCTATATTGCAAAGGATATTTATTCAAGAATTCAGTTATTTTGGTATAAATGAATTTTAAGCATGCAAAAACATGAATTTGATTAATGTTAGTGGAAATGTAGCATTTGATGGAAAAGATAATTTTTATACTTTCTTATTGATTTAGTAACAACCTAAATATTATTTCAAATAAAGAAAATCTTTGCATATATGACTTCTAAGCTAATATTTATTTATTTTCCCAATCCAATGTTTGAAAATCGGCCTAACAAAGCGAGTAAATTTGTCTCGCCAAAAAGAACCAAAAGGACTATTAAAAAAGCATCAAAGTTAGTAAGGGTTAGACCCGAAGAAAGATCAGTATTTTAGGCCATTTAAATTAATGCCTCTCCCAGGAAAAAGGTAAAAGTTAATAAATAAAGGTAAAAAGCAGAATGAAAGTCTAGGCCGGAGGCATTAAGATCGCGCGTGGTCGATATACCGAACGCGTGCTAATTAATTACTATGTTCATCCCTCCAAGTTTTCGAACATACACACGGGGGTAGTGTATCTTGCTCTTACTTATAGCCCCAATGTGACTCTCTACCCGGCATAATACTGATATGATAACCTTGAGTTATGTTATATGAGAAGCAGTAAAGTCGTGTGTATATCGCTAACAATGTGCTTCAGATAGAAATAGCTAGTTAACACACAATTTATGCGATAGGGAATCTTCCTGTTCCTCTATACTACTTTTATACCAAAGCACGAAACTTTGTTGCTCTGCTTGCATTGCCAAACACTATTTTGCATATAAAAAATTTCAAAACATGAGAAAAAGTCTGTAAAATGCAGTTTCCGCAGTATTTTCCAAGATGTGTCATTTTTTTGACATCCATTATTTTTAATTGACATCTCACTTTAAAATGAGTTCCAAATTTGGAAGTTATGACACCGGCGCCTTCATCTTAAATTAAAATCGGATTTTATGAAGAAGTAAAAGTTACGAACATTTGCGGATTTCAGTATTTTTTGTGCATATGAGAGTACATGTATAGGAGAGTCAGTGGAAGGACGAGAGATAAATTTATTCGGTGTACAAGTTCCAGCAGGCCGTAACGAATAGCCTTTTCTGACCCGAGAACAAAACTGGACTTTGTATTCACTCCTGATTTATACTTTCGCCGTTTTCTATTAAAATAGTACTAGATACACAACGTTTTTTTTTTGCAAGATTGATTTACAGTGCCATTTCTCGAGAGGCAAAAAGCACAATTCAATTATCGTTATGTAACTACATTTTATATATTCACTTTATAGAAATCACAATTTTTATAAAATATTTATGCGTGTTAAATTCGCATGGATTGTATTCATCACTCTTTTCATGTCAGCTACAATGTAATTTTTTTTTGTAAAAATTGCTGTAGTAGCAATGAACAATTATTTATAACAATTTATTTAAACAATGAACAAACAAACATTTTGTAGGTAATGGTTGCGGTAATAGCACGGTTCTTTTTAGATCAACAGGTTAAATAAATTATTATTCAATTTACAACTAGACTATTTAAAAAAAAGTCGGTTTTTTATATCGGAAATTGAAAAACAAACCATACCCACAGCGTTAATATTCCACAGCGCCATAAATCATTTTTATTATAGTCAATTTTTTTCATATCCAATAATGCATGGTAATAATTTCCAACTTCCATAAATACAAATTACGATTAGTCAAATAACTTATAGAACTAAAGTTTACTTGTCTGATTATCCTAACAGAATAATTTCTTATAAAGTTAATTTATGGGGCCCGGGCAACAGCGTAGATATTCATATATATTATTAAGTTTCGGTGCGAGAGAAAGAGAATTTCGGGCTTGCGGATTCTATATCTTCCATCATGATAAATGGCTGAAGAAGCGATTGCACCGAACCAGATAAAACAATTCAAATAGTTTGTAAGAGGGTAACATGTAAAGCAAAAAACGAATATTGAAAAAACACTATTTCACTTTCAGATTGCAAATAGCTGGAATTCAACTCCGTATTAACTGAATAAAGTGCTTGATCAAGAACCAAATCAATTTAACATTTATTACTAGAAAAATGCGATTAGTATTTTTGCAAAAAAGCGAAAATTCGATAAAAAGCTTTGAAAGTAGCAAAGAACAAAACCATAAAGCATCATCAAAGCGTAATTGGGATTTTATTAAAGTGGATGAAAATTAAATTTTGGTCGTATAAGCCTTAGTTAATAGTTTGCTTTTATGAATAAGATATTTCTAATTTTAAATTTAAGGCGACTGAAACAAACACCTCCTAAAAGTAAAGTTTGAAGAAATTTGCATAGAACACCGGCGCACACATCAAATTACAAATTTACTTTATAAATTCCGAATAAAAAAAATAAAATAAAACATTCAGTCTATAAATAAAACTAATCATTTAAAATCGTAGAATATATTAATCGAGATTAGTGTAGCGATGGTTTTGTACATTTTAAGATTTTTTTACATTTTGAAAACGAAAACAAAATCGATAAAAGCACAACAATTTAAATAAACTAAATAATTTTCGGATATTATTACATCAAAACTCATCCTTTTATACCCTGTATGGTAGTACATTCTTGGCCTATGAATTTATGTACTGATATCTGTAAAGGCATTTATTTTCGACATTTTTTTTTTGGCAAATACCTACTGGAAGATTTATTTGCCGTCAACCATACCGCATGTGTATTTATTACAGTACCTAAATCATTCCAGTATCTCGCAAATTTATCTAGACAAATATTAATTAGTTAATACTGACATGTACGTAATAATGTTAAACCAGACTTGCGCTCGATGAAAAATGATAATTCAATAATAAAAGCATCAAAATACAAAGTGTGTTGCGTGCCATATGCAGCGAACAATTAGTATTATATTTTTGGGAAATTAATGTTTATTGCTGTATAATTTGTATCTTTTAAGTCAAGACATTTTAGGGAATTTGGCCCATTTTTATTGTCAATCTGGGAAAATACTACTTTTGTCTTTTATCAAGCATCATTTATGATGGGAATTTACCCGGGAATTTATCCCAATCTAAATTATATACATTTTCCTAAGGGTACGGTACCTACTTTTATTACCATTTATTAGGATGTAAAATTTATATTACTGGGTTTCTTCACCGTCATTTCTTCTTCGATTATTTGGAAATTCCATTTCTTACCACTAAACTAGGAAATCACTCTATTTAAGCAGGGTGATAACTAGCATCAGGAGCAATAGTCAAAAATCATTCGATAGAGTCATATCAAGAAGTTTAGTCCAATCAGTTCAACGGTCATTTTCAAGTTTCAAACCACTAAAGTTAAGATATTTTGTGTAAATTTGTGTATGTGTAATAAAGTCTTTGTATAGTTTTAAAAACAGTGCATCAATTACTAATCAGCAAACACCTCATCTAAAAAAACACCTTCACTCCAGTAAAACGCAGTGCGGGAACGAACATTTTGGTCCTTCGAGCCGGATATCAGCAACTATTATCCAAGTGCAGATATCCACAAGTCAAAGCGGCAATTAACAATTTCCGAAAGTAGTGTAGTGAAAAGTGAACTAAATTCGAGTGTCGTGTCTACGAGTTGCATTCAATCCAAACAACATGACGAAAGACGCAGTATCCACACTGAAGCGTAAGCGCGGAGAAATCAAGGGAAAAATCACCCGATTCAACAAATTTCTCACCCCTACCACAGAGTTACCGGATATTGACATCGACATGTTGCAAGTAAAAATGGAAGCTTTATGTGAACATTTTAAAGGCATTTACGCAATTCACGATGCTTTGATGGAAGAAGATGATGTTGCTGCGAGTGCAATCCACACAGAAGAACTAGCAGCAACCGAAGAGGATTACTATTCAGTTCTTTCCAAATCACGCAAAATCATTCGCATCCATCAGGAACAACAAGCAGCAGCCTCTTCAGGGAACAACAGTCGCGCCACTACTCCAGCAAACCTTACATCAGACGGATCCGCAACCACATCACGATTTAGACTTCCGGAGATATCTATTCCTAAATTTGATGGAAGTATAGAGAAATGGCAGTCTTTTCGAGACCAGTTTCTATCGCGCTTTGGCAACAACCAAAATATACCTGGAATAGACAAATTGCAATATCTGCAATCTTCCTTGTCGGGAAAAGCAGCCAGGTCTATTGAAGCCATAGAAACGCACGAAGAAAACTACCAAGTGGCATGGAGTATCCTAACTACCAAATATGATAATACTCGTAAAACAATTTTACGCCACTGGTCTATTCTGCAAAACTTTCCCCGCATCCAAAAGAACACTTCTGAAGCACTGGACGATCTGATTGACACCTTTAGGCAGCATCTAAGAGCCTTGAAAGGACTCAAGCAACCTACGGAACATTGGGACTCTATCATCATCTATCTTCTGCTCTCAAAAGTAGACGAAACCATCAAATACCAATGGGAGACAACACTACCGGACAACCAGATGCCAAAATATGACGACTTGATCAACTTTCTGGAAAAACGGGCAAATTGTTGTGACTATTCGCCTACGGTCAAGGAATCCAGTTCCAAATTTCAACGCGATCTCAGGACGACGACTCATAGACAGCCGCGTAACCAAACCCTATTAACTAACAACCGAACTTCATCTGCATCTAACCTCATTCAACAAAATGGTCAATCAGCATACAACAAACATTATCCGTGTCCGATTTGCCAAGCAAATCACTCTATCTATAAATGTAGTATGTTTCGATTGTCATCACACGAAGAGAAGATGCAGTTAACGAAGAAGGCATCTATATGCAACAACTGTCTCGGACGGGGTCACGATATCAAAGATTGCAAAGGAGGTTCCTGTAGGATATGCAATCAAAAACATCACACCTTTCTTCATCCGGAATCAACAGCAATCATGGAACCAACAGCAACAACTTCAAGATGACTAGAATCAAACGGGCTCATCAAATCACTATCCCTGGACGCACCCACAACGGACGACATCATTCCAACTGCTCAAATGTTTACATTCAATCATCAATCAACTAGGGTTCCATGCCGGGCTCTTATCGACACCGGTTCCACGGCCAACTTTATCACGGAGGAACTGGCATCCGCGTTAAACTTGCCAAGAAAGGATTGTCACATCCCTATTGGTGCTTTAAACGGTTTATCAACTATCGCCAATCATCAAATCCGGGCAACCATTACTTCTCGCAGTAATGGGTATCAAAAAACAACCGACTTCCTCATTATCCCAGACATTACAATCACTCCCGATCAACAAATCAATCGACATAATTTGCAAATCCCGTCAAATTTACAATTAGCTGATCCCGAGTTCCACAAACCAGCGCCAGTGCACATGCTACTTGGCGTAGGAATATCTTTGGCTCTATTATCTGTTGGCCAAATCAAACTATCTGATCCACATCAACCCGACTTATATCTCCAGAAGACGCTCGTTGGGTGGATCGTTGGCGGTACGATGCCGCACTCATCAAAATCAAATGGAGTCAAATGTCATCTAACGAATCTAGTCGGTGACATCAACCGATTCTGGGAAATCGAGGAAGGCGTCACAAGCAAACATCTCTCACAAGAAGAAACGGCGTGTGAAAAACATTTCGAACAACACGTATCTCGTAATTCTGAAGGAAGATATGTAGTGGCCCTCCCATTCAACGAAAAGAAGAGCCAACTAGGCTCTTCGCGATTTATAGCTCTGAGGCGTCTAATTGGTTTGGAAAGACGTCTCAAGGCTGATCCACAGCTGTATAATCAATACGCAGCTGTCATTAACGAATATATCGAACTGGGCCACATGAAGAAACTCAACGATGATTCTGAAGACGGATTTTATCTACCGCATCATGACGTCATCAAGGAGTCAAGTCACACTACTAAGATGCGCGTGGTGTTTGACGGATCTGCAGCTTCCAGCTCAGGAATCTCGTTAAATGATACCCTTATGGTGGGACCCGTTATACAGGACGATCTGCTATCATTTATCCTGTGGTTCCGAATACCAAACTATATAATCACTGGAGACATTGAGAAAATGTTCAGACAAGTCGTAGTACGAGAAGAGGACAGAAAGTACTTACGAATTCTGTGGCGAGAAGAAGATGGTTTGATTTCTACTTATGAAATGACAAGGGACACATTCGGTCTTGGTCCAGCGTCATTTTTAGCAATTCGTTGCATACATCAACTAGCCGAAGACGAGAAAGAACGATATCCCAGGGCAGCCAAAAGTCTCAAACGACGACTTTATGTAGATGATCTTCTGGACGGGGCGGACACAATCGAAGAAGCCATTGAACTGAGGAAGGAAATCATGGACCTTCTCAAATCCGGAGGTTTTAATCTGCGACAATGTGCATCGAACTCCCCTCAAGTGCTACAAGATCTTCCGGAATGTAGCATCAACAAACAAATTCAGGACAAAACCGACCCGAATATTAAAACACTAGGAATGCATTGGAACTCCCAACAAGATGAAATCATATATACAGTAAAACCTATCATCACTCATTCTTCGACTACCAAGCGAATTATATTTTCGGAGATTGCAAAAATATTTGATCCACTTGGTCTATTAAATCCAGTAATTGTTGTATTAAAATTATTGATGCAAGAATTATGGAAACTGAAACTTGACTGGGATGAGTCACTTTCTATGGACATCCATACCAGATGGATAGAAATTGTTGAGCAACTGCCTTTCTTAAACAACATTACGTTTGAACGAAAGGTGCTTCACACTCAACCAATCAACACACAACTCCACGGATTCTGCGATGCCAGTGAGAAAGCGTACGGTGCCTGTATCTATCTGCGATCTACAAACCAAGATGGGAACGTCCGCATCAGATTATTTTGTGCCAAATCACGTGTTGCACCTCTCAAAAATATCCAGACTATCCCAAAATTGGAACTATGTGCCGCCGCTCTACTGGCGAATCTATATTCTACGACCATATCTGCAACAGACATTATAATAGATCAATCTATTTTCTGGAGCGATTCTACGATTGCTCTTCAATGGATCAACAAATCTCCACACCTCCTCAAAACCTTTGTGGCCAATCGCGTAGCAGATATTGCATCTAAAACCAACATACAGGCTTGGAGGCATGTACCGACACTAGACAATCCCGCGGATCTGCTCTCACGTGGTGTATATCCTCAGGACTTCTGCAATACTACTATCTGGAAGGAAGGTCCGATATGGTTAACCAAAGAAGAACAGGAATGGCCAAAAACCAAGATAATCATCGGTAAGCAGGAGCTGCCAGAACTGCGAAAACTCACATGTCTTGTGACCACAACTATTGATGATAGTATTCTTCAACGATATTCATCATACAGCAAATTGCAACGTATCGTTGCTATCTGCTTAAGATTTAAAAAATCCAATCGTCGACCAGGACCTCTGTCTATCACAGAACTCCGAGAAGCATCTACCAGAATACTCAAGATGGTTCAACAATCTTCATTTCAAGATGATTTAAAAAATCTACAACGACACAAACTAATATCAAACAAAAGCAGATTGTTGGCATTAAATCCGTTTCTTGATCAGTATGGATTAATACGGGTAGGAGGCAGACTTCAAAAATCCGAAATTTCGTATCAACGTAAATATCCAATAATTCTACCAAAAGGACATCACATAACAAAATGTTTGATTGAAATGGAACACATTAACAATCTACACGGAGGCACTCAGGCAACCTTATGTTCTATACGTCAAAAGTATTGGCCTATTGATGGAAGAAACCAGATACGAAAAATTATCCGATCTTGTGTTCGTTGCGCAAGAGTTAAACCAGTGTCGGTAGAGTACCTGATGGGCGACTTACCTAAAGTGCGCTTAACTCAATCTCGACCATTTTCTAATGTAGGCATCGACTACTGTGGACCTTTTTATATCAAATAAAAAAGGTTCAGAAACAAATCCAAGATTAAGGTTTATGTGGCTATCTTTGTCTGTCTTGTGGTCAAGGCGGTTCACATTGAAGTGGTCAGTGATCTTACCACAGAAGGATTTTTGGCGGCATTACGAAGATTCATTGCTAGAAGAGGAAAGTGCGCGTCAATCTACTCCGATAACGGAACAAATTTTGTTGGTGCCAATAACGAGTTAAAGGAGCTTCATAGTCTTTTAACATCCGATCTACATAACAATAAAGTCAATAAATATCTAGCGGAAAAGGAAATTATCTGGCACTTTATACCACCACAGTCTCCTCACGTCGGTGGAATTTGGGAAGCTGCTGTAAAATCTTTTAAGCACCACTTAAAACGAGTAGTTGGGACCGAACTGTTTACATTCGAACAATTACACACCTTGACCATTGAAATCGAAGCAGTTCTAAATTCGCGGCCCCTTACACCCATATCTTCAGATCCTAATGATCTTTCTGTACTAACTCCTTCGCATTTTTTGATAGGCGATTTGACTACAAGCCTACCAGAGCCAGACTTTTCGGATACTCCAACCAATCGCTTATCCACCTGGCAACACATTCAAAAAGTGAAGAGAGATTTCTGGAACAGGTGGCACAAAGAATACATCAACGAGTTGAACATACGTCACAAATGGACAAAAGGTGAACATCCAATCACTGAAGGTAGCATCGTTGTCATCCGAGATGATAACATTCCACCACTTCAGTGGCGGTTAGGTAGGGTGATCGAAACACATCCTGGAGCCGATGGAATAATCCGAACAGTACGGGTAAAAACTGCATCCGGTTTGTTAGAACGTAATGTAAGACGATTAGCACCGCTACCGGTCAGCATTATCTGACATATTTTTCAATAGGTTTAATTAATTTTTAGTTTTAATATACCTTGATCGCACCTCTCTCAACTGGGGGAGCGTGTTGCGTGCCATATGCAGCGAACAATTAGTATTATATTTTTGGGAAATTAATGTTTATTGCTGTATAATTTGTATCTTTTAAGTCAAGACATTTTAGGGAATTTGGCCCATTTTTATTGTCAATCTGGGAAAATACTACTTTTGTCTTTTATCAAGCATCATTTATGATGGGAATTTACCCGGGAATTTATCCCAATCTAAATTATATACATTTTCCTAAGGGTACGGTACCTACTTTTATTACCATTTATTAGGATGTAAAATTTATATTACTGGGTTTCTTCACCGTCATTTCTTCTTCGATTATTTGGAAATTCCATTTCTTACCACTAAACTAGGAAATCACTCTATTTAAGCAGGGTGATAACTAGCATCAGGAGCAATAGTCAAAAATCAATCGATAGAGTCATATCAGAAGTTCAGTCCAATCAGGTCAACAGTTATTTTCAAGTTTCAAACCACTAAAGTAAAGATATCTTGTGTAAAATTGTGTATGTGTAATAAAGTATTTGTATAGTTTTAAAAACAGTGCATCAATTACTAATCATCAAACACCCTCATCTAAAAAACACCTTCACTCCAGTAAAACGCAGTGCGGGAACGAACAAAGTGCATGTATTCATTTTCTTGCTGTTGCTCTAAATTAGTGTGGAGATCGTTAAAAGTGTATGTATGCACGTTTCACACCCCAAACAAAACAAATAATATCGGAAATTTCCTTTTAGGGATTATTTACAATAGGTTGTCGTGTGAGTTTAGCACCAGTAATAGCACTGTACCAGTTGGGGTCGAGTTCCGCAGGTTACATATAGCAATTACACTAATGGATATGCTAGCAAGATATTTCTTTAGAGGTAACAGATATTCATACTTTCTTTAATGCGAAAGAAGTTGTTCCCTTTACAAAGTGCATCCTAACAAATATCCTGCTACTGTGCTGTATATGATGATGCATTCAAACACATGCTTATTTGAAGCTTTTATTATTTACTGCACAACAAAATGCTTGTGCTTTTCACATCTTTTCCGTAAAGCAGACAAGAAGCTGAAAAGTTGTTGCATTGTACTTTTTTGCAGCTAAAGATAGAATAAGGACAAATAATTGAAGATTTTCAAAAAGGTGACAATTATTGTCGGAAAAGCTTGAAGAATTTTCCTCAAAAGCTTTTGATAGAGATATTATTGCCTCGATCGTGCAAAAATCGTAATAAACATCAGTAAAAGTTTATTATGGTACGGAGTACTATAATACAGTCATTATAGTACTCACTTTAGCAGATACATATTTTTAATTGAACGATCTCAGATAAATTTATTGCAAACTTTCCATAAGTTAATTATTGTAGCTTTTAAGCTAGTGCTCATTATTCGGAAAATGATTGAATTATTCCCTGTGATCCAAGCCATTAGGCATTAAGTAATTAAGGGAAAATAATCATTAGACAGTTTTAAATTTAGCTTTGATGAAAATCCCAAAAGGGAAATAGCAGAGAGAAAAACAAAGAGCGAGAGAAAGATCACGTACATATATTCGTTTGTTTGTAATGTACAAATGTAAAAGTCGCAATTAATCTGTACAATATAAGAGGAGGACTGTTTTCCTTGAGTCACAATTCAAGTCATGCTATATTAGATGCGCTATTCTCCGTTGGCTTCACGATTCCAGGATGTATTTATGTTTTGTTTTTGTTCGCTCAATCTTGCAAGGCTTTTAATTTAAATTCTTCCATCATTATAAATAATTTTCGTTTCTCCTCAGATTCTATTGTCTTTTCCGAATTGTTTTATTTATTTACAAATGTTTTCCGTTAACGCTATAGAAATTTGGTAAATGATACCACTGCTTGGTGAATATTTGGTTAAATTATAAGAGACTGCTATTTTATTTCCGGGGTTAATAACTATGGATGCATTTTTAGTAATTATGATAAATATTTAGAAAATTAGTAGAAAAAGTCAAATTTGGCGCAAACTAATCATTAATTATGCCAAACTTTTTGTTTCCTTAGAAATCGTTACTCTTTTGCTTCTGCTTTCTTTTTCGTAAAACAGAAACCTTACAATTGAAAAAGTGCTCTAACAAATAAAATCGATATACATATTAAAAATGGTCTTTCAGGCGCTCATTGTCGTATATACCATATTTTGTGTTTCGAATTGATCTGATAGCTTTTAATTAAATTTTTTGAAAACTTATATGAATGCGAAAACGCTAACGCGATCCTGAAAGTAAAAGTACCTAAAGTAAGCTAATAAACACGGGGAGGATTAGTTGAATTTGCACTTATTGTTGTAATTTTCTATACCAAAATTGACAAATAATCCAACAAAATATCATTACAATGTCGAATGGATTTATCCGAATATAAGTGAGATTTGCCACCACCTACCGCAATATTGTATTAGTAAAGTTATGCATAGATAGGTTCGTGCTGTATTGCATTCGTTAAAATAGTCTTGGCTTTGCGCTGTCATTCAAATCCATATATCCGTCCCACTTTCTGATGGGTGAGCATGATCCTGATGGAATTGTGGCCGGGAATATACTATATAGTTAGATATGCATCGTGGGAATTGCACGTTGCATCGAAGCTAAGCCATACTTGTGGCGTCACCAGATGTGGCTATAGGTCAATTAGTGGATTTATGTCAACCCTCTATGAGCACCATTCACCCTCTGACCTCTTGACCGCAACCTAGTACATTATTCATTTCTTTCTGTCGCTGAATTATATAACATGGTGTCAACTTGTTGGTCTTATTAAAATATAATAATGCTAATCGATTTGGAAAACGCATTGTTTATTGTAATTTAAGTGAATAAATTCAGAGATAAAGTGGATTTTTATTGGCTGAAAGTGTGTATAAACAACTGATCGTGAACTTTTGATATGAAAATTGTAAACTTATTGGGTTCGCGCAAATATAAGATTATTTCGCTTTAAAGGAAGCACCCCAGAAGGTGGTGTTAAACTGCTCGGAAAATAATTCACGCCATAGTATAGTAGTAAATCGGCTATACGAAAAGATTAGCAGTAATCCAAGAAAATAGCTTTTCGAAATACTATTTTTCAGTGGCTCTGATGTGCTAGCAGGAACTTTTGTTGCATGAAATACAATTTATTTAATTTAGTATATTTGTTTGGTTTGTATATTCCCCTTCGGAAGAATTAAATTCATCTCCATTATTGTGTTGGCTAAACTCCATTTTTTTTCCTCATGGATTAAACAATGGCAGAATATTACTGATTTATAAAACTAGATTGAAATTTTTAATCGCCCTTTCGCATTAATATCTCTGCCAACAGATTACTAATAAATGAAAACCAAAGCCGCTTTTTATGACTGAAAAAAGCCGAATAAAATTAGATATAATTACATTTTATATAAAATTATCAGAACTTAATAAAAAAAATTATATTTTTGGGTGCTTTCTTAATTTTTTTCAAAATTCTTAGCGACCTATAAAAATAAATGAACCAGAAAAGTAAATGAACCGTTATTAACCAACCAAATCATTATTTAGCTCATGAAATAAGATTGATAGCCAAAATTTGTCGAAAATTGATTAGATTAGCGCACAATATTTAATTTCAAAAATTTTGAGTGATGCCCATGCATACATTATTATTTTTTATGCATAGAATCTCATTTTCTCGCGGCTTATTAGTAGTATCAATCATACACCGTTTGTTGTACTATAGTCTGAAGTCGAGCTGAAAACTGTTATAGTCTTCTGAAAGTTTCCAAATTAATACTCACGTATGCAGCAAAATTACTGCAGCAGTCAATATTTGAATATTTAATGTAGCCTCACAGTATAAAGGTTTATTATTTCACATTAATGCTAATTAATTGCGTTCTGAAATATAATTATTCTTCGTATACAATATATTTCAAACAACATTAATTAATATTACTTCTCTCGTAGAGGAAGTATTGTATTCATGAAAAAAAAAATTTCTCCAAATTTCACTTTTTTCTACATTATAGAATGCGTAGATTACGAAAATCATATTCACTAATTTCCGTCTGTCGGTCTGTCGGTTTGTCGGTCTGTCGGTCGGTCTGTGCAATTCTTTAAAACACTATATTTCGGAATCTACCGACCCGATTAAAGCAAAATTTGCGTCCTTTTTTTCTACCTGCCCATGGATGATATCGAAGAAAAAAAGTTTATAAAATTCTCAAAGACCTGCGCGTTATAGGCCAAAAACATGCTAAAAATGGCAAAATCGGTAGATCCACTTAATCTTCTAAAGTTGCTGACCGATTTTAACCAAATATTGAACATATGTTTCGTGTATACCCCAAGTGGTGAATGCTCTCAAAAAATATGGAGTTTATTATAGGGTTGAATTTTTATTAAGGGTTGAAGGGTCAAAAAGTTGTAAAAATGAATAAGTTGTAACGTGAATATCTGCCAGGAGGAATATTTGATTTGGACCAAATTTGGTATACATATTAGGGATACATTGAAAAAAATGCTGGTAAAAGTTTCATCCCCTAAAAATAAGCCCCTACGACCCATTTGCCATTTAAGTTAATTGTTCAAAAATTGCCGGTGTTGTGATTCTTATATGGCAGCATTACCCACACTTTTCCATCAGTTATTTTAGTAATATTTACATAAAGAGTGAGTAAAAATAATTTTCGACCCTTACCACACACCCCCACCCCTCCAATATAGAGTTTGAGTCATATGGTTCGGATTTTCTTCATATTCGATTTCTACTATACATTTTAAACATATTTACGAATAATATAATTTAAAATAGTATACGACCCTTATTTTGCACTTTCAACCCTTAACATACCATGTACAGTCAAATTGCTCGGATTTCTTTCAAATTTGGATCCTAGTAGTAATTTAACTTACTTAACTTATCATTATTTAGCTAATTAAATTAAAATTAGGGTAGGACCTATATATTACAATTCTAACCCCTAATGCACCCCTTACAGTTGGATTAGTCAGATTTCTTTTAAATTTGTTTTCTAATAATTAATTGAAATATAATTTAAACTAGTTTAATCAAAAATGTCCTAGAATCCTCAATTCATGTTTTTAACCCTTAACACTCCCCTTACACTGATAGTGCTAGGATTTACTTCAAACATTGATTTATATTGGTAATTTTAAATCTAGCTTCAAATAGTTTCATTAAATTAGAGTACCTACAACAAGTTTTCACTTTTTAATCTTTTCATACACACGTTTCAACTTTATCGCTTAAATTGGTTTAAAATTTTGTACCTAGTTAAAATTTAAAAAGCATTTTTAAATACCCGATAATTTTTTTCAGTAAAAGATGCCTCAAAATTCTAAAAATTTGAATAACAAATTTTAATATAGCAACGAGAGAAGTACTGTGGAATCTCATTTCCAGCGAATTTTTTATTATATTGTAAATTCGTTCAGCATTTGCAATTTACCTGGGAGCTAAGTGTGTCTCGAGACAAAAATAAACAACTGGAAATGTTATTTTTACGTAAATAAACATATCAAATTTAATAACTATAAAAATAAACAAATATTACCATATGATTAAAAACACCTTTAAGCAAAAGTTTTTTGAAATTGAGTACTATAATGATTTTATTATGTTACTAGTACTATAACGGCGGGCGTTACAATCCTCGTAATATAAAAATCTATTTTAATAAATAGTCATTTAATAGTTTCATTAAAGGACCCGTACAATCAAAAAATAAACAAAAACAGTTAATATAATTAGTTTTTATAATAAATTGAAAAAGAAAACTGAACTCAAGTGAAGAATAGGAAAAATAAAAAGCTTAATACAAAACTGTGTGATGTTCGCTACATTACATGCAATTAAGATTTTCTCCTCTTTCGAAAAAGCTGGTCTGAGAAGAGGCAGCGAACTGAGCAATAGCAATCAAGACACAATAGTAAAACAAATAAACGCTAAACTAAAGGAATCTTGGTTGTGCTTGGCGATGATTCCTTATGTCTAAGGTTTTGGGATTGCGTTCGCCAAAATTCCAGCAGTAAATGATGACGTCGGGTACGAATTGCACGATGATGCTGCTATTCACAGCGGAGGAAAGTCTAAAAGCTCTGTATGTGTATATAGCAGGAGTAAGTATTAAGGACCAACCGCCCGGTGAAAAGTGTTTATTTATAGCCCTTGGAATAATGGAACAATTGTAACACTTAGCAGTGAGCTACAATGTGTTCAAGATAAACCACATCTTACCACGTAATTTATAGAAAGTGTAATTTATTACTCTGATTTCAAGTCAAGGAAAATGTAGAGATAAAATTAATTATCGCTGAAAATCTGTACGTGGAAACTAGCTAGTGTTTTAAACTAAAAAGTCATTTTCTTTGGAAAAACATTTTAGTTTCTTTTAGAAACCATCTTTAATAAAATCAAATTACAATTACATTATCTTAGCAACATATCATAAGATACACGAGATTGCACTCGGATTTGCTCAACTTTTCCGCAACATACTAAGCACTAATATTTTTATTACCGCATCGACATATTTTTATTTTATATTTCACATAGAAAATGTACTACGAGTAGCGAGTACATTGTTTTTTAATGCTCTGTGATACGGAATTTTTATCCAAATAGATTCTATTTATCTATCACAATTTCATAAACCTTTATTTCCCCAGAGACTATCCGGGAAAAACAGAAATCAGAAAACTCGATTGCAAACTTGCTTTTCTTGAATTCAGTTGCAATAGCTCAGAGTGACGTTTAATTATTTTAAAGATATTTTTATTCTGTATGCACTCCAAAAAAATGTTACAAAAATTAACACTTTTGCTATATGATATTTAATTTAACTTTTGAACAAAGTTGGTTTCCATCAACATAAATGTATTTATAAATAATTACTGAATATGATTTATATATGAGCTCCCATTTATATAAACGAGTATCATATTTTAATCTCCATACAGCGGATTATTCCAATTAACAATTGAACGCTGCTAGATTAATAAAATATCCAATCAAAGTGATTTTTTTTTGCAATTTCGTTCGTCTTTTATTTTACCAGAGGATTCGCACTTGTTGCGAAAATGTTTGCATGAATAAAAAACAATGTGTCGCAGTGTAAAATGAAATAAATCCACGCTATAAAAAGTGTTATTTTGTATCATTCGCAACATTTGCATGTTATTCGAAAACTTTCAGCATCATGATGTACATGGAGGCCTGGAGCCCTGGAGCTGTTTGAAGTGCAGTTGACAGAGGCCGATACAAAGAGTGAGTGTTGTCTCTAGAAGGGGTTATAAGGCTCTTAAACACGCATATAAAAATATATCCCATAAAAAGGACGAGGACAACAGCAAACAGAATTTCGTCTTTAAATTTTGAGAATATGTTTCAGGATCGCTTCATGTAATCTTATGATCTCACATTTTCAATGTAAAATAATTTTTTTTGTTGATATTTCTTTTAGAAGTAAAATTTCAAATTAAAATTTTACCATTTTATTGAAAAAATAATTATTTTGTTCCCCGAAAAAAAAATCTCAAATTAAGTTGTCCAATGTAACTTTTAGGTGCCGATGAAAGGAAACACACTGTATGTGGACAAACTATACATGAAAAAAATGATACTCTGTGAACGACGGCGCCGCGACGTGCTAAAATGTAAATGCCGAAAGAATGGAATGAAAGATGGTATTTTGAAATGAAGCATGCGGCGCGAATGTCAGATGTAGGTAGCAGATATGAAATAGTGCCGGCACCCTACTTATGAATGTAAAGTAAAACAGTGTGCGCTGCGATCTGTCAGAGCCTGCAACAATAGGGAATTGTTCAATGCCGTATTCTTTTTCTATATTGTATAAAATACACTTTATACACGTTTTTTAGTTAGCTTCAATATATATTTCTTTCGCTTTGATAAATTTATTTATAACATGTTTTGTAGTACAAAAAATCCAGTCTAAATTTGTTTTCCCATCATCACTACTACCAAGATGAAAAATTCAGCATCATTTTTTTTTTGTTGTTAAATTATAATGATCAATCTAAACTAATCCCTTGCATGTGTGTGAGTCTGCTGGGTTTTATTAATGTAAATATTTTGCATATATACGAGATTCAAATTTTCATTATATCGATTATTTATGAGTTTAAAATCATATCCATTTATTTGCATCCAGATTTGTTGATTAAAAAAATATTATTTCAAATAAACAATATGATTTATTCAAACATATTTCATGATTGCAGTTCACAAATATCACAGCATGACTCTTATTTTGTTATTAAAAACAGAAATATTTAAATTAAATTTATTTAAATAATAATAACAAAGATATTTATTATTAAATATATTTGACGATTTTAAACTATTATTAAATCAAATATTGTCGCTAAATTAAATAATTTATAAAATTTTGTCTGAAAAATTTGGTTTTCAAATTTCATACAATCTTGTTACCAAATTCAAAAATATTTCCTGTAGTTTATTTTGTTTAGTAAATTGGTAGGAGACCACATAAATCTTCAGTTGTATTTGCTGTCTATATACCAACTTATATACAAAGCAAAAATGTACTAAAATTTATTCGTTTTTTTATTATCTGTTATTTTCAGTGCGGTTCTGTGATTTGTCGAAATAAAGTGACCACCATAACTACCAAAAGCGTAATGCTTTTCGGACCCTAACAGAGTGGACGCAATATTTTCGATCAAATTTACGATACACCCTCAATTTATAGGAGATACTATTATTACTTTTTCGAAAAAATACTGATTTTATTTCAAATGTATTATTTATAAAACTAGTAGTACATATTTACATATAAAGAGCTGAAATTGTTGCGATATGCTCAACTTTATTTTTTTTAACTGCATATAGTACGGTAAAAAATACATACGAAAGGAGCCAATTTGCATTTATCGACTGCAAACCAAAGCATTTATTGCACTTGGTTATCGGGGCTGTTTAAAATTCACGCAATCACCTCACTTTTTATTTGTTTTTCATCAAAAATTAAACAAATGTATAGTGATTATTTACGCTAAACTATTAGCGCACAAAACCCTTTAAATGCGCTATTTATTTATTTCGTACAAATTGTTTAACTTTTTTGAAATTGAAATACTACCTACTTCATGCTGAATAAACAATTCAAACTTTTGTTAACTTTTTTTTTTGGTATTATGTAACAAATTAATCTTTTGCAATCCATTTGAAAACTTTTACAAATTATTTATGTAAAATACTGATTACAACTTTTTGAAGTTTCATATTTTAAAATTTGTTGTCGTTAATTAAATCTATGTATTTAAAGTTGCGCATTTAAACGCGATGATACATGTTTAATTAAGACTTCCAAGCGAAAAAACAAATACAAAACACATTTTGATATTCATTCATTAAAAGCTTCATAAAAATTAAATAAAATCCTTTAAATATTTTATATATAAAAAATTTGTAAACATTTATGACTTCATGCCAAATATTGATCCAGGAATGCATGAATAAAATTTCGAACAGATTGAATCAGCGATAAATCATTTCAAATTTAAATGCGGTGTTTGTATTTCGAAACCAAATCAATGTATCAGCATAAATAACTGATGCATTTAAAAACGCATCTTTTTTCGTTCTTCCATTTTTAAACAAACTGCTTAATCTGTTGATAGAAATTATTAAAAATCAACAATAGAAAAATGTTCGTGCTACCTTGAGCGAAAGCTCTCCTCCATGTAATCAATTATCGTATAAAAAATATTCGAAACTACATTGAATAGACTAATTGAATTCAAATATCATAGCGTTTACGATTTAAATTATTCAGTCCCATATCGGATTGTTCGTAGAATATTATTATATTTCGAAAATAAATTGGACTATTGATAGACATCGAATTCGAAAGCTACTCTAAAGGTATAATTGAATAAAAAACTATTGTCGAGACACACTATGTAAGTCGAAAATAAAATCGTGCAGCCTCCAATAAATCGGATGCGAATAAATAAAATCGTCGCACATACATTTATTCACAAAAACGTCATAAATAAAATTTAATCTATCCCGGATTCCCTTTTTGTGATAGTAAAATACAATTTAGGATTGATATAAACTGAATCAGACAGGCTGTGTGTGTGTGTTATATGATGATTTTTGAGGCGCCCGCGGGATGCGAAAATCAAAACTTACTGGCAGCTCTTATTTTCTATAAAGAAGAAGAAGAAGAAGTAGCGGAAAATGTGGAGTGTCTGTTTGAAAACATACACAGTGAATAGAATTGACTTTAAAATATGATTCAAAGCGCGACCAATATATCTTGCCAACTCCCGACACATATTAACTCCGTGGAGTTGTGCTGCTGCTGCTGGAGAACGTTTCAACTCTCACTGTGTGCTACGTTAACATTGCGGTATTAATAATCCGTTTGCTGCTGCTGATATACGGATCTCTAAGCCACGTGTCATGTTGGAGCTCTGCTCCAGGGCGCCACATGCTGCACTGCCATTTCTCTCTTTCCATATACACTTCTTGCGAATTTTTCTTTCCACCCTCATAAATGAGTGTGCAACTTGGAAATATGCTCATTTTGACTCAAATTTGTCATTGTTGACAAACAGTTGGGTAACAACAATAAATAACTTTTAGTTTCTCCGAAATTATTTACCAAAACCTCCAACTGTACAGCAAGTTTTGCGTCAATGCGAAACCATAAAAGTAATTAAAAATTGGACCCAAAAAATTAATTAGTCAAGATGTCTCTAGAAAAATAAATCACGGACTTGAATCATAGCCCCGCTCTTCAAAAATAACGAAAATCAATTTCGATCCGATATAAACTATTTAGTGAACGGATGATTACAGAATAAGTAAAGTGATTTGGATATTTTCCAGGCTATTCGTGACTGGACTGAAAATGAAATCGAGTTATCGTTAACAAAGTTCACCACGCAGCAGGTCTTGTTTTATTCAGCACACACCAAAAAAAAAAAAAAGGAAAAAACGCAGAAGAGAAGAAGGAAATTGTAATAGAACAAAATCTATAACAATTTCAGTATAATCCAATAATAAAAAATAATAATAATAATTCGAACCTTGGGAAAAACATTGTGCTGCGACAAAATAGTACGCGAATATTAAATTTGACTAGAGGGAGAAAAGGACGAGTGTGTGTGCATGTATATGGGGTTGGGGGAGTCGACACCTGCTGCTAAGACGGTCTTCCTCCAGTTCCAGCGCTTCTCGTGTTAAAGCTTTCGATAGCATTGTCGTAAGCCTTTGAAGCATCTCCGTGAAATGGGCCAACTTGAGAAATTATCGATTGCCTTACTTTATGCCCACACGTACGAATTGCCATTAAATAAGTATTGAATTTCTCACGGAAACATGACATCATGTAATCGTATTAATAATCTATAAATATTTACACGAGAAATTATAGTGTACTTAATAAAACTCGACTCAAGTGGAAGCGAACCCATTTCAAGTTGGACAACTAAAGTAAATTGAAATTATCGTGTCAAAATTGATGTTTCTAATAAATGAGTATTACGTATAAGATGCATCCACAAGATAAATTGAATTGGCGCAATGCAATTTTCCAGCCATAATTTCCTTTATAAATTTTAATTAGTAATTCTGCGCTAAATAACTTTTTTCCTATTCGCGATGATAATGTGCATCCATGTAAAGTATAAATGTATATATTATACAGTTTTGAACTTTTGTAATAACAAAGTTATCTAGTCTAGTATTTTAAATAAAATTAAAAGCGAATATTTTCTATACAATTTTAAAATTTTCATAAATTATGTAGTAATTTGTTAATTATACGTAATACGAGCCCGCACATGTATATTTTGAACTAATATTATTTCAAGAGATTTTATGCAAATTTTCGTTGAATAATATAATGGCTGGTGAGGTTTCGGAACTGAAATACTAAGTTGTCGTATATTTGCCTCGATGTGGAAAGGCATAGTATAATACCTATCTATTCCACTAGTCTATTCGTATTCAGATTGTGAAACCCTCAAGATCACTGACCGCGAACGACCAATTTAATAGTCTAACTCAATTTGTGCACCGAGAGAATGTTGTTACCGGACTCGCTTCTATAAGGTTTAAACCGCTTGTGTTTGACTACAATTCCACCCAAATAACTTCATTCATTACATCGCAGTCGAACAAAAAAATCTTTTGTCTGATGTAACTTGTTGCGCAAACCACATAACATTAAAAAAAAATAAAAAAAGACTCACATTCGAAGACAACCAGGGTCGCGACGGCGCTCACTGCATCGCCGACGCCGTTTTCGGCCATACATTCATAGTTGGCGTCGTCTCTGCCCGCCTTAACCGGCTCAATTCGCAGCAAAGCTCCACCGTCTGGAAAATCCTTGACTTGATATCGCGTCTGGGAACCTGAAAGAAAACCTCAAACTTTATATACGTGCCTTACATTACTCTTTGTATCGCTTTGAATAAAAGGATATGTGTCAGTGGATTTTTTTATTTTCGGAAAGTTATGAATGCTACTAATTAAACGGGTTCCATTGAATCGCTAAATAATGGATTCATTGAGAATATAAATGACTATGTGAAACTGATTGCAGCAATATCATATTGTATATCTCGCTTACGTACAAAGCAATATGGCAAACAAAACTTTGAAACAATTCACAAATGAATATACTACTACATTGCTCCTATTCAAGATGGTAAATGTTGCCTGAATTATTAGTTTTAGTTTGTAACAATGTTTTAATACCCTTGGCTTGACTTACATGCTAAACACTTTGTCTGAAGCTCAGTCTCCATTAAATAATTTTTCGCCAACAAACTAAAACAAACGATCCGGCAAACTAAATATGAAATCAATCTTCTCTAATTTCGGAATTTAAGTTACGATGATTATTTTCCACGATACGCCGGGCAAATTATTTTTCGGTCGCCACAAAACTTTTCAGATGAAACTTGAAAATCGCTTCTTTGACCTATTTTCTAATGACATAAATTATTCATCATTTTCCGCACAATAATTCTGTTCGAGTTAACAATATGGCCAAAGTAAAGATAAATCTACTCAAAAATGTCTGCATTTAATGGAATATTTAAGAATATTTAAAATATTGGCGAAGTCGCCAGTTTAAAAAAATATATTAAATAGAAAATAAAGAAATATTAACTTTGGTAAAAATGATGTAGCCATTTGTCGTAATCTCCAAGTGAACCGTTTCATATTGATTCCTGTGGGCATTCCTGGACGTGCACGCAATAGCACTTTATATTTTTTTTCCAAATATGTATTTTCGTAATTTAATAAAACGCCATATATACTCACTTGAGACTTTCTTTCCGTTTTTCTTCCATTGTATGACGGGCAAAGGATCACCACGTGCGGCACAGTAGAAGGCCGCAATGCCACCAGCTTTGACTTGTAAATTGCGGGGTTTGGTTGTGATCTCTGGAGGATCTGAAACACAAACAGGCACAGGGATTAATAAAGGCTCGAAAACAGCACCTGTAGGGGGTAAATCTTGCGATACTAGATTGGGTGTACAGCCCTAACGGATTACCACCAACATTGCAGTATATTGTGTGGCAATTCGCTAAAAATACCTGTTCTGCAAATAATCCATTTGCAGATTGTTAATTTGTCTTAATCAAACGATAATTACAACATAGATGGAAAAAAGTTTGCTTTCGGCAAATGATTAATGAAGCCTACTAGTGGCAGGTAAACATTGCAATTGTTAAATGATTATGTTGCGTGCGCTTTGAGTCGAAACGTAATTAGGTTTAACTTGTTATCTAAGTGAATTAATAAAAAGACGTTTCGAAAAGCTATATTCATATCATGATAAGCCAAATTAACTATTTCTGTAAACACGTACAAGAAATTTCAAATAAGACGAAAAATCAACCCTTTAGATCAGCACACATTTAATCTTTTTTTTAAATAATAAATTATTTACTTAATTTTATTTCTCGACGAGTGACACAAAAAAACCTTTGGTGTCATTTATGAGGTATTCATCATTAAAAACCCTTGTCGTTCTAATGCATCATTTGCAATTCGAATGGGTGTATTTAGTAATTTATTTTGTACGTTAATACAATTCTACCTAGTCCCTAGTTTCCATCTTTTCCAAGTCAAGAAGTTGCTGCGAAACGGGGTGGGCGTTAAGAAATTGTTATTCACCTGACTTTGAATAAATAAGAGTCGTAATTAAGACATTGCTACTTTACATAATTACACCACGTAGCTTAGGTACAATTCACAAATGAAAAGCTCACCAAATCAAATTTTTGAAAAATATATAAACAACTACAATTTTTAACTAGACGCAAATTCGCTCAATACTTCCTGTTTTGGTAATTTTTTGGCCTACCTTTCACAGACACCCCATAATATACCAATTCAAAGACATTTACATCTTGGCCAATATTTATGGTTTACGTTTTGAGAATGGAACCCTTATTTTTCACTGATGGTAGATCCACTGAAGTGTAATATCTCAGTCCATTAAATTTAAACCATATTCAGTGACTTTCAAGCGAGCGTATAAAAATATATTTATTTATATAAATGCGAATAGTCTCACACAAATAGTTCAAGTGAATGATAAATTACATTAACAGCACTAGGATCGTAATTTAATTTGAAATGCGACTGTGTCGCTTCTAGGAAAAGGCAAAAGACATACTTTCTCAACCCTATCAAATAGTGTGATTCCTCCCTCTTACACCAAAATTCAAATTCCTTATTCCCCAAGATCACTAATTAAACTTTTTGAGGGTAAATCGCTACTATATGGAAAGTAGGTACAAGCAGGCGTTGTGTCGCCATATGAATTAATTTGTAATCTTAATTATTTTTATAAAAATTAAATAGAAAGCCTATGCGTGTTTTACGCACTGCATTAAAGTGAACTTTTAGTGTTTGCGCGCTTGTATAATTTATAGCAGCAATTAACTTCGTCTTCTCGTCTTAAACGTAAAACTTTGTTATAAAACTATTCGAAAAAAATGTTGCAACGCTGTTTGTATTTGCGTGTTTTATTGAAAGCTCTGCAAAGCTAAGCTCGGTATTTGGTGAGCTTTGAAATGTTTTATGTTTCATAAAATAATTCGCGATGGATATATATTTATATAAAAAGACATCAAGTGAATGCGGTCATTTTCTGTGTGTTTACACAACGACTCCCATATTGACCTTTGATGTTTGCATCAAACGGAAAATATATGCGAACATACTGGTACTTAACGCAAATATAAATAACCGTTACAAATATAACGGCACGGGGGCGGCGGCTCGCTGTTCATATGACGAAACAGTCCATTTTCAACCCTTCTACATTTATTACAAAGCGAGCTTATTTTCTCGTTTTTACCTCATTCTGTGACATGTTTTTTATTCGCCATCCATGTATGGCGTTTCAGGTGTCTTTTGTTCTTCGGCACCCCGACTATTATTTGGCACCCCGAAAAAATATCTAGTGGTTTACATTGTTTTTTAATCTCCTTTAATTTCAAATTAAAATGGAAATTACATTAATTTAAAATTGTGTGTCGGGCTGTTTTTTCGTCGAATTATTCTTTTCATGGTGGGGAAACGATCGCTTTTTGGCATTATCACAATATGTTCATAAAATATAACAAACCGTTTCAGTTTGCAAACAAATATTTGAAAAGCTCGCGCGGTGCCGCCAAAAAATTAGCGCTACAAAGAGCGAGGCATTGTGTTGGACTAATAATGCAGAGCATGTGGTCTCAATTTAACAAATTGCCCAGGTTCACACTTGTCACATGTGTACAGGTGATGTTATCATGAAAACCGCAGTGCTTTTGTATATATTATATATAGAAGCATATGTATATAGAAACCCATATGCACACTCGCACATATATTGTTTGCGAAAACTAACGTTGTTGTTTATTTGCACCAATTACACCCTAACTAACTGGTCAATAGAAATTTTCGGCAAAAATCGTCGGTACATAATAAATGTTCGTCAACAAATTAATAATCTACAAGGTGGCTTTGTTTGCGTTACAAAAGTTGACAATGGCGGGGGTTTTGTTTCGCCGGTTCATGCCAACTACACTTACGTGTTAAATATTGGATGTAAGGAAAATCCGAATAGTTTCCTGAAATTAAATAGCAGGAACGTTAAATTTGCAAATTCACTTAAGATGCGCTCGAGATGTCCCATCAGGGCCAATAAAACTTAGCCCGCTTAAGTTGTTATACTTCGCAGATATGCAAAATTTTCTATTATTTACCAAGAATTTTCGTTCCACTCCCTCCGCGCTTCTCACCCTTTTCGTTATATCAATATTAACTAATCACACAAATTGTTATAATATAATGAGGAAAGTTGATATTTGAAACGAATTTGTCGAAGTTTTGACCTTCAATAACTTTGGTCGGATATTTCCAAAATTGGCGAAGTCGCAAGTTCTTCTACGAGGTTTTATAAAATTGTACATTTTTTAAAATGGTTCACTGTTGGTACACATTTAAAAAATATAGTCTATAAACAAAACTAAATGCCAATGTCAATATTACACAAACAGCAATTTATCAATTTTTATGATATTCATTTTCAGTTAGTTTGAACAATAATTGATTTATTGTCAAATCTGCTATCGATTCATCAACTAAAATACCGCACCTATGAATTTATTATAAAGTGTATTTTTTTATTACCAAATTAATAATTCAAGTGGCATTTTTTAACTACTTCTACTCAGTCGATAATCTTGTTGGAAAATAAATTATATGAAAATACATGATAAATGACGATTCGCATCTGGAAATGATCGCTATATGAATTTATACAATATATACAAGCATGTATAAATAAATGCGATAGGAAATATAAAAGAGATGAATTTGTGAATAGTCGATCAGCACGTGTTCATGTGAACATTGCACGTGAAATGTTCGATAGCTAGGGGCAAGGCAAGCAAATGCAATACTGAATGAAGCATATCGAGCAACATTTTTCAGCGAGTTCAGATATAGTCACATTGCTCCTTGTGACTGAACTGGAAAATAGCTTGCAATCCAACACGGAACCTCTGTTCATCACGTGATTGCCATATCAATGTAATAAATGCATTTCGATTCACTTAAAATCCCCGTAACCGTGTTAATGTCTCTCATAAAATTCGGACTAAATAAATTGTCATCCAGACATAACAAACGCGAAACGCCTCTCATTGTGTTGAGCAGAAGATGCAAATCCCTGAAATATTAAGATTGAAAGACGTGTCTCTGACACATTAGTTTAAGCTTGACGAGGAGAACTGCGGGACTAGTCGTCTAGTTCTCATCTCTCTGCAGATTAAATTTTGATGCCGCACAAAAACCCTTCGTCACCTTCAAACCATGCATGCACTCAAAGTATGTAATCATCAAAAGTCTCCTGCCACAATATTAATTAAGATATTTCGGATAGGATAGCATGGAAGTGAATTAGCGGGCGTTTTGTACGCGAACAATCTGGACGAAGATAAACGATGTTTCCCTGATCACAGATTATCGAACTATACCTGCCAAGTCGATTCGATGTACAACGCCAGCTTTAAATCACCGGCGGAGGAGGAAGAGCAGTGGCCGCCGCATCTGCCCACTGTGTGTATCCGTCTCGATATTTTTACGGCAAACTCGAGTCTCCTACTAATTGATATATGGCACTGCAGGGACGCTGTCACAGTGTTTGGCGTCGTCGACGTCGCACTCCAGCAGGAATCTCGCGCGTCCGATGCTATTGATCTGAACTTAACTTGTTTGCTTGTCCTTTGACATTTCGGTTATGGCTACATAAATTTTTGTCCACACATTTGGGAATAAACGTATATACGTTTTAATGTGTTTTTTTTCTCGCTCCACTCTCTTTTGTTCCGCATTATTAAAACTAGACTATGGCCGAAAAAGTTTGTTTTTTATGTCGCCAATTTATTTATCGGACTTAATCGACGAGAATTCAATTTGGTTCTGCAACACTACACAGTTGCCGATGAGGCCAGATTTGTTTGGCGTTTTATTTTGTTTTTCGCGTACTGCACCATTGCGACCAATTCACAATTTTGAGCAACAAAAATTACACGGATTTTTGTATCCAATTTGGCCACAAAATATTTTTGGTCCATTTTTATTTAAAGAATCCTTATAAAGATTTGTTTCAGAGAAGACGAAAGAACGGAAAATAGCTTTCCTTAAAAGTAAGATAAATTCTTCAATTTATATCAATTTTTTTCTTTTTGTCCTTTAAATGTATCTAAGCTTTTGTTGGATTCCTTTTATTTTGAGCCCGTTTGAAATGGTGTGCCAATTGAAAATCTCATCTCAACCGGTACAAACACAAGAAAGCGAAAAAATTTCGCAGAGAACAAAACGAGTTTAATTTATAAAGAGAACATTGAAATAAGTGATAAGAAAATATGTTATCTAAATCGTCGTGTAGTTTGTCTGAAAGTTCTTTCAATTGCTTTGTTTGTGGAAGCACGCCATTAAATGTCTTGTAGTGCCATTGTCGAGTATTTCTATTGTGTTTTATCACTGTATGGTTGGTCGTTATTCATAAAGACAAGGGACTAGGATGACAATTTTATGCACAGTACACAAGCCCCGAAAGGGTTATAAAGTTACGAAAACCCCGGTCGAATGGATGGCGTTTTTAAAAACGATTTTTAATAGCTTGTGCATATGTGCGTTGTTGTGCACATCATGATTTCATGAGCTTTGACCACCTGGACCTTTATGACGCTTTTGCGTTGCACAATCATCATCAACTTGTTTCCGTACAATGTAATACAAAATTAATATCCATGAAGGTTTTCCGAAATTTCAGTCACGGGGATTATATATTGCAAAAGAAGCGTTATATTGCCTTTTCCGCCCTATTAAACATATTTGAATTAAACTTCAGCTCGATTAGATTAGAACGCGCCCATAGCTTAAGAAAACAACTTTTAATACGCGCGAAAAAACGAACGCCAAAATTACCTGCTCTATCATTTGTGTGTGCATGGATGGGGAGCTGCTGCTCCTGCTGCTGTGGTGTATGATGAATGAGATCAGTAAAGACCTTTCGAGATAGATTTATGATGTTGGCTTAAAAATATGCGTTTGTTAAAGAAAAAAACGAGTGCAACCCAAAAATTTCCCTGATAAACTTTGATAGAATATAGTATAAGGTATATAATAATACGATGATGACGGGCGGTTAAGCCTTAACTAAAGAAATGCATATATAGAAGGAGATCTTTGCAGGATTTGAAAAATGCCCGAAACATTATTCTTCCTTTAGAAAATGTTCGATTCCTTTGACCGTAAAATATGACCGCTAGAGAAAGGATTTGTAATTTTATGATGTAATTTGAAGATAAAAAAATATAAAAAGTACCGCCACACATAATAAAAATATGGTATATAAATAAAGTTAATTCGCGTCTGTACTTTACTTTATTGTTCTTTCTACTACCGGCGTACACTTTAAATTACTGAAGGTAATTCCACTGTAAGATGATCTATAGTTTAAAGTTACAATTTCTTTTTGCTTTTGCGATACCCATTATTACCGCCATTACATTTGAAAAAGTTTTTCAAACAAACTATAAAAAAGTTTTTTCATTAGTTTAACCAACTCGTATATTAATATCCTAATACATTATGAACAATAATAATTGAATGTAATCATTAGTTGATTTGATCTATTAGTCTGTGAGGAATGCATTAAACTAATAGAACTCTTGTTGTATAATAAAATACAGAAACGTTTCATAAAATGAAACAATTATTTTAAAAGGCTCCGGTCATACGCACACGGAAAAAGAGCTAAATTGGATTACCTATACAACAATAAAATGTCAACACTATCCGATAATAGGATGGTTTGCACGTTTCCTTCCATTATTTATTATAAATATAAATAATAAAGGTCCTTGCAGGAAAATGCCTTCAGCAACCAAACACTGAACGAAAAGTTAATTTTCAAACAAAAAATTAAACGTCAAAGTAAATCATTTTGCCCAAATCTGTTCGCCAGAATTTGAAAGCTGTTTGTCAAGTCTGATGTAAAATGACAGGACAAAAACTCATCATCGTTAGTAGATTTCGTTCCGCTAGGAAGAGCATTTTAATTGCACGGAACTACGCAAATATTATATGAAGTACATGGAGGAAAAAATTCGTTAACATTCGATATATACCTATTGTACATACGGTGCATGCGGTGGTAAAAAGGCATGCTCATAGTCATTCAGTTAACATGATCATCATTAAAAAGCACGTGCTTAAACGGAAAAAGATGACTAGGATAATGCAACTATGCAAAATGCGTTTCATTTCCAAAAGTATAGTTTGACTAAAAGTCGAAAAAAAAACAAGAAATTTACGGTTTATAAAACGCTATGAAATATTTAAGAGCTTTAAAAAAGATTCAAAATTCTTCATAAGACATCTCCATTAAATTTCATAAAGTTTTATGAGGTTTTCAAAGAGATTTTCATGTTTTTTCAAAATAATTTTCAAGTTTTAAGATGTTAATTTGACTTTATGAGACTCTAAGGCTAAATTCTTCTTTCTGAAATTTATAGTAGAGCTTTAAGTATTACAGCATCATTTAAAATAAATACGTAAAGACTAATTTTTGCTAAAAATAAATAGTTAACATGTTAATTATTGGAGAGAATTTTTGCAGTTGTTGGAAAAAGCAATAAAAGGGCCTTAGCAGAGTAGTAGTGAGAAAAGGATCGTAAGTTGTAAAAATAACAGAAGCAAGTATAGACATAAGAAAAGGTAATTGGGTAATTGTTTCCGAAGCAAGCAAGTAAACCCTTACGCAACAATGGTTTCTCCTTGTAATTAGCGGGCAACTAGGTCTGTGTAAGATAGAAACCCTTTTGTCCCAATTCTCTCGCACTCACTGCTGCTGCTAGTCGACGAACGATCCATTTACAAAATGCCCAATTACCACCATGCACTTCCTATTCTATTTCACTAGCGCTATGCTTCAAGACTGCAAATCAGCAAATTATTTGCTAAATTAAACATTGCGAAGATCAATAATTTAATTTAAATCCGCCTTTTAAATGCGCGACGGATGCGTTTTTATAATTACCTCTACCCCTCGGAAAACAAAACCAATTCGGGGGAAGCTATTGTGTTGTTTTACAATATAAATATAATATTATGAAATACATCTATTTAGTATTATTTAATTAGTCAGTTTCATTTCATTAAAATCCACTGTTGAAATTAATTAGAACAAAGGTGTACAGCATAATAGAAAAATGCAAAAAGTTTAATGTAATAAAGTTGCACGAGGCTAAATTGCGTGTATGTCCTAAAATTATAGCCGATGTTATTATCATATAATAACCTCACCGTAATGCAAATAAAGTATTATTACTTTCATTATGAAGTCGTTCGTTATTTTAACTAGGTTTTGTGGAATTACTAGAGCAAATATCTTTTTTATTAAACATTTCAACTACTTTTCTATATTAAACAAACAAATTTTACTATGTTCGATTTGATTACACTTTGTGGTCTAATTTAATTTGTTAATACATAAATTATAAGGCAATATAATAATAGTTATTTATGTATCAAAACAGTAAAATTTCTTAATAAAGAAATATTAAACAATCGAGCTATTGTTATTGAATGGAAAATTCTAACCTTAAATACATCCGTGGTTGTTTCGGACCGGCTCTATTTTCGCTGCCAGCTACAAATACGCAAGAAAACTCTTTTTCCATTGTAGAGATGTTTTTTCTTTCATAGTGAAAGCCCGAAAACCTTTCACAAATGTTTTATTTACACTTTTTCACTTTTCAAATTGAATATTATGACAGTTCACACTTGTAGCTTTCATGCACTGAAATTGCCTATCGGTCGGCTATCGTCGGCACCATTCGGAAATTCGTTTAAACGGGGATAGACAGCCGGTCATTGCTCTATGCGCACAACATGCGTTAATAGCCATTTAGTAGCTGCATTGGAATGTGCGGACGCATCGTTTAGTGCAGGTGCATTATGTAACTGAGGAATGCGACGATGCACCTCTTAAACGGTTGGGGATTCCCTCGCCCCGGCAAATCGTAAAGTTCAACCAATCTTGATGAAATTTGGTGGACGGATAGACAAAAATCCGTAGAATCCAACCGAGCCATCAGAACTTTATTTGGGGATATGGTTTTGAAGTTATTAATTGTTTAATAAATTATTAAAAAAATGAATTATTAATTATTTTTATTCATTATTAATAGTAATAGTGGTATTAATAATTTAACTTAATACTAAAACTTCATAAATAAATAATAAATAATTCTAGACACGTTATTTTAACGCTAAAAATAACTGAACAATTTGTAATCAACCACTGAAAAATTAATTTAAAATTAAATAGGTCCGATAAAAAATAAAATTTATATGCAAACAAATCAATCATAAATTCTTGCCTCAATTAAATCTCTAAATATTTGTTCAATAATAATTAAAATTTATATTTAACCAATAAATTTTATAAATAATAATTAAATTATTTTCGTGTTAGTAATTCAACAACTTCAACCTTTGAGAAAATCGCGTTTTGTGACATCGCAATTATTAGCACTGATTTGAATCGAATTAGCAATACCAACACCAATCAGTGCATGGTGCTATAACCGTATAAAATGATTTTGCGTAGGTGGGTCCGAAAACCCAAACAGAAAAAAAAAATACGAACCTAACGCTATTCGTTATAATTGCCTTACAATAAAGTGCACAATAATTATATTTATTTTATCATCAATTTCGCTAGTTTTGTACGTCTTTTTACCTCTATATTCTTTGGCAAACAACACTTTTATACTTGAGTATTAGATAGACGGAAATGGCTTTTCCAATTCAATGATTGTCCAGTAAACATATTACGTGAAAAACTATATATAAAAGCACTCTCGTAATCTTATCGAGCGATAAAGGTCATTCAGGTTTTGGCAGTGTATTAGTCGGGACAAATGGATCTATTAGATTAGTGATATACCGACACACCCCCGCTTTTCGAATGGGTCATCATACCATATAACTGTGGGTGTTGATTGCATTCCTGATCGCTTTTACGACCTGCTGGGTGACCACCGCCATGGGGTTATGCAACTTGTTCCATCATTCTGATTGAGATAATGTTTCTTCACGACGTCTCGTCTGCCTACTGAACGACGACGACGTTTCATTTAAGATTAATCGGCAAGATGTGCATGTTAGGCGCACTACATTGAACATTTACCTGATTATTCTTTTCATTTTTTACATTATGGGTGAACCCTCTTTTCTTTTTACGGTGACATGTCCATTTATGCGCGTTTTATTAAATTTCGTAAGATATAAAATTTTCGCTCAACTTTCAAAAAAATAACTTTTAATAATATTTTTCGAGGGCTATTAATCTTTCACACAGATATATGAAAAAAGGCGAGATTCTTCCTACACCGATCGTAGATTTAAAAATTTTATGATAGCGTTCGATGAAATTTCAATAAGGAATTATTGACGCCCTAAAACACCGCGCGGTTAATAATGCGGAAGAGGCAAAAGAAAAATCCCATAAAGCTTTGATTTGCATTTAATTTCTTTATATTCGCTAATTTTTCGGTTAAAAAAATGGAGCATTCAAGTGACTAAAATATTTGTACTTAATATACGCCCCTCATCAATATTAATAAAACAACCCGACTATGTTTATTTAACAATGAAGCAAAAGCTTTTGTTGTATGTTATTGTCATCAGGCAAACTGTTTGCTTATTCTCAGGTTCGCTTAAAATTTTTGCTAAACATTTTCATTATTTTTTCAATTTAATACAAATTTAAAAGACAACAAAACCGAATGATTTCAAAGCACTGTGGCACTTTGTCTCATAAAATCCATATTACTTTACTAAATGCTTGTTAATTAAGTTTAATAAAAAGTTGGGTTTCAGATTTTTCATTTAGATTTTGCCCAACCGGCGAGCTTTTCAAATTAGTTAAGTATGAGTGCGGATCCTGCTACAGAGCACGACGACGTCGACGACGCTACCGGAAATTAAACTTTGAATTAAAATAATTTTCTATAGACAATTAATTGCTGTCTTATAGTAATTATTTCCATTTGAATTCCAATTAAAAGTGTTAGTTTAACATTTTTCGCACTATATGTGCAATCGTCTAGTTCATTGAAATTTAATTAAAATCATTATTGACTTTCAGCAAGAAGCAGTCGCCAGTCTTTGAAAGTAAACTATTCATATTGAAAAGTGGTAAAAAGTCGATATGGTGAATGCGAAAGGAAAATAAATGCTTCATTGGGGATTTAAACTATTAAATATGCTTATAGCAGTCCGCAGTTCAGTTGAAAAGCGGCCACACAGAAGTGTGCGAACAGAATTTGGCTGGTGCACAGTTTAGCCAGTATTAAATGTGTAAATTATTAATGGTTTGTAGCTTAGGTAGATAACAGTCATGCATGGCTCCCACGCGACCGATTTTAATTGGATTATACGAGTCTGTGTTTGTCCTGGTGCCCACTGCTTTCCTATTGCCATACCAGTTAATTCAAACTTCTCTATACTCGAAACTATATGAGAACTGAGAGTATTGTAATCACTTATTAAGATATATTATGCATTCGGATCTGCGCTGTTGCTTGTCATCTATATCTATATAAACAGCGTCCTGGAGCGAGCGAGCGAGCGAGAATTCTCAAATGGTGAGAAGTGATAGTTGGTGCATAAAGTGCACCGCGTGCATTAGGGCTTTGATAATTATATTAAATTTTATAGCCCCTCTTGTAATATCAGTGTAAGTGAAATATGGTAATGTGTGCCAATTATTATCTGCATTATACGATATGCGGCTATTAAATGCGGCCAGCCTAGACCATCCATATAATATTAGGAAATTAATATTTAAATTAATTATAATGCAAAATCCATGAGGCGAAAAAGGGCCAATAAATAATTCCTTTGTCGAGCTTATATTCATAATTCATATTCGGTGTAAAGAATTGCAAGCTTTCACTCGAAAAAGAAATTATATAGTACATGCAGTAATATTTTTTCATTTATTTTTCAATCAAATTACGCTGCATTCGCACTATGCAGTTTGTAAATTTATAATTCGAAAAATATGAATTTATTCATGAGAAGCTTTCATTTAATTGCAATATTCATATTTTAGATATAGTATTTCGAATGCAATAGATATCCACTTTATTCGTAAATATTTGAACGATTTATCATCATCATCTGAGCGAAACAAAAATTGTAGACTTAACATTACGGATTTAAGTGCCACAAAAACAAAATAATTCAACAATATTAATTCTGCAAATCTACATAAAATATTCTGACCTTACACCTTTTTTTATCAGAACAGAAGCGCATTGGTGTAATAGTTGAGAGGGATTTATTAGCGCGCTTTATATTACCATATGCTGCAGCAGCAGCTTTAGGGGATTAAAATGTACATTTTATTTTATATTCTTTTCCCGTCTCAAATTGACCAGGCCGCTCTTGATGCCACACAAAAGCAGAATATTCGCAATATGATCCTTGACCTCGAAGTTGGATATTCAAATTTTAAATAAGAAACTCTAATAATGCTCTAACGGTTTTATCTTGAGCGCGACGTCACGGCTAGTGAAGGAGGAGCTAATATAGCTTCATCTCTCTTACACTCTCTGTTTTCCTCGCTGTGTCTTTGTCGCACTTAATCAAAACTCAAGTACCATGAGATATTTCAAGCACTCCATGTACATAATACTCTAATAAAAATATAGATAGCAAATTTAATAGATATAATATCCGACATTCAAACAAAAGAGAAATAAATCCTACCGAGACACAGATTACAGGATCAACGTTGCTGTTTCGTGTAAGATGCTGCAAGATTAATGACACCACGCCTTGGGGACATCCTGACATTGCAGCATCACATAGAACAAACGCACACACCAATACAAAAAAAAAATCTATACACATTGTGACAGACATTGTAGAAGAAGAGTAAGAGGACAAGTCAAGTCGGGTTGTTTTCCGTGCTGGATCCGGAAGCATTCTCCGTTACGAAAATAATAAAAAAAACACCTTTTTTCTTTCAATTTCGCATGCTTTTCAAATATATATACGCTCCCGTTTCTATTATTTATGTAAAATGCATATACATTAAAATGCATTAACTTTTTTTCCAGCCTTGCAAAAGCGAGCATGTGAATATTAAGACGCATTGTTACATGCTACGTTGTAGTGTGAATAATATTTTATTATTTTTATAGCAACAGGCGCCTCACAAAAATCATTATATTGCAGCAAAGAAATTTATTGACTATTTTTTTTATCATCGACGAGACAACAGGTATAATATGAATGTCATGAATATTTCATCGGCTATAACATACTGGGTAATGAAGCTGTTATTATGCGTGTTGGTTGCAAAATTGTGTCGGTATCGATATGATATTACTATCCATAGCACCTAAAGGTGTAGATATAACGAATTTCATCATAGTACACTTTAAAATTTTGAATAATGTATCACATACCAAGAACCAACATCAAATTTACGCTGAAAGCATCGTATAAGCAACTAAAATTTAAAAACAAGCTTTACGTACAAGATTACGGGTTTTGTTGCTTCACATTCTGTATCATATTAATTTTAAGCATAGAAAATGTAACTTTCATATAATAAGTATGGTGTCAATTTAACATGTTAATTGTTGCATGAAGTTTATACTAAATGAGGTATTTATTGTTCTAAAACATTACAGGTGAAGTACCTGCGATAAAAATACTGTATACGTACATTGCACAAATTGTAAGTGCGGTTTATACACAGTAATTAGATTTATCTGATTGTGGTGAATTTTATCGCAAAATTAGATTTTGTTATTAATGCTTTGTAATAATTTATGTTACGCCTCTTGCGCAAAATACTGCCAACATTTTTTTTAGCGACAAGCAATTCTGTACATAAATCCGCAAAAAATTAGTAGCGGATTTATTATCATACGCTTTTTACCCCTTTTTTATTAAATGAAAAATAATTGCACTTTTTTAGAAAACGATTTTGTCTTAATTACTTAGGATTTATGATAAAAAATGTACAAAAGTCGCGATTTAAATGAAGTTATGCCATGCAATGTTCTGCGTAGCCATTAAAGGAAATAACAAAAAAAATATATAATAAAAAGCGTGCAGTCAATTACCTCAAGGAAAAATAATTGTATATATACAACCCTCTATATGTAAAAGGAGAATTTACTACGTCGTCTGCTACTTGACCAGTCACGATATCGAAATAAATTATTTCCAAAAGGTTGGTCTAATCTATTAAAATTACCAAAATTATACAAAAGCGCTTATTTTATTATCCAAAAATGCCAATTTATTTGACAATCATACAATATTTAACAATTTTGCCTAAATGCAAAGGCTTATTATTAAACACGAGATTTTAAATGCACATTATATTATGCATAATAGTAAATTGCAATTAATATTATCACATAATTGATTCTACAGCGATATAATGCGATATTTGCAACTGTGAATAGGTTTATTGGAACGGTTCAAATAGTATGTAAAATGGTAAGTTCGAAACGGTCTTGGAAAATGCCATTGACCGAATAGCTTCATCCGATCGCATCCCTTTGTCCGCGTGTATGCTGCTACATATAAATGACTGCAATTTTACATGGTATAGTTTGGCCACAGGCTGGCCCTCATCATAACATCTATATTATCCTGCGGCAAGCCAGCGTTACCGGAATCTTAAACTCCGGCAGCAGGACGCACGGTTAGTTAACAGCGGCCGAAAGGATCAACGCAATAAAAATGAAAAATATATCAATTTCAAATGTTTTTCTTTTTCAATTTTATTTTAATAGCGGACGGCGATTATTTATTAAACTGTGTTGATATTTGTTTATATTAATTAAATAAATAATGTGGGGGCAAAATGGCTTTAAACTTTATAGTCTAGTAAATAAATATATGCATTAAATGGTGCATTTATTCGTGATAATTTTGTGAGTCAAAAATCCAAATTTTGGATCTACAACCCATTACCCATTAAAAAATTAGTTTTTTCCATATAGCTCCGTTAATTTAAATTTTTCAAAAAAACGTAAGGATATCAAATTTGTAGAGAAATAAATTCGCTACAAGTTTGTAAGGACTAATTTTTTTCGAATTTTCTTTATTTAACAAATTAAAGTCGATTAATTGAAAAATATCTTTTAATGGCCAAAAGATTGGAGGTCGAAAACTGGGATTTAGATTCAAAAATAGAAAATCCTGCCGCCAGACGAAATAAACGTGCGATTAAAACCGAAATTGCAATAAAATAATGAATGACATGTTGAGCAGAAAAAGGAAATAAATTAGTGTGCAATGTGAAGTGAAGGCAAAGGGCAATAAAGCAAGGCAATAGGCTCGGGGGAGTAAGCGAGTAAGTGAAATGAATGACGACCGCTGAACCGCAGATATTAAACCGTAACCTCCAGCCACATGCCAAATAAAGTACACTTAATGTTCCCAGGAGTCCCAAAGCGGACCTCTTCATTCCAATCTTGCCATTGCCACCCCGCCACTACAAACTACTGTACCAAAGCATAAAATGCAAACTTTTGGGCAAAAAAGTGCAATTTCGATATTCAATTCAATTAGCGTTGTTTAATCGAAACGAATTCAATATAAAGGGTAGTGGATTATATTAGAAGAATGGCCTGGCAGATTCTGGCGCGTTTGCTCTTTTTACCCCTACGGGATAATTTGCTAGCATCTTTAATCTTATTTTACTCTCTCTCCCTACACAAAATCCATTCTTTTATATCATTTTTATCTCTTCAATATCTCATTATCAATATATCTATATATAGTACCGATTCCTTCTCAATTTCCGGCTATAAAACTTTTCATGCTGGTTTGATGTACCAAAAAAAAATTGTTTAATTTAATTTTCGAATGAGAACAAAGACTCGAATAAATCTTAATTCAATTTCAATGCAATACAATAATGTGTGAGCGAAAGTCTGAAGAAACACAATTTAAAATACAAAACGCATTCTCGAGGATTGAACCTCTTCAAACTTATAACTCAGTTATATTTTATCTGCGACCAAAAACTGCACAATGTCGGCGGAGTAAGAGAAACGACAATCTCCAGCAAGATTAACTTTTGAATTTTATATTACTTTTATACTCTGAATATACTAATTTGTATAAAACAATTCACAACATCTGTCGCAAAAGCTTTTTACGGACTTATTACTTCAGACAGTTTTACGACAGAGGCCTAATAACATAATAATAATATGCAGAAAACAGTTAAAATAATCTAAATAGCATTTTAATTGACAGTATTATTAAAACTGAGTTTCTCAACTTTTGCAAAGCGACATAAAGTAGATTGGGGGAATCACCAAATCTCTGCCAAATGTAAAATCTGATGAACAATACTCTAAACAGGCAAATAACGTGCAGTTTGACAAAACTTTTGTTTCTTAATTAATTCCAACTTGCTAATAATTCAAGTGTAAAATTTTGAATATTAATTATATGCGTAGCTTATTCCTAGATAATAAATCGTACGGTTAATCGAATCGAACATTTGCCAATATTAGCACGGTCTACATTATTTGTGAGCATAAGTGAGTTTTGATTAAAGTAAATACATCAGTCAATTTCACAAGTAAACAAGCCGAATATTAATTTAACTTGATAAACCTGTAAATATTAATAATGTTTTAATTTAATTTTTTTGTCTTCAGATTGAGATTATTTAAAATCTTGATGAAAACAGAAATATATTTGATTTTTTTTTTTTTCTACAAAGAGAAAAAAGTTCTCGTCATATCTGAATCCAGAGACATATGCTGTAAGCAATTCTGAAACCTAAATTTAAATAAAAAAAAATCATCGCACATAAAATATTTGACACTTGAAAGAAAAATCACGTTTTGGCTATACTATCCATATAATTTCAAGATGCGAAAACGATTCTGATCTTTATTCTGAGATCTTGCTTCATATTAGAAATACATATATGATGTGACGGAGACGATATTACTAGACATGCATAAATGCATGAATGCGTACGAATGGAACCCGCAACAACATCTGCGAACAGCGTATACCCGCCGGATTTTATACACCCAGAAATTTGGTGAAAACTAAGCTCAACAAATGCCATGTGATTATACAGTGTGTCTTATATAAGTAATCCGATAAGCATTACAATATCGCATTTATTTAAGACACACTGCATTTTAACTAAATTACATTAATAAATACACACATAAAACAGAAACATTTAAAACACATTAATTAGAATTTCATTCTACATACATAAATAATTGCACCATTCAAAAAATGTCTTGTTGAATTAACATATCGTAATGAATATATTCTAACATGCGGTGCATTGTAAAAATATCAAAAAAATCGAACGGCATTCGCAAAAATTGCGCACATACCTTCGTCCGTTTCTAAAGTGATATTTTGGCAATTGGTGATAAATCCTATAATAGAAGGGCACATGTAAGTACATACTATATGCCACAAGACAAAAATATGAAAAATGTGTCCAGATTATCAAAAATATTGCAAATATTTGTAACACCAAAAAATTCATCAATTTTGTATATAAATCCTACTAATTTAGCTAGAATAGTTATTAGAGTTTCAAATCCATCTATGATTATATTAGTTAAAAAGAAAAAATCTATCTGCTCCAATCCTGCTTTTAAATGGCCAGCTAGCAAAGTTTGGTCGAAATTCGGATGCATAATAGCCCTCGAGAACAAACCAAATTCAGACGAAACTATTCTAGAGCTCTTTTATGCAACAATAGAATAGAGCTATTGTTTCACTTTACTTTTGAAACGACGACCGACGATCAGATCTCACATTTCCTATATCTATAATAAGCACGAATATCGTTATACACCATCGTAATGGCATCTCATTTCCATGATATTAGATGCTGCTTATACGCTTGTTTTTAAATGGCCATTCCACCATTGCGTTATTCTTCGGTTTGCTATGATTTGGTCATAATAGTTTTGTGTGCAAGCAGAACTAACATATAATTTAATAGAGCCGCGCTATAATTTTGCAATAAACCCCCCATACTTAAAAATTCTATTGTAAAACGAATAATCCAATTTCATTTATGTTTGTTTGTTTTCCCTTATATAATAAAGAAAAACTTAATTAGGAATTTTTTTCAGCCTCAGACCTTGTCTTGTATATATACTAACTAAAACACTACATGAGCTTAATTAAACCCTGCAGGTGACATTTTCTACACATATAACAATATATACAAGGTGTTTCGCCTTTAAGCGCTCGCTAGAACCCATTTTTAGTGTAATTTGTTTTAATTTTAGAAATGCATTATTATTAATCGACAAACTCATTTAAAAAAAGCCTTTTAATATAATTTCTCAAATTGCTTTTGTTCCGTATATATAATTAATACACTAACGTTAATTAAAAAAAAAATAAACAGACATCAAATCGATCAGCAAGCAAATAAAAAATAAAACACACTACTATATATTTCCAGTCGTAGAATATCGTTCGATTTTTAATGTACTTAAAATACACGTAATAAAATTATATAGCAACTCATAAAAACAATCGTGTATAGTTTGGATATTGATAAGAAGTGATATATGAGTTGCGATCCTTTCTGATAAATTCGTATTTATTCAGGAAGAAATGCTAGTGGAAAATATATGGGCCGTACACGTGTGTGTTCGTTAGTAGCGAATGTCACAGGTTTTCGTCAGCTCTATGGGGAATTACAAAAATACACCCTTGATTAGACGATTGTAATTCTATATTAATTGTACGGCTCACGATTTCGCCCTCAAGCAGTTAACCCGAAATTAATTTCCTCAATTACCTATCCTTGCTATTAGCATATTTTATAAATAGCGTTTTACTTGAAGGAAAACTATAGTGGCACACACTTTAACGAAATTAAAATATATAGATTTTTCCGGTAAAGAGCGTCAACTTGTGTATATAGCAGTAAAATAACAAAAACAAAATCTACAATCATGAATAGTTTTCAGTCTGTCCGATATTTAATGAAGTTTTCGAAAGCTAATGTCTGCATTGAATCAAACGAATATTCCTTGCAGTAACGGACGTTTTTCTGATAAGCGACCCTCCACAGGATTTTTTGCGTCAAAATTAACGTTTCCTGCAATGCAAATCAATACTGAAACATTGTTGCGTTTGTTTAATAAATATTAAAAATGGTTTTTGAAATTGCTGAAAATTTCAACTCATAACTTGGCGCTTTAAAATATATAATTTGAATTATGCTTCATTCATTATGGAATTTAATCACAACACTTTCATTCTGCACGTATAATTTAAGTGAGTTGATTTAATTAAACTTGTGTGTGTTCATGCTATAGTGATACGAGTGTTGTTCAAAATTATGTTTTGTTCAGTTGCGTGCATTTATATACCGAACCATATTTCAGCAATTCCGTGTTATTTATTTTTTGACAGAAACTTCCATTGTTTAATCAAACTCAATTACATTACAATATAAAACTAACTAAAAAAAATACACCATTATTTTTCTGGTTTACAAACGTAATTGTTTAGACAGTTTGTGACTCTGTATGAAACGGTAATTGGATCAAAACGAGTTCACAAAAATGTTATTTATGGATCAGAAAATTAGTCTAATTGCTGCCGCTATTATTAATTTTGTATCTAACTATTAACTGTACCAGTTGGAGCCAAAAACGACATGTGTGACCAAAAAAACTCAATCCAGGAGCAAAGCTTGATTTTTTCCCACTCCCATTGGTTTTTTACAAAAGCAGAATGTACTATTTGATAAAGCACCCTGTAGAACATGTAGACATGATTACCATACTACCCCGCGTTGTATAGTTTGATTTACAACCCGGCGATCTATATTGTACAAGCTGAATAGAGCAATTACATGAAAGACGGACGCAGCACGTCTGTTGTTCAACCCGGTGTACTACTGTGCTCCGGGCATCCTGCATCCGCATTTCCGAAACCTGTCGCTGTTACTAAAGACATTGCATTAAACAAACATGCTTGTGATGAATCCCATTTTCATAGCATCATCCGTCAAACTAGTCGAAAAATCTTCAAAATTAAGAGACAAAACAAATTTTTAAGGGTTACTGAAGAAGCCAGGAAAAGACCTAAACCAAAAATGTCTAACAAAACTTCGCTCCGCATCACCCCTTAAGTTTGGTTTTCTTGATATCTTTTAGCAATCCTCAAAAATTTAGGTCTCCCTCCAATTTTGGTATTTTCAATAATCTATCCGACTAAACTAACCATTTCGGAAACCTATTCCGAGTTGGTGAGATGATAATAGTCAACTATTAGAGATGTAACTGCAGTCACAAACTAGCCATCAAGTTAACAAACAATATAACGAAGGACACCGAACGACAATATCTAATAATGCTGATTACAGGAAGAACATGCCACCTAATTCAGTTAGAAGATTAGAATCAAAATTGGAAATCATCAAGATTTGGTGAAAACCGATAAGTTAATTAAATGACGTTTGAGTTTAATGACAAAGGAAAGGTGGATCCTTCAGTTGACCACATCACAACCACCTCATTCAGTCCTTGTATTAAATCCGAACACTGTTCAGTTTACGTTCAATATTGCTTCCAATAAGCCCCGCTTTTTGTTATCCATTTTTTTAAATTCTGGAGCAAACAGTTTTTGCATAAACAAAACACGATCCTAGTCGAATATCACCTCGAATAGAATAAAGCTCGTGTTTTGCCGGATCCATCCCGTCCAGTCGATAGGTTTTGTTTATACAAAAGGACGTTGGGTCAGGCTCGTTAAAGCGCCGGGTCAAAACTCGTCAAACAGATCAAGGGTCTTTACTAACGTCAAATTAATTTTCTTAGGGGTAGTGTACATAGTTGAAATCATAAGTCTAAGAACCAGCATTTGAAATTTACATTTATGCACAAGGAGTTATATTTATTTTGGCATATTTGCATGTTGCAAATGATTTGCATCTTGATTTATAAATCGACGTGAAATATTTGTTTTCAAAATGAAGACTGAAAATGCATTGCAAGACGACTTGACGCACCTACAATGTACACAACATTCACATGTATGAAGTCTTTACTGTAACTAGTATCCTGCAAGGCTTTATTTGACATTCCCGTCTACTATGGTAAACAATGTATTGCAAATGTTAAATTAGTAGCAGCAGTATAACCTGTGCATGATTAAATGTATAAACAGAACAGAAACCGGTGCAATATGCTTGTTTGTCCACTCATCATATAGTAGAGAGCTGTTATGAGGGCCTCCTATTTAACTATGAAAAAGCTGTTATTTACTTTCTGCACGGTGTACAGTTGCTAAAGTATGCATTGACCCAAAATGCCAGCAAACAGAAATTGCCAAAAATTTTGGACTCATAAGAGTTTTTGTAAAAAAATGTGATATAGAATGCATTCCTAAAAGAAGAAGAAAAGTGAAGATTGCATTTTTATACTTGATGAAAATTCTCTCCAATATATCGGGTTTCATCCATAGTCGTCAATACATCCAATAATTTGCTACTGTACATACAAGCACTCACGAACAAATTTGAACAAATAAATGAATTATATCGGAAATTCCATTTCATTTTAACTAGCTATAAAGGTTTCCCTTAAAAGGTTTTTTTCAAATTAATTAAATTACACTAGTAGTATATTTTAAGCAAATTCTAATTAATTAGAATTTTGTTAATAAATTCAAACCAGAGCTATTTATAAAACATCAGTACATCATTTCATTAATTAATACGAGGTTCAAAATGCTACAAAAAATAATACGTTAGTGACGTCACGGACAACATCCATTCCTCAGCCTATTGGACCTTCCTTCTATTAAAATCTCCTGTGATGACATTATTACAACAAAGTGCAAATGTAATTCGAAATTGAAGAAAGACTTTTGACACAAAACTACTAAGCTTTCATTCAGTTTCAAATTGAGATAAAAATTGCCCTACATTGTCATCTTAACGTCAGGTTTCCATCAAGTGTGCATAAGCTCTAAGCTAGTAGATTTGATGGAAGAATCTATAATATTATCCCAAGTCTTATTCTTGTATGTGTACGATTAACAACACCCGTTGCATTATGAAAGCTTTTGTTCTGGATTTATATTGGAAGAGAAGAACTACACAATGAACATTATCCTATCCCATCCATTGAAGAGATTGGTCTAATATTATGGAACATTATTATTCGTAGTATCGTCTGGTAACACTATAAAGGAATATAGTGGTGCGTTGTCAAAATTATGACGGCGATCATAAATTTTGATTATCTTTACCAATTACTGCTAGTTCTAGTTTGGTAGATTAAACTATCTTCCATATATAAATTTAATTAATTAACACAGTCTAATGTATCACATCAATATAAATTTTCGCTGTGTCTGTATGTATAGTTTCCGTTGATAAATAAATGGTAGGAGCAGGAGCAGCAGGATGACCGACCAGTTTGTTACTTTTAATCTACTACAATTTCCTCATACACATTAACTTTAATCAACTTCCGAATAGTGAAATAGTCACTCAAATATTGACAGACATCCAATTTATTTATAAAAACGAACAAGAGAGAACAATGTCTGAGTCAGCTTCGTCGGTACATCGCAATAGGAAAGTGTCTAAGAATTGATCAATAATCCATAGAGAGAAGCTTTGGATACACCTTGAGTAATGTAATGTTGAAATCGAAACAATAAGAAAGTTTCTCTGCTGGATTTTGTTGTGCTTCGTCTTAAACTTCTTTTTGAAAAATAAATGTTGCTTTACATCGTGCTAGTTTATTTACAGTTCTCTCATGCTTAATGCTCGAAAGGCAAACCACGACGATATTGCAAAACCAAGAAGAAGAGCATCATGTTTTATTTAGACGGCGTGTCTCAAAACTCACTAAACACATACAATCTTTTAACGAGCAGTCGCAATTCTACGATAAGTGAAAATGACAACTACAAGACATTAGGGATGCGTGAGTTATGCTGACCAAAACCAACCCCTAAAGGAAAAAAAAACCAAACAGAATATTAGCATATTATACTGCATAAACACAGTTCAACTCGTCCGCTTGTTAGGGAGTAGCAGAGCAAGAACAATGTGATTAGAGAAATTCAACTTGAACCTGTTTTGCATGATAATTTATCTTGTGTCTTACTTTTGCCCCGACAGAGTCGTCTTTCGAACTAGTCTATTCTAATTAAAAATATTACTTATCATGTAAAACAAACAAAACCCCACACCCATTCAGTGCAAATCCCATTTTCCAACAAACACCAGACGAATTTTAAATGTATTAAACATCTGAGAATAGATTCCACTTTAAATCGTGATTGCTATGCGTTAGATGTTGTCAAATAATTAGACTCTTAAGAAAAATTAGCGAGGATTTCATGAATAATTATTCAATCTTCTACTAGTTTTGTGTTACGATGTTCACTTTCCTTATAAAACTCCATTAATGTGAGCCTATTCTTAGTACACTTAATAATTTCTTTCAAGAAACTTGATCTAATTTTAATTATATAGTACGTTTCACTAACTAACTCCTCGTGTACGAGTTGTAATTCCGTAAATCGATCGTCTACTTTTGTCCAATTAATTATTATTGTACTGGTAACTCGACCAAATACAATATTTGGTTTGTCATATATCCTCAGCTCCTACATCCTGGAGAAAAAACATCAGTAAGGAAAATTATTTGCTAATGAAAGACTTTAAATGTCCCACTCAACGCCTAAATTTAAGCTTTCCAGCCATTTGTACAAAAGCTCAACTCCAAAGAACATTTGATTTGGATAAATTTAATGAACACCACTCTTGTTGCTTGTTGAACATCTAATTTAATTATTTAAATTAAATCTCGTAGGCCTATTTCACGTCATGTTCATCGCAAAAACGCTACGGAATCTGCCGGATTAAACGAATTCAATTTGGGGGTGCAATTTTACACCAAATCATATCAAGTACAGTTTTGGCCAACTCAAAGTGAACTACTATTGTCCTTTGCATAACTTTGATGGAATAAGAGACTAACATCACCCATTTCGATGCAAAACAATGTAATTTGAAGGTAAAACCAAACGGGTGCAATCAACAACAACGAGGAAGAGATATTAGGAACAGAAAACACGGGATACAACAAATATCTAATTATCCAATACAATTTCCGCGTTTTGCTAAAATGGCAACACAAGTGAAGCATGCTGTTGAATTTGCCAAACGAAATAGAGCCACCCAGACACAAGTTTATACGGAAACAAACAAGATAGACAAAAGCAACATAGGTCAGAACTTATGTCGGGTAAACAGGATTGCGTGACATGAATTGAACCGGCACACAAGGGCCGAATCCCTCTCTACTACTTGTAGCCATACCTATCAAACTTAATTGCAAAATAAAATATATTTAATTGCTTGGGAATACAGCAGTAGTAAGACCTACAGTCATAATCAAGTATGCAAATGGACTCTTCTTAATTGCTTTTTAACCAACACAAAATTGTTTTTTTTCTTTGCTGTAAAGTTAAGCTAACACAAGCATGAAGAAGACACAAATTTGCTCTTCTGTGAACAATTTTTGTACACAAAATTTCAATCAACTATTTTTAGTCTAACTAATTGACTTACGTACACCCAATAGCGCAGTTATGGTATATGACATGTAGTAGTACTCTAGAGGAGTAGAAGTTACTCACCACTTCCAGTTCGTCGTGCTAAAAAATAAAAACAAACTCTTCTAATAAATTGATCTCAAGCAGTTTGCACAAAACTAAATGAACAATGAAAATCAAAACATATTGACATAATAAATTCAACTTTAAGCAGATTAAATAAACCTTAATCTAGCGTTATTAATCACCTTTTCCATCGACAATGAAAATTGAGATATTCGTATAAATTCCACTGGAATGGAACAATACAAGACCCATTTTATGCAAATAGATTCAATAAAGAATAGGTAATTATATCTCCGGCGCAGTGTCAAAGAGTTAGCAAACAAAAACGACTTGATTGTTTTTTCAACTGATTGTCGTTCATGTTTTTCTGTATACTCGGTATATACAAGAAACTTAATTAATTTACTTTTCTTATCACACTTTGAGCTGCTTTTATTATATGATTGTGTCTCCTGCATATTTAGATCGCCGTTTTCGTGCCAGACAACGTGAAAAAATGAATAAGCTCTAATGTTTCCAACTGGGCTTACATTTCCATCACGAATACGATAAAAAACACTTTATTCAATACACAATATTCATAATTTATCGATTTACCCCTCAGATTTACTGAAAGCGCAAATAAAATCAAATTCATAAGCAAATATAATTTTTAGTAATTATTAAACTGTCGTTTGGATCTTGGGCTCAAGATCCAATCGCCAAACGTGCGCAAATATTCGACTACAATATTTTCTGAAATTCCTAGCTTTAAAAAATACCTTTGTTAGTTAGTATTGAGCTCATTATTGAAAATATCTTACATCGCTATTTGATTATTAATTTATCTATAACAAACTTCCAAGCATTCCTTATCGAACTAACTTGCAAACTAATTACATTTAATAAAGTCACTTATTTTTAGTTCATAAATAACTTTCTTATAAAAAGTCGAATCTATATAATAACTTTATATTGCTTCAAAATGTATGTTACCCAAAATAATTTTGACCAAAGCGTTTATACCGATCAATTCGATTTAGATTCTCTACAATAGACAAGATTAAATAGTTCTAAATTTTATCTCCAATAAATTTGCTCAAAGAAGCTAGATAATTAATTTTTAGTACATTGAACAAATAATAGTGATTTCCAATTAAATCAAGGGCCACTCACTTTAATTATTATTGTATAACTGCGTACCGTGTTCACATATAAGCTTTTAATGCGATATAAAAGACGAGGTTGTTATTTAATTTTTAAAATTGAAATTGTCTCTGGTTCAGAATAACTAATCTGAAAATCGATTGAAGCTGCACAAAAATAATAGAATTGCAATTGCAAATTCCCAACACGTTAAATTTAATACATATACGAGTTGTCTCAAAAATATATGATTTTTTTTTAAATAATTTTACAGATTTGCGGAGATATTTTTTAGCGCGTTGATATGACACGATTATAATGGTCGATCGTTTTTCTTATATCGGCAGCACTTTTAGTGTAATGAAAAATTTTATAGCGCTATCTTATATTGCTTTCCTCTATTTCTATATGAAAGTTTACTGCTTACTAAATCCTCATTCGCGTCAGATGTTACAGGAAAATGAAATTTATAACGTTCGTTTCATATATGACTTTAAACGAAAACACGAAGAAAAAAAAATCTTTCTGCAGATATATTTTTATTGGAAATAAATGCAAATTAATCGCCCAAATATCTTTTTGATAATTCTCCCATGTAGAACACAGAAAAATCGTATAATGGATCATATTCCTGATAATCATCTACATTTTCATTTTCGTGACTGCATACAACAAACTTCAGCCACAAGACTTTATTACTTTTTAATCATACATAAAATATAATTAAATTCAGTTTTATACACGCACCGAATTTATCTAGCCGTAATTATAACCAAGAGTATTATTAATTGTATTTGATCAGCGAAACAGAACGCGAAAATCGAAATTCAAACGTGGAAACGAGGGAAAAAAGCAATGGAGGCATACAGAGAGCCGACCTTTAAATCCTCAAGCTGTCCGAGTTGTGTTACGATAGAATGGTCAAAAGCGAATCCGTTTTAGTATCATCCCTTTCTAAAAGTTCAAGACATCTACGAGAGAAAAGCCTCGAAGCGAAGAGAGAAAATAAAGGATAAAAGCGCGGCGCGGTAGGAAAACTTTTCCAAGACAAAACTCAATTTGGATTAAAGTGTTATACAAGAACTATTAAATACCACAGCAGAAATCTAAAATTGAAGAATTCAATCCGGATTTTCTGCGGGTACATTTTTCCTTGTCGAAAATTTATGATGAGAAATGTTTTGATTTTATGATGGAAATGAGTAATTTGGAATATTTTGGAGTTTTACCAAATTGTGTCAGATTTCATTACCCCATAAAAAATCAATAGTAAAGCTCTCGAATATAAATAAAATTGGATGTATCTATTCGGATAGGCTTTGTATTATGTCGTAGGTTTTTCTTTTTCTGATTAAATATAAGGTACCTGTGTTTTTTTTTTAACAAGTACATACAAGTAGAGCGTATTGAAATAGAATTGAATTTAAAAGAGATATTTTCTTTGGAAATAAGACCGTATTGTGATGAATGTATTCCCGAAGCTCCCGGTGAATATAGTTCCATACATCACATAATACAAGGAGAAAATATGGAACTTTCAATCGAAATAAATCAATTTCGTATGATTTAGTTTTGTTTATGTATATATTTATGCAAATACATCAACTTTCAATAAAAATGTATATACATAGATACTTTTATTTATTTAACAATACCATATACTCGAATCTAACCAAATATTTAAAGAGCGATTGTCATTCAATGTTCTTAAATGGCTAATTATTTCGATGATATTTATTTGATGATCGCTCTAGAAACAATTAAATACAGAGATTTAATTGCCAAACCATTCGGGGTTTTGTTTTAATGGCTGTCAACGTAATATTTTGCCAGCACATTGGCTTGCTAACTATAAAATGTAATCGTGGTTGTGGTTTCAATTCTACTGGCCTGCCATATGTATACTTTGCAAAAGCCAAAAACCCTTCTGTTGGCACACCTGACCAATAATACTACCCCAATTTAAATCAGCAAATTATGTATAGGCTCTTCTATTTTTGTCTCATGCCTTGCCAGTCTGCGGACCGATTTCAACAAAAACACCAATTGGTTTTAATGGCATGAATTGGTTTAATTGAACCGAATATTTTGGAAGGGTGGCTTCAGATTGCGGATTTATGAAAATATGGAGCATATACCGTGCGTTGGAAAATTCGAATAAATCCCAAAGAAAACAATGGATATTTTGATCAATGTTATTTTAGAATTAATTTAATTGGACGATGTAATTTAAAAAAGCTCGATCTAGTTCTGAAATAACAAATATATTAATAATATGAAGCCATTATAAGTTTTCCATTAACTATCGAAACTTGGTTCCAATATTTTTTTGTATTCACATTAGGGATAAATATTCTTTTATTTCCCGGGGTATCAACTCTGCAGAACACAACAGAAAATTAATGCAAACCTGTACACAGTATGAAAGTGGTAGGATTATCACGTTTATATATGATTTCCAGTTATAGGACTATACGGGCTCCAATCAGATTTAATAACACGGATTAAAAAATATTGTGCTCCACTCTTTTCAATTTAAAAGGTAATTTGCAAATGCTTGTTAATTCAAAAGTAATGAAATGAATATTAGTAATATTGCATACTCACGTTTAGTAGTTGTATCTGAAGGATAGTTTTAGAAATTTTGCTTATGAGCAAATATTTGCAAATGCATATCTTGCTTAATGTGGATATAGTAGATAGATAGAAGATAAACTTAGTCGTCTAGTTTATATATGAATCTATTCAGCCTACATTGCACGAATTAATCAGGTTATAGAGAAAACCTTGATTTATGGAGTGCAAAGCCTGGGAAATGTCGGTTGTTCATCTGCATTCATTGACATTACCGTGATTAACTGTGAGAGTATTAAATTATGACTGATGCATTGCTGCTGCATATTATATAAATATACCTGTGCCTATATTTGCTTGGCATGTCTGGTCCTATAGATATACCAATTTATAAATAATAATATATGCATTCAATGTACATAATAAATTATAAGTTATCAGATCCAAATCCGAACATACAAGTACAATTTATTCATAATGCATAATAAAACCATCTAATATTAATCACTTCTGAAATTAACGTAAACTTTCAGCGGATCGGATCGTGTAACTACACCTAGTATGCAAATTTTCGAAAATATGTCTTAAAAACCGAGGCGAAATATTATTGGCAAATCTCGAGGTGAATCTATACTAGTAAATTCACTATCCATAATTTCTACTACTGCATTACCAAACATTTCAGCATAAATGATTGGAATGCTACCAGACACTTGTTTAACTAATGATTATATTCGGTTTATACTACTACAATTTGTGGTGGCATTACAATTTGAACGCAAACGTATTTTATTTAAGGAAGCTGCTAAATAATTTAGTATGTTTACAGGAAATAAAATTAAAAAAAATAAAATTGGGGAGCTTTAACCCAGCGGTCTCCCTAACCTTTTGACCTACGTTTCCTCACGCATTTTGACCAAAACTAAATCACCACTATTATGATAATGAAACTGAAATAACAATTACGAAAAAGCAAATGATGACAAATTCGTTCTTGTGAATTTCCTTGCGCCATTGTATTTATGTGTATGTTCCCATATAAATTTATTATTATATAAAATACCATCATTTTTGTATTTTTTCCATCACGCAAGGGTAGTTGAAACTAAGATAAGTGATAATGGCAACGTGGCGTGACAAAACCTTGTACGGAACAAACTTTGCAATTTTTATTTAATTCTCATATAATTTCTCGTACATTATCGACCTTTTTTAATGCCAACTTGTTATTTGAACAATGAAAAATTTTAACTGGTAAAATTAATACAAATATAATTATAGTGATTCTACAAAGTGTATGCTTGAATTGATTTTCTCCATAAAATTTTCGAATGGGACTGGGACGCATTCACCTACATACGGCATTATACCTAATGTTAAAGTAATTTGATCAGTGCAGAGACAGCAGGATAAGTAAGGATATATAACTGTATTAGAATTGGGTTCACAGCTGCAAGCTCCATAACATGAGCGCTTGTAGGTGATCAAACTGTCATGAATAAATTACTACATGTATGTATAAATATAGTCAACTCGAATATATCATCATACAACTATGTTAATTGTAATAATAATAATTAACACAGCAAAAACTAGATTTAGGGTAGAAACTTTCAACCAGAAGAATCTTTAATTAAAATTGCAAATAAATCTTCCCACAAAATTGAACTGTTATCAGAGCAAGTAAAATTGCTCCAACTTTTTGTCTACATTAGCCACATACATTTCAACAAAACACACCACACACAAGACAGTAGCACAAATTACACCCAAGTTCAAAGACGTTCAACCTCAATAGAAACGAGAAAATTACAGTAGATTTTCCGAATAAATGACCGGTTTTTGCACTCCCAATTACGCTATTAGCTGGAAATTGTCACCTCGAATGCGCGCCTCCCCCATTATAGCCATATCCAAGAGAACAAAGCTGTATGTGTCAATTCGGACCCAACTGTTTGACGTCACCAACATCCAGATAAGCTCCATGATTAATGATAGTTGTGTTACACTCTTACACAAGGATTACAATTTTTTCGATCCTTAACTTTTGCGACCCCTTCAATCTTTTACCGCGCGCCACACCACCAACGTTCTGCATGCGACAACTATTAGATTAATTTGTATTCGTTGCCTTTCCACATGCAATACGAACACCGAAAAAAAGTCATATTGAAAAAGGACTCTCGAAAATCTTGATTAATTAAGCAAGTTTTAGTTATATGACTTTTTAGATGAAAATTAATGTTTCAATAGTTCATTGAGAAACGGACAAAAAATTTGAAAAAAAATCGGTGATTGATTGATATTCTGACTTAAAAACCAAAATAGATTGAACCAAAAATATCAATAGCGCTGGGTCAACTCGGGTAAAATCTGCACTTTTTACATCAATTTATTTTGAACTGAATCAAATAATTCGGCAAGTTAAATCACTAAAATTATTCTTCAAATGAAATATTTGGCGTTCCTAATTCCAGCTTGTCAGTTTAAAATCCGAATAATCATTATTGGAACGGCAGTTAAATTAAATGATTGATATGGTCTTTTATTAGAGACATAATTGAAAGGAAATTATTTACCTCGAAAAAGGAGTGAGTGTTTGACTGGATGTATTTTTGAATACAGTACATATCTGTAATTAAATTTGTTTTTCGCATTGTAAATAATACCCGTGCTTTTTGCCATTCAATTTCGAGCCATCAAAATGTGCGTGGACCCAATTAATAAACAAAGTCAAACATTCAAAATTCATTTAAATTCTATTGTGTATCAATAATTCGAGGGAATAAATAGAAGCGAAAAAAACGAATGTATGTGAAGCGGCGTAGGATATATTTGTGTCAAAAGCTCTAAAATGTCGACCTCAAAGCGAGCATCCAAGGAATAATATATTAATGTTACTGGAGATATTGATTGAAGAAAAATAAAGGGATTATTCTTTTGAGGCTGTGTTGGCTTTTCTCAGCTTGTCACATGACAAGGAATCCCTTTCACTGTAATTCACTTTGTGACATGTTGAGGCCGAAGGTGAAGCCACCAACCAATATTATGATCTTAACCATTTCGTATTTAAATTTTATTTTTCCATCATCCCTATACGTTAAGGATCCAGAAACATATAGCGTTGAGTGTAATCGTAAAGTTTTTATATAGAAAAAAGGTGCACTTATATTAAAACCGGAAGGCATAATAAATGGTAATTTATCAAAATGCTATTCAATACGAAGAATAGTAAACACGCAGGCAAAAAATTTGTGATAGAATATAATTGAATTTTGAAAGGGAGCATTCATTAGTTAGTTTCATACACCTCTAGCTCTATATATATGGAGTTTTTGCCTTAGCCCACAAAAGCATCGTTCTTATTCATGCATCTATATCTATACATAGCACTAACGAATATATTTCTCCCTATATGCAGTGTTTTGAAATGTAATGAATATTCATTGTACCGCTCGCGGCGGTTGGTCTTAGGTTTTCGTATATAATTACTGCGACGCCACCGCCATATATCATAAGTTGAATTTGAAAGGTGGCCGGATACGTGGCCCGCATTCAAAGGACCTGAATTAGATTTAATTAGTCCCAGTAATCAAATCCCTCTATTGATATTGATTAGTAATGTCGATGACTTAAATTCAATATGTTTTAATAAGTCGTTGCTTGCGCGACTTGCTTTCATTTAATTCATCATCCGCGCTTTTTTCAGCATTTTCACTTCATTATTTATTATCGGTTCAATAATTCATATTTAATTCCGTTTTGCTTCTGAACGGCATATTTCTTGTGAATGCTATTTGAAAATAGTGACAAATTAGTGCGATATATCTTATCCTCTTAATAAAGTTAAAAGCATGCTATTTGTACTTTTTGAAGAATAATGTAAAATTGACCTCAATCGATTCATACTACAACTTCTGATAAGATCAGAATGCATATACGTTATGATACAATAAACGGACGTTTGTTTTCGAATTATTCATAAGCATAAATTTCAAGTGAATTATACTGCAAAATACATATTATGCACTTTTTTAGTTCTTCGGAAGTATGTATTCGGATTATCATACAAATAGTTCCGTTCATTTTTGTTTTATTTGGCTCATAAGTAAAATTTTATAGTAGCTAAGAATGCAAAGCAAATTTCACTTTTACTTAGTTCAAAAAATAATCCTGTCACAATGACCAAACATTTTTTATAAAATGTTTTTCAGGTCGGTCCTACCTACTAGAAAAACCCGCAACAGATTAGGCGACAACCCTGTTAGAAGTTGCTAGTTAATTATTTACTCTAATGTGCTTTAGACCTTTGGAGAAGAACGATAAGATTTCAATTTAATGTATTTCTGGGTTTTATTGGGATATCCCAATACACATGTTCATGAAAAATCAAAATATCTGGACTTGAACTATTTACTTGATTTAACGTGATAGTCGACTACTAAACTTGACTTGGTCGTCAAGTCAAGTGACTTGAATGCTACGTCAAGTCACAAATAACCAACTTAGAATTTTTCCCCCTTTCCAAAGAAAAATTGTCATATGAAATAATCTGTAGTGCAAAATTTAACTTATTTTTAAAAATCCTGAAAACTGATTCATATATTAAACTATGAAATAGAAATAATATTTATACGATATAGTATATCATCGATAAATGCAAAAGTAAAGCAATGATCTGTTCAATTTCCTCAGCAGGTTTCCTATTCCGGCATTTAACGCGACATCCACTGACTCTAGTGATTTCCCGCAAGCTCACACCGCCTCCAACTTGCTTCCGGTTATGCACAGATAACGCCCGGCAATAACTCGAAAACTTTACTACTGTGACCCCAGTTAAAAAAACAAATCTAACCTATATAGTCGAAAAACTAACCAAGTTTATGGTGAAAACCGTCTGATAAAGTGTATTAACAGAATTGGCGGACGCGCCGGTCGGAAGATGTATAAATTTAAATTCGTTTGCTGCAGCAGTGGAAGCAAATTTCTTAGAATCCGTACATGAATAAGGGCGCTTGAATCGTTTTATTCTAAAGGTTTTCGTTTCGTATTCCAACATCTTCCTTAAGAAATGTGTTATCCGTGTACATGTGTAAAGAATCCGAGTCGGAAAGGCCGGCTCTTTTCAGGTTATTGAGCTGTGCAAAGACTCATACGTCACAATGTCTAAAACTCACCGCTGTGCCACGGCAGGCATGTATAAGAGGGATGTATAGCCTGTTCATTTCATGCATCGTCAACTTGCAATGCACTACTCTATACAATCCTTTTGCCCCGCAGCCGTCAAATCCTCCACTTTCTTCTTCTTTTTTTTATTTTGCTGTTTCAAAGATTCCTTAAACTTGATTTCCGCACCATACATAATTTATTATTTATTTATTCACAACATTTGCATTTGCACATATTCTACACCATACAATGGCTTGTCAATTTTGAGATTCACGACTTGGTAGCATGTCAAGCACAAGTCAAGTGGTTGCAGGCGAGGGTCAAGTCGCATCCAGTCAAGTGGATATATATAAATTTGTGTATTTTTGCGACGAACAGTTCAAGATCCATTCGACACACTATATGTACTTGTTATGCCTCTATAAATTAGAATTGCCGTTGTTTTACAAATTACCTATTGGGTAAATCTGCTATTTGAGTGCATGGACTTAACAATTATTTATGAATAATAAACCTTTGATGTTTAAATTATTAATTAAAATTGTATCATTTATTCATTAAATATTATGTATCCGAATCAAATAGACCATTACACATCACCCTCATTAAATTTATAAATACTATATGCTGCAGTCAAGATAATATTATCAATAACAAACGTTAATAGCATCATTATTATTATTCGGCATTATATTATAATCAATCACGAATATCAATATCAAAAGTGAAATAGATTGTTCAATAATTCTATTAAATTAAATAATAATATTTACCAATTATTGCCTATGGAATAGCAATTTATCATTATGTATCAATAACGATTAATGAAAAACTAGCGTTTCAATATATTTGTTCAGGATTGCATTTTTTGGGTAAATAGAGCTATTTCTCCCATGATAGAAGCAAAAATGTGGAAAATGAAAAATAAATTTTCATTATACAATATTCTATCGTATGGCAAAGCAAATTCTTGTCGAAAAATGTAGACTCTGAGCAAAAAGTTACGAGGTTCGATGTTGGCGTGACCAAAGGCAGGAACGGACGCTTGCCAATCGATAGCGACTTAACACGCACCTGGGGGCCATCACACGTTCTGATGCTAATGCAACCACTCTCTACAGACTGAATGAAGTACACCGATTACAACCCCCGGAGTTACTTACACTTGGCCCCCCCACCTCAAAAATCGAAAAGCAAAACAAATTGCAATTTTTCGTTCGGCACCAATATTCCCGAGAAGGAAAATATTTAATTTGAAATTTAATTATAAAAAAAGTCGCTCAATATGCAGATATTTGATGTTTTGATTATGATAGTGCTTATCTGTAAGGTCTGATACATGAAATGGTGGTGGCGTGTGTATGCGGAAGAGACAAGTAACGAGTTTTCAAGTTTCAAGACCTACCCTATCTTCGAGCGCCCGCCGTCTTATTAAAAATGCATATCAGATTTTATAGAAGGCGAGCAAGCACACCACCACCAGAGCGCAGCTAAAATTTCTGTTCAAAGTTTCGCTGTAAATTTACCAGTTAATTCTATTACGATTTCCTAAATAATCCTTTAAATGAATTTGCTTATCCGTTATATCTACTAGAAAATTTATAACTTGTACAATTAATGCAAATTTTTCGGGCAAAATTCAATTTTGTTTCCTTTATTAACTTTTAATTTTATGCTGGAATATCGCATCGCACTATAGATTTTAATTACTCTAGAGTCTTCTCTTTCATCATTCCGTTCAACCCCCGAAAAAATACATTATTAATTATCATAAATTATTTCAACAAATTTACATTTTATATTAAACATGATATCTCTTCGCCCACACTCTCGAACATCGATATTAAAAAGAGGTATTATTAACGTCCTATAAAAAAATTCATTTCAGGTTCAAGTATAAGACGAAATTCTTAGGCAATATACTTTTAACGAATAAAAAGAGAACTCAAATTTGGCAAGTTTTCAGCTTATATTGGTCGATATAGTCTGAGGAATAAATGTTGGCAGTGACGTCACTACCTTTCAATCCTCAGACTATAGCCATGAATAATAAAATAGTATAAGACCTTTTTCCATTAAAAATTGATTGCAGAGTTGATTGCAAAAAGCTAAAAATATCCAATGCAAAATCACACCAAACCCAAAAAGTGAGCATTACTAAAAAAAAGCTGGCTCTTGTTGTTTGCTCTTATCGTAAGTAGATTTGCATTGAAATTCATGGTTGCAGCAAAACATTAAAATGCTGTAAAGTAGAAGCCATATATGCATGCAATGTAAATATTTCAGTAATTAAGAACACGTGTGTGAATGTTAAGTGACTGTAACGAGAGACATTTGGGTGTTGTCGTGTGCTCGTTTTGGCAAAACATGGAGCCAGCCACACACTCAGCTTTTCTCGGTCGGACGGAACTTTCTAACCTTGCACACAAAACAACCACCACAATCACCACATCATATCCCTTTTGAAATTTTCTACCAAATTACCCACCAACTAAAGAAAAGCAAAAAAGTCGCTATACATGTCGCACTGGTCATTTTTCGCTCCGCATTTTTACCTCGCGCAGTAAAAGTCGGTTTATTATTCGAGGATTTGTGCGGAGTATTTTAATTTTTAATATATGCATTTTTATATCTTTGTATATAGTTTTTTATTTTTGAGGTTTTACGCGGTAGTTTTATTTACTTAACGCAATTTATTATAGTCAGAGTGCTCTTACCATTTAATTATGTTACTTTTAGTTCAGTCTAAACATATTAACGTTTTCCTGCCTGCCTTCTATATTTGTAATTAACTTATACAACCCTTCTATTATATAATTATAAATTTTATACTAGTTGACTTTAAAATATGTTTATTCGGTTTTTAAGGATAACACTAAATTGTTTTCGTTTTTTCGAAAAATAAATACCATACTGAAAATAATACTTCGTTTAAAGTACGGTATAATTTGTAAAAAATACATAATTAAATGAATTTTTGGTTAAATATAAGTTTCATACAATTTTTTATGATTCTTTGTTCTATATGTCGTGCTAGAACTAAAGGCGATTTAAAACACAGCGCAAACGCCGTTTTGTCCAAATGTCGAGAAAACACGCGATTCAAATTCTAGACAACCCGATTTTTTGTGTGTAACTATTTTGGTTTAAAATCATTTTCATCATATAAACGAAGCAATAAATTTGGTTATATAGCAAATAGCTGATGACTCGACTGATCGCAATATAATGGACGTAAACGACGTAAAACATTATTGCAAAAAAAATTCAATTTTTGTAAAAGGATGGAGAAATTCAAATTTAGTTTGGTCAATAGAAAGATTACATAAATTACAAATGAAATGGCAGATATTATTGGCAAGTCTTATCGGTAGAAAGGTCGAGGTCAGTTACACATTTTTCATGTTTCAGGCTAAACTGTAATTCACATGAAAAATTGCCAAGAGAATGGAAACTAACACTATACATGGCAACATAATTTATGACATAAAATCAATATTTAACTTTCAAACACAAAATGTAATAATAAATGAGGCTGGAAATTTATACGTTCTGAAATTTTTGCAACAGCAGACAATCAATAACACAATAAAATGTCGAGAACTCGGAAAGGACCAAAATTGTCTTTAGCACATTTTTTGACTTGATGAATAAAAAGAGACATCGTTAGGCAGATCTTAATAAAGTGAAAAAAATGGTAATAAATTATAGAAAATACGGAAATTAGAATACGCTACTGTCAAACCCAACAAGAATAATGATTGTCTCTTTTTTGCGGGTCTGATGCATAACGGAAAAAAATATCACCACGTAAAGACAATTTCATTAAAAGGCACAGTTTGTACAGTGGCAATTGAGATTTATTTTTATACAGAGCAACGCACTTTACTTGGCTTTCTACCCGCAAGATTTCCCAAGAGATGAGCAGTAATTTGATAAAGGTATAATTGTACCTACAATAAATTAAGAAGTAAACGAGAGTACCCAATACAAAACGCGCCAAGATATAATCACATCGCATTCATCAAGCAAAGAGAAGAAAAAAAATTGTGATATATTAACTGCAAAACATAACCGAGCGTCTACTAAAACGTTTCAGTTGTAACTTAACTGACAACTTAATCGTAAATTAATTACATTAATAAACTTGAGACGATCGTGTCCAAACATCGCATCAATTAGTTAATGTGGCAAAGGCCAAACACAAACCTGTATATGAAATGAGGGTGCAACTCTGGACGGTTTTAATCTAATGTCAACATTAATTACTTTAATGATTGTTATTGCAGCGACCGATGAAATGAAGAACCTGCTAAGGATCTAAACTGCACATAACGGCTTTTCACCTACTATACAAAAGTAAATCAACAAATAACAATTACGTTGAAGGACTACTCCAAATCTGGCTCACATTTAATTTTTCTGATGAAAGAACTTTCATTCCAACTCGAAAAAAATTAGTATAGTATAAAAGAAAAAGTATTATAGTTAATGATGCTTGAAATAAGGATCTGCAAGCTTATTCTACAGATATCTGTCTCTCAACTGGATCCAATTCTCCTATGGCTTAGTGAAAATGTAAATATTTTATCTACAAATATTGGCAAAACGTCAGTCAATGCTGACAGTGTCTAATGGGTTAGTTTGGACTAATATTCTAGTTAATTCGGTGCTAAAAGCATATCAATGTGAGGTCGTCAATAAATGATTCTGAAAACCCATTAAAATGCACTGTGCAGTGAAAATAAATATCTGTACTCCACATTAATGTAGCATCTATATTTTCATTTAATGTGGAAAAATAACGGATGGTGCATTTGCAGTTCAAAAAATTGAAATCCCAAATGCGAAAATTGTGGAACTCTCCAAGGATCTATCGGCGGAATCGGTTTTTTACTTCCTTCAATTTTTAATGGAAATTATAGAATATTTAAAACGATATACTTTTCATACATTTTTGCATTATTGATCCACGCTTCGAAATAATATATCAAAATAATGTTTATAATATATAAAGCATCCATGAAAATACCCGATTTATCATAATAAGAAACCAAAATATGCTGTAGCTTTTTACCGACAGCTTGAGTATAAATCATTTTATGAAAACGATCATTACTTTAACAAGTAATCCATAGATGATTTAACCCAGGACGCCATAAATTTTAGTTGCAATACATTCGCGTAAGAATTAAAATTAATCCATATATTAATTAATAAAAACTAGTTTAATACGCAAATTAATAACCAATCAAAGCTTGATGAAGGTTTGCTATCCAGACAGATAAAAAATCACTTTCCATCTATAAAAAGGAATTAATATGTGAATTAATTGTAATGTGCGATTCTCGCGTAGTTGAAAAATTGTCGGGCAATTTTCGCTACTAGATGGCTATATGGATTAACGGGTGAGAGTGAATAATTTATTGAGCACTTAGTCGATGTAGGTCCGAAGTTCAGGACAGATGAAATTTAGAGCACGAGACAGGTTCTATTTCAACATTCAAATATTTATTATTCCAGAGGTAACCGTCACTCAGCATTAGGCTGGTTTGTTAATAATGCTAGATCCGTTTACACGTTCTAATTTTGTAAATCCGTCGTTGGCAAATATATTTATTAATAAATCCATAAGAGTACGCGAATTAGTCCTAAAACTCTTATGAGTGGAAGTCAAGTCAAGCACAAGTCGAGTCAAGTAGCTTGAACATCAATATTGAATTGAAGACATTAAAATAATTAAAAATATGTACGTTAGTTTCTTTAGATTCGATGATCAATTCAAAAGTTGGTTAAATGAATCTTCTGGAGATCCTAGAAGGTTCGGCTTTTAAGATACAAATAGCAGTCCAAAGAGGAAATGCCATTTCCGTTCTCGGCACTTTGCCCAACTCAGATGATTTAAATGTTTTTTGTTAATCCTAATTTATTTACTGTATTTATTTATATAAATAAATCATTCAATACACTTTCGATTAAAGCCGGAAAAATAATCTTTAATTGTATTATAATACAATAGATTAACGTGATTCATTACAATATTATTAAAAAAGTTTGAACGCCCCAAATCAATACCGAAAATAGTAATTTAGTTTCATTTAATATTATAATCTAGCAATCATGAAAACCACACTGAGCCACACATATACGAAATTAAAACTACTGCTAGTATTAAATGATTCTATTAACTAATAAATTATATTTTCGAATATGCAATAAATCAATTCAGTTTTGTGTTAGAATTTTGTTTTTCTGTATGAGTATCAGTCAATATACAATTTCAATATTTAAAAGCTCGCGCGTGTGAAGCACGGCAAATGTATAGAGGTATATAAACGAGGATTCATGTAAATTGTTATGCATGGATTAATGTGCATGTCATCATTGTCAATTCGGACAGACTAAAATACTTGTGACATCCCATAAATATATAATATTTATTCTAGTTACAATATATTATTATATTCATGTAAATCACAGTCAGTAGTCACACTCATTGTGTTGAACGTCTAAATATTTTTCAAAATCATTTATTTTCAATAATTTTAAAAATGTTAATAAAAGCTGCGCTCGAGTTGGAATTTATAAAAGTTTCAGCGGATAGCAAAACTAAATATAAAATGTAAATTTAAAAATCTGAAATACTGCTCTTTACGTTTTAATAATAAATTCCGAGATAAATTTATTTCGATCGAGTTATGTGTTAGCACCTCGTATTATTGAAAATATATATGTTCCACTTGATGTAGTAAAAGTAAAACTATTTCATGATTTATATCTATATATCGTGACATACAAACAACTTGCAAGAATATAAATAAATCTATATTTTATGCCACAAGTTATTGTTTTTCACTCCGCTTCTATATCTACTATGTGAATATTTGCTTAAAATACGCACATTAATTGAATTATCGACTCGAAATCATAACAAACAATATACCTATCAACTTGGAAATTCTATTGTCTGTATTAAGATAAACATTAACTTGAACTAGCGAAAGTTAAATTAAGTCCTTGCATATGCACTTATGTTCAAAATTACAAATTGTCAAGATAAAGGAGGTCTTAACTGGGAAGCTCCTGAGAGGTCCTCAAATTGACATTAATGCATGTGCAAGTGAAATCTTAGACAAGACAAATGCAAAGTTACCATTATGACGATAAAATTCTTGCTTCCATAAAATATCAACTTTCAAAATTATAAATTGGCAAATCCAATATAGGAAATATGATAGTAATTATAAAGTAGTGCAAAATTCAATATTGCTCCTTGGTATACGGTTTTTCTAAGAAAAAACTTATTGGTTTTTGGTAGACACAAAAAATGTTCTTTGCAAAACACATATACTTTTACTTATAGAAAACATATTATCCTCATATACGTGGGTGGATGGCGGCGGAGAGAGAGAAAACTTGGTAAACATAATCTTTCTGGAGGAGTGGAAGCTTAAAACTCAACATTATGAAATTCAGAATACGGCAGACAAATTTATTCCGGATTTTCGCATTCTCCAGTGTGTTTGTAGAAATATCATTCCAGATATTAAACTGAAACGTTTTCGTTGTTTTGCATTTAAAGTAATTCACATCGTGGTACGGATACTTTTATCCAAAATAAATCGCATAATAAAAGCTATATCTGTATGGAACAAAACTAATATAGTTGGAAAACAACTTTGGTTGTTGGAAAAGTTTCATTTGTAAAATATGGCTATACGCCATCAGCGTGCAAACATTGAAATGGCTGTAAATTTATAGTCGCCATAATAGTAATAATGATACACCGGGCATTCCGGGGTACATAAGAGTTTAATTGGCTTCTGCTGGTTATATCTTGAGTGCATGTAAATGTTATCGACGTACGACATGCGAGGGTTGAAAATAATTTGAAAAAAACGTAGTGCTACTCACCATTCGAGAAGACTTGGCCTGTCACCAGGAGCATGATCAAGGTGGCCAAGACATGAGCCCCTCCAGGTCCAACACCGGGCAGCGGCATTATCTACCTATTTAAATAAATCAAGAAAAAATTGATATAGCAAACCCTTCTCCAGACAGATATCCGTTCCAAAAATGTTTAATATTATCGTTATATCACAGGTACACTTAAGAAATAATAAACACTTTTATTATTATTACACAACTACAGAAGAGAATCACAGTTGGGTTAGAATCAGATCAGTGCGTTTCTTGCGTTTCTTTTACTTATATACCGTTTTCAACAATTCTACTACAACTATTTAATTTACACTATTTTTGTCTATAATGCAGCTAATTACTTCATAGCATGTGATTATTATTGGAAGTCCAAAAAATGGTAAACTTCAAAAAACACGTAACACGAAAATTTATAAAACTCGCTACGACATCGTATGAATATAAATGCCGACTTAACAACACTCATAAAATTGAACTAGTGATGAAATATTGATATGATTTGTTATTCTACCACTTGCTTCCATAGTCGTCATAGTGAATTGCAAACTTTATCAACTTTCTTCCTGTGATTTGATATAAAGTTAGTGGGATTCAAAGAGGCTTCCATCTTTTTCGAATGCTTCTTCTACCACATACAATACTTTAGCCATATGTAACCGAAACAACGTTCTCCTTCTACCAATCCGCATTTTCCATTTGAATTTGTGCAACAAATTAAATCGACCAACAACAAAAAATTCGTCTTCTTAATCAAAAGGAAAAAAAATGCAAAAATAAACTAGAGGTTGATGCTTTAGTCCAAGAAAACTTTGTAGCGATAGTAAAGATGACACGTGCTCTATACAGAGTGTTTTGCATATGCAATGCGTGCTTCTAGCGCCGGTAGCGTGGCCACTACTGACGCGTGCGGGACCTGGACGCCCCCGACGCTGAAACACGACGGCGACGCGCACCGTCGACTATACAACTATGCGCCGGCCTCTGCGTCTTATACATGCAGATGCACAGATTAGCATCTCAAGTAGCTGCCATTAGCCCCAACTAGATTGGATTTCGATTATATCATCTCTAATTCGCACTAGAAATAAGCCTGACAATGGCAATTCCAAATCTATACCCTCATCCCATTTGCATAAACAAATAAAAATCGAAAAAAATATTTTGCATAGCCACATTTTTTATAATAAAAAGATGCATTATACGCTTTCCATTTAAAAACTTTGGTTGTATAAAAATTACTTTCTATTACTATAAAAAGAAGGAAAAGTTAGTAAATGCATTTCAAACGTATTAACCAGTACAGAAAAGTCGTACAATAGAAAACTCGACGGAACTTTAGTTTTAACGGTTTTTCTATAACATGTTTCACAATAAGTACAAAAATTATAATTATCATTTTACATTTAAAGTTATAAAAACAATTAATGTTTATTATATTACTTTTCTGCGGCCCATAAAAAGTAAGCTTTTTGAGCTTTCTACTCAGAATTAGCAGTTTTAACGCTTTTATTAAAATGAACAATCAAAAAGTTCCTTTATATTTTATGTTTCATATTTTTGATTTATATTTTCAATTGATATATTCCCCAAAACATAATCCCATTGTAGCGTTATCTCAAAAAATGTTGCACATTACCCCCTCGCTTAATTACCATTTCAGCATATAATTTGTTAATTGTTTGAGTTTAAGTGAGAGTTTCCTTCAGTGTTGACAGTATATTAATGGCAAAATATATCAACCAAATAAAATTGAAATTGTGATGTGCATGTAACCTGATTATCCATTTAATATCATCTGACAAACACCTACCAAATTCCATTAGTGTTAGTTGAATTTACAATACAATGAAGTTGATATGGGATTAAGTTTCGACCTACTGCTTGATTCTCTCATTAAATTACTAGTAGTTAGACAGTGAATTTGTTTATGACGAAGAAGTCTGTCGCAGCTTTACACATTCAAGACTAGACTAGATAATTTTCCAATCTGCTACACAACAATCAACGTATATAATAAGCTTGTGTTACTTTATTTCCAGCATCCTGTAATTGGATCGTCGTTCTAACTCCACCTTTTCGATTTGAATATTTTATGTACCCGCGTTAAGAAAAATTCTAGAATTCCGTCATGGCCAATTTGGAAATACCAGATCAAACCCAAAACTATACATGTCTTGTTCTTGATGTTTTTGGCAGCGACGTTGAGCCACCGCAAATGTAAGAAATCTTGTCGAGGGTTAAGGTTGGACATAAAATCAATACCTCCACCCTTTAATCCTTACAAACTATCTTCAGAAAAAAATTATACTTTAAATAATAAATTAAAGCGGCATAAAAAATATATGATTAAAACTACAAACACCTATTAAAGAAAGTTTCACTATGGAATTAAACTATTCATTAATTTAAATTGTAAAACTTTAACGCGAATCTTTTACAGTAATGTTAATTAATTATCTCGTTGCGGAATTTAAATTAATTTTTTTTTCAGACACTAAACCATAGATTCATCCAAAGTTTACTCATTATATGTTGAGAATTGACAACCGCAGGAAAAACGAAAACTTTCCTCCACAACAAATGACTACTATATCTCGTTTATTCACTGATACTATTTCTAAATTGCCATTATCAGTGCTGTTTTTTTCAAATCAATCATCCGGCAACTCAAAAATTGTCACCCTTAAGCTAAGCCGTTTCGAACTATGGAAACTTTTTAATGAATACTGAAAGGATCACAAATCACATATCTAAGCCCGATAACAATCCCCAACTTTTTAACAATCCAGTAGTACTATATCTGAGACGGATTGTTTCATATATTTATTAAAAAGCATAAAACCAACGTCGTCTCGAACAAACCGCAAAATTCAATCTATTCAACAAAAAAGTATACAACATAACTAAAAACAATTGTTTTTGACAGAATAACAAAAACTGAAAAAATCTCATTAAAGCACGACATTCATAATAAATATCTGAAAAAAAAGAACAACATACAATGAGGCACACATGCATTTTATTGATAACTGTATACTTTCGGAACGGTCCAAAAATGAAAATAAACGACGCATAAATGCTAAACAAAATAGCGCTCGGAAAAAATTTGGTCAAAGATTGACAAAGACTAATAATAAAAATTGGAATATTTTGTGTGCCATCTGGCACAAAATTGTTCAGAGGAAATTCTATTATATAAAACAATAAAACAAACACACAGACGCAACACAAATATTGAATCTTTAATTAAATCTATAGCAAAAATCAATATGCAAAAAATACATTGCATCGCATATCTGTGCCATTGCACAATAAATGTCCGAAACGAATTATTTAAATCCATCCTGAAAGATTAAAATTTTAATGTTCAAAATCAATAATATTTATGCTTTCGAAAATATCCACAATATTTGTTTGTATAGCAAATTTAAGGATAATTGGAGCTCCATCTGCACAGATTTTAAATCTCTTTTGCCATACGCAATATTTATTTCAGTTATAGTCGTACTTAAAGCTCATAAAGAGATATGAGATTTCTGATAGCAATTTTTAATTACAAGAGAAAATAAATCTTGTTTACTAGATTAATTTCTACATGTAAAAGATTAGAGTATATAGAAGCATAGCAAAGGTTTTGGGTACAAAAAAATACATTTCAGCTGGTTGAAATAGCCCTGAAGCCTGAGAAGTAAATATAGCGGACCAAGCGCCTGAAAACGCGCTGAATAAATGTGTTCATGTGCAAAATGAGAATTCCTTCTGTTTATACGTTATATTATAGTGTTGTAACCAGAAGTGGACCAAAGTTTAGTGCAATAAATTGAAATCCCTTTTGCATCCATATATGTGTGCCATTTCGATCAAATATAATTGCAATAGCCTCAATATATATGCATTAAACCATTAAATTGTGCCTTTCAAGTATAGTTGAGAGTGCAAGACCTGGCGCTGATGGCTTCAGCAGTTCAACCTTTGTTCAGCAGATAGAGAAACGGATAACAAACAGTCCGATGAAGGTATTTATGGAACGTTGTACAAATTCGAAATTAAGTTATACCGTGTAGGGGATGTGCACATATTAGAAACAGGTGGATAAAGTTAAACCCATTACAAACGGTATGTCATTATAATAAGAGATCAGCCGGAGAGTATTTGCACAACGGTACGGTTCGCTTATTTTCAGTAATGCCGGACAATACTCTGACTGAAACGAAACTTTCAAAATTATTTTAAGCTCAAGTGAAGACCTTTTTTAATTGACCCACCACAAATCTAAGCCGCTGCATTACGTTTGGGATAAACTCGCAAATTAAATTATAAGAAACATACGTCAGTTGTTGAAGCTTAATTAATTTTAATTTTTGTTTTTATGTGATTTTTTTAAATGAAAAAGTTTTCTTATTGACAATTCAATTCGCGTGCATTTTTTGAATTATACATTTCATTATAAAATGGGAGAATAATGCAAAATTCAAGCTTGAATTGCTCGCCGAATTGTTTGTACAGATTTTTGACTGCATAACATTTTTCAACAAACTTTGCACCCTTGTAAACTTTGAAATTGTGTATGTATAGAAGAAAGTCAATTTTAAATGCATGCAATTTGAATTCAAATATAGAAATAGAAATAATAAAAAAAAAAATAGTCGGTACATATTTGCATAGTAAATTCTGCTGAGGCTCTTGTTATCCATATGCAAATTCTGTATAGTATAATATTTGAGGTAAGAGTCATATTTTACGTTTGAATACTGGCACTGCGACAAGCAAAGGTCCAATACGTGCCAGCGATATTTCATTTTCCTTATTGAGAGTTATGATCAATGAAATATAATAATGCATAATCGAATCGATTTTCTCGATTCGTATATTTTTATTGCACAATCTCGGAATTTAATACGATTTTTTTATATCCATAGAAGTGTAAAATAGAAATCGTGTCTCGTATATTAAAATCGCTTAATGCGGGGCAGGCACAAGTGCTGATGATTAACTTGCAACACATAGACACATCTGATTACATTATTAATTATATTACATTTAATCCTAATTAACGTGTTTAATACATGTTAAGCAGATGGGTTTTGGCATGAGTTAGTTTCAAGAGAAAACCGAATGTTTGTACACATTAATCTCCAAGTGAAGTCTATCTACGATAACACAACACAAATTAATTTGAAGCCAAATAATAAACTTCTTTTTAATCAAATTCTATCAAGCAAGCCAGCCGAAACTTGAATGTCTTTGGCACAAGAGTGAATTGTAAATGTCTGGGCCCTTTATGGTAATTTACAATGAAGTTATCAGTCGAACATTAACGCAGTTAAGCTTGAGAAGTCACAGAGGCCTCAAATAAGTACTAGTGCTGCAGACTTCTCTTCTCTTCTCCTTCCTCTGGAGCTCGGATCGCAAGTGGTCCGTAATAAATCCTTGACAATTAGAAGCTACAGAACCGCATAATAACGTTCGAAATACAGAATGACAATAACAGGACAAGCCCAGTTACTATATAATATAATAGTTTAAACTCAAAGAGCTGTTTGAAACTTTACACCAGCTTATAATGAATCACTTACATTCCAGCAGGATATGATTGCCCTTTGACATCATCACACAAATGCGTGCCCAACATTTCGGAAAATTATAAATTATCGCCGCCACACATATAATTCAATATGTTAAATGTAAATATATTTGTTCTGCCTAATTGCTGCTCAAAAGTTAAACCCTCGTTCGTATCCTGTTGCTTTTTATTTTGTTTCCTATTCTACTTCCTCCTCCTCCTCCTCGTGGCAATATTTATTTGGTGCGGTTTCCGTTTGACATTTGAAGCGCACAGTTATGATAAAGACAGATCTTCTAATTAACATTTGAAAATTGTTTCGACTTTGCACAAAAGCACTTGTAAAGGCTGAAAACATTGTGACAATTCAAATGTCAACGCCAATTATTTTACATCGACCTCACTAATTCCACTTTGCGAACAAAAGCTGCAAAGACGAAGTTTTTCTGTGGCGCACAAATAATCAAAAGGATTAAAAGTGTTTTCTCTAGTTCGTTTTTAACATGACATTTATTGCATTATGATACAATTAAAAACTATTTCAAAGTAAAAGACATTAAAAATTTAACTTGAAATTGTTTGACCTACCAAGGATTAGTATTTGCTTAGCAAATTGTGTGCAGTGGTGACAAAGCTCGAAAAAAAAAAATAGAATGCGCATATTGCTCTAAAATATTGAAGGAAAATGAAGACAAATATAAAAATAATTTTATTGGAATTGTGTATTGTTATTTTCATTAAATTTCTCTGTAATTTCAAGTTGATATTTACAAAATGAAATATTTGTATTAAAAACGGTACGCGATCCTCATTGTATACCAATACAATATTAACTTTTCATTTCCGTAAAAGTGTAATCCAAAATATTTCATATATGTGAATACAATCAACATTTATAGAAACAAAGAATAAACCACATACCAACTTATTTTGAAATCAAATAACGCGTATACATAATGCACGAGTATACATTTAATAAGTTCGGAGTACCTATCTCTTCGGGCAACGTGTAATTTCATTTAAAAATACTATTTATTAAGTTGCAAAATGTAGTGAAATAAATAATTCAAACTTTTCACATTCTAAATAAAACTGAAATTATTATGCATCTGATATAAGGACGAAATAGACGAAAACTATTATGGTTCCACTTTATAATTTGAAATTGTCAAGATTGTAAGTATGATGGCTGTGATAATAATGTAAATGGCCATAATTAATATTTAAGTAGCAATATGCACAAATTAAAGGTGGCTGGTGGTGGCTTTCGACGCATTCCCTTGAGGCAGTTTATTGCGAAAAACACTTAGGTGAACCAGAAGGTTTATATTTAAGAGATTAGACTTCATGATAGTTTTATATACTTTTCGGCTTCTTTACAGTTATGAGCTTTTTGGCATTTCGTATACACTTGAAAAGTTTTTTTTTGTTTTAAAGCAAAGATTATAGATGTATGAAATCAGACAGAAAAGAAGTTACTTCAAGTCTGATATTTTTTTTTTACCAAACTTTGAAATATGTGTAGGTGTTTCGATTCGCGCTTAAAGAAGTTTCAGTGGAAAGTTTGATGGTGCATTTTAGGTATTTTCATACAATGTAAATTAAAATAGAAATTACAGGAGCCTCGTTAGTATTATGTGTATATAGTATAGGGAAAATGTACGTTCGCTGTGTTTATGACTTTAAGTATGCAGGCTCATTACAGCCACATTAAGCTATAGTGGAAATGGTCTATGTATGAAGTAATGATATGCCAGAAAAATAATAAAAACGTGGTAAACCAACGTGCATGCGTCACGTCATATGTACAGTTGAACTGAAAAAGATCCGGAGTTTCCTGATGTCGCGTGAGCGATTTTAATTTCTTTTGTTACAGCAGATAATAACCCATTTTTTTCAACTCAGAATTGAATCAAAAATTTAACTACTTTTATATAGCTGCAAATCATAACTTGGCTCTTGAAATAAACAATTCGAAATGGTATCTGATTGAAAGTTCCAGCGCCAGTTTGGGATATTAAAATTTTTATGATTTTTATTTAAAACGTTCAAGTAGTGTAACTATAATCTAGGAATATATATGTAGTGGAATATTAATGCAAAATGGATTGAGATTACCATCAGAAACTTAACTGAAGCAATAAATGAGATATTGATTAATGCAATGTACAAATATCCAAATTAGATTGATATTAACCGAGATATTAACTATAAACCTTTTGAGATTATATGGAGCACTCGGATGAATGAATGTTTCGCTGCACAAGTAAGTAGTCTAAATCAAGCTATTTGCCAGAATTTGTAATTAAACAGTTTCAATGAGATTTGCGGTACAACATAAAAACAATCTGGAAATGCATCATTCACAAAACTAGTTGCAAAATGTTGAAAAAAATTTGAGTATGTCCTAATTTATTACAATACTTTTTATACAAGAAAATTACACAGATTAAATAAACAATGAATAACTCAATAACTATAAACCGAGCTATAAACCTAATTCAAAAACTGATTGCGCCTTTAGATTCTACAGATTTTTTTATATATTTATGCTAAATTTCATTCAAATCGGCAAAAATTCAGGTTTTACAAGAGCGCCGATGCAGTTGTGCATCGGACTATTAAGCGGTACATACATACCCCCAATAAAAATTAGCATTTATTGTTGATTATGAATTAAATGTGTATTGATTAGTTTTGTTACTTAATTGAAAAATTGTCTATGCTCTATAAATCTTCAGCATCATGTTAAAATATTAACTATAATGTTTTGTATAGCCAATGAGCAAATCAGTTAGTCATGTTTTCTCAAATGCATCGACCTATGTAATTGAAAATAATCCTACCAACAACATTTATTTGTATAAACATGATCTAGTTCCTCATATACATTTCCACCTAAATGTAAAGTAAACTTGGCTGCTCTAGGTATACATATATGCGTGTTATCTAACAATTACTAAGTATCTGAACAACAATATAATGAATTCCCTATAACATAAATTCTAATTTCCGTGTATTTTGCATTAAAACAAACGTAAATTCCTTTTACTTGTTGTTCTTGCCTCCACACTACATGCTTGGAAAATGCATAATAATATCACAAGAGTATTATCTAGCTAATTAGAAATGTTTTGCCTAGTAAATATAACTCGCACTATTCCAACTGTATAATCCAACTGAATAATGCAATTTCCATACATTGCACATTAGAACGAAATATATGAGATTCCATTCAAACTGAATAAATAAACAAGCATCTTTGTAGCTACAATGAAAATTACATTGAGCCTGAAAAAAGTTGTCGACTAAATTTCAGCAACTGTTGGCAAACATGAAAGAATTTTAACGCCATACCAACATAGTAGCTACATTATACAATATTTTACCACACAGAATATTATATGAAATCCCCAAAGAGTCAATTTGTAGCCGAAGGGCCGACACACTCTTTGTTCGGATTCAGAATACTGAAACCTGAAAAGATAAAATGTTGGTGCTGTCACTACATCCGTCTTTAATATAGTGGTAGCTACCAAATTTCAAAGTTGTTGCCTCGTTTTAATATAAATAATAATACAACAGAACAGACACCACTGTGCATCGGATCATAATATTTTCCACCCTTTCGGCAAAGCTTAAACTTGGGCGCTTAACTTTTAATGCACCGCGTGCGCCTGTTTTACAACTTTCCGAGGTTATTAAAGTGTTTAGACTTTACTGTCAATAACTAAGCTCAAATGTGTCAACTAAATTTAACCCAATTATTATTTATATTTTTCTTCAATTACTTTCGTGTCGGTATTAATTCAGATTGTTCTTGCAAAAACGAGACAAAAATACGATTTAATATGGAGCAAGAGAACGGAATTGATATTCCAAGAGAGAAAAACGGATTTTTATCCAGTTTCATCTATTGCATTACAGTAAAATATTAAATATAAAATTTACACAAGTTGTATTGCGATACTAAACATTTTTGCCATACTTTTAAATGAAATAACTTGAAATTTAATATAAAATATATTAAATACTGCGAAAAATTGTGTTCGTGAATTTGTTTTCGAGAAGTCAAATAAAATAATAATTTAATTTAGTTTTTATTTAATTTCAGGTACTTTTAAAAATGCCATTATTAAAACTCAAAATATCCTAATCCCAAATTTTATTTATAAGGCTACGTTCAACTGTTTTTTTAGCTTACCCTGTATTATTGTGGAATGTGAAATGTGTTTGAGTATTATACGTACGTAAATAAAGAAATTAAATATAATTAGTGAGAAAGGTACATTTATAATAAATTAGAAATGGAAATCTCCCCAGCTTAAACATAACTATGCATTTGCTTTTTGAATATAAGGCAAATTTACTTTGTGGAGCTTAAAAACATCAAACAGAACAACAAACTTTCGCAGAGGAGAGTTTAAACATTAATCTTTTTCTCAAATGAACATTTTATTACTCAAATTACCCCTTTGTGTTCATATGTGTATTTTAGGGAAAGATATGAAAAACGTTAAGTAATCAACTGCCCTAAGCACTGAAACGCTTTTTGTCCTTCAATAAGTAGAGTCTGAGGAATGTAAGTTTACCGTGACGTCACTGTCAACATTAATTCTTCAGACTACATCTGCAACCAATCATGCTTAAAGGAAGAATTAAGATATACGCGTGATTTTTTTGTTTCTATGTGAAATACTGATTTACTTTCCGTATTCGGCATTGATTTATATAGATCAAAAAGTTTTCGGTTTTTTTATCACAAGCAGCAAAATAACTTCAGTGTCTCTGGATTTGTTTTGTATAAAGTTTGTTTTCTATAATATTGATTCGAAAACTTTTCTACCCACTGACTTGGAAAATATAAAACTGTTTTTTTTTACTGCTTCTTTAAATCGACATTGAAAATGGGAATATGTTACCATTAATATCTATTCCAGTTGGTTCTGGTTGTTTCTTAAATGAACATCCCTTGATACTCACTAATCACATCCTTAGCAATTATTATTATCTAATTCCATATTATAATTCAAATTAATAGGTTCTACAAGATATCCCTCGGTGATAATAACTAACACTGCACCAAAGTACAGACAAAGAGCTATATGAAATTAAATAATTAAAGAAATTGCCACTTGGAGGAAATTCCACAAGAAAGTCCTATAGTGGAAATAGTTTGTAAATTTACAACATAAAGGGGAAAGTTCCAGCAATTGGCCATTACACAAGATAAAAGGTATCTAATAAAAGTGGAAGTGTTGTCCGGAATGTTTGTTCGATGGCCTGTGAAGTAATATAAAGGCTCTGACTGTCAAGTTTCAATAACACACAAGGAAACTGTCGTCGTTGTTTCCCCTAAGGAAACTAGACACCTACCAAAGGGTATCACTTTACACCACCCCTAGATACATTTTACAAAACGCAGATCAGATTACGAGAAGAACACGTTTGAGTTTCATATCTGAACAATCGGTTGGACTAATTAATTCAACTTCTTTGTATCATTTTTAACTTGAAACTCACTTAACTCTATAGTGTCTGAAAAGCATTCGGTTCATGTATAAAAGAACACTATTTTATAAAAGATAGGACCGTGTAACAAAGTCACATTTGTTTGGAATGCGGAAAAGTTGAGTGTCTTTTTTAATCGCAGTAGTTTATGCTGCATGCCTGATGAATAGAGTGGGCGAATTGCATCTGAAAGTACTACTATTATGCACAACAGCGCTTCAATGGCGTGTATAGAGCAATTTACAGGTAAATATGAAACTCCTTTTTAGCTTTTTAAAAGCATGTTACATTAGAGTGTTCTATGCGCATAAAGAAGAAGAAAATTCTATCTAATCTGATACCAAATACTTAAGTAAAGTCTACCATCTAAAAAAAATAATTTAAATTCAAAAGGATAAAGAATAATTATTATTTGAACAAATCGTTAGAAAATATGTAGTTGCCATAGTGCGTATTTTACCAAAGTTTTACTACACGCATATAATTTTTTTGAAAAATTGTATACTTTTTTTGAGGCAGTAAACTTTAACCTTAATGAATAACTTATTGAACTTCTATTGAATCGTCGACCAACAAAAAAGTGTGCTAAGAAATATTTCAGTTTCAGCCACAACGTCGTCTTCCACTAGCTAACTTTTCACAGCTGTCGTAAATTTCATATTATATTAAAGTGGTTTGCTACCTTTAAAAATTCATACTAAAAATATGAAAAATTCAATTTAAACCATCATCCTTAATAATAAAAAAGTTAATTCGAATTGATTTACGATGTTAATCCATTTTTCTCTGGATGCTGAAAAACATTGCTATGCTACTACCTATACAACAAAATAAAACTAATTGTCCCCGGTGGATATAAATGTTTTCCACTCAATATTGAATGAAACGTCAGTCTAAAATTGAATGGATGTATAGTATATGTTGGTTAATTGTGCAATGTAGTAATGGAGAAATTCGGTTCGATTAACTGCTGAAAGTAGGATAAATGCTTTCAGGGGTTTACGATATATGTAACACATTAATCCACGGTCAATATATTTATAAATTTATTCCGAAAAATAAAATAAAGATCCCCTTTTATTAAATGCTTCGCAAAACGGAAAGTATTAGCATTCCCTTGATGGGTATTCAAATACTTACTCAGATCATAACGATTTACGCATTTAATGATGTAACTCCTCTCCGAAAATCTAATCAATTACGAAAATTTTACAATTTAAATGGCAAACTTCGTAATATGGCAAAATGCAAAATCCTGATTGTGATTGTTATGTAGATATGTCTAATTTAAATTCCGTATAAATATCACAATGGAGGTTAATCAGCATTTGATGTGCCCCGATCGAAAACTTTTCCTTCCTTACGTATTACATGTATAGGCAGCAATTTAATTTGCATGATGCGATACATCGTATTCCAACTGTCCCGTATTTTAATTTAGATGATTGCAGAACTAAATAAATTGATGGTATAGCGCGCATGCAATCAATTCTCAAAAATGATGATACATTTCCCGACATTGCTTTAAACGAAAATTGCAGGACTAAGAGAAAAGTGGTATAAAATCCCATACATTCTTTATTCTGTCAATCAATCAAAATATATTCAATTTACTGGGTTATATCTGAGGAATCTGTCAGAATACACCTTGTGGTATGAGTTTGCACTCTGTTTGTACCACTTCGACTAGACAGCTACAAGAGAATTGAAATTCGATTCGAGATTTTCTAGATACTCAAGCCATCTTAAAACAATGCGCGATTAAAATACAATATGTAAATAATCTGATCAGCAATAGGAAATCCATCATTCCACTTTCCCTTTTCAACGCATTTCGACAAACTACTTGAGTTTCGTCAAAGGGGTGGATAGGCTACCCCCAATCCCATAATATAAAACAAACTTAGATTTCCAAATCCTTCCCCAAACGGCCCTCTGCATCAGGGCACAGTTTGAAAAGGCCATTCTAGAGTTCACTACATGAGATCCCCAACTTTTGATGTGTATTGACTGGAAATATTCTTGGACAATCCTTTTAAATTTATACTGTCTCTTTCTAGATTATATATAGTGAGTAAATTACTTAAAGAAATACTCATGGTAAGTTAAATACTTAAGTTAGAAAAAGCAAGAAATAATATTTTAGAACATCAAAAATGGGCAAAAATGAAGTAAACCCGCGCGTCCACCATAAATTTAAAAATTAAAAGAAACCTTGTAAAAGTTTTGTCTCGGTAAATATAAAAAAAATCTTACATAAAGTGCAAGCAATTTCTTTTTTTAAAAGTTCTACGAATATAAATAGAATATTATAAACTCCCATACAATATCTTATGAATCCATAGAATAGTATGTATGCACGATTTGAAGCCTTCATAAAAGCTCACGGAAATCCATGGAATATTACTCGGGATAGAATGAACCAATCGCATAAAGACCAATTCAAATATAAAATAGTGTATAAACTTCAATGAAATCCTATTAAGTCTTATAAAAATATATGGAATCTTATAAAATCCCACTTTTTCCCCTATGATTTCACTCTATGTTTGATGAGCAATTGAGGGATCCAAAATCAAAGAAACATTGCTGTAATACGAATTTTTCGAATAAAAGTACAATTCTACAAATAGTAATTTAAAAGTATTGTACTGTATTTAGTTTAGTTTAAGGAGCTGGTGGAAAGCCACTGAAATTTGCGGACTATTAGAGGTTTAACAAAGTTTTGCGGGAATGTGTTTTCTTTTCGTTAACTTTTATCGCAAATTCAAATTAGATAAAAATAAAATATCCCCAAAACCCATAAAAGAAAAATAAATAAAATACAGCTCGGCCATAAACGTTTTGCTTTACGACTTACGTAGACCGCGTTTGGCCATTGATGCGTCAACGCAACAATGCAGTCAACGTGCCGCTATAAAATATAATTTCATTCGAGCTTTACACTGTTTCAAACAAACAGGGATAAAAAAACGGGGAGAAAAAATAAACGGTTCCCACATAATCTGTGTATGACGTTCTACCACGTCTCCAGGATCCATCCGGAGGCATAAAATGTGAAAGTTTTCACGGCGCCGGAAATAAAAACACAACACATACCCGCAAAAAGTCCGATTTTTTCAAACATTTTCATGAAATCTTCCTAACGCAACTGTGATTCTTTTATGTAGTTTAATAAATGGAATAATAAAGTCACTTACCAAATGGCGCCTAGCACTTCTCAACGCAAACCTGCAAAATATAAGGAAGACTATATTAAAAACAAACAGTCTCGATAATAAAAATTTTCTAGAAGCATATTAAAGTTACAACCAATTTATATACACTGTTTATTAGGTATGAAATTACTTTACATTATTTAATATGAAAGCTGAAGCAATATCGTATAATAAGACTCATACAGTGCACTGCTGTATGTCTTGTAATCCGCACGGTGTTCTCAGATTCTGGTCTCCCATTTAAAAAGAATCCCTGCTGCTCGCTACTGCAGCTCCAAACTTTTAATAAAGCTAAATTATCCTATACATATAGCCTTCTCGTTATAAATTAAATTTAATTAAAAGTAACCGAACGTTTAACTCCTTTAAATAATAAAATTGCACTTAATCATATTTCGGGATAAAATATCCTTTTTTTTTTCACCGGCATTGTTCTACTAAGACAGTTATGAGATTTTACTCTCATATTCCTGACACGTAAAATAACGAGCCACATATATAGTATATTCCTCCTACTTTTCACTATATAAACCGAGTTGAAAATTCATACATACACACAAACTAAAAAGATATATTTTATGTGCAATTATCACCCAGTCGCAGCTGTTGAAGAAAAAAACCAAAAGGATTTTTTCCACTACAGAGAAACTTTTGAATATAAAATGCAAATAATACAATTTTTTCTCGGCACACTTTTTGACATTACAGCATGAATATCCCACATATACAAACACACGTGAGGCAATGAGCATTGAACGTGACTTTTCCTCTTCAAGCATTATCTAAAGCTTCTTAAATATGTTAAACGATTTTCAAACGTACCAACTGAATGGTTCACGCTTTATCTTTTATTTCTCGTTATTTATATTTCTTTGAACACTATACTTTTCAAACTGCATATGTTGTCGTGTAATTGAAATAACTTTCATAGAAAAATTTATTGTGTGGAAAAATGGTGCTACTGCAAAGAAATTACAGAACTTTGGAAAAATACTTTTCTTTATAACGAAAAATTCTCCCTTGATTTATAAAAGTCTTTTTTTATTTTTAAGGCCTCTTCTTATATATTTAAATAAATAAACATGTTATTCGACAAAAATTGCTACAAGCCAAATGCATCAAAAATGCATTATCTCAAAAGCGTATCCGATAAGATCAAAAGCGACATTCTAATTGACCAACGTTTGTTTTCTATATTAAATTTATAAAGAAACGGATTTGACAAAAAAAAACATATTATACTTAAACGTATTTAATATAGAAAATAACTTGCAAATCCGCATCCTTAAAGATGACAATTATACCAAACAACAAATCCATGAAGACAACAAAGTTGGAATGAAAATCATAAAAGTTTACAAAGAAAATATAAAAGACATTAGTTCACCTTTTAAACTTCCCGTACAAAACAAGAATATATATTACAATCTTTTTGCTAAATTGCAGAGATTGTTAAAGGAAAAAGCTATATAAGAGAGAGAAAAGGTCGCCTGGAAGTCTTTAGTAAGTTAGGAAGAGAATAATACTAAGTCTGGATTATATTTAAAGCCTACTTTAGGACCACTAAATGTCATCCATAAGCTTAACCGATATAGCACAGATATGCATCGGCAAGCTACAAAACCTCTTAGTTGTACCCAGATAAGTTCAACTCTAGGATAAAATTCCAACTAGTTCTCCACCCTGCACTTAACTATTATTATTTTCAAGTAAAATCAGAATAATTTTCAAAACTAAAGACTTAAAGAATTTAATCGCAAAATTAAAAGGCAAGTAAATTTTTTACATGCTAAGAATAGTCCAAAACCATAAAGTACTAGGACCAAATTTTTTGGTTTAGAGCTTGTTAGAACTTTTTATAAACCCTTCAATACTTGACTTGCTTGTTTCAAATAAATTGAAATTAGCTTTTTATTTAAAATAAAGACCATGTTTACTTTTAGTTGCAATAAAAAGTAATAAACTCCCAATAAAAGCTCTTTTAGCAACTATGCTTTGTATTATTATTATTATTATAGATGCTTGTATTGTAAGTATAAAAGCTCCGTTTTCAAGTGCGGTGTATTGTTCTAAAAGATCAGCAATGTTTTAACAGCTTTAGCAAGTGTAGAGTAGCACGTGCTTTTGTTTCAGCTATATAGTTTTTATTGTCTTTAGTAGTTTGATTTACATTTCGTAGTTGAAGAAAATATAAACGAAACTCACATGTACACATATAATAAAATAAAGCTCAGCTTTTACAAATTGTGAAAATATTGTCAAATAGATTATTAATATTTAATTATAAAAACGATGATATTGTTTTCAATGACGTATAAAAGTTAAGAGGAGGAAAATGGCAACATAAAAATTTAGAGAGGTGCATTAAGGAAATGTAAATAACGGTGTTAGATGTTCATTATTTAATAGCGATGCTTTTACCGCAAGTCTTGCGCTTGTCAGAACCGCCACCTGATGTCGAGGATAAAGTTCCTTCATTCGCACAACTGTCTTTTATTTTATATTATATTTAATTCCACTCGTTTTGTTATGTGCAATAAGTGGCATTTTTAGTAGCCGAATATAAAATTCAGTTAATTGAAACAAGAAGGTTGTTTATTTAAATTATTTCGCAAATTACATACCTAATTCCAATTAAATGAATTTGCAACTAAAGTGGAACGTAATGAAAAAAGTTTAAGGATGTAAAATTTTATAAGGCGATAAGTGGGAAAAGAATACAATATCTTAGAAATTTATATGCAAAGTTTTTCAAAGTCGCCCAGTTGCGGACAAAATAATTAACCGCTTTATATTAAAATGACTTTTTAATCTCAACGCTATAAATAAAAGATTGTATTCAAATAATATTTGTATTAAATTTCGCATTGTCTGTCGCGCTTATTCCATTTTCATATCTCTCAAACAATAATCCAATTTCCTTTTCGAAAATATAATTTTTTCAAGCCCTCTTATTACATTATATACTTTTCAACGATCATATTTGCTTTCATACCATTTGAAACAAAAATATTTTAATATCGTCGTTGTCGTCGTCGTCTTTTCGGCTTATGGTTGGTTATATCGAGGGTACAAAAACGATTTTAAACAAAAACGATATATCAATTTTCTTTGAATAAAATATTCAGAAAAATGTGTTGAAACAAAATAGATTTGCTGCTTTATACACAGGAAAAAGCGGCGGTAGTGATGGTGGCGGCACGTCTCTCTGCCCTCGGGAGCAGTAAAGTCTAGAGTTGAGCTCCAACCACAGATTAGCAAAGCTTGCTCATTGCATAATTCATCGTGAACCTCCCTGGTATTATTGTCACCTCTCACCCGCAACATTCCATCACTTTATGCTGAATTAAGTAAGCAGCCATTCCACTGATACCACCCTGCACTGGTGGAATTTATACCCGCCAAACTAACTAATTACTTTCTATTTAATCATAAATCTCAGCGCGTACGCAACGTATTAATTACATTTACATTTTTATTCAATCAGACGACGACAAATTCATCATCTTAGTAGTAAAGCATCTGCACATCTCACAAACCGTTTGATTCGTTAAGATCTTCCGGTTTCCGGATATCTGTTAGTAGTTATACTTATTGCTGATGGCATTTACAACTCCTAAACTTCCAAGTTGTTTATATCCGATTCCTGCCTTCAAATTTAATACTGTCACTGTATACGTATGATAGGAGTTGAATAGTTTCATTTCAAGTTTAAACCAAAGTAGACCAAAGATTCTAATGATGAACCCAAATTCCTAGTCATACAATTATAATTTGCTAAAAATTAGAATTCTTCAGTCGGAATCTTTTTATATAGTTGAAACATTAAGCAAAACGATAAATCATGCACAGGTGCACTTTTCGTGACATTACATAAATATGTAGAAACTGCATACATTGCAGCGCATGCTGAATAAACAAACATATTTAATAAAACATGAAATATCTAAATTAAATTGTGATTTTATGCAAGGACATATTAACATTTGTGACATCTAAAAGTCCCACTTAAGCTTTTCATTGACTCGTTCAATAAATTTTAATTTCAACCTCTCTATCAAATATTTAATGCATAAAATTGACATGATTTAAGATGAGGGTCTTATGGTAATTTTCGGTCATAATTTTAGGGATTCTTGCGCCATAAAGTGCTATAACATATCAAATCAATTGACTACAAATCTTGCGATCATGTCTTTTTACACAAATTGCCTATTTATATTATAGACACTTAAAACGCTTATAGCTAGATACAAATTTTATTTTTGAAACTATTTAAAAAAATTGCTGGTCATGCAAACTTTACATATTATCAAATTTCTTCAACTTAAGTATGCTTGATGAGTTTATATTTTATAAGTACTTGCTAATTGGTAACATAATATTACAATAAAGTTGCATACGATAGGCAATAAACACCTAACTTGTTAACAGCAATCTTTTAACAGGATATAGAGTATCAAGTAAACATCAAAAGGATGCTTTTCAGTATATCACGTAGTATATCACGTACGTATAGCGAAAATCGCTTTTCCTGCTGCACAATGAAGAAATGCATTTAATTTCATCGAGTGGAAATTTTGTATCACATGTTCAATTCAAACTTGATTAACATATTTTATAATTTTTATTAAAAAAAACTCGAATAGCTCAAAAGCAAATTAATTCTATATTTTGTTAGTGAAAGTTAATTCAATGCTGGACTTTTGCAATCTTTAATGAAAAGCAAATGTTAATGCATTTACATTTTATTTTTCAGTATAATTAAATAAAGTACCCTGCGTAGGCTTTTCATCCAACAGGAAAAGTAAAATTATGTCAAATTACAGTTTTAATTTTATTAATAATATACAAAGTCAAATAGAATATGTTACGAGTGTGCTGAATGTTTGTTCGTTTAGTTCTGATGGTGTCCAGAAAGTCTGTTACACCTACAACTTTTCTATTTTTTTTATTATTTCAGCCCTTTATCCATCAGATGTGATATAAAGATAGCCATAATTTTCAGGGCAGACAGCTGTATCTAACGAGAGAAATGTTGACAATAATAATGAGTCGCAGAAAACGCCATTATTTGATGTACGTGTAGATTATTACAGTTTTATCGAAACGAAATCTTTGTTAACTTAACTCGAAAGTTATTTTACTTAACTTTTAATTGGATTTTGCTGCTAGATATACGCGAAAATTTCATGAAATATTTTGCGGTTTCAGCATCGTATATATCCAATAAAATTCTATTGGAAAACTTTCCTCAATAATTCGCTCCATAATATTCCATCTATAACTTTTTCTCTTTATTTAACATCGAGCATTTATTACTAATATAGATACGTTCCTGCAATTCGGTTAACCAGACTTATAATATCCATGATTATTCACAATTTCGAAAAAAACACAATAGCGATTACACAAAGCAAATAACAGTTCATTTTATTATATCGGTTCTGTGAAATGGACGTTAGTTTTTATTGCAATTAAAGTTGTCGAAAGCATGTTGAAAAATCTCCTCAAGATCAAATAATGACTTGCAGGCACGTAACATTATTTTTTTAATGGTATATAAACTGTATAAAAATGTTAAGCAAACTACTTTCAGTTGAGAATTTGTATTAAATTTGAACTGAATTCAAGTATTTTTCTAGGTATTACCAGTATATACATGTTGCATGTAATACAAGGGCGTGTTGAACCAAATGTATAATTTATATACACCTATATTGTGCACAAATTTGTACATAAATATGATTTAAATTAAACCCTATAATGTCGATAGTGTACAACACTTTATCAGTCGCCCCCCTTTCGTGGTAGTGGCTTTCTTTTCACCCTGCACATTAACACTATGCGATAAATCACGCAAAGACAATTATATTGTTATATATAAAAACTATGGTATATTTTGCCCTAATATCATAATATGTATTTATAGTACGAGGAACATAATGTATTATGGTGCTAGTCGCGAAAATGACCAAATCAAGAAATGCGCAGCCGCGTCTGATAGCACGGCTTGGACTATAGTGTTCATTATAATACGGAATACTATAATGAACCCATTATAGTACCCAATCTCAAAATACATGCCATTATGCCACTCATAAATGTGTGATTATAACACGCTTGCATAGATAAAAGTTATGAAACTTTATAAAACAGCCCCAATATTAGCTGTGCATGTCACGGATTAGGCTAGAGGCTGTAAGCATCTTTCACTGTGAGTGTATTATGAAGGTGTATAGCCAAGTATAAAACAAGGTTTTGCAATTACAGCAAGTTTATCTCGCACCTTTTTGGCTCATATACAGGCAATGCCTTCTCACCCACGTTTATTATCCACGCTTTGGGGCGTTTACTGTAACCTAGCACACAATACTCACAGCTAAAAGCTAACTGAGCACATACATCTTTCTACTATAATATAGCCTTATAATGAAACAAACAAAGAATACAAAATAAGTTAAAATTCTATAACACATCATTTCGAAACGTGAGCTACAAAATCGATTTAACAAGATCCTTTCCTCAACTTTAAATAGTCCGAGTTGTGGTTGGCTAAAACGAAATTTAATCTAGCTTTGTGACTTATAGATTTAAGTTGGACAAACTAAAGTCTAGGAAATTTGCATGCTGCAAAATGATTAGTATTTTATTATCGTATACTAAAATATTATGTCCAAGTCCAATGGTTTCCGGTATAAAAATTATGGTACGACGAAAGATTACTGCAACTGCATTTAACAGCATTATAAAATTCGCATTAAATTCGTCAACATTTAAATTCAAATGTGAATTGAGTTTAAGTCTTCAATAACAATAATATTTAACTACATCTATTACCTTTTCCAAGATAAAGTTCATATTCATTAAAATCAAAATGTAACACCCACTTTTAATGATTAATTTTCTATGCAGTAAAATAGAAAACACTTTAAGGTATTGAAATAAGCCGCAACTACAATATTTTATCTCAATTATTACTGAATACGCTTGCAGGAGAAGCATACGATCAATAAGTATTATCAAACTACGGGGTCTTTCTGAAAGGTATGCCTACAAGTTGATTTCATAATAAAATATTCTAAAAAAAAAATTGTTACATTTTTATTGTCACATTACTTAAGGAAGGCTCAATTAATTTTGTGAAGAACTGTGAGCTTTTGATGCGCACTCGTCTACTAGCCAGTGCACTACGCTTTCTAAAACTATCAGGCACAATACCAGTCGTTTTCATTTCGCACTGCGCTATATGATTTTATTGTTAATTTTGTGTCTTCTCTTCAATTAAAGCAATGATAAAACTTTCTAAATACTCCTTGTACAACTTGTTCCAACTAATATGTAATGTTCTAATGTAAGAACATGTAAAGTGTTGGTTGCATTTATGCAACAAAATGTTTAACTGCTAGTTAAATTAATTAAAACGCGTATTCTACCAACAAAACTATTGTTAAGCACTAAAAACATTTATTTTTTTGGCCCATATTTAAGAATCATCCAATTTAAAGTTACAAATTCAAATAAGTAAATTGAGTAACTTGAAAAATTAGTTATTTTCAAACATATATGCAGAATTATTACTTCTCGTTTAACAAAGAAAGGAGAGACAAAAAGGAGATCTGTGCATATAAATGATTATAAAAATGTTCGTGGTGGTTTGAAGCAAAAGAGTTGGTGGGTATTAGAGCAGGCGACAGTCATATATTACTAACGATATCAAGTGAATAATTGGAAGCCATAAAACTGCACAATCATCTCTGTTATAAAATCTGCGGCGTGATGATGGTCTCTCAGTTTCATCAGGCGCAGCCAGCTATCTAGCAGGTTATAATGACACACTCTAGCTCTATAATACTTTTTAACTCATAGTTGCTTTGATTACTAGCCATAAATTCTGCAAGGAAGAATGTCACCAATAATCTGAAGGGGTGGTTCTCGACCGACTCCAGAGTCTGTATGGATCTCTCTTGCTCTCCATAGACAGTCCTTCAATTATCCTGCAGCTTGTCATTTGGTTTTCAAAGTAGCTTGCCCGGACAAGGATCTCTGGTTTTGCATACGTCTAATAGACAACCGTAGCCTTGTTCGCTGTGCCAACTTTCAGATGAAATTGAAATTCGTTGCTTTCCGTTATTTTATAAGATGCAAGAGGGCGACCACGCCTTTTTCTAGTCCCAAGCTTACCGTAATAACGATAATCAACATTCACAAAGAGCACATTTCGCAAATCGTAATGTGCATGATTCTACATGATATGCTTAATTACATTTAGTGTTTATAGCAGCAATATTGATAGTTAGTCCAGTCGAGACTGCCAGACCATCATATTGCTGCTCTAATGGAACTCTCAAGCACTTAGCTTGTATGTGTTTGGTGTATGTTTACATTGCAGCGCCACTGCCTTTGATCCCTTTTTATTTACGAGACGACAAAGTGTTTAATAAGTCAATATTAAGTTGCAGCATAGAGACGATAAATTAAAAAAGCAATTTCGTAAAACAGCGACAAAGTATTATGTATTTTACAATACCATAAATTTCAATTCCATAATGGAAAAATACGAGGCATTAGAAACATTTGCACCTGCGGGGGAGCAAAGGAGCTTTTTGGATCCAAACCAAATAAAACTTATTGTTTAGAAAACAAAAATATCTTATCAAAAGCTGGCGTCAAATTTGGTATTAGCAAGAAAGCAGACACCGTAAAAGCAGCGGCGTCCAACTACAGTAGAATTCAGAAGCTGGTGGGTTAATAATGACGTATAAAGCGGGCCATTGTGGAAAGACGCCTCGTGTACGATGTTATAAATTGCACTCGGTGCGAGTAAAATTGATGCTTCTAAATTTTACCTCTGACCTCATATAAGGCACTGATTTACCGCCAATGTGGCTATCAGGGACTTGTGTATCTTATATGGTATATAGATGTGTATTGAATAAGCTACAATTTATATTACACCTGTCAGTCAAAAACTTTTCTAAATAAAGTAACTAAAATAGATGTTGAACAATATATTCAAAGAATAGATCGGACAATTGGACAAACGTACAATGGTCGGACAAACGTACAAGAGACATTTCCAAATTTTTCACGTTTTTGTTTATTTATCCTTCAAATCAATAAGCTTTTGATTTAGTGTTACACATTTTGTATAACATTTTCTTGTATCAACTCCACTCGGTGTTGTTTAAATATTTTCCCTATTGCCAATAATTCCTTTATTATCTTCAATTCTTCAGCTTCCCTGCAGCCTACTAGCTACATCATATTTCCCGAGTGGTTAACCCTCGGCTTAACCCCTCAGATAAATTCCATAATTTGAAAATTAATTATAGGAAAATATCTATACTAAAAACGTTCTAGTTTGTCGAAGTCATTTTTGATTACACATACAATTCGGAAAATAAGGGGCTTTCTTGTTAGTGGTGACTCTACTTACTAAAACAAAAAAAAAATCCTCTAGAAAAGGGACTCTTTAGCCTAGTAGAGAATACATAAACAATTTCTTTAAGCCCAAAAGATGTTTAGTAAATAATGCAACAAGACCTCATCAAGATGAAGCAGTTGGTTTGTAGAGCTATTTATGTAAACTGGAGTTATAGATATAATGATAGAAAATCCATGAGCATCATCAAAGAGAATGTAAAATCATAGGCATAATAGGAGGGTGTATATAGAATAACAATAGGAAAAAGTAACTTGAGTTAGTGTAAAGGTTTGCAAAGAAACAAAGGTGCAACAAGTCTATATCGGTTCTTTTGAGATGGTAATTTGAAACTAACGCCATTTGCCAAATAGAAGCATATTGTGGTGGTACGGTAATTTATTCCATTTCACGGAAATTCATTTCTTTGAACAAATAATTCTGTTTCAATGGGTAGTTTGTTCGAGGTAAAAGCTAGAATAATTGCATTTCCGTTTGGCATTGTTTTGAAAATTAATATAATGCTGTAATTTCGAATAACTTGTATGATTAAACTGGTGGATGTTGGAAGGAAAACTTGCAGACAAATAAATCGCGTCCAAAATAAAATATTCCCCATTTCGAAATCCGCATAAGAAACGTAATAGGATTGATAATAAGAAAGCAGATAGCTACACTTTATTTCCGAATGCGGAGTATGATATGACAACATTAAATTTGAGGGCAAAAACAAAATTACACAACGATCTGCGGTCACAAACGCCACGTACGGTAATTCTAGACATTTGTTACTTGCACAGCTGTAAATAGCAGGACTACCAAATAAAAACTGCGTGCCTTTACTATAAGCGTTATATAAATGATATGTCTTAATTGAAGCAGGAGGGTGAACTTCCTCCATCTCCCAACTGCCTGCTGCTGTCTATACGATATTACCAAGTAATATCTATTTCACTAGACTCCTCTTTATTAATTAGAAAACGATTACTAGACTAAATCATTTTTTAATTAAAATGAGCTCTACCGAAAAATGCTGTAATTAAATCCTGCAATTTGTATATCATTTGTTCTACTAACAGAAGCGTCTTCTTAATACACAGACAGTGAGTAAAGCTTAGCTTATCTTTTGTGAACAAGAAAGTATAATATTGAAGGAAATTGTTGTAAAATGAGCTATAAACGCCAACTGTTCAATTCAGATTACAGCACTAAAATTCAAAGTCGTAACATTAAAGGTGGTTTTGCTAACTGTCCTCACAAGATGTCTATACCATCATTAAGCAAACACAAACGTGAGAGAACGACTGTATAACTTCATCCCTTAATCTGAACACACTTTATTTCGCTGTTTCATTTTCTTCTCCTCGGTTGCCATAATCCTTATTTTCGCATCCCTCTAATACTATACTACATCATCTTTCATTTTCATTGTTCTTGTGCGCTTGTTCGCTTCTATTACGAATCCAGATCATTATTCTACAGCAATTATGCAGGTGCCAAGCAATCTGATTAGTAGATGCGAGAATTGTTAATATACCGAAGCCCCCTTCTTCATCATCTTCTTCTTCTTGCCCTGCTCCTCAAAATGCCCCTTTTACTGATGATGGAAGGCGTATGCTATCATTTGAAACTGCTGCCGGCTTAATCGGATTTCAGAATAAGGAATATTTCAATGTTATAAGCAACAATCAATCAACGCAGATTACGAACAATACTTTGAAATGGCACGGCAATATTCAATTTATACTCGGCATTATTAATTTTTATAACTTAATATAATCTAGATCGTTGAATAGCACATCATTCAAAAACACTTGCAGGAATATAAATTTAACGTCAAAATAATGTATCAGGATTTTTTTATCTTTTTGTGATTTTGATGCTTGTTGTTATGTATTTGTATTATTAACTAATAAAAGCAATAATTCAATTCCACTTTGAATTGCGCTGTCATTGGCAATTAGACGTGTTAGATACGTACTAAGTACTAATAAAATATTTACTTCTAAAACGGGATCCATTATTGTTCCATAAATATTCAAGTAAACCTAGTTGAAGAACTTGTGAACCTTTCAAATTTAAAATTTCATTAGCTGTTGTTCATCACTTACAATTAATATTTAAAGTTTGTGAAAAATATAGCAAACTTCAGTTAATTAATTAAAAACAGTCTAGTGTGTAAAATGTAAAGAATAACATTCATTGAAGTAAGAATAATATATGGTGGTAGTTCCTGTTGGAATGATACAACGAAAAAAAAAAAAAGGAAACTGTTAATTTCTGATGGAAACGTTTCATCAATTACAATCCAGTTAATTAAGGAAGACTGCCGCTGGCACTGAGAAAAATAGCCTGCAGGTGAACATCAGTAATACATCTATCTATAAACTATCCATCTCCGCCGACTAGCAAAGCTGCAATCAGATTCAGATAGACGGAGCGCCAAAGCGCCCTTCGCATCATATACACACCTGAAGCAACATTGCAATTACATCAGTAATCAATTTTATAAAGTGCATTTGTCAAGGCGACACTGACTAGAATCGCGACATCGAGCTATCAGTTATACTACTTCCAACTGTTGAACGCTCGTGCAAACATCCGGGCCTCCTCTGGCAATATATCAAAACGTCGCGCGTTCTATTCGGCTGTACGCCATGGTGGCAGCCGCTGTCGCTTAAGAGAAATATTGCACCGATTAAAACTATTAATGATCATCAACATAGTGCATCGACAACTATTGGGAATTTCACGATTAATGGTCTGCAGAATGCTCAACATATCATTGACTCGCATATATTTACCACCATCAGGTACATTTCAAATTGTATAAACTATCGACCACCAACCACCAGGGAAGCCAAAAATGATATGCAATTCGTAAATTAATAGACTACCGGGCTTGTGAGCAATCGTTTAATTACTCAGGGTGTGGAAAAATCAATATGCACCCAAACGGCTAAAAGTAGATCTGATGAAACAACATTTATCAAAATGAACAGTCACCAAATGATCCTAGATATACTGTAGATCAGAAAATGGTCCAGATTAGATTTCTGTTCCTACATGAATATAAGAGGATCTTTGCCAAACGAGGATCTTTTGCACAACCCTTAAGAAATTGTTCAAAAAAACCTAATATTCATTGTACCTACTTAAAATAACAAGTCATGTACAAGTAAGTTAATGTTAATTGCAAGAAAATGTGACAGTACTATGGAAATCAAGCTAGAAAGATTTTTTATTGTGTAGCTATCAGCACTGATGTTTCTTAAAATGAAGGTACAGCACGCACACATTTATCAAAAGGTGTTGTTCCTTTATGTGGAGTCGACACAACATATTTGGGTGGCGTTAATGCGTTATACTCCAAATAGAAACTCTCCTTGGTTTTAGGACCTGTAGACTATGAAAATGAAAGAGGTTCAAATCCGTTGGTCTGTCCATCAGTAGGTCTGTCGATGGATTTCTAAAAACCTCTTGGTCTCAGACTGATAGATCCAAATGTCATCCTCAAAAGATGATTACGCCAAAAATGGTTAAAGAATAAGAGCGAAATGTTAGATTCTAAAATACAATAGAAGATCTCCGAGAAGATCTCATACCAGAACCATGAAATGACAAGTAATCTTATTACTTAAGTAGTGTGTATTGATGGAAATACCAAGAAAATGCATTTGTCAAATATTTTGCCCCGCTCTGAATTGTCATTAGCCAGATAATCCAATTCAGAATTATTTATAGCATAAATTTGTCCGACTCATTTCAAGATACATATATCTGATCAATCTGATTGTCCAGTTGGCTTCTTGTTAGTTCAATTGTGTTGCATAAATGCACCATTAACAAGATAGTTAACAACCTTAGCAATTAGAGATTCGCTTATTTCTAGGAATTAGACGTAACAATTAGATTATAATGCATTGTAGTTGTAAATTACACAGCAAGAAAATTGCATAAGATAAACCGGATGAGAAAGGCACTTAAGTTTTCATATTTGGTTTAACAACTGAACATTATTCTGATATAATCGGATATTCTATATTCATCAGATATTAAATGATTCTTTTTTCAGATGACTAAACAAAACCAACGAGAGGGAAATATAAGAATAAATTTATTATGTGCCATTTCTCACGTATGGGATAATAAACTGAATAAACGTAACCCATATTTTATGTATTCAGTATTTTTATATACATTATACGAAAATAAGATGAAGCCTGCTTTACATTTGTCATAAAACAATTCCGCATACAGCTTTTTCAGTTTATTAGTCAATTTTGAAGCATATAAAGTAACATTTCGAAAAGAGTTGATAAAAAAAGCCAACACGTGAATCCTAAATCCTAGCTAATATAAAACTGAATAAATCTGAGGATATCTTTCAGGCAAACAAAAAGAGTATCGCTCGCGCCAAGCAAGGAACCGTCGCGTCTGTTCTTGGGCGAACAGAACACATTATGGAGGTTTATATGAAAAGACATTAAAGACAGAGTAAAGCGTGAAGCGTTGAATTCGTTTCGATCTCTCCTCCTCCTCCTTATAATCTCCTTTAAAAAAGGAACATTCTTCAGCGACATCGATCTTGATTGTGACGACAGGGTGATATGGAAGACATAAAACAAGGTATCGCATATCGCATTATTGATGCACATAGCTTCCTTGATGGAAATTGTATTTTCAACAAACATATTGAATTTTACAATGAGCTTAGTGTGGCAGGTGCACAAAAACCATTCATCAGCTCGATTAAGCCAGATCCCATTTCGTCCCTTTAATACCATTTAAAATAAATTTCGCGTTTCAATTATATGTGTATGTTGAAAAATAGTTCGTTCATCTATTAAAATTGGCAGTAGAGCCAAGAACATCTAATTACTCCAGCCCGAATGTAATCCAATACTCGGGTAGATTTTTAATTCTCCAGTTCCTCCTCATTTGTGCACCATCAGACAATAATTTACAAAATTAAATTTCGCTTGTACTTAATTACTAGTAAACTCGCTTATTGGATAATGGAAGTGCACGCATTTAAGTAATTAAATACATATTCTTGCGGTATAGCTTTAACTAAATCAGATTTTGATAAATGATTTTGCAGCGTTGATTAGACTACCCAAGAACAACGTTCGCTCTCTGACGACTCTCGCACGTAGTACGTATATGTAGAAGTTTCAATAAAATTGATCGCTCAAACGAGAAAGTAATTAAGGACCCCTTTTGTTGTTTGTTGCTTGTCGGGAGAGTTTCTAATTTTCCACCATTGCATATGTGGGATAGGATCCAGGTTTATGTAATGTACCCGCAGAGCACATTGCACATCTAGATTGAAGTATATGACACTTAAGTCTTATGTAACAGTTAATAAACCGGCATAAAGTGTCAACTTGCTTAATCCTATCGAGGTGTTATGCCTTGCTTGAGAATGGTACAAGATGAGAACTCTCTAAGTGGCTAACAGGTGTAAGTATTGCTTGAGTTAACTCGATCGCCTCTTGCCGCTAGATTAACCAACATACGAACTACAAAATTGCCTTGCTTTATCGCCAGACCACACTTTAATCCATGGTTAAGCCTGCTTTATTGTCTTTTGTCCTAACAGAACAACATTATACGAAATGGTAGTTTTCAAAAAGTATCAATGTTAAACTTGCTTCGAAACCTTTGCGTGAGACACAAACAAACACAAACCCATCATCTTTCGGAACAAACTTTTCTCTTTCAATTTCTAGTTAAAGTGCGACTTTGATATTAGTATTGACAAGATATGAGGTCCTGAATTTATCCACGCCTGGAAGCCATCACCGCCTCTTGGCAATTACCGAAACAATTTCAGAGCAAAGAAATCGCTATTCATTTCAATCTCAAACCATTCATAAAACAAGTGAAAATCACTATAGCAATCAGCGATTTTAAAGTAGAAAAACTCTTTTTCTATGTTTAAATTGAATAAGAGATAATATTAATAAGAGTAGATATACGAAATGAAATGCAATGCAGAAGACAACAAAAAAATTGTCTGATTTTTATTTAAAACTTTCCAAAGATGTCCCTAAAGAAGAATTGCAGACTATGCAGTTTTGAATTCACAAAAGAATAAATTGTTGTAATTTTTGTGATGTAAGTTTCAAGTGTCCAATAACTTTAAACAAGATTCTAAGATACAGAAAATTTGATCTAGAAATGCTGCAGTAGCTACCCTCCTTTACAATGAAAGGTATTATTTTAAATTTTAAATTTATGGATTTTCAAAGAATAAAAAAGCATGACTAGTCGAGGTAGCGCCTGCATTATTAGCACCTAATCTTTGCGCTTCGTTTTTATGCTATATACATTTAGCAAATGTGTTTCTCGAAACAGATTAGTGTTTTATGTGTTGTGAAAGCCTTTTTCCCTAATATAGCTTTTAGTGCTGCAACCACTGTTACATGAAATCGTAAAACTCCACAACAGCGAAACCATACCGCAAAAATTGTGTGCACTGACTGAAATTTCCAACAATGGGTTTTTTCAATTTTTTTATGTCTCAAGTATTCTTTCATTACAAACAGGTGCCACTCTACAACTAGATATACAATTTTGTAAAGTAATTTTTATTGTTGTGGATTTCCTTTCAACTGCGATAAAATGTACGTCTAGAATCATTGTTGACTATAAAATCGGATATAAAATAAAATTGCTTAAACCTTATTTTAACAATGATAGCTATATCGGAAAATAAATTGCTCTATATGGCTATTTATATTCAAAAATCAAGAGCCAACCACAAAAAACAATACACGATACATATCAAATGTTTTATGTTTTAATATTGCGCTATACGAAATTCCTGCCTAATTTATTCTTTTCCGACATTATAAGACTGCGCTACTGTACCTTCCAATAACAACGTTAAATAATTTACAAAGTAAAATACAATGAATATTTATGAGTCTACTACCGGCTACCGAAATTCTGCCGCACAACCTGAACACCAAACAATTCGGGAAGGGAAGAAAGCAACACAACTAAACAACAATTTCATGACTCCGAAAATGCAGAACATTAAATGTGGCACATTTATCACAATTAGAATTTCCATAAATTTATTCAAAGCTCAACAATAATTGATTAAATTATGCGACGAGAAAATATAAAACTCGAAAGGCCATCACATGTGCTGAAGACAGTGAAGTGCGAAAGTGGATAGTGTAAAGTGTACGATGTGTATCCTTGGAGCTTGAAAACAATGATGTTAGCGGTTGTAACCCATCTGCTACCCTCTTGTAGCGGTATAAGGGTGGTTCATGCATTACACTGAGCTGTATACATGTAGACCAAATTTTTCGATCATCATAATGCTGGCGAAGTGGGTCACCGAAAATAACCTAATCCATAGATTTAATTTTCTTTTTGTAAAGGGAAAAAAATTATAATGTAAATTTTGGATCATATTAAGTACACATAAGAGTGTGTGTGTGTATGGTATAATAAAAAGGTTCCTTTATGTGTTCGTTGAACTGAGAATCTGAATAAATCCTGCAGCGCATGAAATAGAATAGAAACCTGATCAGAAACCGAAATGGTGCAATATTCAGCCGGTTCAAGCAAGTTAATATTCCATACAGAAAAGCAAATGATTTATTGAAAACCAATAAATACAATTTATATACGTTGCTATTGTCAATAAAATCTTATTCACGAAAATAGTATAAACAATGTTGAATGTTATTCTAGGAGCGCAAGTCCCAACAAAAGGATTTGCCAAAAGGAAAGTACGCGTTAACAGTGACAATTTGCATATTGCTATGTTTCTAACTTTATGTAACTTTAATACATATTCTAATTCATAGTATTTACTGGCGTTGTCCTTTGTAACTTTTCGGGAAACAACTTTCAGAGGCGTTAATTGGCTTTAGTCTCTAGCACGTCACTATTTTACACCGAAAGGCAACTGATGTAACTTTAATACAATTAAGATTTTCGCTAAATGACATATATACACGAAATTAGTATTCAGACTCTAAATATAAACCAGAAAACTAAAGTTGATACTGCGCAAAAGTTTCGAGTCCTTTTTGAAGTATAAAGTGTCAATTGGATCTTGAGCTCTACGTCAGAACGACATTGCGACCAATAACTCAGTTGTTTTCTAACTCAAATTAATAAATGGCAATAAACGCATCAATTGATGTATATTTTGTTTGATATTTAAATAATGATGCAGTTAGATTTCAAATGGAATTAATTAACACAGTTACGGTTAAAATTGTTTGATTGGTGGAATGGTTAATGATGCTCGAGGCTAATAGTGTTCATTGTTTTGCTGAATGACCACGATCACACATTTGATAACAAACCAGTGGAATATATGTGTTGTATTATGGAGAGAGAGGACTCATCTCATTCTAGCTGAATTGAGTCAGCAATATAAAGAGCAATAATTGAAATAATTCTATTCAATCACAATTAAGTGAAACAATACAAATGAAGTATTTAATAGATTGCAACGCTCGGGAATTATCGAGTGAAAGTTTTTGTTCATCAAACATAATAATGGAGGTATTTTAGTAACCAACATGTACATGTGAAGTTGTACTACTATAGACAAATTGTTGTAACTCTATTGAAAATTAATTTACCAAATATGGTAACATGAATATTAATTGTGAATGCAAAATCAAAGCAAACAACCGTTAATAATTCAACCCTAACAATTCAGTATAACTATTATAATTACTTGGGGCACTTCTTCAGTCTTGGCCATTACCATTTATAAAAAACAATGCTAAATTAATGAAGCAATTATTTGTGGACCAACTCCCAATTTGGGATAGAACATCCCAATATTTTAGAAATTGAGACAAAATATTTTTTTGGCATAGGGCTTATATTATTATTCTACGAGATGGTTGTTCACATCCCAGAATTCTGAAACTGCACTGAAACTTTAGGAATATTATTGTGAATACAAGACCTGAGGAGAATCTCCAAACCCAAAATTGTCGTGTAAACACCTTTAAGTAACTTTATCGAGGTAGTGAATAAACATTTAATTAAGAACATTTTTATGTCACCATTATTCGAGAATATATTCCCACAAGAAATTATAAAAGTATTAAGCTCATGATGAAATATTATGCAACCCTTTTATTAAAATAATTTACTTTCTTGTGTGCTGAAAGTATAAGCAATTAATATGAAAAGTTTGTAGAAGATTACTATGAAACATTTATAAAATAATAATAATAATGAAAGTTTGAAGGGTGGATATCGTTATATCTGCACATACAGTATAAAACTCATCAACATGCTGATTGCTCTAAAATAATTCCGTTTTAATCATTCATCATTATTTCAAATTGTGTATAGATGGATAAGCTTTGTGAACATCAGTTACTAGTTGATGTGGTAGACTAACTACTCCAACCACACACAAACGGAATTGCCTGTTGCCTACAATAACTTCCTGGTCTCCACCTAGCTCTATGTTGACAAACGTACGGCGCCTGCAATAACGAACTACACTTTGCCAGTGTTGTATTTCAATTTAGGATAGCTTAATTTAATTCCCACGAAACTGATATGGTAGAACCGCAAACCCATTAACATTCTCATAAAACCAGCCAGCTAACAATAAAAGTCAAATCCCTAGACATAGATCAAAAGCCAACATTTAGCTCCACAACTCAAAATACATCGGAAGTAAATAAGATAGCATGTAATCTGGTACTCGATTTGTCCATTAGGAGCAATTATTAATACATGAACCATCGATGATTTGAATGATGGAGCACGTTGTGATAGGGGGGTAGTCTGTTCCATTTTCCAGTGGGAAGCCACACAGCATTATGCTGGGTTGTGTGGTGCTGGGTAATGCATGTAAGTGTTTTGTAAGTAGCGGACTGAGTTCCGGAGGCCATACTAAGCAGTCCGGTAATGGGCAGACGCCATCTGGACCCGGCCAAGGGTTAAGTGGCTGCTCGAGTTCTATCGAGTTTCGTTATACGTCTTCGAGCTCGTCTGCGTCCACATCAGAAAACAGGATAACATTTATTATAATTATCCGCAGTTCGAAATTAGTTCGAGGTTGATAATAATCTGCCTTCTCTGGTAGAAAGAAAGTCAGTATTGCAGAAAAACTTTTTGGAAACATTTGTATAAGCAAATTTCCCTTGGCGAATTAATGATTTTCCAAAAAGCCTTTACATAATTTAAATTGGTGCTCCAAGTTTATAGGAAATTCGTGATGAATGAGAGAATTAGGAGGAGTTGGTTGTATATATTTGACCAATTTCATTAATATGTTGTCCTGGCATACAAAAGTATGCATATCAAGTTAAATGGATGTTGATGTTGAGTATTTGCATGTTGTTTTACAAATAACATCTGTGTAGAAATGCTCGCTTCAAGCTAAAACTTCAAACTAGATGACATTACTAGAGATGTATTAGTTTCCTCTTCGTGGAATACAGTTGGCTTTTGCTATTTTGGCCCTAAAACTCCTCCACTATATAGATATTTCAAGGCATTGACCGTATCCTTGCTTGGTGCAGCAGTTTCAAGAGATTCGGACCGCCCAACCACTTAGGCAGAATCCGACTTTGCTTTCTCGTGCAGCTTCTTCAAACACATTAATGTTCCTCGAACGTTTCAATCGCGCAACATTCTAAACGTCCGCTTCTAAATTATAGTCTTTTACTCTGTACATCTTCCAGATTAATTCTGTGGCTCGAAGAGCGCTACGAAAACTTTCATGTCCCATTTGTAATCTTTAATATTTAATTACAAACTGGTTTCACTTGAGGTTTCACCTACACATCACGGACTTTGCTCAATCTGATTTATTTTCCTGATACGTAAACTAAATAAATTATTTACTGCTTCTCGATAATAGGATTATAAAGAATTGTTAAGTGGACAACTTTGATGGCTTGAACATTCAAAGATGTTTCCAATAAAGACCAATTTTCCTCCAAAAATTGGTAACTTCTTCCTCTTTCTGCTTGCATTTTGAGCTCTGATATTTTGCGACTCCCTGTACAATTTAATACTTGTCACTAATTGCTAATTAGTCGCAATGTGAATAGATCCATCTAAAACGAGCAAATGAAGCATTCAGCATCTACATGCTTGTGGTTATGAAAATTAGTGGAATTGTACTTTGGAGCTCACATAAAGCGATCGGAAATATACAGAAGATAGATCTGAATTACGGTGCAAGTTTAATATCGGAAACATAAATGGTGTGCGGGGAAATTCAAATGAAAACACGAAATATCGCAAATCAGATTAATGAAAATGGTCGCACAGCTCTTCAGGCTAGAACCAATAACAGTTACCGACCGACCAGTGCACCACCGTCCGACATGTACATTAAAGGCAACGTAGAGAGAACAAGCGAACAAACAACAATGTAAAACAAGATCAAGCACCAATGTCCAGCAACGATCGCCACAAAATTAAATCAGGCTTATCAACGAAAAGCCCCGTATCACCTACCAGCTGGTGGTTGGTGCAAATCCCGCGGCCTTTGTGGTCAGGTAATAAACCGCATCGGGCTTCAACTGGAAACAAAGACATGCTAGCTGCGTGTTATCAGAGCACTGCACGCGAATTTCAAGCACCACATTAGTGATAGCACTTTGAAGGATATTACATATGCTTGTTGCCTTCGATGTGTATATGTCGACTATTTCGCTGCATTCTGATGGTCCATCTCACTTTCCTATACCCCGTTATCTATATATTATACACTGATGCTGAATTGCTCTCAGGAATATGCATGCATTAGCCGATTGGGCCATATTTCAAACGCTCCCCACGCGTCACAAAATTACATTGGAAAGGTGTATCTGCAACGCCGTTATTCACCACGAAACCGTTATTAAAAAGGATTCGTTTTCATGATGTATTGGAAACAAATAAAATATACTATGTATACGTATTTTATATCAGATCGGACGACTCAGAATCAAATGGAGTCCAGTTTTGTATTGAAGAAAAAAGCCTTTCCAATGTGGATTTTATATATCCATCAAGTTTGATTTAGAAGATGTTGGAAACAGATACCATGGGAAAGAGGTCTTCCTCAAAAAAAATTTGGATTCAATTGCCTCTAGCAATGTTAAAGAAGATGGTAAAGCGGCCAAAGAAGCTCAATGAAGTAAGACCAGAAATTGAGGAACAACTTCGGAGAGAATCTCCGGAGATGCTAGAGGTGGCTGCAAAGAACAATCCAAAGACGAAACTCGGAAGAAACCCAATTTGGATAATAGGAACGTTCCCAATTGAAGAAAACACAAAAACCTCGACAAAAACACTACTTTTCAGATTACGTTTGCTAGTTAAAGAGAAGACGTATCAAAACCGTAAGTCAGTCGTTTGTGGGAATTTCTCATCCTGCTAAAAGTACCATTTGATATTTCTATTACATTAATTACGAAAATGAGGTGCTTCAACATAAATAGTCTCCCTGACCATTTGAGCCATGTTTCACATAATATATAGCAAAGTTAAGCCCCTTATAAGATTTTACAAAACCAGAATTCATATGTGAACTGTGCCTCAGTCTAATATACGTAGATTTACTTATTTTTAGACGTACAGAATTAATTGAATGAAACATTTCTAATCTAATACATCTAGCTGTATGCCGAAGGAAGAACTCGAGGAAGAACTTTAATCTTTCACTTTATGTGGAGGCGAGATATTCCGTTTTCATCGAGCAGCGGTCAGAAGGCATAATACCCTGGTTAACCATTATTTAATCTTGTGGTCACTTGCCAATATAAGGTCTATTGTTATATTACAAAGCATGTAGAGCAACATTCACCTATTTTCTAACAGTGGCCAATAAATTGGCTCATTGAAACAACAAAACAAAATGTAAATGAAGAGCATTGAATTAAAATTACATTTTATACGAAGCAACGTTTTAATTAACGAACGCTCATTCAGAAATAATATTAAAATAATTAGTTCAACTTGTCCAATTTCAGCAGAGCAACATTATAATTAGTGCATATTGCAATGATAATTAAGATAATCATTAATTTAGTATATTTACATTAGAACAAAATCTTATTTTATGCTTGGAAATCGTTTTTAAAACTTAATTAATTTCGTAGCGCGTGGCGAAAAATAAAACGGGATTTATTTATATCTGAGCCAAGGGAAAAAGAACACAAAAAAAATATATAGATTGTAAGTATAATTACAAGTTATAGCATGATATTAACTTCTAACTGGGAAATTATTTCAGAACAGTTTAGTTTTCGTGGCAGGGTAAAAGTTACTTATTCGTAATTCTTTGGCCAATTTATAGAATGAGAAGTGCAGGAATAGAAAACTTTGCAAACTACTTTATTCCAATGAGAATGCTCCAAATTAAATTTCACCTTATATGTACCACCCCACCCATATAACAAAACTATGCAGATTACCCCCAGTTTCATCAGGTATGCCGTATATAATATTAACTCCATCCATATACGAGAGATGTATTTAATAATTTAAATTGCAAAGTGCAAAGTGCACATATATTCTTATATTTCGGAATTTGCTCCAGTCTCTGGAAGTAAGTTTTATTTTCAGTTTTATAGTAGTACGTTTCGCGTTTTAAGAGAAAACAAGCAAGAAGAGAAGCTGAAAGCTGATTTTAGCAATCTTATTAGTACGTTACCATTATAGGATTACGATGTTAAGGTTTCCTATACTATATATATATTCTTCTTCTTACATATACACCAGTGTTGTTCCAAAGTAATACATTGCTGCAGAAACTTCCTATACAACGTCGGAAGCTACGTAAATATTTCTTTGGCTTTAAAGAAAGTATCAACTTTTTTTCTGTTTGCAGTTTATTTGAAAAGGTATATATGAATTTTTCATTAGCTTTTTGTTATTCGCTCCTGGCGTGAGCATTTATATATTTCCTTACATCGCTTGCCTTTATTTTATTTGAGAATGATAATTTTTGGTATTGTTTTCCTTTCTTTGTTATTTTACTTTCTCAAAAATAAATTCCGTTTCTCCAAGCAAAAAATGTCATATGAGCAAAATATTATTGTTTTCGCCAATTTCCAACATGTGTACTACCTACATTCAGTTTGATTCACAAACTTTAGATATGCAATTAAATTAATTAAACTGATTTACTTAGCCGAATATAACCCTGTAGCTAATGAAATTCAAAGACGTTACTAATTAATCAAATGTTCAATATTACTAAATCCAATTTTCGGTTTGTATAGATATGCATGGACCATATAACATTTATTTTGCAGCAAACCACTTAGCAAATGGATGCATTAACTATAGGAAGCAACCATCATTATTAAAACATAGATTATATGCAAATTTACTGCCAATCTAAACTAACAACATTATACAAATACTCTAGTGATTAAATGCATTGTTTTACGATCCACTTTGCACCTGAATCACATGTAGGTATGTAAGTTTATAGTTAGTTAACTACAAAATCAATGTGCAGTTTGTTGTTGTAAACAGTTGTTAATATTATTAAATAATTAGATAATAATATTAATGAACGAAATTATCGCAAACATGTTTAATTGATGACAATAAACAATAATAAAGTATTTGCGTAGCACCTGAAATTTAAACCCCTGAATTTTTCATTGCTAGTCAAGCGCCCAATCTTAGAGATATTGATCTTATTTACAAAGTGACTCCAGTTTAAGATAAAATAACTATAATTAAAATATATAAACACGATTAAAGAATATTTCCTTATCTATACGTCGAAATAATTTTTAATTTAAATTTCCTTGTGAAACAACACTCGCCACCTTTCGCAGCATATCATATTCTATTTTCAGAATTCAGATTACAGAAATTATTTTCCTGCAAACTACTCGAAAATGAAAATCCTGCATTGCAACGACATCTGGTTGAGATTATGTACAAAACCAGTTCAGATTCCCTGAAAACTGTAATTCCGTCTTCGCTAAGCAGAGACCTACTAAAATTTCAGTATTGCAACGACATCTTTATCCGACTGAAACTTTCCTGAAAATTAAACCTGCAGATTTCGCCATCCGGCTTCAGCAGGAATCTAATATCTGAAATCCTGCAATGCAACGCCATCTGGCTGAGAACTAAAAGCATTACAATACGAGCTGCTGTAAACTTTCCTGAAAAATGCAGCGCCATCTGCATCGCAGGAGAATGGATTCATAGAAGCTTTAAGCGACATCATTTCTTTGGCAAACCAACTATTTATCGATTAATTATATTGAATTAATAGACATTATAAAATAATTACTGATGCGATTGTATTATTTTTTTGAATGCTTGTTTTGTCATGGTCTAGTAGTATTGATTACTTATAAAGTTTCTACTTAAGAATAGTTTATTTTAAGATAATACTAACAAAATTTTAATCAATAAAGCAAATAATAGAACTATTTATTTCAATATACGTGCTCATAATAATATATCACATTTCTGTTATGTATATTTAATGTTGTCAATAAATATTTTCTGCTAGATATCCAAGTTTTAATTAAACCCGCTATATGTATAATATATAATATAACTTGGAATGCCAATAACGTGCTATCAATATATGACAAGACAACACAAAAGTTCATGGACTTGATAATATTGATTTTATTTGAAAAAAATTGCCAGGCCGTTATTTGCTGATTGCATAGTATTGAAATGCTAATGACCCGATATGGCTTTGCAGTGGATGGAAAATAATTAAGATCTCTTCCCACGCCACATTACAATAAAGATTCAAATGATTCCTACTACATTTCTGCATATTCCAATCCAATCCGAATTGATTGATCCAAAAATTTAATTATTCACTAGCCTATACAATTGCTCGCTTCCTTCTCATTCTATGCACTTCATTGAACTTGATTGCTACGGACATTCGATTTATTTGTATAAGTTAAATACACACTAAACCCGAATTTAAACTATATTATTTTCGATTATTTCGAACGACATTTGCGTGAAACAGCAAAAAAATCGCAATTAACTGGAAGCGCTAAATTCGTAAGTTGGTTCCAGTCGCATATTTCTATTTGCAATGTTTTGCATAAAGTACTTTAGCAGGATAACGGTTTAGCTCGCATTGACTGAAACTGAGGTGTGGTAGCTGTAAAGCACATAGTGTGGCGTATTTACAGATCTTATCTAATAGCTCTCGGCATGATAATACCTCCCCAACAGTAGACTAAATGCAGAAAACACTTCTTAGTGTATTCCAACAAGCAGGTTAAGTCGAAAGGGTCTCACCGATTTCGACCCTCACATATTTAACGTTCAATGCACAATTCAGTTGCAAATTGCATTGTTGAGACTCCAAAATATCTTTATTCATGATTGGGTAAACTTTCTGCACATGTATGTTGGTTCCGAGCATGCAAAATGAAATCTATTCAAAAGCAATTTCTTCAAGGTTTGCTGGAGATTTTGCTATCTATCCGGCAACGTTTTTTATTTAAAAGAACAGACTAGACAGTGTTTGTATTGGCAGAACTAGCAAATAATTCAAAAACCTAAAAAGAGTCACGTTAAAAAGGTTTTTTTTAATATTTGGTGACGGCGCCAGTTACAACGTACTAATTGCCTGTCAATGTTACCAAATAAAACGAATGTTCTTCCAGAAATACACTAATCGTCTAAAATTAACGAAAATAATAGTTCTGGTAAACTGAAACTGTAATAGAAAGAAGATCGATCAGCTTTAGCATAGAAAACCTATCTCCGGTTGTTTTTCTTGTCTTTCAGGATGAGAAAAATAGATTCTGCTGTTGTAAAACCAGTTTTAGGTAGAACGAAATAGTATTGCTCAAATGAAAAATGAACTCAACTGAAATCTTTCAAGATGACTTTTCTAGTAATCAAGCTACAAATAGAAAGCATAATCAAAATTCGGAGACTGATTGTTCTTAAATTCATTAAAACTGTTCATTATACAAGGCGCTATAATATCTAAGACAAACTTAACTTGTACAAAGTGTCGCAAAAATTACAAACATTTTCCACACCTTGTACAAAAATATTTCATTTTTAAAAGTGGCTCAAATTTAACGGTCACCGTATTACGAGAAGAAATATCACATAATAAAACGAAACGGTGTCGAAGTGTTCAATAACAATAATCATCAAAATCCCCAAAATTAATAACCCTGTCCATAAAAAGACAATCAAGTTTTTCATAAATAATTATTAAGCATTCCATAGCGACGTAGCCGCTTAAATTTATGGCAACGAGAGTTTGATTTATGCCACAAGATTAATAGTCATTTCCAATAATAAAAGTGCGGCAAAAATGAGTTACATTGTTTTTTCGGACGTGTACGGAATAATAAAAAATGATAATTTAAAAGCGAAAATTGAATATGTCATAGGTACTCACCGTGAGAAGCCTGTGGACAACGGTCGACGCGATGTAACACGCCTCCGCGACACCTGCAATTAATCAAATGTCACACAATGTTATATACACAACCCTTCATACATGCACATGAATAGATATATACATCAAGAGGTATTCATTTATAACCCACCCTCAACCTAAATTGTACATGTACAGAGTACCGAGCGAGGACAGACGATGACGTTCAAAACTTGCCCTTTTAGCAACCGGAGGCTACATAAAAACCTTTTCACACCTCACCGCATTAATCAAACGTGATGCATCATTAATAAATAAAAAGTTGAGCGATGTGATGATGAAAAGGCTTGTATGCGAAAATATTGCAGTACTCTTTTTTCTCTTCGCATTCGGACCAATTAAAACCAATGTAAATATAAAGCCGCATTTATATCAACACCACAACCTCCTCATCTTCTGCTACATACAATATTATAATATAAACAGCAGACGGTCCAGATTGTTCTCTGTCTGTGCATATTCAAAGTTATTATGCAAGTTTAAAGCGGAATTGCCGTCGAACGACCAACTATCTAACAACTTTCAATGAGCTTTACGAAACGCGCTTAGCAAAAATAAAATTGCATATTGTTGGAGAAAACTAAGCCCAAATAAACTATAACTGATTTACAATAAGTCACTCTGTACTTGTTCGAAGGGCTTATTGTAAACCACCCACAAGCCCGAAACTGGACAACTAGATTGGTGTGTGAAACCCATGCAGCTGGCGCCAAGAGATCTATCTAGAGTTTTATTGCCGGACCGATCCAGGATATAGAACATGACGGAACGGTCAAATAGAATTTACATTGTCAACATGTTTCATTCGAAAAAAGACGTTTGACTCATGCATATTCCATTTTATCGTTCCACTAAACGGAATCAAAAATACATTCCTCTATAAATTCCAATTGGAACAATATTATTGTTCGAATTTACTATTCGCGCAAATCTTGTTACAATATCAAATAAACTGTGCACTAGTTACGAAGTGTACATACCGCAGTTGCAATTTGCTTTCGACAACTCCCGACGTTTTATTGAAAATTCCGTTGTTCTAATTGAAAAAGACCAGCCAATAGCAAAAAAAGCATATCGATTTAAGACGACATTTATCAGGCTGTGGCCAATTTATTGACATAGAAACGAGCTTTCGGCAGGGCTTCTTCTCGTACATACTGAATCTAAGTTAAATGTTTAAATGGTTTTGTAGACGTAGATTTCGCATTAATGTGGGTGCAATTCTTCTTACGATAATGAGGGCAATTTAGAAGTTTTCAATTCCAGAACGTGCATTTATTTATTAAGCCACACCAACAACAATTGCACAAATTAAATTAAGAGTTATGTTTATTACTCAGCTTATTATTATTACGCCCATCATTGTAATTTGATGAAACCTATCATTACTGTAATTGCGCAAAAATTTCGCCTTCAAAATAATCGGTAGGATGTCTGAACATATGTGAAAATATCTCGGAAAATATTAAAGTAGCGAAGTACATTCGCTAAATTATTTCTTGCTTGCAGGGCATTTTTTGTACAAAATCGCCCCAAGTCATAAAAAATCCCAGAGAATCCTTAAAACCACATTAAAATCCATATCCAAATATGATATACAAAATAAATCTACCACACGATTTCCCATTACAAAGTAAATCCGTTTATGTCCAAAGATATTGAATCGGCTTTTAATATACTAGGCTTTCGTACTTTCAAGCTCGCTTTCAAGTTTCAGTGATTACAAATATCTTTGTTTGCTATTAAAATAGAATGTTACTGAAACAACATTTTTTCAAAAATTTCCGCACAATAAAAAGAATATTATAGTTATTCTTAGCCATCAAACAGAAAGCTCAAAATGACTCAGGAAATGAAATGAAATTATTTAACGCACATCAACTCATCAAGCATTAAAATAAAACCACTCGAATCAAACAAACCACATTGATATCAATCAGGATCAGACTTATCTTGATATAAATCAAATTTCATTCCAGGTCAATTGAGAGAACAACCATGATTGGTAATTTGGGGTTTCCATGATTTTGTAATTAATTATCGAATTAATTTGTTAAAAATTATCTTCTTGGTTAATTAGAGCGTCACATCTAATTTTCTATTTACATGTTTTGATGATTTAATGGATTATGGTATAAAAATTTGAATTTTTTGAAAATTACATTAAAAATTTAAGATTCTTCAACTACATAAAATAAGTTTACATTTAAATCAAAGTCGTTTTCACACCCTAGTTTCTGTTACATTTGTATCACACAGGTGTTACAACAAGCTGAATCTGTATTATTGTACAAGATGCATGATGTGGGCGTAACAAAAGAGAAAATTTACTAGGATGAGAATAAAATAACTTAAATTATGTTCTTGGTATTATTATGTGTTTTTGTTGTTACAGCTCCAACTATCTATAAATAATATTTTACAATACGAATATAAATAAACTAGTAGGCACCCAGAAAAATAATAATGTGTACCATATGCCATTTTTTTCCAACATGTGGGTCTCTAATTACACTTAATTAGGATGTAAACTCAATAGAAGCAAGATGAATTTATATTTACATATAAAAGAGTTTAAGATGGTTAAATTTTGTGTGTATATATTTTGGAAATCATAACAAATAGGTCCTTTGTGAACAGATGTTCAGGATTAAAGCGAAAACTAAAAAGAATGCGTAGTTATCTCGGTAGTTATTGCGTTGCCGGCATTTAAGTTATTGATATCAATTCTTTCGACGGCATTAAAAATCCAAGTTTGTCATGAATTGGCGAGTGAATTTGCCACCCAATAGTAAAATAATTGCGTTATGCCAAAGTTTCGTTTGCCAAATACCGAACAAAATATTCTTGGAAATTTTAATAAACAAACAAATAAATAATTTTATATGAAATGTGAGCCAAGTAAACTAGCAATTTACAGTAAACAAACGTCTTATCAATTCAAGCAATAGAAATCACTGCATAATAAAGAGTTAAATCAGTAATTCGTATTATAGGGGTTAATTCACGATAGCATTATAGTAATGATTCCGCAAATTGTACGAAGTAAAGCAATGCCCGATAAGATTACTTATAACCGATAAGGTTAAACTAATATGAATCGAAATAGGTAAACATAAACAATTCACATGTTAAATAACAACAAAAATAAAAATACATAACCAAACTAAATATGTTTAAACTTACTCAATTTATAATAGAAAACTAAGTTGCAGCTACGATCCGATTAATGCACAACAACAATACACTTAAAAATAACGAGTTTGTGTAAAAATTTAGTAAAAAAGACACATATTACACTTAAAATTATCAAAAAAAGCTAAGAACTTGACATTTATATATTACAAGAGCTGCCATGTTTTTTACTATACTATGTCAGTTGTCATGTGTGCGCGTGTTGCGCCACAAGCGGCATCTGTTGGAAAGTAGCGGCACTAGCAAAGACAAATTACAGGATGTTTTTACCGACTTATAGGATCTTTAGTCCTGCAAGCAGTGGCGGATCCATACAAAAAAAATTGGGGTTGAGTACAATGCCCTCAACTTTTCGCAGGATCTATTGTAGCGAAAAAGTCTCGGAAAAGTAATTGTTGCGGTACGAGGGTAACAGTTTCTATTAATTAATTAATTTGATGGGTTTTCAGCCTTTATAAAAAAGATTTTTTTTTAATTTTGAGAAAAATAGTTGGTTTAATTCAAATTTGTTACAAATATTTTAGTTTTATCAATTTTAGTAAAAATTAACTGTGATTTAAACAATTTTTCTAACAAATAAAAAATAAAACTATTTTTCTTTGGCTGTAGAAATTCATATTTTCTCAAATATTTTTTTAATAATTTAGTGCACCTCAAAGCAAGTTAGATAAAATGAAAATGTTTTACCATAAAGACTTATCTCTAAAAAGCGAAAGCTGTTCCATTTCATCTTTTAATAGCATAATCAGCATTTTTACGATTCGATTTGTAAATGTATCATGTAATCAAGATCAAAGCAGTGATGTCTTTGAACTTGATCGACATTTCTTGTCAAAGTGCACCTACTAGGTTTATAGTAAAAGCTCCGTTAATAGGAGCGTTATAAAGAGTATATTGAACTAAGTTTGAGAGACTTGTACACGTCTGAAATTGTCAAGAGTCTTAATTAGTTTTGTGTTTTCTGCCATTACGTATAAAGTCACGATTCTGTCGGTAATACTGTGGTGTTTCAGCACTATAATAAAGGGATGCTCGATTTTACCTGACAAATTGGCCAACCCTTATTTCCTAACTAGACAGCCATTTTTTACCATTCATTTGACCGACCAAACATTTAATTTACTTTTTCGCAAGATACAATTTCAAGTAATAAAATTTTTATCTCTTAAAATAGTAGCCGAAGAAACATTGCTTTGTTGGGAAACTGATAGAATTTATTCGAGTCTTTCCCAGATGTTTCAACGTTAGCCACTGCATTACATTTTCAATTGAATTGCTGAACTTTATAATAGCTTTTCCTAAAGTTGCCGCAATTATTTGATAATATTTCAAAATATGAAACCAATCAAAAATCTGGTTAGATCAGACAGAGAGCAAAACGGAAATAAATATCACCTAATTTGCGGTTGTCAATTTCCTTTATCGATCCGCCATCTCTCCGACAAATATGGCATGCACAGCAGAAGAAAATAAATATTAATTGTTTTCCATTAGTTTTATTGTTTCGCCGCCCCTCGTCGTTTGCATTGTTTCTAAGATACAATAAGGATGCAGCGTTGAAACAATTTAAATTAATGTTTTGCGAGACAGCCTATTATCAACCACCCTTAATGAAATATCATCAATTTTAAGAAAAATATTAGCGCTAATAGACGCAATTAAATACTTAATTTTACTTGACACGTTTTCGTTTCAGACAAGCTGCTATAGTACACGATGCTGCTATTAACCTATATAGATTATTTTTCCATTTATATCAGCCCCTAGGCCCTAACTTACTGTTATGATGGCAATTTTCGCCGTGAAAAAAATTCCACCAATTTATTTTGTTTTATTATTTTACAACTGAACATCCGTACGAAAATCTAAAATGCGACTTCGGAGCTAATTTAAAATGCCGTACAAGCATTTTAGGATCTTGTTTTTTTTTTCGGGAGCTGTAGAAATGAAAATAAATCAAAATATGAATGTCGCGCAGCGAAACGTGCCTTTGGATTTCTTTCTTCGGTAATTTATAATAGAAACGCTGCATAAATTCTATTAAATCTTGCAGAATACACTATTCGTATACAATTTTGATCAATATTAGAAATGTGACCAGAAAATCAGTACCGCCGCCGTCGACGTCGAGTTAGTTACGTGCTAGAATTACGAATCACGCAAACTGCAAAAGTGCCAGAGCAATTCTGCATTTTATTTACTTGTAATAATGCCAGATGATAAAAGTTTTCCCGGTTTTATTTTAGCCTTCAAGTACCTCTCTCCAACACGACCCATTTAGCCTCGATGGGAAATGAGTTTTCAACTTCAACTTCGAAAAGAATTAAACATTTCTCTTATGTAGCAATTAAGGATATTTCAAAAAAAAAACTAATTGCTAAATATAGTAGTACAGAAAGGAAAAACAAAAAGTTTTGCCAATGTTAAGGTAGTAGGCACTTAAAAAAAAGAGTCCTAACAATGGGAACGCTTTCACAGTACGTGAACACTATAAAATTCTCTTTTAATATTACCCTTCTGCCGCTATAAAACCCTTACAACTAACGAACAAAGCAATGGAATTCTACAATGCCAGCTTAGGGAATAAAGTGAAAGACATGAATTTTAAAATACTAGTTCTCTCTTTGAAAATTGATAAGGAGGAATATCTAAGCAAAAACATCCTTTTACTTACAAAAGAATTGAATTAACTCTTTTAAGGGAAGCAACCTCATTTTACTCTATATATTATTCCAATTGAACTATACTGACTTACTTGCCTTCTTTCATCCGAGAATATTAAGGAGCTTTGCTATTATTATAACTCGATTAAATAGACAGCGTTTTGGCGTTTTAATATTTAATAGCGCGAGTCTATGAAAAGATATCTAAAACGAGCCAATTTAAAGTTCATGCAAGATGCGATAGAAAAAATTATATAAATATTAAATTTTTACATAATATTTAAATTTAGAAATTTAAAAAAATTGTACTCATTTAAATTGTTTTAAAGTTCTCCCAAATTATAATTAGCAACTAATTCGTTAAGACAAGAAAAATAGGTACCGGGTACCATTTTCCATTACTCCTTGCGTAAAATCAATCAATAGAAATTATAATCAATGCAGCTACGCTACTGGTACAAGATGTATTATTAAGATAATGAATCGTTCAAATGCAGTGTTGATTAAATTTTGAATTAATTGAAATTGTGTTCAATCAATCAAATTTAGTTTCACTCAAACTTTGCGTATTATTTTTAGTCCTGCCATTTATAGTTTATATGCTAATTACCAATTCCTCGGCATTGTTCTGATCCTATCATACAAATTGCTTTAATTTGAAACGGAAAATACCGGTATATTACAAAATCAATTAGTTGATTATCAAATAATTAGCATAGTTTAAAATTTGGTGTTATGCAAAATAGTATTGAAACTCAAAATGTGTGAAGTATTTCGAGTAATATTTCCTCTATTGGAGGACTAATTAATTGGGTCAAACCAATATATGATGAAACAGTCGCCCTTTAATTCTTAGTTATCAAGTATTTCAATAATCTCGCCCCGTTTGAAAATAGAAGGCAAATATAGTTTGATTAATTTTAAATGATAGGAGCCAGTTTTTGCAAAATGTTCTCGGGTTTCAAAGCACTCGTATACGCTTTTGAGTGCATATATAAGTGTATGCTTCAACCAGGATTGCATTGTGCACTTATCTCAAGAGATTCTTTTCTTTATTTCCTTGCTCAGGTGAGACAATGCAACGTCCTTTGGGAAAATGCTTTATTCAATGTAAGGTTTCGCCAACAGACGCGATCAATTTTGCCTGTGATGCCATATATTAAATATGGAACTAATTTCGAAATTATTTTCAGATGCTTGCTGCACACACCCAAAGATAGTTAATTTTCCTTGACAAAAGAGAGGAATATTATTAATATAGTGCATGTCATTTTCACAAGTTTAATTACTTTATGCGCTATATTAATTATTTAAATTTTATATGTTGCTAACTAAACTTTGCATGTAGAACAATATTATATATCTCGATAAAGGTAATTTACAATGCGTAATTAAAAAACTCATTATACTGCGTAGGTGAATTATTCAAAAATTGCGCTCCGAGCAAATATAATTTAGTTTCGAGTTTAAATTGTAAAATTTGGGGTGCGATTAAGATTTTTAAATGCTGAACTTGCGTATAATAAATTGTAGTTTTAGAAGCAGCCAGTCTTACAGTGCAAAAATAAAAAATGCAATTTAGAAGTGTTGTACCTAAAACGTGTCTAAAGCAATTTAGAAAAAGAATAATAGGCTATCTTGTCGGAGTGATAAATGTGGAAGGTGTTGGAAATTACGGGATTAACTCTCAGCACGGTCTGGCTTAACTGGCTATTATCAAATGAATTGCGGATTTAATATAATTTTGATAGAATGTTCTATATGGTTTTCCATCCCGCTTTTACTCGTCCACCACTTTATCTCCAACAATTAAATATGTATAACATCCGTCTCACGGGATGATATTCATATGCAATTAAATTAAACTTTTAATATGGTCCTGTCTACATTTATAACCAAGGATTATGCAAATCTCAGCTAGACTATATCTTAGTGGTCCTTCGTAGTCGGAACTTGCATTTTTAATTTGAATCGTCTACAATATGGTGAAAATAGAACACAATTACATTTGTGATGAATTAAAACCTCAATTAAATTAAACTAGATTTATTTAAAGGTCATTTTCAGTTGTATATTATTCTTTCAATTTTAATTAATTTTCGTATAAAAGGTTACTTTTGTATGATATCAAAAGTTAAATATAAAATTGTTTAATGAGAGCAAATGGATAAAGAATTAATTGAATTACATTTAATTTAATGACATAATCCTCAGCATTTGTTTAAAGCGCATAAGCCAAATTGTTTTATTTAAAAATAATTTATTTTATAGTGCTATTATAAAGGGTATCATATCCAATAAAATTGGGTATAAAATGCAATATACATTTTTAACATGACATAAAATAGATTATCCAATATACTAAAATTTAACACCAATAAAAAATGTAATAGATTATAAAATAGAAAATCAATGTTTGGGCATGTAAAATATAATATAAATAATTTGTTATAGTAGAAAAGTTGTCCTATCTACTAGCTTTATTTTTAATTTAAAAAATATATTTCTAATCATTAATCAATAGATCAGCACTACTTAGAAATGTTTTTAAACAATATACATGTAGGAGTATATTGATTCTGAAATGTTAAATAAATTGTACTCTAATTTCTGGTTAATTTTGCTAGATGTGGTATTGTATTATAATGTATTTGAAAATCAATAAAGTTCGTCCTATAATTGAATCAGAATATTATATGAAATTATTATCAAATTTACTGTTTAATTTATTTAGTTCACAAAGTAATTCTGGAAAGATCAATATCTAGAACAGAATGATGAAAAAGATAAATAGTTTTCCGCATGTCAATATTTAATTATGTTTAATTGGGATTCTTTCATATTTTTCAGTTTATTCTAGATATTTATTTTTTCACTGTCAATCAGCTGTTAAATAACCATAAGTAAAAAATACTGTTTTTTCCATTAAAAAAATAAAAGACGTTCATATATTTGACAATGCTAAAGCAACATTGTCTTTCTATACATTACTACAATGGATTCTTTTATGCTTGGTTAATAAATTTAAAATTCAAAGGCAAATACAGTAGTTCGTATAACAAGACGCAATTTAAAGTATGCCTCAATGATATCATTAAATTTCTACACTTGTTAACAATTCTCCAGATATTCTCCATCTCCATGATGTTGAACTATGCAATGTATTGTCAGAATAAATCATTTGTAAACGAAAAATGTATTAAAAAAATATTATAATAATGAAGGAAATGAACAGTACCTTTATTAATTAAATAAAGCTTTCAAATTTAGAAGACTTCTACGGAAAAATTACTATGAGTAAAATTTCAGAAGAAAAAGCGCTTCTCAACAAAAGGACCTTCCTTAAGAAAAACCTCGAGAAAATAGAACGCAAGTCAAGTATTTTGTATTTACACTAGAACCACTAAATATATAACAAAATTATTATTTCAAAAGTGTAACATTTTGGGTCAAAAACCGAAATGAAAAAATAATATTGAAAGGGCGGAAATTTAATCGAAAGCGACCTAAATTTAAAGCCATCATTGAAACGGAAAGAAACATTTCAAGTCGGCTTCCAAAAGTTTCCAACCCTTCACAGATTTATCTGATTTCAGTCTGTAATCTGTAATTAGGAGACTCCTCGCTGGTTTCGCCCCCTAAACCACACATCAAGCTACCGAATAAATTTAAATTCGACTGCAAACCATACAGCTTGATTTTTGAAATAAATGAAATACTTTTACAATAAGTTTCGAAATTGTTTCTATTTGTATGGTGATTTCATTCATTATAATTTGATGATAACAGCGTCTTGAGTATGTTTGTGCTGAATTGAATAAACTGTTTTATATATAACCCTTTATTTGATAAAACGGTTCAATTCTATTCCAATCTCTTCCTCTCAGCGTTGACAATTTGAATTTTAACAATTCCCCCTTATCTTGAGCGCTAAGAATTGTGTGCATTTTCAAGCAAAAAGGAAATCTTGATAAAACCATATACTGTGTGATTCACTTGTTATGATAATGCATTTTATCACTTTAGACTTACTTAAGAAAAAACTTTTGCATTTTATCGTAAAGTTTTAAAAAAATTTGAAAACGCGATTGCATTAGGAAATATATAATGCCGAATAATGTGAAATTTAACAATTATTGTTTATCGTTCTAGGGATTCCACTTTTATTAGCGCACGTGCAACGAGACTTTAATAATCCCATCACGTTATTATATTGTTATTGGAATCCAAGTTTCGAAAATTATATAGTATGTTAAATTTAATTGCATTTTCAAATAAAGAGTTGTATATATTGGAATGGAGAGCAATATGTCTTTCTATGAACAAAAAATCCGGGAAGTTAGCCCAAGAGAATATGCAATAGAAATGGCCATGGGAAATAAATAACTTTACCAATTTCCTAAGGTATTCCTCATGGAAAAACTACCCAATTAACTTCTTTACTATATGCTACTTTAAAAATAGCATTTTGCACACAAAAAAAATAAATAAATAAAAGCTGGTTCATAAAAACGTAATATTTTTCTCCGTGTAACCACATGATACTCTACAATCTGATAATAAAGCTATTTCAGTTTTTCTTTGCCAAGGATATAAAGCAATCTTGTGAAGAACACGTCAACAAGAAATATCATTTTATTGGATTTTTTCTTTTGTAAGCCAGTTCGGAAGGATTTCTGGTGTTTCGCGAGGAGGAAAAGGAAAGTGTCGCGCGGAACATGGCGAACACGACACCAAACCAAATATCCAATAACCATATATCTTACAACACTGCGGTTAGACTGGCATTGCATTTTATATGAGCCACTAGCTTTAAATCTAAATCATACATAACTTTTACATTTTCGAAAATATAAACTTTTTCAGACGAACTTTACAGTCTGAAAACCCACCCTTGAAATAAGGGTTGCTAAGCCATTTTCCTCTGGAGTCACTTTAACAGTAATAAAATTACCCTCAAACCTCGTAAATCTATCCTCTATCACCTCTTAATTTAGCGCATCAAGATTTTTGAACTAAATTGCCCGATATGCATTTTTTCCTGAAAAGTTGCTCATCAAGTATTCAGCTTGAGACGGTGACTGTCTTATAAGGATCCCGAACTGGCGAACAAGATTGATATAAAAGTACGATCGAATTTACTTTTTACCCTTTGACCTGCTTTATTGAGTGCCTACATGTTTAGTTTCAGGACCTGATGTTTCGTATTTATTTTGAAACAAAAGTTCATGCTCCAAATATAAACTTTTAACTTTGCAATTTAAATCATGTTTTGCGATTTATTTTTCTCGGAACAAAGATTATCTCTTGTATCAAAATTAAAATCAATACGGAACAACAAATAATTAATTAACTGTCGGTTTAATATTTGAAATATGTATTTGATACTAAATTTTAGAGCCCAATAGATTTTTCTACTATTTAAACATTAATTTGCTGAAAAATCAATAGGAATTACTTTGTCCCTCTTGATTTTGAAAGAGAAGAGAGTTATATGAAGAGAATTAAATTTAGCATTATTTAGTGAAGCTCTGCGTAAACACATAAAGTAACGAATGGCAGCATTTGGAAAATAATGGCAACAGTAAATACGAAATATAGGGGAAAACATAGGGAGTCGTCTCTGGTACCGACCGTCATTGTACAGGATCAAAGCCAAAACTGGAAGAGGCGGAAGCGGCAGTTAGTTAGTTGTGCTAAAGGGCCTGAGTGGGAGTGCAAAGACAGCCAAATAACTTTTCAAGAGGAAACCGTAAGTATTGTAGGGCCAAATCCTCTGGAGGGCCTAACGTTACACACCACTTTATTTAGGTGCCCCATCAGTGTTTATTTCAGACGCGGCTAATGAAACATCAGCCATCATCATCAGTACTAGCAGATTGGTTGAAATTTAGTCGAAAAGCGAAATAAAAATTTCAAGTGAATCTTGTTTGCGGCGTCAAAATTGCAATGGAAAAGCAACACTTGCAGATAATATATCATAGTTTAATCCGAGGGTAAATTGCGAGCCGTAGTGTAGATTAGTTGGGGATAAACTCCCTTGCGTTGTAATGACAAGGGAGGACGTTTTGTAATAACTAGCTCATATAATACTATATATAGACAGAGAGAGCTTCGGCGCTCCTGTAACAGAGTAAACTTGATTATTTTTAATTAAAGTTGTTGCTCCTGCATTGCAACTACTGCTACTACTGCATGTACAATAAACTTTAAACTGTTTACAGCTTTTGTGTTTTTCGGTTTATTTTTTGACATTGTCCACAGAACTGCATCAGGACAGGAGGACATTAATTTACCTTGATGTCGAGCGAGTTTGCGTTTGTATATGTATAACAAAAATAATCAAATAAAACATGAAACATGTACCAAGTCTTTTGTTTGTATGTAAATAAAATCGTAAATATGGGAGTGTTGTATGCCCAGGCAAAATTGATCGACTGGTAATAATAATAGTAAAATTATGCTACTGATTTTAAATTGGTCAACAATAGATGAACGATTTTTTTCAATCGATAATGTGATAGTAATTTTATGGTTCCATGAGTCGCATGTATATTTACATGTATGTACATGTGAATTATATCAGTCAAACCCTCGCTAAATACCGCTAAATTAATTACCTTAAAATTATACAAACCGTGCGCTACTAAAAGGTATTCGATATTTTTAAACCTGCCAACTAAACATCATGTTCATGTTGCAATTTCCAAGAGATAAATATTATGGGATATTGATTAAATTTGTTTTTGTTCAATGAATCCTATGTAATAATGCATTTAATCTGAAAATACCAATTGATTGGGTTCATATAAATTAATTTTATGCAAAACGCCTTTAATTATGGTAATAAAAAATGACATAAAGAAGCGCTTACAGTTTTTTCCCGGATTATGTTACCAAGCAATTATTTTTTAGTTTTATTTCTTAGAAAATGTATTTTATGATAAAAATTTCAGGAAGAAATAATTTTTTTTTTATAAATTTAGTTAAACTTAAATCAAACACCGAGAGGAAGGCCAAATTAAAATATTTAGAACTTCAGCAAAAGCACCATGTTTTCTAAGCGCGCAGAAATCAGAATTCTAGATGAATTTCCTGCAAAAGTGACACCTAGAGAAAAAATAAAAAGGAAATTTTCCAAATGTACCAATTACTATTTTCGAGTATAATTGCTTTCTTGAGTTGTATATCGACTTTCTGTACGAATTTTCAAAGTAAGCAAAATTATTAAACTTCTATAATTAATTTAATTAAATCATTAATTTAATATTTTCCGCAAACTATCCATAAATACTTTTTGAGCACATATTACTTATCTATTTATAATTTTGCCAAATAACTTCTAAAAGAATGGATTCTAAACAAATACAATTATTCACTAATAAGTGCAGCATTTGAGTACTGGCCTGGGATACCAATTAATTTTGAATCGTTCGGAAAGTGCTTTCTCTTATTTTAATAGTGGTATTTTCTACTCCCTGTTGTAAGCCAACTTGATCATTAATTCAAGTAGAATAAGTGAAACTTCTTAAGTAAATACAAGGAGAAAGATCTAAAACTAGAAGTGTCAGCCAGGAAAACTTGGAGACCACTTTTTCCTATCCATTTTTCATTAAGATTAAATACGTGATTCAAATACTACGTGATATATAAGCAGATAGAAAAGCAAAAGTGTGATGACACATCGTAGTGCATAAACCAAAAACTTGGTTTTTCATCTGAAGGAAAATAGTTCACCCTCGTCCTGGCGAGGAGGTAAACAACTGAGCGCAGTCATTATTAAAGCAAATAATAAAAATATATGAAATCAAAATAAATACATAAATGATACATATTTAATTTAGAAATTTTGATATACTTTATAAACTTTGAGTTCTTTATTTGATTATTTTTCAATTAAAAACTATTATTTTTGTAAATTGTTTCGTTTCCCTATTTTAGTTCTAATTCTATGACTTCCAATTTATAAGGCTTACTCTAATTCACCTTAATCCATAACAAAATTTTATTATCATCCGGTACATCCATGTTGAACAACATTATTAGTGTAGGAAATATATGCAGCAACAACTTTATTTCCTATGGCCACAGAGCCGCGTGCAAAGATAACATCTAAATGATGCCTCCGTTAAAACATTAAAAGCTATAACTTTTTCCTCTCTAGAGCAAAGGGTAGAGCCCATAGTGCAATTCGAAACAATTTGAAACTGAAACAGAGATGATACGACGAGATATACGAGTTTCCTGAATTCGAGCCTGAACTATTAATTAAAGCGTTTGTACAATTGAGCAAATTTAGTTAACAAATATTATTGTGCGAGACTCCCTTTAGTGCTCAATCTGCTGCTTGCGGCTGCATATTAGCCTTACAAATTCGGATAAATCTTATTTAATAATAAAATATGCAATTCAAATATTATGTAGATTGTCGTGTACGACCTACGCACACTGAGCTTTGTACGCAAAAGTACACATGCGGAGTGGTAATTTACGACGCCCTTTGGTAAAGTAATGCCGTGCTCTAGGTGGTAATTTAATTCTGCAACTTAATTTACTTTGATGTAAAGTTTCCTCGTCAATATTTTTGTTTGTGCCATACATTTGGCTCAAATCGCACGAATTACTCTTTAGCTCTTTTATTGAAATTTAAATTATTTGCATTATTTTTATGCTGAGCTAAAATAAATGAAAAATCTCGCATCTATAAGGATGTTAATTTGCTCCTTGTTAGTGCCGTGTTAGAATTTTATAAAGTTAAAACTCTAGAGGCATTGAATATAATTTCTATTGTAGTGTAAATATGTACAGCTTTAACAACAATGCCCGTATTGTTGTCTTACTACAATACTAAGTCAACTGAAAATTGTTATTACCACATTGTTTGTTCAACATTAATTATAATGCTTAAATAAACATTAAATTCGTTATTTTTACCGAAATAATTGGCAGATACATTTAAATTATTTGTTTAATCAATTTTAAATATATTTATTAATGATGGATTACATTAATATGTAATAGTCATATTAATTTCAGTTATGTTGATCAAATTTAAAATGTATCAAATTTATGTAAAATTCATATTTGCGATATTGGAAATAATTAATTTATTTTGTATGTTGTACAAATGTCGAAATAAATATCGCATTTAAATAAAATATGCACTAAAGTATCTCAACAATTTCCGTAGATGCGGCTTTAAAATTGGTTTAATTCCTTCGCATTTAATCAGACTCTTTCGGAATACATGAGCAAAATAAATTTCTTTGTGCAACTTGGGCTCCTTAGAGAGATGCTTTAAATGTGATCTGTGTGTTCTTGGCAAAAGTCACTTTTTATTATTTTTTAATCTATGTTCAAAATAGAGGAATGTTTTATTGTTTTCAGTGCATTTTAGTTCAGTTCGCCTACTACATAGCAAATGCTCTTCCTTCACGGTGCAAACGCTGCTTCATACATTTTCCAAAACAAATAATTTAATATATGCGGTTCCATATAGCCACCGAAGCTTCCAGAAATGCTTCTAATAACCTAGTTACCCACCAAACTAAATTATATACATCTGGATATGCATGCATACCAAATATCCGCAACACGGTCTTCAGTTTTATGAAAATTCGCAGACCGTCAGTAGTGCAATTTGGCTGTTTCATAAACTTCATTAGGTTTCGTTGAGTATGTGTCTAGTGAGTGTAATGTTCTTCATTTCAGCGGTTTACCATCATCAAAATAATAGAAATGGCAAAAAGCACGTTTTCAATTAGGGGATGTTTCATAAACTGAATTCAAATTAAGGCCAATATGTATTACAAATGCATTATTTCATGCATGCAATTTTTGTATTAATAATCAATGTTTTTGATGTGCAAAAAAACGAGAAATAATAGATCAAGCATTTTGCTGTCAGTGCAACATGACTGATTACACATAACATCCTGCTATACAAAATGCACTGTATAAACACGTACAACTATTAGAAACTTTCACACAGATTTATTATTACTTTGGTGATTTATGCCTCGTTTATTGTACAAGCCATATATCTTTGCTATAGATGTTGTTATGCTAGCTGCAGAATGGTATTCTTGCTTAGTGCTAAGTTGGAGTACCTCACTCATTTTCTAAAAGGGTTCTTTGTGGTCCTAAGCGCTTTGTACATTGCTGGCCAGAGGGTCTTTAAGTAATCTCAGCCGCCGTCTTTTCATACTTACACACACAAGAAGAATACTTTTAGCTGCATGTTGCCTTCGGCTAGGTCAAATCAGCTTCATTATATCCGCGCTTTAATTAAATCCTTCGAATAAAAACGGAAAAATGGCGGCAATAAATTCCATATTCAGAACGTATTTTCGATGCATGAACGTCGTCGACGTCTCTGGTGCATTGAGCTACCAGTTTTTCACTGTAAAATTTATGAGGTGATACAAACAGCCAACACACAAAACTGAATGCTGAATTCATCCACCCAAAAGGGTTTTCTGTTTACTCTTCACACATTCGTCTCAGTCTGTCTTAGATTAGCAAAGGTCCAGTTTACATATTTACTTCAATTTTCTTTAAGGCCCTTTGGGAGTGCACTATTTTTCATATCTGACACGAATTTCAAAAGAAACTTTGACGGGATCAAAAATTATTGTCATTGAACTTTATCAAATACGTCCGGATATTTTTCAGCCATCAGATCCTTTGTACAAGTTTATCCTCAAAACAAGCTTCTGCTCATTATATTACTTCTACTTGTTTTACATCCTGTTTGTGATATTTCGGAAAGGAACAACTTCAAATTTCTAGCTTTCAAAAAACCTTTGACAAACAAAAACCAACTTTGTTTGAATAAATGAAGGAAAAGTCGCTCTCTAGCACCACATAATTTTGGGCGGGAGAAAAAAAATGAGGGATATTGTTGCAGAAGAAGAAAACAAACACATATTAATGCAAAGCACCGCATATACGAGAAAGTTTGAACTCACGGGGCGAACAACATTTATCGTGAAATCTAAATGGAAGGCAAGCCTAATTGGAAAACAGCGTAGTCCTTTCTTGTATAGCGCACGTGAATTTGACACAAATTGTTGGGGCAACACCTACAAAGCTGCAACATTTATGTTGTATTATGTTCGTGAATAGTGACAACATCTGTAGCCTGTTATTCGGCATGTAATCATTAATAATCAACATAATTGTAGTTATTGAGCGTTTGTTAATCCAAATGTTTGCTGCAATTATCACTTACGAATATAATCCATCGCACATCTAAAGCAATGAAATTCACGTGTGCTGTGAGTTGATTCGATAAAGGAATAATTTAATTTCGTCCTGCCTAATCCGGATGATTAACACGTATAAAAATTGAACTCATTTATGTATTCAACTGAACTGAATTGTATTGGTTTGGTTTATTATTTAATTAATAATTTATTTGGTTTTGACAAGCTAAAATGTTCATTCAACATCGAATGGAATACTTTGATAAATATTTCAATTGTACAACATTCTAGTTGTACTAACTCGCAAACTAATAATGTAGGTAAACATAGATTTTTTGAAAATATTTATTTAATATTGTTTGATTTAATAATATTTTACATCCGAGCTCTATTTTAATTGATAACTAAACAAATGTTATTAAATATCGTACAACAAAGTAATTAATAGACCACCTAAACATTTCATATTAAATGCAGTGTTTTCTAGTTAATTTATTTTTTAATTAATAATATTAATTACAGTAAAGCCGATCAATAAAAAAAAAACTTAAAACAAAATTTAAGTAAAATTAAAAAGTTCCTTTGAATTTCCTTTCGTCTTTTATTCGATTTGTCTTTTAATGTTTGTTTTAGCGTTCAGATATTTTCAAACAAAACTTAAAGATGTTACCAAAGATACATAAAAACTAAAAAAATCGTAGGCAGTTACGAAGATTGATTTATCAAAAATCTGCAAGTCTTGAAATTTTATTCAAAATCCTTAGCGTTTGATTAAATTTATATTTCCGTTTCTAAGTTTTCCTATTAGATTGCCTTTATAGTCCTCACTAATCACTTTCCGTAACTGCTTTATATTGTTTAATCTTTCCTTTACATTTAATATTAAGTAATTTTATTGGAGCTTTATTCAAATTCGATTACAGCAATAATTATTGAATAAATTGTTAGTAAATAGGAAATTTAGTTAAAGTTCCTTTATGTTATAAAATCGGGTAGCACAGAAGTTGTCCCTAAGCTGGACCTGTCAAATAGGTTACAAAGTAACTTTGTATGTTGTATGTAACTAGAAACTGTGACGTTTAATTAAACCATATTTAAAGTGTTCACATACATAAATGGAATTACAAAATAATTCACCTACTTGTAGATAACTAGTAACCCAAATTAATTTGTCCAATCAAACAATTAATTTGATAAAAAGGTACATAGACAAAAGTGTCACTTTTTCATAAATATGAAATTAATTTTGCTCTCTTCACATAATATATGCAAATTTTCTAAAAATTTAATGCGTACAACGCGTCCCCTTACTGTTCCAAAATTCAAATCCTGATTCAGCTTCACCGCTAACATTTGCAGAACACACTACTGATAATACCGTCTCTAATTAAGCCACTTAAATAATGCATAACAACATCAATCAGAAGAAATTAAAATTAATTTTAAGTGCCATATGCATGATTTAATGATAAGGGTTAGTAAAAGGTGGGGTAGTTTTGAAAATTTAGTGATCATTAGCATATTTGAGATGTAACTTTAAATAATATATGATTAGCTCAACAAAGCCAGAATTTTAATTAACGTACGTCAAGTAACCCACATCCATACGCGTGTATAACTTAGGCCCAAGGAAAGAGTGCCTAAATAGATCTGAGCAAAAGCTCAACTTCATCCCAAAATCTAATTTTAATTTCCATATACCAAAAAGCATATTTTCTTCTAAAAGGGTTTACAATATACATGATAATATAATCAACATTTAATTAATTATTCCGCATATATACGAGACGAGGCATAAATTTATCTCTCGATCAAGATATCCTGAAAACGCATCGGAATATAATCTTTACCAGACGATAAGATAAATTCCTATCACGCACACATCACGAATGCTAGTCTGTGTCCTAATGTAATGCAATTAAACCTGTATAGTCTAGTAAGGATCAAGAAATAAGGATAACGGCATTGAACGCAATGAGGCATGGATTAACTCGCACCTTTACCTCTAAGATATTTTGCTATCTCTACAAGAACAAAGCCATTAGCAGCACTTTTGCGTTTTACAATTATATACTGTCAACAGACAACTTTCAAACTAATTTTCCAAAACTTCTCTCATTTTAATCTTTCATAAAATTCCCTTGCATCTACTAACACATACGTCAAGTCCTTAGACATTAAGCTTTCAAGCTTAATGTGCAGCAGTTTAAATAAAATTCCTCAACATTTTCAACCAAATTAATTTTAAATTACTAATAGTTTAAAATAGTTGGTCGGTTATTTGCTCGAGAATCTGCCGTGCATAACTCGTTTTGTTCCAAACAGTTATGCAAGTGCAATTTGTGCAGTTGCGTAGACAAGGGTTATTGAGTTCAGGTGCTAACAATTTCATTAATCAGTTGAAAAATAGCGTTTTCAAAATTACGTTATGTAGTTAATTATATTACTCGTCTTTCTAAAATTGCCATAAGATAGTTTATATTGTCTTAATTATACTACTATACAGTCCGACAGATAGGAAGCGTTGCCTAGACAATTCCTTACGGATAACAGACTGAAATAGAGCATGTGCTTAGATGTGCCTGAAAGAGACAGAGCGTTCCACTGTTGGTGGGAGAAAATGCGCCGTCTCTTTCTGACAACAGTAAAAAGCTTGTTTTCTTTGTCACACACACTGAGTTGTATACGTAACGCTTCTCACTTGTCGATCTGTATAACGCGCTCATTTGTAGCAAAATCAATACTGGTATGATTTACATTCAGATGTACAAAATGTATTTTTATTTAATAATATTAGGAAGATTGTTATATTCCCCGATCGCGAATGAAATGAGGAAGAACCTGACGCCTTGTACATTACCGAATGAGCATGAAAAATCTTATTCATTCGAAAAACTGCAAATTGAATCTTATTCCGTCTACATTTTCAAGATGTGTTGTTCAGATTTATACATGTCTAAGCAAAAGAATCTACACGATAAATCTAATTTTCGAACCCTATGCATAACAGAGCTTTGCATCGCAGCAATATGAATTATACGTATTGATTATTGATTCAGGGTGAAAACGATTTTCCTTTTACAAATTATGGTAAATTTGTTTTCTGCGACAGAATCAATAAAACTATAAATAAAAGCCGCTCCCAACTGTAGCGGTTTAATATAATCCTTGATGGGATTATCCTTGCTACACGTAAAGAAGGCAGCGAAAATTATTTGAGGTCAAGAAGGAGATTTAACTTTTCCACGTCAATAGATTAAATATTAAGGTTTACAGGTGCATTGATCGCTATTTTTCACGAATTTTAGTTAGTACACCTACACGAGTACTCGTTTTATTAAATAATAAAACCATGTTGTAAATTTTACGTATACATAAGACAAAATTTGTTCAAGATACTTTTAATTATGAAAGCAATATTAATAAATTATCTCGTTAGATGTGCAACGTAAATTAAAAAATGCAAATCCACAAAAAATTAACATAAACAGTTTGCGTGACTGTTACAAAATTTCGAATTTAATTAATGCCAAAGTCAATTGGGAATAAATTGGTTAAATTCCATTTAATACCATAACATAATTGCCTATGACACGTTTTGCCTAATTACTGTTGGAGAACTAAGAGAACATCACATTAACCAAAAGCTAAACGAATAACGAATGATAATAACCGTTTGTACAAACCACATTTAAGATAAGAATTTCGTATATACAAGCAGCAGCAGCATGTTTATGTATTTGTCTTTTCTGTCCTCTGGCATATTCACCCCAAAAACTTGACTTTACATTTACGTTCCCGGAAAATGGAAATTGCCCGTATCAAAATCCTTGACAGTTTTTTTCGCTCTAATAAGATTTTATTGCAAATTGCATTCCGTCTGGAATTACCGCAAAATATGACTTGGTGATCAGTGAGTGGACTTCAAAAATGAAGATTCTTAGCAGAAAGTATCTGTTTTGTCTTGGCGAAAATGATCATTATAGATTCATTTAAACCAGTTCACTTGTCGGTTATCTTGTTCATGCAGTCTGCATTCTGTAAATTAGATTTGAGTCTATATAAGAAATTGGAAAATATTTACAGCAATTTCCAATCAATCAAACTGTCACTAAAGGTTTGGACAGCATCGTTCAAAGCTACCACAAAATATCGATTTCGATTTATGTGCCAAAATTGCTGTAATGGTGTGTTTAAGCGAGTTATTAATTGATAAACTATTAATGAGATACTATGCAAATGCATCTAGCTTATTAATTAAGATGGACAAATACATTTGTGCACTAAAATGCAAGTTGTAACCGAATCTATTCAACACATATAGATTTCCCAGAAGTATCGTATAGTGTTCAAGAACGGCCACTATCTCTATTGGTAAGTTGCATAAGACGTATCAAACTTCAATACTATCTATCTGAATGAGAACTATAAAAGTCCCCATTTCACCCTGTTTGGTTATCAGTTGTTCAACAACCAACAAACCGTCTACAATCTCAACTACTGCTGCAAACATGTTCGCCAAGGTAAAGAATAATAATTTTCCAAAATCATGTATTTTCATATAATCCAATATTTTATTTGGTTTGCTCAATTGCATTGCTTTCCTTCTTGGAATAAATTCATAATAAAGCAGATTATTTATCCTAGTGCAATATAAAATATGCATTTTACGGGAACACAACATTGGAGATTTAAAATCCTCATTTTTATTTTCTAGTCTACTAGTAGTATCCTTTCGAGGATTACATCCAATCTATTGGTACTTTATATTTGCATTCTCCTGAACAAATATTACATCACGATTTATGGATGAAAATTATTCAACAAACTGCACGCAAAGAACAATGACCACATATACTATGTGGTTGCACTTTTTCCATGGTAAATTAATTAAACCTGAACGCACACTGTTTTGACACTAATTAATTGCCAACTTACGCTTTTCATATAAGCAACCAACTAATTGCAATAATTAGTGTAACTTCAATAGATTATTTCAATTCGCAATTCAATTCAACTCGCAAGCAGCAGAATCCTAAATTAACATTCATAAACCAATTACCAGTTTCCTCTAAGTCCTTTAAAGGCAGTTTCAAACAAATCCGACTTAATCACATAACAAATTTCAGGTGGTAATTTTATTAGGAACAATTGCACTAGCATGTGCTACTCTCCATGGACATGGAGCTGCCAGTGTAGGATACTCGACATCGCAACACCATCCAGTTCCAGTTTCGCATGCAGTGCACACTGTTCATGCTCAACCCGTCGTCCATCATGTTCCAGTAGTGCACACTAGAGTCGAGCCTTATGATCCTCATCCACACTACAACTTCGCCTATGCCGTTAATGACCATCACACTGGCGACTCTAAAAGCCAACACGAATCTCGCGATGGAGATGTTGTCCATGGTCAATACAGTCTTCAAGATCCTGATGGTTCCCACCGTACTGTCGACTACACTGCCGATCCACACAATGGTTTCAATGCCGTCGTCCACAGGACTCCTGGACATCATCCAATCGCTCATCCAGCCATCCACGGTTAAGTTCAATTGGGTCTTCGACTACAACGGCCAGACATATTTCACATGTGTCCCACTACTACGGTTTCCTTTTCCACAAGACTTCCCTTTTTCTATTATTTGTAATTTTAGTCTTCTTATTTGTATAAAGTATTGTCAATAAATTACCTTATAATAACATATAGTATTTTATTTTGAAAAACTACTGCATTGAATTCAAGAGGTGCACTCTTATAAAATATGCGTCAAACATATCTCAAGTGAGACTATTCAGACAAGGACTAGAACTTTTTTAATGAACACAATTAAAAAAATCTAATGGTACTTTTGGAAAGATGAGAGTGATATTTTAATTTAAAGTCCAACTTTGTTAAAAAATCTCCCTGACCATTGGAGTCCCCAAAGAACTTCCTTAAGCAAAACTTTAGATAAGCGTGTATAATTCTACTACACATTTGGTTTGGGTTTCTTTGTCATCTAATTGTTTCGAGTTCCTTATATAAATTACACTGTAACTTAGTTGAATTCAACTTTATAACGCAGTGAAAAGGATTTATATGAGATGACGAAAACATAAATTTCAAAGTATGCAAACATTCTTGGGGTTTAATAGAAGTTGACCGCCAACTTCGTTTTCTCCTTCCAAGAAATATCTTTGCAGAATTGCGGATTATTAATTTTGCAAAGAAAACATTGCAATCTCAGAAAGTTTTATGATAATGGTTAACTTTAACTTTGACAGATTTGCGTGATGTTCATTCAAACACAAATAATTGTAGAAGGAAGAAAGAGTTTTTCAAATATTTTCATTGCGTTTTATGTAACTCGTCCTTTTGCTAATTATATTGTTTACCTCTTTGTTAAGCAAATTAACACAAAGTAGTTTTAAATTTATCTTACTATTAGTACTACACGATTCTATACTGGTAGTGAACAGCTTAGAAGGAATTTACATTTGCAATTTCAGTGTCTACTGCATTACGCGCAATATTATCTAAGATAACATTCTAATGCATTTACTGAATAATCCTTTAAAAGGATTCGTAGTTTAGAAGTAAATCTTACCTACACTATTATTTAAAAAATCTCGTTTCGATATGTGCGAAATAAATAATGTTTTTAACGTGAAACAAATTAAAATCAATTAAATTGAATGCGTAAAATATAACATTTCAGTTAAACGGAAAATCACAGAATAAACAAGTTTGAAGCTAAACAGTTGTGTCCATTTAAATAATATTGAATCATTCGAATGCAATTTTGATTCAACTGTAATATAATAATAGAAACAATATTCTAAAAATATTTATCATATTTTCCATCCCATGTAAATATTTAAAATGGATTAAACAAATTAATAGTCAATTCGGTCAGATCATAATTACTAAATTACTGAAAATAACATTCATCAAGCGGGAGCTTTTACAGGAACCGAATTTTCTTCTCTTATCAAAAATGGAATTTTCTGACAAACTAAAATAAAAATCCAACACATTTTAATTTTCTGACTATATGAGATGAGTTTTAAAACATCTAATGGACAAAATTTTAATTTTAAACATTATTCAGCTAGGTGCTTTTACAAATATAAAATTTGGTTTCAATTTGAATTATTCCTCAACTCCAAAGTTGTGCAAATGAATTAAACATCAGTGCGAGCGTTTTACGAAACTTTCACGTTAAATGTGAAAGCACCTTTAAAATAAATATTTCCGGATTTTTGCATTGAACTCAGCACTTTTTGAATATGATTATCTAACTCCAAAGTAAAGGAAGCCGAATCAATAACGAAATGGGATGTCCGCCGCCGCATTCGTTTTTGGCCTCTTACCTGTATAGCAAACGGTATATTCATAAAATATTTACATATTTTTCAATAGAATCCAACATTAATATTGTTTTATTCGACTATGCGTTCTTCCTAAGACGCGAAAATAATGAAAGCAACTGCACATTTTCTTGAACATTTCGTTGCATAATTACGTTGTTTTGGTGCTTAGCGTTATCCAAACATCTAATATACTAAAATATATTAAGATAGTAAGTACATTTGTGCAAACTAAAACGCTAACCTTTTCAACTGTTTGAAATATATGCGACTTTTCCGACATAATCATTAATTTCTTCCTATCTTAAATCTGCAGACGAGTTTATAAACGGTTCTAGGCGTATATATTATGCATACTAAATAAAGCTTAATACAGTGAAAGATATACACAAATTCAACATTTTCCCGCTTCGCACCCCTTTTGCGACGAAGACTTTGCGTTGACGTGCGTGTCGAATATACATTGTACGTGAGGTTCGACCACGAATATTACGCAGAGACAATGTTTCGAACGATGAAGCACGTATTTTCCGGAGAGAACGACAAACTATAAATAGGAGCACTTCAAAGTAGCGACGGCCTATCAACCTTAGTCCTGCGGCCATTCGCCTACAACCTTCTGTCAGGTTTTAGGAGTCCTGCAGGATAATTTGTGAGCGGTCGTTATGTATATATATAGTTTTCTTTTTGATGTGATAAATGAATTTCGTAAAAGGTGCTGTGCTCAGCCACACACATAGTTTAAAGTATAGGACCTACGAAATGTATTTCGGAAATTCTGGATGGTTTATCAAAGTGTCACGGTCCTGTAACTAATGGCTCCTAAAAGTATTAACGTTAAATTACGGCAATATGTTCTTATTGTTTTGTTGCCTGCCGTTCTGCTATATAGAAATGTTCGTCTTATACAAATATTCTGCTTTATAAAGTGGTTCACATCAGGCTTTGAGTGTAGAAAAATCTGCTAAGAAAGTAAAGCAATTTGTTTCGCACAACATTTTTATATTAAATGATAAAATATTGCTTCGTTCCAAACAAAAGGCATTGTAATTCTTCACGTGTTTGTGTGCGATATTCCAATTTTGAACATGTCCTAGTTGACTCATATAAATATATTCCTATTTTGTGACTTTTGCATTTAAAATCAGACACATTTTAATACATAAATTTCGTTAAATTATGTAAAGACAAAGTCACTTCTTAACAAGCAGATTTATTGCCAATCGAAAAATAGTGCTAAAGTCTACGATAAACCTAATCCTGATAAATGGATGCGCTTCCATCTTTGCGATAAATAATCCAAACAACATCAACCATACAAACGTTAAAGCAGCGGTTGATAAACATACCGATTTAGATATTTGAACAAGTTGCATTAATTCGGATGGAAATAACGGAAGAAAATCGTATAAAGGCATAAATTATCAAAAACTGCGCCAAGTGAAAGACACTGAAACGAAATTGCTTTCTAGCGAATAACTTATCGGGCTGATTTAGTAAATGTTATAGAAATGGTCCTTGGAGCACAATCCCTAATGGACATCTGTCTTCTGGAAAGAGATATCGGTTCGCTGGCCATAATTGACATAGATTAATACGTAAATTCACTGACGTTCTATGCATCAAACTAATTTGCATAGTTATCCATGCAGTAGATATACAAACGGACATTTCAAATTTCCTACTTCATTGCCACTACAACTACGAGATATTTCTCGTCATTTTAAACTTTATGGTGATTAATGAATTATCTTTCTACTTAAATATTGTCTCACGCTTTCCTAAATATATTAAAATTAATCGCTCCTCGCCTAGCGCCATATGTTTTGGAACTCTTAAGAAAAGTGGGTTAAAGGTATCATTATGAAAACAGGCTGAGGTCCTTCTTGGAACCTCTAAACTTTGTTACACGTTGTCTAAATAAATATTATGTACATGGTGAATATCTTCAAGAGGCTAGTCTCCATGATGCCATTTAGTAGAGTATTTGTCAACCAACTTCTACCCTCAAACTGCTACGAATGCAATTTTGTCTAAGCAATATATGTTTGGCAAAACCCTCCTCCCGTACACAAATGCAAACGTTTCATTATAAATATATAGAAAAGAGAAGTACAAATATAGTTTGAACAAACCGCAGCATGCTTTGCTGAAATTTACATAAATCTCCACGTACATTTCACGTAGTCCATTAAAACAACTCAAACAACATTACGTGTAACCAGAAAATAAATCTAAGCAATTAAATGTATAATACTCACCGATTTGCAGTGCAAATTTACACAGGCTGTTTCATTGTTGCCATGTTTAACCTGAAACAAATCAGTAAATTTTGTAAAAGTCTGCTTCTCAATGACCGCCTATTTTGCATTTACTAGCGTAGAAAAGTAAATGCAGCAAAAACACGAATTTTTCGAGAACACTTCACTAATAGTGGAGCGATCGACAAACATTCACGATCGGACAAATTATTATTCGCAGGACCAAGAGACCAAAATTCTAAAATGTTGTGAAACGCAAGCAAGGAAATTAATGTATGAACATTCAACACAGTCCAACAATCGTTCAAACTTGGAAATACAACTAGAGCAATAAATTTCAAAGTCTTAAGTGTGTGGACAAACCGATTTACAATAAGTTGATACAACTGTTTGTCAAACTTGTTACACAATTTGTTGTACATGGAATCGTTTATTCTTATATGAGTTGTTTAACTTGATAATATTGTTCAATTTGAACTTTCAACTATGGATAAAGTCACACAGCGGTTTATAAATTTACCGAAACTTTGATCATTATTTATTTTGATATTTAATTGGAATAAGTACGACCGCACAAACTTCTAGATTATCCATAATGTAAAACTATATTGTTAACAAATTTCACCATATAATTACATGCAATTAATTGGATAACGGAAAGTTCTGGTTTCATTTTGAAGTTGAGGTGGTATTGGCAGGATTCCTATTTAAAAGAGTCTATTATTTCTCGTTTGTTAATCAAGTTTTAATTTAATTTAAATGTACTAATTTAGTTTGAAAATAAACTTTAATAGCATAGTACGTGGCTGCTATTTGCATAATACATACATATGATTAATGTTCGTATTATACTATTTGGTCTGGCAATATTATTATCATTTGTTAAGGCTGAAAGAAAATAATAAAAAGCATAACAATAGAGTGGTATTTGAATACATATTGCATATAGAAAAATACAATGCAAGTTTCGCAATTAGAGGAAATTGTAAGAAAATATGTTGTTCAATTTATTTATTCATAATGTGAGACGTAGTCCTATTTTAATAATACATTTTGAAAATGATTTCGTAATCCTTTTGAGACCTGAAATCAAAATTGCATAGCATTTATGAAGCTGGGGGATTTGTAACACTTCTGCGAGAACAACCCCTACTATTGTATTTGTCTCATAAAATCTCCTTAGCTTCGGACCGGCTTCGGTATTGCTGCAGTTGCAACAGCAGCAGGAAACGAAGGAGGATTCTCGCCTTCGCCTTCAACTACCTCTATATTTATATCAGGCTTAACCATAAATCAGATATGCTCTGCGCGTATTTCAGCCACTACCGTGACGAAATTAGTGAACAAATTGAGTTGTTGGCTTGAGAATTTATTGAAAATAATTTATTACAAGATACTAGACATTTTACGGGAATTAAAATGCAAAAGAGTTGATGCTGTTATAAGAAGGGCGTATAGAACATAAAATAGAATTATGACTTTGCAGGAATAGCGGATTATATAGCCTTTATTCTGTAATACAATATAAATGAACTCGGAATAAATGCAATATTATTCAAGTGAATGAATGCCGCTACTCTATAAAAGGGTAAGTTATCAGAACTAGTCTACCATTAATATTTATTACACCGTGTGTACCTTAGTAATCAGATAATGGAAACGCAATTGTGCATTATATACTTTCAGACTTTCTGCACCCTGAAAACTATTACAAAGCATTGTCAAAAATAATTACATTATTAAATTTACCGTTTTATCTAAAGTTTGCACTATTTATATTTATTTATAATGGACTCTTATAGGCATGACGAATGGATGTTGGCCCTGACGTCACTAACGTCATGGCCAAACTCCTGAGACCTGAATTTTGTAAATTTTTTGTTATATCCTGTAGTTGTCATACTATCAACTAAAATATCCTAAACATCCACAACCACAAGAAAGTGTTTGGAAATCTGTTTGCGGCTCTGAGAGCTTTTGCAACTTTGCATATTAATCATCTCCTGTCCAATCTTAATCATGTTAGGTTCTTTTTTGTGCATAAGAATGAGTTTTTGTACTTGAGGCAAACGACACAAAAAAAATGAAACATGATTAAGTGGAATTATGCAAAAATATAATATTACAGCAAAGTCTCATTTTGTGGTATGGATTTTTTGCTAATGCGAATAAATTATAATTTGCCCAACACCTTCACCTCGAATATACGGGGTGTACCAACAAGTCAATTTCGGAAAAGCTCAAAAATTATCAACAGTTTAATAAACAAACATAATAATTTGATGGCAATAGATGTGAACAAATTACCTCAACAATGGCATATTGTCTATGTTTTGCATGTGAGATGATAAGGTTTTTGCATAGTATGGTTTCTATTTACAAAATGGTAATGCTGTTGGGAACTAAAGCTGTCACCGGCAGCTGTTTGCCCTAACAAACTGTGATATCGCCAATAAACACCGGCGTCGTTGCTATAGCAACTTCTAGTTTCGTTGGCTGGTATCGCCGACGCCTCCGCGCTGAAGAACGCACACAGTGACGTAGGTCGGCATCGCGTCTTTTCATGATGAGAGAGAAAGTTTAGAGCGTAGACCGCATGGCGTTGCGGTTTTGTTTCCAACTCAGAACTCTTGTGGCTGTTTGATAAAGGCCAATATTCGTTTAATATGGATTATTATTAAACTTTATTTTATGGTTCTCATGCATGTTACTGTCATGTATTTAGTTCTTATACAAATATGCGGCGAGATTTTCATGAAACAAATTATACTTTAATATCAAACCGATTTTTCAGCGTCAATTTAAAGAGATAGCTTATAAAGTTTCCTCCTCCGTTATATTTTTATCTTTATTTAAAGTTCAATTAAATTGCGATGCATTTCTTTTTCAATCTTCTGAGAAAACACGTTTCCGATATTTTATTTACATTTCATTTAATTTAAATTGAGAGCTTTCGTTTTAACGAACAAATTAAGCTGAAAAAAGTGTTTTTTAAAACAAATTTGAGGAATATTTTTGTACAGTCCAAACAGTATTAATTATTCAGGTTTTGAATTCATAATGTTTTGCTTGCGCTTTTCTTTTATTTGTAGCTAGCTAGTGGCAAAATTTGGAAAACAGGATATTTAAATAATTTATATTGAATGGGAAATACGATTTTAACAGAAAAACAAACTTTTATGCCTTAATTAACGCGAGGATTAATTTCCAGTAAATTTTTGTTTGCCATTATATTTGAAGACAATAGTAAAACATTTTTGTATTTTATGTTTATGGTTCTTTTATTGTGGGAGATGTATTACATTTGATTTTTAGTTTTTTATATTTTGATATTATTTTAATAAATCTATGCACATGCCAAAAGAATATTTTTAAAGCATATCTTAAATTAAATGTATGCAAAACGAATTTCTTAAAACTATCCATTTAAACGAAAGAAATATTTTAATTTGAAACATAATAACTATATTGTGTTTCGCCATCTGGTGCAGTAAACAAAACTCAACTATAATTTCAGGATTTCAGCGACACAGACTACACAAACTGTAGTTTGAAACTTTATGCACTCTGCTCTGTGTTAATAAAATTGGTCGAGACCCCATTTTTTTTTTCGGTGAAAAACAAATCGTGTGTATGCAAATTGACGAAACAATTTCGTATTTTTATTACATTTTATTATGACAAGTTTGAGCGAAAATTGGCTATAGAAAAAATGCATACATAAAGTAAACGAGATACGAAGAAATTCATTGACAGAAGCTATCATATAATCCAGGTCGTTTGAGAAATGTGACGGGTGCTTCGTAAATAAGTGAGATGGAAATAAATTCACCTTATAACTTTTGAAGGGCGCTGAAGCTGTAAATTTAATATTATTTCTAGGGTAACATCGAAGAGGGTGCTCTTTCAGCGTAAATATATACCAGCAGTAGCAGGGCAATCAAGACGGTTCGATCTGTGTATGTTGGATACGCGGCAAAGAATACATTTATTGGATGTCTGCCCATTTGGAATGTTGCCTTGTTGATGGCAGAAGCTTTAAAAACTCTCTGCTTGTGTAACATTTTAAGGAAATATTGTTATCGGAAATATATCAACATGTCTTGGCCCCAACAAACATTTTATTTTTATTACGAGTCCTTCATGTATCCTGATTCGATCCTATAGTCAAATTTATTGAAAACAGAATCAATATTAGAGCTTTTCTATGAAAAAGCGTTTTAATAAAATTAGCAGTTTTTTCATTATCCTCGCCTCGGCTGATGATGTTAATTTCGCTACAACACGCAAGAATGTTTCGCAAAAGCACCACGCATATTTAAAATCTTACATTTCGAAAAACCGACTAAGAATTTTTTAATATTATCCTTTTTTAATTCGTCTAGACTCTCGACTGATATTAAATCGTTTAATGAAATATTTTCAGTTCTAACACGTAATATATCTTTCTTTTCTATGAATATAATGTGCAAAAAAGTTATTAAAGAAAAGATTCGCGCTTTTGCAAGCCCGATACGTTTGGAATTTCCATTGTATGCTTCGAGTGACACAGAATCCTTTTTGCCACAATGGATTCTCAAAGGAAATAAAACAGTAAACATTATATACGCCGGCTTAGTCAGTCGTCTATAGTTTTGTGAGCTACCCGCAAACTCCCTTTTGATATGAAACTAAACAATATGAATACAATGAATCATAAAAATATAATTAAATAAATGTGTCTCACTCCTCTGTACAAAAGTCGTCTACAAATTGGAAACAAAAAGCAGAACAAAGTCGAAAAAATTGTAATGAATGACAATATGTCATCCAGATACCATGTTAATCTAATGAACACGGCTTTGAATAAGCTTGATTAAAAAAAAAAATAATTAATCAATTGAAATATTACTGAAGCTGTCAATTTTTATCACCAAGTCCGTTTTTGCGTAACTTTTTTCATTAAAACTTTTATTTTCAGTAATCCCGCAAAAGTTTAATTTTAATCAGACATTTTACTACATATATAAAAATACCTGGATGTTATTCTTATCAGACGCATAAAATTTTAATTATAATACCTACGAGTACTTCAGACTTCATAATTTTAATCTCGAGATTAACTTTTTCCAATTAAATACAATAGCGCCAACTTATATTCAGCATTATTCTGTCTATATCTTCCTTTCATATAACTAAATTTAATTAGATTTCTGCTTAAAGGAAATTATATGATGGCAATTACGTTTTTTTTTTCTCTTTCGTTTATCATTTTATCGAGTCTTTTTCATAGCGTTTAATGATCCACATTATCGCTTTCTTTTCAATAGAACGAAATCATTTTTTTGATATGCTAATTTAATCTTAGAAAGGTTAGACGGATAAGAAATAAACGAATTAAATTACAGGCAAATGCTGCTAATCTAAAAATATTTTCCTTTAAACAACCCTTACACCCTTCCAGACAAAATTGGCTGTTGCTGATGTTCGGGAAATTGGATTTTCAAAAGAATTAAAATAAGAGCGTTTCTGTTCCACTTATCTGATTCTCTCTTAGGATTACTCGAATATTAAGAAAAATATTTATTTTCGACACAGCCATTCCTATATTTAAAATTCGACATCGTGCGGAGCTTCAATAAGCCTTTGAAACTTAAACAAACAACGTTAAACTAATATCAAGAAATTCTTATTTCAGATGATATTAAATCGAAAAATACAAATTTATGAAAAAACTCTATTTCAAAATGAATACGAAATCCCTTAATGATATCGCAAACAATGCGGATGTTAATTAAAATAATGCACAAATAAAACAAAAGAGACTTGAAATTTAATATGCTGCAATGCAATGCAAATGCTCAACACATTGTAGTTCAATATAGCTTGAATTTATCTCTCTTCACTTAATTTACCATCAAATTTATTTGTAATAATTTGACACATGTGTAAATCGTTTTAACACAATGCACACGCCACTAACAGCCCTTCATAAATCTAGTCTATACAACCTTTTTACTACTTATTATTTTATGAACCTCTAAATGCCGCAATAAGGTCAGTCAATCGATTCGTTTACCAGCTTTTCAGCAAACATTTTATATCTCCCGGCAAGAAATTTCGTGTCCATGTATGGTCGTTGATGGACATGTAGAAGGTACCTTTTATTTATTGCCTCTGAATTTCAGGAATTCGGACAAACAATTTTTGTGGTCCGCTTTTATTCTGTCAACGTGAATTGTTAAATCCGAAGATTTTTAAATGAAAAAGCTTTTAATTGATTTTCGCAAAGTAGAAAGGCAAATACAATTTAAAAATACAAAAACAAAAAAATAATTAAATATGAATTGTAGGCTTAGAAAAGGTTAGCTGGCTCATTTAAATTTGTACGTGGTTAAAAATTTCATGCATAATTAAAAATGAGTAAAGGATACACCTAAGTGATTACAAATAAGCCTCTGAAACAGCTTTTATGTAAAAATATGCAAAATATGCATGCGCTTAATCTATTTCAGTCAGTATATTTCTAGCATATTATTTAAGTCGGACCTGCTCTATGATTTTTATTTATTTCTTTTTTAAGCAAATTATTAAATTCCCTACATAAAAAAAAAATATTTTAAATGCTGCAGGGAACTACTGAAGGAAGCTAGCAATTTCCTACAGAAATTCCCTTAAAATTGCTGAAATATTTTTCTGGCATTCTCAAACTTTTTTGTTTTTTAATAAATTGCGTTTAAGTGCGACCGGAATTGAACTTTTTTTTATAATAAAGATAGTTTTATGCACAAATATAATAAATTCTAAATTGATACTAATTCATAGTTAATTAAAAATATTGAAGCTATTCAATTGAAAATAAAACATAAACTGCAATGTTTTGTTCCTGAATCCATAAAACTTCCTTTTCCACTATAAAGATAAATCAATATTTATTAGTGCAGAACAGTTTGATTAACAGCCCCCACAAAATCCAACTTTTATTGTTGCACCGAGCGCACAATAATTGAAAATAAGTCTAAAGTACTGAAACAAAATTTAAATGGGCAAAGTAGTGGCAGAAAAGCCATTAAATTGCAATCAATTGAGTACATAAGCCAAAGTTGGGAATTTACATGAATATTAAACGGCCAATATCTTGCTGTAGTATTTATAGTAATATCCAAAGTTGGTGGGTATCTATTTCGTAGCCGGCTATAAAAACGATGGCTAATAATGTGTTAACAAGGACAGTTGCTACCGGCAGCTATAATGTCCACTTACAATCAATTAGTGCCAGCTGCAGTGCTTTGCTATCTGTAAGTACATTATTCGGTTCAAACTTCCTAGTGACTTTGTACACTGTGGAATTAATACTTGTGAATCCTGTTTCCACAAGAGAATGCACACCAGCAATCACATAAATGTACTGTAAACAAACTTTATCATATCCTTTAAGCTATTTATTTCCTTCAGTTGGCCATATTTGCTCAATTTATTGCCATACTAGTAGTCGAAAGAATGTATGCTCTATCAATAATAAATCATAAGGCAAATATTGTGGCCAAAATAAACTCGGTGTACTCGTACATACATTATGGATGTAATTTCAGCGAGTCCTGTACATCAATCTCAATTACTGTGGTTTTTAATCGACATATTTTCCACGCTGTTTTGTTTAAAATTAACGAGGGAATTAATCGTTCATTTTGCATATACATGGAAAAGTTTATATCAAACTCATAATTATGCATTTATCATAATCAGACATTGTATTGATTTACAAACACATAAAATCATTTTTAAAAATAAAACATATTTGTAAATGTCGTAAGACAGTCTTATCATTTTTTCAGTTCATTAATCATTTGTAATATCCAAGTACAACAAATCTAAAAACACAATTATTTTCCTTCCGCTAATACATCATTCTAATACATATTATTTATGATATCGTACTATTTAATCTAAGAGGTGAATTCAGATCCTTTCAGCCTTAAAAGCATAAATAATAAATCCTTTAAGAATATTGATATTTTTTTTAAAAAAATTGGTAGTATTAAGAAATATCTTTTATATATTATTTTTGTTATTTTAAGTAAGTGTTTTAATTTTATTTTCCAAAAAGCTATTATAATTATTATTGAACCAAACAATTTCAACTATTTAACAGGCATTAATGATCGATTTATGCACATCTATTTAATATGCAACAGGCAACATTTAAGGAAACAAGTCACTGTACTGCATAATTAACACACTATTAATTAAAAATAGTCTTAATAAGACAAATAAAAATTCGGTATGAAATAATGCAAAACTACCCTCAGGACTAACTATTAAAAGTTTTCAGTTATGTAATCCTAAAACTTTCCGCCAAAAAAATTAAACAAATCAAAATTATTTCAAACTAAACTAAAAAATTAAATCCGAATTTGAAAAACTTTTTATACATCCCCACAAACTTTAAACTTCCTGAACATCGTACATATTAATTTCTTTGCAAATAAATTACTTATTGCATTCTGCCAGAAAAAATAGAGTTCGAGTTCCTCATTATTAAAATTTATGTTGTGAAAACAAAAATATTTTAAAACTTATAATTTAATTTGAGCTTTCCCGAAACTGAAACGTAAGCACACGCAGTGAAGCAATTTATTGTCGATTGTCGGGAAATGCATGTAAATAGACAAATAATAATTTCATGTTGTTTCTTTGAGTGACATTTTCAAATGTCGATCACTCTATATTGTAGATGGTTTAATCGATAACGAATGTGGATTGAACTCATGACCAAATATATAATTAAATGCGCGGTAATTAAAGTAGTTGATAAATACGGTTTAAATAATAAACGAACCAATATAGTGTTACAAAATCATAAACCAATAGAAAAATATGTTTTTCTGTAGAAGAAATAACTAAAATTCAATTACATTTTTCTGTTATATGCGTGTTCAACCGACACAATACATCAATTTTCCCGATCAATAACGTTGGAGCACTGCCCTCTCTTCTTCCTTGATTAAAAGTAAAGAAAAAGTCCTTTAACTTATATGGTATATACCGCTATAATTTTTTTCCTTTGACAGCGCAAAAGGGAAAAACTTTGGAAATAATAAAAATTGCTTTACTGAAATATAGATACCTGTAGGCAAATTACCAGACGACCCATTAAAACTTTTATATAGTTCAGATGAAACATGAACGGAAATTTAATGAGTCAATTTGTAGATTTTTTATTTTCCAATTTCGCTTACATTTACATAAGAAATTAAGTGCGAGTGTTTTTCATTACGCCGGTTAATCTGATATAAGCTTTTGTTATTCGAATTTATTATGTGCGGTTTAGGAAAATCAGCGAAAAAAGCTGGACAACAATAATATCAGTGGTTCAAATTGACCACCCTCCACCAAAACACGTAAATAAACAATGCGAAAGCAATTGTCATTGGGGGATGAAATATTTACACTTGACCCGTAAGACGGCGTAACGGCCATGCGTGCAACTTTAGCTGGCGGCATGTGAAAATCGATTATTAACCGCAAGCAAAGCTTCTAACTGAAAGGTTGCGGGCACCAAAATGTAGCCCTACTTACACATTAATCACGGTATAATGCAATTAACATCGCGACACGTCATATTGTGGAGGCCAGACTGCAGATTGTGTGCCGCAAGCCCCAGCACTCATTAAAATATAAGCGAAAGCTCGATGACGCTTATTGAATTAATAGAAATTAAAAATGATTGTTGAATCAAATTAAAATATTGCGAGGCAGTCATGTACGACACGATAAATGAGCTAAAACAGTTTTAGCGTCTCTAACTCGCAGTGTATAAAATGGACAATGAAATGCACTGGACTAGAAACACAAACTGACAGTCAAAGCCATAATGCGATGGTGCTCCACCGATGTAATTTTGCAAAGTAAAATTTCCATTCTGCTTCAGTTAAACATTATTTCAGTACTCTGTATCATAATGTATATATATGCAAAATATTGTTATTCCTGAAGGATGAAATGCTCTATTTTACTTATTATATTATCCTTCTCCCTAAACCGCAATCTAGAAGCTTTATGTTCAAAACAAAAATATGACTCAATTACTGCAGCTGAATATTTCATAATAATGTTTGATGGAAAATAAACAATGTAACACTTGTTTAGACAATGTTTATAAACCGTTTACTTTTATTTTAAGGATCTCTTAAGTGTTACAGGTGTTTCGATGTTATGGCAAAAGCGGTTACGTTTATTTTTATAAGGAACATCGTCCTGGTCATCAATATCGACAAAAATGAAAATTATTTATAATAGTCCTTAGAGAAAATATATATATCTAAATACAAATAAAGTTATAAACAAAGTAAAGAAAAGAAATAATCGCAATAAACTAGGTACTTTGCGGGCAACCGGCGCCTTCACCACATTTTCAAATTGAGCTTTCACATCACTAAATTATTATAAAATCCAAAAATGTTATGCAAAATTTAAAAATCCCATTCATATTAAACCAAATTTACATAAATATAAAATTTCAGCATTATAATTTCATACTTTAATTACAATTTCTGCGAAAACAATACTGCATTTTTAAAACGTTAAATAAATTTGTAAATACCCGTCAGACAAAAAAACTTGTTGTTTCTAACATTTATTTAATAAATATTGTGTCTACCGATTAAAAATCATAAACAAAAATGATATTCATTTATTATAAATTGAAATATTATTCAAAGTTAGGGTCAATGCACATAGATTAACTCTAAACTCACGACCTATGCGATTTCTGTGCCACTTTTATTGAACTTCAAGAATTTTATGAAAGTACGTGCATTATCAAATATTTGTCAATTTAACAGCTTTCCACACGCTAGTCGACGTTTTCCTTTTTATTTTGGCGATTTTTCAGGCGCGGTGATTATTTTGACACGTTACGAAAAAGCGCTCGTGCGTGTTTAGCCCTACTCTAACGTATGATGATGACATCGTATTCTGGATATTGAAAATCTTATAAGAACAAATGCATAAATAAATATTAAACATTGAGTAAACATGAAAAATAAAAATCTATATCAGCTTTGCTCATTCCATTTAGGATGCAGAACTAGTTCTCTCCCCAACCCTAGGGATGAGCTTGAGCTTTTCTGAAAGAATATAATAAGATTTATTTTCTGCATGTTCAACCATTAAGCTAAAATAATGAACAACAAAATTTGTTTGATGGTAAAACTCGACGTAAAACTAGCAAATAATGAGTTTAGTTTTATTACAATCTGCGTTCTCATTAATTTGTATTCAATATTTCACATTACTTGCATTCATGCTTATTATTAAATAGCATTGTTTCTATTCATCCCTCAAAATACTAAAATTTAAAAAATGCTTGTTAATATAATTTACAAATTTGAAATATGCGAATTCGCTCGTATCACATTTTTGTGCGCAAACTGAAAATTTAATTATGAGTTTTGTGTCCCTTCCTATATTTATAAATTATAGGGTCCCCATAGAGAAATGGTTTTCCGCTTAACAGGTCAAGACATGATTTACGAGGCATATAGCGACATACTGCTGCTTTGAATCTCATCGGCTTCCAAATGTTTGTTCACTTGAGATATGTTGATCGCGATTGGACTTCCATTAAATCCTGTAATATACTATATATTGCAGATACTAATCGTGAATATATTAAAGCGAAATGTTTGATGCACTTGCCTGGAAATAATGTCCCTATTTACCCGATAATATGCCCAATATCGCACAGATTTCCAATACTATCATGGCATCTGATCATCTATACATCATTTCTAATATCGTTCGATTTATTTTCAATAAATTCAAACATCTAAATTTCGGTTCTAATTTAGCTAAAATAATTTCAATTTAATAGACGTGTCAATATTGCAGAGGATGCTGCTTCTATAATCTGCCACGAATCTATTAACAATATCTATTTTGCAATTTATGGTAATAATACTGTAAACCTATTAAATTTCCGACTGATTTACGTAACACGTATTTATAAATTCACTTTATAAACTAACTTGAATTAAGCCTAAATTATTAATAGCTAACTTGATAACTTATCGAAAAGAAGGCAAAAGTATTTTACATTCGAGGGAAATACGCCGATTCAAATTAAAAATAAATTGCCTGCAAAAATTTCAGTTATAACGTCCTATCGCATTCTGAAAAGTCGATAGTTGAAAAGTTGAAGGCGGGAATCCTGCAGAATTATATGGGAAATAGTTGAAGATGCTTTTATAACTTTCGAGAAAGCTTGTTGACGACTAAAGCCACCTTATGTCTCAAAATATGAAAGACATAAATGTTGGGAAATTTGTTTTACAACAAACCATATCATGTTAAACTTCACTTTGACGAGTAAAACTTGTAACATATAAATGAGCACACAATATTAAAATGTTTATATCTTCCTTGTGCGAAGGTTTTATGTTAATATATGTTTAGCTCCAGTTTGCCAACTAAACAGCATTTATAGAAGCAGAAAGAAAATTTAATTATTCAATTTTATGGTTTCTTGAATGATATAATAAGCAAACAGCGCGGCTCATTTCGAATAGAACTTTTCATTTAAACAAAAAGAAAATTTTCAACAAACTTTACATTGCTTTTATAACCTTCACCATAATAAAGGTTTTTCGTTAAATGAAATCCGCTCGAGTGTTAATGCACTGATTAGTGATTAGGGAACACAAAAGACTAATAAAATCCTTTACATGTTTGTACCTATAGGAACAAGTAACAAGCTCTTCAATTAAGTAGCCGTGGTTCAAAAACCTTTGTCCATTCTAGCTTTCAAACGCGAAACCCATTCCTTTTATGCAACACAAACCGAACAAAATGTTTTTCGTTTATACCTAGTTGTGTAAAATTAGTCCACAATATTTAAAAGTTGTGCGATTCATTTTTCAGAATAATTAGCACCCAATGATATGGGATATAAAAATTAAACGTGGCCCTAAAATATTATAAGAACATTCCGGTTTTTTGTAAAACTGTATTCCAATAATTGAAAAATGTTTAAAGTAAAGTAGTTTAAATTTATGCTTTTAAATTTTAATCTATGCAATATTTACTTACATTATAATAAACTCAGATTAAATCAGTATAAATTATATGTTTAATGTTAACGGTAGGTTATAAAAATATAAATAAAATCATAATAAAATAGTGCATTTTAATGATTTTACAGCAATATAAATAACATTATGAAAAAAGTATTTATGCGAGGGGAAACGTATAGGTAAACAAACATGTTACACCAAAACAATTTTTTTCAGCTTTGATTTTATAAAGGAAACAGTCTATTGTTGGCTTGGCTTGTATTTCAGAAGGAAAGTAAATTTAAATTAAGTTTATACTGTAACAACAAAATAGACAAATATTTTGTCGGGCTACATAAACATATTAAAGTCAATGTAAATATAAATAAGTTTAAGTATACTTAAATTATTTATATTAGAACAATTTTCCAAGCTTAACTCAAAATATGCAAATGTGGCGGATGCGCCGGAGTTGCCCACAAGACACAATATTTTTGTTTTGTTGTAATTTTTGTAACAATAAAGTTGTACACTATTAAATTAGTTTAGTTTAAAATTAATTCAAACTGAATTTGTGTAGAATTTAGTAACAAATAAATGCAGTATGATGTACTCGTATGCATTGCACAAATATTTGTACATTTCGGAGATCAGTCTTAACTCATAAGGCTCCTGCTGATTTTCCACTAAGCAATAATCTCGCATACACCAAATATTTAATAAAATTTTTGTTAACCAGGTCAGTTCCTCAGCAGCACACACCTATAGCTTATTTCAGGGTTTCCTTCAAACGTAAATGATCCAATATCACCAGCCTGTTACCAGTAACTGGTTTACAAAACAAAAAAGAAATACATTCAAGCCAAACGTGTATATTTAATGATACCAACCGAAATGAAACAATTCCAACGTATAAAATTGTTGATTTTTTGATTTGCCAGTTGGCGCCTTTTCCCACACGCAACATCACGTGTAGCAGATTACCCTACATCAAAATACAATTCGAATATGTTATTCCTAAAACCTAAATATCTTTATTACGAAAATCCCACGCTCAAGTTGAAAATGTGGCGGAGGCGGGGGTTGAGCGCAAAATGCGGTATCATTGTTTTATTGCTAGTTTTTCTAATAATAATGTAGTAAAATTGCAGAGTGCAACAAATAAAATAATCAATAACAAAAGGCAAAAAAGTGTAATTATGCAAAGCAGTTGATTTCATGATTATAGTCCAGTGATTTCCCTGTGCAGTGTTATCATTGCTATTTCTTGTTCTGGTAATAAATTATAATGCTATACACATTAATGACTATTTATATCGGGAAAAGCGATCAACACGGCATTAGTTTACACCTGTTATAAATGCAAACCGGTATCTATCAACATTATCGAACGGGAATATGCTCTCCCAGTAGAAAATCGTTTATGCACTCCTTTCTGTGCTGCATTGGTTGTTCTACCGAACGCGCTCCATTACTTACCCTTTTTGCATTTCTATATCAGTTTATACACTTTCATCAAAGCGTTGATGATTACATTACAACTTTATAGAAACTGACATGTTTACTATTCTCTTTTGTGTATAATCAAGTCAGCTTTGTTTCTTTTCCAACTTGTATTTACGTTAAACCATACCCTGCCTGACAATGACGCCTTTGTCACTTACATATTACATTTTATATAAATATTCTAGTCTACTTTATTTTATACTGTGTAAACTCAGATTCTCCAGTCCAACGCAATAAATTTCTTTCGGAAAATTGCTAAAAGAAAACATCGGATTTTATAAAACGACGTCAGAAGCGTAACTCAATATTATAGCTTGTTGATTGGTTATTAAAATGTAACATGATATAACACACTACCAATTTTCCACGATAATAGGGAAATATATGCTTTATCTCGATTTCTATTCTGATACTGATTGAATTACATTCTAGCAATGTAGGTTTTATTTTAGACTTTAATCAAAGGCGATTTTTAAGGATTTTTGTTACACGGTTTTTTATTAATTTCAAAAGCATACACAAAGTAGTTTCGAAATAATCGCAAAAAAATCGCATTAATTAAATTTTCATATAATTCACAAGAGGTAATTGCATAAGTGCTTGTTAATCGTATTTCAAATAAAAACATACATTTTCAACACGCTGGAACTTTTTACAATTCTCTTTCACATGATTCTATGAACATTTTTTTACACTTTTAAAGGATTCAACACTGTTGGAAAAGATCAAAGAATTTCAGTACGGGTCTCTTTTACAAGTTATGTTGTTTTTGATATCGCCGCGTCTGTTAACAATTTTACAAATAAATCATTATAATAAATTATAATAAAAGAAGTCAAAAAACATGAAAACACTATTTTTCAAAAGGACAAGCAAGTGTATATTTCAAGCTTGATTTAACTTTGCCAATATCATATTATCCTTTCACACTTTTTTCCTTGCTCCTTTTACAAAAATGTGTTGGGTGATCTAATTCTCCAATTATCGCACGGTAATCCTATATAGATTGAATTTCCATCATTTGAACAATTATAGGATTATTTATTTACGAACAAAAAATCTGATTTGTAGTTGTATCAATGCCTACCCCATTAGTTCCAATATTGATTACCACAGCCCCAATCGAAATCATAAATTATTATGGTTTGTCTGGCATAGACAGAATCACTTTTTTAAAGCTATAAATATACCGCGTGGAAATCAAGAAAAAAAAACGAATAGCCTTGTATCAATTTTTGAACTTTTGTACACATTTATAAGGATTTATGCCGATATAATAGGCGGAACATTGTAATGGAAGCAGGAGTACGTAAATTGAAAATAAATCATGTTTTCGATTTTATGTTGTTACATAATAATGTGTTTTCTAAAGTAAATAAAAATTTTCCAAGTCAATGATATACGTTGTTTGCTCAGAATATTTGGTTAACCCGAAGAGCTTTTTCTCGATATTAAAGTATTTATGGAAGTGCCTGTATGGAAAGTAGCGTTTTCCAGTCACATATGAGAAAACTCTACATTTTTTACCTAGGAAAGGAAAGTTTTTTCTTCTGTATAATTAATAATATTTGATGCTATTTTACTCGTTTTAGATTAGAAACAATTATTAACAGACAATTATTTTGAGTATAAAGCTACATCCAAAACAAAATATTGTGCTCAACACATTTAACATTCACTAGCTCAGAAACAATATTTCTGCTGCATACAAATTTGATTGAAAAATCGAATCAGATAAAAGTTGAATTGGAAAATAAATGAAAAATGCTTATTCAAAAAGCAAATGTAGTACAGTGTGCATGTAATTTGAATGGAAAACTTTGGCAAATCTAATCTATACACTACACACAAGGTTTACAAACAAGAGGCTCGGAAAAGTTTAAGTTTCAAGAGAAAACATGGATTTCAGCAGGTTTTACAGATCCAAAAATCCATTAAATTACAAAGTGAAGGCTAATTACCCAGCATAAAGTTCTCAAACAGTTATCTCTTAAATCCTGTTGGAGATTTAACCAAAGCATGCATTAAAATGTAATACAATTACCACATAAACATTATAAAGCATGGCAAAGTAAAAGCCACTCTATATTAAATACACGCGCTGATTTCGCCAAACTGATATTTAAATGTGCAGTTCGGAGCGAAAAAGTCTCTGCCTAATAATCATCGATTCGCAAACATGAATACTGAATCAGTTTATAGATTTTCAAGCATGAGAATATTTTCCATTCCTTATCCACCGTATTACTTTGCAAGCAAGAGTAAATATAGTCTTCGCAAAGCAACATATACGAACGCCAGGATACCTTCCTTCTATCCTGGCACTTATCCTGCCATCTCAGATACGGCATGGAGGGGTGTTGGAAACGCATATACGAATACGACCCCCAACGTAGCAGAAGAATGTAAAAGGTGTAATTTATTTGCAAGGCGCGTGAGGCTCAATCTTATCTATTCACGCATTTTTCCTACTGAAATTGTCTGCTTGTAAAAGCGGATTATGGAAGAAACAATTTTTTAATAAGAGACATAACTCGGATGAAGCATTTTTTATCCGACTGGACGTAATAAAATCGATTAGCAAAGACACCGGATATTACTACCATAAAGAATTTGATAATAGTTTTCGCATGGAGGAATTTTCTTTTGGGGCCCTTGCAGGAAATATTACAAATTCCTGCAGACATTTCGACATTTAAAAATGCTTTGCCGCTTATGGAATTAGCAGCTTTTGCGAGCGCATATTAAAAAGGTAAGTTTTCTTTGGCCATAATGGGTATAATCAGATTTGAAATTCACCCTGCTTTGCATTTTACCTGAAACTGAAACAATACTACTGAAAGTAAACCTGATGGAAAACACTGTGCTATCAAATCCGTTTATTTCTGTCGTATTTTATTTATTTGTGACACTAAAATACTTTAAACGGATTACGTTTCGTTGTATTTAAGTTAAAAGCACCGTTGAGAACCAACATCTGCATGATGCCGTGGAAAAAAATACAAAAAAACAAAAACGAATCCACGAAAAATATCATGTTAATATTTCGGTGAGCAAATAGGGAGTTAAACTGGAAAAAGAAGAAAATATTTTTCGCGTGCTTGAAAGCTCGAAATTAAAGATTTGTTATGTGATGCAGGTATGGTTTATTTTCCGTTTGAAATGCAACAATAATGTTATGCATTATACGGAGGTCTAAAAGTTCACGTTGAATATTGTATAAATGGAGAAAATATATTCAATAACTCTTGAATAAATCAGTTTATTTTTTGAAGCTGCTGTGGCTGACAAATTCAAACACAAATTGATGAATTGAAAAGTCAAATCCGTATATGTTATATATGATGTGCCATACATTTTTAAAAGTTGTATAATTTCGTTTACGATTTTCAATGCTGCAATTGTATGACAAACCATTTTATATGATGATTTATTGAAGCGCTGTATCAATACTTTCATTTCACTCGAGCTCGCTTTTTAGATTGTTCTATTTATTTATTTAATTAATTGAATGATGAGTTTAATCTCTTTCCAAAGCTTATTCAAGATGTTGATTTTTCATACATCCTAACGTGATTCATTCCTTTTGTTCTCAGTTTTGTTCTAGAGATGAAGAATCGTTTTCTTTGTTACGATGATTAATAGAATTTACCCATCACAATTAACTGGAAACACTCGAGACTTTTTTGCCAGCACTTTGCTATTCTATTCAGTATAGTTAGAAATTTGAGAAAATTTCAATGCGAACTAATTTTATTTTCAAGTCAAATTCATTTGAAAATTCTCAAAAATTCAGTTTTTGAAATTCAGTTTTGGTCTTTTTTAATCTTCTTGTTGCTTGCTTTTTGTTAAATAATGAAAGCTAGTATTTCTAATCAGTCGCCAAATAGCAGTTCATTTTATTCATATCTTAATTAAAATGCTCGTTAAAAAAGCTTCCAAGAAGAAGAAAGTTTACGTTTGCATAAAAGTATATATAACTGGTATAACTATTCAAAAGAGGAAAAAGCTCATAAAATGTTTGGATATGCAAATCAAATTTAATTAAACCAACTGGTTTTAAAAAACTTAAAAATTTAAAATTCCTATAAAGAGTAAAAATACCTCGAAAAATACTAAATATTTTCGATTTAAAAATACTAATAATTTTCTAAAGATATTATAAAAATTATATTATGAAACAAATACTTATTGAATAATTAATTATTGCCCAAAAAATAAAAAATTAAAAGTGTCAAATCACTCGTTAAGCACATACATAACTCTTTTTTTAAAAGGTTTTCGATCTTTTGTTGTGCGATGATTTATTATTAATTTTATTATTTGGATATAGCGCTGTTTTAGTGTTCTAATATCTAAACCGACTCATCAATTTCAAAAGTTGGAATATCAATCACATTATATTTTGCTAAAATGGTAATTTAATTAAAATACAAAATTTTGCTAAATTCTATTATGCTATTATTTTGGTCCAGGGATATTATATTTGAGATTTTGACGACCATCCACCAATATAGCCAAAAATGCTTATCTTCGATCCAAATTGAAAACTGTAATTCAATTTTTGGCTTCAGTAATTTATTGATGCAATTAATTTATCTTAATGCACTTATTAATGATAAAATTATAAAAAAAAACCCAAAATTACATAACTTGCGGCTTAGGACCAAACCCATATATCACTTTAATGTGCTCAACGACACAATTCATTATGCGCTTAAAAACAATCAGTATGCGGAAATTTAAGATAAAACTTAAAATCATAATTTTCATACCCCTAGACTCATCATTTCAGTCGTATTAAATGAAAAATGCATTTTTATAATGTGGTGAAAGTATATAAACTAGTACGGAATTTAAATTAAATTAAATGCTTTTTGTCTAGTATGCAAATTTCGGATTCTATATTTTATATCTCAGTGTGGATGCAAGTTAATTATTTATATATCGAATTTTAAACCCGTGTATAATATTCATTCAACACCTATAACACTCATATCATACGTGAAATAATTTATGCGCCGGTATGATTTTATTTGAATTTTAAAATCCAATATACCAAAATGAAATTTAGGTGCTCAATTTAGAAACGAGAATTCAATTCAATAAAATAAATCGACTTTGTATTTTATTTAACTAATCGATTGAATGCATCATACTTTCTTTATCTCGATTCGTTTGCTATCTAAATAGAAAAGCCTATTTTCCTAGAGTATTTTTAGGATTAGGCTAAGTACACCAAAAAAGCTTTGGAGTCGGGTCTGAACCCGAATTAAACGTAATATAATATTGTTGTACTATTTCGGTAAGGAAATAATGATATTAACCCTGTGGCGGTGTAATTATTATTCCACTAGAAATAATTTTGCGTCCCGTGCTTTTCTAGTTAATTTCCTCTAGTAGAATTTATAATAATATGTAATTATAATAAAAACATTCACAAATTTATAAGCAATCAACTAAACCTACAAAATCAGTAAACATGCGTGCTAGAATCGTTTCTTTCAATCTTGATAACTTCTATATCTTTATTTCAATTTGTCAGTAAAATTATACGGTTGCATAAATATAATTTTTCGAAAATACTTCGAGCAGATTCGATATAAAGCGCTCGATCATTATTAAATTAATTCAAATTTGAAAAATTAGTTACTTACAGAGCGAGCAATTCGATTTCAAGTTAACCACTTATTTTTTCCTCAACAATCACAGCACAGGAAAAGCTCCCAAATATTTGCACTGCAAACACGCGGCTATCAAACCGACCAAAATTCACTAAAATCCAATGAGATATGTTTGAAAAATCGGGCCAAATTATGGCAAATCGAGATAATCTTTAAGAGAGATCGAATTGATTGATAAAATCACTCCAGGATTGTCACTAGGAATAATATCGGATTGAAGTTTGATCAATCAAAGAAGAGACGCGTACCTATGGGGGCATACGCCTGCTCTTTCGACTACAACAACCCTCTGCACAGTGGTGAAAACGAACGCCGGCATGCGATCTTTACCCCATGTGCGCGGCGGTGGTGAGTTTTTGGTTTCGCTGTCTCAACTTTTTATATGCAATTTAGATAAAGGATCAACCACAATCATCTTTGATTTCATACATAATAATATGGTGTAGCGATAACTACATATATAAATCAATTTACAATAAAATATTTTATTGATCTAATCCAAAGCTTTAAACCACAATGTAGGTTGTTTTTCTATAGCTTCTACTCGTAGTTAACTGATTGAAAAACTTTGCTGCACATTAATTAATTATTGATAAGGTATAGAATGCACTATAATCGATTTCTCTATACATCCGCCTTAATGTCCAAAACTTTGTTTAGGATAATGCGCTTTCAAAAATAAGCAAAAAATATTCTTTGCAATAATGGATGCAAAATGTAATTATCTTAGAAACAAAGTTCGTTATTAATTAAGAAGATGGAAGTAATTTTGAACCCAAAAATCTAATTTTCGAAAACAAATCTTTTTTTGCTGTCTGCTAAAGAAAACAAGCAAGAAAACTAACTTTTGCAATTTTGGCGAAGTCGGAAGTATCCAACTAACCATTCATTACACTCACACTTCTAGTAAGTACGAGTAAACAAAGTTTCAAAAAAAGTGAACAATTTTATTTTGTAAACTAAACTACATTTAGTTTTTTCTCAATAGTATGTGGTAATAAAGTACCTAATTTACGAAACTTAATTCATGCTTATAGGTTTTATGTGTGAGGCTATAATAAATAAAATTATTTGTCGGTAGTTAATTTCCTAGTCATAAAAAAGTATCAAGTTTCGACCTAAACCTCTGAGTTCAAAGTGCTGAACAAAGTTGAACTTACAAAAGTATAATAATTACACTATTTGCAGTTTAATATAACAAACACAAAGTTAAAATATAAAAAGAGCTTATTTAATAAGCCGGGGTGAAGTTGAGCTACATGAGCGGGACCGGGTTTTTATTCAATAAAAATTTAAATATGTTTTAGGGCAAGTTTGCTGTGCGATTGTGTGTCAACGGATTGGGTTGCAAATTGGCAAGTAAATGTTTATATTTTTGATTTGTGAGAACATTTTATTTTACTTGATTTTATTTCTCCGCAATGACGCGCAATTCCCGAACATTGCAACTCCGCGGCGCGATACTCATTTTTTGAATAATTGCAACGCAATAATTAATCGCATATTCAAATATGCGTAATCAAATTTTGCAACTAGTTATATTAAATAATCACTTACATTTATGTAGATATTAGAAAATTCTTTTCAACCAAAATGTAGTTGTGGAGTTGATTGGCGGATTTCAGAAATTCTGGAATAAAAACAATTTCATCAAATTCCAATGTGTTATTGTTATTTGTAAATATTTCTACCTGCTTTGTTAATTACTTTGCACTAAATTAATTAATTTCCTCACAACACACAAAACTAATTTGAATTTAAAATCCACTCTAACCAAACTTTTAACTTGAACTGACTCGGCCATTTTCGATCTGCTTTCGGGGTGCGCAGTGTTTAATACCAACTTGGCGGTAAATTCAAATAATTTCTCTTCAATAAAATTAATCCATTAAACATAGATTAAAAACTAATTAAAATTATTTTATAAAGCTTAATAGTAACAATCAATCCATATTATTAGTATTTTATTGCATAAAATTAAACACTACACTATAACAAAATTACAAATTCATTTAGATTTCAACAAATTCAATCCTTTAGGTTTCAATTTACTATCAATAATAGCCTTCCGTCTATTCGCTTCCTCAATTTGCAAATTATTGTGCCTCTCAACTGCAAAATCAACTTCTTTTGTGAGACTGATAATTTGTTCGGCAATTTCCCTTTGCTTCAAAATCCTGCTTTTCTGTCTTGTACCGCAAGGCGTTAGTCGTCCATCAAGAAACGTGTAGTCAGGTCCATCACGTAAATTCGCCTGAGTATTGGGATTCAATGGGAGCCCCTTTTGTTGCCGTATTTTCTGATTCAAGAGTAGTGGAGCTGTGTTGCTGATAGCCCGACAAGCATGTTGATCTAAAATTTAATATAATTAGTTAAGTACGCAAATTAATAGTTAGTAATAATTAACTTACATTTAGTAGCGTTTATCAACTTTAAAAGGCTCATTTTAATTTTTATCCTGGCTGTCAGATACAGACAATAAGTGTGGTTAGAACATAGATTAGAGCCTCTTCTTCTTCTCAATATGGCATTTGAACTACCATATTCGGTCATTTCAAGGAGCAACGTGACGTTTAGCTGTCAAATCTGGAATATTATTTATAATAAAAAAGGTCAAACATAACGGTACTATTTTACTAGAAAATTATTTACAAACGTAACTTACTTCATTTTGTTGTAGAATGTTGAACTTTACTCGTAGTATAGAGTTATGTCACAATCGTTGACATTTTCTTTTCCGATAACCTTTAAAATAATCAAGTCATCATGGCGAGTCGACCAACGGGACGAAGATCAATCCACGCAACCAAACTGAATTTCCGACCAACAGGCAGCAATCCCAATGCGGATCCTAAAGGTACCAAACCCACAAGTGAACCCACATCAATCAAAGAAATATTCACCTTAATGGTTCTATACTTGTGCAAAAAATCGCTCTTTTTCGATACAAACTTAAAAGTTGCCATCTATTTAGGCGCTCTATTTCTAATCTCTCTAATCGCCGATGTGGCGACGATTCCGAAAATGTACTTATCGCGCTCCGATAACGTATTCAACAAATATTTCGTTAAATTCGCGTGGGGTTGGAACTTGCTCTTATTAGTGCCATTCGTGCTTATCACTTCGTACATTTACTGTTGCGGTCAAAGGCTACGAATGGTTCGACATCACTTGCTCCGAATAGGTATCGCCACGTTTTTCTGGTATTTCTGGACGACTTTGTTCAACTTCATCGAAGCGTCGTTCGGTCGATGCGCGATTATTAAATACGGCACCAAAGGCACCTGCTTGCAAGCCGGGTATGTGTGGAATGGATTCGACTTATCCGGGCATTCATTCATCTTGATTTACGGCAGCTTGATGTTGATTGAAGAGACAAGATGCATGATTAATTGGGACAGTATCAAAGAGCATATCCGACTCGAGGATCATAATAGAGCCATTAGAGAAAACGCAAGTCAAAGTACGAATCCTCTAAGGCATTTGAACGAGAAGGAGTTCAAAGAGCTGCAAATCAACTACGACAAGTTCACGCCGTACATTCGCGGTTTGTTCATATTGATTACGGCGTTCCAGATCTTGTGGGATGTGATGTTGGTGTGCACTATGCTTTATTATCACGTTATGATTGAGAAGTTTTTGGGTGGCGCGTTTGCGATAATCACTTGGTTTTGTACTTATCGCATCTGGTATGCGTATCCGAGTATACTTCCGAAATTGCCCGGTGAGGGCGTGTTTAAATATATTAAGAAAGCGACGAAGGAAGCGGTGCCTCGAAGACGCACTGGTAGCATTGTGAATGGAACTCAGGTGCCCGTTTTTATGGGTCGACCAATTTATTCGCAAGCCCAGGAAGTTGGAGCAGACGAAACAGGGACTACGGCGAGATAATGGTGGATTTTGGTATAGTTTATTTATACGTACTGGTTTTATTGGAAATTTTGCATTTTTTTTTTATTATTTAGTTTAAAAGTACAACTAAGTTATATACATTTTTATTTATTTGTTGTTATTCTTGTTGTTATTTTGTGTTGTTTATGTTATTCCGGTGTACAATTGAATTAATGTCTAAGTGCAATTAAATGTATCCGGGGATTGAGTTACAAAAAAGGAAAAGTTTTTCTCTTTGAAACTCAATCCCGGGACATTCTGTAAGTTTGGTCTCGCAAAATAATATAAATTTAGATTTGTAGTCAAATGATATATATTTCTAGTTTGGTGTTGTTTTTCGAAGGTTGTGAAGGGATGTTTCTTCCTTTTTTAATGCATTAAATTTTTATATGGAGAATTTTTTTTTATTATCACATTTTTCACCATAGACTGCGATTTTCACAAAACTGAATAGTTGTTTGAATTTACATCTCGCCTGAAAGAAATTATAATTAGACGTAAATATGACAAGTTTAATTGAATGTTAATTTACTCACACATGTGCAAACGGGAATAAAAAACAACAAGAAAATCAATACAAGAACAACACTAAAGTAAATAGTTCAAAATTAAAAATTCTAAAATAATTTTTGGAAAATAGTTAAATAAAAAATTATATTTTGATTGGAGTTGAATATAATAAATTAATAATTAATCTCCAAATAAATAGAAATTATCATTATCTCCAAACAATGCTTCTATTTATTCGGAGAAAATTCGAGAAATTATAAATTTATTATAAAATTATATTTTCTTGCCAATAAATCACAATTAACTTAATAAAAAATGATATTTATTAATAATTAAAATGCAAGTATAATAATATAAATCCGCGACTTGTGCATATTCCAAATAATTTGTCTTATTACAAAATAAGTTTCTTAACAATGAACACACCACCAACAATAAGTACAGCTAGAGATACCGCGATGCTAACACCAATAATAAGTGGAGATTGTGAAACGATGATGGTTTTCAACAGGAACCACTTATTAGGAATGGTTTTCTTGTACGAGTCTCGTTCCCGCACTCGCACAAAATATTTTTCAATATTTGGTCGTTTATTGTTTGTCCAAAAATGAGATTCTAATCCTAGTTCATAAAGTCGCTGCAATAAAATCGTCAAAGCGACATCTGCAACGGTAAAGCGGTCAGTGCACAACCACCAATTTGTTTTTTCTACAAAAAAAAAATATATTTCGATTAGATTAGATAGATAAGACTATTGTATAGGAATTATTTGTTGATCAACAAATTAATTATAATAGATACCATTTATATGTAGATTGAGCTCTTTTTCAACTGCGTCTAAAACTCCATCGATTTGCGCCAAAACTTTCACATATTCATCTCGATTTGTGATGACTTTATATTTTTTCTCACTTTCAGCCGCTTTTTGCAGCAAAATTGCTCTTGCTTCCGGATTTTCTTCCGCGCGGGCTTTCAGGTTCGCGCTTCCATTTTTTTCAGAATCTATTAGCAAAATAGTTATTAAATCCGAATTTTAATTTTGTTAATTCTTACTTAAAAGTGTCATCCGTACTGGCGCTATGAACGGTATTTTTGGATTAGGAGAAAATTCTGTATGACTAAATGATCCCATTGTCACAACATTGGCTGGCACTTTATCGATGATGCCTCTAAAATAAGTGACTTTCTGTCTAATTTCTGATCCTTGGTCCATTGGAATTAATCTAGGAGTATCACCTAAATAAAATTGAATTATTGGCGGCGCTATTTAAATTGGAAAAGGCGGGCTTTTACCATTGCTAAAATTATCTTCTAAATAATCAATGATACGTCCAGAGTCTGGAATAATTTTTCCAGTATCTTGCAAGACTGGCACCTCTCCTCTGGGATTGATTTGCAAAAACCATGGTTTATAATGTTCGCCTCTACTTATACTAACGGAACATTCTTCGAATGGTAATTTCTTTTCATGCAAAGCCATCACTACCTAAATTCAAAATAAGATAAAAAAATATTGCGATCCTAAGCGCATCGATAAATATAAATAAAAAATGTTTACTCTTTAATTTAAAAATAAAACGAGTTTTGCTATAAATACTTAGAAGGCAAATGTGTTGACTTCATTAAATTATATTCATTTTGATTTAATTATGTTAGAGGTACCTTTTGGGAATAATAGGAATATTCGTGATGGTAGAGAAGTAGTCCATTGGTGATGCTGATGCCATGGCTACCTTCTGCTGATGAGCTCGTCGACATAGCTGCACTCTCACTATCGCAAGTGGCCCGATTGACTAGCAGCAAAAAAGAGAAGTTGCGTCGTTTACGCAGCACCATTATCAAGGGCATCGTCTGCTTGATAATTCGATAATTCATCATTTGACGTATTGCAAATCCAATCATGATTTAGCTGGCTATAGAAATTTGAGAAAATTTGATAATTTCGAGGAAACGAAAATAAATAGATTATGGATGATGCATATTATGCAATGCACTTCAGTGGCGTTGCGGTTTTATTGAAATAGTGAACCAGGCTAAGCGAAATTGTTGGACTGTGTTCAAAGCATTGATTTCTGTCTGGGGGAAAGATACGAGGGATAAATTTATAATTTTCCATTGGGGACAATTTTTTTAGATGTAAGTGTTTTTTTGTTTTGAATTTATTGAGATAATTTATTTTTATAATCAATCAAAGTCAATCTGGTCTTAATCCTCTGTTATCTACAAAACTCAAAATATTTGGAGTAACAATTGGTACACAAAGTAGTTGAAATTTAATTCTTATTAATAATTATAATAAAGTCTAGATGATTGTACTTTACTTTTAACAAGTCGATGGGTCTATCTTTATTAATATCAAACAAAAACAATAACAAACATATTATTTCAAATTTTCCGTATGAGATGTTTTAGCTTTCACTTCTAATTAATACACTAAGTAATAAGCAATTGACCTACTTTAGCAGTGTAATTAAATTAAACGTCTGATGGTTCAAAAAATATCATTTTGATGGAATACAAAAAAATATACATAATTAATGTTTTAAAAATTACCTTGATAGTTCGCTAAATGTAAAAATGTTGATTAGATACTAGTTTGTTAATTTGTTTGTAATTTTGCATCAAAAGTGCAACAGGTGTGATTTATAATATAATTGTAAATTAAAGACACTTCAGAATATTTAAAAATAAATTTTATGTTGGATTTGCTATAAATATCTTTCAACAAAATTATAATAAAATTTAAGATCAAATTTGCAATTTTTAATTTGGCTCAATGTGCAATTAAAAATACTTGTGATTATATAATTAAATTAGTAATATAAAGTTATAAAATTCTTAAATTAGTCAAAAATCTTGGTGAACTTGACATACTTTGGCAGAATATTATTTCTCCAAAAGTCGATGTTCTTGGTCTACTCAATGTAGAAATATCAATCGAATTTTAATATAAATTTAAGCCCATATTTGAATTTTGGTCAAAATAATTTAAAGTCTAAAATATTTTATTTATTTCAATTTGAAATTAATTTGCTGAGTCAATTAGCAAAATGTGTACCTAATTTGTTTTGGTGTAAAATCGATTTCGCTTCCGAACTTTACTTAGATTAGAATAGTGGTAAACCATCAACATAAATGCAAAGTAGCTAGTAAGTACCTACACGAGGTAGGAACTAGGAAGGATCAAACATCAAAGTGTGACTCTTATCTATTATGTACAATCTAAGTTGTGGTTTGTAGTAAAAAAATAAAGTAGTTTTCACTTAGTAATTATTGTAATTAAAAAATTAAATTTTATATATTTGGATTTTATGTATATTACCAGCAATTCTAATGTAGTAAACTTGTAAAAATTCCAAACCACTTGGCTAAAAATACCAACACTTTATCTCTTTATGTTCCGAACCGAATACCTATTGTCATTTTGTCAACAAAGTAGAAACTAAAATCAGTGAAGTGCTGCCATGAAATACCTTATTAATTATTAAAAATTAATTATCTTATTAATTATTAAAATATTTATTATTAATAAAATTACTACAATGTTTCTAAAATCTTATTCATAAGTACACCAAAAATAAGTAATAAGTACAATTAGAAACATCGCAATGCAAATTCGAATTATTAGCAAAGATTGCGAATCGATAATGGTTTTTAAGAAGAACCATTTATTAGGAATCGTTTTCTTGTACGAGTCTCGTTCAATCACTCGTAGAAAATATTTTTCTGTATGAGGTCGTCTATTCCTTGTCCAAAAATAAGAATCTAAACCTAATTCGTAAAGTCGATGCAAGAAAATCGTCAAAGTGATATCTGCGACTGTGAAGCGGTCAGTGCACAACCACCAATTTGCTTTCTCTGGAAGGCAAAAATATTTTAATGACTAGATTAGATAATATAAAAGATAATGAAATTTTTTGATCAATTAATTATTGATGGAGTCAGATAGCATACCATTTACATGTAAAATTAATTCATTCTCCACAGCATCCAAAACCTCATCGATTTGCTCCAAGACTTTCACGTATTCCTCTCTTTGTATCAGCATTCTGTATTTGTTTTCGGATTCAACTGCCTTTTTCAGTAGAATTGCTCTTGCTTCCGGGTTTTCTTCAGCTCGTGCTCTCAATCTTGCGTTACTATTTTTTTCAGAATCTATAATCAAACTGTAAAATAACTGCAATCCACCAATAAAATTGTTTACTTAAAAGTATCATTCGCACTGGTTTTATAAAAGGTATTTTTTGGTCAAAAGAAAACTCTGGATGACTAAAAGATCCCATAGTCACATCTTTGGCGGATACTTTATTGATAAGGGTCCTGAAATAAGTGATTTTTTGTCTAACTTCTGGCCCTTGGTCCAATGGAATTAATCTAGGAGTATCTCCTAAAATTCAAATTGAATTATTGGCGCTATTTAAATTAGAAAAGGCGCTTATTTTACCATTGCTAAAATTATCTTCTAAATACTCAATGATACGTCCGGAATCTGGAATTACTTTTCCGGTATCTTGCAACACTGGCACTTCTCCTCTGGGATTAATTTGCAAAAACCATGGTCTGTATTGTTCACCACTACTTATACTGACCGAACACTCCTCAAATGCTAATTTCTTTTCATGTAAAGCCATTACTACCTAAATGTAAGCGAAAAAATAAAATATAGCGATCCCAAGGGAGCGATATCATAAAACAGATACGATCCCAATTTAGTTTTTGCGGATTTTAATGTTACTCGACTTATATTTCAAAAACGCGCGATAGCAATTATTTTAAAAAATACGTTTGTTTTGATAGTATTTAATTTTAAATTTAAATTAATTGAATTAATTTTATTAGTAGAATTTTTTTTACCTGTTGACAATAATAGCAATATTCGTAGTGGTATAAAAGTAGACCATTGTTGAGGCCATTGCCATGGCTTTCTTCTGCTGATGACTTGGTCGACATGGTTACACTCTCACTATCTACCAGAAACTCAATTCACCAACTGGTGAACCAAAACAAGGCAACTTGAGTGTTGTTTGTCTGTATTTGTTTTTCAGTATTAATGATCAAGGACATCCAAATGCATTATTAGTATTACAATACTAGTTTGGTGAGATTTTGTATAATTGGGGTAAACTTGGAAAAACCCTACTGACGTAAATTTCTCAGATAATATTTATTTTCGCTTATTGTTTACGCATATGGAAATAAATTATTTTGAGAATCGTTGATAATGATCGTGTTAATGCGACCAACAATTTAATTTCAATTTAAAGTCTAGTGTTAACATTTATTTAAAGTCAGTAAGTGCGACTTTCCGACTCCCGTTGCGGATGCCTTTGGAGAGCGAGATCCCGTGCGGTAAGTAAATCACTTACCGCACTGATACTAAATAAACTTTATTATGTTTATAAATCGATCAGTAAACATATCAAATTGCGGATTCATATTAAAAGTTGTAAATTATTTTGGAAATTTCGTACGCCAATGCATTTTTTTTTTTTATATTTAGACTTTCGATGCTGAATTTTGAACCGTTCATATATCTTTATTTTTGATTAGTTCAAATGCAATGTAATAGCGTAGTTCTATTAGATATAAATTATCTATAAATAAATAAATAAAATTATAAATAAAAAAATGACCAAGCGAAAATCATTAGCCCTAATTTACCATAGAAATTAATAAGCCGTTTAAGTAATTTTCCTACTTAAGATTTTAAATGATTTCAAAAAAAATTGTCGTATGTTGAAAATACGCTGCGACCTTTAATCTTCACTTAAAACTTGATATCAATATTGATTCAGATTCATTAAAAGAAAATGAACACCATGAAAAAGTTGGGCGGTAAAATTGCACTGGTTACTGCATCTACTGATGGGTAAATCTCAATTCAAATATATTTTCAAACATATTACTTTAATTTAATTTATTATATAGTATTGGTTTCGCGATTGCACAGCGTTTGGCTCGCGACGGTGCAAAGGTGATCGTCAGTAGCAGAAAACAAAAGAATGTGGACGAAGCTACCAAAATACTAACCGATGAAGGTCTCGATGTGAAGGGACTGGTTTGCCACGTCTCGAAAGCAGAAGATAGAACCAAGATTTTCGAAGTGGCTAAAAAGCTGGGTGGACTTGACATATTTGTTTCAAATGCCGCTGTAAACCCCGAAGTTGGTGGTGTACTGGATGTAAAAATTTTGCTCAATTATTTAAATCCATTTTATATTTTTGAATTTTATTCTAGTGCGCGGAAAGCTCATGGGACAAAATCTTCGACGTGAATGTAAAAGCTGCATTCCTTCTAGCCAAAGAAGCGTTGCCTCTTTTGCGGGAAAGCAAAGCTGGACGAATTATATTTGTATCTTCAATTGCGGGCTTTCAACCTTTTGATGTAATCCTCTTAAAAATTCGTTGACTACTAAATTAATGTATATTTTTAGCTATTAGGAGCTTATTCTGTGAGCAAAACAACTTTGCTCGGTTTAACTAAAGCAGCGGCATTGCAATTGGCTCCAGATAACATTACAGTCAACTGTGTGGCTCCTGGAATTATTAAAACAAAATTTTCCTCTGCGGTAAGTAGCTGTGCATGCATTTTTTTTACGTGTAAATGTACATTTAATTTGTAGATAACAGATTCTGATGTCGCGTACGATGAAGCCATTTCAAGAATTCCGCTTGGAAGGTAAACCATTGCAGTTAAGTTTTAATGCAAGATTTTATATTATAAATTATCGGTTTAGATTAGGACAACCACATGATATTAGTGGTATCGTCGCATTTTTGGCATCAGAAGATGCTTCATACGTAACTGGGGAAAATATGATAGTGGCTGGTGGAATGGCATCCAGATTGTAAATAAAATATTGGAGTTATGATATATGTAATAAATGCGTGGTGTGACAATTTATTCATTTTTGTTGAATATATTGTTTTAAAAAATATATATAGAAATTTATTGGCGCAAAGTTTTTGAAATTCCGAAGATTGCCGACGAAATACGAGAGTTTCAAAGAACTATTCCAAAAGTTCTTGGATTTACAAGAAAATTCTGTGAAATTTTGAAACAATTATAAAGATTTCGGATAAATATCATATCGCAATTAATTTTATTTTGTTCCTCAGAACATTCACTTAAAAAACTCACACAATAATCGCTTAATTCAATAATCTAGTTAATACATAAACCTTAAATCCACAATATTAACGTCGTTTAAACCCATATTTCTTGCGCTCGTAGAACAAATCTGTCTTTGAACTGCCCAGATTCACAATTTTCGGACATCCATCTCGATCCTTCTCTTGTATCGTGCATTCTTTGCAGTAATAAGCATCGGACACTCCGGGCCCACCACAAATTACACATCTTCCCTGATACGAACCATAGTTGCACTCGTCACAGATTCGAACTAACGTACATGGTCTTACATATGAATCACAAATTACACATTTACCATCGCATTTTTCACATAATCGGCCTATCGCTACTCCGGGTTGTTTTCTGCAGAAGATCAAATCGGGATGATGCTTTGCCATTTTGCGATAGGTGAACTACAAGTAATATAAAATCAGTGTGGTTAGTTATAATTTATTATAAAATATACTTACAAAACAATTCACAAGTTAACTTTATTCAGAATATTCGATATTTTTCCAAAACCTTCCTATTTCTAGGTTATGTTGCTCTTATTTCGTTGTTGATCGTTTGCTGACGTGTATTGTTGGTTGCATAATTCAAAAACGATAATGATCACAGTTTATGATCAAAATCATAAACTAAAATATAAATAAAAATTATTTTAGAATAATATTTAACGTGTTATTTAGTAAACAATATTTTTTTTTATTTGCATTAAGTTTTTATTTAGATTATTATTTGTAATATTTTCCGTGATGGAAATATTGTAATACCAACCAAAGAACACGTGATTTTGAGAAACGTCAAACCAAATCAAAACAAATAATTTGAATAACGGTTTTGCTTTGTGAATTCTGTCGTTTTTTTTAACCGAAAGCAAGTATATTTTTTGCTGTAAAACACGAGTCGTAGTAACAAATCTATACAAAATGTTTTCTACACCATCAATTCGAATTAACCAAGAAAGTAAGTTGAACCACCAAAAATCTGAGTAATAAATTCTGAAAAATGTACTTCGATTTCCACAGACACCGAAATTCGTGTGCCAAGGAAGCCTGCAATGTTGGCCAGTTTATCTGTACGAAAACCATTCAAGGATCGTTCAGTGAATTCCACCACTCCTGATATGAAGCAATCGATGAAACCGAAGAGTGCCGTTCACGTTCAATCAGCAGACAAAACAAAGGAGCTGGAAATTGAAGATTACAATTTTGACGAATACTCCTTCAAGGACGTTAACTGTAAGAATTTGTTTATTTTATTAAGATTCCCTTGTATTCGTATTATTAATCGCGAAGCATATTCGGCGGGTACCACTTTCTACTACCCAACTCGTGAGATTAGTTAAAAAAAATTCCACCAGGCGTTTTCCGAACTCTTTCGTTTTTCGAATTCTCACAAGAATTATTTGTTTTTCTCTAGATAAAGTTGAAGAACAAGAATTGAACAGTTTCTTGAGCAATGATCAAATTAAAAACATTTTACGTAACTATACCGGAAGAAATATTCGCACTCCACCGCCAAGCGATTTTGAAGAAAACCCATTCGAATTGCAACAAATCGAAATGGACATTCCTGCATTCAATTTAAACGATACTTTGGAACGATCGTTTGAATTGGATGACAGCATGAGTGAACCTACTGTTAATTTTGATTTTGGCGATTTGGACGAATCCGTTTAATTTATCTCTATTTTATTTAATTTTTAGTGTTCTCATACTTTAGTTTTATATTATTTTCTACTAGTTCAATAAAAGAACAATTCTCTACTAACATATTTGTATTTACTATTGCAATATTAAGTTACTACATATCAAATAAATATTTCATTTAAAAAGCACAACAAAAATTAAAACTTCTAAAATCAATTCACTATAATAAAAGTTTCTAGTCTCAGCTTTAGAGAGCAACTGGTAGATAAATAATCACAAAGCTGCACTATCCATCTAATTTAAATCAGTGTCAAATGCAAGAAACCGCTATCAATCAAAGTTCTTAATAATCACTAACTCAAAAAAAATACTTGTATGAACACTATCACGAAACAACCAATCAATCTGACACTGATGAGATCCTATTAAACATGACTAATTTAACAAACGGTAAAACAAAAGCGCTTACGTTTTATTAACATTCTCCAAAACCATCGAACACAACTGAAGGCAAAACTTGGTTGAAAATTCCTTTAAAAAACCAGAGGAGTTTGTTGTCTTATTGATAAAGTCACAATTGTCCTTGACGATATCATCGTCAGAATTGTTCCCAAAATTTTTACAAAACAATAAAATCGAAAGTGGGTAGAAGTATTTGTCCAAATTTTTCAGCAAAACATTCTCAAGTATAGGAACTGGTAAATTGTTCGCCAGCCAAAACTCAATGCATTTCATCAGAATATTCTGCATCAGTATATGATTCTCCGACAAGTAAATCTTCTTTATATAGAACTCAACCAACTCCGATGCATCTTCTATAATTTCCACCGCAATCTTATCCTTAATTTCCAACTCGCTCGGATCGCTGCTTTTATTCTGCACGCCACCAAAGCCGGAAATCATTTTCGAAACGCTGGAAATCGGCGGCGAGTTATCATTGCTTTGTAACGATTGCACATACTGCGTGATATTCTGCCGAATGTCGCCAACCTCCGACATCTCGCACGGACTTTCGCACCCGCCTTGATGCTCCACATCGTCCCCCCATTGCCGAATACTATCCAGCGACGAACTGCTGCTCAAAATATGCGCGGGAGAATTGCACGAAATTTTATCGCCAGAGTTGGAATGGAAAATATTCATCTCGGTATTGCTCATATTCTTCACCAACAACTCTACATGCGTTTGATCTTTTTCCTTCAAATCCAACAGATCCTTATTCATAAAAATGGAATGTAATTCAATATCGAGAGATTCGATGTATTTCTTAAACGCTACCAACTGGAATCCCAAACTATCCCCGAAATGCCCGTCAAGCATCGCGATCTTGCCAGCAGCTTGATAATTATGCACCTCCAAACATTTCTGCAGCACATTCTCCGTGTCGAACAAACCGAAATAATTCTCCAAAGCGTAGTGTAACGTTTTATGGCCAATGACTAAATCCGGTGACTCCTCAATGTGATCGAAAAATGAGGCGTGAATTTTATTCTTAAACGGAATAGTAAAATTATCGTTCTCAACTTTCATGATCGCATAGGGCGTGTAGGTTTTGGAAAATAGAAGCTTGTGATCTGACGGGTTAAACGTGATGGCCATCGAGGGTAATCCGGGAACTTCTACGGGAAACTTTTCGGAAGTTCCTGGGACTGCGTTCGAGAGCTTGATGACTCTTCGAGTCTTACAAACCACTACCTTACAATCCATTTCCTTCTGGTCTTCTTCCATCGGTTTGCCCATAATTGTCTACCGTAATAATAAAAATTGTTACTACTCACTACAACTACCCCTGTTTCTAGTAACAAATTAATATTTGCTATTCCCTTACCTGAGCCATATTAGCAGTGCCCCAAGCCAACAGCTTTCCAGTGTGATCAATTGCCATCGTGTAATCTAGTCCACAAGAAACATGCAAAAATCGCTGCGTGAATAAACTATTTAAATTATCCTGATCCCTCAACTTGGGGGCACTCAATTCGTCGTCCTTGTTTTTACCCCAAAGGATTTGTCCGTTATGTAAAATTGCACTGTGTCTATATCCGACAGCCACTTGTTCAATCGGTCGCTTATTCACGCCAGTATAAACGTGAACACTCGATTTCCAAGCATCCGGCGGCTTCATACTTAATCCATTCTGCTTCTGATTATTTTTCGACTGGAAAATTCGCACTTCTTGCGGACTAGCTCCCCAAGTGTAAACCTCTTGGTCTGAACGAATTGCAATCTGCGATCAAAAGATATTTAGAACAAAATAATTAAATAGCAAATTAATTACATTGTGAAAGTAGGAAGTCGCCACTTTATCGATCGGCGTAAACATCTCCGGAATGAGTAAAACCCAAACGGGCCGATTCGACTTATTCGAATCCAATTGGCAACTTTCCAGCTGCCCGAACACGTTCGAACCAAATCCAAACAGCTTTCCATCGTGCGTTAAGATTAGACTATGTGCATGTCCAGCAGCCACTTGTCGAATTTGGTGCGGGAATTTCAGCTGTCTCGGATAGTATTCATTATCGCAAGTGTCATGGCCTAACTGGCCATGAATACCCCAACCCCAACTAAACACTTTACCATCGGAGGTGAGTGCTAAGCTGTGATACTGGCCCGCTGATACTTCGATTACTTTATGTGAAGATAGAGCGGCTATGATTTGGGGGTATGGGCTTTCTTGTACGTAACGGCCTAAACCTAGTTGTCCGTAGGAGTTTGAACCCCACGAGTAGATCTTGGAAAGTAAATTAATGCAACCAACAATACATCAAATTCACTTCTTTAAATTGATGCAAAACGTTAAATATGCCAAGAATTAGCAATTAATTATTAATTTTTATACAACAATAAATCATATTTTAATTAATTTGATGAATTTTGGTTGTGGAACGTCTATTAATAATTAATTGCTAAGTCTTAACATATTTGGTGTATTGCTGTTGCGTACTTACTCCATAATCCGTTAGAGCCAAAGTGTGCTTCCGCCCACACGACACGCTAAGCGCCTTCACTTTAAGATCGCTTAAAGTTTGCACCAACTTCGGCGGACTACTTTGGGTTAGCAGAGGTCCTAAACCTAAGCAACCCGAATTAGAAACACCCATCGTGTAAACTAAATTATTGCGAACAATTGCAGTGTGTTCATATCCGCAGCATAAAGGATGCAAATCAGGTAGCTTTTTAATAGGTAGCGCTTCGCCTTCGTCCAATTCCGGCAAATCAATTTTTTTCAACAAATTTAAATCAAACCTAAAAGAATACAGCAAAATTAATTACGTATGGTTGTACAATGTTTAGTAATTTACTTAGTAGTATCAGTTTTCCACGTCAAATAAATCACAACAAACAGGAATGTTTCGATCAAATCTTTAATAACCACAACACTGCGATCCGGATTCTCCATGTCATCCGATTCGATCGTCGTATCCAAACTCGAACAATACTTATTAGTCTGGAATAGTCGACTGATAAGCGGAGTGACGCATGGTTGACTAGGATCTAATTGCACAGCCAGTCTTTGTAAAATATCGATAGGAAAGCCATCGATATTTGTGCGTATATATTGTAATATCACTTGCGAGCTTTGTGTTAAAATTAGCATACTTTGAGTCAGACAAGGTTCCGAGAGTGCAAACAAAAAATCTTTATCGGAAACTCTGGGTGCTCTAGCACTTTGTAAAATCTGGCCAAGAGCGGACACCACCTCATATTGCAACCCTCTGGATTTTGCGAGTAGGGCTACGACGTTCCAGTGACCTGCTTGGCAAGCTACATTTACCGCCAAAATTTGGTCGTAGAACTCTTCGTAGCACAAAAAATTCCTGGAAATTTAATTGCCTCACAATATAGTTTAGAAGATAAGTTAGACTCACATAAAATCGCGGGTGTTGTTAAGTCGCATGTTACCACCATGCCTTAAAATCAGTTCGGTGTACGCCATAACAGCCAGATTTCCAATGTGTATCTTGGTGGCAACCGACATATCAACTTTACTGGAACTCAAACATAGATGTACGAATTTTAGTAAAGTTTTACAATCGGCCGTTATTGCTAGTTTCAGTACGCGCTTCAATAAATGCACTTTCGCTTGTTTGTATAAAATAATACCGGAATGGTAAGAGCCTTTTGCGATCAGCAAATCGCCGCAGCATTCAAGCAGCTGCTGGAAATTCAATCCAAAAATATATGCCAGTTTTTCAGCCTTCTCAAACTGCTGTTCTTCGGTTATGTATTGCACGAATTTAGTAACTGGGGAACAACTAAAATATTTTAAACGATTAAAATATTTTGTTTAAGTTGACTTTAAAGCGTACTTTATATTAACTTTGTATACTGAATTGTTAGTAACAATTACGCAAGTATCAATCTTGGGTTTGCGGATTATTAGTTCATCGACAGATTGGGGTAATTCAAAAAGTTTGTCCTTTTTGTCGTCTTTACTTTTCCTCAATCGGGATGACGATAAGTCGTGCATTTTAAACACCTCCAAAATCGATTCGTTTTGGATCGTAAATTGTGCCACCAATGAATCTTCGTTAAAATCCTACATTTAACAAAATTAATTTACTACCGTGAGTAATTGTACTGTCGAGGTCAGAAAAAGGTAGTACTTATGTATGTTTGGTTGCATTTTTTTTAACGGGTGTTGCCGGCGCGTGAGCTAACCGGAGCAAGTAAATCCTATGAAATAAAAAGATGCAAGCGCTCAGGCCATGTAGGCTCATTGCGCTTGACATCTCCTCAGCGAGTCTCCATTGTGCTTAGGCCTGCCACATCCAAGAAGGATAGTAGTTTACCCATCGGCAAGGTCCTCACAGTAGAGGGTGACAGAACTGTGTCACCCAGTATGTCTCTCCTTATTTCGGCAAACGCCGGACATTCGGAGATTAGGTGGAATGGAGTTTCCTCCTCTTCTTCACGGCCTTTGCAGGTGGCGTCTCCAATAAGACCCATGGTGTGCAGATGTTTGTTTAGGGTTCAGTTTCCCGTTAGAAGTCCAACTGCGTTTCGTAGCTGCTGTTTGTTCAGTGCCAGTAGTGCCTGTGATCTGTTATTCGAGGGCCCATCTATGAAGAGTTTGCTCTGCCGTAGACCATCTAGGTTTTCCCAGTGTTGGCTCAATTTTGTTTCAAAGCATCGCCCTATTTCGGTTTTAACCGTGTTTGGGATAATGCCACATGTTGGTTGCCCCTCTGGATTGGAGGTCCAATCGTTTAAGCATGATATGCCAATTTCGTATTTCCTCTCAAAATTAAAGAATGGTCCACATCTATCACTCCTCATAGTTGAGGAGTTATGGGTCTGAGTCACGTCGGACCAGACCCTGCTGTGTCCCGGTCCTCTTATCAAGAGTTTACATTGTCCGCATGACAGCCTATATGCAGCTCTTCTGGCCTCCGCCTCAACACTTAGATGGAGGGGCATGAGTCCTATGAGCGCTCCCAGTGATGCCGTGGGAGTGATACGCAGAGCTCCGGTTATACAGAGCGGTGCTTGTCTTTGCACTTTGGCAAGTTGACTTTGTATGGTGAGGCGTTTGCCGGCGTGCCACCAGACCAGCGCACCATAGGTTAGCATTGGTTTTACAACCGTAGTGAAAATCCAGTATGTATATGATTTTTGGTTTGAGCCCCCATGAGGGCCCGAACTTTCGAAAGGCAAAGTTCGGGCCCTCATGTTTTGCCCAAAGCAGTTTTTTTATCTAGGATAACTCCAAGATATTTTACCGACTCCGAGAGTGTAAGGGTGGGTCCCGCGAGTTTGGGTTCTTCAAACGAGATTTTCCTTTTGTTTGTGTACTGTTTTAGTCGGGTTTATCGACAGTCCTCTTGCCTTACACCATTCAGTGACTATCTTCAGTGACCTCGTCATAATCTCCGACACTATTTTCGGATTCTTGCCGATGGCCAAGATGATAATGTCGTCTGCGTAGCCTTGTGCGTATACACCCGATTGGTTCAGGGCCCGTATGAGTTCGTCAACACCACAGTACAGATGAAAGAACACCACCCTGCGGACATCCTTTGTTGACTCGAGTGCAGACACGACAAGACGTTCGCTTAACATCCTGTCAATCCATCTAACGATGGTGGGTTCGACCGAGGGCTGAATTGCTGCGTTATGCTTTCGAAAGTAGTGTTATCAAAAGCACCCGCAATGTACAAGAAAGTGCCAAGTGCCATTTCCTTTTGCTCAATCGCTTGCTCCACCCGGGAAACAAGACAGTGAAGTGCTGTGTCTGCCGAGCGTCCCGATTGATATGCATGTTGTTGGATGTGTAAGGGTTGGTCTTACAAGTGCCCCATTTGTAATGAACCTATCTACCAGTCTCTCCAATGTTTTTAGTAGGAAAGATGTCAGGCTGATAGGTCGGAAATCCTTTGCTTGGTCGTAACTGGTACGGCCTGCTTTGGGAATGAAGATTACTCTTGCCGTTCTCCAGGCCACCGGTATGTAGCCCAGAGCCAGACAGGAGCGGAAGAGGTGGTACAGTGGTGCCTGCAGGCAGTTTGCCCCCTCTTGTAATAAGGCCGGAAAGATCCTATCTATACCGGCGCTTTTGTACCTTTCAAAGAATTTTATTGCCCAATTGATTCTGTCGTAGGTGACAACTTTTGATGCAAGGTGCCAGTCCATCGGTCCAGCCCTTAGGCGTGGGGCCCGAGCAGTTGTCAGCCTTGCATTCTCAGAGCCAGGAAAATGAACCGCCGTTAGATGCCTTACGAGTCTCCTCAGGGGAAGTTGTGAGCTCACCCGAGGGGAGCCTCAGAGTATGTTTGGTTGCATACTTTTGAGGTTTCCTTTACAAAATTAATAATTGCTAATGTGTGCAACCATACATACACTTGGTACCTTTTTTTCCGCCCTCGATAGTAAACAAAACAATTTTTTCCGCAATTATTTAAATAAAAATAATAATATAAATTAAATTAATTTCTCTTTAGTATAAATAATTTCTATACTCACCGAATCGCCTTCTAACCGACACTCCGACAACTGCGAGCTGACAATCGACACCACATTACTATCGTCATTCATTGTAAAAATTAATTTATCAGTAAACAGAAGTAAATTTGTATTTCTCGGCAATTTGTGCACATACAACGGTGCCGATTCCACATTTACTGCATGAACCTAAAATAAACCACCCAAAATATTTAAAATAATACACCAAGTAATCGAACTTACAGTCAATAAACTGGCCGGTTTGTAATAGGCAGAAAACAAAAGTCGATTTCTCGCAAACTGCGGTGCAAAAATTGTATCACACAGATGAGGCAATAATTCCGGTCCCAAGCAATTCGACTCGGAATGTGAAGATTCACTTGCACTGTCGCTGGTTTGACTGTCCCTACGATTACCTCTGGCTTCAGACAGTTTCTGCTTCAGCGATGCGAATTTCTCAACCCCCATTTGTTTCAAGTTGTAAATCCGCGATCTTGAAGATTCGTCTACTTGATTTACAGAATCTGGAGGCCAAGAGTACCCCCGATAGTGGTGTTCCAATGTTAAACGCCATTGTTGACCACTTTCGCCATTAATCTGAAAGTAAATAATTTTTTAATCCGACAATAAATTAAAAATCTAGTATTCTTACAAGTAAAGAAACAATTTCAATGGTGTTATCCTGGCAAAGATAGAGGTCCTTCACAGGCTCTGAGATAGAGCAACTGCCTAAACACCGTCCATCAGTCAAGCTAATAAGAACAATAGAGCCATTTTCGAAACCGACAAGGGCGTTCTGATTGCAATCCAAAGTTTGCCACCAAACTACACTTGTAGGCTTCACGTTAGGTGTTTGCGAATGCTTAGGGAAATGTGTAATATCGTTTAAAGACCATTTGCAGTCGATTTTCTGTCGTTTGTCCACTAAGTTTAAAGCCGGAATTATGTAGAGCGATCCATCTATTGCTGTAAAATATAAATCACAATATAAGCGAGACACAAATATGTCGCATAATGAACGTACAAACTACTAAAAGCCAAGTCGCTGATGGATCAAAACAAATCGCCTGGATTTCTTTGTATCTATCACTGTACCAAGGGATTCTCTTAACAACGGTCGGCAGTTCTCCAAATGTGTAATGCAAAACCAAATCGCCATCACTGTAAACAAGTAATTAATACTAACTAATGTAGTAAGGCGTAGAATTACCTTGTTATTAAAGCTAGCAGTTGCTTAACATTATTCTCTATTCTTGCACATAATTTAATATTAATATTTTTTAAAAGGCATGTTATCCCGAATATATCTTGGTTGGAATTTAAATTCATTTTACACTTTGTTTCCTTTATCACGGCATCATAAACATTGCAACTGGTTTTAAATTATAACAAACAAATATTTAGCAAAAATCATTTTGAGTTTGACATTCACATATCGGTGACAGAACAGTGACACTGACAGCTCGACTGAAGTCTGCTCTTCTTCTTCGCTTTTTACTATTATTTATTTGTTTAAATTATCATATATTTGCATAATTTATATTATATTTATGTTGATAACATGCTGTATGAACTTTGTATTAATTTATTTGTAATTATACTACGCTAGAAGTGGAATTTTGTTTTGATTGGACATTGCGCGTCAAGTTGGCGCGAAATTCAAAACTACACCGAAACTCAAATCTAGTTAGTTATTGTCGTTTCTTTCATGTATTATGACTGAAATAATATTCGTAACATTTTTGTATATTTTTACGTACTTTTACACCGATTATCTACTCACTTTTCCATTTCTACATAAAATATAAGCGCAAACATGTACCCCCATACGTTTCGCAATGAAAGAAGTGTAACAGAAACTACCAGTTCCGTGTATGGCAATTTCTACTTTGGTAAAAAAGTGAAAAAAATCCCAATTGATCCCGTATTGGTCACCCTTTTGCAATATATTGATTCGAACGTGAATTGCTTGAAAAATAATCTGGCGAAAGCCGTCGAAATTAAATCCGTTTCAAATAATGCGCTCTACAGTGAAGAATCTATTTCAGCTGTTAAATTTGCTGAAAAGTGGCTCGATAAGCTTGGATTCAAATACGAATGCTTCGATGTGGGACTTTACGATATCGATGGTCAAGAATTTCGAATCCCGCCAATTATTTTGGCTACTTTGGTTACTTGCTCCAAAAAACCAACAGTGAGCTTTAATTTTGATTATCTTGTGGGGGTAAAAAATCAAAATCTACTTATAGTTGTGTGTTTATTCGCATTTGGATGTAAAAACGCCAGACTGTGAAGAATGGGCGACAGATCCGTTTAAACTGGAGGAAATTGATAAACGATTTTATGGAGCGGGTACCGCTAGTGGTAAAGGACCTCTATTAATTTGGTTCCAAGTTATTGAATTGTTTCATAAGTTGGATATTGAGCTACCAGTGAATATTAAGTTTGTTATTGAATCAATGCATTATAATCAACACTTGAACTTGGAGAAATTGCTGTCTAGTAAAAAGACTGAATTTGTTGAAGATGTGGATTATCTGGTTTTTAATGATTCACATTGGCTAGGAAACCGATCGCCTTGCATTATTTACGGATGTGTCGGTAATTGACTTTTTCATATAAATTATTATTTAATTATATCATTATTTTGTAATTATGAAAATCGGTGCGGGTTGGAAATGTTTGATTGCCGTTAGATCTTCAGGGATTTGAAATCTAAAGTTTATTGAAAAATTATTGTTTATTGATTTATGAACAAATTTAAAAATATTTTAGTAAATAAAAATAACAGACAAATTAGTTAGGTAAATTAAAAAAATTACATCATAGAAAAAAAAATTAAAATTTATGATTAGCGGTCAGCCATTTAAAATGCTCTGCTTTTTGGGATGCCTATACAAGAGGGTGCCAAAATAAATATAATTCGGCACTAAATTTTTAATATAAATTAATATTGAAATTTATTTTTATATTTTTTTCCGATATTTTGAAATAAAAAGTGTATATCGATATTTTTACAATTTTTTTAGCACCAAAAAAATTTAATTTGTTCTATTAAAAAAATGTGTCTTAAGAAAAACAGAATGTATTTTTTTGATTTGAGAAGCAACTTTTAAAACTGTCCGACGGTCTTCTCAACAATTTCTCGTTCTGTTAATTAGCATTTTAAAAAATAAAATAAAAAATAATTTAATAAAAGAATATCATTAATTTTAATAAATAAATTATATAATTAAATATTTTTATAAATTGTACTCACTTTTTTATATATTATTTAATATTAAAAAATTCTAACAATCTTCACTCTTCATTTTCAGGAATGCTGCATTTTGCACTAACAATCGAAAAAAATAAAGACTCACCAACTGACATCGCTACTGATATGGCGAACATTTTCAGCACAATCAAAGATGAAAACAATTACATCATCGTAGAGAACTTTCATGAACACGTACAGCAAGTAACCCCGGATGAAGAAAAGATTTACGATAATGTTAAAGACTTTGAAATTGATAGGTTTGAAATTACTTGAGTCCACGCCACTACACCTTTAATATTAATAATTAATTTAAGAGAGCTTTTACCAGAAAATATGCAGAATTGCAGCCAATCAAAAATTTTGATGGACTTTTGGCGATTTCCTTCCATTCATGTGGAACCTTTAGATCAATGCGAGGATGGTACCAAAATTGAAGCGCATTTCATAATCAAAATAGTACCGAAGCAAATTGATACCCATATTGTTGAGTTGATTAAAAAGCATGTAGTCAAGCAAATCTGTGAGTTGAAAATTGAAAATAAGGTATCCTGTGAGCTGATATTGAGTACGAGACCTTGGATTGAAAATTATCACAATCACAATTATCTGTCAGCACAACGAGCGATTATCCAGGTACTATAAATAAATAGCAAACAATGTCCACAATTATGGTGCGCTTTTGTTCTTAGATTTTCAAACAAAATCCGATTTTAATACGGGAAGATAAAAGCCGTTTAATAATGAACGTGCTTGAAAGGGTTTTCGAGAAAAATATTTTGAATCTGCCTTTAGTAAGCAAAGATTCGAATCGCAACAGGATTGATGAAAATATTTCCAAGAGGTGTTATACTGAAGGAATGAAATTGCTGGCCGCTTATTTGTTTCAACTAGGAAATGTTTAAGTATTTTTTTGTGAAATGGAAATGTAGTATGTAATTATATGGTTAGTTTTATATTATTAAGTGGTTTTAATTATTTTAATTGTAATTATAAAAGAAAGTGTCGCGTGATTGTGTTATTGCCTTAAGAGAGGGGGTGAGAAAATATGCTAAATATATAGTATTTGTAATATTATTAATAATATTGGGTGCTGGGAAATAAATACGTTTTATACCTACAATTATCATAATTTAAAATTATTTAATAAATTTGTACTTTATTAGAATTCGTGATTTAAGAAAGTTGGTATATATGGGTTGAGAGGTTATCGCTGATTAAAATAAATGCATCATTGCATTAAAAAGATAAAAAACTTTTTTCTATTATTCTAAGGAAAATTAGAAACTTTTGTGAAATCCTAACGTTAAAATATTATTTATTCTGAAATAAGTTCAAAAAAACTTCTCCGATGAAATCATGTAATTTATGAAAAACAGTAGGTGTTGGAAGAAGACCAGAGTGGTGATAATCAAGTGAGTGTAATTTAAAATGCATTTCTAATGAAGGTGTAAAGGAAAATTTTGATTGGAAACACGTTAATGGGTTAAAACACATTGATAAATATACTCGTGATAAATATCAAGCTAGTTGCAGTTGAAGTTTTATTATCTGGACATCTGTAGTCATGTATAACAAGAGGAAGATGTAGTGCCCAGATGAAGTGAGAGAGACTGGACTGGAGTAGATCGTCGTCGTCGTCGTTGAGAGTCCGGGGTCCGGGCCTCCTCATTACACGGTGGGTAGCGATAGTCACGATTTTGTAATGTGTGTGTATACATACCAGTCGATAATAACTTTTATTATGAGCCATCTTAAGTATTGTACATCTTGTTTTAGTTAGGTTCGCACTTTTCTTTTTTTATTTGATTTATTTTCCATGATTTGGCCGCGGGCGCTCTTTTATTATTTACCAGATACGAAAACCACGACGCTCAATATTTTATTCGCCGACAATGCCAATGAATAATCACATTTGAATATTAATGGTCTATTCATTTGTCTTATTTGAACTTTCAAATTTGGTCCTCCGCCCATTCAGCGCGGTTCCGGATTTGGTACGAATTTTCTACTAGGGACGGAATAATAATAATAATAATAATAAAAGGCGCAATAAAAACCCATCTACTCATTAAAATTCTTGATCAAAACGTAGTCAGTGTACACACATTACTCTCATGGTCATGGTGGTAGAGGATCATCAGGGTTACTATGGGTCGTATCAATATTAAATTCCATATTCCGATCAAGCGCAGGTACCTTTAATAAAGTACCAATCGATGATCCATTTGGCCAGGTTTATAGATTCACGTGTGATGCTCGTAAATTATGACAATATATGCTGTGGTCCACTGCTGAGGTTATTGGTGAACAAAACACTATACTTAACACAATCGTGACAAGGTATCTCCACGGGTACGCGCTCATAATTACATACACCACCTTACCGTTGGTTCATCCCATCAACTACATCATATAACACCCTCATTGTAATTAATACCGTACAATAATCAGGATAAGACCTAAGACGGAATTTGACAAATGTCTTTAGAGCTAATTAATCTTAGATTCCATGTGATTATCCGATGTGGTACTACTTTTGATACAAAAAAAATTGCAGTCCAGATAATTTTTTAAAAATTTCAACCAAATGCTCAATTCGATGACCATCAAAAAATTGAAGCCTACCAAAGCTATCGATTAATAATTACTCACGAAAACTTCTATTCAACTTCTACCATAATAGATAAATAAAACTAAATTAGAAAAAAGCCCATAGAGTAAACATAACTAACAATAGAATGAAAAAAGCTAATAAACTGTTACGAAATAGATCATTTTTCATCTAGAATGTAGATCTAATTTCAATAATAATAATTTAATTTTTTAGTAGGTTAAAGTTCACACCTCACAGACGTTTAATGATTCTCATTAGCTTCTCATTGTTGCAGATTGTCTCTGAGACCACTCCTAGAGTGTTATACAGCAGACTTCGAAATTGATTTTGGGATGATTAATGTTGTACCCAGCACTCTATCCATCAAACTTTTAAGTGGAATCATTCACCAACTACAGCGGTGGTTCGTCAGGCAAAATAACGTTATAAATAGCCTTTCAAAATAATATAATAGGTGACCGATTACGCATTTTTCTCTCATTTATATTTATATACCATCAAGCAATTTATAATAATGCGCCCGCTATTAATAAATAATCGATAACCTTCTTTAGAAAGTTAATTATTGCGCTAAAATATATTGTTATGTAAATGGGATTCCGATTTTTCATAAACGAGCCGTTTATGAACAACAAGGTCCATCAAACAGATCATGAACAAGAACTACTGTAGAACGGAACGGTGCAGCTCGGCAAGGGGTCCCATCATTAGTTTACTTACTTAACTCTCCCGTAGCGGTTGCTTATTGCCTGTGATTGCTTTCATTTTAATACACTTGCCACCTAGGAGCATGACTTCAGTTCGATTTAATCTAATGACCAGGGCTTTTATGACTACTTACCGACCAAGAAAACAATCATTAAAAATAATGGAATATATTGTGATACTAATTATCGGGCGATGTGATGAGAAGTCAAAAAGTCTGCAGGGAACTACTTCGTTCAACTTTCATTCAAGCTGTTTTGCATAAGTACATTATGGTTAAGCACCAGGCCCAAATTTTCGGTCATCAATTCTTTGTATAAGGAGGAACACATCATAAGTACCAAAAGTACCGATTTAACTCATAATAGGGAAATTTTTTGATAATGCCACACTTTCTATTTTCTGAAAAGAAATAGAGCTCGTAATAAATTCTTTAGTCTTGGTCTTTCTAAAATAGAAAGTCTCAAACGAAGGAAGTGAGTTTCCAGATAATTTTTCTCCTCCAATACAAATAGAAATGTGTACATGTTTCAAAACCCACTTCAGCAATGTTCACTTTGTAAAACATGGTCAAATTATTTTTATCCCAAAAGTTTATGTATTTCCGCATTAAAACTCAAAAACTACGCAAAATTTTCTAAATACTCTACTAGTATTTTAATTGGCTGTTTAATTATCCAATTATTATGTAATTTTAACGATGTACTTAAGTGGCTATTGTAAAATTTGCAAAATATGCTAAATCTTTCAGTTTTCAGCAAAAGTACTACAGAGAAAAAAAATGTTCAATTAAATCGAATTTATGTATGTAAATAAACAATTAGTTGAACAATGGTATATATAAGTTGTATATAAATAGAATCCAGCCTAAATAAACAATCGAAGCGTGCTTATACAATTGTTTGTAGAAACAATCGTCATAAGTCACCGGGATCCCAGAATTGGAGTCGTGAGAGTATAAGGACGACGACGACGACGATACCTGCGAGAAGCTGGTTGACATTTTTTTGTGTGAGTTTTTTGTCCTGTAACATATAGGCAGAGGTAAGCAATACATTTTGTTTCGTGTTCAAAACATTTTAAACTGTTTGGGAATTTGAAATTCCTCGAATTGGAACTACTTGTTAGCGATTGTTTTATGATGGACACTGCCAACTGTAATAAATTTCATATTTTACTTTTTCTTTTGACATTTTTATTCTCCTATTTATTTTTATTTCTCTAGCCTCTTCTAACCCTCCAACATTATTCATTAATATTAATTAACTCTATCTTTTTATTTATATTCTTTTCGGATCGAAAATAATTTATGGAGGGCGATGGGATGGATGAGTGGTATATTTTTACATTTGATTAAATTAATTCATTTCTACAAAACAGTCTAAGAGACCAGGAAAACTTTAGTGGCGTCAGATCTGGAGATCTTGGAGGCTCTTCCTCCAATTTTTCAACCAGATCTCAATTTTTTCAATAGTAAATACCCAAAAAATTGATAATTACACATATGGAACGTGTTTGGTGCAGCTGCTAATTGGAGGAAAAAATGAGTGAAGAATTGAGGTAAAAAGAGGCACATCTGTTGGTGGGCAAGTTATCAGATACGATATTTTACGGCATCGCTTAAATCTAATATTGGATGATGATAAGATCAAACGTGCTGAGAGTGATCGTCCCGGTGTGAGAATGCTGCCACTGTGCGGCAACAAAATTCACCAAATTAATTTGACTTTTTTATCTGGACCATCGCACATATATTCGTCCACATTAACCAAAAGTATATATTATTTATACACATGAGTTATATTTTAAATTACATATCGGGTTACTGCTCTCTTCTCTTGTAGCAATGTATATTGTTACCGGATAGGTATTAATTGCACCATCAGATTCTTATATTGTTTCGTCTGATCGCTGTAATTATTTATGTGTCCTCGTCCAAATTTTGGAATGTCACTTTGCCTCTTGGGTCAATTAATCATGATGTGTTCGTGTTTGATGCAAATTGTGGATGTGGGAATAGGACGATGAGGAAAAAGTCTAATAAAGTACGAACGAACGAATGGATGTGTCGAAGATAATTTTGAAGTCGTTATAATAGCTTGCTGCTACTGGAAGAGAGAAGAGTCTGATGATAAGTATCGCTGGTACATATTTTATGATATTTCATCTCCATATGGGTGTTTGTAAATTTAAAGCGAAAGAATCACGTTGGGATTGGATGTTTTTGAAAAAAGAATTACGGTGGGCGGATAATGTACCAGATATACGTTTGTGTGACGCGTCTTGTCGTGTTTAATGATATGTTAAAAAAGTATCGCTGAGGTCGTTAAGTGTTGCATTATATTGATGAGAAAAAAGGGGAAATTGAAATTCATGTCGTGTAATTTGGAATTTATAATTTTTGGAATTCGGTGGCTGCTTAACGATGTGATAATTTCAATTCAATTTATTGCATTATTCCTCTGCTTTTATGTATTTTATGCTAATTAAACAATTAATGAGATTCTCAGGTCCTCTACCTGTCTTTATTTTAGGATTCTTAGAATCGATATAAAAAATACTTAGCGTCCATGGGATTTGGAAAATATTTTATATGCTTGCTTTGGTGGATAACTAATATCACTGTTTCTTATAAGTGTCTTTATAATTAACAAATTTTTCACGTTGAAACCGGCATATATTTAATAAGTTAGCTTTACATTTATTTTAAACAACATTTCTTCACATTAATTCAACATTCCACAATGTCGTATATACGACCTTCGGAAAAAAAGCATATTTAACCCAAACTTGAAACATCTTTTATACACAAACGATCCGCCCAAATACGAAAATGACACACAATCAATACCATCTACTCAATTATTCTTTAATTGCATTGATTTTTCAAAAATGGCGAAGGCGCAGGTTTATGAGATCATACATTTTGTCATACAAACTGAAAAATAAAAGTTATTCATATTTTTCCTAATATAATTGGAGAAAATTCCTGCATGTGGTATAATTTTACCACCCAAAGAAACTTTTCCAGTAACCCCAAGATTAAAATCACGTTTTTAATAAGATTAATGATCGCTGTATTGTGGATTGTAAAGAAAAAGGGTGGAGGATAAGTTGGAAGCTCAGCTCAACTATTTGCTTCTAATGTATTAATATTTTTCGAAAATGACAGATGTAGATGAAAAAAGAGAGGTATTATTGAAAAATCATAATACATATCTATGAGAGAAAAGCATATAATTAGTTAAGTTGGGACAGGAGCCAGTAACCCGCTTATAAATAAATGAGTCCATTGTTGCTAGTCGCTATCCGGCCGGTATCTGTCGGTGGAGCGGCAGTCCACCGAGATGAAATCGCGCCTATCTATCATGTATTGTCACACGAGCCCCGATCGCTCATTGTTTTCTGTGCTCCTCTAATCCATTCATTTTACTGGATATTTCAGGAATGGCAGCGCAGAACATGTTTTAATTAATTTTCATTTTTGTTGTTGCTTATCCGGACGCGAGTGGGATGCGCATGATTGAAAACGGTGGCTTTGTGTTTTTGTCATGTAGAATGTCTGCTGTTGGACTGGATGTCGCTCTCTACACTCTATTTTATAACTATATGCAGCTCTGTTTGGGCATACAATCAAATTCCAATCAAATCACCACCATTCATCAACATCTTTTCCTTCTTTTGACCAAAAAGATGGCAATTTGAAGATATCTTCTCCAATTCGCTATATCTTCAAGTTTAGACTATTTCCTGCTCCTGATCGAAAGTTGACGGTTCCATCGGATCATTAGCACAATATTGAAAAAATTCCTTGGAAGAATAAAACAAACGTATAGGATTCTTCTCATGAGTTTGCATCAGGGCGCCTGAGGTACTGAAGAATGACTTGTGTAGCCCCCCGGCGGGCTGGCTAATACCAAGCATGACTAGCGCGATCCCCTGGACCTATTGTCCGCTAAACAGGCCCCAGCAGGATGCCACCTTCACCAACCCTCAATAATCCAATCATAATGTTGGTCCTATTAAGTGAAGCCCTTGTTATTTACTCATATATCTCCTCTTGCACCATATCGCTTTTTAATAAGGATATGTGACACTTCTGTCTGTATACTATAAAAGTGGTTGAGGATTTTTTCCATTCGTTGCGCTTGTGGTAAAGTAATGACGGTATTAAAGGATTTTGTCGAAGCAGCAGGAGCTAGACGATGTAACAGAACGCGGTGCTGTTTATACAATAATAATTATTAGCATGACATGGTGATTCTGAATCCAAAGCTACGCTACGGATTAAGACCATGAGAATTGTGACTGCCACAAGACAGTAAATAAATCGTTATTTATGATTATTAGAAAGTAATTTTTCATTTTGAGCAAATTGCTTAATCATCGAATGCACTAGTACTACAGGTATACACATAATCTTATGCAATAACAACAATAGATCATTTAAATCATATATGTTGGATTTATTGGTTCAATAAATGTTAATGCAAACTAACGCAACTGGTTAGTCATAGTTATCTATCACATATGCATGATGCAAAAGTACACTCGTATATCAGCAAATGCGGTTCATAAATTAGAACGTTAGACCGATGGAAAGGGATTTTCGAAAAGTATTGAGCTTGAGAAATATGCTTTATTAAGGACAATGCGGATCAATCCAAGTCTGATAAAGTCTCAGTTGGTGGAAAATTATTTGTTGGATTTATTGGAGTCTTAATGGAAATGACAAATGATTCTCAAATAAAATCGATAAAAGGAAGATTCTTGAAAAATAATAATCGAAAAAGAGCGTTTTTCGGAAAAGTTTCTCATTCAAAATCGTCCAAAATACTTTCTCGCGCAATATTTTTATTTCACAATTCGAATTTGTTGTACAATTATATCAAATTGCACAATCGTAGATTAGTTAAAATTTATTGCCAAACAAAAACAATTCTTGTTAACAATAGTAACTGTAATAATTAACTTTTACATAACTTACCTACTTGAAGATATTAAGGCCGTCGCGCATTAGGTGGCACCATACAGTAGAAATAATGATCATTTTACGCCCACTTAGCGACTTTTTAATGTGAGATAATAAATATTTCTCTACTATTAATCTATTGGGCATTATTTCTAACAAAATATTGATGGAAATTTAAAATTTGTAATTCTAGTAGCAAAGTTAGAAATAATTGGCCGAAAAGAAAAAACATTTGTATTTTTTGAAAAAGAGTTGCTGTGGTATTGTTTTGCATTTAGATGTCGAAAACAATACACATACATATAATAACAGTTCTGGAAAGTCGCAGATGTGCATAGATTTTGAATGGCCGTTATGCGAATCGCAGATATAGCATTTATATAAGACCAATAAAAACTGTGCATAATGGGCAGTTGTAGGTTGTCAGCAACATTCATAAGTCAGAAGACAATAAAAAGCGGCGCGAGATGAATGTATGCATGCGACCGGCGATTTGTGTTTTGGCGCTGGACAAGCGACGCATTCCTCGCGTTTCGCCTTCGCTGCGTCGCGCGCCTACATCCACTTTTTCTTACCATCTATGAATCTTTATCGTAGGTGGCCTCCTCTTTTTTTTCTCCATTTCGCATTCAAAACGGCGATGCGCCACATTTATATTTCGAACCTGATGCAGAGGACGTATCGGAATCTATTACTTTTTGATATAGTTGAATCTGATTCGGGACGAAATTAAAATTGCTGAAATTTATTGAAATATTCATCAAGTACATGAAACTGGAATGTTCTAACATGGCTTTTTGCGAATCTATCGCAATCGCAAAAACTTAGAAGCGAATGTTTGCCATGTTTGCTTCGTACGAGATGTCCATACATTATGTGCGGAGGATACAACTGTATTTATATCACACGATTATTAATCAACTCCTTTTTAATAAGGATTTTTCTACCTCTACCAAAATGTTAAGTGGCAGTTTCTATTCAATGCGCTCCTGTATTAACATTAATATTAATTTTCTGAATTCTATAAATTAATGTTCACAGTGTGTGGCAGAAGGGAAAAAAGGTCCCAAAACTATGATTTCATTATTTGATAAGATAGCACAGGAACTAAAAATCGAGTCAGTCATATCCGGCTGAAGGAAGGCTAAATTGCATTTGAATTTCGTATAGAATTATATGAGAACGTAAATCTTTGCATTATACAGTTTGCTATCAATAGTGTGAAACACGTTCCTATTTTACACGTTGCATACCAAAAGGAGCAGCTTCTTCGACGAAGAGAGCTCCTTCCAACCAAAATGTGCGGGTGGCGCTCACTTAAAATTGGAGGCGCGCTCCTTAAACATGACATCTGACAGAATTTATAAGACTTATTTAAATTATCAAGCCACTCATATAATCGTAAATTCAACGCTAGTGTTGGCTTCGAAATAAATATATAATGTCTGCTTGTGTAAAACAATAGACTCGGTTATATAAATGGAACGACTTTGTATTATGCTAAAGTTGGTTACAATTCATATCTGCCGTATTAGGAACGAAACAGCCAGATGTACACCATCCAGTTGGCCGTGACTGTGCCAAAACAACTGCTATAAATATTTGCTATCCTTCTTCTTCTTCTTCATCGGGAATATTTTATAAATGATATTATGCATCTAGAGGTACTTCTTGGAGCTTTTTATAATAACATTGCATAAATTTCAAGCTTGCCAAGAGATTATCTCTTTACTATTTCATTCAGAATTATTTATATTGGAAATTAATGATTTTCTTGCCAATAAATACGATTTTGGATTTTTAAACTGAAACAATGGAGGAGTTAAGGATGAGATATGGACGATGTTTTTCCATCCTTCCGACGGTTCCTTGTTCCGTCGTTCCATTCTTCCATATTTCCGTTACTTTGTTTTTAAATATTTTGGTGCCAAAATAATCCATCCGCATCAACGCACGTTTAAAGCGACTTTTTTTAAAGAAGAATAAATATTTTGCAAGATATTTGAGAGAGCTCATAACTCGTGCTGGCCGAATGAAAAAAACTTATCGAACATGATATAAAATTTGTACGGAAAAAAAATGTACATCAAAAGTAATTTGAGATAAATTTAAAAACATCTGGTTAAGATTTTCCCATCGTGACTTCTATCGAACATAGCGATGAAACCAGCCAGCATGGTTCCATCTTCGTGTCCACCATACAATAAACCAGTTGCTATCACATCTGGAAATGGGTATTCATTTATTTTTTATATGTGTATAGATAGGAGGAGAATTCCAACATTTCCTAATGAGTGTTTTCGATAATAAATAAATTTAAACAACATTTTGATAATTTCGGCTTTCTTTCTCGGTTGTATAGAATTAAGCATTTTGAATATCATGTTGTCAGTTGAAAAATATTATATCTCTGCTCTAAATAAGGTAAACGAAATTAGCCTTTTTCAGCTATAAAAATTGTTATCAGTTTCTTTATAGACACGATGGACAGTTGAGATTTTCGCAGTGTTGTTGATTCTCACACATAACAAAGACTTGCATCTGGATTGTTGACGCATTTATATGTATAGTTCAGATCACGTATTCTTAACGTCTGTCATTTGTCCACATAGCATCACGCCGCTGCACATCATACAGTGCCGCGAATAGCGTATCGCACCCCCGCATCTCTTCCCTTTTAACATTTCATGGAGACGACCTCCATACGCACATTCTTACATCTCAACCATCATTCTTTCATGTATAGCGAACGACGGACCTACCTCAAAGGTCAACCATTGCCTCTAATATCAAAAACGTATTCAAGTGCATGATCAAGCTGATCATAATATAGATTGGCGGTGCATTTTGGATTTTAATTAAGTTTCAAGGTTTCAGATAGCGTTTTTAAATCAGTGTACGTGATTTTGATAACGGAAGCCAAAACAATTGCAATTGAAAAGTTACCATCAAAAATGCAGGATGTACAGTTTATTTCTTGTCTAGCAAAACGGAAAGCATCTCCAACCAATAGTCACAATTTCGAATAAATTGTTTTCATTTGTGTAGTTATGCTGAATATAGAAATTTGATTGCAGAGATTGCAAATATGATTTTTCAACATTAGTACACTACATATGCATAGAAATCGTGCATCAAGACCAACAGCATTCAGATAATATCTGAAGAATAGAAGACGTGCCCTGAATGTATCCTAGATGTCCCACACACATGACGGATTTATTACGTATATATATTTTGGTCGCAGGCGGCGGATCGTTTGATGCGATGCTGTTTCGGACATTTCATAAGCTAACTAGATTCCCATCTTTTATGGTTCCAAACAGATTGCGGAACTCGAGAAAGAAAAGCTGAAGAAGAGGAGGTATGAATTTTATTTTCTTCCTATGCTAATGTTTTCATTTATATTTTTTGAACGCGCTTTATGTTTTTCCTTTTGGTCGCACCGAGACTGGGAACAAATTGTATAGAATTAAATTAATAAATGATGTCAATAAGAGTTGTGGCATTACAAAAAGGAGAGAACAATGCTGAGAGCCATCATAAAATGCCAATAGAGGAGACCAACCAGCCAATATTCAAATGAAGCAATATTATAATATGTAGCAGAATGTAGAGTGTGACTGCCAAGTGCTTGGGGCTGCAGCTATATACCACCCCCCTCTTCAAAAGGAGTTCCAAAGCACGTTCGATAAAAACCACGACTATATAATTATGTATGTATATATACATATTTAGCCATAAGCATTGAGATAGTCGTTTATCTTTTAATACATAATTGATAGCCGCGTACACCCGATAGAATGTGAAAAATGTATATATTCTAATATAATATAAAAAAGGTACCACAGCACAGCCCGGCCGGTGGGTACGTTTATTTTTTGGTCAACCCAAGATCATATATATTATAGTAAATAACAGTTTTTAAAACAGACCACTTGTAATTTATTTAATTAAGTCAATATTCACTTTTTTCAGTTCGATATCGAACTAGAATGGAAAAAATCTATTAATTATGAATTACATCACAAATAATTGATTATTCATTCAATCAGCTTGACTAGTTTAAATTAAATGCGATGCGATACATTGAAACGTCGAAATTAATTAAAAATTATTTTTCAGTTGAAGTATCATTAATAATTTAGAGCAATTGTATAATTTAAACCATTACGGAATTATTTAACAAACGTTTTCTCGGACTAATCAATCATCTAGGTAAACACGTACTTTATTTTTACGATTCAAATCTTGTCAACTACTATTTTACTTAACTTAAATCGTATCTAATTTTATTAATGCATTGTATATGAGCTTATAATCGCTACATTAATTAAACTGGATTTATGGACTGAAAAAGTAAATAGATTTATTTCAGGGATTTGCAGGCTTATGTTTACTGTCCACATATATTCTGGAAAGCAATTATTTTGTAAACTGCAATGGATTTTTGCATAAAAAAATTGTTAATTATTGAAGAGAGCCAAGATTGAAGAATCATGAAGAAGAAGAATCTAAGAAGATCCTAATCATGTAACTGTAAAATAGCTGTTAATTTTGGAATTTCCTACAATAGAAACTATTCCCTTAAAAACATCATAATTTAACATGTCGAAATGTAAAAAAAGTGGTAAGATAAATCCATCGTGCTGCTAATAGACGCATTCATCCATAGTAAAAGTAGCAGCATCATATTTCACCTGCATCTAAATTCGCTGATAAGATTTGCAGGCAGTCGAGCCACAATATTCTTAAATGTTGTATTCGCACACAGTGTCGACAGTAACTTGGAGGAAATCGACATGTGTATTTTAAATTAGCTACAGTAAATGTCAACACGGAACCAATACGTGGTAGAGGCATTCCACGCCCATGAACCACGAACCAATGGGCACTGGTCGGTACCATGTGAACGATCACGTGTGAGTGTCATTCTATTAAGCGCTGGTTTGTTGGTACAGGTACCTGTTCCTCTAACTATACATACACCGGTTTGCAAACAGTTGCTGGACAGTTTCTATTGATTATCCAGCACGATCATTATTTCAAGTGCCAATTCTTATGGTATTTGCAGTTATTCATGTTTTGCCTTTTGCCAGTTACGCGAGAAAACGTCAAGCTGCCGGCTTGTTGCCTTGCTATTGCACCAATGACTGGTTTTCAATCTAGATTATTTTAGTTTAGTTATTACTACCATCGATGTATACTATTTGCACCATATACTTATAAGTATACTGTGTCCTACACGTCCCCAAGGCTTGCAAAGATTCATAATTAAACCCTGTCACTATGGGCGATAATAGCTGAATGCACAATGCATCTGGAATGCCGTTTGCCACCTGCATTTCTCAAATACCCACCACTTTTTTTGATCCATAACTATTGCAAATATTTTAATTCATTCAAGACCAAATGCATTTGAGATGATATAGGCAATTGGAACCCTTTGGAGGTCATCCAAAGTAGGAAGCTTTAGGGAAGGAAACCCATAGAGTCCTAAAAATTGGATCCCAACTTTGCAAAAGCCAGTAAGTAAGACCAAAATTTTAGATTCTGAAGAAAGTTCTAATGTTAAATTTAGTTTTTTAATTATGAAACCACTAGACTGGAACCAGACCTTTGGATGATGGGAAAGCAATTGAAATGCATTATTTGAATTCTAATAATATGATTATCAAAGTTAATTTTTTTGTTCCTTATGTTCTAATCTCGCATAACAAATAATGATGAGCGGTGGTATGAGGTGTGAACCCCATGCAGCGTCTGGACAATCTCATTATGAGGAACATTACTTGCATTTTTTGGCACTCCCCACTTTTGGATCACTATTATTTTACACTCACTATGTGATGGCGAGATAATAAGAATTTGTCCAACACACCTCACTTCGCTGCAGTATACACGATTTTAATTAATAATAAGTCATCCTGGGTGATAATGGTAAAACCTTTACTTGTCATGGGGAACAATAAATTAGCTTTTCCCGAAACCACTAGAGAACCATAGATCACGGCTTTTGATTCCTTCCTTTTCAGGAAGTAATCCTTTAATATTTAGATCCAATTTAAAAAGACCAAATCAAATGGTTGTGTTTCTTTAATGGTCGTGCACATTAAAATGCCTGTCACTTAATTAAATCAATGGAAAAAGCACCATTAACACGATTCATCAAGTTTTTTTTCTGTATCGATTATTTTTTCCGTTCCCAGAATGGAATACATTAGTATTACATTGATACATACACGAAAGCATTTCTTGGTACCATTTAATCCTGTTTTATTTTTACATTGTTAGGACCTGGTGTGTTCCTGGGTTGACTCGTTCTTGGCGTTTTTTTGCTGTTGTTGTTATTGTTTTCATTTGGTATCTTTGGGCTCGTTACAGGTCTCGTTATTTAATTAACGATAGCCCATCTCGTTCAGTCCTCGTTTCTATCGAAACTCACACATGTTCCACCTTATCAAGTGCTGCATCTCCTTTTTAAACTCGATCCATAGTTTTTATTCTTATTTTGTGTGTTCGAAAAGGCTTATTTAACTTAAATTAATCGTTTTGTAGACATTAATCAAAGTGTTTACTATTTATTTATACAAATACTTTGATGATCTATACCTACCCATAATTGCTTTGTTTAATGGCTTTCGACTCTTTTGCTTTAATTAGATTAATTAATTGGTTTCATTAAAACATTATATTAAGTGTCTAGCCTAGCAGCTATTTTTGGAATCATCTAATTTTATAAAAAAAAGACAACAATAACTTTCCAATCTGCGGATATTCGCAATTAAAGCGTACTGCAAAGAAATTGATAAGCACAATAAGAATTTCTGTAATTTTCTGATAAATCTATATAGGAGTAGGTATAAATAACTCTGAGGAATTGTGTAATTAAGATGTTTAAGTTTAATTAATTGTACAGCCAATTATAATTTACAATAAAAAACATTATGCGCTATTCTTCGTCATCAGTTATAATTGATACAAACTTTGGAACAGTGTTGAGGAATTAATCTAGTTTTAATTTCAAATGTAAATTATTTATATTAATTCTAATGAAATGTATGAGTTAATGTTTCCAAAGCAAAACTGCTTAGATTTTGTAGCAGGAACAAAAATCATAAGATATTTTGATATTTCTAATGGAAAATGTCCATTAAAGAGTGACCCAATAAGAGACCTAGTTTGGTACCTAGATTGTGCTTGGTCCATAGTTTATTCAAGTAAGAGAAGAGAAGCGATCGCGGTCCGATTGTGGTAATGGTTCAATTTTTAACACCGCAGGACACCCATTGAGCGAACAAAGGTATGATTATACTGGGAGACCAAAACACAATGCGCCTAATACATATATATTAAAATCTAAAATGTTTATTTTTCTTAGTTCACACGGATCGTCTGGTCATTATGTTCAAGTAGCCTAAGATTTATTATCGATTTCCATTTGATTCCTTCACAGAAACACCACCTTTTTCTCCATTTTCATCAAGTACATAGATTTTCGATCGCACATTCTACGTTATGATTAGAAGGAACATGGTCAAAAAATGAGTTTAAATGAATGTACGATCATGCGTAGTTTTATTTAGTTTAAATTACAAGCCTAGTTGTAACACCAGGCTCAAAATTTTGCTGGATAAAAGTTATTTTTCCATAAGAAGGTATGTAATTTTAAAACTTTACCAAAGAGTATTTATTGAAGAAAAAAGCATACTAGCAGCACACTATAATTATTAGCGACATCTAGTCTTAGACACATATATCAAAAGAAATAAAAAAAATATCAATTACATCTATATAACAATGTTCGAAAATTATTGCACATTCTTATTATTTGGATCAATCAATTGAGAAGAAAAACGTTTTCAAAATTATGTTGCAAATTGACAAGAAAAATATTTATATTTGGTTGAAATTATAAGCCCAGTCGTAAGACCAGGCTCAGGAAAAATTCTTATAGACTCATTTGAGTTGTTCCTCTCCACGGAAATCTTTAGTAAAAGGCGAAAGATTTATTCGCTAGTTGAAGAGAAACCAGAGTACCTTTGAAACATAGGGACAAGGTACTTATTGAAGATCCAATAACAATAGCAGCGCACTATAATTATTAGCGACATCTAGTGTTAAACTTATATATCAAAAGAAAAAACATATATTTAAATTTAACACTGCACTTAATTTATCAACGTTACAATTTTTGTAAATTATTGCATATTCTTATTATTTAGATCAATCAATTGAGAAAAACTCAAGAAATTTAAAGAAACGTTTTCAAAATTATATTGAAGAATGAAGGAGAAAAATATTTATATTTGGTTTAAATTATAAGCCCAGTCGTAGACCAGGCTCCAAAAATTTTATTAGATGTTGAAAAAAATTTCGTACCCGCAGAGTAACTTTGAAAATTCACCAAAGAGTATTTATTGAATATAAAAGCATACTAGCAGCACACTATAATTATTAGCAACATCTAGTGATAGACTTATATATGAAAAAATCAATAACTTCAATATTACAAATATTGTAAATTATTGCACATTCTTATTATTTGGATAGATTAATTGAGAAAAACTCAGTAAAATTTTAAGAAACGTTATCAAAAATAAACATTGAAGAAGAATTAAAGAAACATTGAAAAAAATTGAAGAAACATTGAACATTGAAGAAGATATAGCATCTGTGGAAGAATCGAACAATGAAGAAGAAAAAAAAATATATTTGTTTTAAATTATAAGCCCAGTCGTAAAACTAGGCTCAAAAAAATTTTTTATAGACTCATTTGAGTTGTTCCTCTCCACGGAAATCTTTAGTAAAAGGCGAAAGATTTATTCGCTAGTTGAAGAGAAACCAGAGTACCTTTGAAACCTGGGCAAAAGGTACTTATTAAAGATCTAATCACAAAAGCAGCGCACTATAATTACTAGCGACATCTAGTTGTTGTGTCATATAATAAAATTACTTTATAAATAGATAAGGCGCGATATTTAAAATGTCAAATGAGGCAATTTGTGCCAAACTATCAATAATTGTTTATGTAAACAATTAAGGTGTATTTCTTCGTCGGGTTTCTTGTAATAAAAGTACGTTGTTGATAAAAGTGTTATTATCTAAAGTGGTGTGGTAAACATTAAATAGTAGCGGTAGTTGAATGTAAAACAGCTATCTTATCAAAGAAGCAATGATGATAGCATTAAAGAATTCAAACAAACTCGAGTCTGTTTCTCTAAATAAAAAAGAGAAGGAGTGAGAGGGCAACTTAAATCTGTCACGATGTCTCCTATCCTGTCAGACAATCCTGTCTAAAACAAAAAAATGCAACGCCTACCTTGACCATAGCTACCTGAGTGTTGCATCAGAGCCCACGATAAATAACTGCGACAGAAAACCCTTGTTAAGTTGACTGTCCCAACATCAGATTACAGTTTGGATTTCAATAAAGAATCCGTGTAGTTTTCCTATGATTTTGAGGAAAACACATCTCGTTCCGAAAGTTACCCTTAAACACAAACGAATTCCATGTTCTGTGTCAAAAGAATAAACAAACTTGTCCATTCAGAAAAAAATATCCGTACTTAATTTTTAATTGACGGGGTTCCTCTTCTTCTTCTCTTCTCCAGACTAAATGGTCGCAGGCTTGTTTTCAGGAATTTATTGTGAAAGTGTCATTTATATTAATTAATAATAAATAACGAGGGAGTGCATATAATCCATCGAAGATCCACCTGTGTTACAGATTATTGATGATCACAACCGAAATATCTGAATGATCGATAAGAACGTCCATCCATGCCCATTAAAGCATTCCCTCACAAAAAATATGATAAAGAGATATTTTTTATCATGTTACAAAAGTTTGAACATGCCTAAAAATTTGGGCCATCTCTTCCATTCCCAGTAGATGTAATTAGAATTTCTTTAACAACAATTACTTTATTCCTAATGAGATGTAGACAATGTAAACGAACATAAAAGCTAGAAACTGTTTTCGTAAAATTGCATGTGTGTAATAATAGTAACCATTGAGAATAAGAAAGAGGAGATCCTGTTAAATAATTCAATAGTTTAATGGCATAGTAGAGAATCCTCTTCGTTCGCCTTCTTCCCACAGTTGAGCTCGTTATGCGACGGAAGGCAAACAACACACACACTGAGAGAAAGACCCAAAAAGATAGAGGACTGACATGGCCACACATAAACGGGCGAATTTATTTGGAGAAAAACTCAAAGCTGAAATACGGTCGGGTGCCTTCTATAAATTACAATTTGTCGAAGTTGCTGCATTCGGTGGCTGGCACCCCATGCAGGGAACCCCACGGGGAAGCCCCACCTGACTTTTCCTGCACCTTATATGGCAATTATTTCTAACAATTGGAACTCTTAATGCTCCGGACACTTTAATATCCAACTAAATCATCAATTTTAGTCTCGTCTCATTATGGGCTGATGGGATAGCTTTTATTTTCCTTTTGTGCATAATGTGTAGGGTCTGTTTGGATTGCTTTTTTATTGTAATCGCTATGCTGATGCATTTTCTTTTAGAAATTGATTTAATGGATTTGTGAGCAAATTTAATTAATTTATTAAAATTGTTTATGTTTATGTATTTTGGACAACTTCTGTATTTGGCCACCCAGCGCAAAAAATATCTGCGGTTAATTAAATGCTCATGTCGTAAATTTAAATTAATAAACAAAAAATGCGGTAAAACTGCTATTTAAAAAAATTTCAAAAATATTTTTTAATACTCAATCGCTTTATTTTTCAAAAATGTTCTTTAAAAAAGTAATTTTTTGTGGTATTTTTAATTACTTTTGCTTATAAAAATAAAAGGCTTCTTGAATTAATTTAAAAATTATTTAAATAAAACCTGATTTAAAATCACCTTCATGATTGATTAGCCTATCCGTTTTTTAAACTATCGAATAAAGGGTCAAGACATTATTTCCGCTATAAATTTGCTTTTAAATTTGAATAAACATGTTTAACAATACTTAGGCTTTAATATCCAACTAATTCATCATTTTCTGACTTGCCTCATTATAAGTACTATGAACATTATTTAAACAAAGATAAATTACCGCATAATTAAAGGAAAAAAAAATATTAAATTTCCATTTTTTTTTTATAATCGCTGCAATTTTTATGAAAATAATAATATTCTTCTTCAGTGTGATAAAATTTAATGAATTGAATAAAAAAGCAAGTGCTTATAATTTTGTTTATTGCTACGTTGGCTTGCAAGCAACTTCTGTATTTGGCTTTCAGAACGAAAAGTATATCTGTGGCTAATTAAATGGCCATAAAATCATAAAGTAAAGGTCTTTCAGCAAGCATTTTATTTATATTTTTAATGAAAACACGCAGCATGGGAATAAAATTATGCATCCTTTTATGGGGAGCTTAAATAACAGTGGCGTACAAGCTGTAACGAAAGCCACGGACACAGATTCCAATTGCTGTGGCATTAATATGTTTCCATCTCCGTTCTACATGGAAAAACAGGTGTTTCCCGACTCACTTCAACTCGTATAGTAATACTGGTCGCGTACCTGTTCATCCTCTACACACCCACCTCTATAAAATAAATTGTCAACCGAGCTGCATTTCTAGGAAGCAGCCTGTGTCTGCTGTGATCCTCAGATAAACCCCATTAACTACAGCTAGAGACAATACTATTTCAATGTGTCAGCGGCCACTCCGCTTCTTCTCTTCTTCTCTCGTCCATCCGAATGCATCTGCATAGAACTGAAAAAATGCCTTTTCCAACTAGGATCTAGTGGAACTGGAACTATACTGAAAATGTAAATTCATTGATGCTACACTCTTCTCAGGAATTTATTTTTCACTTTTTTTTCCAGGTATTTTAAACGGAAGACTTGTTGCTCTTCTACGAAACAATTTTATTAAACACACATTTTCGTTTCTATTAATGATCAGCAATAAATTTTTATATAACCACAACATTAATTAAATTATACCTGTTTTTGTTTATTTAAAAGCTCTCACATTTAAACAATAAAAAATGCTAAACATTAATATTAGTCATTAATACAAACAGTTATTGCAATTATTTTGCTATTTTTGGGTAGTGCCGCATTTTAATTAATAATGATGTCTTTTGTTAAAATGCAATAAAATTAAAAGTATTTTTATGTAATACTTCATTCAGCTCCTTTAAAATAATTCACAAAAATTAAATAAATTTATTTTTTTGAAGTTTTTTTGTCTATTTCCAAATTTATGGTGGGAACAAGTTGTAGTCATTCTGTTAAAACTATCGAAATATATTCAAAACCCTCTTTAAACGTCTCAAATCCAATACTTTTGACAATCTTATTTGAAATAGAAAGTAGAAAAAGGAACCCCTAAGGGTAAGCTGTCTGTCCAAAACGATTTTACTTCAACATAAATTTATAAATCAAATTTTTTAAATTGGAACAGGTTGTGGTGGTTGGACTAACGCACTGGGTTGCAACTTTTTGAATAATTTTTGTGCAAAATTAATAAAAATGTCGCTGAACGTTCGAAAACTCAACTTTCGAGGAAGGCAAACATTTTTTGATTTTTTTTTTTTGATATCTAAAAATTTAAATCTTTAAATATGAATTACTTTCAGTAAGAACAATTACATACGTTTTAATGACATGCTCAATCTAAAATCAGATTATTTTTAATAGCATATTTCAGGCATTGTCTCAAATAATTTTTGTTTACATAATCATTATTTTAGTTTAATTAATATTTCCTCTGGTATTAGTTGGCGTTTTAAATACCACCCTTTGTAAATAAGTGCCTTTATTGTGTATTCCGAAATGGGTAAAGAAAGGGGTTAAAACAAGTGAAGTGAGTTAGGAACAAGCACGCATCATGATTGCAGGCTGCTAGATAACGCGTTTTACTCATAATTAAGATGCTATCTTTGGTTTTAGCTATCACGGAACATCATGTATTCTAATGGTTGAATTCAACGAATTCTCAATATGGTGTTTTCTAAAGGTATGAAATTGAACTCTAACTAAATTAGCCATGCCAAACTCTCCGACAAACTTATTTGCAGCAAAAGCTCACTCGCCTTTCCAAAACTAAAAAAACCAAAAAGTTTTCACTAAACTAGGGAACAACTTCATCATGAAATCATTTAACCATCTGGTCGTTTTTTTTTCATTCGTCTTTTATTCTAGTATAATAAAAAGTTTGATGATTTAATTCACTTTCGTTATTCGTTCGTGCTTTTGACATGAAAATTTAGAGCAGCTCATCCATGTAATTCAATTATTTATATTAAATTATTTGGAAATTTCAACAAAACATACATTTTTTAAATAAACATCTAATCTGATTACAATTTTTTTAATGAGGTTTTGTACTGTTAAAGTTTGGTGACACTTTCGATAGACATATATAAAATTTCCAGGACAATAATTTTGCCATGAAGACAGTTTCCGTAGAAAGGACATCTACAAGGGCTAAAAATCCTGTCAAACATACCACAATAATTCAAGCATTTAATGGCCATCGGTCTAGACAGCCTTCATAAACTCTTGTAGTGTTTTATCCCTCTGCATGTAGATTTTCTAATAAATTATTTGATTTGTGGGTGAGGAGGATTTTCTTCATTTTTCACAAATTTATTGCCATTTTCGACTTGGAAAAAATTTGGATAAACTCCGCAATGTTTTGCTTTAACCGGATTATAATCGGCGGGCGGATGCTGTTCTTCGTGTGGAGCGATTGGTTCTTCAGTTTTCAGCATCCATGCTGAGCTGGGAGGAGTCCGCTCGATCGCTTCTTCATCTCAACACCAACACAAGGCCTCTCACCTCAACATTTATCTACTATATCCATATTTATCGCTCTTAATGCTTTTTTAATTCAAATATATAATTACAAAAAAAATATGCGAATTAAAAAACCATCTGAATATATTTTGCTAACTATAGATTATGCAAATGAAAGTAAAATCAGTGAGATGAAAGCACGTTTATAAATGTTGATTAGTAAAACAAACACCGAAAGCTGCTTATCCGATCCTCAAAGATAATCAGCGGAGATGATCATCAAAACACAAGCCGAGCACACATCAACATTGTTATCTTTAAACAAAATTGTTTGCTATAAAAGATAACGCGGTGAATTCTCACCTTGTTTTACAAAACCGCATCGTACGAAACTGAACGCATGTAAATAGAAAATAATCTAATCTAAGTTTTGGCCAATTATTGTGACCTCTACTATTAGGTTTCTAGTTAATTCCTATAGTCCGGCATAATAAATAAATAAATTTATAACGGTCTCCTCAAAGCCCCAGGCCTAATTACTGGTCGCCACAGATAACATCTCAGATGCATCGCGAGATAAACTTTAACCGGAAGGAAGCAGATGCCCATTCAAAGACCCACCTGCTTTGCTTTTTCGACTCTCTTGTATATGAACTTCTTAATTGGCCTTACTTATCCTTATACACACCGAATTGTCATAATATCAAAATTTAATTATATTTAAAGGCAAATAAAAAATTCATCTACTTTAATCTCCAATTAGGTTTTTTTTTGGACACGCAAATTTATTTAAGAAAAAGTTATTATAGTTAGTACCAAATTTTTGATTAAGTTACATTAACTTAAGTTTCATAAAATTAAGTTAAATAAATGGGATTAGAATAAATCTTGATGAAAAATATATTAATGAGAAGTTAAATTCGATTAGATTAAAGATAAATTAGATTCATTTATATCTAGATGAGTTAAAATTTTTGGAGCCTGGTCTACGACTGGGCTTATAATTTAAACCAAATATAAATATTTTTCTTCTTTATTATTTAATATCATTTTGAAAACGTTTCTTTAAATTTCCTGAGTTTCTCTCAATTGATTGATTTAAATAATAAGAATGTGCAATAATTTACAAAAATTGTAACGTTGATAAATTGAGTGCAGTGTTAAGGCTTGATAGTTACGGTTAATCCGCGGTAGAATTTTTTGGGGGGCAAGCGGAAGATAGAAGTCAGACGAAAAGAAGGCAGTCCGAATATTCCCCACTCTGAGCGTAGTAGCGAGAAATTGATATTAGTAGGGGAAAACTACAAACATGCAAACTGTTTAGCATGGGTTCAAATTAAAATTGTTCGCTGGCCCAAAAGTCAAAAAAACGAATTCGTATCCGATAAAAAAGATCAATTTGTTTGGCGCGCTACTCTCGCATTTAAAACTACATATAACTTAAAAAAAATTATTTGTAATTAATTTAACATTTTTTTTTAATATTTATTAATTAACACAATACTTAAAATTTACTATAAATAATAAAATAAGTAAAATTTAATTATTAAATGGTACTTTATAAAATTATTTTTATTAATTTTGGTACAAATCATCGCCTTCTTCCTCTTCTATTACACACATTTACTGCAAATGTAGAATTTGTTTAAAATGTATAATGAAATGTAAATAAATATATGTATGAAAGTTTTTTGAAAAAATTGCAGTAATTTTTGTTATAAAGATTTTAGAAGTTTGCTCTGAAGTTTGTGATACTTTTATATATATTTTCAGAAAACTCGCTTCTTTTTACCGCAGCATGTATACGAGTATACGTCACATTAGCCTCCAAACAAAAAGTGTTTTTATCACTCTTCTCTTTTTAACTAAGAAAATAAAAAGAGATGTGAGATAAAAACGTATCTTATTTGGAGTCTAGTGACTTTAGTATTCATGCTGCGATAGACAGAAGCGCGTTTTCTAAAAAATTAGCAAATTTTTAAAATCATCTTTTGAAACCTTTTGATTATAAATTCAAATAATCGGTAATTGAACCACTTGCTAAAATAATTTATCTATCATATTGATGAAACTTACCTTCTCATACCACGAGCTTTTGCCATAGTTAACTTCGTTTTACTAAGTCTACCCATTGTATATTTGATTAAAGAATTAACCGATTAAGAAAACCGACCGAAACAATAAAATACACAATATGTAAAAAGTATCTTAGACACAAGTCAAATAATGCCAAACGCAAAATATCTATAAACATCCAAAAAAATTGTGTAAAAGAGTTCAAATACATAAACAGTCGTTTAGCTCTCTTTAATTCATGGGCCCAAATATGTAAGAGAGAGATGACAGAGACCGCATGAAGCTTCGAGATTTGTCTTTCCGTACTTGCATTATATATGTACTTGTGTCAAATAGCAATATCAATATAATACAAATACAAAGCATTATAAGAATAAAAATATTTAATTGTCAAAACAGCAACAAATATTTGCATGATTTCACAAATATCTGATTTTTTGAATTTGAATTTGAATTTGACTCCGCCCAAATAGGACGGCGCATTTTCTTATAAATCGACGCGACACCTGGGTCGAAATGTGTGTAACTAAAAACAATACTTTCTTTAAACCCCTATTAATGATTAAATATTAAACCGATTTTGATAACTAAAATGTCAACGGATGCGCAAATACATCCTCTTCATAAGTATTATTGAAAAATTTCAATATTTGTTTTTAATATTATGTAAAATTGTCATTCAAAAATTCTAATTAATGTAATTTATAGTACAATTTTTTTTTTATATATATTCAATAATGTTCGTTTTGGAAATCTAATTCTGAACATTTTAAGATATAAAACTTTAAAATACGTGTACAAATAACAATGAAATAGGTAAAAATTTAAAATTAATGAGTCTCCACAATTAAATTAAATTCAAGACAATCAAATTAATTATGGGGGTACATAATATCATTTTACAATTGTAAATAACTTTACTTTAAGAAAATGCATAAACTTCTACGTCAATATTATTGATATAAAAGTTGTGATAGTTTAAAATTGAAGCAAATTATTACAAATTTGATGCAATGTTGGTTGCGGACCATCGAATGATAGACCCTTAAATTTAAATGTTTTTTTTTTGATATATAAGTCTAACACTAGATGTCGCTAATAATTATAGTGCGCTGCTATTGTGATTGGATCTTTAATAAGTACCTTTTGCCTAGGTTTCAAAGGTACTCTGGTTTCTCTTCAACTAGCGAATAAATCTTTCGCCTTTTACTAAAGATTTCCGTGGAGAGGAACAACTCAAATGAGTCTATAAGAATTTTTTCTGAGCCTGGTCTTGCGACTGGGCTTATAATTTAAACCAAATATAATTTTTTTTTCTTCATTGTTCGATTCTTTCACAGATATATCTTCTTCAATGTTCAATGTTTCTTCAATTTTTTTCAATGTTTTTTCAATTCTTCTTCAATGTTTATTTTTAAAAACGTTTCTTTAAATTTTACTGAGTTCTTCTCAATTAATCTATCCAAATAATAAGAATGTGCATAATAATTTACAAAAATTGTAATATGGAAGTTATTGATTGCAGTGTTAAATTTCAATACGGCGCTTTTTTTTATATATAAGTCGAACACAAGATGTCGCTAATAATTATAGTGTGCTGCTAGTATGCTTTTTTCTTCAATAAATACTTTTTAGTGAGTTTTCAAAGTTACTTTGCGGGTACCGCCCCTTTCCACAAATAATCTGAGAAACATTTTGGGAGCCTGGTCTTACGACTGGGCTTATAATTTAAATCAAATATAAATATTTTTCTCCTTTATTCTGCAATATAATTTTTAAAACGTTTATGTTCTTTAAATTTCCTGAGTTTTTCTCAATTGACTGATCTAAATAATAAGAATGTGCAATAATTTACAGAATTGCAATGTTGAAGTAATTTATTGCATTGTTAAATTTAAATATGGCGCTTTTTTCTCTTGATATATAAGTGTAACACTAGATGTCGCTAATAACTATAGTGTGCTGCTATTATGATTGGATCTTCAATAAGTACTTTTTGCCTAGGCTTCAAAGGTACTCTGGTTTCTCTTCAACCAGCGAATAAATCTTTCGCCTTTTACTAAAGATTTCCGTGGAGAGGAACAACTCAAATGAGTCTATAAGAATTTTTTCGGAGCCTGGTTTTAAGACTGGGCTTATAATTTAAACCAAATATAATTATTTTTCGTTTTCTTTCTTCAATATAATTTTGAAAACTTTTTATTAAATTTGTTTTTCTTAATTGATTGATCCAAATACTAAGAATGTGCAATAATTTACAAAAATTGTTATATTGAAGTAATGGATTGCAGTGTTAAATTTAAATTTAATTTCTTCATTCTTATTAGAAAATGTAAACATTTCATTACATTTCCAGTTTTTTATTCAATTGGTTGATCCAAATAAGAATATGTAATAATTCACACAAATTTAATTGAAGAAATTAAAAAAGTTAAATATGGCAATTTTCTTGCAATTCATTTGGATATTTGTGTAAGTTTTCAAATTCACTCTGGTTTCTCTTCAAAGCGAATAAATCTTTCGCCGTTTACTAAGTTTTCTCAATTGATTAATTCAAATTAAGATGCTCAATAATTTCCGAAATTAATTTAAATATTGGCGCTTTTTTATATGTAAATATAACACTAGATGTCGCTAATAATTATAGTGCGCTGCTAATGTGCTTTATTCTTCAATAAATAGATTTTGTTGGGAGTTTCAAAGTTACGCTTGCACTCTGGTTATAAAATATCTTAGGAAAAATTTTTTGAGCCTATAGTCTTATGACTGCGGGCTTTTAATTTAAAGCAAACACAATTTTCTTCACCAAGGAGAAATAGCAGCTTTTTCTCATCTCCTTTCTTCAAAATTCTCCTCCACCAAATCCTCCTCATCTTCCTCATCAAAATCTTCTCAATCCTTCAAAACCATCCAAATCTTCCTCATCCTCAAAAAAGTAACTTTTTACAATTATTTTCGTCTACGTCCACGGTTTTTGTTTTTGCTATAAAAGAAACATTATGCAGAAACAATTTAAAAGCAATATAGTATATATTTTCACATTGGAAAGATAAATATGTATAGTGGGGGTGGGACCTTTTTTTATATCTGATTTGAAAATGCGCGGACAATTTATAAGACTTGTAGGAGAATTTATTGCAGCATTCTTTGCAGTTGTAGCAAGTTTGGACAAGAGCGATTCGTGTTGGTTTCGTTTGGTTGTGTACGAGGTATTAAAGACGTGCTGCTTGGCTTGCATCGAAAAATTCAGACTCGTGAACGTAATCGATATGAAATTTCGATAAGGACAAGAATTTAAAATTTTGAATCGATATTTTAAACAAATTTTATACGTTTCGGAAATTTGTAATTCTAAATTTTTATTGTTCCGATTATGGGGGTTTTATTGATTTTTCCGTTTTGCTTTTCAACCAACCTTTCTTTGCGCATCAAAATTTTTGTTTTTTTGGAATCCGCTTTTATGTTTGCTGATGGAAGGAATTCTTTATTTAAATTTATACAAACAGAAACACTATTTTAATTATTTAAACGTCTTCAACACTGTATTCTGAAGGACTGAAGGTTATTATACTGTTAGTCTTATACATATGTAAATAAATACAATAAACTGGTCAACAATTGTTGCGACTAATTTGAATAAAAAATAAAAAATCTAATTATTTTTATTTTTAATTCCAGACGATGTTTTTTTGATAAATAATAAAAACATTTTTTAATCGCAATTATCTAATATTGGTTTTATGTTGAACATAGGCCACTCTTCTGCATGTAGGTACCTATTTGAATGTTGGCCGTATGACGTATGTCTCACCATTCTGGCATAAAGCGCGCTCACGCGAACTTAATTTACGGCGCCATATTTATTTCCAACACGCGATATCTTTTGTTTTAAACGTGTCATGGCGAAATGTAGTTTTGAGCCGTCTGTTTATAGGTATATGTACATAGAGTTGAAACAAAGGAAGAACTTCTAACAATGGCGGGAAACGGATTTCAGAATCACTATATTTTTTGCCAGCGCAATTTTGGTTTCAAAATTATTCAAATTTTATCATCATGTTCATAATTATCTAAAGGACAATATTAACATAACATTTCTATTATCTCTATAAAGTTCATGGAATGAGTAATTTCTTTATTTCTCAAAAAGTTATATTTTGGACAAGTCAAGCATTTAAAAATCCAAAAAAAAATTGTCCAAAAAAACTCAAGGACTTTAAATTTTCGAAAAAGTTAAAATTAACTAAAATTGTCTGTTAAACTTACGAAAGATTTTCTTTGTAACTCAATCCATATGGGGAACATTATACTTTGTAGAAGTAATTTTATTAAATAAAGTATTTATTTTTAATTTTATTTATAAAATATGCGTCGGTATTTATACAAGGATGCTATCGTAGGATTTAATCTAATTTGTATACAAGAAATTATAAGATATTTTTCACACTTGTTGTATTATTTGTAAATTATCTTGATTGAAACAATGCATTTAATGTTTATACATTATAAATTTACTTCCGCTAATATTTGCCAATAAGATGCACTTTTTATTGTCTGCTTTATCATTATCTTCTTCATAGATATTACAAAGAATAATTATAAATTACTATACTTGATGCTTATGTATAAAAGATTCTCGCATATATCCACGGTACATAAATTTTAAATAAAAATCTCTATATTGCATGTGTCAAAATTAAACGCGAAGAAAAGTAAATTAAAATAAAACCACTTGTTAAATGACTATGTTATCACATACATTTATGTAAATTCACTTTTTCAATTCGTAAAAAATATTAAATAATTACAAAATATATTTTTTTTTATTTTAATTGAAGACTTTGTGACTTAATTGAAGACTTTGAAGATTTTGTACGATCGTGTAATTTTACTGTCAACGTTACTGCCTTTAAATTATTTTTCAAAATTTTGAAAAAAGGATATCTGTTTTGAAAAGGTATATTAATTGTTTAGTTATACAGACATGCCATATTTTATTAATATTTTTGCTTATCTCAGTCACAAATAAATTATATAATAAGTTTTGTGATTATTGTAAACGTTCGTTTTTGTTAAAAAAAATTAAAATAAAAAAAATATATGGCAATAAACCGTCATGCAAATTAAAAAAGTTTACATGCAACTCACCAAAACAATGCACTCTTCTCCGATTAAATGTGCAAGTAACTTCATAGCAAAACAAAGGAAAGATTTTATTATAATTGTAAAAAAATCATAAAACTGAGTTAAAAAGATTTTTTCATTTGTGGTATTTTAACCGCATTTTAAATTCCCAATTAAAAGTCTATAAAAATGCTTAATTGCATATTATTTTATGATTCATATGTGGGCATTTATTTTTATTTTAAAAATAATTAAAAATTATTAAAAAATCTTTGCAAAGTGCATTTCGATTTCATGTTGGTTTTTAAAAAATAATACAAAGTATTATAAAATAAAATATGGTTTTATTAATCTCAAAGGTCACATTATATTACTAAAGATTTAGATTTTAGACGCACGCTAGTAAAAATGATATGCGCACCATTAAATGCAGTTGCAGTGTATAATAATGCAGAAAAAGTGCAAGTTAAATAATTAATATGCATGTGCACTTTGATAATCTTATCAGCGAATAAAAATGATCAACAGTAAATTACATGCATAATTACAGTAATAACTTTATTTATTACTGAAATATGTAGATATCCGACTTTTTCTATTACATTTATTTTATCTGCAGAGGGCAAAATAAATGTTTTTTTCTTCACATAATAATGCAATATGCTTACCACATTTTTATTCAGCCAATTATGGATTAATCCTTTTGTGCTTTTTTCAATACAAAAACCACCATTTATGAGTTGTATAGCCAAACACAATTAGATAACATTTAAAATTTATTTCGGGTCCAGTGCACAATATGTGTGTGTATTTTGAAAGGTTTAACAAAAATATCGCTGATGTGTTTTTGCGAGTTTATTAATTTCAACCTGAAAACAAAAAACATCAATCGACACAATGCCTTTCTGATTGGTTGAATCGCAATGCAATTTGTAGATGTGCTTTTGTCGCCTGTTACAAAGAACGGCTATCGCGAATAAAACACGCAAATCCACAAACTGATGTTTTGTGTCAATTCAGCCTTTTTCCATATTTTGTGTGCAAATGCAACCCGATAGTATGTTGCGCAAACCAATAATTACATATTTAGTTGGTAAATTCAAAAATTATTTGGGATTTTGGACAGTTTTTGCAATTTCAGTAACTTCGGAACGGAAGTATATATCAATTTGGGAGGTTTTTACTGCTGGATTACAACTACAACCCGTATTTTATTGATAAAATAAATAGCTCCAGCCGTCTTTCTAATTTAACTTCTAAAATTGGTTGTTGAAGCTTAAAGATTTATGAGTGCATATTTGAATAAATTAAATATTTCATTCAAATTGCTCAATTTCCGCTAATTTTAATACTTTTTCGTTTATGTAGCTTTCAATTTGCAATATTAACTACGGGAAAAGTTCTAAAGTATAATTAAAATAATTATTTAATTTTAGTGTCTTTTTTTCGTAATATTCTTACTTTAATTTTATTTAAGCCGGGTTCACACTCGCAACATTCGGCGAATGCTAAAATTGCGGCTTTATTCTTCGCGCGCTCGCTTCGTAAAGAAAATTGGAATTGTCTTGTTTTTTAACGTTATATTTATTTAATTTAGTGAAAGGGTTTTCCTCATTCTCTTAATTAATAATTCCGCTAGTGTTTTGTTTCTGCATTAGATAGGTATATAACTTGCATAGCGTTCTAATAGAATAGATGAAATTGCGATTAGACTAATGTGCTCCCATTTCCATGTGCTAGCCGTCGTTTTTCATTTACGCCGACTTAAATTATTATCTTATCAGCTGGATCTAATTCAATATAAGTAGGAAAAAAATAATAAAATAGCTCGATCTGTCTTGGAAATTATAAATTATATAAAAATTCCTTTAATAACGCTATCGTGTTTTAAAAGCATATTCGTGTGCCTTAGGGTTGTAACGTTAAACGGGGCAACATTATTGGGCACGCAAATTACCGATCGAGAGCGCAAACAAATGCTTGTTCACGCGAAACAACTGCCACTTAAAACAACTGACGTACCTTTGAAAGTCAACTTGCTGGTTTTTCTTCATCGTGAAAATTAACTCATAAATTTTCCCTTAAAAACGCGCTAGTTTTAATCGATGACTTTCATAGCGAAATTTATTTAGAGCAAGCGAAAATTAATCAAGCAAAAGTTAGCTAGACAAATTGTGTAGTAAAATGATAATTTTCTGCTTTAAACTCGAATACATTCACTATGCAATGCTATGAAGATGATGTTGAATGATTAGCGAGTTTCTTAACAATGTCTTAATTGTTCTTCTGTTGTAAATTAGTTGAACTAATTTATAAATGTTTTTAGTACAAACATTTATTTACATCAATGACTTATAGTGTTTCTATCTCGAATAGATCTCATTCATCTTCAAATTCTGAAGATTTAATTAAGGTTGTAATTAATAAGCTATTTTAGTATAGAGAATATTTCCGCATAAATTAATCTAAAAAAGCTCATCCTTTATTAAGGTTGCGGGAGTGGATGGAGTTTACCATAACGAAAATAATTACGATCGGCGCATCACTATACACGATTGGCCGATAAAAATTAGTGCTGCGCGAATGTATGCGCATTCGTCCAAAAAACAACTTCTTCATAATATAAATTATTCGCAACTAAATAAATAACTTACATAATTTGTTTACTTGTTACAAATCTAGCCAAGCAATAAATTATAAATTATATTAAATAATTGAGATGTCTTTGTTTAATTATAAATAAAGCATGATGGCAAACCGCAAAATCGGCACGAGCCTTGACCAAAATTGGTAAAACCTATAAAAAAAAGCCGAAACCAAAGAGCGAGAAGAAAAGGGTGTTGGAGGGGATGAGGGATCTACTAATAAACAGTGTGATAGATTCAGTTCCGAAACAAGACACTGTTATTTGCGTTCACAGACCGGTAACTATAGCAACCAACAAACCGGGACGCCGTAAATATAAAAAAAAATACATACTCGAGTTTGTACACTGAAAAACTCGAAACAATAGTTCAATATTCGCACGGCCCATCATTGTCCCGCTCCGTAGATGTGCCATGCGCCCGACAGAGATGAGACGAAAAGTCACTTCTGGTTGTTGGTGTTAATTTCAGTCATTATCTAACGATCTTTAGACTTGACTAACTCGCGCGAGAGAAAGAAAAATTATGTAGATGCGTTCGTGCAAATGAGTTTTCGACCCGACAGGCATTGTTTGAATGGGAAAACTGGACAGGTCGTGTGCCGAATGCATATGCATGCAAGCAACATATTAATTTATACACTTATTAGCATATACGTATCCGTTAGACCTTTTTTTTTAACATATGCTGGCTGCAGTGGTTAATTATGACACATAAAAAAACGAAACACTTGTCCGCGGGTGATATTTGGCTATCGCTATTATCTAATTCTATTAAATAAATATTGTCGATATTTATTGAAATTATTGCAAAAATAATTCAGATGCAATTGGCTTTGAAGAAGATCATTGCGCTAAGCTTGGAAATTATTCCATATTTTAATGTCGGATAAAGATCCGTTCGGATTAGATTCTAATCTTTATTGGTTGAATTAATCTTCAATAAGAATTATACCACAAAGGAAAGACAAGTTTTTGTATATGGGATTACATAAAAATTATGTATTCTTTATATACGATGAAATAGAGATGTTTTTTTACAATTAAAACTGTTTTCTTGCTTAATTACTATGGCAATAAATTAACAACATTATAATGTTGATAGATTTAAAATATCACAAAGATTGGTTCTAATATGGAACCTAAAAAATTTAATTAAAATGCAAAATAAAATTAAATTGGATTATACGAGGAAGTAATTATGTTGACTTGAACAATAAAATATATAATTAGTCTACCAACAACAAAATGCATTGAAAAAATAAAACAAATAACTAACAAAATGTGTATAATAATAAAAAAAATTAACTTTAAATTGATCTAATCCTTTTGAGGTGGAACAGAAAGATCTTTGGCGAAGTAGCAATTTTTTTTTTAATATTAAAGGTCATATAAAATATCTAATGTCACTTTTGGAAAAAAGAGCGCTTCCATTGAACCCCAATAGTTTCGGATCGGAAGTAATTTGGTTGATGAAAATCGATTTGCTGAAAAATAATTCTAAAATGAAATTGGTCAATATATATCCGTAAAAGGGATTGAAATCGGAATCTATTTAATAAAAGCTTGACCTTTTGTGGGGCGTTGAGGCGAAAAAGTGACCGTCAGTAAATTTTTACTTTATGTGGTGGAATGAATTGAAACCGGGGGATGAACAAGACGGCGCCTTCTTAGTACAAGAAGTGAAAACCGGCGGGGTGTGTAAACCAGAGCACACACATTTATATACAGAGATTTATCTCATATATAACATAGGGGGGCGGCATAGATATCGAATTGAAGTTTGATTTATCGGATTCAGAACGCCTACACTGCTGCTAAACGAATGAGAAGTACCATTAAATTTTTCTCTCTCATCATCTTCCTCGCAAGGTAGTCGAATATTTATAGAAAAGTTTGGTGTTTTATAATTTTCAATTTCTTTTCATTCACACGCCTCCGCTCTAACTTTTTTATAGCCAAATTAAGAGTTTCTTTAATGCGCGTCATTTCAATAGACTTTCGCACCGTTCAAACCCCTAAAAGCTATCTAAATTCATAAGCACACCTTTAGGTGCTGTTTACCTTCTTTCATTATCTTTATCAGAAGTAATGATTCCATATAAAATTTAAGCAGAAATAAAAATTCGATTCTAAAATCAACAGCGACTTGAAACAAATTTGGTAAAGTTGGTCTCTTCTCATAGTCTGAAAATCAATTTGAAAAATGTCCACATTGACTTATTACCAAAAAAAGTTGATGTAAAATTTGGTCAGTCAGAAAGAACAACAACAAGAACATCAATTTTGAAAAAGTTGAGTTGCATTTTGTATAAAATGTAAATCATGATCGTTGCAAGTTGTACATGAATCAGATCTATCTGAAAACAATAATAAATATCAACACTAAATTACCAATAAAATTATAAGCATATATATTTCAGCAGAACAGAACAAAGTAGAAAACATTTAATATTTGTATATCGACATCACGAGTTCAGATCACGACTTTCAGATCTGTAACATCCCATCGTATAGTGGCCTCTCATCTCCACGAGGGCTCTTTCGAACTTATCCCAAATCAGATATGCCGAAGAGTTTTGCTAAATTATGTTTCTCCAATATTTTGCTCGTTTTCAAAGCGATGGTGGAAGAGGAGAGGTGTTAAAAATCGTTTCAATTCCTTTTAATTATATCTCGAAAGAGAGACGGAGAAAAAAGCAGATGTGAATTTATTTCGAATCTGATTAAAAAGGCTGTAGCACCACAGCATCTCAAGAAAAGGCGGTCTGGGAGTTCCACCATACGGCCAGGTGCCCACTGGGGTCGTCCAATAAATATATTTATTGTTCAACTATTTTAATTGGGGGGTTCGGCGCTAGATGTCAGGTTGGTAATTAAAAGCTGAGCGGGAAGCTGACTTTGACACCTTCGTACATTGTTAAACAGGGACTTGCAGAATTCTCTCGCACTCTTCCGATTCTTCCTCTTCTTCATCGGTTTGGTTATCTCGAATCGACTCTGTTGGCTGGCTTGATTCGTGATGCTGTGTGGAGCCCGTAACGAGATGGACTGGCTCTCATTTGTTTATCTAAGACTTGTGGTACTTATTATTCTTGAATAATGAACACGCAGTCTTTTGTTACTTCCATCGATGCTTCTGGTTTGCTCCTTTTCTTTCTCTCTACCTTCTTCTTAATCACCCAACATTTTTTAATATTTTATCTTGATTTTTCTAGTTTTTTATATGCGGGTACCATTCATACTACCAATTAGACAATTCTATAGAACTGATGCGTTTCGATAAGATTTTTTCCGAAATAATTAATTGCTAGTCATCTATAATTTTGCATCTAACGAAAACTTACTCAATTTAAGCAGCTTAACGAAATCCAATGTGAATTAATTCACGCTTTTCAATAAGTTGCTTAATTACGAGCCGGAATCAAAGTGACCAAAATTCGAACTCGAGAAATTTAATTTGATTTGATTTTTGTTACACCAAATTTCAGATGTCTATCAATCTTCTCAAAATTAATTAACAGCAACACGTAGAACTTAATTGGCTGTTTAATTTACAAATTTCTTCATCGTGTTTTAAAATTTTTAACATAGCTACTGAAAACAAATCACAGTAAATCATATGGGATGCGGGTTCGCTTCAAATCAACTACTAAAGAACCCATTCTCTCATTATGAATGCTAGAATAATATTAACATGTATTTGAATGAATTTGAAGCGATTTGTAAAAATGGAGATAAGTGCGTGGAATGTCTAGAAATGGATGCTGCAGAATGAAGATATTAATATCTAAATAATTGTAATTGGTGATGAAGTATGACTTCCTTTTCGACACTTGGACTCGGGGAGACAAATTGCGACCCATTTCCCACTTATTAAGTTTTTTGTTTTTTTTTTTAATTCTGAATGTTTGAATGCAGAGCAAGTGTGGTCCCGTTACAGCACTCTGCATATATAAATGACAGAACAGTTCACCTTAAGCATTGATATTTAATAGAATAGCTAATAAGTTTATAATACTATGGCGGTTGATGGACATGTATTATATGTACCCATCAGGCGGGTCGCGTTTCATGACAGCCATGAAATTACAATGTTCACTCTGGAATCGATTGAACAGCGTTACATGGTGTATTATAACGCTGCTAATCAAACCATCAGCCGCTCTACGGGCGACTTTAACCCAGCAATATGCATCATCAGGCCTAAGTAAATTAATACAATGATGGAGCGTTTAATATTCCATTATTTCCATCACATAACCAGCTTTTTTCTTCGTCTTCTTCTTCTTCCAGAGCCCAATTTGTTACAGATCTCAAATTTAGCTACTCATAAATAAAGTCCATTAAAATATTTTGCTTCACCATTTTTGCCATAAAGGGGTTTGAATGCTTTATGGTAAATACAAAAAAGAATTTTTTGGAATGGATGGATGTTTTTTGATCAATTTTTACTACTTGTGGGTTTTTCGTAAAAGACCAAAAGATGAGCACCACCCATTTATATTTTTTGAACATGTACATCTAGATGCTTAAGGTGTGGAATCGATTTATTCAGATCAGATTTCAAATTAAGATAAAACCAAACAAAAACTTTTGCTTTTAAATACCAATTTTCTCCAGGCAGTCCAAACGAAGATAGCTGAGTTAACATTCTCAAATAGTCGAAATGAAGAAAGCACTTTTGTTGAGTAAGACTCGAGATGTAACATGTAGATTTCATCTTAATTTTGAGCTTAATCTCTTTGTAATCATAGTAATATGCGTAAGGACCTCAACTTAGATGTCATATAAGTAGTGGACAGGTGAGTGCATGCATGGGCTAATTACGCTCAGGTGTATAAGACGCGTGCCGGCAGCTGCCCATAGGAGATTCACCTGCCGAAACAATTCACATATATACCGAAAAACCATTACCAGATACAGAAAGTGACTTTCAATAAAAACAATTACGAATTGTCGCCTTATTAAATTACACACTTGCTATATTATGTAAAATGTACAATTGAAACTTGTGCTGGTCAATATATAAGATATTATGTATGGCAACATTTTAATTGTTGTAATTGTTGACGGCTATTAAAAAGACCACATATACGGGTTGATGGTTTAATTTAATGTAGTACAAGCGGCGATATAGAAACTTATTTAAAAAACAGCAAACTATGTTGTAGCGATTTAATTACAGTTTAAGTTGTATACGTGCCTCGGATTGCTCTTTAACATAACTATGTCTAATTTAGAATGTAAATGAAAAACTTTGCTTGAATTTTAACCTTTTTAATCTACGAATATGGATTTAGTTCAGTATAACTTGAGGGGTCTCTGAAATTCCATGACTTAAGTCAAGCGTACTTATCTTACTCCACTCATTAAATGTCCAATTTTTGAAGAAAACTTTCAACTTCTTCGACCAATAAATAACGATACGAACATAAATTGAAGGCTTCCACGAAAATCTCTGAAAATCAATCATTTATTCGCAAATCCTGGGAAATGGACCAAACTCGCCGGAGCGGAATGTCCAAGTCCAGTACATCTATAGAGTGTTTCTCAATAATAGGTCAACACATAAACCCTTGTTTTTCAAGTCAGTGAACAATCGACTTTAATACAGACAATCTTTCACAAATAACTTGCCCCTTCGCCTAAATTCGATGCACACCATTAAAAATTCTCCACGCTTATCGATACAAAATTAATAAGAAAATAGAGATGTTATTTCATTTTAATAACATAATATTCTATAATAATGCTTCAACGGTAACTAAGTTAATTTAATATTTTAAGTTATTCGGCATATGATGTGGAAAAGTTCACCTGTCTTGTATTTGGATACACCGGGCATTTTTAGACACGGCCTTCTAATATTTTCCTTGCAGGTTTTCGTGAAATTTATTTGTATTTAAATTTGTATTATGGGGCATTTAACACTAGCGAGTAACGGGTTTGAATTTTGAATCAGCGGGAGCGAAAATTTATTACTTTTTTATTTAGCTAATATTTTTTGTTTTAAATATTTCATCAATTTTAAAACACATTGTACTGACTTGTTTAGTTTATGTAGGCTATAACAAATAAATTTAAATGTAAAGAGGAACGATTTATGTTGAATAAGAATAATATCGTACATGCAAGTATAATGACATGTTATTATATTGTAATTTCAATAACAATTAATGCTGGTGTTCTTCACAATGCATCATAATTCTTACAGTAGAATGGAATTTAAATGCAAGATTAAGGAAAAATCAAGTAGCGGTATTTCGCTAGCTTAGGCCGAGAATGGCTAAAGTGGTTTTCTATTGCACAAGAAGCCAATGCATTTTAATTCCAATTCTATTGAAGTTTGTACCACTTTTTCTTTTTTTTCTACAATTGATTTGGCCAATATATAAAAATGTTATCAACTTGTTGCAAAATTTATCGCACCTAAAAATGAAGACAATCCGAATATTAGTTGATTTAAAAGGATTGTTGCAATCTGGATTAATTATTGTAATGTAAAAAATATTTAATTGCGCAAATATCATGCCAGAATGAATTTATTTGCTAATTAAACGAATTAATTTAAGTAATCTTAAAACTGTCCAAATATTAACCATTACGATGCAGTAAGTACTTACCGCATGGGGATACGATAAACTTTCGGATCTATCCCCCCTTCGTCTCGATCTCCGAAGACATTTTCAACCGGTAAGACGCACTTACTGACCTAATATACTTACCGCATGGCATAGGGCTCTAGTTTAAATTTCTGAAATATTGAAGAAGGATAAATAATTGAAATGCAATGATAAGATTTAAATATTTTATATATCACACAAAGAGCATATACATACATCAAATTTTATTTACATTTGAAAATTTATATATAATTAGACTATGTTCAATTACTTTTTGTCGAGCAAATCGATTCATTTACAAACACAGTACTTATACTTGTTTTTAACAATAAATAAAAAATACTGTTTACAATCATGGCGAATTGAATGCCCATTATTTAATTAAATGATAATTCTATATAAAAAAAGAGAAAAAATTACTAAAAAAAATCGATTAAAATCAAACTTAAAACGAATTTGTACTGATAATGTATCAATATTTAAGTAGGTATACAATTCTAGTAGTCTTGGAAAAATAATTGTAAAATTTATTAATTAAATACGGGGCATAATTTAATTTAAATTAAGTTTTATATAATAATATAATATAATAATAATAAATAATGATGCTTATATGGACATAATTTAAATTTGTAAATATAATAAAAATTGGTCGGCTTTCATACAAACAATTCATATTATTTATGTACAACAACTTATAATTTGCAGTCTATAATAATATAATGTGGTCTGAAACATACGATTTTCCCGAATCCTTACAGAATGTTGAATTGCGAATTCGAGAAAGCCGTATCAGTCAACTCAGACCAAGTATACTCCTTCATCGTTCACACATTTATAAATACCTCATAATATCGTGTAGATTGCACATTGTTTTTTTATTTTAAAATTTTAATTCTATTTACAAATTGTCACATTGTAATAAAAATGATTTAAAACAAACTAACATCTATTTACAAATTACATTACAAACAATTTTGCATTTTTTTGTACTTACTTATACATTATGTTCAAAACTGGTCAGAAGATCACTGTGAGCAGAGTATTTTCATTATTTTTACAAAATTTACATAAATACAATATTCAATCAGAAACATTTTGACCAGTTTCCGTTTTAATTATTTGATCACGTTTAAAATTTATTTCCTATTCATATATATCTACAGGTTTCTTTTATACATGTTTTTAATTCCATTTTAGGCTCTTACACACATACTTATCACGTGTATTCCGACCTCCAGCCAGTCTGCAACAAGAAAAAACAAATTTTCAGTACAAATTCTCCTCCTCGCAATACACAATAGAAATTCTCTAGTGCAGAACCGGATCGCAAAGGATTCAATAAACTAAACCTACCATTCCATTGGACGCCAGTCCCAATCCGGCAGCACTGAGCGAACTCATGTGATGATGGTAGGATGCGGCTGGTGGCGGTGCAGGTGGCGGAGGTCCAGACACAAATCCTTGGGGATGACTACTGTGTTGGTACCAATGGCTCATTGCATGGTGTGGATGCAAAGCGGCATTCAGATGTGGATGGCCACCACCCATGCCACTGCTGAATCCACCTCCTCCAAATCCACCTTTACTGTCCAACGGTTTCATCATGTCGCCCATCATACCGCCAAGCGACAAGCAAGCTCCGCCGCTCTTCTTCTTTTTGCTCTTCGACGATAATTTTCGATTTCTCGTTTGGATACCTTCTTTTTTCATTGTTAACGGCCGGTTAACCTGTAATCAAAAGCGAAATATCTATTTAACAAAAGTAATTTTCAACTAATTTTCTAAAAGTCGACCGACTCACAAGTTTTGATTTATTTAAGAGCTACTGAAAAGCGAGATGATTTATCATCCGTACGCATTTTCTGGTTCACCTTCTTTGTTTTACGAAACGAATAGATAGAGATACAATGCAATTATGTGTTAAAAATCACTCAATTAAACGCATATATTCTGGACCGAGCCGCAGGCAAAGATGTGAGCTATTTCCAATCAGTATAAATCAACGTTCACTGATCTTCAATAATAGGAACTCGGAGTAGACTTTTTTTTTCAAAACCCAACAGGCGCTACTGTACACATCCATTTGCAAAATAAGTGTAATTAATGTTATGCATTTCATTTAATGTAAATTAACAGAAACCTGAAAGTGGGATTTTTTTCGTCAACCTGAAAATCAAGATCCGTTCTTCATTTCAATTAAAAATAGGGAAACAAACCCGTAACTCCTGCCAATAATTTAAAGATCAAGATTCCAGTAGTGCTGACGAAGTCAAATGAATTTGTCTGCAGCACTATTTGCCATTTCCTGAAGCTCACTCTTCTTACTAATGCCCGAAAATTTCCACTCGATTGCGTTTTCTACTATCCGGGATTTAGTGGAATAAAACTAAAGAAAATCCAGCCCCGGATAAGAATCTGCAAGGGTAGGTATCGTATATTATCCCGGGTTGATAATAGTGCGGTATCTAATTACATTGACAAACATTGTAGCAAAAATAGAGCTTTCACCGAAAAAAGCTCCCATGTAAGTGACTGCATACAAGCAAACAACTTACATTATACAATAATTGTCGTAATCTTAACATTAAATCTCGTTGTTCCCCCAATACTGCTCTATCATTAGAAGATCCGACCGACCGAGATGACAACTTGTCTTGAATTGCTCCCGAAATGATACTTTATCCGATACAATAGAAACGGAATCCTGGGGTGTTTGTTCCAGGATATACTTAAGCTTTCCATTCTATTGATACTGTTACGCACTTTTGCCGCCCCTCAGACTGTATAAATTCTGCATTAAACCCAAACAGGAAAGCAGAAATTATAATGAATTAAATTCGAAAGAGAAGGAAAAAAATGTAGTAGCCAGGCTATAATGAATGAATTGATTATACAAAATGTATCCGGATGTTCTTGCTGGGCTCATTTGGAGCGACATGATAAATATAGTCGATGTTAAGGCACCACACCCGCATAAATCATAAGATCCATTAAATAATACGTGATTGTTTGGTAGCTCAAGGTAGTTGACAGATACTATGGTTATCTAACGTCGACTCTGCAGGCGATCGGCTACTATATTAATAATAATCCGAATCTCTGTAAAAGATGCACCAAGCGTGTATCCTACTTGCATAAATTTTAATTCAGCTCCTCTTATTCCTCAAAGATACCATCACGTACATATGCAACTTGTTATAGATATATAGGTTAACTTTGTTTTTAGACTTGAAATTTTGATAATCAGCGATGAGGATCTATAACGTAAATTACCCGAGCTCTCAGCTATTTTCACAGCATGCGGTGCACATTTACGGTTACCAATCTGGAATATATTTTAAGACGACTCATTTTCTTATTTTACGCAAATTAATTGATCGAACAGTTTCAAAATATTTCCTGCCGTTTTAATTGACCTTTCCTGGCAATAACTCTCGATATCCATGTTTAAAATTCAATAAAAGTAAGGTAACATGTAATTTTGCAATTTCTGATTAGCATCTATAAAGTAACATAGTACTATCGAATCACAAAAATCAAGATATTTAGAAAATATTGTTAGTTTACTGATTATTTTCGTAATTCACGACTTGCTACTATTGATACAAATACGAAGATTGCTAGTAGGATATTTGGTAACCTCAATAGTGCAATAGTCTTGAATTGGAATAAAAACAGAAGCTCACGAGATATTTATCCACGCATTTAGAAAATATAGGAGAATTCAAATAGTGCTGATTTTTGGAGTAAATCTGAGAAGATGTAGATCTCATGGTCCCAGATTTTCAATAGATCTAAAGGAAGAAGAATGTTTCTGGTCCAATTTGTCAGAAACAGCAACAATCTTGTTGAACTTGAAGCTCCATGCACCTGATCTTTGACATGCTATAATTGAAGAAGAACCTCTACTACGCAAAAAAATCGATGTACTGCTCAATTATGTGAAACTGGAGCATCTTTGTTTCGCTAAATTAGTCGAGAAGAACCGGAATGTTAAATGTGCGAAATAGATATTTAACCACCTCCATATAGTCGCATTCCCAGCCAGAGTGTTAAATTGAAGGAAGCTTCTGAAAAACGGCGGCGATTTCTTCAATTAGACCCTACATAAGTAGTCACATATTGCGACGTACGCTAATTACATATTCAGTGCATTAAATTGTGCGGTCAGTGTCACCAGACCTTCGTAATTCTTCATAAGAAAGGCGCTTTGTCTTTATTGTTGCCGTCATGGCATGTCTGATGGTCACGTACCTTGCTTGGTTTTGCAGGCTATAACATCATCATCGTCGTCTATATGACCGTCAAAATACTTCGTATGAATAATATCGGATCGATTGCAGGAATTGCTCTATAGCATCTTGATCGCCGGACTTTTAACTAGTTAGCGTAATCTGTTGATGATTTGGATGATTCCAATCTATCACACATATCCGTTGGAGAAATAACACTTTCAGTAGGATGGCCGAACGGTGATGTTATCTGGAGATCTGACCCGATCTGTTCTGCTTATTACGACGCGCGCTATTCCCGTAACAAATTGTTATTGTTGTTGGGTAACGACGTTGTTTAAAGTGGGCGTGGGGACCGGTATGATATACTGGCTGGAGACCAGCTTCAGGCACTCAACATACGCGTTCCGTCGCTGAACATGTCATTATGATCAACAATCGCACTACCATTTCATTGTAAGAATGTGGATATTTCGAGAGATGCAAGCAATACAAAAAGGAAGAAAAAAACCATACATACAATCGAATCCGTGCGATATTATTAAATTATTTATCAACATATGAGGGCAACGATTATGGCGAGGTTTCATTTGCTTCAATAAAAATCTCACAAATTATTGGAGGCTCCATAAAATTGGATGAAAGATCTTAGAAAAAGTTAGCAAACATCTAAATAAACCACTAAAAACTGATCTTCCATGCAAAACACACTTCGTTTAGTAGTTCCAAGATTCCATCCAAAATGGTCCATCTAGAGGTGATTTTTATAAATTGGCATTTTATTGGCAATCAAATCGAAATAAAAAAGGAGTGAACAAGCAACGAATGATAATTTCCATTACAATGTAATTAGTATTATAAGAATAGTTGAGTGGTTGTGCATTGAATTGCAAGTCGCGAATCGCGAGGCAGTACATTATACGTTGTGTGTGTTGTTTGTATGGCTCGTAAAGAAGTTGGTGAATGTGTTATGTGTGAGAACATCAGCATAATACGGTACAGGTAGAAGCAGAAAATATATACTTACATTGTGTAGTTTATAGTAAAGTCCGCAAGCATTGCATACAGGTTCGCCGTTCTGGTTGCGCCTCCATAGGGTGGTGGTTGTAGTTTTACAGTTTGCACAACTGGTCCCGGCTCGTCTTGCTGCACTTTGTAAACTCTGTAACAAAAAAAAACAAACGTTCTATCAACATCATCAAGTGGAGGAAATTTTCTGAGCGGAATGTACTCGACTAGTTGTGTCACCAAGTCACCAACGTTAACCCATTGTCAGATTTAATTGGATAGCGATCTTGAAACGATAAGAGATTCCCTACTCGTATGGCCTTTCTCTGAACGAAGAACTCTACCATGATTTGTGCTTGCGAATTTCAGCCGTATCCACTTTGGATTATTTCTCCTAATCACCAACAGCTTTGATTGATTAGAAGATAAATAGATTTGAGTGTCGCACGGGTGGTATTCCTTGCCCACAATATAACTAATGACTCCAAAACCACCAGTTAAATTATTCATTTGTCTTTTACATCATGGAGCTTTTTTTCCTCCATCCGGAAATTTAATACAGACGACGACAAATAATTAATTGTAGTATTAGAAATAAAATTCATAAAACCAATGGACTTTAAGTGCCGTAAATCAACGTTTAGGTAGCAGTTTGAGTAGTTAAATTTAACAACATTTATAAATTAACCGATAACTGCATGTTATTAGATGATTCTGATGCTTGCAATAAATATTGAGTAAGTGGTAAATGGTTTGACACGTGCTCGTTAACCAATTAAATTATACCTTTCATGTGGATACGATTTATCTAAATCACACTGTATATGCATATGGAAGCTATTTATTTAGGAAATTACCATCATAAGAGTTTTTTGGACTTCTTGTGAGATCCGCACGTCAGTCGAATATAAAAGTTACATTCCGCGGCTGCATGTACAATTTAGTTGTTGTAGAACGTAATCGAATAAAAACAAATTTGACATTAAGTCTGATTGATACTTGAAACATGACAGACAATGATATAGAGAGAATTGGTGGGGAAACAGATCAGGTATACGCGAGATTCCAATGGAATCCCATCGAGATGACAATAAACCACTTAACTAGAATGATTCTAGTGAATGGACACACGTTTTTCCTTTCTGACATTTAAACAGAGAAAAAACGATCCTTTGTCGCCCGTAAAAGCTTTTTGACACAATTGTAAAGCTTTTTCATCCTATAGTGGGCCGTTTTGTTTATATCGAGAGCGGCAAGTGATTAATCCCTTAGAAATCGGCGCTCCAAACTTGGAACGTTGAATATGTGTGGCCACTGGACCATGTTGAAGTGCTGTCTTTTCCTTTTATTACTCTAGGTCTATGACATCTATTTACAATGATCCACTTGTCCAATTTCACTATGAAGTTCATTGGCGGGTGGAAATTTCTAATTTTGCACTTAGCCGAAGGATCTTCTCAAAAGAAGCACTAGTTGATAGACTATCCAAAATCAGAGTAGCATAAAAATGAGATGAAGATGAGTGAATGGAGATTAACGTCTGAATAAGTGATAGAAAGGGATTATGTAAGTTTTGAGATCTATTTACAATAATTCATTCCTCTTAAGAAATTTCCATCTAGAAGATATCTTCCAATTTGTTGCTTCCTAGGAAACTCCTCATTTTAGACAAATTCTTGAGGAGACTCGATAAAAAGAGTTCTTCCAATATTGAACTATTTTAAGAAAGAGAAGATATATTTTTGCAGTTTTGTGAGTAAATGTAGGTGAATTATGCTAAATATACAGAAACTGGTCTGAAAAGGAAATGGGTTTGTGAATTTTGCGATATTCTCGGAAAGCCGTGGTCCCGATCAGCAAACAATCGATTCGCGAATCCAAAAAAGGCATCGACTATCAATGTGATCTACACTGATGGAGATCAATCGCATCCATCAGGCGTGTCAATCAATGCTTCACGTGTCAATCAGAATGGACAGTTGTTATGCCTTGTCCTACACGGCTGCTTTACGGCTACAGCAAGACGCACAATCCGACATACCCCATTCGAAACTACCAGATCTACATACTGATATGCGTGCAAGGATTTTAAAACCACAAAAGGATCAAATTAAATAGACAAGAGGGACATATACATACATATTGTGTAGTTGCAAGATAAGCCTTTGAAGGGGCATGAAAGAAGGAATCTTCAAAGTCTTGGTTGGAGCTGATCAAGTTTGTGGTCGTTTTGTATATTATTAATTTGTAAGTTAATTTGAAAGAAGAAATGAGGAGTGCGAGGCTGAGGTCTCCTCTCGGTTGCTTATTCCATTAAGAAAACATGTTTGGCATAAATCTCGTTTTAATAAATTAAATTCTCATCGATATTTTCCCATAAGACCGTAGAACCTGTAATATATAGGTCCATTTTTTTAATATTTATTTATGTTCACATATATCGGATAAACTCGGGGCGATTTTATTATAAAAAGTCTCACTTTCTATAGCGCGCTCTGTAATTATAGACTAAAATTAAAACGGATCACAATCAAAACAAAGCGATGCTGAAAAACGTGCAACAGTATCGATGAGGAAATTTATAAATACTGGCCAACACTATATATCGAAGTTAATAAGTTCACGCCCATCTATTTGAAATATGATTTACGATTTATGGCAGGTGAGGGGATCTGACCCTAAACGGGGGGTTGCATTTCACCTGTCTGCTTGTATTGGAATTATATTTTAACTACTTCCGCTCTTCAGCAGATGTCCACGTCTCTTCTTCCTCCTAATGCCAAGATCCTCAACTTGTACAAATTATCTCCATTAAATCAACACGCGTCTCTCCAAAACCACAGCTCTTTAACTAAATTAACCAATTTTAATAATTGGTGTTTATAGTACCAAAATTACGGAAGATCCCGCATAAATTCGGTTTGCCAAATTTGTAAGTCTCAATACGTCCAATTTCAACGTTATGAATTTATGTAACATTTTAAAGACTTCGACTTTCCAATTATATTGACATTTCGAAGAACTGATATTTTGTCGTTTTTATATCCGTTTATGAATAAAAATCATTGTTCATTTTTCGATTACATAAATAACAATGTACGAAGAAAAAAAGGGGAAAAAAAGTAGCGGCTTAAATTTTTTTCGAGCCAAAAATAATTATTGTAGTAGTTATAATTGGGGTCGTGCTGAAGAGGATCTCAACAAGCAAATAAACATAACAGCTTGAGAAGAACAGGTCCAAGTATGACTTGCAACACGCGAGTTTGGTCCATTATGAGTTAACTCATTAGTTGTTTCGTTAACAAGTTAACAAGATGGCAGTGTTATCACGATCGATCGAAGATGATATTGTAGGTATCCACGCACCACAGGTATAGATAGATCTATAAAAAGATCTTTTCTCTGATGCCCAACTACGCCACCAAATTATAGTCATAGAACATTATTCGATCTATACGAGATGTTGTTGTGAACTTTTTCTTTTCATCTTCTCGTACTTTACTGGTCTTATTATTAATAGGAAATTGATGTGCGTATAAATAAGTACTATAGAATGCTTATTAGTTCTTTTTGTGCACAAACGAAACGAAGAAGACGACGACGAGGATTAAAAAGAGCAAAATCATTGTGGCTCAACAAGATGTTTACGAATAAAAAAAACAAGAGGTTTTTTGCCAGAATATAAAATGCGAACCTCGGTAAAAATGTTAAAAGTGCGACCAAGTTAGTAAATATGCAGTTTTCGTTGCCCGCCTGACAGTATATTTTAACTAACCCGCGATCCTGGGAGTTTACATTCTTCCAAACACACTGGACACGAATAATTCAGTCCCCAGACAAAAACCTGAATATCTCCACTCTGCTGTCGAGTGCCACCGAAGTCGTCTGCACCTTTGCTTTTACTTTTCAAACCACCCTGAAATCCAACAGCCAATTGCAACAATCACAAGACTTGTCTTTTACTCGTCTAGCAATTTGCCAATTAGTTGTTTTCCTCGGTGCTCTTCATTCTTGATGGACCAATTACATCGGAACTATATGGAACGCAATTTTCATTTTTGCTGAATATGAACAATGGATTGTAACATCTATTAATTAAATAGTTTTTTTATAATAAAGTAGCAATTGTTATGCAAGTACAGTCTTTTGTTAAACATATACAAAACTTGCTTAACAATCTCCCACCTAACGCCTCGTTTTTTCTCTTCTTCTCCTCGTCGTTGATTTCATACAACATTTTTATTGCCCATTGTGTTATTATTTGTAAACCTGACATTAATTGAGCAAAACTATTTGAGAGGCAATTTAAAAATCCTCAAAATTAAGTCGTTCACTACTGTTGTTGATGAACATTATTTGCAGCAGGCGCGCGCGCGCTCCATCCGATAATAATGCTCAAGCATTTCAACAATGTTTTTATTTTCTATTGTTACACCAGTAGTAGAAGTGGTAAACACTTGTCGGGGCCAACAATACTTTAATAAATACTTTTCGAGACGTAATGAGTGCCTTAAAAGGACCCTGGCGCCTCACACTATACCCTGAACCTTTTCAAAGGCTTAGACTTTAGACTGACAGGCACCAGTGCATTATTAGACCACTCTTCTTCTTCTTCAGCTCCTTCTTCTTTAGCAAAGGATTACTTTAACCAAAGTAATAAAAAATTCAAATTATGTTATGGTAGAGTGAATATTCATAATTTTTCCGAATGTCAGATGTGGAGGAGTGAAGACAGCGAGTTGGAGAGAGAGTCGAAGAGGGCCTCGAACTCACCGACAAAGATAATATGTAGAGCACATATATTAACATATATTATCCGCCTGGGGGCTCCCGGTTACTCTATTGTCTCTCTATGTAAGGCCCAATATTGCCAGTCCTGTAAACAAACACTGTAAATATAGTACCACTCGCAGGCATTTAAGCCTTCCGTCCAGGTACTAGTACTACTCTTAGCAACAAAATAGCGCTCGCCGGCCTCTCTCTTCTCCTGAAATGTCAAACACATCATGTACATTTTATTTTGTTGTCGGCCGAGTTTATGGCAACTTTTAACTGTGCATACACTTATGTAGCTGTACGTCACAAATTCCATCACTGATTCAGGAGCATACAAGCCAAGAAAGGCGCATACTGCATTTATTTATCACTTTATACACGTTCATGTTCTTCTAACGTATCCTCCATGGGTACATGTTACGGAAAACTATTCATATTTATCGGTCTTAATATCGACATCCTTTTTGCGATACGTCGAAAGGTGTGTTGAATTGGACCAAACGCTCCAATAAACACTCAAACATCCATCTTTTTCGAGAATAATTAGTTCGGCCAGAAAGTAGTCCCGATTTAAGGCCGATTAAGGAGAGATGTTGGTTTTGTCAAATTATTGAGGCATATTTTTGAGGAGTGCAAATTGAGAATGTGGTGGAAAAGGAATTAAAACAATGGCACTGGACCAGGTGTTGGTAGAGTTTAGCCGGCAGCATTGCAGGCAGCTATGATTAATAATAATCCTACTGTATGCTATCTGAAAGATCTCATCTACACTCACATATTCACATACGACGAGAGAGGCACATATTCATATAGCAGCCTATTTATATATACAGGTATTGCAAGAGCGTTACCAAAACCAGATTATTATTATGGAACTTACAGCATGAATTAATCAATTCGAAATTCCAATAACGGAAGTCCAAATGAAAACAATAAACCATTTATTATAATTCGTTTCATAAATTATATTACAGCGAACGTAGATAATAATTATAAAGTTTAAATACAATCAGATGGCATGTTAATTAGTGGAGACTTTGGATAAATAAAAACTCTTAGCACTTTGGGCTAAATAAAATATTTGTGACAAGACGAAGAATTATTAAGCGCGTTCTTTAATGTGTTATGAAACTTTGTATGAATACTAATTTATTTATATTGTTAATAAATATTTACCATTTGAAGACAAGGTTAGATACATTTTTTAAATGTATGTAGCTTAATTACCGCTAGATGCAGTAATAATGAGAAAGCGAAACTTTTTCGGTTGCAACATTTTTCGTATTTTTTATTAAATTAAGCAATTATTGTATATTTGTTGCATTACAATAACAATTAGACTTTGTAGTTTCTACTAGAACAGCAATTGCAGTACAGTGTCCCGCAAGGTTCTCAACTTGGCGCAACCATTACGCATATATTGATCTAAAAGCACCATAATAGGAACGAAATTATGATTGTCCTAATTTTATAATGCTTCTATTACAATCTATTAGACATTAATATTGATGTAGATAATTTCGATCGTATCGCGCGGTGCGGTTGTAACAAATGTTATAGTTTTTATCTTGTAAGCGACGCCAAGATGTTAAACATATCACAAAAAGCATACTTTTTAAAGCTGGTTGTACATGTCCGAATAAAGGTCTAATCGTGCATTAACTTGGCTTGAAAAGTCGATATACGTGGCCTGCCTTGATTTACAATAGTCACTACCAGATTAAATTTACACCGCCTGCAAGTAGCTAGTCATCAGTTTACAACATTTCTTCCACACTGACATATAAAAGTGGTATGCAAGAGTTATCCATCGATCAAAGTCAATACTATTAATAATCAAAGTCAAATAATGAAAGAGAAAAAAATAAATAAACGTCGTCTCTTAAATACGTTTGTTTGTAAGTGGCCCCACAAAATTTCTATCATTCAATTGCAATTACATGTATTGTGTCTCGCATTTTTCGAATGCCGACTTCTAATTGAATATTTAGTTGTTTCGAAACGAAATTGTTGTCTAGCCTCTAGCCAAATCGATATCCCGTCTTATAACTAACTAGATAATACGATATTAATGATATTTTCAATTAGAATTGTCTACTTGAGGAATGGGCAACATTTTCGCTTAGGTCATAAGGTGAAAAATTAATTACGGAAAAGTCTAATGCAGCAAAATTTCCTTGACGCCATGATGTTTGTGGCTATGGCGCCGCCGGGAGCGTGAAAAGTCGATATTCCGGTTGCTAGGGCTATCCAAGGGGTGCAAAAGGACCTGCCTCCAGGACATTGAGCGCATGTTCACGCACACACATCCAATACATAGGAAAACATAAGGTAAACACAAATCCAGAACGGGGAAAAACAACTTCGATCTTCCTTCCATACGACGAAAAAAGAATGCACATAAAAAGTTGGAGTGTTTAAGCGCACCCTGCAGCGATTCCACACAAAAGAAATCCCCTTTATGACCGTGACAATCGCTTGGCGTTAACGATTTTTTTTGCTCCATTAATGCCAACGAGAAAAAAGAAAGCGAAATTTATTTTTGAAGAATCCACACCTACAAGCACTAACTTATCCACGGAGGATCTGAGGCGGAAAAACTTGTTGGAGCACCCAATTTACCAGAACGAACTGGTAAAAAGCTGAATTGTTTTGTCATGCAAGTTTTAGATTAGAAAATGGAATAGGAAATAATCTACGTAAAAGAGGAGTTTTTTGGAATCTGGATGAAGGTGAAAATTGGTAGATGGAAGCTGAGAAAAAATACCAAAAAAGGCTTGAAGATCTGTTTTACCAAAGTTCTAGATAGGACCAAATAAAGAAAAGTTGAAGAACTTGCAAAAAATGCGTTTCCTAGATGAAACCTACTGAAGAAAGTAGTAAACCACATCTCTCATTATATGTTTTAATAATGTAATGATTTGTTAGATTGTTTTTCAAATAAGATATTATAAGAAGGAAAATCATGAATTGTTTCCGAGTCTCAATATGAAGGTAGTAATTAATTGAAATCTGTATAAAGATAAATACATTCCTTGGATGATTTCAATTGAAATTATATAGCAAGTACAGCAATAAAACGTGTTTTCTTATATTCCTAATGTTCTTATATAGATACCCACACTGAGGTAATTCTATACCACGACTACCAGATTATTTTAATAGTACGCCTACATTTATTGAGTGTGTGCATTTCGGATTCATCAAATTAGCTTTTTATCTCGAAAGTCTCAGCAATTGTATTTTAAATATACAAATTTAATTTGGTGTATAAATTTCTTATTTATCATCACGCCCAACTTTCCAAAATGTAACACGATTTTGATTTATTGTTTATTAACAATTATAGCAATCATGACATACAATAAATACCGTTATAGAGGCAATTAAAGAAAAGGGAGCCCAAAACAATCATAAATTATATCCCACATAGGAGTGGCTTTGGATGGAAGGAAAAAAATTGCTCACCGAGCTTACTGGTCGGTGAGCAATCCAAAAGCACCACAAGTGACTCGAATTCAGGGACACCCTGTGCATTAAAATTATATTTAGAAAAAAGTAAACGTCAAAACCAGAAGAAGAAGAAGCTACCACATTCCATACAACCCAACACAGGTCATTTGTTTTTGAGCATTTTAACATTTTTTCCAACGCTCCACGAAACATTCCAAAAGATGGAATTGAACAAGCTACCATCATCAACACCCACCCAAACAATTTTACAGACTGTTGATATTATTCAAAATAAATAATAATAACATCAAACATTAATAACTTTATAAAATTGTTAAAGCTTGCAGCTTTATAATATAATAATAAATTGTCCCATGTGGTGGTCCGGACACCAACCGGGGCTTTTATTCTTGTTGTGAACGCTTTTCAAAACACACACGAAATAAATTACGACCCGTAATAAAATGTGTACCAGCAGCAGCAGCTGAATACGAATCGGAACGCGTGATGACGACTTTTATCTGTTATTAAATATTGAAATAAGGTGTAATAACTATAGTTGGTTAAATTATCAGAAGCAAATAAATCGCACTAAGATCAACCTTCCAAGTGGCAGATTTACGCAAAGTTAAAAAGCCTTGGGCACCAAGAAGGATTCTGAAGTCGCCTCATCAATAACTCTTCATTTGAAAGGTGCTACTTATGATTTAAATATTTAACTCGATAATAAGACAGTACTGGGTGTATTTGCATAATTTGCGACACCTGTCCGTGATTACATACATGGGGGTGTTAAATCACCCTCAATGTTGTTTGACTATGATGGGGAAGGGGCGTCATAATATTGATTATTCTCATCATCATATTTTAATAAGTTGATTGAATTATTTATTGGAATTTACATTTATAGCGTTTTTCATTAACTCGAATAATTGAATTGTGTTTGCTTCTCGTCTTGTCCACATTGTTATTATTTTTCTATAGATTTCTTTAAAGTATTATTGTGTGGTTGCGTTATCCTGGATCAGTGATGTTTATCATCATATTTTAGACACAATGGTGAAGCAAGGTTCACGGCGGGCAGTAGCATGTTGTTATCGCGACATCTACTTACTCAAAATACGTTTTTAAAATTAACTTGCAGCGAAGCTGAGTAGGACGGTTTTTGCTTTCAATGAGGCCCCTTCATAGGCTAATGAGTTCTGGACGATTACTGCTGCATACTCATCCCATTTGTTAGTCGAGTTAGTGACACTGAATAAATGCGTTCGCAGCAACCGGCTACTTCGCTCCCGATTCCCAGAAACATTTTTCAACCTTCTACATATATCAATTTTTTTATTTCCACTTCACAGCTCGCAAATTAACTATATTGCTTCATATATTGTCAGCAGCGTTATTTAATGCACAATCTCTTTAGGCTACTCTTCTCGAATCTGGTAATTGAATTTTGGGAAAATTCGATTTGGTTTGACTAATGGTACTTTTTTTGGTTCAAATTTTCTCGGACTAATTAAATTTTTGATCAACTTACCAGTCTTCGTTTTGGTTTGATTAAGGGTCGGTTTTGTCCATTCATTTTGTAGTACAATCCACAGGCGTTGCACAGATAATGTCCAGTACCATCTCGTCTCCAAAGTGGTGTGCTGGTAGCTCCACAATTGACGCACTCTCGACCCTCTATAGAAACAAAAACAAAACTTGATTGTTTGTAAAGAAGTTACACATTTATTACGACCCCACAAGCATTACAATAAAACCAACATGCAGTGATTAGCATGCTCACAAATAATCAATTTTTGTCGGAGGAATGAAATGCATATAATTTATTCAATCGTTAATGCGGTAATAAAATGTATTTTATAATTTTATTGGTATTTTTTCGTAAAGTGGATGGTGCATTTAAATGCACTTAAAATAATCCGGAGATCAATCTGCATCCACATGCGTAAAATATGTAATCATTTAATTATAGAAAAGAAAAAACGATGAACAGTAGTTAAAGGCGAATGGTAGATATATAGAAGTATAAAACAAACTAGTAGTATAAATTGTTTGGTTGTTAATTTTCATTGATTTCATTCCTCTTTCAGTTAACGACAAGCAAAACTTGCTTCCTGCATTTAGTTTAAATCACTTTGTCACACTTGTCTTTCAATTGCTAAAGAAGTAAATCTGACACAAACTGTGTGTGGTCTAACGTTCTATCTTACATTACATGTAATTAATTTTATGATTAACGAAAGTGGACTTAATGAAATGCAAGCGATTACTGAGACAGTCTGTTAGATCACATTTTTCTCAAATTGTGGAAACTATAAGCTAGCGACATGCTTTTTCACTAATTTCCTCATGCAACAAACATTCACCATTGGGTACTCCGTGTGTCCGCGGTATTCAAACATTTTTCTAATTATATACAATACCTCCCTCGTCCTGTATGCGACCGAATTTCTAGTTGACTAGTTCGATAAATAGTTTAATAAACAGCTGCAATTTTAAAGTAAACTAATTTCCAACAAATATCCGCCACATTGTACGAGATAATCCGCTTAGCATACCCAAAAATCCAAAAATTGCGTTTATATCCAAATGGAAACTGAGGTAAAGTGGTTTCTATTGAAAGTCTTAAGTGGCTTCGTTGACATATTCTTATTCCGATTGTTGAGCAAATAAAAGAAGGTTTTCGAGTTGTTTGTTATGGAGAGCTGTTTATAAACGAAACTCAACGTCTTGTAAAAAGAACGTGTAAAATTTAATTTAATAAAATCATTCAAGTCTATATTTTAAATATGCTTATATAAACTAGCCCAATCTACTGTGAAATTGATCGGTTTTACTACTTAGGGGTCGAAATGGTGCCTCGACGGTCGGAAAATCGATTGCTCCACTACACTCCATCCCCAAAACTTTCTGTTTATATTTATTCGAATTATATCGCATGAAAACATGTTTGGCGGAGGATTAAAAATTCAAGACTGCTGCCTACCAGAAAATGCATATTGCACTTCAATTAGACATTCTCGACAATATCAAAGTATGCGGGTAAGAAAACAATAGAAAATCTGCTGCGACATCGCTAATTAGCATCATGGCACCCCTTTGATCAACATTTCCCACGCAGCGTTCCCGCGAAGGTCAGCAAATCGCAAAAAAACAAAAGAAGCTATTTCATTCTCATTACGCAGTCACTTTTGGTTTCGATGCAATTTTTAATTAGCTTGCTTCACGCATCGTCATAATAAAAATGGCGGATATTATGTGCAACTTGCTAATTGTTGAGCAGATAACGGCCCTCATGGAACGGATGTTGCCAACCGACCAACAGGAGGAGAAAAAAAAATTCGTTGCGACATTGTGTGTGCAACACGCAGAAAACTGTGAAACAGTCCATCACACAGGAAAAAAGTACATTTAAGTGTGCTGTTTGGCGCACACACCAAAAAACAAAAAGTGGTGATTTCAAAAAGCGTTTGCACCCAAAAATCGCGAGGAAAACAAAACAAAAATAACAATAGAAGGAAAGTAAACCAAAAGTAAAAAAATATTGGTTCAAGGATAATACCAATGTTTTATCCGCAATCCAAATATTTTTACTGATTGTAGAGTGTCCTCGAACTTTTTTCATTTCAATTTTGGAGCGAAATTGTTTGACTTTCTGGGACAACAATCAAACAGTAAAAAATTAATCAAAATTAGTAAATTGTAAACTCTAATCGACATTTTTTTTTTGAGTTTCTCAAATTCGCGTTGGTCAAAAATCCTAAAAATCAAAAAATTGGTAAAACAGCAACCAAAATTAAAAATATATCCAAACTCATCCTCGTTTAAGATCAAGGAAAAAACGTAGAAAGTTCGAGAACATCTGCATAAAAAAATAATCAAAACAAATAATACTGCCCAAAACCATAAAACTAAAATAAAAGCAAATTAACCAAAGAAAAAAGTAATAAAAACGATTGTGTAAAGTTAGCTTCGTTATTTCTTCAAAAAAAAAAACGAAAAAATAAAACAAATGATTGTTAGTTGGCCTTTTGCAAGAAAACCTCTGCATATAAATAAATTATACTTTATAATTTAAATTGAACAATCGTCTGAAATTATAATTTATTTATATTGAGATTAGATTGAACCCCCAAAACCGTTTAGTGCTTTTTGGTCCTTACCGGCGCTAGTTCGTGACTTGTTTCGGGGTTTATTTGGTGATTGCGCACCCTGGGCAGCAGCTAGATGCTGCTTATTCTGGGGCGAATACGCCCCATGAATACCGTGGCCATACGCAGACCCATACGAGCTTTCAAAGTTACCATTAAACATGCCGGAGGAGCCCCCTTCATAGTCACTACCTTCACGTTGTTTGTTGCCGGCACTGGAGCCCACCGCCGAAGGTTTCACATCCAAAGCACAACTTTGAGGGTTTTCGTGCATAAATGCCCCCATGGCAGCCGCAACGGCACTGTATTCGGCTCCGGCTGACGGAGCCACGGAATCCGGGGTGCTGTCTTTGGGCGGCGTCGGAGGGAACGAGAAAATGTTGTGGGGTTGAGCGGGTGCTGAACTGGGTGATTGGGATTTGTCGGGATCGCCGCCACCGAACGGCACCCACGGTCCGGAATGAGCCAGCGGTTTCGTACCGTCCGATAGCCATGGATGTAATGGTGCGTGGAAATGCGGCCTGCAGACTTGACTCGAAGACATCCTCGTTGCTGGAAGAGAGAAAAAATTACATGGTGAAAAATGGATATTAACATAATTAATATGTATATAGGCTCTTGGCGCCCGAGACTCATTCGATCAGGCTGTATAATTTAATTTGAATATAACCGAGGCATTATTTTGTAACATGTGTTTCAAATCATATAGCACGCCAAACGAAAACTGTAATGCTCCCTTGTTTATGCTAACTAAACCATTCCATAAAGTATAGAGATTTTCTGTGGAATTGCCATGTAATGTAATATCGTAATCGTATACTTTATATTAGAAAGCCAAGAGTTAAATCAAAGCGCAACTTTTATGGCAAAATTCTACATTTTTCACATAAAAAAGAGAAAATTTTATTTAGAAGAAAAATCTGAGGAGTTCCAGATATCTAAAGAACTCCAAAAATTTCTCGAAACTTCCACAGATTTCCAATAAAAGAAATATCAAATTCATCCCAAAAAAATGGACCCGGAGCTCCTCATAAATTCCCATCTCAATTCCTCGATAGACCCGCATCCCCGAAAATTTTGACATCTGCATTTGGTCCCCTCCTTTAATCGCACTCATTTCAATACGGGAAACGTTTTGCAGGGAGTCTAGTATATACATAAATTTTAGGGTGGTGAAGCGATTTAACCCCTCACCTGGCGGCAGCCATATTGAAGGGCGGCCACAATGGCTGCCGCGACCAGATTATCTCGCGATCCCATCAGAGATAGCAGAAGAGATTAGCGGGGATTCTAACGGACTTCCGCAGATGGCCACCAGAAAAAGGGCTTGCTGTATTCAAACCCATACATGTACCTTCCAACTTTCAATAGGAAAAAATGCGTGTGAAAATAATCCATAAAAAAACTCCCACTGCTTTTAGACATCATGCTTTATTAAATGCACTACAAATATTAGGTCGGATGGAAATTGATTAGAAGGAAGATTAATTAACGGTAATTAAATGTAGTGCTAACTTAAATAAATTTGGTTGTTTAGATATTGGTCTAAATAGAAGGAAGGCGTCCATAGAGACATGTTAATGTAAATGGTTTTATTATACAATATCGATTTAGTACGTACTATTGATCAGGGAACTAGAACCAACTGTGCAGACTTGTAGTTTTAACATATACAAGGTGCTACGAGCTTTTACCGTTTTCATTTTATTTTTTTGGGAAACTATCATCATCTGAAATTCCGGGACAATAAGCTTATGATTGGAGAAGCAGATACTTTCATGTCATAAAAAGAGTCTTCTGTGATTCTTCTAATTTCATATTTTGAAAAATGGCGGATGCGTAAGTCGCGGATCTCGGACATTTATCTAAGAAAAACCTTTTTTGGAGACTTTAATAGAAGGAAAATTTAGATTTATGAAATAATTTAGTGATTTCTAATCTAAGCTAGCAAAATCAATTATTTGTTTGTTAACAAATTAATTACGACGATTGCAAAATTCGTTAGATATCTAGCCATGATGTATAAAGAACATTATGCGACTATTAAATAAATAATGCAAATGTAGCCTAGTTAAGTTAGTTTCTTTATTGATAATAATATGCTTATAATAATAGATTTTCAGTATAATTTGAACACATATAGACGAGGTAATGCCGGAAGGAAACGCAGATAGCATCTCATCAGATAATATACAACTATATTGCCAGTGTGGAAATAAATGAAAACAAAACATCTGATTGCTAAATAAATACGTTTTTATGTAATTACCAGTGACTGCTTTCAAAATTCATAATAACAACAAAATAATGGAACAACACCGCAGATTAATGGCTATTAATTTAGAGCGATGGATGGCTTGTTGTAATCCAATTTGAAAAGACCAAATAAAATGCTTTATCTTGTCCAAGTTGTGTTGGACATTTTGCCTTGTCGTTAATTAAGACAAAGAACTTTTAAGTAAAATAAAAATAACTTGTCGACAATATAAACATATTTATACGGAGACAAGCCTGTCCAACCCATTTTTATGAAGATTCCAATTATTTTTACTCGTATTTTTACGAATACATATATAAATGTAAAAGTTTCGCTGGGTAAGTTGTAGTCGTTATATGTATGTATATAGTATACCATGATGGTACAGCATTCGTGTTTGTGTATTTATGCGATGGTCCCAACCACAAGGGCCATACTCGCTCGCTACGAGGACATTTTTATGATCACGTCGGCTAAGATATAGCGCTATCAACTTACCAACTTTTATACGTTGAAAACAAAACGGATCGTATTTCAGGCCAACTTATATACAAGTGTCATTCAATTTGAAAATGTTGCTTTTTTGGATTTTCTTCCTCTTTTATACCAAATTATTTATCAACTATATTATTACTTTCATTTATTATTAATTATTATCACGAAAAATTAAATCCTTAATTTAATTCCATTTAATTTCTAATTCTAATTAATTATCGTTAATATCAAAAATCAGTTTTATCCAACCAATATTTTTTAGTATCCAGTTTAAATAAATAGAATCTTCAAGAGATCTTCGATATTCAAATTGAATATCTAGACTAGAGATTATTATTACCAGTATTTATTTACTAGTGCAATAATCAGATTTTCCCGTAGAAAAATTAAAAAACTTGAGAAAGCATGATTAGCAAAATTCTTTGATAAGATAAATTTATTTTTATTTTTTACAATAAAGCACTTTGAACTGTTCACGTGTGTTTTAAATGATAATAAAGTGATTCTTGCAATTAATTTATAAACAAATAAAATCAAACAAATTGGTGCGTTTGCAAATAAAAGAACAATAGAGAGAAAAAACGCGCTATTTCCGAAATGAAAACTTTTTCAAAAAAAAATAATAATTTTCTATTTTTATAAAAAATAAAATAAATAACGCAAAATTAAAATATCAAAAATGGCAAGACATAATGAGGTATAATTTCTGGTAGAAATTTGCGACGATCATAAATCTGTAAAGTGATGATGGTAATGGTTTTATAATAAAGAAAGAAAGTAAGCGGCTTGCTAATAAATATAGTTAAACACTTTGGTATTGTACCGAGATGTCCAGTTAACTTCTTAATCATATGTGGACCTCGTAGAAGTCGTAAAACATGTTAGATTAGCATATTACCACACTAAAATAACAATATGGATATAGATAATCGAAGTAAATAAGTGGCTTTCCAGCATGTGTGGATGGAGATAAACGCAAATTATAGTAATCGGAGTGCCACAGAGCTACTATTATTAGGCCCACGAAAATCAAGATCCTTTTTTTTATTATTAATTCGATAATGCTCGTTATTAGATCTTTTAATCGTGATTTAATTTGCGCTAATAAATTCCTAACTTTCATCCATCCAACAAATTACCTATCGACCGATTGACAATTTTCGAATTTTTCAACTTTCACACGACTATTTTTAGAACCCAAATCCCAACGACCAAAAAAAAACCATAATAAGTGATGAGGTACAAAATTTGACAGGTCCAACTTTGTTGTCCATTTGATTTAAATTCAGGTTGAGTGCGGGCGGGATATCACAGACAAATATTCGAGGAATCGAATATTATCGTCTATGTACTAAAGACAGTGGCGTCCGGTTTATTAACAACAACGACACGCTGCTAAAAAAAATCAATAGCACTCTATGAATTTATTATTAAACTTTGACTTCGGGAAGTTGAACAAGAAATATGTGCATTTTGGCATTTAACTACTATGTCGTGGTTCTCGGAATTTTAGGCAAAGAATCTCAAACATTTCTAATAAGTTGATGTTAAATTGTAATAAACGACTTTCGAAACTAATGACAGGAAATTTAACCATCTAAATTCTAAATTATTATTTAAGTACTTTAAGGCATATTCGCTAACTAGTTTGTTTTTTTTTATGGCAAAATGAAAGTTAAATATTAGGTAATAGCAAAAAAAAATTTTATTGGCGCGATAAATAGAATTTGACAAGGAGCGCACGGCGTGCAGTAAACACAAGTTTATCGCACAGCGTGCGATATTTTTTTGCTGGCAAAAATGCTTTTGATGCAAAATTGTATTAAAACTTTTAAAATAATGAGACTCGACTTTAGTTTTAAAAAGTTTTTGAAGTTTAAGGCCTGCATAATATTAATTACACTATTCTGAAGTGAAACAGTTTGAATAATATGTTTTTAGCCTGCACGTATAATTATGCAAAATACTCAAAAGTAAATTAAATTATCACAACTATCACTTTATGTACAACAATCATAAATTAAAGCAAGTTTCTTGTTTTTAGTGAACATAAATTAAATTTAATGCATGGTTAGTTAAGGCATAGGAAAAGATATAGCTTACCATGACTGGCGACACTTCCATAGGGCGAGTGCATACTCTGGTGATAATACCTGGCCGCCCGCTGGGTTCCCGAAGGATCGAGAAAGAATGCACCCATATGCTCGGCGACACTAGAATTAATGTCCGAATTGCCACTTTCAATAGTTCCTTGTGCAGGACTAGCGGATGTCCCGGTCCTGGGCGATTCGTACCAGCGTCCAACCGCGGCAGATTCATTAGTCATCTCCATAATCATGGGTTTAAAGTTTATTTAAAAATTCACTACTATATTTACACACACTAAATCGATCGATTTATTTATTTCGGTGGAGATAAGCACGATTTTTCGAAATATTCAAATTCAACAGGATTCTGGTTCTTTGGTCATAGTGAGCGCGGGGTTCTCGAAGAGGATGATGGCGTGTGCGATGCGACGGTGACTGGCCTACTCGATTCGAATCTCAGCACTTTATCTGAAAGGTAAGTTTTATTTAAGCATTATCTTTAAAACACTACTAATCATAGATTAATTTTTTTTATCGGCGGAACTAAAGTGGTTTTTTGATATTTTTTTATCAAAAATTTTAAATGCAATACATTTTTTATTGTTTGTAATAATTGCAGTAATAATAAAATAATGATTTTTTATATCAAAATTTTATTTATTTTTGATTTGTTTATATTTCAAAATTTTAAATCTTATCTTATGCATTTTTGAAATTTTCTGGATCTACATCTTTAATCAGCTCTATATTTGTCAAGTTACCTTTTTTAATAATATATTTTTGCAATTGCCTGAAGATGGTTATTTATTTATCCGAAACAGGTAAAATTATTAAATTTCATTTGTTATTTTTTTTACATTTTTTATCAAAAATTTGAACCAAAAGTTTTATTTCCGTTGAAAGAAAAATTTATAAAGTAGATATTTTTCAAAATAATGCGGTTTCTAAAAAATTGTAATGGACCGCCGATCGCCAAGTTTTCTTTTCTTACCGCCGATTGAACTCTAGCCGAATAATGCTTTTAAATTAATTCCAGCCGCTTACATATTATTAATAATTAATTCCACACTATAGTATAATATTATTATAATTATTACACGAATAAATATTTATTGCACTTTTTATGAAGTCATATAAATTAAATTATTATTGCAATTATTATTAATTTATGCGGCTTATTGGTACATTAAATTGGATAAGCAATTGATATCTTATTTTATAAATAAATTTCCATTTTTATTGTTATTAATAAACAAATAAATATTCCGTATATCGAAGCTTAATCTTAATATTTCAAGCGCGATAAAACTTCCAAACTTCACTAAATAAAAATCGTAACAATATTTCTACTTACTTATAGATTATAGCCAATTTTTATACAAAAACACAAATCCTGCGAGAGATTTTTCTATATTATAGTACACAAAGCACTAATACTAAATTTACAAAACACCATCGACATAGTCCAAGAATGAGCGCAAGAATTGTCAATAAACACACGAACAATCACAAGTGAATCGCTAAATGTTTGTTGTATTTTAAAAGAACGCTATCATTTTTTTCTACAAAAACATACAGTATGTTCGTCGAAACAACCACGGCAAGCAACACGGTCGCACTAAGTGTTGATAGAGCAGCTTTCCTGGGTTTCCCCTAGCAACCAGCATCGAAAAAGCTCGAGTCATTCCGGAGTATACCACGTAGGGATTGGTGAGCTTTCAGCGACTGGGCGGAGTTAGTGACATTGAGGCGGGCAAGACATTTTAATTTTCTTTACTATTTTGCTACATTAAAATTTAGTCATCATGTTCTGTTTTGTGGATTTAGGATTCGAAGAAAGCATTTTATGAGCAAAAATTGAGTGTTCCAATATTTTGGTGGAAATTTTTGGTTTGAGTGATTTTATGGGGGTGAGATTTTTTGGGCTTTTTTGAGTTTTATTTTGGGTTTTAGTTCGTTTGATGTAACAGATTTTGCGTGACGTTTTTGTTTTTTTGCGAAAATATAAGAATAATTTTTGATTTAAAAGAGGTGGGAGATCGTCCAATGAGATAAGCGTCTAACAAAACACTACTATTTGACAAAATGGCGACCACAAATCAAATGGCTCCACCCACTTAACGATTGTCTGCCCCTTTTTCATGTTTCGTGTCTAGCATTGGCTCTCTCTTTAATTCTTTCTTCTTTTTACTTTAGCGTTTTAAGCTGATCAGTCTTGTAATTCTTTTGTTTTCTATCACTTGTCTGTAAAATATTGAGAGCTGCTATACTAATTCTATAGAACCCATTGAATCGACTACATTATTATGCTTTAGAGACTTTAAAGTTGAAATATCTGTTTCATTTCTCTGCGCTTTTATCTGTACATGCATATCATGGAAATGTGTTTTGTAACAGTCCTCTCATAACGATTCATTATTTTATTAAATTAAATGGGAAAAAACTTGGACGAGCTTTTAAATTAAATCTAATACGGAACTTTTACATTTATTAACGCAGATACCATCTTTTAGATAAGGCATTTTCTTAGTTGGATTATCTCAAATTAGATAACGATTTTGTGCGTTAATGATGCGTTATCTCGTTTGGTCTTGTGCCAAAGCGTTATCAGCAGCACAATTACTTGTTGTGTGATGATAACATTGTTAAGTTAGGTTAGTTGAATAGAAAATTATGTAAACAAGTGTTAAATGCTTTTACGTGTGCCCCAATGAGACGCCTATGTGCGTGCCCGAGTACGCGCCACTGGCGAACCTGTCATTGAAATTATCTGGATACGGCCCTGTATTAATTTAATTTGATTTTAAAATGAATGCAGTTAATTATAATATAAAACTTTCGCATTAAATGTAATATAGAAAAATTAATCTTTATTATGTACAAAATAATTAGCAAATAAACTCATATGATTGTGATTTTACTTCTCTCGTAGAGGAAGTATTGTATTCATGAAAAAAAAAATTTCTCCAAATTTCACTTTTTTCTACATTATAGAATGCGTAGATTACGAAAATCATATTCACTAATTTCCGTCTGTCGGTCTGTCGGTCTGTCGGTCTGTCGGTCTGTCGGTCTGTCGGTCGGTCTGTGCAATTCTTTAAAACATTATATTTCGGAATCTACTTACCCGATTAAAGCAAAATTTGCGTCCTTTTTTTCTACCTGCCCATAGATGATATCGAAGAAAAAAAGTTTACAAAATTCTCAAAGACCTGCGCGTTATAGGCCAAAAACATGCTAAAAATGGCAAAATCGGTAGATCCACTTAATCTTCTAAAGTTGCTGACCGATTTCAACCAAATATTGAACATATGTTTTGTGTATATCCCAAGTGGTGAATGCTTTCAAAAAATCTGGAGTTTTTTTAAGGGTTGATTTTTTATTAAGGGTTGAAGGGTCAAAAAGTTGTAAAAATGAATAAGTTGTAACGTGAATACCTGCCAGGAGGAATATTTGATTTGGACCAAATTTGGTATACATATTAGGGATGCATTGAAGAAAATGCTGGTAAAAATTTCATCCCCCAAAAATAAGCCCCTACGACCCATTTGCCATTTAAGTTAATTGTTCAAAAATTGCCGGTGTTGTGATTCTTATATGGCAGCATTACCCACACTTTTCCATCAGTTATTTTAGTAATAGTTACATAAAGAGTGAGTAAAAATAATTTTCGACCCTTACCACACACCCCCACCCCTCCAATATAGAGTTTAAGTCATATGGTTCGGATTTTCTTCATATTCGATTTCTACTATACATTTCAAACATATTTACGAATAATATAATTTAAAATAGTTTGCGACCCTTATTTTGCAATTTCAACCCTTAACATACCATGTTCAGTCAAAATGCTCGGATTTCTTTCAAATTTGGATCCTAGTAGTAATTTAACTTACTTAACTTGTCATTATTTAGTTAATTAAATTAAAATTAGGGTAGGACCTACATATTACAATTGTAACCCCTAATGCACCCCTTACAGTTTGATTTGTCAGATTTCTTTTAAATTTGTTTTCTAATAATAAATTGAAATATAACTTAATTTAGTTTAATCAAAAATGTCCTAGAATTCTCAATTCATGTTTTTAACCCTTAACACACCCCTTACACTGATAGTGCTAGGATTTACTTCAAACATGGATTTACATATATTGGTAATTTTAAATCTAGTTTCAAATAGTTTCATTAAATTAGAGTACCTACAACAAATTTTTCACTTTTTAATCTTTTCATACACACGTTTCAACTTTATCGCTTAAATTTGTTTAAAATTTGGTTTCTAATTAAAATTTAAAAAGCATTTTTAAATAACCCGATAAATTTTTTTCAGTAAAAGATGCCTCAAAATTCTAAAAATTTGAATAACCAATTTTAATATAGCAACGAGAGAAGTACTGTGGAATCTCATTTCCAGCGAATTTAATCTTAAAATCTAAAACCGTCTTCCATAATAATATAACTATGAGAAAAATCAGCGAGACAGCTGCAGATTTCTCTGATGATGATGATGATGTAAAAGAAACTCAAAGCTCGTTAAATTCTCGCATATAACCTGCATGTATAGGTATATATAATATATATAAATATATTTATAAAGCATATAAAGATATTTATCTACTCTGACAAATAAATTTTGGGCAGAGCCCACATTGCACGCGTATAGTGCTTTATTGCAGAAGGTTATAATTAAGCTACAATGGGGCCCAAGCCATCTTTGAAAAAATATAGTATATAGAGCAAAAGCCCAAAGGCTTTCATAACATTTTAAGAGCTAAATTATATGTTATTAAAATTAAAAATCGACCAGTTCATTTAATATATATTTCGAACACCATCGTCTCTTTTACTTAGTTAAAAAACGTGCATGATTCAACAGCATTTTTTTCGTTTCATCCACAACAAATGCTGCACTTCTAAGTGCTGCTAATGATTCAGCACTTTTTTCAGAAAGGTATAGAAAATGTATTCAAAAAAATAATATACCAAAAAGCAGACCCTTTTATTTTAGGTTAGTTTTCAAAACTCAACATTTTTTTTTGGATTTTTTTTATAACAAAAATCATTAAAGGCAAAATTTATTTGCACACACATGTAGATTAATGCCAGATAATGGAAAACAACGCATGATCTGTGGCCTGCTAAACTCGAGCTTTTTGGGGAGCTTTCAGAAAAATCGAATTTAATTCACAGTTAGATTTACGACGGTAATTTCAGTCCTTTTTTTTGCATCGTTATCAGTGGAAATATGTTTGTGTTAAATAAATCAAAAAATATTATAACGCGAAATTTATGAGAGTAAAAATATATAAGTGAACCAGTCGAAAAGAAAACTTAACATGAGTTGGGAGAACTGGAGCTGGAGAGCACAATAGAGAAACAGGGAATCCGTTCTTTGGAAAAGTTCAGCTATTTTCCGTGGAGGGCAATTTATTTTTCCAACCCCGGCATCCTTATCTAAACAGCAGCGAAAATAATATCGCGCTGATAAAACTCACTGTGGCATCGGTACAGTCGCGGTCATGCAGAGGAGATAACTCATATGGAAAAATTTATGTTTGCAAATAAAAGATACACAAAAAAAAGTGCCACAGAAATATAGACAAACTGTTGGGAATTATAAATGTTTTATTTATTTTGCAAATGCGCATTAAAAATAAAGCAAAATATTTCGATCAATTCTGCTCTATGTATAAGAGCCATTTATTCTGGCGATGGTAACTTTGATCGTAAAAATGTCATCTTATCGTCAGATGGAATTTAAGAAGTAGTTAAAAACATTTAAGTCTGTATGGCATTAGACTATACTTTCCGGAGTGTACCAAACGTAGCGCCCCCGGAGTGTGTTTTAAAAGTTGCCGCTATAAATTGTCCCGAAGCGATCCCCGGATCTTGCTCTTATCAGTCCCAGCTTCTCTCGTCTTACTTCCCTCGTCCTTCTATATCCTCTTGTATACTTGACATCGGGAAATATCTAGCGCACCCAAAGGCCCACACTGATCTCTAAAACAGCCAAATTTTCTTTTTCTCTACGCAATCTTCTCGCTAGATAATTTTTTTTTAATGAAAATCAACACTCTCTGTTAAGTGGTGCAATATTCAGTTACAACAGGCACGCTCCGTTTTGCGCCTTCGCTAAAGATTAGATGCGGTTGCTGATAAATATATAACATCAGGTAAAAAGATCTGGTCAACCAAAATACTGCCAAAATACTGCGATTTGTCTGTACATTTTAACAATACATAGCTAACTATTGTTGTCCGACAATTGTCTTACTTATCGTCAACATGATCGCTATGTGTCTGATGGTTGGAAGAACGAAGGCACATTTTCGAGACTTTTATTATACACAAAATATGTGGTGGTGCTGGAGCATATACGAATTTATGTTTGTATTTTTAGTAGATGGGCAATAAGATTGCTGTTTTCAGAAATAGAGATACTGAAGCGATTTTGGGATTGATTTGTAAGGGAGCTAATTCTTTAAGATATCGAGTTCGACAGCTGTTCGAATTTTCTCAAAAATTTTGTAGTAACACTTAAGTAGTAACAAAATCATCAATATGTGCTTGGAAACGTAAAATTACTTCAACTTTGTCTTTAGCAAAATAATTTAAAAATACTTCTCGTTGAGTAATGAAGTATTACTCAACACCCGTGAGTAAAGAAGATATTATTTAATGGAAATAGATATTAAATATAAATTGGAATGATTTTAAATTGAGTGGCTTAATAATTTAGTAATAAATATTAGAGTGGATAGACACTCTAGGAGTAAATTATAAATCAATGAATCATTATGTATATTATAAAAATGTAGATAGTTGTTAATGATATTGTTTGATCATGAAATGCATTTCACCCCATTGAACGGACTACACTATATGTATGTACGTCATGTGTGTATATGGTTGTTTTAATGGTATTCACAATGGCAGTTGAGTGGAAAGCACTTTTCAATGAAATCGTATTGATTCTATTGAGGAAAAAGGGGGAGACATTGTATATATCTGTTGATTACTGATATGACACGATTCGGGGCGAAGTGACGATGAAATGCTGACCAGAATCGTTTCCATTCAACGACATTCTTCAGCTGAATACTTTTAACACCTCACTTGACAAAAAATACCTTTTCAATATTCAACGAATTAATTGAAAAAAAAAATGATATCAAAATGTAAATTCATTTTTCTTATAAGTAGATGTTGGAGAAAAAAATAAATATTTATATAAAACAATTTTACATAATGTAATGTTATATGAGAATAATCAAACATTTTACAACAATAACGCTAATTGTTATATAATCTTGCATATATTATTATAGGACAATTACTATTCATAGGGACAGATAAAATCACATATCCAATGATTTACAAGGAATTACCATACGCCCAGTTATAACTGCTTTATCTAATCAACTGCCTAACATATCATTTATTAATTACGAATTAATTAGCATTTTCTATAATTTAATCCACATTTTATTGGACGATTAACATCATCATAACATATAAAAGTAATTGCGAACAATATTTTCGTTCCAATATTAATTTAATAAGTTTTTGATAAACGAGAATTGGAACAAGGACCAGCATTCCAGCCGCTTGACAGCCAATTTGTGGTAAGAAAGTTAACTTTTTTATTTCGTCTTCTTACCCTCATCTTTACTGACGTTTTAAAAACTCGTTATTGAAACGTCAATTAATCAGATATTTTCGGTGACAATTTGGTATGATGGAGTTTTTTCAATATAGCTTGATGATTAATAATTGAAATAAGAAAGACATTTCTTAATCAGATAATTATTTGTTGTCGGAAAACAAATTTATTTTGAGAAAATATTTGTCAAACATAAATATAGCGATTACTACCTAAAATCCCTCAACAAATACTTGAAAATAAGCATAATAAATAGTCCAAATAATGGTTAAACCAATATGGTACAAAGCGATAGTCAAAAACCCGTAGAGACGAAGCACAATGGTAAACAATATGTAAAAATACCAGATAGATAATGGACAATCTGTGAACTGAATTCAATAAAGCCAACCTACATTTCACAGCTACATGATCCTACAATACTAATCCTAAGTTTTGACAGTCGCACAATATCGATAATTATGTGTTTGCCTAAAAATATTCACAAACAATGACATGCTACCTGTACAACTTCATCTTCTGGCGCCTGAAGGTGTCTTATTCTCTTCTCCTTTAAAAAAAAACTTATACACAAAAATCTTTTCGCAGAAACTTTTAAATTAATTTAAGTAATTTGGCTTCCACACCAAAGTTCATCATCAGTGTAAGATGAAAGGAAACCCAAATTAGTTTGGGAGAAATAGGTTCGGCTAGTTAGATTATAACTATCTAGATAAAGATTAAATTTGTATTTCAATTACTGGTGACAGACTACAAGAGCTTTGAGAATTTTGATGATGATTAGGAAATGTTCAATGTTTTGGGTTTTTTTGGTCTTCCATGGTGAAAGTGCCAAAATAATTAATTTGTATCTAAAGAAGAATTTAGTTATTTAGTTAATTGATGATGAAAGCACCATCACATAAATAACTTTTTCTCATTTATTTAGATAGCTTCAGAGGTAGGGTTGAAAAGAAAGTTCGTCCATAATTCCAATTACATTTTCAACATTTGAAAAGTGTGATTATTCTTTCTCCAACAATATTATACACGGGAGGAGATAGAACATTAGAATTTTCTTTCACGAACAAGGAGGCTATATGAGGACTGAATCCGCAGCTGCCGCGCCTGTAGCAAGCGGTGACGACGATAACATCACGGCCGCCCTTATGCATTCAGCAAGATTTGAAAGAGATCTCTGATAACATTCTAGGCCCGTGTTTTGGCATGACAGTCCGCACGATAACGACTGTGAGTCCCTACAATGAAACAGAGGGCATATACCAACCAGCTCCTAGCATGGCCTCCAAAAGGGCTCTTCATCCTCTCGTCTCCTGTACTATATACATGATGATGTTTAGTAATATGCGAAAGCTGCCTTGCCTTATTCATTCGATGCTTGTTTGATGTGTTGGAGCACAAGAGAAACATCCATAGTTCAATCTATTTGGTTCAAACATAAGAGCTTCCATTCTCTTCCTCCACTCCACTTAGTCCCACGCTTCTAATTGCCATCAGCACCAAAATTTGCAAAAGACATATTATTTTTGTCGAAGAGGAAAAAATGAAGCTTATAAGCGTCTAAGTGCTCTGTCTGGAACGTAATTAGCACTAATGTAAATGTTTGGTAAAGAAAGTGTGTGGTTGCGTCTTTACATAAAGGGGATGAAAATGTTAAGCTTGATCTGGGCCCAGACAACTATAGAAAGTCGGTTATTTACCTGCAGATTCGTCGGGCGCCACGCGAGACTCTTTTCAACCACAAAATCGCATTGATGTTAAACCACAACAATAATCATCCCTCTAAAATAGATACTTTATTATGTAATCCTTATCCGTGAATGATTTTCGTTTCCCATTCATAAAGCGACCTTTTTTTTTTGTTTTAGTAAATTAATGGTTCGATGCAGGAATTTGGTGGTGCATATGGGCTTGGTAACCGAATATTCCCCGAAGTCAGTTTGAAGAATGTGTGGTCCGTAAGAAAAGGGGCCACGTAGCTTGCTGTTTTGGTCACTGTTTTGACAATACAGCAATTATGGACAGGAGTTGTTCGTCCCACTGTGCCACCACCACCCTTGACAGATGATTAATATTTCTTTATTATTAAATTATCATCCCTCTGGAGATTGAGTGCACACAAAACATCTGGATTTATTTTCAAAATATGTCAACGTTTTTGTACTTTCGGCAACAATAATAAATAACATTAGAGCTAAGAGTGGTCTTTATTTGTAACCGTTTTTTCTGAGTAATTCTTTTTCTATATGACCATTTAATTTAAAATAAAATAGTTTTCCAATGAAAGAAGGATATTTATTGTTTTGGAGTTATCAGTTTGTAAAGTTGATGACATCGAGTATTTTTTGAGTTCCTGCCATTAGAAATGGAAATAATTCGATCATAAAATTGTTTTGTGGCATCTCTGACGAGCATTATATAAGCAACACACATACAGAGCACCATCACCAGAGGAGGATAGCGTCCGACCGAGGGAGAGTAAAATGCTCACAATACAGTCGCGTTTATGTGAACGAATAAATCAGTGGTGCTTCTGGCAAATTTATGGGCAAGATAAAGTCACCCGGAATCGGAGGTTTTTATAGTTTGGCTGGGTCCCGTGAAATGTAGATGCCACCCTACATCCCCTTGTCTCATCCTCTTTTGCGTGGTAAATATGATTTTAAACTCGGACGCGCCACCGATATTGGTCCTTTAGGTATGGCCTTTCCAATCGATCTTATCCGCAATGGAAATTTATGGATCGCTCTTTTACTTCCAGCCCATGTTGCATAAATGTAAAATTCCTTGCAATTTTATTCTACTACTAGCACTTGCAAGACAGATAAAGCGCCAATCGAGCTTTCCACAACTCAATCTGAATATTTATTGATTTTTCCAAAAGGAACAAAGCTGCTGCGCGCCTATAAAGTGGATTTTAACGAAAACCATTAAGCTGTTAGTCATCACTTTGTGACTAATTACAGGTGGAGCAAGAGGTCGGTTAAAAAGCGTCGAAGTGTGGATCGTGACTATTAGCTACCGCACTATAAGTTGCATCTTTGTAGTTCTAAGACATAAGAATGACATAAAAGCGCGTGTGGGGGCGGTTTGCTACGCCCCTGCATTAGCTTAAAGTCTGCTCTATAATTATAACTGGCGCCGTCACTGTCAAATCACATACTGAAGCGATGATTTCATTTCTCATCTCCTGTAAATAACACCTTTGCATCGTCGGCAATATTAACTACCTGAATCTGAATCTTCATTTCTCATTTTCATATTCAAAAATTTTGGAGTTTTGGACCTTCCATCAAAAATCCGTAAATTTATTACATTATTTAAATTAGTTAATTAATTTCCAACAAATAAATAAAATTATTCAAATAGCTATTCAAAATACGACAGAAAAAAAGATAAAAGTGTTGTGGCCCTTTTAGTATGCACATAGTGAAAACATAATGAACATTATTCAGACCCCTTTGTATGAACAAATTTGTGGTATTGTAAGCTGAGTACATTTGACATAAAAGAACACTACAGTCAGAAAAGCTCCGTGGTGCTTGTATAGTTTTTTTTTGACGAAGCCGGCTGGTCTGATGCTCTCTATAACCTTATCATCTGAATATCGCAATGTTATCTCTTAGATGTATCTCTTTATCCCCAGATAATGTTTTGGATGGAGATGTCAGAAACACATGAAATTTTTGGTTTTTGGACTACAACATTTCAATTATCATGCGCTTGTTTAAGTCTACAACATCTGCAAAGGACCTTTTGACAAAATGTTTGTATACAGTGTCCTATTGAGCATGTAAATTTTTCTCCCTCAATTGGAAATATTATTTCAAGTGGATAATTTATGAAAAATACGTTTTTTGCCAAACAATTATTTTTGAAACAAAATTAATGGGAAATTAATTGCTATCCCTTCTAAAATTGGTTGAGAAAACATGTAACTCGACTTTCACAATTGTGAGAATCTCTCCTCTAAATAGATGATACAAAACAAATTAAAAGGCAATATTTTAGCAAAGAGCAGCAATTAAATTCGTTACGTAGTTGCACAATATCCAAAACAAACCATAAAAATTAGCTGCGCTTGCAGCCCCAGTTGTCGTTAACTAAACCATGTAACTTGGCGTGTAATTGGACATAACTAATTTTAAATAGTAACGTGTTAGCTAGAATTCATTGTATGGAGCAACATCAGACTGCATCGGGTTTCCACGCACTTTATGTTATTGAAGATGAACCATTTATATTCCGAAAGCAAAGCGTTGATAATTTTATTGCCTACAGTGTCGTCCTATTAGAATAAGACACGCGCCTCGCGCTGTCCCATTTTCGTTATTTATTGAACCTGGACGGCTTTGTGATGGTTACCTTTATGTCTGCGGTTCCCATCATTGCAATTCTAATTCTAGATGATCCACTTTTTAATTGCAATTAAATTAACATTGGAATTGGCGCACTACACATGTTTTACAACCACCTGAAAAACGTTATTATTAACGCTATTTCCTGCAGACTAGACGTTTTTTCCCTATTTTTACGAGTCTAATGATAATTACCATCAATTAGATAAAACTTTTTATTTTTATTGTTATTTTAGCTGCGCCGCGAATCTTCAATTCGAAGTAAAGCCGGCCATACACGCAGCTTTATATTCGCGATGCGCTCGCTGTCTGCGTGTGGCAGCAATATTTAATGGCAGACAATTTAAAGACAAATCGTCCTCAATAACTAATTGCACATAACTTTACGTGTGTGGCCCGCTTTTTTCTTATGGAGGGTACCATCATATAAATTGCTTTTTTGTAAATAAAATAAACGCATTGCAATTAATAACAAGAAAAATGCGCACAGCTAATTAACTCGCCGGTATGGCCTATTTAAGAGCATCATCATCAATGCATACCATAATTCAAAACTGGAAACACAGAATACACTGTTGTGCTGTTACAATTCAGGATGTCATTAACATAACTTGGTTTGGATGGAAAAAAAATGAAAAAACTATTCAACCCTTCTCGAAAGTCGCAAGACTTAATGAATAACGAGCACATTTTCAGGGGTAATTAACAGGGATAAATCCGAGTCGTTTAAAGGCTATTTGGGGGAGAACAGAACCACACAACCGGCACATATCGACTCTTGTGGTTTTGTTCGGCTGTAACAAGAATGTAACAACATGTCAACAGATGTGCTTATTGCAGGTCCACAGAGACATCATTTAACCACCAAATTATCTAATTTTATTACCCGTTAAATGTCTTTCGACCATCCCATATTGTTCATTCCGCATAGGAAACTATCTCGGTTCGGTTTCTAATGTTTTTATTTAAATTTATATGGGGCTATAAATTTTCTTTAACCGGAGTTTCTATCGGGCTTGTCCTCCTTCACACTCACAATAAAACGGGATTTATCGGGTTCAATCATTATTGGACTTTTGATAGTGTTTGTCCACTTTTTGGAATTTTTATGGGTATTGCTATTTACAGAATACTGGTTTAAAAAATTCAGGTGTTCAGTTTTTGGAGGAGTTTTCTAACTTTTATCTCGGATGAGCTTCCATTGATTGATCCTCAACAAATTAGAAAATCAATTTTTGCCAATTTTATCATATGAACAAAGTGGTTCCAAAAAAACATAACATTAGATCTTTAACTCCAAATAATTGGGATTCATAAATATTTTTCTATTTCCTTGTAGTAAACTAACCCCTTAATAGCATTTCGTGGACTCGACCCGAAAAGTTAATTCTTCATTAAGATGCGCCGGTATCTATAAAGTATTCCCTACAGATCGAAAAATAAGCAATTTATTATTTTGTAACTATTTTTAGATAACAGTTTAATTGATGGTGTCAACCCTAAATAATGTAGTGTGATTCACTGGTTCAGATTCAAGGGGGAGAGAGCGCAGTCCGATCCCGTGGCGATTGCCTTATCTAAGCGACCAGAAGCACAGATTAAGTTCACCCTCGCACATCCCTATTACTGCACCACCTCTTCCCTCAATTCGATCGCACATCTTATAAGCTTTCTGGACCAGTTTTTTCCACTCCGTACAAATCATCGAAAAAACAAAATCTATTTTCCACAAAGTAGAACAACAATGTAAATTCGGTCTTTATTGATTGAATGATTTGGAGCTGGTTTGATAAATGGGATGGGAATGTCGAGGTTCTAAATAAAATGTCCTAAATCTGAAGTGATGTCTTGCAGAGCGCTTTGTCTGGTTACATAATCAATACTGGGAGGAGGCTGTGACGTCGTATCTCGGCCATCTTGTCATATCTGGCTCCATTCCGAGAGATGCGATGTGATCTCCACTGAAATATCTGCGCCTGAAACGCCCCTTCTCTCTCCCTCGTCGGTGGCTGCTCCGTCTGAAACCGCGACTTTTCAGGCCGCAATCAACAACGTTCTGCTGAATCATCTAGAAACCAGATAAGCTTCTCAATTGCATAATTGAAATTCAAATATTTATACTGATAAGCTTTATTCTTCTAAACTTTATGTTTATTGACAAACTGCTCTATTCGTAAATAGATATTTGATCTTAAAAGGAAACTCGTTTAATTTAGTTGATGCAGAAACTTTAGCTGTTAAATATATTTTCGCTGTCGTAAAAAGTCGTTTCAAGTTATGTAAACTGGAGAGTTGATTTAAATGCTGTGTTATCTCAATTCTGCGAACAAAAATCTGGCTAGAGGCGTTAGACAATGGTTTTGTAAAAATCCGTCTTAGTGCTTGAATGAAGTGGTAATGTAATGCATATTAAAAGTATTCGCGTGCCGTATCTATTTAACAATTTGAGAAGGCAGCTGCCGAGGTGGTCTAACAATCCATTGCACTTGAAACTCTTGAAACAATGTGTCTCTATTGTCTGCACTTCGCAGCGTGTGCTGCTTCAATTGTCTTTTGTTTATAAAGTGTCGACCCCCCTGAATTTAATAATAAAGCTTCGCTGTTAATTTTTATTTTTTTGCTAAAATTACTATACTCGGTTGCATCAAAAGTTCTAGCTGCATCCAGAAAGACAAGTTTTAATTATTTCTATTGTGCAGTCCCAGTTTGATAGCACTGCAGTTCCGGTTCCAAATCGGATGCAGAGAATGTTTTTGCCACGTGTGGTAACCTGATATCTGTGGTATCAACAATGACTACAAATTGCCACACTTCGACCACCATCAGGAGGCGCAATCTGAAGGGATGATAAAGAACTCGAATCGATGCTCAGAATCGAAATTATATCCCGAATTTGATCAAAGAAGAATTAAATTAGATGAAATTTACTTCCATGTACAAAAGATAACAAATAAATCAGTTTGAGATGTTAGATCCAGAAAATGATTAAGCTGAGAAACTTTACCAACCAAAATTCTGTCATAAGAAGATTGCTCCCGAAAAGTTAAATTAAGATAAATTATTAACTAAATTAGTTAGTAAAAAAAATGTAATTATTAGAGCAAAATTTTAATCAACATCAATGTCGACCAAATAGATGAACAAGAACGTTTCTGATTAACTCATTGGACCAAAAATATTGGTATTGTTATGATGGATAAAAATGAATTCCAACCGAAAATGTTTTAATATTCAGATTTACATCATATATACGTATGGACCGATTGTTATAAAAACTGCCATCCTCCATTAGTAATGGACATATCTGGTAAAAAGTCATGCATGAGGCATGATAAGCTTTAGTTATATGACTATAGCGTTTGTTTAGTGGTCCACTGATAAGAATTAAACGACTCTGTGACGTCATACGTGTGCACCCTACTCGACATATCATAATTGATTTACTGCATTTACAAAAACATTACAAAATGCACAAAGTATCACGAAAAATGCTTTGGACAAAAAAACTACAGGAATATTTTAAAATATAATTTGATATTGATAACAGTTTTGTGGTGACATACATTTTATGTGAGTTGTTTTGTGATGTCTATTACAGACGACCCGCTGAGAGATATCAAATATTTTGCAACCCCTATTTATATGAGATTTAGTCGACCCTCTGGCTCTAGGGACACATTTCCTATAATATCACTTGAACTTTATTTGGGTAATTTACTTTGAGCCAGGCCACTTGATTACAGATTACTTTTCAACTCAGATTTTCATCAAGTCGAGTCGGTCTGCTGGCGACATCAAAAATTAAATTAATTTTCGTACAACAGTTTATGTTGTTAGATTCTTTTATGGGGGTTCTATTTTGGTCTCCATTATTTGGATTTTATACACTTGTTCTTATTATTTAGTTAAATAATAAACAAATTTTTTCCTTCCAGTAGATTAACGATTTTTCAAATTTAAAAAGTGCGAAATAAAAATATTTCCCGGTTGAATATTGAAAATGTAAGTTGGAAGGAAGCATATGGAGGAGATCATTTATTTAATCTGGTTATACAGTGCCTAACTGATCTTTTTGTGTGAGGGTGTGTGTGTGCAAGGCGGTAGTTTCACTTTCACACCAGTAACCACGACAATACGCGGACGTGGCTACTAATGTTGCCCTAATCCCCATTCCCTTGCGCTCCACTGAGCTTTGCATATACGCGTGGTGCTAAAAGAGTGGGTTTATTCGCATGCATACCTACTATTCAAGCAAGCCCTCCCTTCATACACTGCCGTTCGTGTGAACCAACTTGCTAATCGCATTTATTAAACTTGATTCGAGTCAATTACTTTTCGCTATTTATGTACCACCTAAGCCATAAATTTTCCAAACTTGCTTTTTTCTTTCGCTTGTTCAATTTGGAAGGGTTAACTTTTAATTTATTGGCTGGCGTTTAGTTCGGTCCAAAAACGAAAAAGGAAAAACGCAACGTAAATGATTATCTACTAAGGCCATGAAGTTGTTGTCATCTATAAGGGATGTGATATATAAGCGCTCTTCTTGGGCGACTGTGACTTCTGAGAGCACCAAGCCAGCGTCTATATCGTTTAGATAACGCTAATCCGATAACCGATTGCCAGCCCCCGGATAAACAACACCCCCGTTTGGAAGATATGACTGAACCCGTGACAATCGCTGCCTCTCACTGATAAGAAGAACCCCGTCTTGTAAATGCTGTAAGAGGGAAGCTAACGTTTCAACATTGTCAATGGGGAATTCAAAAGGAAAACGTCAATGAGAATTTAGATTAACGGCATCATCTTCACACATATGCAAACAAACAATATTGCTAATTCAAAAAGTGTCTTTTGACATGGAAAATTATTTCTGAGACGGGTAATTATTTTTGAATATTAATAGTTTATTTAAATGATCTAACTAAGAACCAAAATGTCTCAGAATGTTTTTCTGAGAGATAGTGTTTAAAAGATATAGTCAAAGATAATGTTTTTCTTCATATTATTGAAGATATTTTATTTATCTTTGGGTCAAAATCTCTGAATATCCAACTACAATTTTTATGTTGGAAAAATTTGTCACACATTTATTGCTAGTGTTAGACTTTCGGCTTCAGCTTTATTCGGAAGTGTAAAGTTAATCCGGTATTTGTGTTTTGCAAAGTCAGATTTTGCTTATTATAGCAAACGTGTGTCCTCCCCCTATAAAGTCACATAAATAGCAGATTAAGTGACCGACCAGCGACGGTCACGTGGCGTTTAAATCGCGTTTGTGAATGTGTTATAGGAAAACTTCATTGCTTGATCGCAACATCAATATAGGGATTAGGGTGGAGAGCGATAATGCTAAATGTACACAGTGCAGATTGGGAGCTTAAAAAATTATAACAAAATTTTAGATGCAAAATTATTTATAAAAATTACGCTCGTTCGGGAAAGTAGTAAATTTTACTGCTGAAAAATCTAATCAAAATATGCTTTTATGGGGCTTAGGTGACTTTAAAAGACATAAACCTAGAAAATTCAAGAAGCAAAGGGTCGTATATTTCTAGTCAACATTATAAAAATATTTTATCAAATTTAGTCTTTTCATAAATATTTTTATTGGCAATTACTATAGATTGGAGATTATTTTAAATGGAAAAATTCGGTTAATGAGATTTTAATTATTATCTATAAATTTAGAAATAAAATGTTTGCTGAGCGATTTTACTTTCGTGGTAGATAGTAAAAATCGGTTCTGTTTTTTTTAAACATCCTGTATAATATAATTACGCTATTGAATTATTAATGTGGTAATAATTTTGCAAAGGCATTAAAGCAAGCCCATAATATCGCATATATTTGCAGTAGTTTGTTGGCGAAAGCATTATTATCAAAGTTGAATGCAACGCCTCTGGTGCTGGCAAAGACGAATCCAAACTGGGAGGCATCTAGAGGAAATGACGCCGCAGTTTCATCTCCGGCCTATTTCCGGTTAGAGCGCTCTAATGTACGCTTAGCCATATTCATGTTTCCCTTAGGCATTTTCTTTGGATGATTTTAATATTATCAAAACCAAATACGACGTCGTCGACGATGAAAAAAAAACATCGATGCTTAAATTAAATTGTCTCCAACAATGCACAACTAATTGCATAATGCATATTATAAAAAACAGATATGGGGGGCGGCTTTTTGAGGGGGTTGCGTCCAGCAGCATACGTCTGATGTCACTTTGATTGATTGGACCATTGGTGTATAGTTAATACTGGCGCTGATTGTGAGAAAATTCACCCTCGATATGCTAAAGCTACCCTTTCACTTGCGCTTAAACAGATTAAGTCAACAAAACTGAACACAAATTTTCGAATTTAATCGATTTTTAAATTTTTGTCTTGCTTGAGATCAGGGTGTCCACCATACCTGTGGTACTATAAAGGTTGATTTATTTGTGGAACTGGGTCTGAGCTACTGGGCCGCAACAGGGCACAATCTTCCCTACAATGGGCCCAGGAGGTCGCACAACCCTGTCACTTGTCACATTATCTCGCCTACTATTTATATTTATTTATGCTTTATGTCCTTACAAAACGTATCAATTCTGTAGCATAGTGGGCCTCTTTTTGGTCATAGCAATAATAGATTGCATGAATACAATGGATTAAAGTGTTTATATGAACTGCTTAAGAAACATACTGTGTGAATGGTTTTTCAAATGAACAAAAATATACTTTTATTATGTTCGAGAGGTTCGTTTTTTATGGATGGTGGTGGTATTATGAAGATGTATGGGAGCGACTGGATAAATGATCCTGTTAATGTAGAAGACTAAATAAAAATACTATATTTTATAGTTATTAAGGCTCTTTTGTGGTACCACTATTAAAATTGCGTCTTTGTATAAAACTTATTCAGTTATCTCAAAATTAAAATATGCGGCTGGTCTTCAGTTTCCTTTTCCCATGGAGTCTGCTGTTATTTTAGTAGATATCTAATCAAAGTTCTTTGAAGATATTTACAATCTTTTGCTTTCTGATAGCACACGCAGAGGATATTGTTTTCAAAACTATAATCTTCATGAGGCTTTATCTATTCTCATAATTCTACAGCTTTCCAGTAATTTTGATTTGAGTCAAAGGAAACTAACTTTTTTTAAAAAAAAATAGGCGGGATTGTTCTTTGATCTCCGACAAATATCCGTTTATCCGAGATACAAAAAAGTTTAGTTCAAAACAATGTAGACCAAGACTAAATGAATACGAAAAATGGATATATAAATATCAAATCAAGTTGAAATTGGGTTTTGGTCGACATTGAACACCAAAATTTTTGAATTTTGGATAAAGCTACAAAATACTCTTTTGCCAAAAGATTCCGATTTAAATTCATTATGATCTTGAACTTCCATATTATTCAAATGTCGACTGAATGTGCTAAATTACGAGAAAATTATGGGCAGTCGAAAAATTCACTGGTCAAAATCACTTTTATCGTTGACATTCACGAGAGACTTGGAAATAAAGCAAGTCGCTTTCATATCTTTAATCCTAATCAGAAAATTACTTTACACGCATACACATTTAATAAAATAATATACTGGCAATGTATACAGAAAAAAATAAATAATTTACGAAAACAAATGTGAGTAATTTTTTTATTTGAGAATAACACGAATCGGTTTATTCTGTCGTCGCGATTTTCGTCAGTAAAAGACGTTTGTTTGGACATATATCATTCGCTATTTTTTATCTAGCTACAAATTTTATTTATCTAAAGGTCATCTTAATGCAAAGTAGCTAATTTTTGGAGTAATTAGGCAAGTAAGTAATAAAATATTATTTATCAGATTTTGTAAAATAATGAAAAAAAGTTCTATTCGCTAATTTTGAACAAAATTATTGGCCTTGTTAAAATAGTCAATAATTATCAAATAACGTACAAAAGCGCAAATTTTGATTTAGCTGAATGGGTTAATTCTGTCGTCGCGTTTTTGACCATCAGTAAAATAGTTTGGTTGTAATTATTTCATACGCATATATCAGAATAATCATATTTATCTATGAAATATACGAGTACGTATATTGCACATGCAAATAAACATGATCTACAAATTTATACTGGCATGGTAGTAAATGTTTATAATGTAAATTGTTATTGGTTTATCCGTTCTGTGCTTGGATTCTTGTTTAATCCAATATGAATAGCAAATGACCGATAATCTGAAAATCAAAATGCAATTAATCAAGAACCTCTCCACTATTAGCATACGCTCTATGAGCAGATTGCATAATTCATCCATTATTCAAAGTTCCAAATGTGTTAGTACACTGCAAATCGAATGACTGATGTACAATGACTTACTCAACCTCTGTTCTATACCTTCCTTATATAAAACAGGAAATAAAGAGAAAAGGCTCATGGAGGAAGTTTTTGATCCAAAAATCTAGAAACTCGTAGAAAGCTAATATATGTTTGCATTCAAAAATTAGTTAAGAAAAATATTATAAGGTTTTTGAAAGAAGCAGAAAAACCAAAATTGGTCAAAAATTTTGAATTTCGAAAAAGAATCGCCAAAACTCCAAAACTAAAAAATCAGCATCAAACTACAAGTTTTCCAAGAATAACTAAAAAACCAAAATTTACCCAAAATTTTGATTTTGTAAAAAGAATCAAAATTAAGTCTTTTTTGTCGAATCAAGAGAAAACCAAAAATTAGTCAAAATTTTTGATTTTGTGCGAGATAAATTAGAAAACAAATCTCATTTGAATTTAGTTTAAGCGCAGTAAAACGAGACAATAAAAATAGTAGTAAAGATTAAACGAGCAACCTCAATAATAATAATATTTCGGTTTTTTTTCTCTCGGCAAACAAGAGAGGCCTTCATTGCAAATTACAGCAATAAATAAAAAGAAGTAAAAATAAACGTGTAAGATAAATGAAATGTTAACCGCGTTGCAGAGAGGGAATCGCCGGGACTAGATCCTCCCACCCCTTGGAGGCATTACTCACCGCCAACCCTGTATTTTACAGCGCAACAAAAATGAAAATAAATTAAAGTGGTAATCTACAGCGTGGCTCGTGGCTGCGTTTTTTATGTGAATAAAACTTTAAAAATCTAATACGTCATTTAGATATGATCTTATACTTTAACACGAGTGCATGTACGCCCGTTTTACTATGTGCTTACGCACTCTCAGTGCGCGCTCGATGGCCGCATATACATTCCAAATAAACGAACGGTTCCTTGGAATCAACCAACGTGGTACACGAAATGCCAATAATTCATTATAAACTTGACACGCCACCTCACTCTATCGACCCATTATTATTATAATTATATTTATATGCACATTTAAATCTTGTTAATGTGTTACTATATACGCTCTCAAGAATTCATACCTTTCTATTATATTATATTTACATTTTCTCCGGCCGCTCCTTTTGACTAGAACAGCGTGTTCCAACTACCCTGCTCAATGTTTGCTTAATTTCACCCAAAAATGAGTTTCGATTCTTATCGTCTAATTCAGGAGATTATTCCGCTAAAGCAACAGTAGACTAATCTTACTAAAACAAATTAATATTCCTTATTATTCTTATTGTACAAACTATGCGCGAAGAAATTCGATAAAGTTGAAGGGCTAAATTTATGACTAGCAAACTGGAAAAGACGTGGATAAATATAATTACGAGCCATAATTGGAATTTGCATTCTTTAAACTAATTAATTAGAATTAAATATTCCGCTATGATCAATTTTTTCGACGTTTCAAAATTAAAATATTTATTTGAAGGCGCCAAAAAGCGCCCGGCGCCGTTCCGAGAGATTCGTGGTAGTCTAAGACGGTTCCGCAATTTTTTACAACCCATCCAATTATCCCGTACACAGAACATTTGGTGTTAACCGAGCATTAGCTCAAAAGGAACCGCTCTAATTTTTGGTAGTATTTCGTTCGTGTGCGACTCATTAAATAATTCGAAGTGAAGAAGATGACGAAGAAGAAGGGTGTATTCTACATGTGTTTGCGCGACTGACTGCTGCATAATACATTTACTGTAAGGACGTGTGCTCAGAAGTGAAAAGATGCATTTAGTTCGTATGCGTTATAATGTGCATATGCATTTTAGTTCACTTTAGTAGACCACCCACTTTTAAATGCAAAGGAAGCCAGCATACACAGTAATTATGTCATTTAGATTGATATTTAGATAAATTTTGATTATATTAATTATGATTAGTTCATAAATAGAAATTTACATATTATATATATTGAGAGCGTTTAAGATTATCAGCTACTTCTCTTCTTCGATTTATCAAAGCACGATGAATTTTAAACGCAAAGATAAGTAAAATTATGCTGAGGTACTTTTTATTTTTTTTTTCAGAAAGTATTATTGCATAAAATCATGTAATAAATCAATCTAAATTTTTTAAAATTCTTTGTTTAATTTTTTTTTTCATTTTATTTCAATATTTCAATATTTTTTCAAAATATTTTGAAATTTAAATCAATATGCAACTGGTGGCGCCATCTAACAGTATGCTAACTACAATGTTGAATGTTACCGATTCCTAAGTGCTAATAAATCTAATCTAATTATTCATACATATTTTTTATAATATTTGTAATAAACTTAAGCTAATATTTTTTGATTACTTAAGTAAGATAAATATTTGATTTTACTGATTAATCGAATCATTATTTTATTGGTTTTATTTAATTTAATTTGCTGAATAAATAATTCCACATGGGCTACATTATATTTAAATATCGAAAATAAATATTTAACGATATAATTTATTTAATTCCTATCGATTAAATAATTCAAAACCACTATTGCTGCGCCATCTAGCTAGCCAAGCCGCAACCAAACATTCAAAAAATTTGAAAATCTACTTATTTTGAAAGTACCTGTCCGTAGGCGTAGAAAAAATATAATTCGTCAAAATAAATCCCATTTATTATCGTAAATATCTGAAAAATATTACAAAATCAAATCGTGGCTAATCAAGATCAACTCTACTGTAATCCATCTCAGATAAAACAGGAATTTTCCCCGCAGCGTCCATTTTTAATTTCAACACAATTTTGACATTGGCTTGACAGTTCTTGTTATTTTATCCAAAACTGACATCATTTACAAAATTTTTAGTTGTGCCAAACGCAATCCAATGTTCAAGCGATTCCAGTTTAATCCCCAACATTCGCACTGAACAATGAGCGACAAGAAGCGGTCCTGTTCGAACGAGAATGGTCCGAACACCTATGGCAATATGACACCTGACTGGCAAAACATGAACGAAGAATACCTCCACCGAGGCTGCAGACCGCCAATCACCACCTCCGAGGACTTAAACTGGAACCAGCCCCAAAATTCCTGTCTGTACAACGTCCACAACATCGGACGTGCGGCTACAATCGAACCGTTCCCTCATAGTACGTACAGTTTCCTACCATCCCAGCACATCTACGACGAAAGTCGATTTGCTAACTATCCGACCGACTATGACGTGTACAAACCAATCCAGAATGGGGCCTCGGACTTCCGCATCCTACCGCCGCCGACCAGCTCCCGCGCTGACCATATGCACGACTCCAACAACGTTCAAAGCAACCCCATAATCGATTTAGTCGGTAACTGGATGACGCCGAACAACAGCGGCACTTATTCGCCGTTCGGCAATTCCGATCTAATCCCGAACGTGTTTGACATCCATGAGAAAGACCTTAAAAACCAAATAAATGACGAGAGCAGTTTCGTGCAACCGATTGAGCCTCCATTGGAAGAGCGCTCGTTTCAATTCAATCGCGACACTAAGAAGCCGAGAATGGTGGCCGAAGTGAAGCCGATGCGGCCGAGCTATTCCGATGTGTTGACGAAAGCCGTGCCGCAGACCACGTCGAGCAAACAGCTCAAAGCTGAGATGAAGGATGCGAAGCCGAAGAAGGACAACAAGAAGAACGGGAATAAGGACAAATTGCTTAAAGCTCAGACAATCACTCGTAGTAACACTAATAATGATATTAAGGATATTACAATAGAGAAGTCGTTCTCGAAGATCGATGCGAAATCGAATGGGAAGGTTCCGAAGAATGGTCAATTGAGTCGCAAATGGGCTTCGTTGGATAACATTGCGGATCCGTTTAAGAGTAGTAGTAAAGTTGATGAGGTGACGAAGAAGAAGAAAGCGGATGAGGGTTTGAGTAATAAAGGGTTTTCGAAATTGTCGGCGAAGAAGATGAACAAAACGATGGATGATGTCGATTTGGAGTGCGAGGAAGGTAGCGGGGATGCGATTATTATTAGTAAGAATAATTTGAAGAAGGGTGGTAAGGCCAATGGGCGGGTTAAGGTCAATGAGACGGTTGGGAATAATGAGAGGGCGGCTGGGAAGAGGCAGAGGACGAGGAAGAGGGAGAATTCCGTTAGATTTGGTAATTATTTATTTTTGAAGTAAAAGTTGTTAATTATTCAGAATAGTAGTAATTTAGGATTTATTGGTATTTGTAATTAGAAGCATTTACTTAAATTACAGTAATTGTATATTTGTTGTTAGTTTCAAGGTTTTTGTTGGATATTGTTTTTTATCGTCGAACTATTTATATTTTGCTTGTGTTGGAAATTTATTTTTTACCTAACTTGCATTTAATTCAACCAATTACTATTTTTATTTGTTACAATTACTAAATTTATTCAATCAAAAAATTAACAAAATTTTTTAAAAAATTCCTTCAAGGTGTTCTTGGACAAAAACTGAAGCTTTACACAAAAGGCTGGTGGAACCTATTCGCCGCTTTCGTCCTCTGGCTTTACAATTTGATCTCCGACATATGTAGCTTAAGTTTACATATAAGTAGCGATGTGTAAGTCCTCCCCCTGCACCCGCCAAAAAAATCTAAAATTGTTCTCTTTATAGAGGAAGCAACGTTTGGATCTGGTTGAGTATCCACTACTTATTCACCATCGAAACCGCTGCCGAGTTTATCAAAAACAACGGCACGTTTTCCTGGATGCGCGACAAGATCAAAGGCGCGCCCAAATCCAAACCTGAAACAAAAGATGAAAGCGCCACGTTTTCACATACCGGCCTCCCGAACAATATCAACATGCCCACCACTGGCGAGGAAGCGATGAAGCGACTACTGGCATGCAAGGGAAAAGACCCGTACAGTATATTGGGCGTAACGCCGACCTGTACAGACGACGATATTAAACGATACTACAAAAAGCAAGCGTTTCTGGTGCACCCCGATAAGAACCAACAGCCCGGCGCCGAGGAAGCTTTCAAGATCCTGGTGCATGCGTTCGATATGATTGGCGAGCCGACCCGTCGCGCTTCTTACGATCGCGGAGTCGTGGAATCGGCGCAAGTCGTGCAAGCGTGGAGCGAATTGAATGACCTGCTGCAGCAACTTCAGCAGAAAGTTGAGGCGGCCGCGAATACAATTCGCTGTTCGGCTTGCGGCTTGAAGCATAAACGAATCAAAATGGATCGGCCGAGTTATGCCGCCCGGAATTGCAACTCTTGTAAGATACATCATGCGGCGAGAGAGGGCGACATTTGGGCGGAGGCGAGGGTGTTCGGCTTCTTGTGGCATTACTATGCGTGCATGGAGGGCGGCGTGTACGATATAACGGAATGGGCCGGCTGTCAGAAAGATAGTTTGAAACATTTGAAGCCGGACTCGCATCATGTACAATATCGCATTGCGTTGGGCAGGCAGAATAATCAGCCGCGAAGGCATAGTGCTAGTCCGAGAAGTGAACAGCCCGATTTGGAGAACTTGTTGCATAGTTTGTATGGGCAGAAGGACGGGATGCAGAACACGGCGAGTCGACGTAAGAATAAAAAGACGAAGTAGATTGGTTGGATGGTTGATCATGGAAATGCTTGAATACTAAACGCTTTAAAAATAAAATCTGTTTCAAACGCATGATTTGGATGGAGGATTTTATTAAGTTTTATGTCGAAGACAAATTTTCAAAATCCTAGAAAGTCGTAATAAAAAAAAATCCTCACACAAATTTTCCTTGAAGTGGTTACGTTATTTTAAGTAGCTTCAATCAATCCAATATGTTTTCTTTATAAAATAGCAATAATATCACTTATTACCGTAACGGGGCGAGTTCAGTAAATATATAGTAGGTTCGGTAACTACCGAGCGTCCTCGATCCCATGCGCATGCGCTCAATATGCGAAAAATGAGACGGAATATAGCATTTTTTACGTGTAAAAAAAGGACAGACTCATGATTATAGCAGAGAAAGGATAGAAAAAAGCAAAAGTAATTTTTAAAAAAGAATTTCAATTCTTTATTACAAATTAATGAGAAAATATAAAACAAAATTCCTCGATGCATTTAATAGATTCAACTTTCCTATTTCCAAAAGTACTATCATACATATTCTACTATTTTAAAAAAAATGGCTCTAAATAATTTGAGCGGTTTTATGAATGCAAAATAAAGAAATGATACTTTTGTAAACATACAGCATGCTATAAGAGAGAACAACTAAACTACAGCAAATTGAAAGAAATTGATTTGCGCGAAATAAGTTGCAAATTTAATATATTTGAAGCAAAGCAGTTGCAACTAAATTGATCGAAAATTAACATTAACGTACTAGATGGAGACGAGAACTGTAGCAAATTGATTTATTTATATTTTGCTTTAACAAGAACATTAATTAGAATAAATATTAAACAATTTAAATTCGGTTTACTCCAAGGCTCCATCCAAGAAGCAAAGATTGGGTGTGGAATCTATCACCTTATCGACATCCCGTCTTAGGACGGTTTTGCGTTTGGTTGAATGGATTTGATGGTGTGCCTCTCGCGACATGTACTCGATGAACATCTCCTGCAAACAGTAAGTAAAATAGTGATGATAACATTCAGCAGCCAAAGCGGCCGCGAGCTGTGCAGCCGAAAAGCACCAATAAGCGTGCACGGTTTCCGCCAACGGGCCAATAAGCGTCCAGAAAGCGAAACGAGCAAACTTTCGTAAAATTAATAGTGAGATATTTACTAACCGTAGCTTTCGTGATGAGGAACACCGAATCTTGATTGATTAATGTGCAATCGGGGTCGCGTTTCATCATATTCTTGATACGGGCCATCGGCAGACGCAAGAATCGTTTGTTTATGCTTTCTTTGGACGGCGATGCTTTTTTGGTCTCTTCCATTTCTAATTCGGGCGATAAATCTTCAGTGAATTCGGATGTGTCTTCCATTTTGCGATTGTTTGTGTTCAGAGAAATGCCTCAAATCACGATAATGGTCGAAAACAAGTGAATAACCAACAAATTTGTTTTTATGATTGGCGAAGCGGACTCGTGCACAGCGACTAATCTCTGTTTGGAATACGAATTGACTGGATTTGGTACACAATTGGAACAATTAACACATTTACGATTTAAATTACAATTACAATTAATAAAACGTTGAAATAATGATTTTAGATGCAACAACAGTTAGCAAATATTTGTTTTGTCGCTAACTTCACGTCGGTCGAGCACTGTTGTAAACATAACCAAATTAAAAATGTACCAACAACGACCGCAACCAGGCGAGACCGAAGATGATTTGTTGCGATTGCAAGAGGAATTTTTGCAGAAAAAAGCGGAGGATAAAGGTCAAATAGGGTGTGTGGTTAAATCTGATAATCAAAATAAATCGGCGCAAATTAAGCAAGAAAATGCAAGTACAAGTAATGTTGAAGAACAACTTGCAAATACTTTTGAGGATGTACCTCGAGGTATGAACATTGGTAAAATAATTGAGAAACAGGGCGTTCAGAAGAATGTGTCGGCGTTTAAATTCAATCCAACCAGGGGCTTTCCACAAGCGAAACGAAGAGATGTAAGTGAAGTTGTTTATTAAAATATTAATATACTGCGTGTGAACTATTTTGTAATTAAAACGGCATAGCAATACTATTGCTGTACCGTAGTGTAAATTTGATTGATGCGCATGCGCTTAATATAGGAAACGATGTGTGATTTAGAAAGGGTGGGGGTAAAGGGAGAAGGAATAGTTAGGAAGGGGAAGAAATAAAGGAACTTAAATGCGTTTAAATATTTATTTTCCTTCATTAATTAGTAAACTTTTATTTTCAAATTGACAATCAAATTTTGTTAGTGCTCTGCAGCACCAACAAAAGGGAGCATTTTCTCGCAAGAAATCAAAAGAATGAAACCTTCCGAAACCCCAATGGAAGTAGATGCAAAGCCTGAAACCAGTACAAAAATCAAATTTGACTTACCATTGACTGGTACAATTTTGACTGGGCCAGATCGAACGCAGATCCACGAACAAAATTTGAATCTAATGAAAACAATGTCGGAGCAAGAAATTTTGGAAGAGCGCGAAAAACTTTTGACTACAATGGATCCCGCTATAGTAGCATTTTTAAAATCGCGTCGAAAGGAGGAAGTTTTGGAAAATCGGAATCCTACAATTGAGGAGCAAAATCAAGCGGCGGATAGTATTAATTTCGAGGATATTGAAACCACTTGCGAGGTTTTAGCGCAACCGAAGGCGGATAAGTGGCTGCATTTCGATATTGTGGAGTCCAATAAGTTGGCGTGGATGAAGAATATTGATGTGCCGAAAATTGATAAAAATGCTTCGTTTGAAGCCAGGTATAAAAAATAATTGAACTAAATTATTAAGAGTAGAAATATTTTTGTATTTTTAGATTCGATTTTGAGGGCTGGCTTTTGCCATTCAGCCAGACGGAAATTGATGAAACAAATCGCACTTTGTACCATCACGGGGACGAACCGGGACGACCGGGTTACACGTTGCAGGAATTGTTTCAACTTTCTAGGTAAGTTAGTATTTTGATTAAATATTTCTAAAATTTTGGAAACCCTTCAAAAATAATAGAGCGTAAAAAATGTTCAAATCTAGATCCAGCGTAATGCAACAAAAAATCATAGCGCTAAACTCAATCGCCAATATATTGGCGCTAAATGCAACCGGCGTTTACGATAACGTGATTGACATCCCAATCGAGCAATTGTTCTTTGTATTGCGAGTTTGCTTGGATGATAATACACCTGCTATTTTGAATGCGAGCATCAAAGCTATGCGCAATTTGATTTCTTCCCAAATCGATGAAACATTGTTGGATAGTTTATTGGGATTCGGACTTGGAGAGGTTTTACCCACTTTAGCTATTGATGAAAATGATGATGATAATACTGTGAATGATCAGCAATTAGCGGAAACTAATTTGATTAAATGTTTGGCTAGGACGGAGATTTTAACGAGAATAAGGTTTTATCTAAAAGTTGTTAAATATTTATTTATTAAATATTTTATAATTGTTTAGGTATATTATTAATACTGTGCGACCGTCCATGGAAACTGTGATATATAGCTTGGATATTTTAATACGACTATGCAAAGATTCCAGGTATATACTTACGAGAGTTTTTAATTGTGAGGGCCTTATTAAAACTATTGTCAACAATTTCGCGCCAACATTTTACAATTCTGGTAAATAAATTAATTACCAATCAAGCAAAATGTAATTAATAATTATTTATACTTTAGCGTCCACTTATAAAAATCCATTTCTGCCGAGCATAAAATTCATGCGAGTTTTGTCGTCGAGAAGCGCACATATCGCCAATCAACTTGTCAACAAGTAAAATCTAAAAATTAACAACGGTTTTTCAGAAAAATAAATATTTTTGTATATTAGGTACCAAATCCTGGACTCCTTAACTTTCTACCTATCAGATGACAGATTTTCTCTAAATGTGGAAGGTTTGAAGCTCCAAATCGAGTCCCTTCATTTATGGTCGATTCTTCTAAAACGCGATCTGCAAGTTGAAAATGTGCATCGAATTGAAGGAAGTTTACTCAGAATGTTGCACTACCATTTCAAAAATACCAACTTCAATATGCAAACTAAATTTGTACGACAAGCGCATGTTGCAGCTTTGCTCATATTTTTAGCGCATTTGGCAGAGAAGAATTATTTATTAGTTGAGCCGTTTTTGGGTGTAATTGAGCAATGTGCCGTTAAGTGGATTAGTCAGTTTGCTATCATCGATCAATTTTTGGTAAATAATTAATTATTGATTAATTTGTAATTTTATTATATTTTTTTGATACTTTCTAGTGTGGAAAATTGCAAATAATTGCAGCTCTATTAAACTGTGCCTCAAATATTCGACGATACAATTTAAACTACTCCGGTAAGCTTGACGAGCTGGTTTTCGGCTTAGTCCGATCACAAGGATTTAATATTGTAACTGGAAATATTAAGTAAGTTAACCAACCGTTTGGCTTTTTGTGGTTTATTTGAAAGTTTTTAGATCCGGTTCAATGTTGTTGAATAACTATGAAGCGCATAAATCTAGCGACAATTTAAAATCGTTGGAAGGGTCAGCTTGGAATGCGATGGATCATGTTATTCCCGCTATGCAGACGACCAGTTGTTTGCCATTTCTTTGCAATTTAACTAAATATTTGATTGCATCCAATAATATAGACGTCAGTTAACATTTTTAAAATTTACTGTACTTTTATTGTGGTATTTCATAAGGTTTAGCACTAGAATACCACAATTAGATTTCTGTGATTTTTTTGAACTGCAATTTTAATTTATATTTAAATTTCTCTTTCAGCTACAACTCGCTTTCTTGCAACACCAAAACGTCCCACTCTACTTAACCGAGCTGCAAAAATGCGACAAATACTCCTTAACAACCAATTGGTTCACAAGAATCGAAACATTTTTCATTATGGATATTCTAAAACTATCCTTCAACGTGAGATCGAAATTATTCGATACCACAACCTACTTCGAAATAACCGCTAAATGCATCAGCGTTTTCGCATCCGAGCAAAATCAAGACACGCAATTCATCCTGGAAAACATTATTTTCAGCCCCGATTTTTACCCAAGTCATGTCTTCATACAAAAACTGCACATTGCTGAAGATGTGTTAGACACTTCGCTGGAAAACTTATCACAAACCGCAGAAGTTTACATTCAGATGCTTGGTTTAAAAAGTAGCACTGGACGAATTGCGAAGGGTACCATTCCAATCGATTGGATGTACATCCCAATTATCGTATTCTACTCGAATCAGCAGCAGAACAAACCGAACGGATCCGAAGAGCAGCAAACTTACATCATGACGAAATGCTTGAATTTCATTTTAATGTACGAACAATTTTTCCCATCCATCGCGAGCCTAATGGACCCAACCGATCGCTTCTGCAGATTGGCTTGCGTATTTTTGGGGAACGACAATTTATTCTTGAACCAGAAGATTCATTTGCTGTTGGAGAAATGCGTCAAATATGTGGTCAAGTTCGATTTGGACTTCAACAAGGAGATTGAAGGGTTGAATAGTTTCCAGGATTTTTACACTCAGTTGTTGGAGCAGTATCAAGGGGTTAGTTATGGGGATGTTTTGTTTGGTAATGTGATTTTGGTGCCGTTGGCGCAGAAGCATAAGAAGCAGTACCGGAAGACTTTGTGGTCGGAGTATATGGGAGTCGCGCAAGTTTTGAATCTCACGCAGGAACAGGTAAGATTTTACTTAATTTGGTTTGCAATAATTATAGTTAATTTTGCTTAGTGCTTCCTTCCAATCGATGTCTTTTTGGGCCCACCAGAGGATGATGTTTCGCTAATAAATTCCTACAGAAGAGCGCTACTAAGTAAAACACTAAGACCAAACACTATTTTGTATAAAATTGCTAAGCACCATGTCGGTGCCTTCATGTTACAATCCAATAAATAATTTCTGCATCAAGTTTTCCTTGAAAATATATGTTTTTTAATATCAATCACCTACTGTCAACAATTGGTATGCTCAAATGGCTATCGGTGTAGTCAAATTATCGAAGAGCCAACGAAAAACGTTAACATATATATTTTGTGCGTTAAACATCATTCAGGTACTCTCAGGTCTCACCATCACAGGTACTTCAATTTATGTGTACATTGCGATCGCGCCAATTTTGCCCAGCGAAAAGCCGGAAATTAATTTCGTGTTCGTGGTGATTGGTATGTATGGTACTCATGTGATTTTGCATTGGTTGGTCGGCTTGAAAATTTGTCAGAAGTGCTATTTGCAGTCGCACAAGTAAATGCATTTTTATTTTATTTAGACAATATTTTTAATAAAATTTGTACGTTAGAAAAAGTACCAAAAGATTGCTGCTATTATGGACTTGTGCCGGAACTAACACCGTGATCAATTTGATCATCATCGCCAGTGTTTCGAAGAAAATCAACAAACATCTTATCAGATCGATGAAGAATTCGTTACAGCATGGCATAAATAATTACCTAATTGATGAGAATTGGAAATACGCGATGGATAAAATTCAGTTCAATCAGCGATGCTGCGGAATTAAATCCTTTGAGGATTGGCATGATATTTCCTGGTTGACCAAGTACCATGTGGACGTAAAATCGGAGCAAGTTGAACAGTAAATATATTTTTGACTTGTTACTAAATTACTAAGATGTTTAAATGAATTTCAAGACTGAGAAGTAGCTCCGAAAATTTGCACTTACCAGTAACACCTTGGAGCTGCTGCAAACTCGATTTTCCAATGCAATGTCTTCACGATCCCCTTCAACAAGTGCAATACGCTCATATTTGGGTCGACGAGCCGAAAATTGTATCGGATTCGATTAATACGAACGGCTGTTTAGACAATTTGAAGAAACCGATCACATCAGTCATCAACAGTTTTGTTACGATTGCGTGTTCAGTGGTTGTGATGCATGTAATAATTCAATTAGAAATTTAATTTTGTCTCCAATATTTTAATTTTAGATAATTATTTTTATTATATCAAGAATTTTGTACACTTCATGCCGAAATGCGATTTTATTGAACGATCCGGATGGAGTGGCGCCTGGTTGGATTTTCGGAAGAGGCGATTGCGGTTATTCCAGTGGACCAACTTTATCCGAAATTATGGGAACTGTAATTTGAATATTAATCGTATTTAGTAAAGTAATTTATTCGTATTAAAGGAGATAATACTGGAAGCGCCGAGAACACCAAAAAGACGCTTCAGAGAGCGATTCCAAAGACGCAAGAAATCAAGACATGAAACTACAGAAGCGGACACGAGCGGCGAAGAATTCGCAGACATGGAGGAAGAATTGAAGAAGCTGCTTCCGCAAGGCGCAGAGTAAATGAACATTTTTATTATTTTGTTTTATAAGTATCAATATTGTATTTTATTTATTTTTACACTTGTGGAATATAGGAAAAGAAAGCGATTGTGTTTTTTTAATCAACTGTTGTATAATATACTGCACTAAGTTTGTTTTTTAAAATATTTATAAAGAACTAATTTATAATACAAAAACAAATTTATTATAAAATAAGATTCGAGAAAGGTTGTAGCAGATACAAAGGAAAGACATATTTATATAACATAGCAAAAATATAAAATCGAATCGATAGAAGAAAAAAAAGTTTGAATTCAACTGAAAATATGATTGACAAAGTTACTGAACAATTTTCATACTAAACCATCTAAAGACTTTACACATTAGTTTTAAATTTAAATTATACTGAGGGGCACAACAAGTAAGTGATATTATTACAATCTATGAGATTAATTATATTAATATGTATAATTATAATTTTTCAGCATTTATTTTTTTTGTTTCACACACCGCCACGCAAATGTTTTTTTTTTCTTCTTATTTGTGAAAACTACGCTCAACCTAAAGCTGAAACAAAACAAACAATCAAAAGGTTTTACTCTTACACGAAACCACAAAACTACAGACTCAATAAGAATAATAAGCAGCCACAAACAAAAAACTAACCAAGTCACTTCTTAACAGCGCCTTTTCCTTTAAATACTTTAGAAAAGAATTCGGTTAAATAGTATTAGTAAACGAAATGATGCTAGCAATATTAAAACTTACCAGCAATGCCCGCAATAGCTTCGCCCGCCGAGTATTTGACATCCACATCAGCATCGCCATTCAGTTTGTCCAGAATGGGCTTGACTTGCGGCTGAATAACGGCTTGATCCAATTGCGGCGCGATTCTCTGCAGCGTTTTCGCAACATTGAACCGAACATTCGCGACTTTATCGGTCGCCATACCGAGCACAGTCGGCAATAATAAACCGGTCGTTATATCGCTACCGCAAGCCTCCGCCAGCACATTAATGCAAAACAAACAGGTCATTCGATAGAGATAGTTTTGGTCCCGGGCCATCGCCAACACTTTCGGAATAATCGTCGATTCCGCCCATTCGGCCCCGAATTGATCGACCAACTTGCGCAGATTCAACGTGGCCGCTTCGCGAATGGCAAACACATGGTCCATCAGCCAAGTCATGCAAAGTGCGTTCAATTTCTCATCGAAGAACTCGCGACCTAATTGGCCAGCTAACAATGGCATATATTCGATAATCGCCGATCGTACACGCCATTTCGAATCCTCGGCCAATTCGACGATTGCCGGTAACAGCGATTGCGACAATTGTTGGATACCAATCACCTCATTCACACAATCCAAGTTCGAGATAATGTTCAGTCGCACTTCAGGGCATTCATCTTTCAATTGGGTCAAAAACAGTGGCAGTAGATGTTCGATTGTGTTGTGTCTGCCTAGAATCGGACTCAGGCCCATTATAACGGAGGCTAGGGCCGATTTGACGTGTTGGTTCGGATCGGCTACCATTTCTTTAACGCACGGCAAAATGTTGGTCATTATGATCGTTTCCTGATGGGCTTTATCCAGATTTTGACAGAAATCTTTGACGCGATTGGCGGCAGCCGCACGCACCTCGGCTTCCGTGTCTTTCAGTAGACTTTGAAAGGCCATCACTAGGTCGGTTCGGGTGATTTCGGGACCGACCGCTTTCTGGAGTTCGGTGAATTTTTCGGCAACCATGTAACGCACTCGCCAAGATTGATCACCTTTGAAATGAAATTGTCAGCGAAAAGTGAGTGAATTAAATCGAATACGTACTAGTGCATTGTCTTAAAGTAGGCATGACCAGTTGCTCAACATCCTCCTGCTGTAGAAGGGTAGCGATGCTAACGCACGCATCAACGGCCAACAATCGCACGGAATCCTGATCGTCTTGCGCCAAGTTCACAAACATCGGAATCAAGTCAGACTTCAAATATTCCAATTCGCAAACTTGAGCAAAATCGCCGAGTTTTGTGGCCGCTGCTCTTCGCACCATCGGGGTGTCATCCTGGCACAGAGCGCGAAAGTATGATCGCAGATCCGCTTTCATTGTGGCGGAAACGCGCTCGTAGCAAACCTTATTAAAGATACATTTAATAATCTTATTGGATATGACTCGAAAATACTTACAGCGAATAGACCACATGCTGATGTTCTGGAAGTAAACCAATCGCCAGTCGTTAGTCTTTGCACTAGAGGTACAAAATGAATTTCTAAATCAGTAGGACTGTGATGTTGAGCTACAGCTTTAAGAGATTCAACGGCCTTGTCTCGCACGACCGTCTCTTCGACCGTTGCTAGACTGTCGAGTGGCGGCAGTAAACAGTAGGCAAATTCGGGACCGCCGACGAATGTTATAAAGGTGCCCAGTTGTTCGGCCAATGCTAACAAGACTTCATCTTCATCGTAGATGGTTTCCGTTAGGAATGGAATTAATTCGGTTCTTGTACGTTCCAGTCCTAATGCCAGGGCAATTGTCGAGAGCTTTTTTATCGAGTTTAATCGCAACTGGAATGGGTATAAAATGGGTTATTAATTTTTTTATTGGCTAGTTGTGACTTATGCGCGAAATAAATAGATAAAATTGCAATTAAACAATTTTAATAGCGCGTTTTGAAATCATTGCGGAAGTAATTTTGTTTCTTTTAAATGTGTATGGACTGGTGCAATACACATTGCAAGTTTGATGCTTAAGGATGATGTCGGAATGGAAAATAACAATAATGATTATGATGTACTCAACTTAATTTGATCACATGCTTGAGGATTATGTCTATTAATATTAAGTTTTTATTTTGCGTGCACCAATTATGTTCCTGTTTATTGGCCACAATTATTTATAATAAAATTATTTATAAATTCTATAAACATTTCAAGAAATTGAGTTTTATCTTTCTGATTTCAAATGAAAGGACTTAAATTATTGTTACAATGATAAAATCACAAGCAATAATATTTACACAAGTTAAAATTGTATTGTCAAGCAAGCCATAAAGTTATTATTTTTTTCCTAAATTTTCTTCAACTAATCATTTGGATATTATTAATAAAATCGCTTCTTTAATTAGAATCTTGGCGCCAAAGGTAAATAGCACATAACTTTGTGAGTGCTTTAATTTATTACTTAAGTGAGTCATTCGACTTGTAATTGCGCTAATCTATTAACACAAAAACGTCATAATTACGGAATCTTTAAAAAACCGTTTATAACCACCTCTAATTCAACAACAAAAAAAATTGCAACAAATAATTCAGGTTAACAATAATATGAAAGCCACCTATCGCGAAACAAAATTTAGTGAAACTAAGAAAATCGGGGCGTAAATTAGTTTCAATTAAGGCAGAATTAACTTTTATATGAAAATCCAAATGATCTGTGATGTCATTTTTCTATAAATTCCCAATAACGGCAAGGTTGGTTAAGCCCACCTCTCATGTTTTTTGCAAAAAGCCGAAGCGGCATTCCGAAATATTTAATAAAATCCCCATTAATAGAAATCTCGTTACCTGAACATCTTCGTTTTTGAGTTCGTCGATTAAAACAGCGATAGGATACAAAGAATCATCGCCTGCAGAATCGCTGGCTGCCATTGTAGAGCCAAGTCCGGTGTTGTGCGCCGATATCGTCGTGTTTATCTGATTGTAAACCTATTGTTACGCACCTAAACGAATTCAATTCCTGATTAGGTTTTATCTCATTTAATCCGATCGCTGAATTAATTAATAACTTACAAATTTTTAAAAGCTTTGTCAAACTTCACCTAACTGACCTGTGTTGATTTTTGACGTTTTGCGTACTAGTGGCGCCACGAGGCAACGTGGACCGGCAACACAGTTGAGCGCCAAATTCAAAAATCAATATTATATAATTTACATAAGAGATTTATGAAATGCGACTTAATAATTCAGTTTCCTGCTGAATGCGCTTTAATGTATGTTAACAAATATTTATATTATCGCTTATTAATAGATATGAATTATTTCAATTCGCAAAATAGGAAATTTCATGGGAAATTGATAAAGTAGGATTGTAGTCGTAGTCAAAAATATTTATTAAATTGAACGCAAACAAGGTAAAAATAAAATTTACAAATAAACCATTCAGGAAGGTATTTATTTTCATTTATCCACTAATCGGAACACTCGTACGTTGCTGCTACTATTCTAATCCATACAATTTTAATGTTCTATCCATTGATGTGGAGGCTATGAATCGAGCGTGTTTACCAAATCGAACACCCGTAGCCGTTGCTGTATGATCATTAAACACTTTCAGCTCTTGCCATTGTTTACACAAGTACACCCTGTAAGACAAACTCAAATAAGCAAACTATTAATAGCTTCCATTAGATCTACATACCGAACATCTGTTCCCGCTACCGCTAAATACGTGCCGCTTTGATCAAAACACAAATCCTTAATCTGGTAACCTTCTTCGAGTTGCAAAGTTTTGAAGTTTCTCAACTTCCGTAAATCCCACAGTTTCACACAAGCATCATCTGCTGCCGTAGCTAAGTAATAACCATTTTCCGAGAAGGAAATTGTAGTAATCGCTCCGGAATGTCCTAAAGAAAACAATTACTTAATTATTTTGAAATATTTGAAATTAATTTCGCTAAATTTAGGCAACCAACAATACATCCGTACGGGGAGTTGTCAAAGCAATAGAAATATTTAATCATTAATGTATAAATTTACCTGTAAAATTAGCAACGTTGCTCTGTTCCTTCAAATCCCAAATCTTGACCTGTGAATCGCCAGTGCCCGTGCCGAAAATCAAACCATCAGGATGCAACTGCGCTGTAGTCAATGGCACATTAGTCTGATCCGAAACTTTGGTCAATAATCGCCCAGTTCGTATATCAGAGAAGGCCCAATGCTGATCTTCCGATGTTGATAGAACATAGTCGCCTGTAGGATGTAATGATAATCCTGTGACAGGACCATCGTGCGCTTTTAAAAGTAAAGTTGTCTGCGAAGTTGGAACGTTCCAAACGCGAATTGTCGAATCGGGAGATGCGGTCAGTACAATGTCTTCGTCTGGATGATAAATAACTTTCGTTACTTTTTTCGTATGTCCTTTGAGAATAGCGACGACTTGTTCAGTGTCTTTGTTGAAAACGGTCGCGTTTTTATCATTGCCTCCTGTTAATACTTTGCTTGTGTCCGAATTGTGGACGTCTAATGCTAGAATGCCTGGCACGCTAGCCGAGTGCAAACCCTAAACAATACCAAATAAAATATTTACTAGTCGTATTTTAAAAATAAATATGTACCATTTTTATGCAACTAACAATACACGTATCAATCAATTAATAAAATAGTAAACTTACGATAAGAGAAGCCAAAGTTTGGAACGATCGAAGTTGCTCTTGTGTTGCCAATTCTTCTGGAACAGTTCGCCCCCGCTTTTTGCGCTCCTGTGTTAAAACAGTAGCTTTGTCTTGTAGTTTTTGTATAACTTCAGCACTCATTCCAGCTTGTTCGGTCGGTTGGTTAGCCACACCACCAGCTTCAGCAGCAACGGCCTATAAACAAAAATAGTATTTTACAAAAATGCATTTCATTTATTAGCAAACTGCGAGAAAACATGCAAACTTTGACTTTCACGCTTAGTTTGCATGTTTTACTAGCGCCATCTATAGTTCTTTCAATTCCCAATTAAACCCTTAGCTAAAATTCCAAATAACTGTGCAACTAAACTTACCGGCTGTGGAACAGTGGTGATTCCAGCTTGCGGCTTAAGCGTAGCCAACGCTTCTCTGGCAGCCGTAACTTCCTTCTGCAATCGAGCAATAACTCGACAAGCGGCATCGTGCTGGTACAAAGCATGGCTGAGTTCTTGCCGGGCAGTTTGCAATTGCTGCCTTTGGGTGAAACTGTAAAGCATAACAGCATCCCATTCATCTTGTAAGAGTTTTAACGTAGCCGGTATGCTAGTGGCGCTTGGCGGCTTTGGTTTCACAATTGGCGGCGTTTTGATCTCAATCAAATCATCCACTGTTAATTCTTTACCGCTAATTGGATCAATTCCATTCTCTTGTATGTATTTCTCGATTATGCGCTTCTCGAAAACCGCGCCCGATGAAGGGGAGACTACTGGGTGCTCTGGCACTTCGTTGGAAACTACAAATTATTATTTAGGTTAGGTGTGTTAGAATGCCGGTTTGGGCCGTAAAGTGAGTTGTGGGTGATTTAAAAGGTTTAGTAAGGTAGTTTTGTGAATGGATTTGAGTTATATTTGTGTTAATATAAGGGTAATAATGGTTTAAAATACTTACTGGCACAACACAACGCCATTTTGACTAAACAATGCTAATAATGAGAAGAAGAAGAACATTTTTAAATTAATTGAAGTTAATCGATTTTACGTATTAAATATTTATAGTTAAATTAATTTAAGTGTTTTTGTGTTTGTATGTAATTTTTATGTAAAGATTATTAAAATTTATTAAGTAAGTTTATTTATTGTAAATTAAACTTGAATGTAGGTTATGTTGGCAGCAGTGGTGTCCAAACTTTTAAAATTCAAATTATCAATTTTGTGCGCTTTTTATATTATTTTAATTAAATAAATTAAATAACTAATTAATATTTGTTAATTTGTTTATTTATTTTAAAGTATGAAAGTTAATGCAGACTTTAGTAGCCAAAACATGTAAATATTCTTGATTTTCAATATTTTAAATTAGCTATAAATTAATTTTATTTTTTTAATTTTTAAACATAATGTTTAAATAATTATACTTTACAAAAATTTGCATAATTAGTTTCTTTTTTACGAAATAAACTTTACTTTTTTTATTGACAGATATTTGAGATGGCAAAACTGTCAAAATTCAAACTGTCAATTAACTGTGTCCATTTCCAAATGATGATTGTAATTAATGGGCCATTGCATATCTAGGTGAGTTTTTAATTAGACAATAGTTATTTTCAATTCATTTATTAATTATCTACCATAATATATCAAATATTACAATAGATCACACGATACAAAAGTACAAAATTACAATAGTTATAACCCTAAATTATAAACTTAATTTGCTACTTCATTATCTTGAGCAGATTCAACCACTGCTGTCTCATCAGTAGAATCAGTTTTCGATTCATCAACCTGACTCCATCCACCACTTTTCCTCATCTCTTCCTCGGCGGTTCTCATATCCGGATTCCATCCTTTGGATCCAACTTGATTATCGGTAGTTACTTCAACCTCTTCCATCTCACCAACAACGGCATCCTCAGCTTGTTCGACTCCCCATTTCGATTTAGCGGCTCTTTCGTTATTAATCGCTTCCATCGTCTTCATGGTATGTTCCTCCATTTTCAAAGCATCCATAGCACTATCGACTTCTTCAGCTGCTCGGTAGGCTGCGGGTGCCGCATATGGAGCTGGGGCGCTGTAATGTTGTGGTGCGGGCTTGTACGATTGTGGGGCGGCATAAGTGGCTGGTGCTTGGTACGATTGAGCTGGAGCTTCATAAGTTGGAGCTGGGGCATTGTAAGCGGGGGCAGCTGGAGCTTTGTAAATTGGACCGGGTGCGCTGTAGGATTGAGCTGGCGCTTGATAAGTTGGTGCTGGTGCGTTGTAAGATGGAGCTTTGTAGGCTGGAGCGGGTGCGCTGTACGATTGCGCAGGCGCTTGGTAAGCGGGTGCAGCTGGAGCTTTGTATGATGGAGCTGGTGCGCTGTATTCTGGAGCTTTGTAGGCTGGAGCTGGTGCGCTGTAGGATTGAGCTGGGGCTTCATAAGTTGGAGCTGGGGCGCTGTAGGCCGGCGCAGCTGGGGCTTTGTAAGATGGAGCTGGTGCGCTGTATTCTGGAGCCTTGTATGCTGGAGCTGGTGCGCTGTATTCTGGTGCCTTGTAAGCTGGAGCAGGTGCGGCGTATTCTGGAGCTTTGTAGGCTGGAGCTGGTGCGCTGTATTCTGGTGCCTTGTAAGATGGAGCTGGTGCACTATATTCCGGAGCCTTGTACGCTGGAGCAGGTGCGCTGTAAGATTGAGGTGCCGGATAGGCTGGAGCGGGTGCAGCGTATTCAGGTGCCTTGTAAGCTGGAGCAGGTGCGCTGTATGTTTGAGCTGGTGCTTGGTAAGCTGGAGCGGAGTATTCTGGAGCCTTATTGTAAACTGGAGCAGGTGCGCTGTATTCTGGAGCCTTGTAAGCAGGAGCAGGTGCGCTATAAGTTTGCGCTGGTGCTTGGTAAGCTGGAGCTGGTGCACTGTAGGACTGAGCTGGAGCCTTGTAGACTGGAGCGGGCGCTTTGTAGCTTGGTGCCTTGTAAGCTGGAGCTGGAGCTACATATGATGGAGCCTTGTATGCGGGTGGTGCAGGTGCGGAATAAGTAGGGGCCTTGTATGGAGCCGGTGCAGAATAGGTCTGGGGTTTATACGCGGGTGCGGGTGCGGAATAGGAAGGTGCCTTGTAAGATGGCGCTTGATACGCTGGAGCTTTGTAGGCTGGAGCTGGAGCGGAGTAGCTTGGTACTGGAACTGGGTATGAGGGTTTGTATCCGCCATAGGCTGGAGCTTTGTAGATAGGCCTCCCGTATTTGTTGCCGTATCCTCTTGGAGTGGATGATCTGTATGCACCGCCGCCGTATCCGCCAGCACCGCCGTAGCTTGGTCCGCTTCCGTATCCTGAGCCGTAGTTAGATTGGGCACCTCCGTAGCCTCCACCGTAGTGAGAAGCAGCTGAAGCGTAGCCGGCCAAGTTGGGTTGGCAAGTGATTACCAGACCGTTGTGTCCTTTCTTGCCTTTCTTGTCGTTTCCGTATCCGTACTCCATCTCGTGATGATGTCTCATTAAATGATCGGCGTCATTCTCTTCTTCATCGGCTCCGCGTAGGAATTCTTCGTCGTCAAAGGTGCGCATGGTTTCTAGAGCGGGTTCTTCTTCCTGGGAACGGTAGATGGATCCGTAAGATGATGAGGCTGGTGCGTGGGAAACGTATGGCTTAGCTACTGGAGTGTAGGCTGGAGCAGGTGAAGCTTTGGCGGCTGCGTATTGTGGAGCAGGGGCTGGAGCAGCGTAGGTCTTGGTTGGAGTGGAACCATAAGCAGCAGCTGGCTTCTGTTGTTGTTTGTAAGCTGGAGCAGCGGCTGGGTATGGAGCAGAAGCTGGCTTTGGTTGTTCGTATGAGCCATAGTTTGGTGCGGAAGCAGCGGGTGCGCTGTAGGCTGGAGCAGATGCTGGAGCGTAAGCTGGAGCAGGTGCAGCTGGAGCGTAGGCGGGAGCAGCTGGAGCGTAAGAGTCCTTCGATGCGGGTTCGCACACTTGGAAGGGCTTCTGGTACGGGCTGCTTGGGCGAATTTCAACGCAGAAAGTTGTGGTGGTGGATTTCTTCTTTCTGGTCAATTCGGTTCCAGCATCTTCGGCAACGATGTCGGCGTCTTTAATGGCAAGTCCGGTTTGTTCTTCGGTTTGGTTGATAATAGTAGTTGGGGTGGTAACTACTAGTATTTCTTCGGTACCGGCACTGGTCGAAGACACGAAACAGGTTGCCACAAAGGCAGCTAATGCAATTGAGACTCTCATGATTGACTTATTGAGTCTACTAATGATGAGTGTTGAATACTTTTCGGTTCGATAGCGGTGCTATTTATATGTTCTGCATTTTGCTGGGACTGCATTTCGTGGTCGGCAATTTATGCTTGTATTGAGTATTTTTGATTAATTCGATATTAATATGTAAACGTATTAAGGTAATAATTTTTGAAATTAATTGAAAATTTACTACCCTTTTTATCGGTATAGGAGAATATTTTAAAACTTATTTGCTTAAAAATTCTTTTGTCATTAAATTTAAATATTAATTGGAATTGCACTTGGATACACATGGTACATATTTCATTCTCCGAATCAGATTACATAGAGAAAATTATTTTGTAATTTCGATTTCTTAGAAAATTTAATTTTTTAAAAATACTGTGCTTATTTTATATTTTTAAAAAATTATTTTAATTTATTTCTGATGTTACAAAAAAAGAAATGTATCTCGATTTTTACTAAAATTACTAAAAACAGATATTTTTAAAATTTGAATATTATATTTTATTATATAATTTTTGTTATTTAATCATTTAATTTAAATTTTTTAAAAAAATACTTTGGATAGAAAAAAACGCAGAAATTATGTATTCAATTTAGTCAAAAATTACTATTTAAGTTCTTAAAAATCCTTTTCCATTTTCTTTCATATTTTAGAAATTGAAAGATAATAATTAAATATTTAAATTATTATTAATTTACTTGAATTAATTTCAAGTTTAAATTTAGTTTTATATTTCCGCATTTCCGATTTCGTTCTCAATACAACTTATTTTGTCAGCATTTTTGTGTTATAAGGTTATTATACTTTAATTGTTACATTAGTTGCAATCAAACGATTTTAACAACTATTGCATTTATGCAATAATTAAACGATTTGATTTTAATTATTAATCAATAAATTTAGTTATTTTAATAAATAATACAATTTATTTGTTCATCAATAAAACACCAAGAATTATTTTTAAAACTATTTTATTTTAAATACTAATCAGTACAATAAATTAAATACATAACTTAACAATTATCAATAACAATATTAAACTGCTTTTAATATTTTGGTAATAGTAGAGTCTGCATCTTCATTCAATTCTTTGAATCTTGGTTCGATTGGCTTTTTGCTAAAAGTGGCTTCTTTAACAATATCAACCTTTTTAGACCCTACAACTTTCTTCTCACTTTTTTTAACAATTACATTTTCAGTTTTTCTCGTAGTAGTGGAAGTAGTAGAAGAACTAACAGAGCTTGGACTACTAGACTCATCTTCCAAACCAGTAAACGAATTGTAATCCTCAGTAGATTCCGCACCCAAAACATCTTCACTGCTATTACTAGTTACAGGAGCCTCATCTTTGATAGTCTCCAAAATAACTTCTTTAGTCTCGGTATCTTGGTCCATATGATCAACTTGTCCCAATTCCAAATCAGCCATATCTTGAGTTTCTTGCTCCAAATACGATCCTTCTCTTGCCAACAAATCCACAATTGGAGCAGCATTCTTACCATCTTCTTCATCAAGCACCACATCCGGCATCTTTTGAATTCCAGTCAAAGAAGCGAACTCATCCACATTCCATAATCCTCTGGTGTTAATTTCTTCATTTTCCTCTTCATCCTTCTCATCTTTGTTACCCGTGAACACTTCGAACTTGTTGCTTCCAATTGTAATAACTTTTGGAGGAGCTTCGTCGTTTTCTTCCTCTTCTTCAGCCATTCGGTTTTGAAGAAGTGGCTCTAATGATGGATTGTCCAAAAGGCCACAATTTCCCATTAGAGCATCGTGCGATATTTCGTCAGGACACGCCCGATTTGCGGTAAATGCAAGGAACTCGGGAGCAATTAGTGAGAACATTACGAAGAAAATGTAACACTTCATGATGATCGATTGAATAAACTACTAGAATGTTTCGCTAGAAAAATGTCTTTTATATAAACTTGATGGTTCAGTTTTAGAAATTTGAAGGTTGTTCCTTTAAGTAGAATTTATAAATAATTTTATTTTCATAACAATATAATATGTTATATTTAAACAATAGTTTTAAATAAATAATTATGCAATAATGTAAATAGAATACTAATTTTTTGGGGAGTTTTTCAGATGTGGTAAAGAGGACGATATAATTTCAGAAAAGAGTCTGGAGGCTCTTAAGGAGATTGTCAGATCGCTTCAAACAAGTAATGAGGATTTACAAAATTGCAGCAGTTATTTTATTTATATTTAGATATTGAAGATATGGGCAATGGTTGGGCATTTCGCGCGGATGCAGTCATTCAAAACGAAATGGTGAAGACTCTGGTAGCAGCTTTGAACAAAGGATCTACAAATGTGGTGATAAGATTGCTGGAAGATGGATGGCGCTTAGAAGCTGCTCAAGCCCTGTATATTTTTGTCGCCAATCTTAAGCAGCCGATGATTCCTGAATTCATACAAGCACTTGTTTTAGGTCTAGTTGGAACAAAATAATTATTTTTGATTGATATTTTTTTGGGTTCTAGATGATAACAGTAACGTAATGCCTGAAGTAGTAGCCACAGATGTGCTGGGTTTACTCAAACAAGAAATAACTACAAGACATTTCCATTTGTTGTGCTATATATTGTGGCTGCTTCATACTATAATGAAGTTTTCACCATCGGACGAACTGAGAGGCACCACGCTGCCCTTATCTATGCTCCCTGTATTTTTCAATATACAAGTAAGTTGTTTAATATTTTTGTTTCGCTTATTCGAAGACGATATTTTTAGCGAATTAATATGAGTGAGTGGAGACGTGTTGCTACAATTTATGTGGAATTGATGCGGCAATCTGAAATGGTTTTTACATCAGTTATTGCGGAGGCGGTTTAAACATTTTTTCGGATAAAACTTTATATTCTAATAAATTGTTAAAATATTTTATTAATTCAAATTGAATGAGTAAACGCATTTACTATAGAAAGATCAATACCCTTAAAAAAATATGCTGCAGCATTACATATTTTGAAATGCTGACGCCACATTTAAATTATGTTGTGTGTAAATTATTTATGGAACGTTTTTGTTTATGAAAGGAATAATAAATAAATCATTTTTCTGAATTTTAATATTGAGAAGTTTATTACAAAACGGTAGAAATATATTTCTTTCAAGATTAACACTAATTTGCATAAATAACAAGTGACAAATAATTTAACAGATTTTATATACAAGAAAAAAAAACACAACTGAACTTAAAACACAAAAACAACATACTAATTAAATTATTGTTTGCTAATGACGAGATTTATTTTTTAGCAATATTTTGACCATTTGTTTTAGCATTTTCTTTATCCGTCTGACTTGGTGGAGAATCTAATAAAACAAACGTATCATCATCATCAAATCCTCTCGCCTTCTTGTAAGGCGGTTCACAGTCTTGAGATATATTGTCCAGCAATGATTGACCCAACGCAAACAATTCTTCATCATCCTCAGTTTCCTTAAAAGCAAAACGTAATTTCCAATTCAAAGGGTTCTATATAATTTATATTTTTTCTTATCTACCTGCAAATCTTTATTGGATTGACTCTCAGTTGGACCTGGTGGTTTAACATCTTGAGACATATCCTTCAACAATGCATCTCCCAGCGCAGCCAATTCTTCATCATCCGAATTACTTTCTGAGAACAATACTTCCGTTTCCTTTAAAAGATTACTTATATTTTGGTCGGCTTCAACATCATCAGATCCCTCTTTCAAACTGAAATCTTCAAACTCCTCATACGGAATGTTCAAGTCTTCCAAATGTCTTCGTATATTTATGTAGGTGAATAGAATTCTGATATGATTGAATGTGATGTGAGGCTCGCAAAAGTTTTTAACGAGATTAACTTTAGATGTATCTGAAAAACGCAAACTCCTGCAAACTGTATAAGGAATAATGAAAAATACCTACCTAAGTCGTGAGTATTCATAATATCAATAACAGTCTTTCGGATCTCTTCAGTCACCCCTAAATCAACAATTTTAATCGGATAGCCGACTTTCATAGCACTTATCAAATGTGCCATAATAGACTCTTCAACCATGTCCCTAAAAATTAACTAAATGTTCCAATTTGCATTATAAATATTTTGAATACAGACCTTTTTTTCGAAATGTCCTTCACGGTCAGCCCGGACGTGAACAACGAATACGAAAGAGCTGCACTACTATTTAGTTTTGAATCAAATGGACGTTCTTCTAAAATACTGAAAATAGTACGTTTAGCAATGGGAGTAGAACTTCCAGAGTTTGCGGAGTAAGCGCGCACGATTTTCAAAAAAGCAATAGCAAACAATTGAATTTTAGCTTCTGTAAAACCATCCACTAAAAAAATATTATCTCAATAGTTTGAAAATAAAAAAAATATAACTAACAATGCAAAGCTCGAAATTTATCCAAATTATGTGGTTTATGTTTAGCCATATCCATTAATGCGGTATCTGAAGCCACATTATAAGGCACACAATCGTAATCCATCGCTAATTGCGTACGTTTATTCAGCAACAATTCATATAGATCCCCATTTGGAATGGTTTTCTCACGATTCTGTAGCTGAACCTTGCTAGTTGAAGGTGCATTCATATGTACATATTGCTTGGGGGCGTTATGCACATGTTTGGCAAATCCGGATTGCGGCTCGGATTTCTGTGGAATCCTCTTCAACAATTTGTACAATTCAGGAGACGGCGCTGCCATAATTTGTCCGGGATTCTTGATAAACTCCTTCCCCATATTGCTCAGATTTACCGTATTATAAGAAAAATTGCCTCTTTTATTCAAAGTTTTGGCTAAATATTTTTCTCGCAATAACATGGAAGCAACGCCTTGCCACCATAGTTCGGGTTGACTTTTTCCAGCACCGTATAATTTATGGCTTGTAGCTCGTTCATTCAATTTAGCACTGCGGGAACCCCGTACGAAAAGATAGTAAATTTTGAAACCAAATTTCCCGCCAAGTGCCTCAACTGATTCCAGAAAAAGTGTACCGTCTTTTGTGAAGTCGTAAAGTCCTTTTTCGTTTACTCCTTCGTATAGCAAATGATCAGCCACGGTTTCACTAAATTTGGTGATAAATTTTAGACGCTTTTGATTGAATATTGTAATTCTAACATACCTAGCTCTAGTGCAATTATCGCAACACTTATCGGGTTTACTTTCCATCTCAAATTTATCGTCATCCTCAAAATAAGATAGCAAAAATTTGCGACGGCAATCTCTTGTACACAGGTATTTGTACATTAACTCAGCCATCTTTTCCTTCTTTTGCACCATGGTTTTATTATCTGAATGACTTCTTAAAAATCTAAAAATATTTACCGCGGTTAGCCCGTTCAAATTGCGAAAAGGGGAGTCTTACTCATGTATTGTAAAATCATTATTATCGTAGAAAGTAACACAATTAGATGGCAAGCCATCTCGGCCAGCTCTTCCAACTTCCTGATAATATGCTTCCACACTGCTAGATGTGCCGTAATGTATCACATTCCGCACATCTGGTTTATCAATGCCCATGCCGAACGCAATGGTTGCTACCATCACTGGTACTTTGTCTTTGATGAATTGTTCGTGAGCTTCTTTGCGACTTTTCATAGACATGCCAGCATGGTACATGTTGCAAATAACACCTTTCGCTTTAATATTTTAACATTATTCTAGTGGGTTCGGCTTATACAAATAAAAACAATATTTACCATTCAAAATATCAGCAATCCTTTCAGTTTCTTTGCGCGTTATACAGTAAACTATAGTAGACTTCCCTTGAGTTTCATATGCCGACATTACTTTGCAAAGATCATGAATAGGATCTGATTTTGGATGGACAGAGAAATACAAGTTCGGCCTATCGAAACCCGAAATAGTAATCAGCGGATTCCTGAAATTATTCAGGAAGTTAACACCAATTTAAAAGGAACCTATTTCACGGATAGGCAACTCAATATACACAAAAATTGAATAAACCATAATAGTTTAATAATTAAATATTTTTTTCTAAAAAATGTGATGTTAATTTCCTTCCAACATAAAACATAGTGACATGAATGCATTAAAAGATGAAAAATAATTAGGAAAATAGATTTAAATTGCATTGAGAAAATAATGGTGTATAATAAGTTGCCTATACGCAATAATATCCCCTTCAATCAAATATTACTTGAGTTTCAAAAGGTTAATAATATCTTCTCGAACTTTCGGAGTAGCCGTAGCAGTTACGGCTAAAATAGGAACATTTGGCATCTTCTTTTTCAAAATACCCAAATTCCTATATTGAGTGCGAAAATCATGACCCCAACTGCTAACACAATGAGCCTCATCGATTGCAATTAAAGTAATACCCACTTTCTTATAAATTTGAGCCAAAAGTTCTATTAAAAATTATAATAAAATCAAGTGCGAATGAGAAAAAAAAATATAAACCTTGTCCAGAATCGCCAGTGGCAAATTCAGGTGTTAAATACACCAAACTGTACTTATTTGCCAAGATATCTTCAATCACTTCCATCTGTTTTCGTTGAGCTGTGCCTAATAGGCAAGCGGGAATATTTGATATCTATTGAGGAATTACATAAAACATAAAAATCGCAAATTCTGAAGTAAATTAGAAGATAAATTTAAGCTGGGACTATAAGTCACGATCACTTAGTAAATTATGCATTTTAAAGCGTGATTTAAATTTCGTGGCAAAACCGACCACCAGGTGAATCGACTGCAGCGCCATCTATAATATTTATACGCAACTGATTATTTATCGCAGCGATTTTTCGACGATTCTAATAATCGCCAGTATTCTTACAACTAATTAGTTATAATATAAGACTAAATTAAATTGAAATAAAAAGTTTTACTTGAAGGGCAAAGACTTGGTCCTCCATCAACGAGATTAAAGGTGATATGACCAGAGTTATGCCTCCTATGAAAGTGGACGGGAATTGATAGCATAACGATTTGCCATATCCAGTGGTCATAATAGCGCAATTGTCTTGGCGATTCTGAATTATCGAATTGATAATTTTCCACTGCAAAGGCCTGAATGCTTTATGACCGAAACATTTCGATAAAACCTCCAAATGCTGGGAGTTTGGTTCGCCATTTGTCGAGCCATTTGCTTTAAATACAATTGTTTGAGTTAGACGCTTTCGTAAAGTGGATTCAAATAGTTACCTTGAGCTTGAGTACCGTTTATTAGCCGGTCACTCATTTCTTTCATAATCTCCTCTTCATCCTGGAGTAAATTTTAGTGTAATTTTTGAAAAACAGTGTGATTTTAATGTATACTCACAGAATCGGAAATATTAAATGTGTCCATTTCAGATATTAGATTAATTTAAACATGCGGCATTTGTTTTGATGTTTATTTTAAATTCACTTTACCACAAATTACAAAATACAAATGACAACACAGAGATAATAAAGAAAGAAGATCCGACACTCTGTAGAAAAGGAACAGGCGATTTAGAATCGATTTTCACGCCATCTTCATTATGGTTACGAAGTTGAATATCCACATTTATAGGGATCTGCTTGGTATTTGGTTTGTAACCATGCTAAAAACATTTCGGTTGCGCGGTAAATTCAAATATTATCTTTTTTATTTATTATTTTAAAGGTAAATAAAAACATAATTTACAATACACATTTATTATTTATACATAATACAACACATATACATTATAAATTACAATACAAATATATTATACAATTACAAATATATTACACATTACATAAATGTAAAACATATAAATTATACATTATATTACATATTACATGTACATTACATAAATTAAATTATAAGTTGCAAAATTAAGACTATGTTGATGGGTCCCTCCTCTTTATAATATTATAATTAATAAATATCGGGCTTGGGACCGTCATAAATTGATTTATGATTATAATTTATAATCATAATTCAATTCGTGGCAGAGTTGCCCCATCAACAAACAGTTGCCCCATTGACATCGCGCACATCTAAGGTATAACGATATCGTTTAATTGCTTACGGAATAAGGCCCTTATTCCGTAAGTAATTAAACGATATCGTTATACATTGGACGATGTGCTACCACTGATATTATAATTCACATGGCGCACATCTATGGTATAACGATATTGTTCAATTGTTTACAGAATAAGAAGCTAAATCGTTCCATAAACAAACATAAGGGTTCGTTTATGCAACGATATCGATAACAGTAGCAATAATATAAGCCTTTATTCGAGACCATAGGTACCCTAATTCTAAAAGTAATTAAAATATGCCTTACCTTCAATTAAGCCATACCCGTAGCCTTTCCATATCCACTTTACACCATCCATTCCAACACCCAGGCACACAGCAAGTCTTGAATACCATTATATATTTTCAATTCACCAAAACATCAACAATTCACCAATTCATCAACGTGTTTTGTGTTTATCACAGAATGAGGTTAAAATGTTGTTAGAACATTTCACACGACAATGCCATTCTTCATGATTTCAATTAAATTTAATTACACTATAGACTATACTTACACTTTTTAAAATAATATTGCAGCTAATATGTATGCACTACACTTTGTCTTTAAAGTAAAACACTTTTAATTAATTTTATAACAATTTTTTAATTTGTTAACGTCATCAATTTATACCAAATATTTTTACAACCAAATACAATCGTAACCGCCGAAAAGACAGAGAATAGGCTGTCCTGCTCGCAGCGGGACCTACCAATGAGATGCGAGAACGAAACTGCCACTGGTGGTGGATCGAGTGACTAGGGACTGTGACAACAAGAGGGATTGTAATGAAGTTAGCTTTTTATAATTGGATAGTTATGACGCTTTCCAATGGTAAAAACTGGTGCACTTTATTACACCAGATTTAAATTGGGTGATTAATTGCAAATTGAAGCGTTACTTACATGTAAACCTTACAAAATATACTAATTAATTAGAAAACAAACATTTAGTGCTTAATTACCTCAATTTTACAATATTTATTTGGAAATGTATTGTTGGTTGCCTATCTGTGTTATATTCTCAGTTTGGCGTGGTTCTCTAATTAAAAAATTTAATAATAATTAAACAAATCTGATTTAAATTGAATAAAAGCAATTGCGTTTAAAAACTCTACATTTATTCAATTATGGTGCTGGTACACTTAACCACCCCAATATTTTTGACAATTTTTTGTTGCATTATGTAGTTTGAGCACAGATAAGTATAACAGATAGGCGGTCTCACGTTAAAATTGGTTTCGCTACCCATTCAGTTCCCCTCAACCCGCGTGTATTTTATATTGCCTACATCTAGGAGTATGCCTTTTATATTGCCTACATCATAGTTTATTTAATTTTGTTTTGAAAGAAAACTGTAATCACATTATAATTTAACGAATAGTTTTAGAAACTGTATCTGAACGTTGTTGCAACTGTTAAATTGCAACTGTTGTAATTGTTGGTTTGGTGTGGTTTGGGCCATATGAAGATGATTTCATATTACGTTATTAGAGTATTATATTATTTTGCAACGCCATCTACCATAGGATAGACTTTGTACCAGAACAGCGCCCCTCCGTGGCCGGCGTTATACTAAAAAAAGCCCTCTCTAGTCGGGCGTTGGCAATATAAAAATGCGAAACACTTTGCCCTATCCGATGGCACATCTGTATATAACCTTATCTGTGGTTTGAGTCATTCCGAACCTATTGGTACCTATAGGGCATTTCAGTAAAATGACAGTTCTCGAACAGCTGATTAACAAAGACTATAGTCTTTGTTAATTTTTCGAATTTTTTTAAAAATTAGATTTCTTTGAAATTTGGCATGCTGATTAAGCACCTCGAAATTAAGATATTCAGCAAGTTTCAGGTGAATCGTGTGATTAGTTTTTTTTAAAAAAATAATTAAGGTAAACCAAAAAATTTTCAAAAAAGCCTTAAAAATCGATAAAATTTTAAGGCAAAGTGATGGAATTTTTGGCCAAATTTTCAAACTTTTCGATTCACGTAATTATTTATTTCCTAACTAATTAGGGGTCGTACATAACAAATCTGTTATCCGTTTCTGCCGCAGAGATTTTGAAATTGAGTTATGATTTTTTTTTGGAATTACAAAAATATCAAAAAAAGTTGTTTGAAAATTTTTTGTGAGATAATGTGAGGCCCCTAATATTTCTTTTAATTTATTTTGCATGCAATACCCCTAGTGGAATAACTGACAAAAATTTCCTGGCTTTACTTCTTTTCCTGAATTTTTTATAAATTTTCAAACATAGTTTTTCAAAAAAACCTTAAAAATCGATAAAATTTGAAGGCAAAGTGATGGATTTTTTGGCCAAATTTTTTAAACTTCTTGATTCACGTAATTATTTATTTCCTAACTAATTAGGGGTCGTAGATAACAAATCTGTTATCCGATTCTGCCGCAGAGATTTCAAAATGCTTTTTCACAAAAACAATTTTCAGATTTGTTTTGTTTAAAAAGGCTGTGCTTGTCTTTTCTAATTAAAACAAATTCGAAAGTTGTTTGTGAGAAATGCAGTATTTAACAAGAATTAATATTGTAAATTTACCGCGCATTATATTCCTCTCTCTACTAAAATACAAAATAGTGGTCGACTATTCTAGCGTCATCTAATGAATCTGTCGTGCACTAGAATGCACTAGGAAAACCCAGCACGCTCGAATTGCCCTGAATGTGCTTCTTGGTGTATGTGTTCTTTGACGTAACCTTGAATAGGCCTACGTAACGTTCTTTGATAATAGAGTGGACTGGATAGCTTATACAACTTTGTAACCATGAGATAAACAGAGATACCCCTGTCGCCCCAAAGAAAGTGAATCGAGTACGGGACCTAACCAATAGAATTACTAGAAAATCATAGCTCCTCCTAGTTCCGTGTGTCAAAATCTTAGTCAGTTTCTTACGTTATGATAGTCGCTTTCTTATGTCTAACGGTTAGACATTTTTTAACTAATGTGACGTCATAAGCCACGTGACATTGATATATTAAAAAATTATGTAGTAAAGTCCATTATAATTAATTTGATTAACAAATTAATAATATATTAAGTTAATTTAACTATAATTTACATTTATTATACGGTTCTTTATTATATGTTATGCTCCCAGTGTCAATTTTATCTGAGCGCCCTCTCGGGAAGGGGGAACACACTCGGATTCTCAAACCGCAATTCAAAGTAATATACACTGCGATTGCTACATATAAAAATTACCGGATTATATTAATTATTGTGCAAAACAAATAAAAGTATTTCAAAACATTGTAAAATTGATTTAATAGTTCAATATTTGATCAATTTACCACTAATTAGATTTGAAATTTAAATTTAATTGCCGCCAGGAAGTGGATGGTAGCAGAGGACGGAGCTAATGGAATATAGGAGGGGCTACATGAGGGTCCCGTGCTATGTCTCGTTCTGTTTATGGTCAACCGAGTCTCTCTCTCCTTTACAACTCCATTCTACTAGATACTCAAAGGTAACGTTAGAAAAACGTCAAACGTCATCGTCCGGCAAAATTAGAATTCAAATAATGTATTATATAAAATTATTTAGTGCCCTATTTTTACTTAGCATCGCAAAAGCAGAATGGAATACTCTGGACTTCATGAAACGCGAACATTCACTAATAAAACCATACTACGGTGAGTAAACACATTTTGAGGTTAGAATATTATAATTTTTTACTAATTCCTCAAAGGTTCGGGCTTGGAATTGCCATACTGGCAATTCACGGGTAGCACAATGATTACTCCAAATCATATCCGCCTTACCCTTGATGCTCAAAGTAAAAGAGGCGCTATCTGGAATTCCGTTGTAAGTACACACAGTCTCATTTCTTCAATCGCCTATTAAATGCGCATTTTTAGCCGGTTACCGTAAGAAACTGGGAGCTACAAGTGCAATTCAAGGTTCACGGCAAAGGAAAGGATCTGTTCGGTGACGGATTGGTGATTTGGTATACCAAAGAACGAATGATTGACGGGCCCGTTTTTGGCAGCAAAGATTTTTTCCAAGGCTTAGCTATTATTTTAGATACATATAGTAATCACAATGGACCACATAACGTAAGCTAGTTTGGTTGAGGTTTGCTTGAATAAAAGTTTTGGTTTGTAGCATCAACATCCTTATATTTCGGCGATGATCAACAATGGTTCATTGCACTATGATCACGATCGGGACGGCACGCATACGCAGCTAGCGGGCTGTGAAGCCAAGTTTAGGAATTTGGTGCATGACACTCATCTTAGTATTCGATATGAAAAGGATGTTTTAACAGGTACAGTGAATATATTTAAATTATCAGTAAAAAATTAAAATATTTGGGTTTTCAGTCTCAACCGACATTGAGAACAAAGCCGGTTGGAAAGAATGTTTCCAAGTGAAAGGCGTGCAATTACCCACAGGATACTTTATCGGCGCTTCGGCCACCACTGGCGATTTGTCCGATAATCACGATATTATGTCAATTCGATTATTTGAATTAGAGTTACCTGAAGATGTAAGTCACCCCCTTGCCGTTGAATGATTTATTTTATTATACGTTTAATCATTTAGGCTCAGGAGTACGGGGATCGATCCAACATTGTGCCATCAGCCACGTTCTTCGAGCCTCCTCGAGACCACGTCGAAGATCCGAAGCCGTCTTCATTGTCGGGTATCAAAATATTCCTCTTAATGTTGTTAGGTAGTGTGGCGATTGTGGGTTGTGTTGTTCTGGGTATTATGTTTTATCAGAAACAGCAAGAGAAGAGTCGGAAACGATTCTATTAATTTTCGTATTATTAATTTATTATTCTTCCCCTCGTTGTTTATGCAATTATTAAAATCACATCTATTTTCTATGTGCTGGATGCTGTAATTTTTATTGTGACTGATATTTTTGTTTTCAATGATTTACTTATTAGAATAGTATACTTTTATACGTAGAAATAATATACGAAATTTGATGGTTTATGTTTTTATTTTGCTTTTTTTTATTGACGACAATATAAAAGACGTACTTTTTGCTGAGTAATATGTTTATATAATATTTAAAAATGACTATAAGAACTGACTAAAAACAAAAATCTGCCACATGATGGCAAATCTTATTAGGAAGTACAAAACAACTTACAGATAGACTTTTTTTTGTTAAATGCTTTTTTATAAAACCATTTTTGCTACAAGATGAAAAATTAAGGAAATACAATTTATATAAATGAAATGAAAATAAACTAATTTATTAAGTATATCTGACTAGCACATTTAATTATATTTCATTTAATATTTTCTTTTTTAGAATATAAGTACAAATTGGTTCTCCATTTATTACAACATATAAAATTCACATTTAACAATATTGAATATTACATAAATTTCCATTTCAACATCAAACATTTAACACATAAGGTAGACTTGACATGAACTTAGGGACACACTCTTAAAGAATCAGGGAGCGCGAAGAGAAAACAAGCACGAATAAACATCTAGATTATAGAGCCGACAACTCTAAAGAGTATAAAGTCTCCCGTTCTTTAAGAAATCGCACCATTAACAAAACAAAAAACAATATCTCTTCCACAGCCCTAACATTATTATAGTACAATTAAATAAAAACAATGAACCAAGCATTACAATATTAATATTAGAGTAAATCAATAAAATTTATCAGTCGTTAAGTATTTGTACCTTTACAATCTAATGAGGTTTTATAGCAGATTCAATATTAACACCAAAACAAAATAAAACGTAAAACAAACGAGAATCTGCTACCATAAATTTAATATCGTTTTTTCCACGATTCAATTTTAAGTTTAGAACCATTAGATTAGCGGCAAAATATCCAAGTTTGGTAAATTAATTAATTTTTTCTATTTCCCACTAATCGTTAGGCTAAGTTAGATATAATTTAAAATTCATACAGGAAGAATTAAACAATCAATAAGTTAAATGGCAAGACGTGAAGTAACATTTAAGTTCCATTTTGGGTTAAGTCAAGTAGAAAATAATTAAAACACTCTTAACAATTAATTTAAATTACCATAAAAAATTATGGTAGTTTTCAGAATCATAAGAAATTTGAATTTTGCGCTCATTATTTTGGCGCCAAATAATTCATGAGACTGAATATTTTAATATTGTGCGTAAATTTTTCAAAAATTAATTGTAAGTGGAGGACAGTTTGCCAAAACTTCGTGTAAAGTTTAAATTTCAATAGACATTTAATAGATAGTGCATTTTCACATGATTTAATTATTTTGTACTTAATCTATAATATAAATGGATGACACTTATGGTTATGGTTCCACATTTACAGTCGACACATTGAACCCAGTTAAACTTGGACTAGAAGTTGAACGAGATTCATTGAATCGATATAAGAATTAAACGGCAGTTTCTTTAAATATTTTAACAGGGTTGTCAATGTTTTGTATGTAGATATATCTAGTTACGGTGCTGGGGTCCTCAACTTTCGATACTTTCGTATCGGAGATATTTAAACTATTTATTGCACTCAAGTTCAGGCCTGATTTGATTGCGTGAAACAAAAAGAACAACTTGAATTAGTAATCGTCAACCTTTTCAAATAAATATCGCAATAAGAAAACAGCAAGTCTACGTACGCATTGTCCAAAAAAAAAATTAAAACTCAACAAATATCTACAAGTTGCAAGCAAAATCCAAATAAAACAAACTTCCTACTATCACAAAATAAAATATCAAATAAATAATAATCAAACTACTGCACAACAGCTAACTTTCTGCTTGGCTTTAATCGGCGGCAATTCATCCGGCGATTTACTATCGTCTACCACATCTTTAAACACCGAAATATCGGCAGTGTAATCGGTTTCGCCTAAATGCGAGTCTTCGTGCGAATTAAACGACGCCGAACCATCATCGAACTCGAACCAATCCTCATCGGACGAACTGTGATGACTTTGCAAGCGATGCAACGAATTGCCACTGGCGGTCGAAATCAACCGCGCTCTGGTTTTCGGCCCTTCCGACATTGCCCGATTCCGGAAGAAATTCTCATTGGAATTCAGAACCTCGACATTCTCACTGGTCGAACGTTTCATCACTTTCGGCGACTGGTTCAGTTCGATAATTCGCTCCAATCGACTTTTTAATTGTGTGGGTGAGACGGATGTGCGACCGGTTTTGTCTTCGGCAAGCTCTCGCACTTTTTCGGGTAGCGGCGAGTGCGAGTCGATACTTTCCGGTGTGTACGGCTCGTGTAAAAGCATGTCTCTAGTGATCGGTTCATGCAATAGTTTCGAATCGATTGGCAGATTCGTAAAGCTTTGTCTTGTGTGTGTGATGTAATCGCTCATATCGACGACGTTTATTGTTACAGAAGCAAACAATTGACAACAACGGCATGTGGCAGGCAAGCAAACAAAAGGTGCGTGATCACAACATTTAACTGTACCTGCGTTTTCTTGCAAATCCACCTTTAGATACACTGGCTGCAATTAACAAGTTAGACAATAAGCGCTCTATCGTTTCATTTATCATATTCCTACTATATTAGTTCAGAAATATAAACGAAACGGAAACAATCTGTTTAACCTGGTAAGGATAATTACGGTTTCGGTGGAGTCTAAATCCAAAATATCTTTTTTTATAAGATGGCTATCAAAAACTTCTTCATACAAAAGTTGTAGAGCATGCAATTACCTACATTTTGATATAACAATCGTATTTTTTCTGCCAGTAATAAATGCCCTGCGACCCTGCGAAAGTACAAAGTTGCGCACAGCTCCTGGAATACAAGCAACCCGCAATACACGTTATTTTTTGATTTAGCTGTAATTTGTTAAATAATTAAAATTCCAAAAAATTATCGTCTTACAAACCTGTAAAGAATTTATTTCTCTACAATTTTGATATCTATAAGTTTTTTGAAAAAATGTAAACTAACAGAGATATATAAAAAAATCGAATTCAACCAATCGAAAAAATTATCCTTCCCGAGTTAAATGCAAAATTAACCGTATATATTTACTGAACTAATAATATACGATTTTCTCTCATTTAATACATTACTTTAATAATAAGGTACTAATATTGGTATTTTGGAAGTCAAATATATTTTTATTAAGGCTGCGTTCCATGAAAACCATCAATTAAATATGCAACCAACAATACACAGTAATTACCATTTTTTCAAATTATTAATTGAATCGTATAGCAATAAAATTAAAACTAATATTTAGTTGCCACTAATTAAATCTTCAAATTTTACAACGTGTTAATTACATGATGGTTCGCATAGATTGCAGCCTTAAGCCTAAAATAACCAACTGATGATCTAATGAGCCAATTAAAAATACATTTGCAAAACAATAATTATGTATGACGTCAATAGTGTAATTTAGATTAATTATCTATTCAGGAGTATAAATAAATAAATACATCTACTTAAAAATAACAAAAGGAAGTAAAGTGTAAGACCCAAAAAAATACCTTATTGTTCAGATACCAATAATTCAAAGTCCAGAAAAACTGGCTGCATAAACATATAGAGAAACAGAAAAATCGCACAAAAGCAACACCAAGTGCAACATACCTTATGATCGCCCATGCACGTATTTTCGCCCATCAGATTGTACTCGACTTGGCCCTTTTCGCTCACCAACTGTTTGGCCGAGTGGCTGAGCAGTACTCGATCGCACCATGCCGGACATCGCGTCTGCATATAACTGGTAGCCTCGGACACTTTTTCTTCGAATGGATACGATGGTTGAAACGTTACAGGGTATTCCGTTAGGCTTTTGTCGAATGCGTCCAATTCCTTATCGAATGATTTCAACTAAAAATATTTTTTTTTGTAAATTATTGGCGGGATAATTGTTAATTTGAATTTACCCAAGTAGGATTGGGATCCAAGAAAACGGACTTGTGCGCCAGATGGTTAAATTCCTTTTTTCCGACAGTAAGAACCAGCTCACTGTCGTCGTTTGTGTACTGAAGTTTGGTAGACTCGGTACTTTTGTTGTTTTGGATTCGGGTGGTCGTCATTCCTTCAGTCAGTTTCTGAAACAATAATTTACATATAATAAATTAGTAATTGAAATTTTATTGATGTCTTACTTTAATTACGCCGTCTGTATCAGTTCGGAAATTAAAGTCCCCGAATAGGAAGTAAGGTGCTTTTCCACAAGGATCATTGTGGAACCTTTGCAAAGTATGTTCAAGCGCCCTGCGCCTGTTCTTGCAATAAACCGACGGGTACGATTCCATTGCAATGAAATTAGAAGCATCGTGGAATAAATGGATATTCACTAAATCAATAGTAGTACCATTCAGCGACCATCTGGTTCGTAAAAAGCCTTTTCTCGACCATTTGCACTACAATAATAATAATTTTAAAACTAATGTCGAATTATTATGAAATTCGCCGCACCTCTGGAAAGAAATCTTGTGGAAATTTGGCTTTTTCTTTGGTAACAACTGCTTCAATATTGCCTGAATGTATTTCTTTGCCTTGTACAGGCACGAAGTTTAAATTCTTAAAATCGAAAATTAGGACGTTCTCAATAGACTCGTGTATAAAATAGAGATTGCCCAAGGCCTGCAATAATTATGCGCATGGTTAGATTAATGTTTATTGTTTAAGCCACTTTACGCCTAAGATTTTACTTATTTTATTTATTTATTTTACTAGCTCTCAAAATAGCGCTATGTATATTATCGATTACAAGGAAATCGCGCTTTCAAATTAATCCCGCAAATCTTGCCGGTGTAAAGTGGGCTTAAGCCATAAATCTTACTGTAAAGTTTTCAGCAGAACTGTAGTCCTCGTCTAAAAATACCCTGATTTTGTCAAACAGTCTTAATTCATTACTCGACATGAGTAACTTAACGAAATGCTCGACATGCTTCATGCTGTTTTCATAGTTCTTGCCCCCGACTTCCTGGCAATGCAAGGCAATAAACTTCGGGTCAAGTTTGGCAACGGTCGATAAAAACTCTTCCGTCCAAATTTTCAGCATCTCTGACGGCTAGAAAAACACCCACTCGTTAAATGACGATAAGCAATATGCGTTTGTCTACTTACATCCTCAAATATTGAGCCCACATTAGCAGTGACTAGTAAAACAGGAATCGTTGAAGCCATAATTAATTTTTAATTAGGACTAGATGGGTTTTTGCTTTTGAATAATTTCGATTCAATTAATGTGGCTGATTAGTTTGAAGACTGTCCATATTGTAGATGATGAGTTATTGTTGCTTTTACTGTTTCTACACATTGTTTTAGGTTATTTTGACTCTGATAATTCTATTTTTATAAAGCTATTTACACAAGTTTTGTGTCAATCTGATATATTTGATTAGTGTATTTAATGTAGCAGTGCGCGCGCACTTACTTTTTTATTGATTTACTTTCTATAAGGTTGCTTTTAATCAACTTTCTTTTAAATTACCACTTAAATTGTACAATAATTAATTAGTTTTATAAAAAAACTATTTTATGACGTTATTCAGGTTATTTTGTTACAATTTGTAATACGAAAACAGTTTCTGTTCGTCTTGTTGGCAGCACTGTAACCACAATTTGAAAATGCACTCGGATTTTGTTTAAATAATTAATTTCAATACTAAATACAATTGATTTAGTTCACAAAATAATTAAACAATGTTTTTAAAAAAGAATTATTCTTTAAATTGTATTTAAACAATTCAAACAATTAAAAATGGGCGCATTTTAAAGTAACGTTCGTTGGAACGCTTCAAAGATTGCGACAAATTTAATAAATTAAAAAATACTTTGTTAATATAAATTATTATTAATTATTATTATCTATTAATACAATTACAATATTTTAAATAACACGTTTTATATTTAGATACGTCTATTTCAGATATGTTAGAATTTTTGTAATATCACAAAACGAACGACCCCACAAAATCTGAAATGACACTAATGAAATGACAGTTGACAGTTTCTTTGTTATGACAGTTAAACGAACTTGTGGAAACTTGTGAAAAGGGTTAAAGTATTTGTTTATCCCAATGAGAAAATGCTGGAAGAAGAAAAAGAGGCGATTACCAAGAACTTTGTCGAATTAGTTAAACTTGATATAAACGACTTAACCAAAAAATTAGTGGACCTCAAGATTTTCAATCAAAATGATATCAATTATTGTTTGGAGAGCGAAGACGACAGACACAATCGCAGACTACTATTATTCGAATTGCAGAAAAAGGACACTCCTCAAGCTTTCAAAGCATTAATCGACTATGTCACGGAATGTGAGCGATTTGACTTGAAAGAAAAGCTAGAAAATACTCATGCAGGTGCGCTTGAATTAAATTGCATCAGCAATTCAAATTATAATTGTGGTTTATTTCTAGGGGCTGTTATGTTTCGAGAGCCAAACTATGGTGCCGTCCCAATGTCTCCTTGTGTCTTGAAAAATAGCTTTAACGAAAAACTGGTAATCAAAGTGATACATTCCAGCCAGTTCTATGATACTATAGAACGTAACAAAGACGTGCAATTTTACCAAACTCGTTCGATAAACCGCGGAAGAGTGTTAATCATAAATAATTACAAGTTCGAGCAGGACCAACACAACAATCGAAACGGTGCTGACGTTGACCAGAAGAATTTAATTAGCCTATTCGAACAAATTGGTTTCCAAGTGGAACCGCATGAAAATAAAACGGCGCCTGTAAGTATATTATTCAAATTGTGATTTTTCTTTAATAATTAAGGTAACTTTTTACAGGAAATGAGGAAAATTATCAAAAAATTTGCTTCCGTGGAAAATGGAAATGTATGGGACACTTGCTTTGCGGTGATAATGAGTCACGGTACAGGTGTTGCGAATGAGTCATACGTTTTTGGGGTAGATGGAGGAAGAATAGCTACCAATGCCATTCAGAATGACTTTAATAACGAAAATGCACCGTTATTACGGGGGAAACCGAAAGTATTTTTGTATCAAATTTGCCGTGGACAGGAAAGAGATACGACTGTGTTGCAATCACGTACAGCTACTGATTCTAATATCTTTAAATTTGATAATATCGAAGAAACTCCGCATTTGAGGACGTATGAAGATATGCTTATCGGACATGCGACTTTACAAGGTAAGAAATTAATCAATATTTTTATTGTGGGTTGGTTTAATTGTAATTAATTGCTTTGAATGTTTTGAAATATTATTGTTTAATAATATTTAATATTATTTTAACAACAATTAATTCATTATGAACAAAATTAGTACAAAGTACGTATTGTTGGTTGCATAGTTATTCATTGCATCATAGTTTTTAAAATTGCCGCGCAATCGTGGTCCCTTTTTGGTTTTCTAACCTCAAAATACTAAAAAAAAATTAACAAAGGAAAGTGAAAACAAGTTCAAACATGTCGGAAGAAGAGCCACTGTCTAAAGTAATTGAAGAAAAGATTGCAAAGAATCGCCAACGCGCTTTGGCTTTAAGAAAGAGCAAATTAGTGGCACATCCCTATTCCAGGGGCGAAGTAATTTCGATTGATCGAAACACTATCAAAATCGGCGGCACAAAGTATAAAGACACCGGAGGCGGTTTCTTGCTGGAAGAGGAACCGGAAGAAGACAACGAGCCCGAAATCGTTTCAACCGACTCTGAACCTGCAATCATTTATGAGCCTGATCGACCAGTGTGTGTAAACTGCGAGAAATCGTTTGCTACTTCCTGGTTGTTTAATAATTTCGATTACAAGTGCTGCGATGAGTGCAAATCGAGCGACGAAGAACATAAGCTGGTGACGAAAAGCGAAGCCATCAGCCAGTATCTTTTAAAGGATTGCGATTTGGATAAGCGACAACCACCGTTGAAGTTTATCAGACAGAAAAACCCGCATAATGTGCGCTGGGGTGAAATGAAGCTCTATTTGCAATTGCAGGTTGAGAAACGTGCGTTGGAAGTTTGGGGTAGCGAAGAGGCGATTGAAGAGGAACGCGAGAAGCGGGAAGAGAAGAAGGTGATGGCGAAAACGAAGAAGTATCACAAGCAGTTGAAGCAATTGCGAATGAGTACGAGAAGTAGTTTGTATGATCGAACATCGGCTGCTTCGCATACTCATGAGTTTGGTCCGGATACTTATAATGAAGAAAATGACGATTATACTCATACTTGTCTCACTTGTCCTTATGTAGAAACTTTCGAAAAAATGTGATTTACACACTTTTACTTTATTATTATACTACTTTGTACTCTTTTTGTTTAAATATATTTTTTAATAATTTATTAGTATTGAGCAAATTTTTTTCTCGGTCCGCTTTGTAGGTTTTGTGGCCCACAGGGATTATTATCGAGGCACCTGGTACATGGAGCAAATCTGCGAAGTGTTCATGAACCATGCGCATGATTACACCGTAGTGGAGTTGCTCCAAATAGTGGACGATAGATTGAGTAAAAAAATGTCCGAAAAAAAATCGATGCAAACTTCAGAGCAAACGAATCGAGGCTTCAAAAAATTGTATCTGCATCCTGGAATTTATATGGAAGATGGTGAGATTAAGAAAATACGAGAAGATTTATAGGAACTTTGTATTTATATTTGTAAGTTATAAATAAATGGTAACAATTATTATTAATAATAAATTAAGTTTAACATTCAATCTGGAATTTTATTCAACAAAAACACAACCATATAAAATTAAAAGAATTACATTTCAAACTGTTTTAGAGAACCAACAGTACGAAATGAATTTATGTGAATTGCAGGCTATCTATCTATCTTCATCGATAACTAATTCGCCAGATACTGGCGACTTGCATATTGTTAGCATTAGTTTCCCAATGATCGGTTGTGGAATATTCAATTTGCGCATTAGGAGCTCCATGTTCATTGCCCCATCATGGTCCACTTGCCATAGAATGTCGTTTAACGCAGCACTGCATCCTTCCATCCAAACTTGCGTAAGTTGCTCCAAATCCTCAACTTTATGTTTGTTTCTATAAATCTTCACTTGCTGCAACTCCGCTAACTTTCGCTTTCTGAGATCAACATCTTTCACCAATTGTTTATGCATTTCGTTAGCATCGTTGGCATACCAATCGATCATAGCATCCTCAAAATCAGTCATTGAAGTCGAAGAGTTCACTTTTTTTAATGATAAAGTACGTCGTAGGGGTATAGGTTTGTTAGTCGGTACTGCAGTGTTATTTTTAAGCACGTTTAGCGGAGTTTCATCCGACAATGAAGAAGCTAACGAATCGTTGAGACTTTCGGCCCTTGGACTGGAGCGAATAGGGGACATATATTTCAGCGCCGCTTTTGATTTGAAGATCACAGGCAGGTTTTCATCTTTGGCCTTCAACGCTGATTTAATTGCAGTTTTCATGTCTTTAATATCAGGCTTCGCGGTTCGAATATTTGTATTGCATTCGTCTTTCTTTCCTTCATTCGAAATACTTTTTTCGTCAGCCTGCTTGATTTTATTTTCACCAACTTTATTCTTAACTTGAGATATGCGATAACCAGAATTAGGTTTCTTCGTAATTAATATAGTTTGAATTTTAGGTTGATTGCGCTCACTTTTTTCCTGCAATTGTGCATCTACCTTTTCGGGAATATTTTCCTTCTTTGCTCGCAGCTTTTTAGCCCCATTCTTCGGTTTCGGGGAAATTTTTGCTTTCATAGGATTCTCCTTTTCGTCATCGTCAGACTCATACAATTTCTTAGAAATTCGCTTTCGTTTTGAATCATCATGCTTTTCCTCCAAAACTACAGCACAACCAGACACGGGTCCCGTTTCTTCACTTATTTCGGTTTTCTTGATTGGTGTTTCTTCGATATGCGGTTTCGTCGATGGTGTTTCCTCTTCATCACCGCGCTGGCGTCTCTTTTTTGGCGGTGGTGGTGGCGTTTCGTCCACATTGCTTGAAGTCAACAAGTTTCTCGACTTACGTTTTGTTGCCTCCTTCCGGCTGTTAATCGGAGTAGATGTGATCGTTTCGGCTTCAATCAATGTTGCGGGCGCTTCACTGCTGGACGCTGGGTTCGATTTAGGCACTGGAGTTTTTAAGGGTGATTCTTCACTGCCGCGTGATACATTCCAGTCAACAAGAGGAGATCCCGGCGATTGCAATGGGGATTCACTCGGGGATTCATCATTGCTGCTCGGTAGATTGAGGTTTAGTAGTGGAGTCTTTGGTGTTTTTCGCAATCTTGATAAACCGAGTCGTCGACATGGTGTTAAAAACTTCTTCGGAATACCGGAACTGATTTTAGGCATATTAACCAAAACAATAACAAACAACAACTCGAGCAGAGATAAACAAAGTTCGGTAAACAAAGTTTAAACAATGAGGTTAGGATCAAAGTTGAAATTTTAAATATGGCGCATAGCGTTTTCTAATGGTACATTTAGAGCTTGATTGAATAATTTAAATGCCGTATTCGAAATGGCAATGCTAATAAACAAGTGTGTTGAATAAGAATTATTATTAGTTGATTTACTGTTAACGAAATATAAATTAATAACAGCATTATAAATAATTTGTAGTGAATGTTAAAACAACAATGGAAAGCGCCTTAAACTATTGACATTAGTTCTTCTTCTTCGCAAATCTGACGTTTAATTGTTTATTTTATTTAAAAAGTAAACAAAAACAAGTCTGTATAATGTAAATATAAGTAAAAATACACCTTTTTATGATATTATTAAAACAAAGCAAAGGATTTAAAAGTTAAGTGCGACTGCTTGTGAAATAGACCAATAAACAGTTTTTATCTCAACATCAGCAATCAAAATCACTTACACCTTCATGGATATGACCGCAAAACGCGTAACAGTTTACAGAAATGGCAATACACTCAACGGAATTGTAAGTACCTACTAAATTCCCCAAAAACCGCATTTTGCTAAACGATTTTGTAGGTTCTTTATGTACCAGAAACACTACAAGACCTGCTCCGCTGCATATCGGAAAAGCTCGACATCTCAGCAACACGTCTCTTCATAGAAGACGGATCAGAAGTAACGGACATATCATTCATTCGCAACAACGACAAATTGTACGCTTCAGAAGGCGACGCATATTTTCAGCATGCGAATCAAACCCGCACAAAATGCAGCGATTGGGTCACGTTGAACATCGGCGGTAAGTGTTTCACCACGTCGAAACGGACGTTGATCGGTAACGAGCCATCTAGCATGCTTGCAAGAATGTTCGCCGAAGATGAGGACGGCTACTTCTACACTCCTAGTAGCGTTGATTCGAATGGGGCCTTTCTCATCGATCGCAGTCCCACGTATTTCGAACCCATTCTGAATTATTTACGGTGTGGGCAGTTAGTTTACGATACGCATTTAAATCCGGCTGGAATTCTAGAAGAAGCTCGCTTTTTTGGCATTGAATCTATAATTCCGCTTCTGGAAGCGATAATTAATAAATCCAAAGTGTCGCGCGATGAGCAGCCGTTGACTCGACGCGACGTAATAAATGCGCTCATTCAAAGCCCTTACACGTCCGAGCTGCGCTTTCAAGGGGTGAACTTGAGCGGGGCGGATTTGAGCAAATTGGATTTGCGTTATATTAATTTTAAATACGCTAATCTGGAGGGTTGCAACTTGATGGGCTCGAATTTGAGCTGGTGTTGCTTGGAGCGGGCGGATTTGTCCAGCGCGAATTTGGATAACGCTCATTTGCTGGGCGTGAAGATGCAGAATGCGAAGATGGAAGGGATTTCGATGAAGAATGGCAACTTTAAGGATCCGGGTGGCAATCGCGCGAATATGGAGGGTGTTAATTTGAAAGGGGCTAATTTGGAAGGCAGTGATATGGGAAGTGTGAATCTGAGAGTGGCGACTTTGAAGAATGCGAATTTGAAAAACTGTGATTTACGTGATGCTATTTTGGCTGGCGCCAATTTGGAGAACTGTGATTTATCTGGAAGTGACCTTCATGAGGCGAATTTGCGAGGGGCTAATTTGAAAGATGCTGCTTTCGAACTGATGATTACTCCTTTGCATATGTCGCAAACTATACGTTGAATTTGATATTTGTAGCGATTAAGGAAGAAACTCATATTTTACTTGGATAACTTAAGCAATAGGCTAGACAAAGAATTATTCCTACCGTACTGTAAGTAGATATATTTAAGAATAAAGGAAACTATACACTTCAGAGAATTTGTCTTTATGCAACAAATAGAGGATTTCAAAGAAAAACAAATTCTTATAGATATTCTTATTTATTGCAGTATAACAATAAAATCACAAAATTGAAAGTAAAAAAAAAATAAAATTATTCTAACAAACAAAAAAAAAGTTAAAGCCCAGCTTTGATAATAAATAACAACCTAAATAAGTTCTAGTGCTAAAATATATGAAGCTTCTTCTTTTTCTTCTTCTCTAAAGTTGTAGTAGTTGAACTAGGAATTTCAGTCTCGTCTATATCTTTATCGGCATCGACTTTTTTACTACTACTCTTAAATTTAAACCGTTTCTCCTTCTTGTTCTTCTTCTTATCTTTCTTACCAGAAATACCATCTGCAGGTTTTTCGTCCTTCTTCATCGAATACAGATTCAAATGATTATTAATGCTATCATCCTCCTCCGCCTCACGCTTCCGATCCATTTCCAAACACTCAATAATCTCATTCCTTCGCTCTACAATATCCACCAATCGACTTATCAATTCTTCCTCCTTGGCTTTATCGGAATCAGTCTTATTGGCTTCTGGTTGCAACATTAAGCAGCGAATTTGATACTCCACATCTGCATGTTCTTCCTCCAAACGTTGCTGTCTTTTCCTATAAAACCATAACAATCAACTATCAAGAAAATTCAATAAAAATTCTTAAGTAACTTACAAATACATAAGTTCAGCCTGCTTCCTGAAAAGCTCATTCTTCTCATTAACCAGCTCAAACAATTGCAGAATTAACTCCTCAGCATCCACCGGTGGTAAACTATCTTCCATATTCGACTCACTCGAAGGCCCTTCACATTTATCTCGAATAATATGCTCCAATCGAACTCCTTGCTTCTCCAATCCTTGCAACTGAATCTCAATAATGTCCAACTCTCTTCGTACGTCGTCCATCGGTAACACTTTGATCGTACGCTTTTGTGGTATGGGTCTTGTTGGAGCTTGTCCTTTCCTGCGCTTCCATTTACCGTAAGTACTTTTATTTGGTAGGCTACAGGACGACGAGTTCTCACTGGAAGTTGGACTGTTAAAATTAAGTATCTGGCTTTGCCGATTGCGGTTCATTTCATCCTTCGCTATTTTCTCCGGTTCGTATTCATTATTCGCTTTGGCAGGTCCATCAAACTTCAAAGATAAATTGATGGGCGAAAAGGCATTAAAGGATGGATTCTCATTGGTCGCTAATTGATTACTAGGCGTCGAAGTAGGCGGCAATGGGGCCTTTTTGGTTTTGCGATACTTTGGCGTACTTCTAGGCGAGTGTTGCTATAAAGTTACCAATAAAATAAAAGGCCTCTTAAGAAATTAAATCACTTACAAGACTATGGCAAGGACTAGACGCTAACGAACTAGAAGCTGAATCCATTTCATTCCGGACAACTAATCCGGGTGGTTTGGGTGCAGGCTTCTTCTTCCTAAGCGTACCAACGGCACTGCTCGAGATGGACGAATTGGAACCGAACGATGCGATTTCCGATGAGTTTGTCGATGCACCCAAAGCGGTTCTAGTAACACGATATTTTAACATTATTCAATATGCTAATCCGTTAATGTTCATTGGATGGAAAAGTCTCTTGTCTTTGCTACGCACCCATATGGGATGGAATAATAATTGTGCAAAGACAGTTAAACTCTACGAACAACGAACCATGCATAATAAAACGGAACAATGACTCATTTATATCAAACAAAAACATTAAAAGGGTTGGTACTTTAATTCGAATAAAATACTGGAAAAGCGGGTTTTTTGGTCGGCCCACAAACTTTAAACTACAACCGTTAATTAGACGAAAACATGATGACTACATAAATTATCACAAAATACGACCGCGATAAAGAAGAATTAATAGAAAAAGATTCTAAACTACGAATCTAACCGCAGTATAAGTATTTCCAACTACAATTATGAGCATTAGCATAGTAATTATGACTTTAGAAACTGTCACCATTAATATTAATTTATGTAAGTTTGAAATCTCACCTCGATCTAGGAGTTGGAACTGGTAGCTTAACACTTCCCTCCTCTTCATCATCGCTTCCAAACGGATTCAAACTAATCCGCGGCTTGGGGACAAGTCTCTTCACTCTGGTAGCTGGTTTCGGTGGCTTATCTTCTTCCACTTCCTCATCTTCGCTACCAAATGGATTAACGGTCAGTCGTGGGATGTAAATACTCGGTCGCGTTTCGCTACTGGTTATTAGTTTCCTCCTCAGTCTAGGGCTTGGTTTTGGCTTCCCATCTTCTTCCTCCTCACCGAAAGGGTTTTGTGAAGATGCTTCCGGTTGATCTTCGTCGTCATCAAACGGGTTTAAATCGTCTGGGTAGATTTCTTCACTATTATTCACTATTTCTTCCTTAATTTCTAAGTCTTGCTTAACTTCTACTTGCTCCTTAGTTTCTACGTTATCTTCGATTTTCTCAACTTTAGGTTCTTCAATATGTGATGGGTCGACTTTGCTGACATCACTCTCGGCAGAAGACTCGACATTAATAACACTATCGTCCGAAATCGTAATAATCGAATCGTCAGTTGGTTTACTATCGCTAACTGGGCTCAGTTCAATCTTAGTATCTACAGGCACTTGATCATCGATTGGTTTACTTTCAAATAATTGCATACGCGTTTTGACCAATGAACTGCTTTGGTCCTCTTCTGCAATTTCATCATCTTTGGTAACAATATTGATTTCTTCATACTGATTTTTACTATCACTAACACTATTTACACTCGAATCTAGTTTATTATGATTTGGAAAACCACTATCAAAATATGCACTACTAATTACATCTAACGAACTACGTTCTTCATCGGCCAACTCACTCTCGATCTCCGGTTGTGCGCTTCGCGGTAAATCCGGCGGTTTATCGTCTTCCTCGTTCTCATTACCCGAATCACTACTTTCCACTTGCGAATTGAGGAAAGCCGATCGCGCCATGGTGAACTCCTTGCTTTGCTCCAATGTTAACGTGGAGTTTCGCTTCAAACTCACGTCTTCCGGGAACTCAAGCGCCGTTTCGAATTCCGCACTATATTCATCATCAGGTTCGGTCGCTTTCAGATTGGCCGTTTTCTCCTCATCACTCATCGATCGCGTCAGAATCGAATGATCGACGGTGTCGAGTTTGGTGGTGAGTTTCTCCTCGTCGGGACACGTTTCGCAGCAGAATTCACTGTTCTCCGTTTCATAGTAGTTGTCAAGAGTGAGCTGACTGGCGCATCTAGCACAACGAAAGCACGTTCTATGATACAATTGTTTTCCTACGTTAAGTCTCTCCGCAATATACACTGGAAGACTGCATTTGGCACAGGGTTCTCGTCGAATTCTACCTGCACCAATCAATGCCACCTAAAAGAAACATCCGATTACTATCGATTCGAGTTATAAATAATTAAATCGATTGTTAAATAAGCAATAAGCAAACAATGAATGAATGGGTTGGTTACCTTCAGCAAAATATTTCGGGTTTGTATTGTCCAATAATGTCCAAACTGTCTTCCTATGAAAATAAACAGTGTGGGTTACACAAAATGATAAGCTTAATGATTAATTTTTGTGCAATGCTTTTGTTGCTCTGGTCGAGAAGGTTTTACTTTCGGTTATCACTTACCAGATTTTTATTATAAAGTAGAGACAGAAGAAAGATATTGTGAAGAATAGTTGACATGCAAGTAGATCCAGTTAATTTATTTATTTATGTACAGCAGGTGCAGTTAATGACGGTTTTAATTGAATATTAAATTTTAACTAGACTAGCTTTATGGATTTTTTATTTTTGTTTCAGGATATTTGAAAAATTAATTGAAAAAAAATAATTACAGATTTTTATACAATTGCCCTGAAAGAAATAAAATTTATGAACCTAACGGAAAATGATTTGATATTAAGCAACGAGAATTAACAATAAAACTCACCTGTTCGATGTCTGTTAAACAATTAAATCGTACGACTATTTTTATTATATTAAAAAATAATTACTCACACTAATAAATTTCTAAATTGTTTATGAATAACACTACTGTTACGAATTACAACAAAAATGCTATTGTTGTCATTTATCAATTTTAAAGTTTACTGTTCAAAATTTCTACATAATACCATACTGGTCAATAAATTTTAATTGTTCTAAATGGTAAAAGTCTAAATACATCTAACTGTATTTCGAACATCACTATAGTCAGTCTCACGAAAAGATGGAACCATCTCGCTATTCTATTGGCGAATTACAATAAGCGTGGGGGAAATCAAATTTCCATTCTCTCGCTAGACGTGGTGTAAAATTAAAATTCAGGATTGATGAGTGCATATAAATTATATCCTACCCCACACTGTTTATTATTAACAAACACAATTTACATGAAATGAAATTCGATACAAACATTCATAAAAAATATAAATCTGATTTGAAAATGAACAGGTAAGCGAGAAGGTAAGCGTTACACATTTGCTTGCGCACTTTGGAGAGAAAAAAACGGCGCAAAATAGAAGAATATTTAAAGTCATGCATGAAAATGGCAACTCATGTGTGAAATGCATGCAAAAGTAGAAAAGATAAAAAATATTCACCCATATATACGAAACCCATATATGAGTGGAGGTAGCGCATGCAAAACAATCTCTTGAAATTTAATATTAACCAACATGCAATGAAAATAAATACACCAGTTTCAAAGAAAACTAGTACTGCATAAGTACGTAACCCATTATTAAAATAAAAGTAAAACGAGCATGCAACAAAACAAAAAATAATAATAAGCAAAAATAATACACACACTACTACGTAAAGTTAAGTTGTAAAAGAACGAAGGAGAAAATTAAAATTAACCTTCACACCACGAAATCAATACACGAAACACAAAATTCGACATTGCACAAAAATAATTAACAACAACAATAATAAAAAAAAATTAAATAATTGTTTACCTTTGAAGGTGGACTGGTGGATGCTGGTGATACGACACTGTGATCAGGAGGCGACTGGGCTCTTTTCGAAGCAATCCTCGTCGATTGTCCTGTAACAATTATTTCAATTCACAATTTAATTAGTGCTATAATAAATAATCTGCTGCTGCTTTTATTGTGTCGATCGTTATTGCAAAGCAATTTAGGCGAGCCAGTCCGTTTTGTTATCTAAGCTTTTGTGGGTTCTTTTTCCTGTGATAGCGATTATTATATAGAAATATTTTAAATTAGCTCTTAATTTTGCAAAATATATTCATATTGGTCAGAATTTGGAGAACAAAAACGATTGCATGATTTAATTGAAATAAAAAGTGAATGAATTGCATAACATTACTCTCATCCATCTCATCACATGTAATTTTCTCCACCACTTCCTCATCGCGGTGTAAAATTCAAATTCTGCGATTTACATCATCGCCTTTAACCGGAAATTAAGTAAATAATTTACATATAAATTGTACTACTACTGGCGATTGCACATAGTGGTCTAAGGCCTTAATTAAATTTATTATTATTCACCGATGTGAAAATATATATCAAATAATAGTACCCTTCCACTTAAATACTAAGTAATTATAAATCAGCATTTTGCATCGGGCAGTACAATGACTTCAAAACGAAAACGCGACGGTAATGTATGTGTGAACTGCGGCGGCCTTACATCACCACTTTTGTTCGTTTCATTGACTGGCTGTGCAAAATTTCGAACTGCAGGAGACAAAACCAGTTTTCCAAAAATCACTTTCGATTTCCATCATTACCACCGCACCATTACACAATGCAAAAACCAATATTGTGTCTGCTAATCTCCATACAGCAACTACAGTTTGATGAACTTACTTCTTGGCTAATAAAGTGTAATTATAATTGAATGTCAATTAAGTAATATGAGGTCAACGGCGACTTCATTTGTTATTGGGCTCAAGATTTTTCCCTTTTATGGATAAAACAGTTTCAGCGTTTCCTGTTCACTTATTCGAAAGAAAGGTTGCCGTTTTTTTCTTGTGGTATAAATTGACCATCATTAAGGTTGCTCAAAATATTTTCGCAGACATGTTCTTCAAAGTAAATGCATTCATTAAAAGTTTCCTTACATTTATAAGCAATTTAATAAGTTTGCAAGAGGGTTGTCTTCTCGAACGCATCATGATCTTCTCAGTTGGCAATTTGATTTCGTGATTTACCGGTCAAAAGGTTAATTAAAATAACTTTTATGTTCAGGGTTGGGCGGGTTGCTTATCTCACCGTATCTCGTCTTATTAATTATAAACTCGTTGCACATTCGCTTTTTTGCAAAACTACTCTAATAAGAAGAAAACTTTCGATTGCCGCAGAATTTATTAGCAATCCTATTATCAATTATGGAAAATCAATTTGATGATTAAAACAACGACGCAAAAAGTTTACAGCATTTTTTTTCGTTTTGGAGAAGAAATTCAGATCGAACTTTCTACATCAGACTTAATTGATATATATGTTAGAAGATTAGGTAAAAATCGACTTTCACTGAGTGATTTCAAATAAAATAATGATCGATTAATATTTTGAGGATCGTCCACTTTTAGCCAACCGACAATCAATATTACAAGATCGATGACTGCCATTGCGAGTGGCACGATCTTGATCAAGAAAATCGGTCTAGATAAGGACGCGGAGGTTGAATACAGCCGTGACCTCGTGAAAGTATTACTATTGTGAAATTCTAGTCGGTTTTGCATCAATTTAATTGTTCCAAACACAGTTCGAGTCTGGCGATACAATTTATTGAATCGCAAAAAACCAATCGGCCCACCCATAGCACTTTCCCTTTCTTATACGGGATTTTTAGGCTTTTTTGTCTCAGAGAAAGCAGACGAACCCAAATTTATTCATATATTTAATGATCCCATAATTCCAAAGGGTAAAAATTCATTAATATTCATAGGAAATATTTTTTTTCCAAAATTTCTTTGCTTTTAAGGTATTTGCAATAAATACAAACTTATAATGCGGTGCGCGTGTGATGTAGATTATTTGTAAGCGAATAGTGCGCCATTAATACCTAGATCTTCCACACTTTTTATTTTCTCGATAATTATATTGTTGATTTCGTCCCAAATTTTTCCGCTTACATTAACATTTTGCACTACCTGCATAATGATTATTTATTTATCAGCCAGTCAAAACATCTGTAATTCGATACAATAGGATGACTAACAGCATTTTGATTCCGCTAACATGTGGGTTTGTCAACTTTCGCTTATCCAAACTCCGAAGTGTTTTTAAATGACTAGACTACCACAACACAATAAAAATTAAAAATCGATTTATTTAATCGTGATAAATTTAACGTTATGTTCATTCTGTTAAGCGATTGTTTTTTTTTGTTCGTTGTGCAATGAGGCATTGTAACTGAAATCATATTTTATTGATAGCGAAATGCTGGCTGCTACAATTGACACACTTTCAAAAGATCGTCACGTATTGAAGCGGTTCGATTGCAAATAATGAATGAAAAAAATGATTGCACCGCAATCGTAGGTATAAGATATAAATGTACCATGGGGTTTATTGAATTACAAAACGTACCACATGTAACATGGCACGCAATCTGTTATCTAAGAATCAAACATCATCTGTTTCGAATAAAATAATACTGGTGATATTAACATTATGAGATAGATTATACCGTACGAATCTTTTATGCATGTTGTCAAGAAATAATTAAACATAGGAAATAATCTTACCTTGTACGGCGAATGCCTGATAGAATTGTGAAAGATATGTGAGAATGGAAAGACGATCTGGAACTGGAAATTCAACCATATCTTCTGGCTCTAATAGGGCTGGAATGCCTAAATGATGCTCGGCAATTCGGAATGCCAATTCGTTGTTGTGGTAGATGTCGTTTTGCTTCAACTTGTGGAAGTCTCTGCAAAAAAATCGATAATATTCATCAATAATGAACGATATCGAGCTACAGATCGGCAGATGAGAAGCGGTGCCTGTTAGATGAGCCTGGAAGAGAAGAGCGCTCGGTGGGGGAATAGCGCTGTCTCTTTCCGACAACAGTAAAAAGCATGTTGTCTTTGTCACACGCAGTGAATTGTCTATGCAACGTTTCTCACTTGTCGATCTGTATGCTTTATTATTACTATAATTTCCCTATACCTTAAATCAAAATAAATCTAACGGCATTCTAAACTAAACTGTTATAATTCTGAAATTTATAGCACAAGTTTTAGTTCAAAAAAAATTCTCAAGCGCATTCATTTAATAGAGAAAAAACTACTTATGTAAATAAAACATTTAAAATAATTTAATATATTCGTTTGTTATTTGTACCAGAATCGTGCTACTAAAAACATTGATCATTTTAATTGATACATAAATTAAAGCATCTTATGATCTGATTGATACATAACGTTTTCAATATAATTTGAATATAGATTCAATCAAAGCAACGAATATTGTTTCGAAATTAAATTTAATCATGCATTATTAATCGGCTGAAATAAACAATTTAGTTAAACGTGATAGATACATTACAGAACATAATTTATTAATTTATTTGATCTGCTCGTATTTTCTTTCTAGTAGTAGTGAAATCGATTCATTTAAATACACATCAGGCTTCACTAAACTGTCCGTACTTGTTTTATAAGTTGAATTTAATTAGACTAGCCATCGACTAATTCGAAACTCGACTTAAACATCCAATTATCAATTTATTAATAATCATATATTGAACAAACTAGAACAAGGATATGATATTATCGCAAATTCAAGTTTTTAATATGTGCAATAACGAGTTTTCTAATAACTCTTAGACTGGATGACAAAGTAAGCTGCCTTAGAAAGCCGTTCAACAAAAAAAAAATCGATTTATAATTGCATAATTAATATCCGTGTAAATATGATTGAAAATCCAGGTTAAAAATCATTTCAATCAATTTTTTTCGAATTTTAAAGTGGATCGCTCTTCAGCGAGTCAATCAGTCGTAAAATGATTTGCATTATCAACCAACTTACATCAGATCCGGTCGAAAATGATGGATAATTGCACAAAATGCCAGTCCATCTCTCCACGATGTAGTCATATTTTCGATTTTCACACCTGGATAGCCCTCGGTCAACCGTCTGCACCACAGTTCCAATCCGCGAGTGCCTTTGCGTTCACCCATCCTGCACTTCTACAATCTGCAAAAAAACGATTTCATTTCTATAAACAAGTTGCAGACTAATGATTAATACATTAATTGATAATTTTCACATCACAACAAAACTTGAATGAATCAATCAACCGGATTAGATTGTATCGATACTATAATAATAATTAATTAATCAGACTGGCCGTTAAGAGCGCGTTTTTTGCCGATTCCTTGGTAGAGAAAAAGAAGTACTACTATGATATAGGTACTAATAAATTATTTATACATATAGAAGAAAATGTAGCTACAATATAAAATAAATAACTATATGTTTACGTTAATTAACGTCAGTTTTAATTAACTGTTTCATAATGACTTTATAATAATAAATTAACAGTCGTAAAATAAGAAAGGAAATTATTTATAATCGGTTCTGTGAAAATTCATTAAACAGAACGTCAAGTAAAAATAGAAACAATTTAAATTTACAACGGAATACCTCAAAAACGTCAAAAATTGCAAAACCTGCGCAAAGAGCGCACTACGAGATTTATTGGCAGCCATTTAATTTTTCGCTGGAAGAAGATAGTCAATAAACAATTTATTGTATTTGAAGACCATGTACTTTACAAAGTAATTTATATACGTGATTGTTTAAATAAAGTGTATGTTGAAAGTCCATAATACATGAGGAGGATGATGCAACGAAAGAGAATATAAGAACCGCAGCGCAGCACACCTGTTTACAATTTAATTGTCATTATTTATTTTTAAACACGTGTTTATTATGGCTAAATTGTAATATTCATCTACGAAGGCATTTATTGCAACATGCATTATTTGTTTTGTTCGGCTCGGCTCTTGCAAGAATTGCATTCTTGCCGAGGTTAATTTATTGGCGGCGGTTCGTGCAATGTGGGCTGATAACTCTATCGCAATTCGAGAAAAAATCCGAAAATAATAAACCGCTATGATCGCAGATCGGTTTTTTCGCCAACAACTGTACATTTGAATTGCAAAACGATCAACTAAAAGTGTAACAAACACAATAGAAGACCGACCAGTCGGGAAAAAAACAATAAACAATAATTTGAAAATATCTTATGATGATGAAGAAGAAAAAATTGGTAAGTACAAGAATCACGTGGAGATCACCGTTATCCAAGTGTGCCGTGACCAGCTCACGTTCAACGAGAGTGCCTTGGAAAGTAAAACAGCTGAGTGCTTGAGGTCGTTCATTTGTTCCCGATCAGAACGCAAGAAAGAAGAACTACTGCCGTCTTGATTTTACAGTCTCCGGCGATTTTACGGTCATATCTTCTAACACTCAACGATAAACCAACATCAACATGTAGTAACCTTTCAGTTTATGGGCCACTTCAACTTTTATAGCGGCAAAAATTTTCCATCCATCCAGTGGAAAACTATGTATGCATATTGTGATATAATAAGAGAGATCTGTATTGTGCTTAAGCAGTAGTGTAGTAATCAATTCAATGTTATTCTTCTTCTTAGTTTGATGGTAAAATAACTGCAATAATGGCTATAAAAAGCATTACTGTAGCAAAATGTCACAAGAAAGCGGAACTTTCCTTTTAATTTCCAACTAAAAAGGATATAGTATACTTTAAATGCACAATTTAAATGCATATTGTTGTTAGAACTCTTTTATTTTTAATTCGATATGTTTGGACTTCAAGAAAATCAACTCTTTCTCAAGAGTAAACTTTCCTTCCAAAGAAAAAAAGGCATAATTTTAAATTAGTGCCGTTAATCGCAATCGAAGTTTAACTGAACATCATCTAATAAAAAGATTAATTAACTACCTATTAGAAAATTGATTGACAAATGCAGAATCGCAATTACAAAAAACACTTATGAGTTTCTATAAAAGCACAGTTAGGAGCAAAAATCCTTTCATTTGTGAAAGGATGTGTTTATCCGCGACAAATGTAATTCATATTTTACTGGAAGGAGATAAAAGCTAACAGGAAAACTAATATCCAAGTCTTTATTTTCTTAAGACCTGACTTTTTTGTAGATTGAGAGTTCATGGGACTAGATAAAAATTGTTGAAGTTATCTTAAGCATTGAACAAATATCGTAAAAAGTGTGATTAAAATTTAGGCTATTCAATCAACTAGAAGAAATTTGAAATCTAAAAAAAGAGAAAAACAATTAATATGCTACCATTGTCCGATATTTCTTCGGAGTTCCAAAATCCAGCTCCCTATGTACGTGTTAAAAATCTATTAACGAAAAATTGATAGAAGAATGGTAAAAAAGGTGGCTGAAAACGCCGAGCGGCAGCTGAAAAAGTCTCATGGGATATTTAGAAAATACAAGTCATTTATAATACATTGAAAAATTAATTTCGGTCCATCGTGGAGATGCTTCTGATCACGATCCACTCGCACAATACGTGGGAACTTATAGATGGAATACAGATTTTTATCTTATTATTTTTCATCATGCACTTTGCAGACGCGAGTCATAATGAATATGTTGTTGCGTTATTGTATGACCCAGTGACATTTCGCTATAGTACTACTATTTACACCTCAATTGCGACTCATCAACATCAAGATTGAAGAAATATTGTGTGACACAATGCTGAATATGTTTTTCTTCTCTCATTTTAAGTGACTAGTTGTGTTCTAATATTATGAGATGATGTTTTTTGTAAAGACAGGTCTAGCAACTAGGGTTCTAACGGTGCAGTGACACCGTGGGATACGTCATGCTTGGAACCTTCTACATACAAATTAAACATGCGTAGAGCTGGTTCATGTGTAATAAAAACAAAGACTTGACTCAGTTACGTTAATTAGACGCTCGGCGACCAACAGAAATTATAGCAAAAACGCCAGATCATTAATAATGTCAATGACAAAACCTAACCGGATAGTTTTGGGTCACACCTAAGAAGGTATAATTTGCAACCTTGGATCAGAAACAAAACAACTATGACTCAAGAAATTAAGTACAGGTTGGGAATATATGGTAAGAAAGAAACCACACAATTAACATCGATTAATTCCACTTTAAGTGTTATTTTATCCCATGTTTGTCAATCGCTTTATCTGAAAGTGGGTCTGTAAAATTAAATTTACGCTCCTACGTCGCTCGTTGCTTCCTGCTTTTGTAATTAGATAACTGCTTGATTGCATTTCCTTATGCAGAAAAGCCATTCAAACAGAAAATAAATAAATAATAATAACGAATGCCAGCCAAATTCGATTGTTCGAAGCTAATTAATCACACTTGACAGCCTTATTTTACACGGAAAATTCGCAAATCTATTCAAATTTCACACTGCATTTGAAATCTGTTCCACGAATCAACAACATAAACCAAACAAAAAGCCACACAACGCAGTTATTGTGGAATAGAATTAACATTAACATATAGAAAGACACACCTTTGTTACAATTATTGACCGAGATAAACTAAATAACAATTTATCGCATTTTCTCCACACAAATGATTTCATTTGAAATTATAGACTTGGAAAAGGCCATTTGTTTGAGATAGTTTTATGCGTTTGTTTTATATGGAAAAAAGTATGTTAATACTGGAAAAGTCGAGCCGAACAAAAAAGCAATATTGTGCAATTATGTTTCAATAAAATTTTATAGAGCATAACGAAATTGTAGTGGAAGCGACGAGGGAAGCGCCGAAAAAAGCGAAACACGTTTTTTTAATGAGTGGCATTAATTCTGAATTTATAGGATTTTATTGTACCAGAAATAAAAGTTCAGTGAAATTTTGGGAAAAGTTTTCAAAGACTAAAAATGCCAAGAAAAGCCTAAAACCAAAAATGTTGGACTTTTCTTGGCTTCCTTTAGCAACCCTCAAAAATTTGACTTTAATTCCTGATATCTTAAAAATGTGATAGCGGTAATCAAATCATTTTAAAAATAAAATGGAAAATGTGCAATTATTTTAATACGTATTGATAGAAAAGTATATGCATTTTATGCACTGGAAAGCGCTTATGGTTTGCTCTCGAGCTTAGTCTACTTTCTATTTTGTTTAATTAATAACGATAATGGCAAAACTACACACAATAAGATATAAAATCATCGACGATATTATGTTACCCGAATAATTACAATTATTAATTAGCGACGACTAATTACCATCGCACTTTCTGCTTGCTTCTTTTTACAAGTCGGTACAAAACACGACTTTGAAAGTACCACATAGAGTATTGTTATTATTAATCGTTTAGAGGAATATGTTTATTTATAGCGCAAAACATTACTATTGGATAGTTTTGTATAATAAAACAGGTATGGTTACGGTGGAAATTGCTGAAGGCATTGACTAATGTGTCATTCTGTCAAGGCCGAATGTTTTCAGCCGTAAAAGGAAAAATTGCCATAGTCGTTTCGATTTTTGCGTTTCAACTAGCAGAAACGACAAAAGAATATTTGCCATTCGACAAAAATGCAATGCAAACTATTTCATATTCATTAAAATTTAATTCGACTGGCATTGCTCAAAATATTTCAAAATTTAATGGGCCAATTATCTTTACTTAAACTCCAAGTACAAAATAATTAATAGCCTCGTTAATACCTAATTGCACGCGAAGTGTCTGGCGCTTGGAACTTAAGCTCTACGTCACGCTTGCGCTTTGAGTTCCTGACGTAGAGCTCAAGATCCAAGTGATTTAGTAGAACAATGTGACTTGGCAATTAAATAAACATTTACATTTTTCGTTATCTAATCTAAAGCAAGCCAACTATTTATGAAATGGCAAGTAACTTAAAAATTTGGCAAGAGTTTCGCGTCTAGCAAATGCAATTTGAATTATAGAATAGCCTGGCTAAAAGCTACTCGCATGAATAATACATCGGCTTATTTCTGTTTTATGCAACCGCTCTCCAGAATGTCAAACTGACTGGGAAAAAAAAAAGACAATCTTAAAATATTCATAACGAATAAAATAAATGTGCTTAAATCAAGGCAGTTTATCTGTTTGTGGTTGAATTTGTTATTAACATCAATCTATCAAGAAACCATTAACGTTCGGTTTCGACTTCATTAATTCAATATCTAAGCAATGATTTATACGATTAAAAAAAATCAATTCTAATACAGTAAAGTAACATTCATCGATTATAACGATAATAAATTTCAATAAAACAATATTATTTACATTTAACTGATTACAAGGTTGCAGTCGCGCTGAAAAAACATCGATACGCAAGAACTTTTGATTTCCTAATTAACATTTGTTTGCAATTAAACGTGTTACACACATATACAAACAAATAAATGTTTACTTTTCAGATTTTACATAATCTAAATAGCATTATAAAATAATTTAAATTGCAACATTTTTACGTATGTAAACCAGAACTAATGAAATTTTAACACTTGCACAAGTGAACTTCATTATACAGAAGTTGCGCTCCAGTTCAATCGGAATTAATTGCGGAAATTCTTTGACAAAAAATAAATAAATTAATTAATTGAGTAAAGTGCCTTCTATTTTTATAACTAACAATATACTAAGTGGAATATTGTTGAGCTAAAGATCATCGATATAAATAAATCGGTGATTTTAGCATTCAGCTCCTACGACGTGCAATAAAATTATATCATCATCATTGCACACTGCAAATCATTTTATAATATTCAACACAATGGGACATTTTTTTGATTACAATTATTTTTTTATTAAACATAACAAACGCGATAAGAAAGACATGTAAATCATAAATTAATTAAATGTACCGGGTGGGCCAGGGAATTTTTTATGCCCGATTTTCATGAAAATTGATACAAAATCTTATTTATTTTTGGTCTTGTTTTTGATCTAACAGAAAATTTTATTCTAATTCTAATTAATTAAATGCCAGTTTAAGTCCAATCGTAACCATTATTTTTTTTTGATATTTTCTTTTTTTAATTAAATTAAATTCGAGATATTTTTTTTATAAAACAACTATTCAAAATAGTGCCATTCTAAAAATAGCGCAAAAATAGCAACATCTAACTGTTAATTATAAAGACATCAAAAGTCCTAATTAATGCAAAATTAATTAAATATTGTAGGTCAAAGATTATGCTTTAACGACACTCGATGAGTTTCATATGCGAATCTAACATATTAATTAATATCTAAAACTTTTTTTCCTTTAGTATTTCGAAACCCCTATACATATAGAAAAGCTCAGAACAGATGAATAATGCATAGAAAAGAAATGGACCCAAACAATAAAAAGACCCGATAACCTTTTTGAACTCTGCCAGTCCAGTCCAGTCAGTTATATTGCAGGCCAAACTTTTTTTATTATTCATTCAAATTCTATGAGTGACAAATATTGTGCAGAATTATGCATGCAAAAAGAAAGCTCAAACGAATAATGCATTTGTGTCAACTAGCAGCGGGTCAACACAATTTTGTAATAAAACTTACCAAAAGACGAAAAATTTGAAAAATATCCAATCAACTAAATGAAATTGAATTAATTAGAAAAACACTTTCGTATCAGTTTATAAAATAGTACTTTTGCAATAATGACAAGCACGTGTTTTAAAACTTGTAGTACGTGGAGGACGTAAAACTATCGTCGTCGATCAAACAAACGCTGCAAAGTAAACGCAACAGACCAAGCCAAGAGTTTCGAACCAACTGAGTTCCATTCCATGCAATGGTTTGGTTGAGTGAGTCGTGAAACGTAAAAGAGTAGTAGTAAGAGAGAATCCAAATCCAAGCCACTCACGGTAGAGCTTTTGGATCACCGAGATTATAAATGTATGAAGTGGTGTGGTGGATATTCAGGTAGTGAATGCAGACCCCTAATCGAACGCCAAATAACATCTAAACGAGATAAAAGGAAAATAAAAAGAACCACCATGTGAACGGTTGGGATTCTCTTCTTCTTGGTTGTTCAAACAAGTTTCTGCAAGTTCTATATACTAGTATGACGTCTGGAGTTTTTCCAAAATATGTCCAAACAATTATAAAGTTCATTGGACGAAATTCTTGAAACAATTGAATCATTAGTTACTCCTACGTTAATTTTCTGTGGTATTATCATGCGTGTTTAAGTTAATTACTCGAATCACGTATACATAATTGTTTGTCTTCAGACAAGGAAAGTGGGCATAAATTCAATTATATACGAGTGTAAGGAAAAAAACATGTAGTATTGTTAGTTATAAAATATTGACGCGATGGGGGTTGAAACGACAGAAAACCAGCCCGAAAACTGGTTTATAGAATATAAATTAGTCAACTAAGCCTAATCTTTTAGACAGGGAAAATATTAAAAATATATGTTTGTTAGCCATTGGAACATGAAACTTTTAAGCATTATCAAAGATTTAGGAGTCTTTTAACTGGTATCTTAGGAACAAATTACTCACGAAAATATTGACTATTGGACGAGCTACATTGGCGTAAAATTGCTCGAACAAAAATGATCCTTTTACGGATTAGTAAGATAAATATTTTTGTATTTTATACAGCAGTATTTTAATCCTATGCAAAAACAGGATAAAAACCTGTGACCAATTTTTTTGCCACCATTTTAGATATGCGAAGCAAAATCCGAATATTTTTTAAACCAAAATTGTTTGCAAGCATATCTAGATATGAGTTATCTTGCTGAATGGCAAATTCATTCACGTGATTTTGAATCAAATTATTTACTTAAAATCTCGCTTAAAATGCAATAAAATTAATTATAATGGAAACATTTTGCACTTCCTTATCTTTATCAACTAAAAACTTAATAAAGTGATGATTTCACTTTGCAACACCAGAAATAAAAAACTTCCGAATACAGTCTGTACAACAGAAGAACAGATTATCTCAGGTTAATCACCTGCAAATTAATTAATATTGCAATTACATTATTACAATGAAAATCAGTTACTAATCTGCTACTTGGGTCAAGTGCAGCTTAGGTGTTAAAAATAGTAGTGAAGATGTTTTTTTTTTCGGGTTGGCAAAATGCCTTTCTAAAAATAAATTGTCTGGTAACAGGTTGGTGGTAATCTATATGGGGAGTTAAGATTACTTGGGAATTTAATAACTTTATGAGTTTGGTACCAAAACCACATGTGGTCGTGTCTATGTATCTGTGGTGTTCGGAGCTGAAGAGACAAATATCTTGTGTAACCATGAACGACAGACGACAGTGTTTTCTCACGAAATAATTTATTAGTTGCTTAGCGAGTTTCAATTAAATATTATCAAGGAATTACAATAAATTATTGAAATTAATCGCCGTTTAATTCGCTTTAATATTATTTAAATGATTCACCTGCATTTATTTACATTAGATTTGTGTGTTTGTTTATGTTGGTACATAATGGTTTTGCTGAATATGGCATCTCATTAAATTATGTGACCTCCAACATTGACTCCTTCAGTCTTCCTCCTCTTCATGAAGAAGGCTTATTTATATTTATTCGATTTGATGTATCGTATAATATACAAACACCTGCTCATCAAAAAATTATGCGATTTTTCAAGAAAGTTTCTCTTTTAAATTTACAACAAATTTAACATTCAAGCCACCTTATTTCCTCAACTCGAATAAAAGATCTGTCACATTAGAATCTAGATCAACCTTTGTCTCCTTTATATTCATTTCAAATTAAAATGTCATCTTTTGTGATTATTTGGCATACTTGTATTATTTGTCTATAACAATATTTTAGCAACTTTCCAATAAGGATGATATAGTTATTAAGGCAATCTAAAAATTAATTTAAATTTAATTCAATTTAATTACAGCTGACTGAAGTCCTTTAAGTGCACAGAATGGGTGATTATTTAACTTACAAATGAGAAGGTTGATAATAATGCGCGTCTAGTTATAGTTGAGAAGTTCTTGAATGCTTTTATAGGTTTATATACAGGAGTCATTGACGACCATCTATTATTCCACGGTATTTATGTGTTAGTTTCGTTCTCTGTTATTAGGTACCACTTTGAAACCGCCTGGCACTGTATAATACCAACACGCAATGCACAAAGGACTATAAATTTATACAGAGTGTTCTTGATTTTCATTTGGGACTTGTCATTCATGTTAATCGGTTTGGATAATTTTGATGAACTTTTGGACTGATGAGAAATTTGGTAAATGTGTCAATAAATTAGTAATCACATTACTTTCAATGACTAACCTTTTGACTTATCTTAATCCGGTAGTGGCGAATCTATTAGATTATTAATCAGTTCTGAAGTACGATTCATAAATATTTTAAATTAACCCAACTTAACCTTGGGTAATTATAAAAGTAGGTAAATATAGACTTTTATTTTAATTCAATATTGACAAAAAATAACACGCAAATATTGCTTTTTATCCATTCACATTTTACGATTGCGTCTATTTTTGCATACACTTTGCAAATATATTTATATGATAACATTATGAGCAAATATGATAATATGTATCGACTTTAGATAGTAACCAATAGGTTTTATTATTTATTTGAACTGAACAAAAATATAGACATAAGAAAAACCGCCAGGATTGGAAGAATATAACTTTTCTCCTTAAAATTGAAGCAAATCTCGGCTCCTATTGGTTGATGATTTTTTTTTTTTTGGTTTTGATTTACACAGAATAATATTTTCTACTTTTATTTTGGAAAGTTTTTTGTAATATCAATTTTGGAAAAGTTATAATGCAAAAAGTGACGATATTCTATAAAGAACTATTTTGAATCTAACATGGTCAACTTTGACGCCCTCTATCTTTGGTGTCTCTTTAGTTACAAAAAATATGGGTATATCAAAATTATAGAGAATTAAATTCTCTACAAATTTTAATTAAACAATTTTTATGAACAATTAACATGGAGCTGACAAAATTCTAAAAACCATTCCAAAAACTTTCCGAATTAAAACTTTAAAATTAAAGTAACAAAACTTTCCAAAATAAAATGTAGAAAATATTGTTCAGTGTACCAAAGAAAAAAAATCCTACAACCAATATAAGCAACTTTTTGGTTTTGGACTTTTTTTGGCATTTTTTAGCAACCCTCAAAAATTTGACTTGCCCTCCAATTTTGCCATTTTCAATATTTTAATTGACTGGCAGTTACTTTTTTATTAACTTCAGTATTAAATATAAGCAGATTGTAATTTCGTACATAATAAGATTACATAGATATAGATTTTCACAGACTAGATTGAAAAATGATCGGTATAAATGCAAGCGTCACACTTATTTTGCAATTGCATTATAGTCGAGTGTATGCAAATGAAGCTGACATTCACCTTGACTCTCAAGTTTCCAATTGGAACAAAACTAAAGAAAAAAAAAAACATCCAGCTAGCTAGAGCTTTAAATAACATGATGGTGTAATAATACTACAATCTACGATGCAATTTCCAATCGCGATATATAACAAAGTTTTAAATAGTTATGCATGATTAACAGCGCCCTTATAAATACTTCCTGGATCGTAATTTATACATTTGTATATTACCATCCTTCTTTTGCTCTCTAGCTGTATTATCGCTATACCGAGTGTTGAATTGAAAACGGAATAAACTGACCAGCTCGCACCTATTTTCCGAAGTGAGAATATGGTTCTCAACTTCGAGGGCGGTCTATCAGGTGAGAATCATTGAACAAAAGATTCTAGTTTCGGTGCTGGGTGATCATAAACGACTAACAACAAGGCCCTCAGGGTCAGTGTAGTCTTCAATTTTTCTTGTTACCGAACTCCGGCGCCAGACGGTGCGCTCGCATCAGACCCCGTTGTCCGAATCCGAAAATAAAGACAAGCGGGGCCTTCTGACAGCCAAATAACACGAAAAGCCGCCCGACTTTAATTTCAACAATCAGATATTATACACACTCGCTTGTATGTATGTATTTATGTACCTACACATGTTCCGACAAAAATAATAAAAAATGTTCAAAATGAGATTCTATGGTAGTTCTTTATGTTAAAACTTCTGATTTAAATTTGTGGAACATATTTAATCAAATTATTTAATTTTAAGAAACGAACAGACCGACAGTCAGTCGGACCGACAGACGGACGGACTGACGTACCAACGTACCGGCAGTACAAAAAATTCAGGGATTACAATACTTCCTCTACAAGAAAAGTAATCAACTCAACTGCTTATGTTGATATTTGTGCTTCTAAAAGCAAATAAAAGAATATGTCTTTTCTTTGACTTTTATTCGACGTCCAATATGCGTGATATGGATCTGCCATATCAATTCTTATAGCTATAAAAAAGCCTATACGAAGATATGATCAAAGAAAACTGATAATCTGATTACATAAGGAAGAGAAATCCGGTTGATTAAATTTGCCTTTATGTATAAAAATGTAAATCAAAGCAGTTTTCTCGACATTTTCCAATGAAATAAATCACGCTGTGATAAGATAAACCACATGCAATATAGAGCAGAAATAGCATTTGTCTAAAAATGTTTGTATCCAATTTGCCATAGATTAACCCGTCCTAGACAAAGTTCTTTAACTTTTCCAATAAATTCGTCCTCAAAAAGGACAATAAACATTCTGATTAAAATAAGTTAATTAAATTGGTTTTTAAGTGTAGAAATGCAAATGCTGACCAATGAAATAAATTACATTCGGATAAGAATTATATCGCATTTAATATGTTACTGAGTGTTATCTGTTGAATTTTACATAAACATAGGGCGGATGCTGTCAGGGTGAGAACAAAAAGTTGATATATCTTGTTAGAGCGTTGGCGGCGTTTTCTGTCAAAGAACAACCTACGTTTACAAAATCAGTACCGTAATCGGCATTTTCTATTACCACATGTTTTCCTCTTTATCTATTGTACTAAAATAACCAAGCAAGTTGTTTGATATTTTTAACCCAATTATCTCAAGAACCGCTAAAAAAGATTTGGTATTTACGAGATCAAATACGAGCCGGTTCAGCCCTTAGCTAGTTTGGATAAACTGGTCTCTAGTATTGGACTTCCAAAGATGTAGGAGAAGAAGAATGTAAACAGCGCGACCCAGAAAGGTACCGAAAACCCATAGCAATTTGTAAAAATTCTACGTATCTTATATGTAAAAGTGTTGTACATGGAAATGATCGTGTGTGGAACAAGGAATAATTGGATAAACCATAACCTAAGGGGCCGGCTCGGTTAATTTGAACTGGAGAAAAATAAAGATACACGACTAAAAACAGCTCATAAACCATGTGGTCATGGTTCACAGTGCATTCAACTCGTAATAATAAACTTAGCACATCATATAAGATCAAGTGTTGACGAGAAAAGTAACTGTTGATTAACATAACGTAGAGCAAAAATAACAACCAAATCGTTACAGAATTATACCTGCAACGAGCGACTCCTTTTCTCTTCAAAACCGATGCAACATGCATAATTAGTAACGTTATTGGACTTTTACGATCAAAGTTTTTCTCCTTCAAAGGGTTTGTCTTTCAAACACGTTTTATGGATAATAAATGTTTTATGCAGTTGTTCCGGTTTTGCCGGAAACTCCAGTGTTTCTTTTGAAGGAAGATCTCTTCTTCTTAGAGAACTCAAGAACTCCAAATTTTTCTTCTGGTCTCTCAACAAAGAGACTTCTTTAATTCCCTCGATAAATTTCCCACAAAGCCCACACTGACACTTTGATAACTTAAATTTAAACCCCAAGAGACCATCAAGTCACATTACGTCCACGATGTACTTAGATTATTTCCCATTTGAAAATGTGTATTAGCCATAAAAATTATTTAACACCTATAAACAGTGTCACCTAAATCAACATTATCTAATAATGTGTGCATAAACTATTATTATGATCAACATTCACGTAGTGAGCATAATAAACTTGGAACATCGTGCATTGTAAAGTTAGAGGAAGGTAAAAATGTCTTCATAGAAATGCCAATAAACTTCTCTAACTCATCATATAAAACTAGCTTGTCTACGAGTTGGAGAGAAGCTTCTTCCAATTAACATATAAAGCTCCTCACTCTTCAGAATACCAAACATTTTCATCAATTCTTATTTAATCCTCCTCCAAAGTTCACAATGTTGCTACATGTATTTGTGCTTGTTATTTTCAATGGGATTGTAATTGGAAAAATCAATACAAATCGAATGTTTGCTCATGAAATTAATTTCCAATATAGCGCCTTTCATCTTTATGTAAATGTCTCGATATTGTTTATCTAGCGACAAGTCCTAACGGTATTGATGGAATATGTTGTTATGGTCTTTTGTAATGTTCTGTTTTTCCATTTTGCATTCACGTATAAAGGGGAAGTGCCCATTTGGCGAACATGTCCCGCAGAAATTGCTAGGTTTGTACAGGTGTTAACGGTACATTCCACAAACGCGTCGAGATGTATTTAAATATAGTAGTAGTAGTATCGTCGGATTGCAAATAAAACAACACAACCAGCGCAAAACCAAAACGTAAAAAAATGGAAACACCTATAACTACGTATAGACACGGAATAGTTTTATTTATACAAATATATAGATAATCGCCGCGTATAGTCTTCTTTTTATCGCGTTGCATGACTTCCGTGAACTCCAACATCTCAAAGCTCTATTGCAATTATTTACCTCTTGTTTATCTGTTCAGATTAATTCAATGTTATATCGTGATGTGAAAGCCAAACATCATTTGGCAATTTAACGTTATACTTGTATTAAAGTGAATCAACTATTATATTAATTAATTATTTTGCCATTTTCTGTATTACAAGTCGGCTAATATACGAATCGTAGTAGTTAGAGATTCTACTAAGGTCAATTTCGTGAATGTGACGAAGCTTTTTATTAGCAACATAAATTTGCATAAGCTAATGGAAATTATAGAAATACATTAACACACAAATTACAATTATTTTGAAAAAGTTTGCAAGAGACGCGTTAATCTAGTTTGTGGACTTTAATGCAACAAAAATGTAAAATTAATTATGTAGCTTTTATGTTTTATTAAAATTTGCATAAATCCTAGTTCGGAGAATGATTAAAATGAATTTTTTTGTTGTATAATTGAATTATCCGAGGATATAATTGTTAATTGCTTGTATATTTATTTTTGATGACTCAAGTAACTTTTATTTTAATTATAATGACACAAATAAAATGTACAGTTGTACACTTGTAAAATAATCTGATATGTATCATAATACTTAAGATAATATGTAATAAATTCTTTGATGTAATTTTATTTAATTTTCTTAATTCTTTCTAATTTTGACACGTAAAATTGAACGGTTTAAAAATGATTTTACATAACTAGTTATGAAATGAAAATATTTTACAACTAGTGATAAAAAGTTATCTAAGTTAGTTTTGAATTATTATATTAGCAAAGAAAATTCATCATTTTATCTTTTGCGTTAGATCTGAATGAAATATTGCAATAAAAATACGCACATTATTTACTGTATGAATTGTACTTGTATTTAGAACAAAAGTGCAATTTGTGTAACTTTTCAAAGAGAACAAAGTAAAAAGAAAAATAACAGGGGAATAATTTAATACAGAAATTTTACGCTACATTATTTAGTAATCCATACATAAAGCCCTGCCTACATCCGCTTCACCACAGGAAAGAATCTCTAAAAAGAAAAGCCAATTACACTAGCATGGTTTTTCGATGAAAAAAAAATGCTTTACGCAATTTCGACCAAATATGGAGTTCGTAACTTTAAAGTTAATTAGAAATTTTCTTTATGTTTTTCGTCATAAAATGTTTCATTTAAATTTAATAAATATTTCTTTTAACATCTAATTTGCGGTTACAGTTAAGACAGCATTTTTCTACTTTAATTATCTTGCGATGGACATTAAACAATGTGAATCTGAATTGTAAATGATACTACTATAAACAAAACAAATATTCAAAAGGCAACGAACCATTACACGAATTTCGTAGAAATGTTTCGGGAAAAAATCTTGTACTATAAAATTTTACCACAAAAACTAATCTTAATCAAAATGAAAGAACGAAACAAACGTTATGTATTTTATTACTACACAACCATCTAAAACAGACCTCAAATCATGTGAAAATGTCTGAATTGAAACGACTAATTGCAAATATCCTTTCCCATTAAGCCAACAAATTTCTCAATCAAAAGACAAAAAAAATAATTGTACGAAATTTTATACGCTTCCTTTAAAAAAAGCCAAGTAATTATGTAGGTACTCCAAAGAGGAGAATAGCGTGTTCGGCGGGTGGTCTTTCTAATAACAGCCACAGGAAATTCCCCTCACCCTTTCAGGCTCGGACTTCATCCGACATTCTCAAACAATGTAGTACCTGAGAGACGTGAAGTTTCGACGAATATTCATTCAACAATCAATTATGTAAAAAAATCTAACAAAAATAATAAGCTACTAGAAAAATTGAGTTATGATTCATTAACAAAACGTTTGTTTTCGGAGAATTCGAAATTGAATAAAATTACAATTATCTTTAACGTTAACTATTATTAACGTTTTGATTGCTTAACAATTTTTTGTGATGTTAACAGCATTGTTAACTCGATAACATTTCGAGAATGATAAGTGGTGTCAATTGAAATGAAAAGAATGGCAACAACTATGAACGTTACAATAAAGCGTTCCAATAATAAATCGAGAAACCCAAGAACCCTATCTCATTTCAAGAACAACTGCTGAATATGTCCTGAAATCCCTGAAAACGCAAAAAATGCCTCGCTTCGGAAATCTATTTCCTCCTCATATATTGTTTCAATTTCGAACACTGAATATAAAATCGGTTGTCTAACTGTACCCCAGTATTGTTTCCTGTCTAATAAAAAAACGACACGAAAAATGCGTTAACGTTTTCCATAATAAAATTTCCATTCTATTGACTTTTTACTGATAAATATTAATGATCATTTAAAGTCGCATAATTAATCGCCATTTTCTATTTTATACGACGACTATTATATGATTAAATAGAAATTAGCATTTCAATAACTATAAAAAGTGCATTTGGAATAAAATAGCCAAAGCTAAAGGCGTAACCTATTAATTATTTAAACATGTCGACACGTGTAGTTTGGAGTCAAGTCAAGTAAAGACATCATTCTGCATTTGCATCTAATCAAAATAAAATACTAATTTCGAAGAAACACACTTAATATTCTATTGTTGGTTTAGAAAGACAAACGACAATTGTTTGGGTCAATGCTTTCTATGTACTTTATAGTCGTAATAATAGTGCATGGCTTTCCCTCTGACAAATTTGACTCTTCACGTCGTTGGAAAAGGCAGATAAAATATAACAAATCATATAAAGTAGACTAGTAGAACGACAAAACATGTATAAATGTATGAGTGAGTGATACGCTCGAATCGCTTTGTTTTTATCAGTTTTCAAAGTGCGTACACACAAAAACCGCTTTCATGAATGCAATCATTAGAACAAATGACGACAATAAATCGCAGAAATATAATAAAACAATAAACAATACATTACCGTAAACTGAACAGCTTAACCGGCGTATCCTTGCACCAAATAAACTCTTCTTGCTCCGGAACGTCCAATTCCTCGATTTGAAAGTGCGCTGCAATTAACAGCGACAAAAACTCATCTAATGTCTTTTCATTACGTTCGGTGCACGCGAATATAATCGTACTAACGCCGCAATACCGAAACAACAAATTTACAGCATTAATTAATGGACCGAACAGATCATTATCGTAGACGACGTCAGCAGCGAAAATTACATCAATTTCGCCGATTTTTTTGCAAACGTCCACACTAACATCTTCCCACGGTAGATTCAAAACGCGCACCACTGATGAATTTAAAGTTTCACTTAACAAACAACGCTCGTCGCAAAATTGATTGGTTTTTACGCTACTAGTAGAGTTTGCGATGTTTACGCGAATATTGTCACATAGGGTTTCTAACACTGTTGGATGGCAATCGGTAAAGTACACTAAACTGGGATTGCACTCTAAAGCCACTGCTAATCCGGTTAGGCCAATTCCAGAGCCCAATTCTAATATCGCTTTATCGGATAAGTCGTGTTTGTTTTGCAGCGCCCATTCGGAAAGCGCTAACGAAGCCTGGAAATAAAGAAAATCAGGAAAAGGCGCAAAAGTTTCAGTCACTTAAATTAAATTTTCTAAGCATTATAAATATATTAAATAATAAAAGTTTTAACTAACCAAAATGTTATTAGCAGCCAAATCGCTCAATAATATTTAGTTTAAAACAAAATAAAAATAAAAACGTCGCCTGCGCCATGACAGTTCGTTACCATGACAACTAGCGCAGCAATGATTATAAACAAAAGAAGAGCAACATACGTATTTAATAAACTATAAAAAATAGTTTACCTGCCAAGTACGAAGTCCAGTAGTGCCGTCAGATATTAGATTAATATTCTCCTTCAAGCTGATAACACGATTAGATTTGCGTAATAAATAATGTTTGAAAAAATATGAAAAGTGCGTTGGTAGCGCCACCAAGCGTCCGTAAGCTTCGTACAAATCGTCGTGTATTACAGATGCCTGTTTTTCCAGCGATTGAATCACCGTTTTGGTGAATAATTTCTGATAATTTATGGAAATTGGATGTTTGAGCACAAGTGCCGAGTTAACGGTTTTATTTAATAATTCGCCTTGAAGTTTTATTGAAGCGTTTTCGAGGATAGACTAGAAAAATGTCTAGACAGGTATTTTAGGTTAAAAAATATAAAAACTCACAGGCCAGTTGATTTCTTTAAGTGGCGTCGCACATAAGAACTGTTTTTCAATTAGATTTAGCACGTCTTCTTCATTTTTCATTGCGATTTAAATATGCGGCGAATTCAAAGCAAATTAATGGGACACTTTTATTTTAGTCTCCTGCCGACACACTTTCGATGACTTGTAATCTACTTCGTAGATGTCACTAGGGTCGCATAAACTAAAAGAATTATAAATTTGAAAAATTAAAAATGGCTGACTCAAATAGTAATGACATTGAAAGCTTTTTTGAAAATATACAACAAATTTTATATGTGAGTTAATTTCCTTTGAATCCTCAGCGTGTTTAGAATAATTTTGTAGGACGAAAAACAAACGGCTACAAATGAAAAAGAAGTGTTCGATGTTATTGCTAATTTACAACAGGAAAACAATATATTTGCAACTAATGCAAGCGTAGCACAATCAGCTTTAACTAATTTACTACAAGCGGATGACGCACAAATCATAACAAAATATCTAGCTTTAAAAGGTATAATTACAATTCTAAAAATAATACAGTGCTAAATAAGATTTTCCTCATTTAGAAGAAAACAAATCACTGTTAGAAAGCAATGAGCAATTACGGAAAGAGAAAGAAAGCAATGAAGAAATTTGTTCAAAAAAGTTCTTAGAACGAGAAGAAAGTTTTAAAGAGACTTTAACGAAGTTGCGAAATCAAATGCAGACGGAGGAAAAGTTTTATAAAGACAAAATTGAGAAAAAAGGTTCATAATTATAGAGAATTAAAATTAGTTAGCGATTGGATATTTGCTGTATCTCATGAATGTTGAAGATAAATCCAATTTCTGACTAGTTTTTCAAACAAAAATACTTATCACATCTAATTTATTAAAGAAAATGAACTCCTGCTACACCAACAAAACTTTGATGCATTAATGGAGATACAACAAGAAAAAATTGAAACCAGTTTTCAATCAAAGTTGTACGATGTTAAATGCAAACTACGAGATGCGGAACAATTAAATAAAATTCTAGACATGGAAATACACTTTTTGAAAGATAAAGAAATGGTTTGTATTGATTAATAGAATGTTAATTCTATTGACAAATATATTTTTAGCAAGCTCTCGAAAAAACTACAAAGAACGCGATCATTTTTGATAATCATCGAGGGCGAGTTAGTGTGGATTCTTGTACTTCATCGACTACCACCATAGCATGGAGTAATACATATAAGCCTCCAATCAAAAAGACCGTCCCTGATATCAATGAAATTCAAGACGAAAATAGTTTTTTGTCTATGAAAGAATATGTTACGAAGCGCGCCAAAGAGAAAATAAAGGCAAAGGAAAATGAACAAACTCAACAAGTGGTGCAAGTAAAAAAATCAGTTAATATAGTTAAGAAAAGGCGGAAGTTGCATTCAAATAGTGATGACGACGAGTTAAATTTCCAATTATAATTTTTTTGAATAGATAAGGTTTAATCTAATTTTTTTGCAAACATTTAATAGTTTAGTTTCCAAATAGGTTAATAGTTTTTCTTATTAACCCAGGCTAAAAATAAAATTTTTGATTCTTCGTTGTTTTTTAGCTATGCTTTTACTTCATGCCTTCAAAATTGAGAGTAAATATTTAACTTTGATAGCTCTATTATTTTTAAAACTAAGATAATTGACAATCTTTGGTCAAATATTTTTATCGAGCTTAAAGGTTCAAATTCGAATAAAATATTTTTTTCTTAAATTTCTGCAATATAAATTACAAAATTTGGATAAGTCTGTTTTTGGAAAAATATAGGGCTTCGAGAATTCGAGATCTAAAATCCTTTTCTATTTATTTTTTCATCATCAACGTCTAGACAAACAGATTATTTCAATTTAAAATAATACCTTATTTTCACAAAATAAATAAAACTCAGTAATCACCCATTTTTTCAACAATTCCATATAACTAGAACTAGCACATTAGAAATATGTTTGCTAAAGGTATATGCTTGATTGCTAAGCGTCATCAAAAATAAACAGCGATAACCTGTTATCAACTTTCCAACTCACATATAGGTAGATTTTTAAGCACAATGCCAAAAGACCGACTTGACGAATTAATTCGAAAGGTAGCTATTAATATTTCAATGCATTTTCTCGATTGCGATTCATACGACGTGTAATTATATTTTGCAGGCGAACAAGAATAAGGCAATAATTGACATTGAGGATGACGCGGTATGATTGTAAATAAACATTTCGCTTTATGCACACGTGAACAAGTTTTCTAATCGTTTTTAGGTGAAAAATGATAGCGCTGGTGAAAATGAGTTGAAAAAGTCATTCGAACGCTCGCAAGTGATCGGCCAATGGATTGGAGCGATTGAGACGAATTTGGAAGGCATCCGAAATTATCTGAACAATTCAAATGATATCAATTTTCAAAAGCCAGGTTTTAATCTGATTAATTATTGGTACCTAATATTTTTAGCGAATAAAACTGGGTTCTAGAAACGCACGACAAACTGCAGTCACTCTTTAAAAACAACACCGAAATTTCGCACAAAATTACTCACAAATTAAAAACCATTGATGCTGAAGTTAAAAATGTTGATACCAGATCCGCGGAAGGGAGAATTAAGGCGATACAAATTCAAACGTTGAATAAGCGATTTCAAGATGTTTTTTACAAAAATAACAGTTTACTTGAACATTACAAAAGTATACAAAAGCGAATATTAGAAGCTCAAATTAAAGCTAAAGGAATATCCGTTACGGATGAAGAACTTGAAGCTTTATTGGATGAAGGAGCTGATATTCAGATTTTCACCGAAAATGTAAAGTAAAGAATTTTGAAAATAATTTTTCTTAAATTATCTTAGATATATTTCAGATAATTGCCGAAACTTTGGAAGCCAAGCGAATGCTTCAAGATATAGAAGAGCGACATGAGCAATTACTAAAAATTGAGCGGATGCTTGTTGAAGTTCGTGATTTATTTCTACAAATTGCGATTTGTGTGGAAGACCAGGTATTTAAAAATTTGGGTATAAATTCTATAATTAATTGATGGGTGTGGTTTAATTCTAGCAAGAACTACTGAATCGAATCGAATATCAAAGCTCAATTGCTCAGGAGTATGTTCAGGGTGCTGATTTGAAAACTGCAAGAAAAAATAAATGCAGGAACCTAAAAGTATGCAAAATGAGCGAACAGTTCAACATTTATTTAATCGTGTTTTTTTTTGTTGCAGTGCAAACTATATTTCGCTCTTGCATTAGCGATAGTTTTGATTATAATTCTAATTTTGATATTCAAATGAATGTTTCACGAATATTTTGTTAATTTTCTATCAAATATATTTTTTATATTTGCAAATATATTTATTAATAAAAAAACCTGTTTTTAAAATGGTCTTAAGCTCTTAAGGCAGATTAAATTTATCTAACAGATTTTACAGTCACTCTGGTAAATGGAATTAAAATAAAGTTTGTAGCCAGTTAAATACGTTCAAACAATTTTATTAATAAATAAGTCACGGAATACTACAATCAGAAAAACATGAATGAAATTGCACTTATTGGTGCTGTGACAATACACCGAAATATAAAATTAATCCAAATCAATGATTTAACAGTTTAAACATTACAGCATTATTGAATAATTGATTTTAGGTTTTAGTAATATTTCAACTATTAAATATAAACCAGCAAAACACACAAACACATATCGTAATTAAATTAATCAGTCAATAACCTGCTGCGACTTAAACGATCCTTAACTAAATTGTACACATTTAAAATTCTAGAAAAAAAAATCATAAGTATATTTAAAAAATAGTAAAAATATAACGTAAAAGTAATATAAATGAACAAGACATTCTATCTCATAAACGCTTGAGAGTTCGTTTTTTGTCTTTAAGTATTTTCTTCTTCTCTGCTGTTAATTTCTTATCGCCCGCATGCTTTTTGGCCAAAGGGCCATCGCCTGTCGCGCCCTTACTATATTTATGGGCCTGCAATAAAATCAGCCTAATTTTTAGAAGCTGAACATAAAACAAAAACGTTTCACTTACCTGAGCGTGGATTTCAGTCATCATTTTAGCTCTCTGTGAATAATCATCGTAATGTTCTAATAGTAGTTTTCCAGCTTCTTCGTTCAAAGCCGATTCCGCATTCGGAACAATTAAAAGACACTTTATTGTCTGCAAATTCAATGATGTAAGTAAATAAACTATCAAACACGAGATAAGCGAATGAAAAATAAGAAAATCGTTCTTGCACGTGTTCGGCAGTAATTTAGATAATTCTTGTAATTATCGAGCAACTTAAACGAGACGAAATCAGCCATGCAATGAATGATTCATATTACGGTCTGTAACTAACGTAGAACTCGGCGTATCGCAAATATCGCGGGCTATATATAACCATAAAGCTTAATAAGAGCTGCAGTACTTACTAATAGTATATGTTTGATTCCGAGATCTGACTTCCAGTCCTTTTTCAACGTGTTCACACAAATTTCGCCATTTGGTGCAACGTTGGGATGGAAAATTTTGGTTAAGAAGAAGGCTTTCGGTGGCTCTTGTGGAAACCCTTTGCCGAGATTTAGTTTGACTTTAAACAATCCACCCATGTACGGGGTGCCTATTACACAATCGCAAGCAAGTCAGATAAAGTAAAATGTCGTAGATGAGTCAACTTACCAGCGGGGCCTTCAAGGAAAGCTTGGATATCAGTAACATCTTCATCGTTAATTTGAACTTTGATTCCTTCAGGTGGGCTTGTGACTAGATCCTGCATTTCTCGTACAACCCCTCGAATCGTTTGAGGGGATAGGTTTTCAACATTGTTTGACATCTACGATTAGATTTTCACATGGTTATTTTATGGGTTTGTTTTTCTATTAAGTGGGAGTTTCTTTCAACTTACTGTTCCTGCGGTAGCCATATTATAATTTATCACAAAGTTTGAACGGAAATATTACTAATAAAATGCAAGAACAATACAAATAAACGTCATAACAACGTTAAACTTGGCGTTCTAGACAAGACAGGCACATTTTGAATTTTCCAACCAATCAGATTGCTTCGTCCACTTACTGTCACAAGATAATCTCGAACCCAAAATACTTATAAAAATGTAATTAACAATGTTGCTTTAATTATTATAACAAATTCGTTAATTTGGTACAGTAAAAAATATAATATTATTACGTGTTAATGAGAGTGTAATTTAAAAGTTAGTTCATTAAATATTCGACAAATAATTCCAAAATTGCCCTCTACAATGAATAAAAAGAACTATTGATTTAAAGTGGGGTGGGATAAAGGTCGTTCGTTTTACCGTTCTGAGAAAAGTGTAATAATAAAACGTGATTGTTGATATTGACAATAAAAGTTATGATGCAAAAATAATAATATTAGTTTGAAAAACAATTTAGCAACAAATGACGTTTTGCTTTTGTGGAATTCTCTAGATGATTCTCGGCGAGCGTAAACGAACGATTCAATAATCCAGTCACTCAACCAAGTATTGTTCTACAGGTGGTTGTATTTCTCGTAAATTTCTACTATTTTTCATTAAAGTGGAAATTTCAGGTAAATTTTCGCTTGATTAGATCACAAATAAGCTCACCCCTTTAAAAATTGTGCTTGTACTTAGTTTATATACAAATATCACAACAAGGAACATAAGTTGAGTTGGCCGACTGCAACAGCTGATTACGTTAATATCGTAGTAGAATTCAAAGCTGTACAAAACAAAACACAATCGTAGTGAATTAACGTCAATTTGAATTAAAAATTTAACGCAAAACTCGCCATGTCGCTGTCCGAAGATGTAAGTATATTTGAACGTTCATTTATTACCTAACCGACCGCATTTCCCATTCTAACCTTTAAAGGAACGTGAATTATTTGTACCAAGGCCCATGGCTGATGCTGAGAATTTCCCGTTGGGACCCCATCACGAAAATCCCTTGCAGTCTTATCCTGATTACATCCTCTCCCCGCCGTTGTCTTTGGTAGCCTTTTCTTATGTCAATCTTTCATATCAAACTCAACAAACGCATTTTCACAGAAAGGACAAGCTCGCAAGCTGCGTCAGTCCATGGAAAGCTGGAAGCACATTATTGTGCGCGCAAACAGCGTCTTGTTATGGGAACAAGCTTGGCATCCAAGTGCCATCCTTGGGAGTAGCACTGTTACATTTATGTTGCTGTGGCTCATCGATCCGACCATGTTGAGCATTCTGGCTTTCTTGGGGCTTGTCATCACTTTGTGCGATTTCGTGGTTCCTCTAGTGGCTTCGAGCGTTTTCAAGGACGATATTACACCAGCCCAACAGGCGCGTTTTGACGAGATTTGCTCTAATATTGTTCTATACAAAACTAAAGCGGAATTGCTGTTCATTTCCTATTACAAATTGCGGACCACCAATCCAAAGCTGGTGAGTATGATTAGTTTAGTTGGTTAGTTAGTCCGGATCTTCGATTTCAATCCAACAATTCAATTTATGTAACTTTAAGAGGATTTGTTTGCTGAAGAATTTCATACAAATTCAAAATTTATAGAATTACAGCCGGTTTTAAATGCGTAGTAATTTTTAAAAATAGATATATTGTCAATATCAGCATAATCTATTTGAAATTAAATAGTTAGCGTTAATAATATCGCTAAAATAACGTGAATAATTAAATTTGGTGTATAAAGGGTTGCCTAGTTTGCTCAAATTTCAGCGGTCTGAATTATTTTGGTGTCATTGGTTTCTAAATTTTGGTGACCATTCAGCAGCTGTTCATCATTTGAATATTTTCGATCGTTTAAATTTAATTTATCATTTTACATTATTGAATTAGGTTACGAATTTTAATTCGGTCGGATTAAATGTCTGGCTTCTTATTTTTTTTAACATCTTTGTGATGGGATGAATAAAATCGTATTAATTTTTATTTCAAATTTTGTCCTACATTTGTTTAAAAAGCCGCAAATATCGCGAAATCAATAACAATTTTGTTTTATCGCAGTGCTCCTAGTCTAGTTTAAATTACATATTTTTTATAGTATTTTGTCATCACAATGGCAGCTCTGTCTGTTCTTTGCTGGATCGGATCCACTTTCAATAATCTGTTCTTGAGCTACTTGGCCATTTCGAGCCTGTTGCTTCTCCCTGGATTGGATCGCAATGGAATGCTAGACAGAAGCAACAATTTCGTTTCCAGAGTTTTCACCGATCTGGTCGAAAACGCCAAAACCAAAGTTGTCAAGAAGAAACAATAATTGGTGGTAATTAATTGGTGTTTTTTTTCTTCGGTGTATTTTAGATTGTTTTAATTGTAATTGCGTTTCTTGCTACTCTCTGTTGTCCGATCTGTTCATTGATTATTTCATTATCTTGTCTGGAATTTAAGAAATTGTCGGTGTGATACATAGACTGATATGTTATAATAAAATTGTAGTTTTTTAATAAAGTAATTTTTAAAAATACGAGATTTTTATTGAAGTAGTACGATTTTGTGGACCTTTTAAAATCGATAAATCAGCATAAATGAAATTTCATGGATGGTAGTTAATAAACCATAAATGAGAAACAAAACATGATTTTCTATGAGGCAATTTAAGTGCAATCAAAGTTAATTACACGCTTCAAAATCCGAAATTGATCAATCAACGTAGCTCCAGTATGTGCTTGGTAAAATATTTATATTTAATAGCCGTCCATCTATGGGTAAAATAATAGCAAGTTTGCTTCAATAAATCCACAAACGTGACATTGAAATTATAGCTCTGCTCTGATCAAAACAATTCGGTGAAAGTGGCTTATTAAATCGTAAAGTCAAGGCTATACGAACAATCGTAGCGTAAAAACAAACACTTTCTTTTCAGCTGAATCCAACTTAATTGTTCATAAAAAGCGAATAACTCTTGTTCGTCTGCGGATCCAAGTAATTAAATTGTTCAATTACGAACTGGCAAAAAATCGTGTTTGCATTATGTTCGGTTAATTAGAGCAATTTGCATGCAGATTGTCCAATATGGTATCAATAAAGTTTCTTTTCTTGCCTTTTATTTAAGTTTTTTTTTAGGAGGTATTGGGTATTATACAATTGTATTGGTACAAGAATGTATGCACATACATAGTAATAGTAGAAAGCGAAATTGTACAAAAAAAGTTGACATACCTAAACTGCATGGTGACGGTGAAAATATCACTTAAGTTTGTACTTTCCTTGTTCAAATTGCACTAATATAATTTCATAAATATAAAGTAGGTGCAAAAAATTAAACTGTATGTAATTATATAGGACTTGTGGTTTTCTAAAATAAAATGGGAAAATTAATAATTATATGTAATACACATTTATTATAAATAAAATAAAACAACCACAACAAATTTTATTAGTTTATTAGAATATTTTTAGTATTTTGTTTAGCAATCAATTTTTTTTCGCATAATTTTTGATTTTTTTGAATTTTTGTAAAAGTTCAAATATTTTTTGAAAATTTCTTGTACTCAAAAATTAATTAAAAAATATTCTATAAAGTTTTTGATCCGTTACACTCTTATGTTCGATTTTTTTAGAAAAGTAAATTTTTAGAAATTATTTTTATTTTAAAAAATTTATAAAAAATATTTCAACTTATTATTTAAATAAATTTCCAATTAATTATAAAACCAAACTCTAATAGAAATTGCTGTGCTTCGATAAATTGCATTATTTGCATCTAATTAAAACTTTAAAAATAATAAACCAAGTAGACAAAATTCATTAAATTGCACTAATAATGAAAGTGTTTATGTAAACACGCATAAATCAGTAGTACAACAATTTTAATTATGCATACCTCATTAAAATAATGATATTATCAGATCAGAGAAATTCTGATAAGCGCATGCAAAGAAAAGCGCTACAAGCCTTTTGCTCGCTGGGATAGTGCGGCTTAACTTAAGCTTAACTCCTGCTACTGCTACCGATGACTGCTTTCTCTCCTTCACTTTACCTTATGCAGCAGGTTCAATCGCAAGACTTTGTAATGAGTTAAGTTAGTTTGTTTTAAATGTAAAAGCTAGAAGCACGACTAGTCTGTGCACCAGCCTTTATTATGTTGGCGATTTAAATAATTCGCCGGCTTTTTAATTGATTGTTTCATATTTTTTGAAAGTTACGGTATTTAAGTGAAGGGATTTGGGATCATCCAGACTTTAAATTAAATTGAAGTACAATTTGTGATTATTTTTTTTTAGAAATTTTGAGTTGCAGATTTAAAATTTAAGGTAAGCAGTTTCATAAAAAAATAATTAAGTTAAGAATTGCTTTTCATGGGAATTTTAATTGCTACTTGTGAAAATTAATTTTCTTAATTTTAATGTCATAATTTATTAGATACTTAAACGAATTTATTTAATTGTTAAGAAAGTTTTGTTTGTTTGTTTTAAACAAGCTTGGAAAGTAAATATTTTAATTACAAGTTTGACAAATTATTTTTACCTACATTTAATTATTTTTTTTTAAAGTTCTTCAACAATTTTTTTTTTTTAATAAATAAAAGACCATACAACATTAAAAAATAATTATTTTTGCTATTCACCCAAGAAATCCTTCAAAATACAATTATATTGAATCTATTGAAATCAAATAAAAGGATCTTGTTTAAAATAAACTAATTGTTAGAATATAATAAAATAAATAAACTTGAGCCATCAATGCTGATTGTATATTATAATAATAAATAACGAAGAAATAATATTTTGCAATATTTATTGTGAATAAGAATTACAATCACGTTGCACAACAGTAAAGTACAGTATTATTTACTTCGCTACGTTTCAAAAGAATAAACTTAACTATATTCGGAAGACACATATTCTATACTATGTAGGAGTATCAACAAGCAATAATCAGCATATAATATTTATAATTATTTATGTGGAAAAAAAGCCTTGAAGATGCTTTGTTTGATATTCAAATTCGAAGAATATAGTATATTCAGCCACTGTTTATTTAAAAGCCGATTTACGTAATTCTGGTAGATAATTCAATTATCATGAAGATACACAATAATAATGAAATTTATGATAAATAATGATTATTTTATGTGTCTTTGTGTTTCTTAATGTATTTTCGGTTTCACTTATTTTATGGTTTTAAACGATTATTTTTCTCATCAAAGAAATCATAAATTTTCAAAAAGTTGTGCAAAAAATTATTAATTTCTTAATAAATTAAAAAAAAAATACATAAATAATAATGTATATATTAAATCTTTATTGTCACAAAAACGATTGGCTACTGACCTTAATCAATAATATTTCTAAAGATTTTCAAAAAATTTTCAAAAATAAATTATTTTTAGTTTTGATTAAATGTTAATGACATCCGGTAAAGTTGCATTTAAATACGAACAATTTGAGCAAATTGCAATTGTATTTTTGTTTTATCTGGAATTTCAATCATGCGTAATATCTATAATTAACAAACGAATAGCGTTAATTGCTTTATTAAAATGCAAACAAATGAATGAATTTTCGATTTCAATTTAAACATGGCATTTAAATGGAATCCAAAACAAATTGGTTTCAACACAAGAATAATTATGTTCTAAATTAAAAAACAAAATATGTGTTTTAATTAATTTATATGCCACTTCTTATTACAAAAGACTTTATATTTCACCAAGTAGTAGTAGTAGTACTATACTATTCCCACGATTCTTACAAAATGCAATTGTATAATACACACACTATAATGCAACTTTAACATAAAATCTTCCTGCCTACAAGACTTCACCAGATAAAAATAACACGCTGTACTGCAATTATAATAGTAATAATAGTATGAATAATAATGTAAAAGTAGATCACAATATAAGTACGTTGTTTTTTTGCAGCTATCATGCAATAGTGCATTGAAATGTTCAGCAAACATTGTTGAGCAACTTATATTTGTTTTTGCTTTTTGGTACTTCGTCGGAAAAAACACGTTATTTAATTGGATAATTGGCATCAGGTATAATTATTTAATCGCAGAATATAAAATTGGATTTGAAAGCCAATAGGTATAAAAAGGACAATAAAGTGTAATTGTACCTGCAACCGCAAATTGCTGGACATTTAAAAATAAATAATCGTTAACGTTCAAAGGGGTCAAGATAATTTTAATAAAAAAATTATCTTCAACACCTCTTGAAATAATAATTACACAAATTCTCAACAAAAAAAAAATCGAAAGTGTTAATTTTGGTGATTTTACAGGCTGTCGCACTATCAGCGCAACGCCAGATTTTCCTATAAAAGTTGATTATCATTACAATTTAACTAAACTCTTATAAAACCATAACGCGAAAGTAGATCAAAACAAATGCCTCTTATTTTCCCATCCACGTCCACCTAATAGTACTTAAGATTGTACTAAGCCTCATTGAGCAATCAAACTAACGATGTCGTACATTAAAAAGCACGAATTCAATTTAATCTGTACTGCATTTCACTTTCTACTAAACGAACTTAAACTAATTCTTTCTCTACATTATTGCAGAATTACCATCATGCCCGTGGATGACATTTACTGGAACGCCATCGACTTCGGCAGCGAAGAGTCGCTCCACGAGTTCCAATCGCACTCCAAGCCATACGTCGATCCATGGGATCTGGAAAATTACGCCTACATCAAAGACCACTTGGATTCGGTGGATTTGAACTCGGAGCCAAGTGGTAGTAGTAGCGGCGAATTTGCGGGTAGTAGTGGTGAATTTGCTGAGGCCAATTCGACGTCGTTCTACTATGTGCCTGGTCGGAAAAAAAGTGTTCCAGCCGAAGTGCAGAAGTATGACTCGATTTTGACGGAGCAGGGGAATTATGTGGCGATTGATGAGTTGAAGGAGTATGAGCGGAATCGGTTGGAGCAGGAGTTGGAGTATGAGACTCGGAGGATTCGTCAGAAGAATTTGGATGATTATTATGAAGGTAAAATAGTTTTACGGAAAATTTTGCCACCGCATTTCGCAAGTGGATTTCCTCTGGATTTTCATTATGTAAAAACATTTAATTACTTATACATGCAATTAAACATGATAATTGTGTGTCACTAAATAAGGCGAAGGTTGAAATATAAGTTTCATTGATGGCCATTCGAGCAAACTATATGAGTTCCTCTTTTTATTTGAAAGGACATCGTATAGTTTAATCTACGATAATCTTTTTCTAATTACACATCTACTTCATATAATTACGCTTAATAGAAATTAAACTGTCATTCAGACCGTAGATGCATTTATTTAAACATCCTGTACATTGTGCTTTCGTGTTAAATAAATAAGTGTCACCATATCAATTATTTTGAGAAAGAAGTAAAAGTTTATCATGATTTATTTGTTGTAAATCCAAATAATTATATAATTACTGTTCTATTTTGTTGCACATTAAATGCATACTTTCTACACCATTGTGGATATACATTTTTGATGAACTATATAATTACAAAAAAAATCGAAAGTGTTAGGTAACTAGATCAAAAAATGTGAATTTATTCGGAAACCATAAATAAAAGCAATCGTATAATAAATTCTAAAGATAATTGCATTTTTTCGGCTTTCTTTCAATTAAATTGTCATATTTTGAAATGGCTGTATTTTTTTGCTAATTATGCAAATCTTGGTTAACGCTTCATTACCAGTTTACGATTATCTAAGCAGTTGACGGACGATTATAACTACAAAAAGCTAGTTAACTACACTTTTACGAGAATTGTTAATTAAAATGCTTCAATAAATTTATTGCCCTTTCACTAAAATTTAATAACAGTTCCTGTATAATTTATTTCAACTGGACTATTAAATAAATATTTTATTGTAATACTCTTTCTGGTAAAAATTCAAATTGCTATGCAAATGCTAAGCTTTACATTTTGAAATTCAATTACAAGTCGCTATATTTTTAAAGCTAGGGTATTTAAATATCTAAATACCGGGTATTTATACGTAAATTTATTTTATATTTTTTTAATTAAATTTGTAAAGAAATGTTCAAATTATCTTGTCCGAAATTCAGGATACGAATTAATTTGGCGCTTAATTCTAAAAGAAAAAGTAAACCATCTACCCATCATAAAAGTAATTCAAGACAAGAATAAATTAATACAAAATTGTGAATAATTTTATGCAATTTCATAAAATTAATTGGAATTGTAGACAACCCATAATTTTCTAAATCCTGTTAACACTGATACTAAATTACTGTTCTTGGGCAATATAAGAAATTGAACTTCATCATCATATAAACGTGATAACCATCGAAATACAGAATTTTAATTATTAATTTTCACTATGAATGATATTAAGTGTAATTAATTTGATTGGATTTTTAATGAACTGAAATTCCTTTACCTACTTTTTCAACTTGTATCTAATAAAAGTGCTTAGCAGCAGACGTATCAATGTTACAGAAGTTTCTAGTTTACGAAAAGCAATTACCATTCACAATTAGACATTACTTGAAGACTATTTATGGTATTCTCAATGAATTTCCAGTTCGCTACAAAAAATTGATTAGCTCCAAGCGCTCGTAATAGAATGAAATTAACAGAATTAGAAAGTGATTGCCGATTAAACCATGCTCATTGTTATCAAATTAAGAAACGATTAGCAAATGCAAATTTCTTTTCACAATTAAAATATGTATCTTGTAGATTTATTTTTAGCATAACAATACGCGAAGTAACAACAGTCAGATAAAATCTGAAAGATGTGAAGCAATAGACGTTAACGTGCCTTTTATACAACTATTCTATTACTATTATAATAATAAAAATATTTTTCTACAATGGTTCATGCTCAAGCATACTTAATTTCATTAGGTATTGTATTCCAATAAGTATGTGTGAAGAAGTGAGAATATTGCCAATCATTTTATTCGATGACCATATCAGAGAGAAATATGCGCTCATTGCTATTCACAATGCTATCTACTTTATAATAAAATATATAAATGTATCATTACGTACTGCCAAGCATAATAAATATTAAGTTGATGTTAATACATGATAATAAAACATTATATCATTTTTTTAGTTCAAAATAAAAATATAAAACAATAAAAAGTTAAACAAAATATATTTAAAAAAATTGTTTCAGGATGAATTAAAATTTATATTTCGTTTATTTTCATCTATTTTATGTAATTTTTATTATTTCTAGGCTTCTATAAATTTGTATTTAGGTATTTACTATTTTTTTGAATTATTTTATATTTGTAGAGTAATAAAATAGTTATTTATGTTCCAAGCGCGTAAAGTGCTTGCTTGCCGCCTTGAACGTCCTAAAACATTAAATTAACACTTTAAAGTCCTAGTGCCTTAATGTACCATTTTACGCACGCTTTTTGAGGCGCAAATTATGAAATTATTAGAATCGTTGTGCAATTTTTTTAAAATTTTGTTTACAATATTTTTTTTAATATCCTGCATCAAATAAAAATTATAAAAAATATATAATAATTAATTGATATTGTTAATATATGTAAAAGTGCATCAACATAATTACGACACTCAGACTGAACCCATTAAAATAAATTATATGATAATAAATTTATTAAATTTCAAATTAAAGTAATCTTAATTAGCTACATCTGTTTAAAAAAATTCCATTGTCTATCTAACATTATTTTTTTTTCTAAAACCAAATTATTTATTCTAAAAAATAAATTTTTTTTGCAGAACCCGAAGAGAGCCCTTACGAAATGGGCCTATACGTTGACCATAAAATCCCCCCCTCCACATCAAACATGCCCGTCTCCTTTTCAAAAAGCTACAGAGATCGCAGTTTAAGTTTTTCCTATGGGGATTACGGGTACGTAACAAAAATTAAAAATATAATTTCCCATATTCAATGCGTGGCTTTTCAGTTATGACCCCTATGGCACCAAACAGGACATTTACAGCAAATTGGATGAGGTCCCAATCAAAAAGGATTCGACCCTACCAATTTACGATGATGAAAGACGCAGTCGAAAGAAACCGAACAATTTCGGGCTCAGTAATTATGGACATTTGAAAATTGATTATTCGTATAGTTGGAACAGTTTGAACAAATATATTTGTAATTAAAAATTTCTATACTAGGTACCTACATATATTTATTTTTATAAACTATTTAGTATTGTTTAAGACTGTATAATTAATTATAACTGTTGAATTTTTTACGAATTTGATATTGACCTGTGTACAAATTAAAACCTACTCGTTGTTGATATTAATATGCTACTTTAAAAAATATAACAATATATAATTAATTTTAAACAATCATTTATAAATAATTCAACAAATTTGATCGTAAATAACAGACGCACTTTCCTTTTAGGTATTGTACATACATGTTGCAATGGAACTAATAAATAATACAATAATTAAAATTAGTTTAATTAAAAAACAAAATTTATTGCAGTATATTAATTCATAGAATTTGCAATATCCTTTAACCTTTATCCGGAGGATTTCTTCTACAAGATACCAGATAAACACTGCTTTTTTCAGGCCTTATTTTTTATGCGTTTAACATTTGTCAAATATTTTTAGACCAGTGTAGATTGTCAAAAATTGTCGTGAATGTACAAGTAAAGTAGTAATTTTATCAAAAAATCCCCACCAAAGGTAAACAATTTTAATTAACAAATCAAACAATTTTAAACCAAATTAATTCCAGCACAATGACTGATGAAGCTGAAGCTAATTTACTGATCGACTTATTCGACACCCAAACAAATTTGCTGTGCAAAATTTGCGAAAAATACTTGACGATCTCACCACTGTATTGCATCGACGATTTTGGAACTATCTGCGGAAGATGCACTTCAAATGCTAGAAGACTCCACAGAGAAAGTAATAAATTTCACAAACAAACCGCACTAGAAGACTTTTTAATTAATTTCAACGTCCCATGCTCCAACAAAAAATATGGATGTGAAATGGTTCTAAAATGGAACGAAGATGTTCTGGACCACGAAAGCGAGTGTCCGTACAAGAAGGAGGTTTGTCCTCTGAATTATCGTCAGTTCTTCGACGATCATGGAGTTGAGGAAAATTGTTCTTGGTCTGGGAAGAGCGAAGCGTTTGTTAAGCATGTGGAGGAAGATCATGAAGATTTGATTAAAGACAATCCGTTCCAGATGATTTTGGAACCCATCGGACATAATTATATTTGTTTCAATCGGGTGCAAAGGCAGCTGGTAACAATTGTCCTGAAATATGTCGAGGAAAATTTGTACTATTTTATGGTGATGCTGCATGGGACCGAAGGGGACAGCCAATGCTACTCAATCGAGTTGAAAATATTTGCTACGAATGAGGACAAACAAATTTTGTCCTTACATAAAAATAATCTGGAACAATTGCAAGGTTTAGCGAATTGTTTGGACACAAATTCCGATTCGGTTTTTAATGAAAAAATGTTCAAAATCGACTTCACTGGAATTCGAGATTTCATGAACTTCGAGGGAAGACTCACGCTTACATTTCAATTATATCGCAAATCGAATGATGAATTAAAGGCGATCAGAAATGCGAACGTTTTATTAACTGCGGGTAATATGAGTGATGAGCCTGATATCGATACCATGGTGCTAAAATCGATGGAATGTTCGAAATGCATTTTATACATGTTGGGCCAAATTTTCAAATGCAAAAACGGACATCGCGTGTGCGAAAACTGTCGGTCCGATAATTGTACGATTTGCAAATTTGAAATAGACATTCGTGACGATATGTTGGAGAAATTCGTTGGGATCACTTTTTCCTGTGCGAATAGAAGTCGAGGGTGCACTTTTGTGAGTAAATGTGAAGGAGAAGATCATGAGATGATTTGTGAGTTCCGTTTGGTGCAATGTGTTTATTCGAATTGTTTGTGGAGTGGGCCGTTAAATTTGCTAATTTTGCATTTTCAAGAGAATCACAAAAGTTGCTTAAAGGAATATAATTCCGATATACCGATAAGGAAGTTGCATTTGAATCAATGGTTTATAGATTCGATTATTTTTGATGATCGTTTATATTTTTTTAATTATAAATTGGTGAACAGTAGTATTTTTATTAAGGTAACACATTTTCAGTCTGAAAGTACGAAATTGAATTGTTTGTTTAAATTGTCTAATACTGGTAGACCTGAAGTGTGCATTCAACTGCTCAGTGAGTGTTTTAGTCATAATAGAGATGTTGGATTTGAGGGTGCTGTTGAAATTACTCCAAAAATGTTGGAAATAATGCAAATTGTAGATATGAAAAGCGAGTTATTGTACTCAATAAAAATAGTCGAAAATGAATGACAAAAATTGTATATAAAAAACTGTAATTATGAATTTTAAAATAAATATGTAAATAGTTTTAAATGTAATTTTCGTTCGCGAAAAATTGTAAATTTAAGAAAAAAATGTGATTTTTCGGATAAAAAAAAAATACGAGAAAAAATAAATGTTGATCAATATAATTTTTTCACTTATTTAACGATAATATAATTTATATACTAAACAATATTTTTAACATTAAATAACAATAATAAATTTCTTCACTTACACAAACGTTAACTTTTATTTATAAATTTTTTGTACGACTGCCAAGTTGCATTTAACTCCAGCATTTCTTCGCTAAATCTGAAACCATGATAATTAGAGTTAAATTAGACGAGAAAGTTAATTAATTACGTAAATCTGATATCTTGATTTTGTCTAATCAATTCCTCAGTCGTATGTTCACTTAATGGCACTTCATTTGGAAGATCTACAATCAATATATTTTTTTAAATTACTAAACTAATAGAAGACAAAAATTACTTGTAGAGATTTTGGTAGCATTGACTAGAATCGTTTGATAAGAAATTTCGTTATCTTCAATTGTCTGCGACAAATCTGAAATTCGCTGTTCGAATTGATTCATCCAGGCGAGCAACTCTTCTGAATAATTTGAACAATCAATAATCTTCCTACAAACCCATTCATTAATTGCAACACAAAAAAATATTATATTATTACTGGAAATAATTCCGAATTATCTGATTTTTGAAGAGCATGGAATCTTTTTCTTTGATGCACTGAGAGATAATAGTTTTCAGTTGATTCGCATTCATATTGTGCTGTTCCCTATTTATCATGCTATAGACTTGATAAGTGCTAAAAATTTGTTAAACGTAAAAATATAATTTACTAAAGTTATTATTTAACTTACAATTTTTCTAAATTGCAATTAGAAATGGTTTCTTCAACACTAGGAAATTCGGCCACAAAATTATTTTGACGCCCCCGCAATTTTTGAACAGCCAATTCAAGATCATTCGAACTGTTACTAACGCTAACAAAATTATTCAACAATAATTTCGCGGTTTTAAGATTACTTTCAATGGCACTTAAACTATCTTTACCAAATTTTGAATAATCGACCGGCACGCTTTTCTTAATTTTATTATAACACTCCAATTTAATACAAGCTTTTTCCATTCGCTGCACAATTAACGCACTTTTCTCCTCAACAGTTTCCACCAAATATCGCACGTACTTACAATACATTTTCATCGCGTTGCAAAACGCTTGTACCGATTTATTTTCAAAAACCGTGCAATAAATCGATTGCGCTAACACCGACAATAAAAGCACGTTATCAATATCCACACTTTTGAATAAAACTTCCTTCAACAAAGTAGAAATATAAAACGTAACCGATTTATTAATAAACTCGGTCTTTTTAAAAACGTACAAAACATCGCTATCCCCGCGCAAAACATCATTGACTAAAATACCATCATCCAAACCGAAAAACTCCTCATTAACCAACAAAGTGAAACTTTTGACTGGTACTTTAATATCGCGCGAAATCCAATCTTTCAACGTACTCAACAAAGTACTCTCATTAATTTCGTACGAATAAAACTCGAGCTTGAACACCGAAAAAACCGTAACAATTTTCTTCTGCAAAGCTTGCTGCAAATATTCAAAAACGTTAACCTCGTTCATTAAATATTCAGTTCGCTTATTGGGATCGAACTGCAAAACGTGCCGCAGCCAAATTTCGATGAAGCGTTGCAAACAACTTGAAATGTAATTTTCCTTGCGAAGTTCGGAAGAATACACTACATTTTTGTTATGCGCTAAGTAAATACTAATGTGATCGGGATGTTTGTTTTTAATTTTGTCTAGTCGCTCGATGGGCGTTAAATGAGGGAAAAATGGAAGAGTGCCGCAAATCATTTCGTACGTCAAAATCCCCAAAGACCAATAGTCCACGTTGCTGGTGTATTTATTGGCAATTATTATTTCGGGAGCTAAATAATGCAAAGTGCCAACAACGCTGACGGTATTGTTGATCTCTTTGGCGAAGCCCAAATCGATGATTTTGTAAATGGTTTTCGATTCGCGCTTATCGCAATAGTGTAGGACGATGTTATCTGGTTTAATGTCGCGATGCGTTATGTTCCTTTTGTGCAAATATGATAAGCCGTTCAGAATGTCGGACAAGATAAGGCGAATGTCTTTTTCGGGTAAACCGCACAGGTTTTCCGGTTTGCGTAAAATGCGACGTAAATTACCCTTCGTGCAATATTCCATGGGGAGCAAAGCTAGTTTGCTTGAGTTTGAATTTAGTAGGAGTTGTTCCAAGTCGCTTGGGATGGCTTTGTAGCCGACTATGTTGGGACAGTTTAGGGATTTCATTATACGCACTTCGTTGTCCCATCGTTCCTTTTGTTTTGGGGTTACTGCTTTTATTTTGCATTGCTTAATTGCTGCAAAAAGTGAGATAATTCTTTAGACTACTTTGAATTTGAAAATAAGAGCGTAAAACGGGTAATAGGTATTTAATTAGGAATATTTTGCAAAAACCCAGTAACTGTTTGTTAATCAAATAATAAACTAAACTTATTTACTTACCTAAGCAATCATTCGTACTATCATTTCTAAATAATAGTACTTCGCCAAAAGCCCCAGATCCCAAAATAGATATTTTTTTCCATTCAAACTTCGTCATTATCTCAGATGGACACAATATTCTATCAAACACATTAATATTAAATTCGTTATTCACATCACAGAACTATTGCAAAATTATTAAGATTATTTTTGCAATATGCTATTAACATAACCAAACAATTTTTGCAATGTTTAAAAATATAAAACAATAGGTTATGTCTAAAGTTACATTTGCAAAATATTTTATTAATTCCTAATTTAGATAATAATATAAACATTCCATAAAATACATTTAATGGTTATATGCCTCATTGGTTTTAAACAAATTAATATTTAATAGAATAATTAACAATCAACAATTGGATACGTAATCTTAGACACAAAATAACAAGCAGGGGTCGTTCGTTTACGCCGCTGTAATAAAGTGTAAATTAAATGGTATTTTAAAGAATAACAATTATATATAAATAAACAAATTTAATAAACAAATATTTATAAATATATATGCAATTAGGCATTTTATAAAGTCCACCCAAAATCTACTAAACCAATATTAATAGTTTATTCTACTTTTTCCTAGATGGCGCAGTTTAACCTTACCGCACCATGCGCCCGCGAAATCGATCAGGAACATTCCTAGAATTCAACATGTCGGTTAAACCAACTTTTAGTCAACAGTTCTTAAATAATTCCTCGATATATTCGTTGTTTTAAATTGAAACCAATCATAGTAAGTGAAATCATAATTGCATTGCATATTGCACATCATTCTTCCACTGTTCTATGTTTCTAATCTTGCAATAACTTTACTTTTACAAAAGGCATTCAAACACAACACACCGACCATTCAAACTGTGATAGAAACGTGCCTTCACAATTCCTCGACGAACGTTTGTAGAACATTTTTAAAACTGGAGTCCAATGTAGATACAATGCAAACCACCGCCTTCGTGGAGGATTGGTTATGTTACAACACATCGCTGGGCGAAGGGGCCTATGGCGAGTAAGTACTCACATTTCACTCGAAGATAACCCATAAACACCACGTTTGCTTTGTAGGGTTAAACTTTTAATTCATAGCAAAACCCAGGAGAAACTTGCTTGCAAGATAATCGATTATGAAAAGCATAGTGATGCATCTTTGAACGTTAAACGGGAAGTTACCATTCACAAACTAGTCGATCATGAAAACATCATCAAGTATTATGGAAGACGCCAGGAGCAGTTGAAGGAATACATATTTCTGGAATATGCATCGGGGGGCGAACTTTTTCAGATGATTGGTGAGCATTTGTTTATTATTTTGTAGCGATTTTTAGTGGTAAAATACGAAACTAATTTTTTTTACCTTCATCCCTTGGTTGATGGTCAAAAAAATTCTCTAATGGCCATTAGAAGATATTTTTGAAGATATTTTTATTTTACATTTTTTAACTTGTAATTTTTTAATTAACATATTTTCGAAAAAATGTCGAAGATCAAATCTGTAGAGAAAAAAATTATCTACAACTTTCTAAGACTGAATTTTTTTCGAATTTTGTATAGTTAACGAATTACATTCAATTAACTGAAAAACGGGGAGCAAAAAATGCCCTTTGCAACACAACTTTTTTTTAAAGGTTGCAATCAAAAACATGTTCATACAAAAGTTGTAGGGCGTGCAATTACCTAAATTTTGATATAAATATTGAATTATTTCTGCTTATATTAAATGAGCTGATCGGTGATAAAGTTGCAGACAGCGCCTGACATTTAGGCAATCCGCAATACTCGGTTGGTTTTGCAAATTTTATATTTGCACGATTAACATAACGGTTGCTTTCATTAATAATAGAGCCTTTTCCCCCATTGATATCAATTTAATATTGTAAAAAATAGTGGAATAAAAATACTCAATTAATTGGAAATTGGAACTTTTGTTGTTTAGAGCCTGATATTGGCATGGCTAGTAGCGACGTTCATAAATACATGAAGCAGCTATTAAGCGGGGTGAATTACTTACACGAGAAAGGTATCACTCATCGCGATATTAAACCTGAAAACCTGCTCATCGATGGAGAAGGAAACTTGAAAATCAGCGATTTTGGACTGGCTACTCTCTTCCGAATGAGAGGCAAAGAAAGAATGCTTGACACAAAGTAACTAATTCTAGCAAATCTTTAATCATGCAATTGATATCATTTTAATCGTAGATGCGGTACTAAACCCTATCTTGCGCCTGAAGTTTTGCGACAGCCTTATCGGGCACAGCCAGCAGATTTGTGGAGCTGTGGAGTTGTCTTTGTTGCTATGTTGACGGGGGGTAATTAATTAGACCTTATTTAATTACTTTGTATTAATTTATGGTTTTGTAGAATTGCCTTGGTCGGATACGACGGACGAGAACCAAGAATTTAAACGATGGGAGAATGATATGTACATTTCTGAAACACCATGGTCGAAACTAGGCAACACGGCTCTCAGTCTAGCAAAACAGATCTTAACGATTGATCCCGTAAAACGCTTAACTTTGCCTCAAATTCTGAACCATCTGTGGATGCGTTTTGAGTTTGTTTCAGGTGAGCGTCGCTATGAAATAAATCAAGATTCACGAGTCAGCAATCTTGCGCTAGTTTCTTTGGCAATTTAGCGGTGTGATTGATATGATACTCATAAAGCTAGATTACCAAAGCAATTCGGCAACGTCAGTTCATCATTATGTATTTTAATAAGTTGTAACAATTAGAATGGAAATTGGAAAAATTGATTTATTTGTGTCCCGTAGAAACGAACACAGATTTATCGGATGGTTCAGGTGAGCGTGCCGCAAAACGCTGTAATTCGATGGTAGAAGCCGAAACTAAGCATAATCGTGAAACGCCAATTGTTGCACAATCTCAGCCTTCATTGGCATATCGACCATTGTCTATCCGACATTTGATAAACGATATTAAGTCAGCTAGACATGATCAAACTTGCTTCTCCCAACCGATCCGCAATGAACATCTCGTGATTCAATTCACTCAGAGTCCAATCACTAACGAGAACTTTCATAACTTCACAAAGCGCATGACGCGCTTTTACGTGAAAACTTCGTACGATCGAAGTTTGGAAGTATTGTGTTCGGTTCTTGACGCTCATCATTACGGTTGGTCTACGGATCCATCAGGAGTGGTAAGATTCTTGAAAACAATTGGGAATAGAGTTAACGGGCTTTTTTGCAGATAACCGTGAATACAGTGGATCGTCAAAAGAACCCACTGGTTTTCAAGACCAACATTTTCCGCATGGATACGAAGATAATGCTCGATTTTCGTTTGTCTAAAGGATGCGGTTTGGAATTCAAGATCAACTTTTTGAAGCTCCGTAACTATTTGAGCGAAATTGTTGATTGACCTGATAAATTGTTCTGTTTCTCATTTTTTGTTGTGTTCGTATATAAAATGTTTTATAACTTATTTTTATAAAATTTAAAAACTTAATTGGTTGGTTTTGTTTTTAGCACTTTATCTTGAAAATTGCTGGCCGGGTTAAAACCAATTTTGGATCTTGCTAAAGTTCTAAAATAACTAATGAATTTATTTGTTTTTTTTTTTATTTTTACAAACTAATATCTACAGTTTACTTCAATCGAAAGGGCAATCACTGTTGGAATTGGTTGCCACACAAAATGTTCCTTTCGTCCTGAAAACAAATTAAAATTAATTTTCTCGTGTAGTATTTAATTTAAACTAGCAACATTCAAGAAATGATGCCAAACCGCAATCTGTAGTTTACATTAAGCTTGCAACACTAGATTAAGTTACACATGGATGGCAACTTTGATTACATATGCAAACAGACAAATTACAATTGCAGAGATGCAATAATTTAATTGCATTAATAACACATCTAGCTTTAGTATGGATTTGGATGCAATATAACTTACCCGAATGGAGTTTCTTCGCCCATAGGAATAGATTTTCCTTGCGCACTTCTCCAATTATTATTAGATTGTGGACATTTAGTGGCACAGGGTCTTCCTAGGAACGCTCTCGGATAGCGGACGGTTTGGGCAAAGTAACATGCACTTTGGAAATGACTACAGCGAGCCCGACCTAATTAAATTAAACGATAATTATTGAGAAGCAGGCTAAAAAAAATGGATTTTCTTCGAACAGGTAAGATTTTCCCTATTCATAAAAATTAAGTGCATGCTTAGGTAGTATACGTGCTAAATGCAAATCCAAGCTTTGGATAATAAAAGCTACAGGAAATATTGAAGTAAAGTGGGTTCTTATCTTTTGGAATATTTTTATGATTTAAATTAATCGAAAAAAAATTAAATTTGAATTATTAATTATTTGCATACCGATAATAAAATGCAAATTAATATTAAACGTTTACAAATTGAAATTTTAGTTCTGTAGCCTAGATTATGCACTGCGATTATGGAGAAAGGTTTCAAATTTCAAGTTGCAAATATTTAACATACTTTACTGCATAAAATGTAGTCACTTTTAATAACTGGTAAATAGAAATCATAAAATTTAATAACTTATTCAATAAAATTAAATTATTAGAAATTAATTCGATTCATAAAGTGCATTACTAAATGACGGGCGAGATTTATTTACTTTTACTCTTGGACGGACCTAAAAAACGTTACTTTCCTACCAAAAGGTGATAAACATTTTAATAATTTTATTATGAATTTTTTAAGACATTTTTTGGATCGTAGAACCAAAAAAATCTAAAACATAATTTATTGAACATACATTATTTCTTTTTTGATTATATTTTACCAATTTCACTAATTACCCCAACATTCAAAATAATTGTTTCCATTACATTAAATAGCATAATGAACCCTTAATCGAAAAAGAAATAAAAGCACTCACGTAATCGATGTCCTTTGCATCCCGGCTGAAATCGACCCCCATTAACACAAAAGTCCACATGCCCCACTTGATTGACTTCTCCCAAAAATCCCGCATTGGTGTGGATAATTTGTACTTGATGTGCATCATCTTTGGATAATCTAAATTTCTTATTCGCATATTGATCTATTAAAGGTCTCGCTGGATCCAGCCCTGTAAAAATGGCATCCTCTTAAAACCCGCTAAGATTCTAATTTGTCAAATGAGAGCTGAGGGACTAGTTTATTTACCAACAATTTTGTGTTGTTTGATAGTAAGGTGATTGCTAACCATTCCGCAAATATGCGCCCCCAAGGAATGTCCAACACAGGTTGTTTGCGTTGCATCACCACCCTGCTCCATAATAAAAGCATACAATTTTGCTGTACATTGGCCGACTAATTTCGTGTTCGAAAGGGCTGATAAGTAGCAGGGAAAAACAGTTAGTGGTTCCCAATCCACCGTGAATATGTTGTAGTCGGTCCTTGATAAGTAAGCTGCAATTAGGTTTAATTCGAAGATTGTAGACTTTTTCAACAAAATAATTTATAAACTTGCCAAAATATTTTTATTCAAATTTCTTGCAAAAATTTTAAACTTTTTTATTCGTTTAACAAATTAAATAATTGCCATCATTTCGTAATATTCCCAATTGCTCAAGAAAAAAAACGGTTTGAACTAGACTTCTAAAAAGTGTGCAATTTTAATTTGCGAAAATCGAATCAATAAATCGTAAATGCTTTCAAATCAATAAAGCAATTATCCACTTTAATAATATTTCACTTTTACTCAACAATTATAATTCCTGGCTTAAATTTGTTACATTTATATAAATAAAGATCAACAACTGATATATTTTTTTTCACATAAATTTGCAATTACTGAATGAAACTGGAACGATTTAGATAAATTAACTAAATTAAAAAGCAGGAAACAACAGTATTTTTTTATGCTTAATGAATTCACAAGTGTAGTGGCACTTTCAGAAGCTTAATGTAGAACACCACTACAAATGTATTAATTTTATTACATCGTTAAATATTTTGACAAATATTGAACAAAATATTACTTTGATTTTTTAAAAAAATCAAAATTTTGAATTTTTCAGATTTTTTTTCTTGGTTTCTGGTGCTTTTTATTTCCTTTTTTTTTGCTTATACAGCAAATTTTGTGTTCATATTTTAATTTTGTAACAAATTTGGATCAAATTGGTATTTTTTTTAAATTTATTTTTTAAAAATTACTCAAACAAAAATCGTAAAAAAATGTGAATTTTGTAAAATTATTGACGTTTTTTTTTTTTTTATTTTTTTATGGAAAGTTGTTATAATTAAACGCGAAAACCAAGATCTTATGCTTGATTAAGCAAAACTGTATAAAAGAAATCACAAATTAACTATCTCTGTACTTGTTTTGAGATGCAAAAGTCTCAAGTAGAACGTCTCTGCTACCGACAGACTCATTTGCTCATAATAATAAGGCACTGTACTGTTAAAAAAGCCATTTCCAATTTTCAATTATTTTACTTTCACATAAATATGAAACCAAACAAAACAAAATATTTTGTTGATCTAGATTTCAGAGTCAAGTTCAAGCAAATGTAGGTAATCGAGTTTATGTAGTGTAGAAACTATCATTACCCGCATCTTCAACTCCAATTTTTAATAATATACTAACGTTAAACTATATTTTTCTAAACGGATTAAAATGCATCATGCATACCATTTCGTATGATGGTCATAGGAGATTTACTTTCAGTGCCATTAAATCCATGAATTACGATTACATTTTTCTTGTGCGGATCGTACCCGGAATATTTCAGAGAATAATGGTTTCGTATATCTATTCGTTTTCTTCTAGCTCCAGATTCGCTGTTGAAAACGCAACAAAAAAAATTAATTGCACTGCTAAAGCGATAATTGCACTTACTGGGTGTACAAATAAAATTTTATATCGTTATCCGGGCAGCTATAATATTTTTTCAAAATGCACCGCCAATATTTCAAATCGAACATGTTCCAGATTCCGGCTGATGTATCTGAAATAAAGTGCACAAATAATTGCTATTTAGCCACAAGTAGATTTTAATCAATAAATTAATAAATATTTGCTCTCATTACTCGCAAACATTTACTTTTCTTTAAATGTGCTTATATTTTAAAGTGCTGCTCAAATACTTTTTAATGTGCAACAATAAAACTTACTCACTTTGTATTAAAAATCCAAAACAAATAACGATAACACAAAATCCGTAAATGCACTGTTTCATATCTAGTCTAGTATACTTAAGCCGATTAAAGAGAAAAAAAAACAATAATAAATAAAGAAGCAATAAAATATTTTATGGCTTCATCTTAAGGTCGCGATCGCGTTTGAAATGTACGTCCGCGCCAAACTACCACGTTCGCGAAAATGCATCTTCTAGGAGCGCGAGCTCTAGTTGAGTTGCCAATAAACTACCAATGCAAAAAAACCTTCTCAATGTGCATTCACCGTTGTTCAGACTGATTCAAACCAAAGTAGTAGTAATGAAAAAAAATTGTGTGACCTAGCAACTTTTATATTTGTATTTGAAGCTGAACGATGGTTTTTTAAAGGGGGCCATCGGGAGGGCCACTTATAACAGAACAGTTCACCACCACAAGAATTTCTTTCTGTTAATTGTTTGATATAATGATAATTTATTGCGAGATTGTGAGCCGTTTTTTAGCACTCAATCGCTATAGCACACGGGTATAGAATTTTTTTCTTAATCATAATTAGCGATGAATGAATGGCAATGATATTTATAATTTTATGCATGTGGGTAGGAATATTGGGACATGGTTTTGAATTTGCTTTGTTCAGCAGATTTTGTAATATGCAATGTGACTTATTATGATTTATTAGAGATTTTCAAGATAATCATTAAAAAATGATCGTTAATTTCGTCATCACTTTATTTTATTTTTCATGAAATTCTTTTCAAGGTGGATGTATGTAATTTGTCGTACAATTACAATTTACAATAAAATTTAAACTATTAAAAATGTAATTGCTTATTTAAATTTGAAATAGTAAAAACAGTGAGTTGTAAAAAATTAACACTAGAAAGTGAAAATAAATCTGGACAGTAATAATTATAATTAAGCATTTAATTATTCTAAGTATAAGAGATAATAGTCTGTTATTAATTTTTTGTTTGTTTAATAATTTCATTAAAAAAATAGTAATAGAGTATTTATGTAAATAAATATTACAAATATCGAATATTTTGCGAATTTAATTGAAATATCTCTTACAGTCTAAATTAAATTTACTAATAAATAAATTAATATTTTTTTTAAATACGTAGGAAAAAAATTTGTTTAATAATTCATCCAAAAAATTTATAAAATCCCCACTTACATAGTAAGTAATCCGGATCCGGTAATTATTTATATATACATGATGGCCCAGGTTGAGTGGAGGATTTTTTTGATAACCAGTTTTCTCTTAGAAATGGAAAAAAACTATGTGCTTATTATAAAAAAATTTATATGGATAATTTCACACTTATAAGTTTGTTTAGATTAATCTTACGCATGTAATGCATAAATTATGTTAATCTAGCACAATTTATGCGCTATTAATTATTAATTAATATAACTACTTATAATGTAAGAGTTTTCCATCAAGACTATGAATGGTATCTGCAATTTGTTTTTATCAGAGGAAGATTTTTATTTTTTAACAGATGGAGGCCGGAGGGTAAATATCAGATTCAAAACATTGATCGTAAATAAATAATTAGGTCGTCTTCATTTTTTTTTTTTTAAATAGTTAATTTATTAAGTTTTTAATTTTTATACAAAGTATAATAAATGCTTTAATGCAAATGCAATATGGGTATGAAATCCTTAATAGCAATAGCTAAAGCTGATCACGCACAATGGTCATCCCCGTCTATTTGAAATTCTTAAAATGCTTTATGAATGTGAGGAAATTAATTTGTAGTGTGTGAGGTCTTACCGTAATTGGAAATTAAATTTTATTAATAGAGACATGTAGAATTTAAATTTTTATCGATTATTGAGCTTCCTTTATAAATGAGGTTTGAGCTTCCTTTATCCTTTGGAACAACCTGGAAATTAATTTCAAAAATCTTTAAAAAACAAACAATTTATTTTCTACTATTATATTATTATAACATATTCCTAGAAACCGTATGCAACAGTTCACACACAACTTATAACAAAGAATTTTCAGCAACTTGCTTCCGGTACATTTTGAATTTTTGAAATTTTTCTGTAAATCTCGAAAAGTCTCCAGGCTCTGAAAATTGTGTGAAAAAGTAAAAAAATGTTCTTCCTTAAGCCTAACCAGTAACTGTAACTAATTGTCCTACAGTTAGTGAAATATTGAATATGTATTGTGTTATGCACTAATTGACAGTTCGCTGTTAACAGTTCAGTTGTGAATCTTAAGAATGCAATGGACATTTATTCATATAGACCGCTACTTTCCTCCAAGTTTAACTCTAACTGGAAAACTCTTATAAATGAGAAACCTCTTTTCGTTTGATGTGCAATGTGCAAAGCAAAACCATTTGTAAATTACAATTTATTTTTAATAGCTTTTATTAATAGATAATAAAACTTCAGTTTCCAACAAAAAGGAATATTTTAATGATCTTTGATCAAACATCATTTTTGTTCAATTCTTGTAATATGTAAACTTTGTAAACAAACAGTAGATATTACGGAAGGAAAAGCAATTAATATTTTTTTTTATTTAATTATTTTTGAATCGAATGACTATTGATACCTACATACCTATCAATTCATTTTATAGTAACTGTATTCAGATTTTTAGCTCCAGGATGGATAAGCTACTTTATCTAATTTATATTATTACTAAACTTATTTATTTTGCCAGTTTACCCTATTACTGACAACTGTGATTTAGCTAAAACATTCGCATTTGTATCTTTATGACATCTTTTTCATCGTTCCCTGTACAACTAAATTGCATTAAATCTATAAATTACAGTTATATTGACTGTATGTACTCGTATGATGCGATAAATCAATTTCAAATCAGATCTTCCAATATAATTAACACACAATTTATCTAAGACCGTCATCATTTTGCCCAATACATCATTAAATCTGTCACCGTTATCGGAATCAATGGAATCTAATACCGGGCGTCCGTAATTAATTAAGTTGAAGGGATTAATTTAAGTTTGGAACTAAATTGCTAGTAGCCACATATCATGGGCTAATTTGCCATATATATTTTAAAAATGGAAGAAATAAAATATTGTTTAATAGAAAATATTTGGGATAATTAGCTTTTATAATCAATTATTTATGTCTTCTATGCAACATGTTTAGTATTCTCTTTGGACTCGATCTAGCTTTTTGTTTAATTAGTTTTCTGTTTTAGGTGTGGTTTGAATGTGTAAATACAATGGGCTCTATATAAAATTTTGTTGACAAAAGATTTGGATGATTGAATGCAAAATACATCAATGGCTATCATTATTTTCAGTTACACCCTTCAATAAATGTTATTATATTATCGGTACTGATTCTCTGTTTAGGCGCTTTCAATTCTCTAGGGGTACATTTTGTGAAAAGAGGGAAAATCGCATCTGTGATGCCTTTTATGTGTGTTATATAACAAGCTGTGTAATGATGGATACATTAAAATGAAATGCATAAAACAGGATGATATAATAGGATTTTTAAAATCAAATCGGGCAATGGTGGTCCCTTATCAAATCATAGCGGTGCGCGTGCGTGTGACGTAGATTATTTGTAAACCGATTATTTTAGTCGAATAAAAGACGACATTAAAACTAGTCTTCATGTTCCTTCAAGAGATAAGTGGCGAGTTTGCATTTTTACAGGACTATAAACTTAGCTACATATACAAGCCCCATAAAAATATGTAGAGTAGATCTGCTTATAGAAGCAATAAAACGTAGAATTCTAGATTGAAAAAAATCCATCCATTTCAGACAAGACTTTACATATAAATGGTTCGATAAATTCCTGGGTGACGAATTTTAAATAGCAAATCTATAGTAATCCGTTCCTGCTCCATATGGATATGCATTGCACTCTTTTCAGTCTATTCATCCACATAAATCCGACTCTCTTGCGATGATCTAAAGGAACAAGTACATCTCCAGACGAGTGCGCCATAAAAGACCGAGAGCGAGCGGAGAGTTGGCTCTCTGCCTCTTCTCTTCTTATGTATTCCTCCGGATGCGTACATGTACGATTTTATGTATACCTAGATGATCTGCTGGTTCATATAAGTTACCTTTATATAGGAAGAGGTGGCACACATAATGAACCGATATCGCTTTGATTTTCAACACCGACACCTGTCGATAGCTTTTCTGAACGCGAATGGTTGGAAAAAAATTTCTCAAAAAATCGATTTATAGTTTTTGGAAACTTTATTACAGTTGCATTTTATAAAATATAAATGTATAGAATGGACCAAAACTAATAGAAATAAAATAAGGCAGATGGTTTGTATTGTAAAAGAATATTACAGGTAGTTATAACAATTGTACCTTCTTTAAGGACTAAAGAAGGCAGCTTGAAAAATAATTGCATTTGTGTTTTTTTGGTCGGATTTATTTTTAAAAGGATATTTGTGAATATCACATTTCTAAAATAAATTCCCTCGTAAATTCCCTTCCATAAAGCTATTTTTAAAACTAAAGTTAAATATGGATCAAAGGGATTATGAGACAAATTAATTTGTGAATGAAAAATATTTTTAAAAACAACAAAAAAAATTATTTTAAAAACAAAAATTTCAAAAACACATTTTTAAAAATGAAATTACAAAAAAAAAATCATCTAGTTGGCCCTGACAAGCATTTGTTTCGAGATTTGAATTTCGAGTCAAGCAAAAGCTGTCAGACCAAAAACTCTAATCGTCGAAAACTCAATTGTTTGAAGATGTGGGGCCATTGCAATACGATGTCTGGTCCACCAAAGACCCCAATGTCTTCCATGGTGAAAATTGCCCATGGATTGTTGCATGTGGTTTGCTATTTGTCTTTGCCAGCGGTCGTCATCTACATGATTCCGACCATGCGAGCCATACGCGAAGGAACTTATCAGAAGGAAGAAAAAGTGGTCGAGAAGAAGAAGGATGATAACTGCTAATTAATTAATTAGCTATTTTGTATTTATTGTGAGCAATAAATATTATTGATTAAAAAAAATCGTTATTTTTGGCAAATTTATTTTTTTCTAGTTTTTTTACTAATTTTTTTAAATTTATTTTATGCATTTTAAAAGGATATTATCATCCAAGTTCTGAAATCATTAGTAAATGCACTTAAGGCATTAAATGCAATTATTTTTTTCCAGCAATTCTGATGAGTAATCTTCAGAACAATGCATAATAACAAGTCATAAAAATAATTTAACAAGAAATACTAATTTAAGTTTCAGCAAGCATCCTGAATATTAGTTAAAATCCATGATTAAAATAGAAAGCATCCAATTACTTAGACAAATATGCGTTTGTTTTATTACATTCTCAAGAGTCAAGAACAATTTCTTAGAGGAACGCAAACAGTCCCAAGTTGCAGGCAACTCTTATTGCAGCTAAATTGCAGAAGCATCTTGAGACTAAATGCATCCATGGGAATACCTCTACTACATTAAACATCGCCGTAAAAAATGTTATTAATTATTTTTTACCCTCATTTGTACCTTTACCAGTCGGGGGATAATTTGTTATTAGTCTAAGCCCTTGTCAGAGTGTCTCGGCCTTCTTGTCTTGGCGGGTCCACGGCAGGTGAGTTTCGGGTCTTCGGCTGTACCTGCCATCGACGTCTTATAGCGAGTGGTTCATGGGTTGTATGGGTTTGGGTCCGCCCCTGTATGCGGGGGAGCGGAGTGTGTTCGGCGCAAGACACTCTTCCCGGTCAATACTCCACCAACCGAGTACCAAATACTGACTTGGTGGAGTGTAAGCCGACAGAATTCAACCGACTACCGCGTGTGTGCTGTGTGTATGTATCTTCGGGATACACATGTGTCACTTGTGAGGCACTTTACTTCCATCTAGGAAAATTTGCTCGGTTATTTCGTACTATGACATCGGGCTGAATTAAAATACATTTCGCAATTTTTTAAATCGAAATTATGTCCGTGTGTGGTTGAATTTTTAAATTTGGTATTATGGGTTACCTGTAGACATCTGAAAGTATGAAGAAGAGATCTTCGAGTTTTACGCTTTGGATATTTTTGTTTATTATTGGTGAGTGCTTTTTATTTATTTTTATTTTCCCGAAATTTGTCTGCGTTCGTTATGTAAAAGTAAACAAACTTTAAATTTCGCTACTTTTACCATTTCGCTATTTGCGCTCCTTTTATCGCTGCGCTAATATTTACTGAATTAAATATCAATAATAATAATAAAAGATAATAAATATATTTTGATTTTCTACGGCACTGGTATAATTATTCAGTTCTACTTTAACACGTTTTATTAGAATTAATTAGATTTAGAATTAATGTTATTGAACTTGGAAGTGTGCTTAAGAAAAAGTACAAAAACGCTAAGATCGCCATAATTATTTATTAGAATAATCAATATCTACGATTGATATTTATAAATGTAAATATTGAGATAATAAATATATAGTGTCTGCAATCTGCATGTATGTACATATAGGTAGGTATTTGCCCTGAAGAGAAACAAATGCGCATACAAGCTTTTTAAATCAAGGACCGATAAGAAACTTTTTAATTAAAGTTGTTTATTTTTTGTTTTCAAAAATAAATCGAATTCTAATGCGGCACAGTTGCATTCAATTTAGTTTTCAAATACTTTTTTCTTTTATCTACCTAAAGTCGGGGTTAAAAGTTGTCTATTTAATTTTGACTGATAAATTTTGAGTTTGATACAATTTTGTAGAGTTTTTGGTAAAATTAATATTTTTATATATTTTGTTATTTCAAAAATTACCAAAAATAATAATTTTATCGAATAAAACGTCTTTTGACTTTTTCTCCCAGTGGCGTATCATAGGGCGGGTTCTCGGGAGGGTACGTTTGGGCCGCTAGCGCGTGAAATCGTTGCGTTATTTACTCCGCTTTTGACTTCTTTAATATTTCTCTCGATATTTCTTGACCCGATAAATGCACGCCACTGACTTTACGAACTTTTGCTAATTTTACGCAAATTTGGTAATTTTCTGAAAAATTTCTCTGGAAACAATCATGCAAATTCTCCAAATTGATAGTAATTTCGCCAAGAATTTCCTTGTTAATTTTAATATAATCTGGGTCCGTCTCATTTTAGTTATAAACGAGCTCCGTAAATGGATATTAAATTTCTTGCTCGACGTTTTTTTTTTTATACCATATCCGCATAAATCCATGTGGTAAATCTCAAAATAAGTGATGACCTCCTCAACAATTTCCGACAATTTCTATCTATATCGTTTTGTAAGCTACACCATCCCATTTGGCTACACAATATTATATTGTAAAACAAAACGCTAGTAATGCAATCCGATGCGGATCAAGTGCACCAACTACGAAATTAAATCTCATTTAATTTAATATAAATGCAGAATTGGAAACAGTTTTTCCCATCATCAGAAAAATTGAAAAGATAATTCCAGTTGGCCGGAAATATTACTCGTAATGTAAATCTAAAAATAGAGCATAGCGCTTTACCGCAAGAGGAATTTAATTTGGCAAACACGAAATAAAACTGTTCACACTTTTAGGGAATAATTTAACTTAGTTTAAAATTTCTTTATAAATTCTCATGGGCGTAACAGTGGGGGTTCAATATTGACTGTTCTTGAAAAAATTAGAACAACAGTATAATTAGCCAAAAGGTAATTTGAAATGAGTAGAAATATTGGAAGGAAGCCAAAAAACGAATAGCCTCGTGCAATCGCATTAATTTTATACAGGGGTATATTCGTCAGTATTGAAGTAACATTTGTCGAGCATTTTACATTTTTAATGTCGCTGCATACGTATTAATGTCACATTTCAAACTCAATTTGAACTTGACTTTTTACACCGCCATTAAAATGAAATTGTATTCTAACACATGATTTTATGTGAAAATTGGTAATGTAATATCTTTGAATGTACTTTCTGGAATGCTAATAATCATATAATCTCTACCAAATCGGAGAGAACTGTTATAGACGATTCTGAAAACCTCGTTTTCTAGGAAATAATGGGAATTCCTCTCTAAATTCCGAATCATAAGCAATTGCGTCATAAATTACATAAATTTAGACAAAAACCACATAAATCGTTCAGGCATAAATTAATTGAAATCATTGAAAGTTTGCCAATATTCCAAATATTCAGTTCAATTTTTCATTGATCGGTAGGTTTTCAGCGGAGTTTCGAGGGATTTTTTTATGTGTCGGAAAAGGTATCCTAGAGTGTTACTAAAAACTGAGCTAAAAAGTAAATGAACTTTTTTTTGTCCGTTTTGGAGTGTTTCTTGGTCCTTTGTTTGGTCCTTACATCTGGACTTACCTAATATAGTGACAAAATAATTGCTTCTGACTTAGTCTGTTAAATTAGTCTATTTCCCGAGACTCTTTTTCTTGTATAATTTTCCTCGTAATTTTCTACATGCGCCTCAATATGTGGTAAATTTTAATCTGTGGGAGGACTTCGGGAAATTTCTTAATCTCCTTAACTCCTTAATATAATATAGTGTGAAGTTCAAACTTTATATTTTGTTGTGTGGGAAGTTCTAAGAGACTTTACCAAAACAAGTATCTAACTCAATCTATTTCATACATATTTAAATTTTGTTGGAATTTTAGATTCCAACCTTTGCATATTTGAATTAAAAACCAAATTTATATAGAAAATACCTCGTAAAATGTCGCGTTTTGTAAGAACCGTGATATATTTAATTAGAACGAAAAACCATCTGATATCAAACACGTAAAGTCCACACCGCAGGAGTGCGTACAAAAATCACTCAAAAACCAAGAGATTACCAAAAAAATATATGAATATTCAAACATTTCAGAATTTGACTTGAAAAGGGTCAGTAGTACTTTGTACGTAATCTTCGAGCCGTAAATTAGTTTCTATATAGCCAACCTTGGTGATATTTTATTTAAAAGGTTTCTTGCTTATTAAACGCAAAGATTGCATGCGTTACTTTTAATCATTGCGAAATGAAAACGCCCCACGACATCGTCGGCATTCATTATTTATTTATCAGGTCCTTGCAATTGAATAATCTGCTTATCTCCACACTTAGGCACCATCGAGGGGCTAACCACGTAACATTTTTGTGTACACCAGATTTCTTATGAGTGAAATTTCTTAAGATTTCTTCATGAAGATTTCGGAAGATTTCTCGGGATTTCATAAGATTTCTTGAGATATAATGAGATTTCTTGAGATTTTTCCAGATTTCATAAGATTTCTCGGGATTTCATAAGATTTCTTAAGATTTCTCGGGATTTCATAAGATTTCTGGAGATTTCACTCGGGATTTCATAAGATTTCTCGGGATTTCATAAGATTTCTTGATATTTCCTAAGATTTCTCGGGATTTCATAAGATTTCTCGGGATTTGATAAGATTTCTCGGGATTTCATAAGATTTCTGGAGATTTCACTCGGGATTTCATAAGATTTCATAAGATTTCTCGGGATTTCTTGGGATTACATGAGATTTCTGGAGATTACATGAGATTTCTTGGGATTACATGAGATTTCTTGGAGGTTGTACACCAGATTTCTTAAGTGGTTAGCCCCTCGGGCCCTACGAAACGGTCATAAATTTAATGGGATGCTGTAAATCAGGAATCGATAGTGATTGTTATGATGGTAAATAATGCGATTTTGTTTGCGAAGCTCCAAAGGCTTTTGGATAGTCAAAGGATGGTTTACATATTTCTCGAATGGAGAGAGCATGTTTTATTATACCTGTGTATATATTTTATATGTGAACACAATTTTACCTGTGGAGACAAATATTTGTTTTCAACGGATGTGGAAAATGTAGAACAGTGTGTATAGATGTGGAAAACGCTGCTTAGATTTCGTTTGCTTTATTTCCAGAGAAAGACAGTGAGTCAATGTGGAGTAGTGCCTTTATATCCTTCCGTCCTTTCACTGGGGAATTAAACGTATTTTTTTTTATTATATATTTAAGCGGGTTTTATTATAAGGGACACGCATTGCTCTAAGCAAATCCGAAAATCGTTACTACGTGTCCTGTATGTAGATTATTGCTCATTATTTACACATTTTATGAAATAATCTGGCCAGCTTAGAAAGCCACACAAATATAATTAAAAAAACTTCATTATGTTGGGATGTTCTTCTAAGCCACTGCAAATAGAGTTTAATCTTCAAAGGTATGCGGTATGCGCAGTTTTACAACGCAAACGCTAAACGCAGACGCATCCGCAAGCGCAAAGTTAAAAATGACTGTCGATATAAATCAGTACAAAACCAACTTTAGCGCTTTTTTCAAAACTAATGCATTATTGAAATGGCAATCCTTTATAAATGTATTCATAATTTATGTGGAAGAAGAAGTTAAAAGCGATTATCATAAGAATTTATGCGAATATTTCAAACAGTAGTCCATAGAGAATTTGAATTATATTTAATAGCTGTTCACAGGGATATAAAATGCACACGAGGAGATTACTTGATACTTTGTAAAAGGCATTTTAATTACTTATTACTTATTTAAATTAACTATTCGTATAAGTTATTATTCGAATTTTAATCCCATCTATCTGCATTACAAATTCTATCTTCAATACTTGTTTTGCGCTTTTAATTATCATAATTTCATCATGATTTTAATTATTATAATTATAGCTACTAATGGTTACAGAAATATTATCAAAAACAACTAAATGGACATCATCGTGTTTTTTTTTTTGCAAACCTGTTGTTAATTTACTGAAGCGATCTTTGTGCAGCTTTTAATTTATTAATAACTACTATTATAACATTTCCAGGTCATTTTTAATGAGATTAACTTCGACATTGTCAGTTTGAAAATTAGCTATTTTAAAAAAGGTCGACAGGAAATTATAAAATCAATTAATTATAAAGTACTACATATAAAACTTGATTCCAAAATATTTCTTATGTTCTTTTTCCCACAAGTTGTTCTTGTTTTTCAATTTTGATGATAGGATGCATTTTTCAACTTATAAATTAACCCAGCCATCTACCACACCTTTTATACATTTTTTTTAAAAAGTGGTTTATATTACTAGTTTTTTGATTAGCTGCTACCGAGTTGGCTGGCTATTGTCAAGAAGTACAGCTTCTTTTGTTCGATTACAATAAAATTGTTTCTTTTAAATGCAGCCATGCAATAAAAACAAACAAACACAATCAATGTTAATTATAAATATGCATTGTTGCAAAAATAATGAACACTAGAAATAATCTTAATGATTCCATATCTTGGCATGCTTTAGCAATAATAACTTGGCAATAGCAGTTTAATTTTAATTAATGCAGTCGAGCACTTACTCACTGCATTCACCAAATAAAATAATTTATTTTGATTGCAAAAATGCAAAAAGCGTCTGAACTACTGTTCTAGGAACAAAGTAGGAGTGTGGTGTTTGTGCTAATGGACATAAATATTGCATTGCTGCGGGTTCAAAGGAGTCGTTAATTAAGTTTCTGGCTTGCCGTTAATATCTGAAGCATATAATTGGTCGTTGTATGATTTACTAGCCACATAATAATTTCCGAGTATTGTTATTGTTAAATATTATGAGTGGCTCGAATATTTACAATGTTATATTTTTTTTCGCGCGCGACGCGAATGTAACTGATAGCGAAATTTTATGTTTTGCCAAGATTTGTTTGTTTCCGCTATACAAAGAAGATCGATAGAAATACGAGCGGAAAAAATGTTTTTGTAGACTTTCCACTTTGTATTATTTCGAGGGGTTAAGGTTTCTATTTTTTGCATAAAAAATACTAATTTTTTTAAAAATGTATGGGATTTATATTTGGAAATTATAAATCTAATGAATTCTTGGATTTTACTCAAATTTATGAATTTTTCTAAAACCCGTAAAATAATCTCCGAGATAATCTCCTTTTAAATCGAGGCGAAAAACTATAATTTATATTCATATTGATTTTATATTGAGGCATGCCGCAGGATTAGTCCTTTTTATTTCGCTTAATCTGATATTTCCGCAAAATATGTTGTATCATAAATATTCAAATCTGAATAATGAATAATACCTATGATTAACATTCATATTGAAAATGTTGCAGTTTGTTTGAGCGACCCCATTAAAAACTAATTTCCACACCAACCCGAACCATTCAAATATTGTCAACTGAATTTTGGTCGTTTTTTCGTACTGCCATATGCACTTTTTCGAGGCGCTTCTATTCATATAAAATTGCACTTTTTGTTCATAAAATAAAACGTGGAAAATTATTCATTGGCCGCTGTTGAAAATAATTATTTCCCTGCATAAATAAATAAAAATATGGCTCCAGGGACTATATGTGCAATGAAAGAAATGCAGGCGTGAAATGCCATTTTAGAGATGATAAATAAAATGCTCCATGTGGATCATTGTGATGTAAATGAGTGCTAAATGGACATCCCCATGTCGTGCAATTAGCTGGTTTTGTTAATTAAACCAGGTCTGGCAAAATGTTATCCTATGACGTCATTTCGTTAATTGTAATGAAAATCGCAGAATTATGCATCAAGTTAGTTTTAATGTGCTCGGAAATTCATTTCGAAATACTACTATGATGTGCGTATCGTAATTTATTATTAACATCAACTGAAGTGCTTCCTATTTTTGGGCCGCAAATCCAAGCCGCATGTGACATAATTTTATCAAATCCGTTTTTGTTAGTGTGGAATATTTAGTGGCTCATGAAAGTTATTTTAGAGTGCAATTTATATTTCCACTACATCAATAATCCTCATTTGTTGCTTGACTTATAAAGCGATATAATTGTTTTATTGAGGACACTTATAAATAATAGCATTGCTGCATTAATGTATAATTGTTATAGTAGTAACGTGAAAGATTGCTTTATTAATTAAAATACCAAAATGTTTTTAGAACGCGTAGTAGACTCCCAAGCCGACGAGTGCGCAGCAAAAATTCACTGTTCTTCTCAAAGTGTATTCGCCAAAAGCACTCAAAATGTAAATATCGATAATTTTCGTGTGGAATTATCAAAGCATTAATTTGAATTAATATACATAATACATTTTAAAGTTATAACTAAATGCCATCGCACACACAAGTACAACTGATTTTATTAATGAAATCATTAAACTCTAGCAATGTTTTTGAATAATTACGCATATTTGAATACAAATGCGACTAAAATCTGACTGCACTATGTTCTCGAACTGTGTTCATTGTGAAGTGAAATTTAAATTGGATTCTTGTATTATGGTAATGCTGAAATTTATGGCCACATATCCAAATCGATATGACAAGTTGGCTAATGCGTTAGATTATTTGAACATACTTTTGTTTGGTTTGCAGCAGCAGCATCATATCAAATCCAGCCCGAAACTTTCACATCATGACGACCGACCGCAAATAAATTGCAACTGTGCAGAAAGGATTCTTTTTCCTTTCCAGGGTCGTGCTTGCAATGACTAAATAATGATAGTGATGACTTTGATGTCGCCGAATAATTATGATTAGACTAATGTGGCGCCCAACTTCTGCTTGCAGCATGCGGTTTAATGATTCACTCATGAATTACATTTAGGGTCGGTCTATGATGCACCCACTGTTTATGCATCCAGTCGACATCTGCGTTTGTTTTTTCTTCCTCACTAATTAACTTCTGTTGAGAAAATATGGGCGCCTTCAAAAATCTAATTTGCTGATTTTTGCAATCTCAAAGTCTGAGAAGTTTTGAGGATTTAGAAGTCTCAAACTTATTTTGGAGTTTTATGAAGTGGTTTTGCACTTTTTGGAATCTCTCGAGATCTCTTCTTTTGGTCCAGATATTTTTTTCGACTAATCTTTGTCAATATTTGTTGGAAATTGATTGAATTGGATGCGCTTTATACAAAATAGCTACATTATGTTCCATATAGCAAACAAGGTTTCCTTTAATCATCTCTAAACATCTAACAGCATTACTAATGAAGTATTAATAGATTTCTATAAAAGCAACAATAGATGAACAGTTCTTTCTTTCAACATTGAAACAATGTCAAAGAGAATTCTTAATTAGTCGGTTATTTTTAGAAATTGTATCTCTATGTAAAGGATTGAATAATAAATAATCGCTTTAATCAAATCCATCAACGGGACTAATTAATGACACGATTTTATTTACTGTATGTATTAGCTGCAATTGCAGTGCAACATTTATTCAACCTATTTTATTCATTAAATTGCTCATTTGCAAATATGTCAATTATGCAAAACCAAATAATCGCTTTTCTATCTGTTGCAAATTAATAGGACTGATAATAAATTTCCTAGAGACAGATTCAGTTAGCTTCTCGTTATTTCCGACAACGTATAGCGGAAAATATTGAAATACAAATTTTCAATTCAAACAATTTTCAACAACTGCAATAAAAGTTTTTCGTTCAATGGAATAATTTAAAAAGTTTCAAATTAAATAAGTCTGTTTATGATGTGCTTCATCATTTTGGTCGACGTTGATTAAACGAAATAACTTTCCCCTTTTGATCAATTTATAAGTTCGAACAAAAACCATGATTTTTTTTCTTTATCGTTCAAACCATACAATTCTATTGCATTTTTATTTTTACAATGCGCCCAGATATAAGAGATTTGCTAGACTGCAATTCGATCGCTATATTCAATTTAAGATATGCTGGTGTTAAATTGTTTTGCTTACACTGCATTTCGCGGCAAATTTTTTTACAAAGAAATAAAGAATTTTCTTTTTGGAAAAGATTTTTTTGACGAATAAAAAAGCACTCCAAAACTTGGATCACTTACGTTGACTTTACTTACACAATCTGTGTATTTTAGACTAAGGGTGGCTTCTACAAAAATTTTGCATACAAAAGGTTTTATATTGTTTAGGGGAGTTTGAATATAATCGAAGTGCATTTTATGTTCTTTTTTTATTGAAAAGGCGAGTTGTGCTGGAAAAAAGCGATTTGGCCAGTAACTGCATAGTTAATTAAAGGAGAGCTGCACACAAAGCTGCAAAGCTCTCTGAAATTGAAAACCTGAAAAAATACTTTACAGCTAGTTGTTAATTAAGGCAATCTAACACGTAGGTCTTTCTATGTATGCAAACATTACAAACAAATATATAATGTACATAAACTTTGAATGCAGTGTTGTTGGCTAAACACCTCTTGGCCTAAATAACGTAGTATCTGCTTTTGTATAATAAATTACCTGAATATGCATTTTTCCTTTGCATGCTGTACTTCTATATGAAAACATGAGAAATGTGCAACATGTGCTTCGTATACAATTTCACCAAGGTTTTTGTAATTCGAACAAAAACCTGGACTCTTTGTAAATAAAAATATATTATTATAATTAATGAAAATACTTATGAAAAATGAAATCATGTATGTAGAAAAAGTTGCGTGTTTATCTATCGAGTTAAATCTCACATCACGAATTCATTACTGGTTACATTTCTATTAAAATCTATTTCCACATCAAGTGCTTTTGTTCTACGGTGTTATAAACACCACAAAGAAACCTCCATTACGAATAAATTTTAATTCCAATTTTAAGAGCCATCAAGATTAAGTTGCTGGCGCTTTTATTTTTATAATACGTCGTCCTAGTTGTTGAAAGCTTGGCCATAAATATAATTTTATTTGTTTAGAGACGTTCGTTCTATTTTCGCCTCACATAACGTATTAATAATATTAAAAACTTCAAATACTTATAAAAGTGTATGGTATAGAATTGGGTTAAAAAATAAACAAAACAAAACTAGGATATTGCATTAAAAGTTGTACCACTCGAATTTATTTTTGGCCCACAAAACTTTATAGTATCAAGTTTTGTTCGGTGAGTATCTCGAAAAGTGTATTTCCTCTATTCTTGCAACAGCAGTGTTTGATATGATTTAACATCAATCAATAGTCGTAAAATGTATGTAATGCAATTTTTATGGTATTTCCACTTGAGAAATTCTATTTTTGGAATAATCTTTAATTTCATTTCTTTTTTTATTGAGCAAAACATTTTTTTGCTCTGAAAATTCTATCTACATTTAAGGATACGCTTACTATATTACAAATTTATTAAAAGGACGACGAAATTTATATAAAATTGGTGTGCAAGGAGTGGATAAGGATGAATTTAACTGGCGGAATTTAATATTATGTAATACACCCTAAAGGAGAAAAATTACATTCTAAACATGTTTCGCTAAAAGTTCAATATAAGATGGGATTGATGGGTTCTTTCTTGTTATGATTGTCGTAAAGTTAAAAGAATTAAAAATGAGTGTCGCAATGTTGATGGATCTTGAAATCATGACCAAAAAAATACGTTTGTCAGGTACGGATAATCTTTGACACGTAATAGATCGGTTTTGTTGAAGAAAAATTACGTTTGTTAATGGGACGATCTCTTTTAATTTTGTACAAGCAAAAATATTTTTTTTTAATACATACAAAATTTATCAATGAGGTGCTAACTGTAATTGCATAATTATTCATAACAATTTAAACCATGTAGAATTTCCCAAAGCCTTTGCTTCCACTATTTGCACGTTTCTGCATATAATTACTAACGATTTAACCATGATAGGGTCAAACTCAATGGAATAGTAATATCCCAAATTGAAATTGCGGTAAATATTGATCAATTCCATATGCACATACAAATAGCAAAATGTTTCGTTCAAATAATATGTACATAACTTTCGTCTGGGGCCCAGCTTGAGTGAAATATAAGATGTAGCCACTACTATATAAAGATTTTTCCAGATATGGATAACGTGGTATTACAAAACGACAACATATTGTTTGATTTTGAATTTCCAATCGAGTTATTTTTTTCCCATCAGTATACAAAAAGATACATTAATAATGCGCCTTGTATTTGAGAACAATACTATAAGTACCATGTGTACATAAAACCCACACTCATATATTTTATCTAATATTCAAATCTCGACATAAATAAAATAATAGACTTGAATTAAGCTCGAAAAGTAAATAATGATGGACTTCTGGCATTCACGCAAATTTCTGCATGGAATATTTCCGCCTTTGCGAAATTATGCATCCGCACTATGCAACTGAATGCATAAAGTATTACAATTTTAGTTTTAAGCTACCTAGTAGTATAATACGTATTCGAAAAGTTTCAAACAGTTATTACATTCCGGCTCGAAGGCTTTACGTAAAATGATAAATGTCTACCTTACTGAAACTAATATTATTATGGATGGATGCTGGTTAAGAAATTTTCTATACATGCTGGCTACGATACGAAATATCGAATTCATTTTTTCCAAGATTAATGATTATAATCTCGACAAGCATTTGGTTGCAGCGATAAAAACGAAACATGCAACTTGTGGTTCGGAACGGATCACTAGCTTGCCAACGGAAGTGCATAGTATGCAATGCACACCGGGAGAAGAATTTCATTTAACAAATAGGAAAAAAGCGCACACCCACATCCACGGTCTCCAACATACAAATACAAGTTTTTGTTATACTAGTAAAAGTTACGTATAATAGATTATTATTAATTCTACGTAGGTTTTATTTTCTTATAGGGACCGAACATGCTACATCTCAATTTATCTTGTCTTTTTCTGCCTCCTATAAAATAGTATCGGAGCGCGATGAAAGACTATTAATATTTCAATATAGCTTTGCAGTATTTTCAGCGCATTTTATTCGAAATTCTATAGGAAGTAACGAAGAAGTATTGAGGATATAATTTTCCGGTGGAAGCACATAAATACCACCGATTCATTTATGAGACCTGTGCACACTAGATTGGACAATTTGCATATTTATCGAATTATTCGTTAAATTTATCATATTAATTTTATATATGCGTTTTTTGGTGTAGTTGAGTAATGAAACATTACTCACGGGCGTTGAGTAATTTTGCATTACTCAACTACTTTATTAAATACTCACATTTAATTATATATGTCTTTTTTATTTTCTTTTACAATACAGAAAAAAATGTCGAATATTTATCTACTTAAAGAATTAATCAATATACAGCCATAGCCAATACGTGCCTTGAAATGCTTAAACCAATTTGGTTCGCTTAATGGACAGAATCATCCCCGACCAACAAAACCGTCTTTCCCTCTTCGCCAAGTAACAGTCGTACAAAATAATGTTTGGGCGTCTTCCTATATATATTTACTGCCAGATTAATGTGGGTTTCTATATAGTACTTAAGCTTAATAAGAAAATTTACGAACATTCTAACTCGACAACTAAACAAAAAAACATAATTATTTTCCTATTAATCTTAGTAGTACGTAACGTACACTGAAATGCCAAAATTTTAATTAAAATTAACTACGACGGCCTACATATTTGAATGATCCCCATATTTACCCTTATCTATGTCACTATAACCTTCCCTCTTGTTGCATAAGATTGCTAGCAACATAATTTATCATTTAATTGTAAATATGACATTATATTAAGGGTGGTAAGTGTGAGTCATCAATTTAAGGGCGTAAAAGTACTTAGTCATCATATGAGGATCTACGCCAACAAGAACCCCTTCTTCACTGACCGAAGAAGCGCTCTTTTCTGTCCTGCTATCCAATTTTTTCGAGGGGGATTCGATATGGACTCGCATTTTGTAACAGTTGCAGGACGATTAAGTTTCAAAATTAGATTGCTTTTATTTGTACAGCTTTTGCAAAGTAGGATAGGAAGTGCAACAGATTTTTCAAAATTACTTCTAATCGATTTCACACATTTTTTTTATTTGTTTTAACACAATTTTCAACGGTCTGTAAGGGCAAGATTGTGCATAGGATGGCCATTAAACTTCTTCTCTAGTTGATCCTTTTATATATTTAGTTCAAGGTTCAGGATATGTTCTCAAGGTGGATCAGATATAAGTGTTCTAAATTGGATTTCGATTGAGCAAACTTTATAGTATGCATCTAAGCAAATTTCGTATTGATTAAAGTCTACTTAAGAAGGATTTAATCTCGGATTTAATGTTGCTTTTTAGTTGTATAGGAATTTGAATTAATATTTTTATTATGCAAGTTTTATTTGTATTACCATGAAAATTTGGCCTTCTTCGAATTTTAGGACATAAAAGTATTTAATCACTATAATTTGGAGCATCTACAAAATTACGACCTCGTAATATCCTTTTCTTCATTATCTCCAATCTAATGCTAGTATTATTAAAACCTGGTTCATTAAATTTGAAAAGAAAATTATTGACCGAAATAATTTTGTGGTCAAATTGGTTTGAAAAATAATTGTTGGTCTGAAAAATTTAGTCCTAGAATGGAAAACTACAATTTTCATTAAAGTTGAAATGGAATGGAATTTAATTTTGAAATGCGGGCTTTGGTTTTAAAATGAAATTGTTTTGACAAATGGCTTATTATGTTTCGGTATGTTTCCATAAAATTAAAATTCTATTAGAATATGATTTCAAAGTTGAAAGACGCAGGTTGATTAACACATCAAAAAAGCTTTTGAAGTTTTTTTTTTGTTCGTTCAATTAGAACACGAAAAACTTCAAAGACAAAGGCAAATTGCGAAGTGCAATTTCTATATTTCGACACGAAGGCACATCTTACTTATTCATTGTACCAAAAAAAAGTAAACATGATATTTGGAGTATTTTCTGTTCGCAAATTAAAAGTCGCATTCCGGAGAATGTTCAAAAATAGCAGCAGCGTTACTAAAGCTCTATTTACATTTACAGACTCTTAAAAAATTATATACAAATGCTCTGGAGTCTGGAGAACGGCGAAACTGGCGAACATTAATAACAAAATCCATTACGAGAAAAAAATAACACAACACACCAGAACAACCACACAATGGCTATTAAAAAGTTTTCAACACTTAAAATATAACTGAGTCTAATGGACTGAAATAATTACCAACTTTTTTGCTCCTACACAAAAGTTCAAGTGGCCGTAAAATTTGAATATGAGCAATAAATCATGATTTAAGGTTTCCTCTCTTTTATCAGTGAAGACGCGTTTTTTTTTCTATCAAAATGTTTGTCAACTGGGAGTACAGTTCAACCCTTGGGTAGATGAAAGTCATTATCTCGACTCGAGCCCTTTCAAAGTACAATTTCATGCGCCTCTGTCGATATTTCCAGATTTCACTTCACCATCATGACATAATTGAGTAGGCATAATGTTCTGGCAGGTAGAAAATTGATTTTAGAGTCCTTCATTGGGATGATCACTATTTTATGACCTTTATAATCAAACCGAAAAAAGTGCGTTTATTCTACGGGGTGAGTCAAAAAGTCAAAATTTTTAGTTTCTTCTTAGAAATTAATTAAACTTTTTTTGAAAAATAATTTTAAGCCTTGTTTCTTTTATAACGAAGTGCGAATTGTTCATCAACTAATGAAGCTGGCTTATAAGCCTCATACAATTTCGGAATTAAATTCAAGACACTCTTGGGGCACTTAACCGCATGCCGTATGCATGAATTTTGCTTAGAAATTAAGCAACTCACGCCATTGTCTCAAAACTGACTTGTAATTATATTTGTATATTGTTGTTGCCACTTACTAAGCTTTTGCCCCAATTTCTGCCATGTAAGAGGGCGTCGCGCCTTGGCGAAATATAATTCTCCGTATTTATAAAGACAAATGACATGAATGTCTGGCGGATCACTTTAGACCCGCATTTTGCGATTAACTTGGCTCTTGTCGGGGTTCCATAAAACAGCCACAACAAAGTGCTTTATGGCGAAAATCCTGATGGCTCCTGAAACATCATTAAGGCTTCTCATCATCACCCGCTTCGACTGCATTTAATTCGTTTGAGTAAATAGCGAATGATTTTTAACACAATTCGGAATGACTGCTTGATGTTTTCGAAACTTTGTTCAGTTAGGTAAAGTTTAATTATCTTGACGAAGTTGAGAATAATTTTAAAAGTAGCAAAATATTCTTGAAGCTGGATTAAAATAAGATTTTTCACCGAAAACTTATTTTCGTCGGTCAGTCACGTTTCTTACAGTCACAATTATTGTGTGGGAAGAAATGTCGGGTTGATTTGAATTTTTGATATGCAAGTTCACTGAAGGCTAGTTATTATGATTTTTTTTTTGCAGTTGATTGTATTTCAAAAATGAGGCGGTTATATGCATAAATTTTGTATGCATGGCAATATTTATTGTTTAGAATTGGCATCATTAAATTTTTATTGGAATTGCTTTTGGCACTCGTGACACGTATTGGACCAACATTTGTCACTCAGTGTTTATTTTATAATGAGGCCTGAAATGTTGAATATTTGCCTAATTTTGAATTTTTGAGAATTATTTTTACTATTATTTAGAACCAACTAATGTCTATATTTAGCTACATTTAACATTTTATACCAAACGCACCATATGCTTTAATTACACGTAATATTTTCCTGGTCATTGCCGATAAGTGGATTGAAATAACGATCATTATGACAGCAAATTGTGTTAATTTAGTTGTAGCATTTTATAGTCGCATAGTGTGAATACATACTATATTTCCTGTCATGAAATTCCGCTTTAATGCTCTTCACCAAGTGCAGTAGTAAAATTATTTTTAAAGTGCTATTACCGTTTTTTTACTTGGAAAATAATATGTTGTTAGTGATAAATTAATGAGGTGCAACTGAACGAAGTAAAAGTCCGCTGATAAGTTGCCGATAATTAAATGGCATCCAAAGCGATTGAAATAGAATTTCAAATTGCATTAATTTCGAATAGTGGTGTAATCGATGGCACGATGAGTGGTGCAAGTTTGTGCTGCATTAAATTAAATCTCATCTCGCACAATCTCTTGAAGTTTTGCGCCATACTGGTCGTCATAAATTCTTAAAGTCATTTCGGTTTTTAATCAAAATGATTTTTTGATCGTATAAATTTTGAATGGTGGAAATATTTTAAAAACAGTGATTCAGCTTTTTGCTGCAATTAAGAAAAAGTCTTAGTGGCTTTTTGTATAAGTGGAAAAAAGATCTCAATCTTGACATTTTAGCACAATGCTCTCACCATTAATGGACTTATTTGATGGGTTCTTTATAACTAATACATAATGTTTACATCACAGAATATGCTTCGGAACTGAACATGATTTCGCTTTTAACCTGATATATAATGCAAAAGGTCCTGATAAATAATTCGTTGAAGCCTTTTTCCAAGGCGCTAATCATTGATATGGTCGCTTCAAGAAAATTAAATGCAAATCATAATTTACAAGCACACTTTTAGGGGTGGAAATGTGGTTTTTACGTGGTGGTAAAAGAACCTAAGGAAGCATGAAACAAAACAGCATTCGAGGGTGAAGCAGTGTGAAACACTTCAGGTCACGTGTAGTAAATGGCAAACACTTCACTAAATCCGCATTGCTGGTCATAACATTTTTTTCCTTAACATCCTTATAAAATGTACTCGAAACTATTTCCAAATTCATTATTTTCGGATTTAAATTATTGATTTATTAAAACATTTTTGATTAACAAAGTTACTGATTGAATTTACTTTACAAAGATTTGTTTTTAATTGCAATGGAATAGCATTTAATTAAACAAAGCGGATTTTAAATTGGAATTGGCAAAGTAGTAAATTTTACTGTTGCAAACAAAACTGGAGCAGGAACTTTATTTCAAGATTTATGAAGTAATTTTTCTGCATTCACGCAATAAAAACGTCAATAATCATTTCATCATAATGGAAGCATGCAGATTTTCATGTTATGGCTTTATGTGGCTACCACACGTTTTACCAAAAGGTAGAGGTTATTGAACGGTTCAAAAACACGAACGAAATTTGAAATTAAAACAACAACAATTCTCTTATCTTGCAGTTACAAAAATGCAATTTCAAAAGCGAGTCGAAACCCAACAACGATATCAAATAGAAAATATAAAATTCAATCAATAGTTGTGTTGTTTACTTTATATTTTGGTAAATTGCTTCGAAAGCTATTTATTTTATGGAAACAAAATATTCTGCAAATAATATCTGGGAAATAATGATTTAGTCCAATGAGATTTTATTTAGTTACAGAAAGTCTTAAAGAAAAATATATTAAAATCTAATGCAGTCTTATGGAGTTTTTTGTAATCTAATAAAGTCTTGCACAAGTTTTATGAAGTTTCGACGAAATAAATTGTATGAAATCTCATTATGAGATTGAGACGAATAAGATGCACTTTATAATATGTTGAATTTTTCTAGGAATTTTTATAAAGCGCTCTAAAAAAAAGTAGATAATATTATTTCAGTTTTTTGACGACATTAATTTCATTATAATGAAAATTTGTATTTTTATTAAAGTTTATATACGACTATATTAAAATATAAGTCAAAATAATGAAAAAGTCACGAAATAGTTTATTATTCAACGAGTAACGTCAATAATACATTTTTTAATAGGTGGAAATTGGTGGAGTAATGAAATATTACTCAACGCTCGTGAATAATGAACAGGAAGTAGAAAAAACTGTTTTCCTACCCCAATAAAAATTATTCATATTCGATATTTTTTTTAATTTTGTTGGGGTGAACTAGCAGCTTTTATTTGAGCTTTTAAGCTCCTTAAAGACGCTTTAGAACTTTAAGTTTTAGTTGCCTTTTTGGCATCGAATACATAATTTGGACCATTTGTATGTATATTTGGCACCAACACAAACATTACTGAATAAATTAAAATGTTAAAGCAGACCGTTAAAACAATACATTTTATTTAAAGTGCACTTAACGAACGCTGCATAACTTTTAACATAGTTTGTTCAAACACTTCCCATACAATATTTTCAACACGTGTGTTTGCCTCCACTTTTCTGGTATTAAAACGATTTTCTTTCAATATTTGCCGTTTCAACGAAACGATTTAAAATACTAGTCGCATTTCATGAATTTCAATTTTTCAATGGGGGTGTCATTTACTACTACAATTGCTGTGTTTATTATTATTATTATCGGTAGTGTTTATCCGATAAACAGAAAATATGTCGAGATCGTGCCGCCTCCGCCGCTTTGTTGATTTAAAACTAAAACAACAAAATGATTTTTAAGCATCTGTCGCTTACACTATGGAATACGAAACAATTGAAATATCTTTGAAACTTAATTACCCCCAGTGCTGTTGAAGGGTTCATTTAAACATCTGTTGTTAAAGGCTCAGTGCTAATTATACTCGTAAATAGAAATAGAAGTATAAGCAGACGAATTAAAAATTGTAACTTTTGCGTTTTTCTTTCGGAAATTGTTTTTTTTTTAGATTGGGAAAAGAAATGTAGGAAAACTTAATTAATAAATTATGCAGGATTTATATTTGTCAGGGGGCTAAATATACCCCGGCACATATAGTACGCATCAGGGTTGCGTATAATCGATGAGGCTCTATGCTTATGATCTATTTTTAGGAACTTGCTACCTTAATATGTGGGTGATAAATTTTACCAACATGCGTATATTTTTACTTTCAGAACTAATGAAAAATAGACTCCAAAATTTATCATAAATCTTCTAGCTCTTTGTTCGCATATGAATATTTTTGTCCAAATTTTGGGATTGATTTATTTTTAAATATCGTCAAAAGTATTTTGGTTTAAACAAAGAATATTTTTTGCTACGCAGTCGAGGAAGAATTATTTGGAATGTCTCTGAAAATAATTTCAGAAGCCTGAGGTCTGTGAATTGATAAGAACTGACTAGAAAGTATTTTTTCGGCTTTCGGAATGCTTTGGAAATATTCTGGAAGTTAATTAAAATTAATGCTTTTAGATGCCTTTGATTCCAATTTATACTTTTGAACTAAGACTTTTTAAGTTTTCGTTACTTTTTGGATAATGAGTTGAATAAAATGAATGATTTATTAGTTATATTATGGCTTCAACGAAATGATGCTGAAAAGTTTATTATTATTAATAAAAATCTAGACTTCAATTTTGGTCGTCTAACAAATTATCTGGATCAATTCTGATTTTGACGAACACATGTTGCCATAATTGCCTAATGAAACGCGTCACACTTAAACTAACTTGCATTAAATTACAATTCTTCACATTTCTGATTGGTCAATTAAAATTGACAATGACAATCTTTTATTCTACTCGAAATTTAATGATCACTCTATTCTAAGGTTAAGTGTTTGGATTAACTGGTTTTTGTTATTAGAACCGAATGTTTATTTACACTATGTTTAATTTGCCTTAGCTTGTCAGCTAATCCACTTAAGTCTGTTCGAATTGAAAACGGTATTGTGATGGAAGAGTACAAATTGACTTGTTTTATTTATTATTCAAAACAAAAATATTCCTTTTGAAGGAGCTACTTAATATACACTTCACATCTCGAGTGGATTAATGCTTGTTTCCAAAATCGACATTCAAATGAGCTTCCGCAGTATTTTTAATGAAAAAGCTTTTATGATCCTTCAATTTAATTTCAATCGGTTGGTTTTTTCAGAGAAGAATAAATAAAAATTAAAAGTATTTTGTTTTTCCCAATAATAGTGTATTTTTTCAAGCGCCCAAAAGAAAAATAGAGTTAGCGCAAAAATGTTAATTTTTGCTATTGCTCGTTAAAATAAAACATCAATAGTTCTCGTTGGGATCTGAATAAAGTCCTTTAGTTGTTCGAATTCCAATTACTCTGGAAGCCATGAAGGAAATTGCTATTTGATTCGATAAAAGAATAGTTGATTATTTGTAAAAGCAGTGCAGCAAGTAAATGAAATTGTCATCCAAAGAATAAATTCGCAACATGTCTGAGCCCTAGTTTAAATAATGCAAATTTCATTACCATAACAGTATAACTAGATCATTGCCACAATAAACATTTGTTCTGTGTAAATGTGGTAGAGACGGAACTTTTCCTATTTGTTCAGTGATTCATTTCGTTTGGAATAAACAGCCAACTAATGGACGATATTGTTCCAGGTTATACAAACAGTGTAAACGTACATTTCGAAAATAAGGATGGAGGATTCTTTCTGAAACAACTGCCTAGACAACATTATATGCCAGTCACTGATTTATCTGGCAGCTCATCTGGTTCCGGCTTGCCATTGTCGATAGATCGATTTACGGTCTTTCAAAGTTCGCAGCCCATCTCCGTTCGTGCTACCTATGGACCTTTCAGCACTAAGCAAACTGTGCCCGCTCGATACGTCGTTCCGGATCCACTTCCGCTTAACACGTCTGGTAAATATCTCTTCAGCTTAAAAGTACCCTTCAATACTATCCCGTCCATTATCTAGGCGCCGTCATAGATCTCCAAGACCAAGCGACTCATCATCTGGACATGTCCGCTCATATCGTCCGCAACGACGTTCCACGTGACGCTCCCGTTCTTCGAGTGCTATTTCACACCGGCACCGATCCGGGCGGTCGTCGTCAGATCCTCCTCGCCCGTCATCATCAACGCGTTTGCATCGTCCTTCATGCTTCCATGGGCACCAAGCAGCCGTTGCATGCGGCGTGCAGTCCGGATGGCGAGGATGGCGTTTGTCTAGCTCAGATTACGATACCATCGTTTTGGTTTCCTCCGTTGCCATCGCCGGATAAGGATGGCAGACCTGGTAAACTGACGAAAACTCCTCCGCGGTTGGTGCAAGTCGCGTATTCGGTCCTGGAGCCGTGGCCGAATGAAGGTGAAGGATGCCATCCGAAGATGCAAGTGCAACCTTCAGTGGTTCTTGGGATGGTTCCTTTGGTGCAAGCTCGAGGGGCTTATAAGGAGTTGCGGCTCACTGATGCTATTATGATGCTGGTGCCACATCCGCCGCTGTTTCCAATGTCGAGGATGCACATTCCGGTGTTTGTGGATTGCGATAAATCCAAACTTTTGACGGCTATTGTTATTAGGTGAGTAAACTTTTTTTGTGATTAGTGTGGAGTATTTAGTTTGTGGACGATTTTGTTCATTTATCTTTCTAATGGTTTTTGTAATTAACACAACGGCGTTCATTAAAATTGTAAGATTACGCGGATGCAATGGTTATAATCAATTCTCATTAACTGAATCTCTTATTTCAATACAGTTTTATTGGGGGTTTTGGTTACTGGTGCGGAAGTTATTTTCTTGTCGTTAAGAAATTTATTTTGGGAAATTTATATTTTTTTAACTCATTAGCTTGACTCGATTACTAAAATATAATGAAGAACAAACATGCGCAAATTACTTGAAAATATGAGTTCAACCTTTTTCCCAGTCCATGTACCTAAACATAGGCTTTTAATTAAATTTACTTAGGACTAGACGTTAACCAAACCTCCTCAAATTTACCAAGTAGCGTCTTACTTAATTACGCATTGGGCATAAATTATCCTACAAAAATACAGTAACGCAATCCTCAGCTTTTAACCTAGTTCCAAAAGGAAGAAGGCAATAATGGCAATGGATAAATGATGGATTTGTTTTTCCACCCTTATTCAAACATCCGCAATCAAATAGCTTTCACTTCTTATTGAATTCGCTGCAAAAGTCCTTCGAATCATTTTTATTCTGACTTTACCATACCTAATCAAAAATTGATAAAATGAGTCATGTTGGAAATATTGTCACCCTCTTTCAATTTCTGCATGTTCCATCATAATATTCCAACCACGCCTCCACAATTTATACGTTTCAGCAGGAAGCTTAATAAAACTAGTTGTCATCCGTCCAAACGCATTTATTTCTTCATCGCAACATTATTGCTTTGCCAGTTTTTGATAAGTTTAGCTACCCCAAAAGTTTTGCAGGCGAGGTCAAACTATCCCCGTAACTAAACTCGTCGTCAATTTTTCTGAATATAATTTATACTCTCGTAAGTTTTAACAAGGGTTGTCTTTAATGAATTGGTTCATGTTACAGAGCACGTGTAAAGAGTGGAGTGCGCTTACTTGAAGCGGTCCCAGCAGGAGCAGCGGCTTGGAACATGACAGTTGACATCAACCCCAAACACACTGGGGCTACGATTACTTTAGTGCGACGGGAACCGCCCGATGCGGAGACCACAACAAATATTGGCGAGTAAGTAGCAATTTATTATTTACGAATGTGCTGATAAATTATGCAATTTAATTACCGGTGACTGCTTAATTTAGTTTCGTTTCTTGCGCGAATAAATCTCGGCTTCTTCGGGCGACTTGCGACCCAGGATTTAGTTTACTTTATAATGATTACGATGTCTCATATGAAATACGTTCAAGTTCAAAAAGAAAAAAAAAGTAATTGGTGGCTTAAAATATCATCCGAGTATTTTTTAAAAAAAGTTGATCGATTTAGTTGACGATATAAATTTATTTTAAAGCGCAAAAGTTGATGTGAGTATTGAGGAGTACTTAATTTAGTTTGCTTCTCGTAAATAATATATCAGACGACTTCTTGAAGGAGCAATTTTTAAGTAATGCCGAATAATATCTCACATTTTACGACCTCCGACATAGGACAATGCAGCTAGGACGTGAATGGAATTTCAATAGGTCTCTAGCTTACACAGCATCTGTTCACTTTCCTGACGCTACAACGGATCCATAACACAATCCTTGAGCTTACTTTATACGTGTTGTTCGAGTACTTTTCGAAAAAGTTTTCCTGCGACACGAAATTAAAGATAAATAACGTTTTGTCATCGGATTCTTCTTTTCAACTTTGACCACACAGAAAAATATCTTGCTCGAGGAAAAAGCTCTTCGGAAACTTTACCTCGCCGAGTTCATAGAAGTTAATGTTCTATATAGATCATAAGAAAGGTTTTTTAAACGCTTTTCTTGTGCGCTAAGTTGATGAAAATTGGCTTCCTAACGAATTTTAAACCAGAACTCATATGTACGTGCATTTCCACTCACATTGTGGTTTTCGGCTTTTCTTATCCTCCAAGGATTACAATGTGCCATTGTGGAAATAAAAAGACCCTTTTTCAAGACCCACCAACGTAATATATAGTACTTATATGAAACGAAAATCTCTGCCTGCAATGAGTTTCTCGATTTTAAACGCCACCCACATAATTTGCGTTTAATTGGAAACGTGATTTCGTCTGCTCATTTCAACAAAAGCCACTAATTGCTTTTGGATTTTATTACACTTTATTTGGATTGCTTTAAGTCACTTGAATATATCAAAGACAATTTTCGAATGCAATTTGAACGCCGCATGAATTAAAATTGAACGTTCAAAGTTAATCAAATTAGGGAAAATTTATTTGTATTAATTTTTTTTAGCGTAATCGAACTGTTTACGTGGTTGGTCGAGATAACAGAAGACGCTTCTGATTTGTACGAAGGCGCCAAGATTGTTTGGAACGCCAGATTTGAGCCACACCAAGATGATGAAAACGTGGAAACTCATCGAAACGAAGGGAAAAAATCAACCTCCCGCTTTGATGTGCAAAAGGACGATATCCAAGCTGTAGTGCCCATAAGCAAGGTAATATTTTTTCCCTAAACTCGCATTTCGTCATCAGCTTAATTAATTAATTGCGCTATTTTAAATGATTTATATTCGTGTATGAGGTCATCGGTAATTAGGCGAGCGAATGCATTTTACAAGAGGAGATTCTCAACTTTACGACATGTTGACATTTGCTAATGGTTCGTTTATAGATGCTGGTTTATAAATATGGATCATAAATATGGGATCATCATTAGTTTAGCAGCATGTAACCCGTTTATATAATGTTTATTTCCCAAGTAAACATTAAATTTTAAATTGATGAAAGAATCGCATACAAGCTCACGGAACTTTGTTTATCGACTTTTATATATTCGAAATTCTTGGTGCGCATTTTTAATGAAGACATAAATTCTTAAACGCTTGTTCAAATATTTAAATAACCGCGTTTTAGGATCCAAGCATCTCGAAATTTATTGAAACTAAGCACGTGTCACACATTTTCCTAGATAATAATATTCTAATATGATTTATTTAAAGCAAATTTGCTGAGGATACGAATATACAAGTATATGGAGATCATAAAAATGCACGGAATATATCAAGACGTGAGGTTGCGTTGTATTAGCAAAACTAGCAACGTTTCTAACAGAGAACTTGAAGAATGTTATATAGAAGGGTCATATAGCAAACAACAACCCTCTTGAATTTATAGCCCGAAATCAAGTGGGTTTCAAATGCGATTTGTTGCGATCTTTTATTTAAACACATTACTTTAGAATGTATTTTATACTGTAACGTACTAGAAAAGTTACTTTTTTGAGGAACAATGCATTAAAAGATTTTTCAAATTTATCACCTAAAATACTTCATCTACAAAGAAAATAATTTACTATCTTCATATAGACGAAATTTGCGCAACAAAGTCAAACTATCGCGTTTTATATTTTCCGTCTGAGCTGGCAATAGAAATTCGTATGTAAAACCAGTTTTTATGGTAACCATCTTGTTTAGCAAATCGTGTAGTTAAACCACAACATGGTGCAACTAGACATTTCAGTTTGTTAGCACTTGTAGTTTGTAAACTGAAACAGGACCGACTTGAAGGAACTTGGAAAATTAACTTGTTCAAAATCCGAATTATGTGTGGCCAAGGAAAATAAATTATCTTCTGCTTGGAAAAGTTTTAACTTCATTAATATTTCCACGTCATTGACGAGCGAAAAATTTGAAAGAGTTTTAACAAACGCTAAGGTCTTTATAATATATTTCGGTTTGATGCATAAATTAGAATGTTGTACGGGTGTTAATTAATTAAAAACTTTGGCTATGATTTATATGCGTAAAAATGAATTTTTAAACCGCAAATTTAAATTTAATAGATCCTAGAGTTTATAATTAATATCGTCGTATGTGGACTAGACTCTTAATTTGTCATTATTTGTAACGACTTGGGACAAAGCAAGAGGTCAAAGCAGCAATATGCATAAATTATAAGCCGTCCATCCACATGTGATAATAATTTATGAATCGCTTTATTTAAAGATCTCGTTTCAATTTTAATGACTTACTAATTATTCTATGCGCCACTCTTATCATTCCTGCCTTTCAGCATTTCCACTTGAAATTAAATATTTACTCCGACCAAACTTTTGCAGCCACAATGAAAATGAAAATTAGGAGAGAAAATAAATACGTACGTATATGTACAAAAAATAGTTTGTTTCGCATAAATATAAAATTTAATGTTTGCTTTAGGGAAATATACGTGAATATGACAAATTACCCTTCAGGCGTTTTTTTTTTATATCTTGAGTTGAGAGTTTTTTTTCATATCTGAATATCGATTATCTGAAATTGTGAGTAAACAAGCTCATTTGCAATGATCAATGTTTCCTTTGGCATTAAACCGAAGATATACTGTTATTTTAGTTTAATACCATTCATGGTCTTGCAAATCAATATTATTCAATTTATAACAAATACCGATAGCATTAATCTCCAATAGCATTACATTTACTAATGTTTTATTAACGATCCGAAATGTATTTCATGTAGTGTTTACAATTTATAATTAAAAGCATAAATAATAATGACACGAGTAGATTATAGGATGAAAATTAATTATGTAAAATATCACGTTTCTAAGCACTACGGGCAATTATGTTAAAAACTTTAATTATGTAAGTTTAATAATTATAGAGACGCTTTTAAAAAATAATTTTCATATGCATTTGTAGCCAGATCATCCAGCTTTCCAAAAGTACCATTAGATATTTTACGACGTCTATAATACGAAAGATTTGTGCATTACAAGATTGACCTCTCTTTGCATTTAAGGCCTGCTTCACGCATGGCGACCGCTATGACGTCAGATTCTACTTTCGCAAAATGTTTAATCAATTTTTGAGACATTTCGGAGCCTACTTATAATATTTTCTCAGTGTTATCTTTCATGTAAGACATTAAACCCACAATCCAATAAAATTTATTGCGTTCCGTGTGTGTCTCGTTTCGTCTTTTTTTTTATTCCGTATAGCGAAGTGAATTCAAGAGCCATTTCAAGATTTCTTTTGTCATGTTAACTTGCACATCTCGCTAAAATCGATACATTCGGACCCTATATGAAAAGTCCGTCTAGTTTTTTTCATCGGAAACAATCCAGCTGCAAAAGTCCAGTACAAACATTAAAATGAACAACAATATGAGATATTTTTTAATAAATGAGCGCCGGTTTTAATTTAATTGCCTGTTTGCCAGTAACATCATTTTTAAGCATGGCATTTTGGTAATTAATAAAAAGCATTTAATTAAAAAAACATATCTGATGCACTTAACAGAAATAATTCGCTGTATGCGTGTGGGTTAGATTTTACTGCTAATTAAAGATGATCTAAATTAGCTCGTATAATAACAGAAGGCATGCTATAATGTACCACGATAATTAGTCGAGGTTTATTATACAAAGTTATGATTCTAAATAAATTATGAGCATTAAAAATAAAGCTGAAAAGCGCACATTTCCTGTTCCGGCAAATGTTGCAGTTTTAAAAGGAGCAAAACTTGAGTCCTTTGATCTTTCAATAAAGAGTGGACGAAAAAAAAACTGTTACGCTATACAAAGCTTGAAGTACTGATTGACTATGCGGTAAAAACATTGAAGCATTTTTCGTTGCCTGCAATATATTATTAAATCTTGCACTTTGAGCATCAGTTAGTGGTCCCTCTCCAATGAAGACTAAAAGGAAATTTACTAGATCAGTTAATCAGCCGGTTGAGATGCGAAAGTCAAAGCCGAAGGGGAAAATTATTTCCTGCTGGTAAGGAAAAAATCGACGCATGGGCTGAAATAATTAGATATAGAAGCCATGTGTTGGGAATGACCAAAAGCATAAAAGGCCCCGTCATACAAAGGAGGCAGGAATGTCTCGTATACTTTTTTATATCCGGTTCTTTTGATCAAAAGAAATCATACGTTATTATGACATTCAAGGATAATAAAGTAAATTAACCAGCTTGCTTTTATACTTGTCCAACAAACAAAATTCATATTGCTTTCATATAATGGAGGAATGTTTATTAAAAGTTGGTCCATTAAAACGACGAAGATTAAGTTGTGTTAATAGTCATTAGAAATTTTCATTAACTTTTAGATAAATTTATATTGAGAATTATTTGGGTCGTTTGGTGAAATTTCGGAACGAAATTGCAGGATTTATGTTGATTATCAATTTTTCTAAGAAATCAAAAATAAGATTTCTTATTAGCAAATCTATCGATAAAAATTATCAATTAAAAATAATGCCCAAATTTGAAGAGTGCTAATAATGGCCCCTATTTTCTAAAAAAAGTGCTATAAATATCGACTGCCTGAACTAACAGCATAAGGCAAGTCTCGCTGCTTTTTCGTCGGGCTTTATACCGAAAATGAAAACCAATAATTCATATACGTTGTATCACAATTTTCCAAAGAGCGAGCGCATCATCCTCGATCGAGTTTATCGAATTCTTTTTCGCCCGGAAAATAAATAAACGCACATACTCTGCGACCAAGAAGAAAAACTTTAATATAACCGGAGCTTTTACATATACATCGATATTCACGGAAGCTTTGAAATTTATCTATTGAATGTGCCAAGAAAAAAAATCATTAAAGCGTTACGTCTAATAAAGTTTGAAGGCAAATTTGAGTCATAATGAGAGTTTCCCGTGTCATGTTACTGCAGGGGTGGAAACTAAATGAGCGCTTTGAACATAGTACCTGTACAATGACAATATGCGAAAAGAATTTCATTATAGTACCCCAAAATCCGCCAAGGGCGTTGCTTATAAAGCTCGCCCTGTTTAGAAGTTTTCGTTAGTCGTCGGGATACGGCAATAAACAACTAGAGACGGTTCTTGTAATTAAATGGATGCTAAACGAGGTCTTAATTAGACGAGAAAATAATAATGGAAAAATAACATGACGACCATGATCGAGTTCTATTTTAATAGATTATTTCTAGTCGACATCAATGAAAAAGTTGTACACATATTCGATAAGACATTCTAAATCAAAACAAAATTCACATTGACTTAGTATTCCAGTATTTTTTCAGATTATGTATAAAAATATTTTAAAGTATATAATTATCAGCAAGGCAGTAATTTTTATTTTTTTTTAAATTAATAGTTTAAATAGAAATTAATCTTATTGTTGGACTACAGATCGACAGATGAGAGTCGTTGGATAGACATCTCCGTGCGGCTAAAAGACTGAGATAGAACATCTGCTTAGATGAGCCAGAAAGAGACAGAGCGCTCTTGCGTTGGTGGGGAAAAAAGCGCCACCCCTTCCAGTCAACACATAAAAGCATGCTCTCTTTGTCACACGCACTGAATTGCCTATACAACGCTTCTCACTTGTCGATTTGTATATTTTAATAGATTAATTGAACATCAATGAAAAAGTTGTACGCAAACTGATAATCGCATTTAGAAAATAATAAAAACACAATTTACATTGACTTAGTATTCTGGTATTTATAAATTACGTAAAGCGATCGCTTGCTCCAAATCGCTGTCGGTTTAGAAGAGCAAAGTTTATCAATTTATTTGGTGATAAAGAGTCAATTAACATGCAAAATTGACTTTTGAATAACAGTCTGTTGGTGACAGAGCTTAGAAAATGAGCAAATACGCAGTGTTATTAGCGCTTCTTTTAGCGGTCAGTTTCTTCGCTTCAACGTCGGCCAAATGTGCAAACAGAACAGCGTTATCGAATGTGAATGCAGTGGTGCACAAGAACACAAATGAAAAAGCGCGTTTAATTATCAACGTCAATATTAACTCACTGGAAGACTATTTAATGATCGATGTAACGGCGGCCAACGTTACGGATCTGTGCGAGGGAATGATTAAGGACTTTCGTCGACTGGAAACGCTATCGCTGATCAATGTGAACTTAACGAAAATTGAAAATGGAGCTTTTCAGAATCTGCCCAGGCTGAAATTCCTGTCATTGTCGGTTAACAGGCTTACGGAAATTAAACGCGGCGACTTTACGACAATTCCCACATTGGCGGTGTTGTATTTATCGCGAAATGCAATCGAGACCGTTGAAGAGGATGCATTCAGTGACATGGTTGCACTGAAAGCGGTTTATTTGGATCGCAATAAAATCACCGCGATCAATGGCAATACCTTTCGCGGTTGCTCCCGAATCAATTTGCTCGACTTCAGCATCAACTTAATACAAAAGATTGCGGCTAATGCCTTTCGAGATATCAGACCCAGCCATTCGAAGCCATTGGAAATTCGTCTGATCAATAATAACATAACTGACGTCGAACCAGAAGCATTCAAACTGCACCAACCCGTTTACTTGCATTTGGAACGCAACCAATTGTTCCGAATGTCGAGTTTACTTCATAATCTGCCGGAAAACAGTCGACTGTATCTCAATAAAAATATCTTCAATTGCGTTCCCGACGATGTACTTGACTTGATGCGAAATACGACCAAGTCGTTGTACGTCCAGGATAATCCGATAACGTGCGATTGCATGAATAGGATCGAGGCGGTCCTTGGTGAGGAGGTGCTCGGCAAAGGAGAACTGCAATATAATACCACGCTGTCGCAATGCAATTATGGACCGATTAATATTAATTAAGTTCACTTTGACTTCTTTTTCTATTTATTGCATTCGTCATGTTACAAGTTTTCTTAAACTAGATGTTATAATTTATTTCTACTTGTAATGCGCTCTAATATTTTAATAAAATATCCACAGAGTAAAATGTTAGTTGCTTATTATTGATTATTTCCTTTGTGTAATAATAGTAATATTAGGAAATGGCTTTCAGCTAACTCCAGGTAGGGATGATAACACCCTTCTTGCTAAAGACGCACCTCCGCTTTCAACCCCATTTCCCTCTTCATATTTTCAATTAGCAGTAATTACTTATCATAATTGTAAAAGGTAATAAATTATTAATAAATCTTCTATTCTGTGATGGGTAGTAATTAATATAAAATAATCTTTGCAATGCTAACTATTAATTTGAAAGCAACGTAGTAAGTATGGCTTGATTTCTTTCAATATTAATTAAATTGTTCGTATTTGGAAAATAATATTAACAAGTACATATTGTACGAGGTATTAAAATTAATGATTTGTTCAATTTATTTAATAACAACCAATAATCTCCTACCTAGCTGCAAATATTAAGAGTAGTATATTATTTTATTGTAAGAATTAGAAAATCCAATTTAAATTTGGCGCGTTTCGGTTAAGAAACTTTTTTGTTTTGTGTTGGTATCAATGTGCTTTCAAATTGTCAAAATCAGGAGCGCTCCACACTCCTCGACAAGAAAACGGCAACTGACACCTGCGGCTGCGCACCGGCACAGCTATTTCTAACTTTTCAAAAAATAGCAAAAAAGTCCCTAGATTCTGAAAGTTAATAGTTGTTTATTTATGAAAATCAAAATGAACAATGCGTGAGTCTCTTAATTAGTTATATTTGAAAACCAGAAAACGCTTAAAGGAGGTATTATTTAACAGAAGCTTAGTTTTATTCTTTTTATTAATTAATAACTCCGTTTGGAATCGTGTCTCCTATACTATCATTGAAAGCTTGTCTGAATATTCAACCAAATCCAATATTCAAGTCATGAAATACATATCAACCAACTGAAAATAGAAGGTTCATTAATTTGTCATAATTTCATTTAGCAATTAAAACATATATCTCATCTGATAATTTTCAAAAGAACCTGCGACACAAAATAAATTGAATTTCATATTTTTTTCAAAACTGGCAATTTTCTGTGAAAGTTATCTAAAATTATATCACTTGGATAATCTTTTCAGCCAAAAATTCTGATTTCCACAAATAATAAGCGCACACAATTTTTCCGTGCGTTAGATATTGATGCACCGCTGGAGAAATATATGAGATTGTCGATCCGGTCCGGAATTAAAGTTTTGTGGAATTGTATTTTTAAAAATGCAGCTGCACTCTCTCTGACTATATTGTAAAGTATTCGACTAGTATTTTTTCCACATCGACAAAGTCGATAAGGCGAAATGCATTTTACATAAACTTACAAGCAGTCAGTACTTTTTCAATTTGAAATCCTTCTTTCTTTTCCTGCCGTTCTTGTACAGGCTCTGAATTCGGTACACATATCAAGTAGGTTGGATATTTCTTGTACGAAATACAATTTTAGATGTACTTAGCTTGGTCACATTATGCACGGTTTATTATTGAAAACAATATAATTGTTTAATTGGGTAATATCCATTACCCAATTACGAATTTGTGTTCGGAATTTAATTAATCACGCTCGCCTGCATTCTATTATTGATACATTTATTTGCTTTTGCTATTATTTCAACAAGAGTGGCGTTAAAAAAAATAAATAATTTTCCAATATAGCTTTACGAGTCGCTAGAATAAATAGTCTCATTTTATTACTTGTTAATAATAGCATCATAAAATGTATCAAACTTAATAGAAACGCACAACCCCAACCCTTATATCGTGTATTAAATTCACCATTTTATACGCGTTTCATGTGAATATTATTTCAGAATTACAGCTAAAACAACCCCTCTGTAATCATATTAACCCACGCGTATTATTACACACTAAAACTTGCGTGATGGGTAAATAATTTTTGTAAAAGACAGTTTTAGGATTTTTGCAATTTACAGGGCGTTGGAAAAAATGTTTGATATTTTTTGCATCCAAATCCACAATGCATTTTTAATGGATTAATGGATTTATTCAATTATCGAGTGTACAAAAAGGTTGCGACTTCGGTTGATCTTATTAAGGAAACCAAAAAGCAAACAATAAAAGTGCGCTTCCGACTGAACTTTAAAGTAAAAGCAAATAGTCTAGATAAAAGAGTAATTAAAATAAAAGAGCAAAAACTTTGTATAGAGAGCTTGGTGGAAAAAAGCTGCATCTTATGTAGCCAGTAATGGCAAACTCAGTCAGTTTGAAAGTCTGCTCATGTTTTCGCAATTTAGATAAAATGTTTTCTTTAGGAAACTTTATAAAACTATAATTGACATTACTAGGTACGTAGATAATTTTAAATTGATTTTTTACATTCAAGCGGGTTGATTCATCCATCCCTAAAATGCTTTTCAGCGCATTTATCTGCGAAAGCCATAATTGACGATATTCCAGAATTTTTGGGCAAACGCTTTATCTTAATTTCCATTTTGCTCTCTTTTGACGCAGTTTCTGCCTCGCAAATGTATTTTTCGCTCAACTTATGAATGGAATGGAAATTAGAAACGTACACTTTGAATCTATTATTTATATCCATCTATAAAACTTTAGCATTTAAAGTTAATCCAGTGCGATGTGAAAAAGAGCAGCTTTTCTTACATGAGCGCGTTTCGCGATCCAAAATCATTTTAACGCGTTTGCTTTATTCCACATATATCAATGCCAGAATGACATATTTCCGGATTATATTTGTTTCCATTCTAACAATACTCGCTGGGTTTCGTTGAAATATTTCAACAGGATAATAATAATGTATGAGCAGAATATGTATATTTATCTCTTTCAGTTTGCTTTCAAATTTGTAACAAAATGTTGTGTTTATGTGAAACAAGCGAAGCGAAAACTTTGAGTACTTTATTTACTTAAATAAACCTCTATGCATTTAGGAACCCGAGTAGCTATATTTGAATTGCCATTAAAATTTCGTTCAGGAATTTTATTGCGGGAAGTTCTGATATCGGAATAAAAGGAAATATTTGTGAGATTTTCAGAAATTTTGTAATTTTTAAATGCGAAATAAAATAAAAATAATTTAATGAATGATATTTTGTAAAAAAAGTTATTGAGTATTGACCCAATAAAGCTCCCAGACGCAATATATTTTATTTCAACTTAACTTGAATCGCTTTCGCGTAAATCGATTCTAATTCAATTGGTTGAGTTTTCGAATAGGCAATTTTTTATTTTAATGTTGTTACATTTGTTCATCTTATCGCTTGTTGAATAATTGTTTATATTTATGGTGGTTTTGTTTTCGACTTGGTTTATTCAATTTTGTTTTCGTAATTGATAATTAAATTAAATTGTATCAACACTTGTTGTGTTTGTAGTTAATTTATTATTTCAAAAAGTTGATATTGTATAGGAAATAATTTTAATGCTCACTAATTAATAATATGTTATCTAGAATAAATAATTTAACATACGCTCGAACATATGTAAATTTCATATTACACTAGATATGAAACCCAAACATAATTTAATATCATTTTATTTTTATGTAATATTTATTTGCTTAATTAATTATTTAAATTTGACATTTTTCTCAATTAAAATAGTTCAAAAATAATTACAATAATGAAATTTGTACAAAGGTCCTTTAATTGGCAAACAATAAATAAATAAATGAATTTCATGGATCACAAATAAACTGAGATCTAAATAAATTGAATATTGTCAATCTCTGGATAATTGGAAAACCAAATATCACCAAATAGAAAAACAAAAATAAAATAACAAAATAAATAGAATTCCTAAATCAATTCCAGCTGCTGTAAACTTTGGTGTCTAGATAATAAAATGCTTTTAATTGGGGTTGGAAGATTGATGTGCGGCTAAGATAAATTGGATAGACTTTTGGTCCTACATGATACTCATCCTGAATGATTTTTTGGCAATTTTTTATTTTTTGATTCATCCTGAAAGACGAATAAAATTGACATTTAAATCTGAGTAATTTTTTTAGTCTTTTACGTTTCGCTTTCGCTTCAATACAATACCTTTTATAAATTATCGTGGAACGAATGTTATCCTGGCATGTTGAGTCATCTATCATATTCGTTACATACATCAAATTCAAACATGCATCTCAAAATAATGTGTATCTTGAATATAATAAGCGAGATTGATTGGATGGAGACATGAACTGAAACACAGATTTATTCTTTCAAACGCCATTTCTTACATAAATACCAGCGCTTTGCTTTATTATTATAAGCGACTTAAGAATAAATGATTTAGTACTCGGAAATTTAAGAAATGTTATAATTTAGCGCAAAGCTAAATGCCAACTAAAACAATACAGTATTAACGTGAATGCTAGTTAAATTAGATTTATATGTTATTGTGAGCTTTATGGCAAGCCTAAAGTTTGGAATGACTGAAAGTCGGGCTTATGAAGTGGAGGAACAAATTTAGAAGTGAAAGACGGTGTGTCAACTGACTGAAGATAAATCTTCAACTGAGTATAATGTATGAAGATATTCGCTACATTCTCATATTATAAACCGACATTCTTCTTCGTTCTATATTTCCTTATTCCTTCACCAAAATGCTAATTCAGCAGATAACTATTCAACTATCTAGCAAGCATTTAATTAATGTCTTCACTAATTATATTTTTCAACAAAATATTCGTAAAAAAAAATTTTTTTATCCAAACTACTAAATTTTGAATTTATTTTGTTTCAGAATTGGGAGGTGTTGAACACCGCCGTATTAACAGGCCAACAAGTATCGCAGGCCATGAAAGTTTTTATCGTTTCGCAAGCTGGAAAAGCGGCAGACGTCACGTTCCAAGCATCCTGTCACTCCGAAGACGATAGCGTTCTAAAGGTACCATTTATTATTTAGATTGTTAACGAAACGCTCTTAATTTCCATCCTTAATCATGAATAAAAGGTTTCGTCATCATGCGGCTCGGTTTACGTTGACGGCAGCGAAGCTCGAGGCTCTGTAAACGGCTCCGTTTTAGTCAAATATGGAACTTATACCGGATTAGCCAGATTTACAGTTTGGATGCCCGAGTTCCCTCTAGATATCCAAGTTGGCGACACTCGACTTTCTCAACTCAAATCGTGGCGAGTGCCCGATTATCATCCGAGGTATTTAACTTTGCTTTTAGTTAAAGCTCTCGCGGATTGAATTTGAACTTTCGCAAAATGATTTCAGTGTGACGAAGAACCGGAGGAAAAAGCGTTCGTTTGGCAGCACCTGGGGCGCAGCGAGCACCGATGATCTGGGAAATGTGGTTGAACGTCCCATTTGCCGATTACGCTACCAACAGACACCTGTAGATGTGTATGCGCATTTTATGGCCACTGATCATGATTCCGGACGGGTCAGTTATTTAATAAATCGCAGAACTTGGCTGAGAGTCACCGATTTAGTTTTGCCGTGGCTACGTGTGAGCGATCCGAGAATTGCCAGTCTTCATGGTAGGGTCTTGCAAGGACGGAGTATGGGCCGCACCGAGGTTCAGGTAAGAATTAAAAAAAAAATGAATAAAATCATATTTCCCAAAATGTACAACTTATTTCCAAAAATCAATGCAATTCAATTAAAGTGCACTTAATTAGTAAATATTTTGATAATTTTTTTCAATTTCCCTGAAAAATATTTTTTTTTACTTTAAAACTAAACATGAGAATGTTGAAAATTGACGAGGTAAAATACTAGAAGTTTACATTTTGCCCTAGAAAATATTTCGCTCAATACCTTTTGTAATTCATTCAATTCTGTTATCTGACTGGTGCCCAACTCCCTATTGACTTTTCCTCCTCGAAGTAGCATTTAATTAATTTTCTTTCGGTAGGTTTTATCGCCAATTACTAGTCGAGTTTATGGCGCGAAAGAAATACGTGTAGGAAACGACAAAGTTGCCTTGGCGAAATTAATTGTGCAAGTAGTTTCTGGCTTGCAATTGAACATTTCTCCAGATAGTTCAATTGAAAACGGCTATGTGGCAGAAACAAGTGTTACCCGAAAATTAACCGCTCAATACCAAGAAGGTTTATTGGACATCGAAATGGAATTTTCCGACGGGACAAGAACGCCACTTCGCGATATTGCTGACACCGATTACCATCTGGTCGTCGAAAGCTTGGATGCTGAAGTGGTTGCATTCGCTCCGATGGTCGCATCGCACCATCCTCGAGTGATCGCCGTTGGTGAAGGCAGTGGCGATTTGCTGCAGGTGACATTGCTGCTGTCTGAAGACTGTCGCAACAGTGGTAGACCAAAGATGAAGTCGGCTGGACCGCTTGCCACTGCAGCTGCTGCAATTAGTGTGGATTTCAGCAGTAGCGACCTGGCGCATCGACCTGATATCCTGCAAAACGATGGAGGTAGTTATGGGGGATCCAAGGGAGGCAGGGAATATTCGGACCTTCAGGACATTTTAAAAGACGAGAAGTCTCAAGAGCCTAATGTGCAAGCTCGCCAGTATCAGGGCAATAAGGGTGTTTTGCGGCGCCATCCCTCTGGAGGACATTTAACACCGCTCGAAATCAGCATGTATGTTTTATTAGCTGCATTCTGCTGTGCAATAGTGGTAAGTCTCGGCTTTAAAGTTATTGCCCAAGTTTATCTTGCAATTTTATTGTAGGTGTTTGTTGTGTCTTGTGTAGTCTACGCTTCGAAGTTTAAACCGATCGAAGCTGGTGTAACAGCCGGTGTTAGAGCGTCGCCGATAAATCCGAGTAGTTTATTGATTCATCGGGAAACAAGAAAACCAAGAGAAAGCACAACAAATGCTCACGATTGGGTTTGGTTGGGTAGAGCCACTTTGGATAGTTCGAACCGGAACTCGACAATTCCGCCGAATCCTACCAACGAGATACGAATCACAACGAACCCTTTGAATATGAATTATTGCGATCCGGATGATTGTTTAGCGGCCACCAGTTTTAGTAATCCTAGTCATATTGAGTTGCCGAGCAGGGGCACTACTAATGCTGATGTTAACTCGAATCGAACTGCAATCGACAGCAGTACCTATTGTAAGAGCAAAGTTGGTGGCGGGGTTAATAATATTGATAATAACGATGAGCTTCAAGTTTGGTAGGTTTCAGCTACCATTTCACTAACCACTAAATGGGCATTTCTGTGTTTTATAAAATAAATTAACAATAACTAACGTTTCTAATAGATTAACACAGAATTGTCCCAGAATTTATATTACTGTAAAATAACGATAACTTTTTAGGAACAAACCAAACCCTCCACCCCCTCTACCGCCTCATGGAAGCTCAGTACAACAATCAGTCGAAATCTCGATCCCGGAAGCTGAAAATATTGATAATGTCGAAGATTACCGACCACCAGTACCACCACATCGCAACATTGGAGTGACGACTGCCTCCGATTTAGGAGCGCCCAAAAAGCACCATCATCATCACCATCACAGAAACAGTAAAAATCATCCTCGAAACTCGAACGAGATCAATCGCTTATCCAACCAAGAGAACGATACTAAGGAAGTGGTGGATAATCAGGTAGCCATGCGAAGTGTGTTCGAGTTTGATGATGATCATCCCGAGGAAGCTGCTGCTAGTCCAAAGAAGTCCGCTGATGATGGTGGTGAAAAAATGCAGTTTGTTCAGTATCCAAGATCACCAAGTTCTAACAGTAGGATATTTAATTGTAAAGATGTTTCTTAATTAACGAATTATTGATTTGTAGAGAGGAACAGTGCTGAGGTGAAAAGAGCGACAATCGTAGGCAATCCGATGTTTAGTGCTGATGAAAACAACACCGATGTGGTGAACACCAACGATTTGCCTGGTTTAGATGATCTTCAATTAGACATGGATTACGATCAAATCATGAACTATTTTGAGAATCTAAAGGTTTAGGGATGAGGTTTAATTGGGATTTGTGTTAATTTGTTTGGATTGTAGGAATCAAATGCCTGAGTAGAGGAGATCATTGCAAAGATCCGCGACATTTTGCTGTCGTTCAGCGAGCAGTATCGAGCTAGTGCGCTGAATGGCAACATCAGTCCAGGACCAGTAAGAAATATTAACCAAAGTTTCGATTACTTCTTCGATCATATAAGTGAATCGTATGCTTAAGGGAAATACAAATTACTAACGTTCATAGGGTCAATTAAGGGAAGCTTCTGCCTTTCTCATTCTATCATCATATTATATACCCATAATAATAATACAAACATTTTGCAAGACTGAATTATTGGTATATCGTTTAAATTTTGGGTTTGCTATAAATAAAATTCAAAATTTTGTTCATCTCAGCCAATACTGTATAAATATATGAATATCTAATAATATATGTACTGCGACTTGTGAAAAATACTACTATACGATTATGATTTGAAAGCAATAAAATTTGGTCTGTATTAAGAATGAAAAGGGGGGTATGCGTTAACGATTTTTGCAGTGATCCGTTTCGAAAATCTATCTAGTCAAAGACGAAAAAATATTATCTGAATAAGCTTTATTTAGAAAGTGTGTTTACTTTCAAAGAAAAATATTATTGCCATACTATTTACAAAAATGATGCACAAGTTATGGTTCCTGATATTAGTATGCTTTTTGAACATAATTTTTTATGTATTATGACCTTCAGTATTTACGTATTGTATTTATAATCAATAAATTGTTCAAGTAAATTTTTCCTTTTGTATTATGTACAGTTTATTTGTAATTATATTGTATATAGCTGAATATGTAAAATTCCCTGACTGAAATTAATAAAAAGGGAGCGTTTTACGTTGTAGTATTATCTTTACGATTTTTGAGCAGATATTTGTAGTTTTACTACATTTTACTTAATTATGTTTTGTATATGTTGGCATGCTAAATAAATTTGTGTACGATTCACTTTAATTTCTGTATATAAATAAGGAGCAAAAATAGACTGCTTAATTACTATACTAAGCTTTAGAGATGATTTAAATTAAGAATTATACTAATACAGCAAACACAACCGATCTAGTCTACATAATATAATAGCGCTGAAAGTTGTTTGGGTTTATATCAAATTTGGAGCTAATTAAGGGGGGTATATAAAGGCGGGAAAAATATCTCTAATGCTCCGAGAGCTCATACTTAAAGTTTCCTAAATAATTTTGTTATTAAGTACTTTACAAATAATTTAATGATAGTTTTGGAAAGCTTACAAATTTTTCAAAACATGTCATCAGGATTTATTTTCCTTAATAAGTAAAAATTTACTTATCAAAATCCCGACGATATTCTTTTCTAAATTGTGTTACCTTTTTAAAAATACCATTAGATTGTTTATACTTATACGTCGCCTAAGAATAAATATTTAGGAAACTAGCTTGAGCTCTCTGATCATTTAAGCCATGTTTCGCGACTATATATATTGCAGTGACTTTCCCCCCTAATTTAGTAATTTAAAAATGATAAAATCTGCAAACAACCGTCAATTGAAAAATAAAATGTGTAAAATTAATGTTAGATATGGCTTTCTGGAGAGTTATAGGACTACTTCTAGCACAAAAAAATTGTGGTAAAGCTTCTCTACTTATAAACTTCTTATAATCCACTTTTTACTTTCGTTGACACGCTCATCACTGGTCAAATCTCCAAACTTTTCTTCCTATACTTAATATTATCATTACAGTATTATTTTAATGCTAAACATGATCTTAACAAGACTAATTGTTAAAATGTGTGTTTAGATTAAAATCTCCATTAATGTATAAGTTTATTTTTTCAACATTGAAACAATTGCTTAATGAATGTATATATTATAAAAATATAAAATGTTATGATTGTTATTTAATAAATATTTAGAGTCCCTTAACAACCTATTTAATATTATGCTTGATCAAACAAAAAAAAAGTAAAGTTGATGTTATTATAACACGAAAAACATGTAATGTTCAAATTGTAATTGCCTATAATACTTGTACCAAACTTTATTTTTTTAAATTCTATGGTTTGGAAATATGGAACATATCATACAAAACGATATAGATGTCGAGGAGTAACGTTATTCGGTTCCGTAAAAATTTGGTTTATATTCAATTTTTAGTACTTTAATTAACCATTGATGTATATTGAGTAAACTGATATATGTACAAGTACAACATTGTAAGTTACCATAAAAATCAGTAAAAATAAAATATTTGTAATTGAAATCAGTATTTTATTGACGAGCGTCATTTTTTACGATTACCTAACGAACAAGGATTTAAATAAAATAATTTTTTGGGAGAATTATTGAGCATTTATAGTGCGCGTGTATTGCGGGTAGTATAACTTTGCTTAAAAAATTTACTATTACGATTTAAAAATATTTAAAGTTTTCCAAGGAAATATAAATTTTGGTAAGTTGAAGATCGTCTTAACTAAGTCACAATTTTATTTAAATTAAATCATACCTAAACATATTTTCCAAGAAATTTCAAGTCGAACGGTGACAACCATTTCCTACAACCGCCCATATTATTCTGAATTAAATATTTCATCGTGTACGGATTCTGATTGTGCTCCTCTTCAAATCTTTCTTCTGCTTTCTTTTTGTCTAAAATTTCCTGCGATACTGCCATCGCCTTAAACGGCAATTTCATAGCGATATCCTCAAGGAATCGCTTCACTTCGCGATATTCACATTTACCACCAAGTTCTACGATAATTCTTCCAGCTTTCACTGGAGTTACATAATGATCAATTGCCCCTTTTCCACCACCCATACGCTGTCCTTGTCCCTTTTTGGTGATGGGCTGCCACGGTGGATCTACACGCCAAACTGCAAACATTCGATCCACATCCATTTTACGACCAATAGTTAAACGGATCATTTCGAAGTGGCCCCATCGTAATCTACCTCCTCCAAGTGCCTGAATTAGATGTTAGTTGAATATAAATTCGATTTAATTGTAAATAGTTTTACCATAACGCCGTATTGTTTATGCTGCAGTTCAGTGTGAACAGTTTCGGGGCCTCGCATTAATCTCAATCGTTTCTGCATTTTAATAGCCCTAATATTTGGTGGTAGAGTTGGTACTTTATCTATGAATCTCAGTTTTGGTTTTTCAGGAAATTCCACATCTAAAGAAATGAAGAAATTTATTATAAGTATAATTGAAATAAGTTAAAAGCTTACGGTCGTATTTTTGGGGCGCAGGGTAGTGTTTCATTCCACATTGTTGTAAAATTGAAATTGCTGGTGCTGCAATAATATTACAATTGTAAATGTACTTTTATAATTTGTGTATTGAAGTTTTTTACCTCGTAATAATGATAACTTTTGTAAATTCATTTTATTTTTAATTCAGGATAAAAAGTAAGGTTATGCCAATTTTAAAGCTACTGCACTATTGCCATCTATTGTGTAGGGGTTGTAATACCAAACAAAGTTAACAGTATTTTAAATTACAACTTATAAAATTATGAACTGACTAAAAATATAGCTATTTAATTAATTTATATCGTAATTAAACTACACTTTAATCATATATTTGTTCTAAATTAGTTAAATAATTTTTTAACATGCGACATCTATTAATTGCTAATAGTATTAATTGAAATTTTCAAAGATGGCCGGTTTTAAAAGTGTTTTGGAAATAAATATAGTTATTTAATTAATTTGTATTGTAATTAAACTCGTAATTAAACTAGATTATTAGGATTAATTTGTTCTAAATGAGTGCATTAAATATTTTGTGAAACGGAGAGATCTAGTGCCAATACTACTATTAAATAAAATTTTCCATCATGGGCTGGTTTCAAAAGTGTGTTTATTTAATTCATGGTAAGTTTATTATAGTATTGTTTATTTCTTCAAGCATTCGTTTTCTTTTGGTGGTAAATCGACCGGAAAGGTTCCTATCTCAATCTGTTCGTTCCAACGCGCGACCCATTCGTTGGGGCAAACAGCGCGATAAACCTTTTTAAATTGATCGCAAGACTTGTGTCTAAAATATAACAATATTGACAATTTTTTTAACAATTATTTGAAATGAACTTACTCCTCGCCTAATAATCGATTGCATTTCATATAATCAACAAACGTAGCAAAACACCAATTGGTAGCATTTTGGTTGTGATATCTCGCATCTGATACTATTGTCCTGATTTCTTTGAATTCCTTGGCGTTCACATCTTCCCCGTTACCTTTCCCGTTGCCGTTACCATTTTTTCCATTGCCGTTGCCATTTTTTCCATTGCCGTTACCATTTTTCCCATTCCCGTTACCATTTTTCCCGTTCCCATTACCATTATCGTTCCCGTTGCCGTTCTAAGAAACACAAACATATTTATTAACATTATTAATTGAGAAAATATGGGTATACTTACCGACATTGAAATTTTGATGGGTGTTTTTTTGCCAAAATAAAATAATGAGTGACATTTTTGGTGTCTTGATTTATTTTCAAAAATTTTCAAAAGCACACTGGGATTTTTAAATTTTATTTAGAGAACTTTTAAAAGCTCGGGAATCCTTTCGTTCTTTTGCACGGGATGGCGCTTAAGCTAGGTATTAGGCTTTAAATGTTTTTTTATATGTCGACGGTACTTTTATGAAGATAATTTGAAAAAATTAAAAAAAGCCTTGTGATCTAATTACGTTCAAAATATTTTCTTTTTCGATCAGAATAAAAGCGAAATTTAGAGTAATTGACTCGTTAATTGATATATTAATATTTAAAAATAAATTATTTGTATGAGTTATGAAAGAAAAGCGGAATAATGTTACTGTTATTGTAAAAAATGTACCTACAGCCGTTTCTTTTAATTCCCCAATTTGAATTTACTCCAAACATTTATACCAAAAGGGGATACAACAATGTTAATAGTTATAAGTTCTAAAGTGCGTCGATGTCAATTTCACGTAATTGCAACGTACATAATTTATTTAAAGATTTGTCAATGTGTCTACGTGTGGAAAAGCACAAATGTTGAAATTGGAAAATTGATTAGTATTTTTGACATTATAAACTTGGTGATGGGGGGAATTATTCAGGATGTAAAGTTAGAATGTAGCTTCAACCCTTTTGTCTGCACCACTTAAGTAATTAAGGAGTTTTTAAGCAAGTTCAAGAATTTTGGATAATTTGTTTCTATAAATAATAAATAATACAAAAATTCTATTACTACACATTTTGGTGGATGTGCCGGGCTAAAAACTAAACTATAATATTTTAATTTGGAATTATTAACTTTGACTTTTTAATGAGTGAATTTCGTTGAAACTTGTTGCTAAGGAAAAGTTTTGCAACTAGTATAAATAATTAATAACTAGAACTTTTATAATATGCTATCATAAAATTTTCCTTTCATCTTCTTCTTTACCATTAAGAACACTTTCGATTATAGATCCTTTAAACTTTAAAGAAAATGTTTCGAACATCTAATATTTACCTACATTATTTTAAATTTCACATTTATTTTTTTCAAAGCATAACTCGAAATTGTAATTTAAAATCTTATATGAGTTGAACAACATTTCCTTAAATTTTCAATCTCAGTTGCGCATTACATTTTACATAGACTAGAAAATATAAATAGATTGGAATCATTTTCACCCTTATACACAAAAGAAGATAGAATGCATGTCAATTTCACGGATAGATAAAGTAAATTGTTCCGCAAACTTTTCTATTTTGCAAATTTCTGAACTTAATACATTTATGCATATTTTATGAGATGGGAAACATGATTGAGCACTTTACGTCTAATTTTGATTCTAAAGGCATTTTCGAGCCGTTTCAATTAAAGCTTAAAGCATTTATATAATTCGGCATTCGATCGATTAGTTTTGACCTTTTCGGATTTGAAATCGCACTTCGATTAGTAAAAACTAAAAATATGACAAATTTATCTGCAATGAAAACAGTAAAGCAGGATTATAAAAAAATATGAATGGCTTATGGAAATTCATCGAGCATTCGATTCTTTCAATTGAAATTAGAGACGTTAAATTGAAAACAAAACGAATAATTTTCTTTAGCCACAGTAAATAATTTAAATTTGCAATAAATATTGATGCGAGAAATTTTTAAATTTATATGGTTCATACAAGCAGGGCTTTAATTTGAAATCCCATTCAATCCGCACAATAGCCGCTCATTAATAAGTTATTAACTGATAAAGCAGTATTGATTTTGCACTAAAGATTTATAGTCCCATCAGTATTAGATGCGTTCAATTGTAGCCATCAGCAGATTGATTACCCGCATAATGTCACGGTATAAACAAATTATAATTAATTTCTTTCCAATCCACATCAACTAATACCCCAAGATTTATTTGATTAATACTCTAGTTTAACTCTAATGACTTTGCTATAAATATTTCCCACTAGCTAAATCTATTGAGTGCAATTATTGATGGGATGCCACCACGCAAATTGTTTAGAATAGTTCCAGAGGCTTACTCGGTGGATTCAAATCGATGTTAGCACTGCAACTTTTTGATCGAGTATTTACTATTTAAACTTTTAAAGTGATGACAGATTTAGTTCAGAACTGCAATCATATATTTTTACTTCTTTTGGAAAATCAATATTGTTATGCTCTAAAACTTGCTCTCTCTAAATATTTTATTGAGTTATTTTTTTTTGTAATCAATTAGGTTTTCATTTGTTGAAACTCGGGCGGTGGTTAATATATTTCTACCAGGACTATTATGGCTGCCTTTTAATTATTTTAAAGGACAATAAATAAAGTCCTTTATCAGGGTAATTCTTTTATATTACGTAATAATTCTTTTAAAGTAAAATATAAACATCAAGTTAAGATATCAAGCCAGAAGTGATGTAGGGAATAAAGAGCAACACAGCAGGAAGGATAGTGAGAGAAGGCCATCCTGAGTTGCACATTCTCTCGGTCAACTTCCAGGCAAGATAATCTTATCTTTGCGGGTAAAGTCGTCTCGTAATTGAATTAGCAGTATAGAAGCATCTGCTGAGTCAGTGTCTTGGAATTATTCATGACATAGTACATTTGGTTCAGTACAAGTAAGGAGGATATAACGAATTTATATAGCGCGTCCTTTCTTACATGCAGGAATTGTTTACTCTTCTGCTCCATTCTTAAAGGATATTGAGCTTTACATTTTTAATATGTCGCCGTTATTTGCTTCCTGAGCTGCCGTCAGTCTAAGGATAAAACATTTTGTTGTTTTCGATTGCAACTGATTTTGATTGCAATTTATTTTCATTATGCACGATTAGTAATGGATAAAATATAGTTGCATCATGCAGATTCGAATGTTCAAATAGAACTTAATTGGAACACTGTTTTGTTTGATTAGTCATTGTTTCGATATGTATTTGATGAAATGGGGATTTTATTTATTTTGAATATTTTATTTGTAGCAGAAAATAAACTAATTTATTATAAAATTAATTACATTTACAATTCAAACGTGTTATACGCACCCTCTCTATATTATGAAATTCAACATTTTCTGCAATTTAATGTGGCTTAAATATTGTTTATATTTAATATCGTTTGCAATTATAAAGGTTGGTTTTCATCATGCAAATAACTATTAAAAAAGCACAATTTTCATCATTTTGACGGTTTTACTTGAATTACAATTATTCGCTTTTTGTTATTGAGCAAATAGTAATTTTTTTAATGAAAAATATGGTTTAAATGCAATTTTTATCAGAAATTTTTCTATAAATATTCATTCAACATCATGAATATTTGCATCTAAATTTTACAAATATGAATTCGAAATAGAACATAAAGGATAATAAACAAACGGTCGTTTTCAATTTTTCAGCATGAATGAGGATTTTTATTACCAAAGATCTAATAAGTGCAGTGAAAATATTTTTTAGTGTCTCTGAACTCTTCTTCAATTGATCGTTCATGAATCTTTTGAAATTAAAAATTTTGCAAAATTGCTCTAAAAAAATTAACACGAGGAAAAACTAGTAGTACTTCATTACCTTTACTTAGAAGAGTTTTATATGAAAATATTTTAAATATTTTATTTCCATTTACAATTATTTTGTTTGTATAACTCTGACTCGGTATATATTTGCTGTTGGTTTAAAGTTTTATATGGCTTTGCATTTACTCAATTTCTTTTTAATATTTGTAGAGCATATTGCATTTCAACAAGTAGTTTTTATGCAAATTGTTTGTCTTGTCTTTCATTGAATTTTATAAATAGCGAAGTCGATAAATAACATCTAGAAGATATTTATTTTGAATTCACAAATTATTCACTTTATTAAAATTTGTTTAGATAAATCAACAAGCTGTATATTTGTGCCAATTAAACTGTATTCAATATTAGAATATCTTGCACAACCGAACTAGAGTATGATTTAAATAGTTTTGAACCACTTGTTGTGCAATATATCATCTTTAAACCATTTGAGTCAGCTTGGTATACAGGGTGCAGCAAAATAATTCAATCTGGCTGCAAGGAGTGATTTATTGGAAAACTTCACATAGAAAGATTTATAGAAGAATTTTAAATTATTTAAGGTCGTAAAAACTTATTTAGGAACATCCTGAAAAGTAGATGTCTCTGCCAAAAAATAAGCTGCTGATATTTGTGACCAAAAAAGGAGGATTATCTCGAATTACCTCTAGAAAATACAGCATATCTAAATAATGTAATCTCATCTAAATTTTTCTTATTTGCCCAAAAAATACCACCTTGTATATAAATTATGCAATTGCAAAATAACTAACTAGTTAAAAGAACTAATTAATTAGCTGGCAAGAAGTTGACTCATTTTCCATTTTTGCTGCTTAATTCGAACTATGTAGAGTTAAATTTGTATCCGACAGTATTCATGTCGTACTAAAGATCTAACATAGTTTAATCTAACTTAATTACTACTGATTTGGTATACATATAGATTCTAAGCTATCTTAGAAAACTAATCCTCAACTATTTTAATCTAATTAGGGTTTCAGTTTTGCTCTCAACAGTATTAATTAAATTATGTAATATTTTCCCGCCATTGTGTGCCTATTATTCTATTATTGTACCAGCAGTATGATGAATTATTATTTCTCCATTCAATGTATTGACATATTGATAGACAGCGTACATATCAAGCCTATTAATATTTTATTTGATGGTATAGAATTTAGACATTAAAAATGGATGCTCTTTGTGAAGGATCTGATTTCAAGCTTGTCTGCTATCTTTCCATTTTCCCATTTTTGAATAGTTAATGTTCAATGTTTAGTATTTGGCTTGAGGCATTTCTCGCTGCATAAAAATCAGCGAATAAAATAATGAATCTCGATATATTGATTCATTTTTGCATGCATGTACAATAATGAGCAAGATACGAGTCTTTGAACTCGTCTAGAATATTGTTTTGCGCCATTCAGATTCTACAATTTCCATATTTCCATATGTTGTTTCATTTGATGCTGCAGTCTATTCACAGTGCATTGAACGTAATTGTAGCATGCAATTTGTATTTAGTCTAGGAGCTTTTGTTAAGCTCCTAATTGGAAAACTTAGATGCACTAAATTAAGTTTAGTTTTTGGAAGAAAAAGCTAGTATTTCTAACGCCCAAAATTTTGGTCCATAAAATTTGGCTTGTCACTTTTGTTGACGCGAAAACTCATTAATTTGAGTTATCACTTCGTAATAATGGTCTCTGATTTATATCAAAGCTGATTTGAATGCGTAAAAAACATATTTTTTGCTCTTCATCAATTGATATCCTCCATCGAAAGGAGGAATCGATGAGAGTGGGTCATTGTGTCGCGAGAGACAAAGTGGATGCTGAAAGGCGACAGCTGAAAGTTACGCACGACCAACGATTCATTCATCCGAAGTTAATGTTCCTTTCCGATATTTTACAGCCGTCCTTGAATGTTCTATTTTCGCTCCATAGTAATTTTAAAGTACATTAAATTGCAAAGATGAGACAGAACTTAGTTAGGGAACTTGTAGGAATGTTATGCAAACGGAATTCCAAATTACAATTTGAAAATAGTTTTGCGATATACTTTTGCTATAACATATTATTTTCAAGCGTATTCAGAATTTCTCCCATAATAGCATCGAGTTAGTTATTCAGTCGTCCATTGTTGGGATGGAAATGCGCTTATGTGAAATCCTTTTCGGGTTGGCTTTGGGGTTAAAACATTTGGATATTAGTGGGCAATTTTAAAAGTGCATAGCATACGTAATGAGCACGTTTTTGGTAACTCACATTGAAGACACGTGAGTGCACGTCGCGTTGGCGAGGAGTCTCAAATTGAAAACGTGCTGATCCGGTTGCTATAGCAAGAGTTAGGAGTAATAGCAGTAAAAGCACCAGCAATAATATTAGCGAAACTTGGAATATTGGTCACATACCACCTAACACTCTATACCAAACTTGGTGCCTGCTGACGCTAATGACTTCATTTGCAAGCAGCTGTTCTTGACTATACGTATTATTACTATTTAATATAGAACCATACATTTAAACTTACATAAGAACTATTATTATTAAAAATATTCATACAGGGTGTTTCATAAATAAAGTGACAAAAATGCTTCCTTAAAAATGTACAACAACAAGAGTTGCTTCCATAATCGTAACGCTACCCAAAATTAGCCAAAATAATAAACATCTAGAGAAGCCCTTAAAATTTGGCTTACCTTTCATTATCTATTAAAATATTATAAAGCTATGAATAACAAACATGTTATAATAAAAATGTTTAAAGCTGTTTATTTAAAAATTAAAATTAATTTTTAATTGCACCGTAAACTGAGAAAATATGTAAACTGTCAAGTGCCATGTAATTGGATTTTTATATTATAAAGTATGTTACAAGACTAGCTAATTATTACTTTAAATTGACAATTTGCTGAAAAATAATCGGGTTTGACCTTTTTGCATGTTGTATAAATTTTTAAAACGGCCATAATTATGTTTCAGTAGATATATGAGCAATAAAAACAAGAACAGTTTTGCAAGAGTCAGGCGACTTTCAGGAAAGTAAATTAAATTTTAATAAAACATCTAAAGAGTAATTAAAATGAGTATAGAAGAAAGACTTTAATATTAGTTCTATAAGAAAAAATTCAGCAGAAGTTTCATTAGAAAACAACATATAACGTGTTTTTATTTACAAATCTATTTTAAGTACTTAATTAATTAATTAATTATTTTGATTATTATGAAATTATAATCTCATCTCTTATTCTTGTTCCAGAAATTGATTTTTCAGTACTATTGTATTTTTACCTAAATATGAATACTGAAATATTTTTTATTCAACCCTCAACTGCTTTCATTTCAAAACTGTCCATCAGATTTATTTAGTAGCAGGTACCTTTCATACAATGCTATTAAATCGGATTGAAAAGCATCTAGAATGACGAGAAGAAGGATTTCCAGTTAAAGCTGAAAATAAAGTTTCAGATATAATATTTTCCTTGTGGCTTGAATTTATACTTTTTGAATATTGCTGGTCTTTTGCATTATACACCATTTATTATTCCGCATATTTATTTTGACGGCAAAACATTGAAAAGCTGGAGACAGGGTGTATGCAGAAAACAACCCCGATGTTCGTTTCGGGGTTTAGCGGTCAACACTAAAGCCGAAATAAAGTCCGGCAGGCATTAAACGGTTTTCAAAAGCACTTTTATGAAGTCGCCGACAAATATTATTACTGCAATCTATATTGTATGATATGAAAGTGATATTCTTTTGAAAGAAAATACTTTTTCTTATTCAGGAATGTTATGGGTTGTCGCCGAAAATAGTAGCTATTTACAAAGTTTTGCACGGAATCAATTTTGAGAAAGTTGTACCGCGGGATCTAGCTGTGCTTGCAATATGCTCTACACAGAAAAGATATTGGCTGAAAAAGGTGCAGGCTTATAAAATTGAAAACACATGTCTCCTGTGTAATAATTTTCATTTCCTCTTCAAGCCTCAACCTACACTTTTATTAACTAAAAATTACAATTTATCGCAAACTTTTCGCATAAAATATTTGCTAAACATTGGGATGATAATTAATTAAAACTTTATGATGTATAATAATACGAGCCATTATGTCTAATATTGCAAAGTGTCTTTCACACTGAAAATTAATCAAAATTGCAGGATAACTGTTTGTTTCAACAGAATTTCATTTAAATATATTGAAAAGTGAGTTCTATAGATTGTTTGGAAGCACTTGTGGACTTATCAAGGATACACTTTAAAATACATTTAGTCCTGAAGGTTGACATAACGAACTGTTGTTGAATATTCAAATTAGCCTTTGCCTGCCAGTTTAAGCGTAAGTGCAAAGGTTACTGTCGAAGAATCAAATGCAAATTTAAGATACATAACAAACATAACAAATGTCTGTCTGTCTATATAGTCGAATAGAACATTGAAGGGCAAGTCAAATTTTTGAGGGTTGCTAAAAGATGCCAAGAAATGCCCAAAACCAAACCAAGTTCTAATTAAAATTTTGCTCGGCGCCTTCGCCAAAATTAAGGATGTGAAAATTTATTCGTAAATGCGGAATTGGAGTGTACACTCCATACTCGCGTTCTGGCATGTACATACTTGTAAACGCATCTAAACATTAAAATAATTTAATTAAAAAATATTTTCCATTTTTTGCTACAGTATATGTATTATAAAATATATCATTTGCAAAGGTCTTCTAAAGAGCTTTTGACTCGGCTATTCATTAATATTAATAATTTTTATGCAGAACGTTTTTAAAGGAATTATTTCAAACATTTTGAACTCGCATAGATTTTAATAATTTTTATCTACCATAAAAACCATTCCTATATTAAAATTTATTATTCCACATACAAAACATTATTATAAAATGTATATGTAGCTATTAACAAAATTAAAAGAAATTATGGCTTTTATTATTTTAACATGTTATCATTCAAAAGAGGGTGAATAATTCAAATTGCGTCAATGCGTTTTGAACTTGAATAAATATTCAGCTAATTATTTCGCTTAAGATAGCACTCCACCTTAACAAAAGACCGTTTAAATAAGATACAAAAAATAAATTAAAACAATTAAAATACAAATTTGGAAATAATTTGCGTGGATGGCATTCTTTTTGTGCACTGATGATAATAACTTAATTTTTTTTCCTAATAACTCTTGAAATGTCTCTAGTAGCTGGTACATACGAAAAATCCTTGCAGCATATATGTACCTATCATAAAGTTATAATTAAAGGACTTTGGCTTGAACAGTACTTGAACTACCATCACCGCCCGCGTTGCATAAGGCCGCCTTGGCGGTTTGGCTTTGAAGTTGCAAATGCAGAGTACGCACTAATTACTAATTACTAATCCTTCTTTTGAAAACGCCAGATGAGATTTTCTTTGATAGAACCAGTCACCGTCATAGGTGTTTTATTTCACGGCGAAGGGTATTGTTCTATTGTGTCTTTGAAATTCTTTCATGTATGCGTATAGTTTTTGAGGATTGGCAAGCAAAAAATACATCAAACGCTGCAATTTCTGCAAGCATGCATCGTAAATTAAATTGACTTTTTAATTATTAATTTTTTATTTTGCAAATTCAGCCAATTTTATAAATATTAGTTGGTACTTATATAATTTAAATATATTCTTGCTGTATTAAAAAGAATGCTAATAATTGCATTGAAAACTGCATCTAACTAAACTAAATACGCTTTTAATGATAAAGTTTGACTGAAAAAATTGTCAACTCTTAGAGGAAACTTTCTAATCCGATTGTAGTTAAAGATATTTGTAATCTTCCTTGAACAGGAAACTTTTCTTCTTGCTAATGTAGAAAATAAAAAGTTTTTTTTTTAAGTGTTAACTTTATATTTCTTGCGTCAATAATAAATGTAGGTGAGTTTAACTTTAACTCCAGCTGAAGATGTATTGCGTTTATTTTTATACGAACGAGGGGAATAATTTGATTGTTTCAAAAGCGAAACTTTTTTAATACTTAATGAATCTAGTGTAAATTTGCAACTAAACAAGATTTATTATATGAACCGGCAGAATTTTTTTTGCAAGAAACTTTGCACTTTTAGGAATACTTGAGCTGATATCGGCTTTTCATTTGGCAGAGCAAACATTCATTATTGATTGAAGACATTTTAACGAAATTTTTCGATAAAAGTGAATATTTCAGTATTTAAAATAACAAGATTCAAATTGCAGTTGGGTGTTATGCATGTGAAGTAGTAAGAATAAGGAATCGCAATTTCGGCTCTTGCGAAATATATTCCACTCTCGAAGAACTATGAAATCTTATATGACGTTCAATCTGTAGAGAACAAAGTTGATAGAATTACATTACAAGTTTTGCAGTAAGTTCGCGAATATTTTGTTTAAAGTTACACATGAAAGCATTCAATTTTACAATGAATTATGAACAGCTGACGTGATAACTTCAAACGTTTCAGAGTCGCCCTTAAAACGTTGTATTCAAACCTATGCGAAATTATACCAGCATCAGCAGCAACTATACACTTTATACATCAACCCCTTCGAATGTGGATTTATCAAAGAAACATCAAGAGTAGGATGATCACAATAATCCTCTCTAAAATTAGGTACTTTTATTTTGAATTTTAGTGGCTTTACTTTGAAAATATTCATAATTAACAAAACTGTTTCTAAATGAACAATTATTATAAATTATTTATTTAGGGATGTTCTTTAATGATCAATTTTAGTAGAATCAATTTGAAATAGCGTGGCGCTTTTTTCTTGGCACTTACGTTACTAACGTGGTAATATTAATACGAATAAAAATTTAAGTTTTTGACTTGCAATTACTCATAAACTATGAGAGATACGAAATAAATGAATAAGAACTTTCTTGTAGGAAACTTTGTCAGCTTATTTTTTTGTATACGTTTTTTCGATCTACGATCAACCGTTTTCGAAATATTTGGAAAAAACCACAAACCAATTTCCAAATTCTTTTAGTGAGATTTTGTTACTCAAAGGAAAAACTATAGAATGATCACATTTTCTTTTATTATGGTATTAAAATATAATTTTTGTAGCATTATTAAAAAATGTTATTTACAAAGCCAGAAGGAAAGAAAAACTGAGGATAACGATGCAAAATAAAATGAAGTAAAATATAACGAGTCCATATTTGCATACTTTTATTTTCAGTTTTGATATACTTTAACTATATTAGCGCGTTGTATTATTGATAAAATTATAAAACATGAAAAACACGTAATGTATATAATTTAGTTTAATGATGCCTATTTAGAATTTTTTGTTGTGAAAGTCTTTACACGTTTACCAGTGTGTAAGAAAGGCAACAAGCAGTTTATTTGCTCCTCACGCTTTTACACACATATCAGACTGGCACGTATTTGATCCAAGTTTCTAATATTGCAAAGCGGCACGCACTATGGTCTTTTTTCTTCAAAAAATAAAAAAAGGAACTTAATTACTCACGTCCTCTCTCATGTTTGGCCCCCGACAAACACACAGAAAACGGAAACTTATTTTAAACTTCTTTTATCATATACATAATGTAAGGTTCAAAGGAAAAGAACTTGGTTCTATAATCATATTACTATACTATAGCAAAAAAATACTGAAACTGGAAAGTTTGCAACGAACGATCTAATAATAGACTCACACACATGATTTTTAGCTTTTACAGAGAACTTTTCAAAAGCTGTCTTGTTAAATTTGGGCTTTTTAAGTTAAGCCATTGTGTGAACGGATTTATTTTTCAACTAATACAAGTTTTCAAATTTCGAGCAGAGCGAAATGAATACAAATTATTCGAATGAATTTTATTTTAGAGAAAAAAATATTTCAGTAGACTGGTCGCAAAAAATGGAAAAGATATTTTTATTCTATATGTTACTATATTAATAAATTATTTTTCTGTCGTTATCACGAAAACCAACCCCAAACTAGAGAAAAGCTCCCCATAGTTATGTCAAGCTGTAGCAAAAGCACAGATGCGATTTCGGTTCAATCTGTTTTCTTTTTATCAGGCTTTACACGTGTGATTCAATCACTTTTAAACAAATTAAATATTGATTATTTGATACAAACTTTTCCTTGATATTGATATTTTTAAGGATCCTAAAAGTATTTAGTTACTTTCCATTTTTAGTCGGACGTATTTTTTTATTTAATTAATTACTTTGTATGGATCAATTATCCATGATAGTCAAGTACTCTTGACCGTTCGTGTATACTGTATACGAAAGTCGATGCAATTATTATTACGTTTAAGCACTCAGCAAGATTAAATCGGGAATTAAATAGTTTGAAAACGACGTATAATGTAATGAAACTATTTTGCGATAAAATATTCAGCAAAGTTAGATTGTAGTTAATTTTCAGAAAATATTCCACTCGCTGCAACTAGACTAGGTTTAATAACTGAAATTTTCTATTAGATTAATGAGCTATGCTCGTGAACATATAGGAAGATTTAAATTAACGACCCCTTTTACGGGGCCAATGTAACTACAATTTAATAACTTGATAATGCCTGTTAATTATACGTATAATGAATAATATCTAATAAACATGTATACATGCTAAGACGAATAGGGTGACAAATTGGTCTAGCTACCATCCATTATGCCAAAGTTCTAACCACAGAAGGTGGTTAATGTAGAAATGCAGATGTCGTTGTGTTCAGTTCGAGCTTGGTTCCGGTGTTAATGCACTAACCAATTTGCATACCGAAATCATGAATATGTGATTAACTAAATCTAAAACCGACTGCTTTCCCCCGATCAACTTACTTTTAATCGAGCTTTATGCTTATGCACAAAATGTGGTTCCAAATAATCCCCTATGGATTAATTTAACATCAAAAAATAAATCAAATTCAAAATAAGCATCAAAATTTTTTTTCCAAAAGCTCAGCAACGTGCAATTTTTTTATGAATGCCTTTTAATTTACATAATTAAAAAATTCCTTTGTTACTGAAAATTAACTCGATTCCGAGAAGATGCTTCAGACTTTAGAACGTCTATAAACTAAGAAAACTTTGAACAACGTCGAATATTAAAATGATTCAATAAGTTAAAGAGTAGTTAATATGTAAACTGTTAAATAAATTTTGCCATCGAAAGCAACAGCAGTGGAGGCAGCATGTATTTTAATAAAAGTCGAGCACTTGGTGGTGGTGATGATTATATGTCGTTGACAGAATAAATTTAATCCCCTGAGCTATATACGCTCCAGCATCCAGTACTATATGGAACAGGATGGCAATCGCGTTTCATCTGTATGCAAATACACCGCAAATTGCCAGACACTATTCTTATTACTCTCATCTCAGTTGCACAATTAATACCGATAAATATACCGGATTAACGCAAATAGTTACTGGTGATGGTGGTGCTTCATCAAATGCCGATTGATAATCTCATCATCCCGGATTTCTTATGCGCGAATGAAAAGTTTCATTGATTTTGTGGCGCGGAACTTCCTTGATAAATTGGTTTATAAATAATCTTCTTTTAGCTTCTGTCTCCAATTATTTTTTACTTAGTGCCTCAGGATTAACTTTGATAATACAAAAAGTTTGTTTGGCTTCAATACAATCCCAAGTTAATCTTTGTTATTTAAACAATGCTCTAGAATGTTAAATTTGATAAAACAAACAAGTGAAAAATGTCACAACCAATCGCGTAATTTAATTCCGATGGAAGTAAACTTTTATTTTTAAAAAATCGCATTATGTCAATGAACTGCAAGATGCAATTAAAAATGAATCATTAGCAGCTTGATCGATGAACTGCAAATAGGGTTTGAAATTATGAATTGAAGAGGAAATTTAAAAAAATGTAGTTTATCTTTTTTTCAGAAATTGGAGCAAATTTTATTATAAATTAAAAAAAACTAGATATTTACTCTAAATATGAAAGATTTGAACAAATGCAACTTAAAAAAAAAACTTCTATAAGAAGAATTTTTATTGAACGTCTTTATGAATTTTTATATTCAACGAATAATAAATTAATTATCTCAATATTTAATATTGAAGACCCAAAATAAATTGCCATCCAGAACGATTGATATGACTTCACTCGCATTAAAGCAATAAATCAAGGGAAATATATAATAAAGTAAATATTTAACATCAAAGCCCTTTGAAATTGAAGCACAGATATAGGTATTCCTACTTATTTCATCTTTTTTCTAAATCAATATAATATCAATTAAATTGAATAGTAAATCGACGTCAACCGCATATGACGACGAATTCCTCAATCTGATTAAAATTTTCCGTTCGGTAAAGTTGATTTTTCCGGAAGTTGGAGCGTTTGACTAAATCGAACTGATTAACAATCAATTTCTTTAATAGGCAACTTGTGAGAAATGTAACAGGCTTTTAATTGAATGTTTTAGATCCCTGAAGGTGTGCCCGATGGTCAAGCAATCATGTAGTAAATCCGCTTCAATTTATCGGGATAATTCGTTTAACAACGCTCACCCCACATCCTTTGCATAAATAGATGAGGGCCTATATGTATGCAATTTTAAAGCGATTGTTATTTGATTAAAGAACCGACTAGCTTTTATGTCAATCAAATTGCGGCCTCTTCAATATTTAGACGCCAATTGCCCAACAAATTCAATACCAAACTCATGACTTTCAATGTGATTTCTTAGCCTCTAGGCGAATATTGAACGTTTTCCCTTATATAATTTATATGGTAAACGTAATACCAACTAACAGTGATATTGTAAATTTATCGAATCATGTTTATTGAGTCAAATAATCATCAACGTTATGTTATCAAAGATATTTCGTTATTACCACTAAGTTAAATTAGAACATAATGTCACTATTAATTATAATTAATTATAATTAAGGATATTGATTATTAATAATCTAGAATATTATACTATTAAGCGATCATTTAACGGTTAATTAAAAATAATTATAATAATTTAGGGTACTTGTTTTAAATTTCGCTAATCTATGGTTTAAGGATAAAGAGGTCCTTTTAATTTAACAATTCATTTTAAAAATAATTTATTATCCTTAAAAGCAATACCTTAAATTCTGCCTTTGTATGCATTCAAGATATTTGCATATAATAAAGTTCGGAGTTGATAACATTTAAATTACTCTAAAGAGAATTTCAATGTTGTTTTGTGGTTGCGGTTATATAGTATCATTTATAAATACACACAACAGCTGGAAGGCTATTAAGTCGGTTATTTTGAGTGTAGGCCGTTTTTCCAGAGTAAAAGGTCCTAGGAGAAACAGTCATAGTTCATCCTTTAGGGCCTCTGTGTGCCCATTCATTACAATCGCAGTGGAGTGGCTTAGAATGGTCCTGAAATGGTCCCGGAACAATTCTGGGTATTCTCGACTCCTCCCGATAAATTATCAACTTCAACCTCAGATTAACCACCACATATGCATAATGTACAAATGCTATTTTAATATGTTCAACAGGCTTTAATGTTTTTCTCGCATTTCAATATATTATCAATAATTAGTCGGTCGATTTTAATATCCCACCAATTTGGGGTATTAAATTTTATCAATTAATTTAATATCAATTTTATGGACTTAGTGTCAGCTCAATTAAAATATCAGCTTGCGAACCGTATTATATCACCATTAATTTATGGTCACATTTTTTTTATTATTCCTGGGTGTATAAAGTATATTATGCCAATTATGCTAATCTCGTTTTAACTACTATCGCAACACTCGCCAATTATTGGTGTGATAGATAAATCTATATAGATTAGCATTAATCACTATAATCTAATGAATAACGTCGCAAAACGGTTAAAATATTTTAAATTGATTTTGAAATGTGCTTCAAATATTGTGCGATAAAGCTCACGTTAAAAATATTGGATAGCATCAATATTTGGAAATTTAAATTTATATTTCCGGTGAGAGAATTTTATTTTTAATTTTTTCTATATTTTATGTTTAATGCTTTTATTTATTTACATATTTATTTGCACTATTTTTGTAAAGTGTGAAGAGGCAGAGATTTAAACGGAAAAAGATTAACCAGATGTAATCCTCATCATCTGTTTTTTTATACAATCAGCAAATTGTTGATTTTTCAAAAAAATTGCATACAATTTTAAATTTGGCGATTTATTTTATCTGTTTCCCCATTGAGTTAAAGCCAGCGCTTGATTTTTTTTAATAACAAACATTTTCACTTTAAATAATTTATTAAAATATATGATTTAAATATTTAATAATTTATAAATAAATTTATTCAGTCGAATATGAATGATTTATCAATAAAGGACTTAAGGATAACTAAGAGGATAACATCCTCACATACGTAACACCTTTTGTTTCATGTGGTATACAAACTAAAAACCATCATGCTCCAATGCATATAAATAGCAGTAATAATAATAATATGATACCTTTTACATACATAGAATAGCATAGTGGAATTTCATAATTAAAAGCGTAATAACGTATACCTACCATGTACAATTTAATATTTAAATACTAGTTTGGATATCAATTGCACGTTTTCCTTTGATTCGCCTCGTAAATGTTCCACTAGCTTTGTGTTGAAGAGCACAATAGTAGAGACTAGCACAGCATCCAGGAGTAGATATATATGTTTCGGTTGTCCTGAGATCTTTGTAGGAGTCAGGGGTTAATGCACATCAGCCACAAGCGGATGTCAGAAGGCTTTCCACAGTTGACGAAAGGTGATGATAGAACACCCTCTGTCTCATCTACATATATTTAACCCCATGCATATATAATTAGGGCTCGTTTGATGTGACAAGTGGGTGCAAGTATAGACTAATATACCTTTTGCGTATGTCACGTCAATAACATTATATCCTCCGGGCTAAAAGTGGGACCTCCACGCACGGTTGTAGGCGGTTTTGAATCCGGATGTAGGCGAACGAAGTTCAGCTCCGGTAATCTCTACAATTTTATTGCAAAATTTAATCCAAAATTTATAAGTTTTGCATAATTTTGAATTCTGCAAAAGTCTTTAGGATTTATTTTTCGGAAAGTTCACACCATTTTGAGTCAACTCAATTAATCTTTGCTCTACCAATAAATAGGTGACATATAAAAATGGGTATGGCCCCCTTTACATAATATACATGTATCCTTTTCAGTAACGGCCGAAGCCGAATATTTGATTAACAATGTGTGCTGCTGCAGAGTCACTTTCATCCGTAATGAGTGTACATCAAGAGCGGGTAGAGTCGAATAAATAGCACGAAATTCTGCGGGAATGAGTCAATAAAAGCGGTCTTTTATTGACTCTTTATTGACAAGTGTATGGACTTACACTTGAATTATTCAAGATAATTAATAAAGTGAAACTATGCGACATGTAGCGCATTGCACTACTGAATGGGTGAAACTCAATGTAACAATATCCAAACTAGGAAATATTTATAACTTTTTGTCTGGATACAAATTTCAAACGCTAGGAAAAATATTCTCTCTTGGCCTTTGAAACTTTATATCGCATGTAATAAAATGTTGTTTGCAGTTTGTTTATTCGCGTCAAATATTAAAGTGCATACATATTTTCTTAGGATATTGAGGTGTTGCACAAGCTTAATGACGATGAAAGATAAAAACCACTACAGCGAAATTGTAATTTAATTAAATATGACAAACCCTAATTTATGTTACGCAACAATACATTACCTTTGACACTAAATCAACCATTTGATTTATTACCCGTAATTTCATTAGGGATTTTCGTACCGTAGAGACTTTTTAATTATAATAATTTTTCATCTTACGATTAATATTTGTATAAATAACTATCAATTTTAGTTAATTAATGTCTATCATTTGGAGCGAACGCTAATGAAGTCTTCCTAATTGCCACACTGCCAAGTCGCAAATAAGTGATAAGTGATGCTTAATTAGCTGGTTTTACAAATTTAATCTCTTATACTCAAAGTTTGTATTTAAATTCTTGGCAACTCCTCCGCACTAAGTGCTAAGTTTTCAGAAAACCGTTCTTAATCTCCGACGTTCTAGTGAAATTTTAAACACTTCCAAAATGACGGTTTAAATATTATAGAGGAATCCTTCTAGTTAGCGACTAGAAATTAAAATCTCCGAGTTGAAAATGTATCTGTACGTCAGGTCACGTGCAGAATTACGTTTTGTTTAGTCTTATTGCAGATTGAATAGTATATAAGCTCTGTTGCACCCTGCAGGATTTGTCGTCGAAATTCCCAAGTTAGTTGCAAAAGTAGATTAAAAAGAAAATGTAAACTCAATATAGTATTTACTCAAAAAAGGAAAATTTTTGATTTATGAAATCCAGCATCACACAGGGTTCGTGTTATTTGGGTCCAATGCCTTCTCGTCTCCTTATTTGCGGATAAAGTCTCACGAGACTGGACCTTAAACACCATATAAGTTATATTTCCTGAAATTTGTCGTTTTGTATTTGCTGTTCAATCTCGCCTTTTTCTTTGCAATTTCTGGTGATTCCCTGGGTGTAGGATCAGGGTGTATTATTACTTTTGGTGAGAAAACGCTATAGAATTCAGCATCGACGCCCGCCTCTGGTTGAATTGCATTCGGCTTTGAAACTACATAAGTGTGGGCGCTCATGTGCACACCATACCTCGCCATCCAACTGAAATTCTCTCTAATCTTTTGCCTCTGGAAGTTCTTTATATATAAATCTGTTTTATGTCATATTCTCTATGAAAATGCCCAAAATATTATTAGAAATACCTCAAATACCTAGCTAAGGGTTGAAAAATTCTTTTATTCATTGTTACTATTAAATGGTTAGTCTCATGGTTGGCATAACTTTCCATATTTGTTCATCATCAATCATCTTAGAGTCCTGACCCACCGACTTTATCAGCAAGTTACGATCAGTGATCAATTTTGCGTTTTTTGGACGAAAGCGAGTTTCTCCAATTTTCTTTGTTTATGGACCTAAAATCTAAATTGATTCAGGAGTGTTAAATGTTTAACAATTACTAAAACACCTAAAACACAAAGAATATAACATTTGCATAAATTTTTGAAATTGCTCACATGTATTATTGATGGAATAAATTCAAAATCAAGCTTTCACAGAATCGAATTGAAAGTAAAAATAGTTGCTGGATTTTCCGAATGTAGATCGTTAATAATATGTTGCATAAACCTTGGAAGCAATAGCAGTTCGAAAGTCAATTTAACTGTCGGACTCAACAGGAAATGTTTCGAAAGCATTTCCAAGAAAATAATCTATCAGTAAAGTTTCATCCTTTGACTATAATATATTTTGAATGCGAAACAAAAACTGACCCAGACAGACCATTAAAAAATAAATAATAAATGTCCAACATGTATGTATTTATTTTTAGTAGTTTAAAAATTTAGTTATCAATTCGAATTGCAACTTATTTGACCTTTCGAGGGTGCAAAGTGCAATGTGTGCTGAAACTGCAATCGGCGTATCCGCCAAAATTCGAACACCAACACACAAATGCAAAACTTTGCTCTCAGGGGAGATTTAAACTTACAGTACAGTTTCAACAAATATAATTTAAACTTTTGTTTCGTGTGCATTTAATGTGTATGCGAGTATTTTTTTCTCGTGTTGTAAATGATGTATCGTCAGTTCTACGTAAAAACTAAAAATAAAAAAGGAAAATATAATACAAATTGCATAAAGAAAGGCAAAATTCGTAATCTGAATAATAGGATCATAGCACGATAGCAAGCAAAACGGGCATCATATGTAAAGGATCCGCTGGTCGCTTACATCCTTTAAAACGGTGCAGCTGCTATTGTTTTCTCATAAAAAGTGAAATATGGCTCAGTTGAACAGGGACTGTGGTTGTTCTCTGTGGTAAAATATTCTCGGTAACGGTAATAAATAGTGATGTATTTGTAGCGGTAGTTTTTCATCCTATTTGCCTTTCAGAAAATTATTGTCAATATGGTTTTTATCGAGGGGTGTCCTGCGCTATTTGATTAAAACACGTACAATATTTTTTGTATTACTAGAAAGTACCTTCAAAAGAACTAACGTTCGATATTCCTAAAAAAATTATTTGTTTTTATAAATAACGGAAATTGTTGTAATATTTCATTAATTTTTTATATCTTTTAATTCTTTTTGCAATTTTTTGACAAATTTTTGACAATTGTAGCGAATTTTAATATTTTTTTAAAAAAACTTGTTAATTAAATCTAAAATTATTTCATATAATTCATTTGTAATTCACAAAATTACATTTATTGACACCCATCCGGTTTTTAATTTGTATACTGCCAATTTTAATCAATAGCGTCCAAATTAAATTTGCCGTGTTCCAAAATAATCGTAATTTTCAATTCCAGAGTGTTCCAGAGGCTAAATAGTTTTGTATTAAGTTAGCTCTTATTAGTATAGAGAACGTCGTCTAATTTCCCTTTCAATGCAATGTTTTACCATGATTGTTACAGTTATCTACGTTGTGCTAATCAACAGCGTTTATGCGCTGAATTCATGCTGTGCTAGATAAGGTAGATTTAATTAAGAACGACCGCCGTTCCATACCATGTATACTGGCTGCTGTATGGGGACATATAGGTACGCTTTACGTACCAAATTCTATTATGTATATTCGTCATCGCCAAATCAAGCCCTTTTTAATGCCTATTGATTTTTTATTGACTAGGCACATCAAGCAATTTAATTTGTCACCATTTATGCAGGATTGCCACTACTGCTAAATCAACATTTCATCAAGCTTTTATATGTTTAATTCTTTTTATTTAAAGCAGACTATACCTATTTAGCTAACTAAGCAAATGGTTAAAAATATTAAAATAATAATTAAATTAACTTCTGCATTTTAAAATTTAATTTTACTATAAAAACTCGTTTGCCTCCTAGAAAACGCTTCTTAAACTTGTGCAGAATATTATTTTGTAAAGTAATTGCATTTTTATGTGCAATACTTTGAATTATTATAATAGTAGCTAAAATAAGAAGATAAGAGTTGGCTTTTTGATATGAAAGTGTATTTATGTCTTTATTAAAATAATCGCAAACTACGATCCATAAATGCTTACCATAATTATCTTTATAAATGTGGGGTCGCCTATCTTCTACGAAGGCGAGTTCACTGTTCTATATCTATGCGTGAAATATAGCTCAACTGTTCAGAGAATCTATTTTGCATAAGCACCAATTTTTCTTAATGAATAGGAGAAAACATATTTAATGGTAATTTTAGGAAAAAGCGAGAATAATGAACTTGTAACTTTCCAATTTCATATATTTACTACAGAATATAATAATTATTTTAAGTGTGTCCCAAAGGCAATTTTGTACGATCATAAACATTTTTATAGAAGAAAAATGAAGTAAAATATTTAATATTATGATAGAGGATAGAGCAAATTTTAACAAGTATTGGATATAGTACCTAGATTTTTCCTTTAGTGGGTGGAATAGTGATAAAATAGATTTTTTAAAGATTAAGGGAATTTATTTGGAATAACATCACATTGCTGAAAATTTAAAGCTCGATCTGTTTTTATATATTATCAATTAATATTATAATTTAGAACGTTCTGATATTATAGGAAAATCTATCTATCCCTGCCATATTATATTCTCTTGATTTAGAGCAACATGATTATTCCATTTATCATTTAATATTTTATTAAATTATCTCTGAATTTTGCAAATGGGATTTGACCAGGATTTATTTTTCTATATTCAAAACTTGGAAAGTACTTGCATTATTTATAGTACAGGATTATGTTTCTTAGAGATCAAAGGCTAGCACATAAAATAATTATTTCATATATTATTTAGATAATATATTGAGTGGTCAAAATATTGGAATAAACTTCACACGATTATTACCCAGGAGAATCAATAGATGCCTGTGTTACGCACAAAACAAGGTGTCACAAAATATGTGGATGAAAGTATTAAAAAAATTTATAAAGCTCATCCTATTCTATTATTAATGCTCATTCCAAATGGCATTTAATGAAAAACGCGACTGCAATAAAATTGCAATAGTTTGAAATCGGGTATTCCTAGCGGGTTACACTAAGAGGGACTTTTCTGTGAAGAATTTTCTAATGATTACAACAATATAAAAAACCTAAAAGAAATTAATTGAAAAGACCTCTATGAGAGTGGATACTTCCTAGAAGCATGAGAAAAGCTTTGGATAAAGCGCAGCGAAATAAATGTTATCTAATAAATTTCCAAGATCTTAAAATTAGGAAATTGACAAATTTCATAAATATATCTTTTATTAATTAAATACCTACTTAAGTTTTCAATATTTTTCTTGTGACTTCTAAGAACTTTTCCGAATTTAAAAATTTCTAAAAATCAAATGTAGATTTTTGATCTGATATTTCTGCTATTATTTTGGTTTTCCTATTTTGCCACATCCTGTATAATAAATCAAAACAATCAAATAAGATTAGTCTTAATATGGTCCATAAAAGTTGATTGTAGCTTCACTCATTTTGATAAAATCTCTACCAGAAAAATAGAAAATCCAACAACCACTTTTCTTTTTATATTATTTATATCTTTCATATAAAGTTTCAATATGCTGTATGCAAATTAATTATTAATATTGAAAAAGCTCTGTATAGAGTCACATCAAACATCAACGACACTTTCCAATAAATTGCTATAAGAAAATACTTTGGTGTATACCTGAGAGAAATGGAAAACCCGATACATTGCATTTTCAATATAAAGGCATCGATCGCACCGCAAAGTCCAATATCAAAGTGATATACTCGTATAGACACAAAGTTAATTTAGAAATATATAGTAGTAGAATGTAGCAAATAATAAAAGCAATAGTGTATCTGCCTATAACTGTACCAATGAATGAAATTTATATAGCTACATTCCCTGGCTGATTGATGTATTCACATATTCCACCAACTTCCACTAAAGCACAAACTATTTGTCCACTGTCAGTAAATAACGTCAACTATAGTGTTGCTATTTCTCACCAAACGCACTCTCCAGATAACTTAAGCTTTCGTATTTACGTAAAATTGAATTCCTGACAAATCTACTTACCTTACAAACAAATATATTTTCATAGCGAGTCTACATTTTTTATGGCTATTTAAGCTACTTATAAATTATGTGTCACTTTTGATTCCAAAAGGAAGCTTTCTCCATTATTCAATTTTCTGTAGACTTGCTAAGACCATTTTTGAAACGATCAAACATTTGGGAGAGATGATTTTGGTTTAGGGTCCAGGATCCTTTAATGAAGAGACTCAAAAATAATATTCCATTACGAAATCATACATCATTTTTGAAGGCCTGGTTAATGGAGAGTCAAATAGTCAATATTGATCGAGCTTTGTTGAAATATTAATTAGTTGCTACAAATGGATTATTTACACAACATAAGCATCATCATATATGCACATTAATAATTCCCTATTATAATTAAGCCAAAAACTACTACTTATAGGGTTTCAAATTTTTTAAGAATAATTTTATAAAGGAATCCGTACTACACCATCCTGTTCCACTTTCCTGCTCTTTTCGTCTACCAAACCCAAATTCAAATGTTATTCAAATTTTTGCGCTTGAAGATGTGAGAAAATAGAAACAAAACCATAAACTTCACAACTTTTTGGTTGTAAGCAGGAATGCCAAATACCACCACAAGAACTTTTAGTAGCACTTTATAAACATACCAACTATACAAAATGTTAAATCGCAGCGGATATGTCGGCAAATGGCATAGAAAATATTTTATTTTGCGAATATTGTTTCCTTCCGCTATTAGAAGAAAGTTTTCCTAGCATATTATGAATAAAGCTATCTATGCAAATAATTATATAGAAATAAATTGCAAACTAGTTACGAGTGAGATGCATTTAACAAATGAAAAAAGTTTCGACTAATCGATTACTATATATTTGATTTTGAAACTTGTGCAATTAAATACTCTGCTGCATGTTGCAAGAAGTCAAACATTGCTGAATTTTGTATCTTATACCGGAAAGTTTATTAAAGCTTACTAAAAGTACCATAAATTTCTCATCCAATAATAACTAGAAACTAGAACTTAATCTGTTGCATTTGTCTTTCGGCAAATGTATTAAAATTCCACCCAGTTTAATTAAATCCGAAAGCGGTTAGTTATTATTATTATTGTGTGTTGAGTAGATTAAATCAAATGCGTCAATTAGATCTTAAGCGCTACGTCATAACAACATTTTACCAATAACTTTAGGAGCTTTTGTCTAAATTTTAGGGGTTGAAAAATAGGTCATAATATACAAAACCAAAAAAAAAATCTATTATGCATATTAAATATTGATATCGCTAAGAGATTATAAAAACAAACGCTGGCGGCGTTTAGGGGCTGCATTTCGAATGAGCCAACAAATATTCATAAAAGAAGTGGTTTGGAATATTGAAGTGGTTAAAGGGATGGCGAGGCATCATATGTGCGAGATACGAATTGTAATAAGCCAATTGAAATAATGTAGAGCAGAGCATGCTGTGTCCATAAGTTGGATGATTTGAAAGAGATTTATGCTTTTGGCTGTAAAACATGAAAACCAGAACGTTTTACTACGCCATCAAATCGCAAACAATTTAACCAATTTTTTTTAATAGAAACTCATGTACGTAATTTAACTGAGTCATAATAAATCTGATTTTAAACAAAAGGACTTTAATTTTTTATAGGGCATATAGTGATGTAAAATCGGCTCAATAATCCGGAATCGTATGGGTTTATTGGATTGTGAACAATCAAAGCATTAAATCAAGGGTTCCAATAAAATTTTAAACAGCGTGCGATAACAAAGACTTTAGTTTCTTATATACAACCATATATATATAGTATATTCTTCTTGTGAGTACATTCTTGAATTTGAAAAAGCATCAAGTGGAAGTAATATAGATTAATGAAACGGCTTTGTTCCTCTTCACAAAGTCTTTTATCTTTTTGTTTATGAACTCTCTCAGTGCTTATTTGTTTTACACACCAAAGGCAAAAAATACATTCTGGTTACTTTTATAACTAAAGCTCGTATTAAATTATTTTATTACAGTCAACTGGGAATTATGAAATTAACTTTACTCACTTACCGTACAAAAGTCTTTTAGCATCAACCCATTCATCAAAAATAAATTGTAACGCTGGCGAAGGCGAAAGGGTTACATTTAAATGTAGGTTTTTAGTTGAATTACTCTAAAGTGTGCAAATTGTTATTGAAAATAATTATTTTATATTACATTTATTAATGTATATAACAATATATGTTTTATACTTAATTATCCTTTTATGGAAAAAAAAAATAGACTTTGGGATTATTTTAAGGATCATACAAGAAAATAACAAATAAAAAGTATATTTATATACAAAAAATTGTACACAATTTATTTATAATGAATATATAATATATTAACGGATTTTTTTTATAATTTATACATTGATAGAAAATATTTTACATTAAATTGTTTAACTTTTTGGCCTTTCAATTTCTTAACTCTTAAATTTGGTTCCTAATCTGCAACAAAAAAAACACCAACAAATTAATATTTCATCTAAATAATATCTAAATAAACTTACCGAAAAAAATATACAATAATTAAACATTGTAGCAACCATCAATAATTGTGAAAGCCATCCAAGACCAGTTAAAGTGCCTTTGTTGACAGCTGCAAATGAAATAAAAAATTAACTAAAAGAAATTGTATAAATATTTGAAAGTCCATAAATTTCGTTTTGTTTGCTGAAGCTTTCAGATGGGCAACTAGCAGTGTTGAAAATTAAATACGTTACACATTCAGTGTTCTCAAGACACCCATCGAGAAGAGAGTGTAAAACAGTGTCTAGGAAAACAACGTAGCTTTATACGAAAATCTTCCTGGCAATCCCTCGACGATCGTAACCAGTGACTTTGCAAAACGTAGACGCAGGCACACAGGAACTCATTTACAAATCAATTAATTATTCAATATTTACGTTACAACTGTGTATTTAGAATTTATTGTTTGGAAAATGTAAGCAAAACAAGTTGTCGTTGTTGGTTCTAATGGAAAGTTAGAAACTTAATTGTTATTCTTATTCGTTCAAGAAATCAATTTCGAATGAAGTTATCTATTAGCATAATTTTAAACAGTATGTTGAGTGTAATGAAATGAAAATTTCCGGAATGGAAGTTGCCGCTAAATGTATATTTTACGTAATTTATGAGGTATATTTCTTCTATAAGTAAGACGTGGTAATAACTTCCTTCACTTGCTATTGGAAAGGATTGTGAACATTTTCAGAAAGCGCTCAGAAATTTACGGAACTAGTTATGAAAACGTGGCCTTTTTCAACTAGTTACGTAACTAAAGCTTTTTCATTACAGTGAGTGAATGACCACCACTGATTTGAACAAAGTGTCTTTAAATTAATTTTGTAGATTTGCCCCTTGTGTATTTTAATCTTAGAAATAGACGTATTCCCTAGAGAACCAAAAATAATCTTCTTGCTCCTATTTCTAAAGAGCACTTTGAATTGAAATGAAATGTCAGGAATTCTTCATTCCTCTCTTCTCTCATCATATTTAGGAGCAATTTTAACTCATCTCATTACAAGCAGATCGTATAATATAGTATACATACTATACTGTGCTACTGTTCTGTTAGTTGGATGGATCTCATATTGCACATTCAAATTTACACCCTTTTAGTGTAATAACCACATATACAAGCAAACTGCGCGCTATTTTAATATAATGTAAAATAGACATTTATTATTGTTCTTACCTGGATAATAAATCGCCTCTTTCCTTACAGTGTAATTAGCTTGTGGCACATGAAGCTCGCAAGAGAATTCTTCGGGGCTTTCTAATGATGGTATCTCAGCGACTGCTTTAATATCAAATAGGCCTGCTCGTTCTTGTATTGATATTTGGGAACTGTTTACTTCGCTGAAAGCAAAACAATGATGAAACTCGGTAAGGCTGCTCACTTTTACTGAACAAAAATTAACCAAATACAATTAAAACGTATAAATAGAATTTATTATGCTTAATTTTTAATTTCATGCACAGTAATATTAAATCTAGAACCCGGCTTTGAAAACCTGCACTTTGCTAAGATTTACTGAAAGATCCTAAACAAGGGGCGGATTCAGAAACAGCCCGCATAAGAGTTATTCTAGTGACTACTTCATTATGTTGTATGTACTAAAAGGTGTAAAAGTCACTTATACAGATTATTTACTCAACTCTGAACTCATTTTAGTGTTTGCACTAAAACTGCATTCCAAGGACTTTTTGGGTTTTACATACGGTCCACTAAATTTTGTAAAAAGGGGTACAAACTACAACCATCTCAAAGTGGAAAGAGCAAATGTTAAGATCTATCTAAGATACTTAGCTCTAAATAACTCTAAACTCCATCTCCGTAAATGAGGGTTTCACAAGCAATTACAAAATACACCAAGTAGGGCGGATTAGATAAAATTAGATTGGGTCGAAATTAGGCAAACTTAAAGTAAATTAGGTGACTAGATGAACGTTTTTTGGAGATATTTGGTTGAAGAAATAGTTTATGAAATATAAATAAAGTTTCATAATAAATGTTCCAATTTTTTTTGAAAATTTGTTTACTCCTCTATAATTCAACCAATGTTCAACAGAAGTGACTGAATTGTCAATTTATCAAAATTAAAGTAAACTAGAATGTTAAGACTGCGAAAATTTAAAAGAATTAATTAAAATTAACGCAAATTAACACAAGTTGTCTATTAGCGAGACTTGCAATACCGACTTCAAGTCGATATTGCAAGCCCCTGACTTGCGATCGCATGTTGGCGACTTGCGATCCGTGGACCGTGAGGCGTGAGTGTTTGCAGAATGTCTTCTAAACTATACCAATTTTAACCGTATGTTAGGAAGAAACCTTAAACAAATTTATAAATAAATCAATTTTGGTCAACTTTTTATTTCTTCTATAAAAATTGAAATGGATTTGACTATACGTATATAGATTTTCGATTTCATCATTTTTGCCGGCAATTTCTGCTTGCAATTTGCTGGTCCACATATTTTGCAATATATTATAATACATTATAAATAAGTTGTTTGTATACTTATATAAAATAACGATAAATTTATGTATTTTTAGCGTACTATTTTATACTTGTTTGTTCATGTTGCGTTTTATTATTTAAAACAATATCACATTTAATAACAAATTTATAAAGTACTATTTAAAAAATGAAAAATAAAACCTATTAAAACTTTTAAATATAAATTATAAATCACAGCATTTAATTATATAATTATACAAATAAAGCCGATTTAGTAATTTAATATTTAATTGGAATAGTGGCGTTACCAATAATGATCCCCTAGCTCTCGTTCAAACAATCATACGATTTTTTTATTTATTTTTATCGTAAATTAATGTTGTTATTGATTTAATTAAAATAAATATGAAACCAATTTTAACAGCAAATAAACTAATTAGAAAGCATTCGCTAATGAACTAACGAATGAATAAATGTACAGTTAACTATTTACTTTGTTAAAATTAGCAAAAATAGTTGTTCAAAAAGTGCTGCTATTCGAAAATATACATAAAGCTTCAAACAAAAACTGCAACTTATTTGTATGGATCCAATTAAAAGACAAGACAGGCTCTACTAATATTTGTGATCAAAAATCTTGTTTACGCAAAAATGTTTTTTTTGTCATTATTATTAATCGAGTTTGTAAAACTATAGTAGAGAACCGCTATATTTATTCACCTGAATTTTTTATCTAGTGTCGCTCTTTTTGTACACGCTGCTGAAAATATGTTTCAGCCATTATTTACATTTACGCTGCATGAAAAAATTGGTACATACAACAAAAGTTACTTTAACAATATTAATTTACTTTTTTACTGGTGCATCATTACATCATGGCATATCAGATGGGATTTAATGTTTTAATTTTGAATATGTTGCACACTAATAACAAATTTTAATTAAACCTGTTAATAAATAATACAATGAAAATTATTTGCACAAAAGCAAATGCATTCATGCATTGTCGTCGTTCAATGGTGAATAATATCTATTTGACTCTCCTCTTTGTAAAGGGTACCAAAATAACTGAACTAATTGAAGTCGTATTGGTTAAAGCTTATACCGCGTGGTGTTTGTTTATTGCAAATCTAATTATATTTTCGAGATAAAATACCTTTCGCAATTAATTGTAAAATAGTGAATTTGTTATGCTACTTTATGGCATCTAAGTGCGCTCATATACCATAAAATTGCAGTCTGGAACATTATTAGAAGCATTTTCCTTACAAGCATAAGGTTCCAGCGTATCAATGCACTGTTAAAGTAAATGTAAAAGCTGTTTTATGTTCAATCTAAAGACACTACTTTACGGATAAAATTTATTACTTTACTACCGAAACTAAATAGTTTAAATACAATTTAGGAAGTTTAGTAGCACAACGTTCGCAAAAGAGATTGAATGCTTTCGAACGCATATGTCATTTATTTACTAATTACTATTAAAGGGCATTAATTTCCATTTACCTGTTGCCTATTTGTAAGCTCATGTTTGGTTTCGGAAAAACACCTTCTGCAAAACAAATTACTTGTAGAACTCCATCTCCTATATATTCCTGCCGCAGTTCCAAACTTTTCTCCGGCACTGCAAATAAAAATGTTCACGTTGCTGTATTACATCAATTTAAATGTAGTTAAATAGATTTGGCACAGATAAGCTTCATATAAAATGTATGATGACAAGTTTTCTAAGTGTAGAGGCAAAACTATTTGGATTTATGTGCTAAGTGCCAATTTTACTGGACTAAATAAATATTAAATTAAATTGCGCAAAGTGAATTTTTTTTAAATATTTTTTATTTAAACGCAAGTCATGTTGACTGACTTTTCTAAAATAAAATTCTATTTATTTACTCGATTAGTTATCTTTAATAATATTATTAATAATATTGTGAAAGATTACGACAATTAATGAGTCTGTAAAAAATATAGAGAATCATCTTATGGCCTGATTATTATTATAATAATTTGTATACAAACAAGCAATATGAAACCATTTCAACAGGAATCTGATAATTTTGCAATAAATTACCAAAACAAAATGTATTTTGTTTGCAAACATAGTTTTCAACGAAATATGTTTCCATATAGGAATTTATGAAAATCCACTATAATTAAACCAATAGCTATTTTTATTATTTTATTACAATATTAGATTAGAATAAATAAACAGTTTAATATCGGTGATTAAGACTGATTTAATTAAGGTAATAAAATGATGGCGTGAAATTCCCAAAACTACTTAACTCACCTATAAAAACAAATGCATAAACTATAAAACAATGTGTTATGATTTATTTTTAGCCATAACTCATCCGATTTTATAGCGTTAAATGAAAATAAATCACTTTGGAGGACAGTTCTAATTATATTAATTTAAATTTGAATTTAAAAATAAGTAGGAATCTGTAAAGTTTCGTACTACCTCTCTTTACTAGATGGCGCAGTACAAAAATCAATGCATTTAGATCGATGATATTTAAATGCACAGGAAGCTAATTAATTTACAATCAATGTTTACAAAACTTGATTACAATTTATCACAGTGTTATATAGCTACAAGTAATTAATTCATTATATTTAATTAGTTGCAGTCGGGTTGTTTGTGCTTCAATTCCAATAGATCGATATAGATGGTGTTGCGTTCGATGGGATGTGCCCGGTGAAATGTCGTCAACTGTCAAAATGCAATCTAAACGACCACGCCAGTGCAAAAAACCTCCAGTCGGTTTACATACTTTCTTCAAATGTGTTCGGTAAGTGCCAAAACAACTCTCTCGTACCTAATGCGTTTAAAAACCAACTGAATCAAAAATCAAGCGGCGGTGAAAGTGAAATGTTAAAATTTAAGTTCAAAGAATGTTAACAAGTTGAAAGTTTGAAAGATTTTTTGAAAAATGGACAACCCGGAAGGCTGCCAGATTTTTAAGGGCTTGGCTCAATACCTCCAACTATCAGTGGACCAATTTAATTTCATTGCCAGTCAAATCGCCGCACTGGGAGCGGCAACCCTTTTCCGAACATTATTACACCCTTCAAAAACCACCCCTGCTAGCCGTCAAACAATTGGATTAGTTCTGGGCCTTTTGATGGCCTACTTCTGCTACGGGCGACAAATAGTGCATCTCGCCAGTTTGCCCGCTTTGTGCTACGCGATCATCACCACGCAAAACGCGAATGCGGTACATCTGCTCGTATTAGCCACCGCGATGATTTATCTCTCCTGTTTGCACATACACCGGCAATTCTACGAATTCGTAACACCCGGCTTAGACATAACGGGCCCACTGATGGTCATTACCCAGAAAGTAACGAGCCTTGCATTTAATCTGCACGATGGACTGACGAAGGACGAACGCGACATGACGAAAATCCAGAAACGCTATGCCATCACAAAACCACCGGATCTACTCGACTATTTCAGCTACACGTTGTTCTTCTCATCTCTGATGGCTGGACCGGTAATTTATTATAAAGATTACATCGAATTTATTACTGGAAATAATTACGCGTGTTATACGAAAGGTATGAAACAATCGCGTCGTCTTATCGAGCCGAGTCCTGCGAGAACTGTATGCAGGAAGGTTTTATTAGCCATATCATGTGCTTTCATCTTCGTGAAATTTTTACCGCAATTTCCCATTACACGGGTGAAGGATGCGAATTTCGTGGAGAATACGAGCACGATGTACAAGTTCTGGTATTTGACTGTCAGCACAACGTTGGTGCGGTTCAAGTATTATTTTGCATGGACGTTTGCTGATGCGGTTTGCAATAATTGCGGATTGGGCTTTGAGGGATTCAATGACGATGGTTCGTCGAATTGGAATCAGGTTACTAATGTCGACATATTTAAGTTCGAGTTCGCTAAGAGTATAAAGGAGAGCATTGATGCTTGGAATATGGGAACGAATACGTGGTTGCGGATGATTGTTTATGAAAGGACTGGCCGGTATGCAACTGTGTTAACTTATGCATTGTCAGCTGTTTGGCATGGATTCTATCCGGGGTATTATTTAACCTTCGCCACTGGAGCCTTGTTTACATTTGCGGCGAGAGTCGTGCGACAACGAATCCGTCCACACTTCACTCACAATTTTGAGAGTCGATTGTTCTATGATATCGTTACGTTTATTGTGACGCATTTAGCGCTGGCCTACTGCACATTTCCATTTGTCTTGCTGGAATTCTGGGCTAGTATTCACTTGTATCACCAAATGTTCTGGTGTGTGCATATTATCGCTTTTCTGTTCTTGTTCTTCGTGCCTAGATTGTTTGCAAGACCGACGACTACGTCTTCCAAACTTAGTAATAATATTTCACAATCTTACAAACAACCACAATTGTATTATGCTAGCATTAAGAATGGGGTTGACCAAGACAATTGTATGAACTGACTAAAGTAGATTTATTTTTATGTGTAAGGATGAAACTGTTATGTTGAAGATTGTTATCTGTTTTTAGAAGATAAATATTTGTTTAATGATAAGGTGACACGAAAATTTCGTACAAGCAAAAAGTGGGCGATGTGAATCAGGCTCTGTTTCAAAATATATCAATTTTACATAACTAGTGATGAAATCAAAATATTTCACAACAAGTGATGAAAATTTCATAAATGTGCCTACTGAATTTTTAATACAACGGATCTGAATTTTTGACCTATCCTCACCTATAGATTGTGTAGTAAATCTAATCTGAACTGATCAACACCTATCTTATTAAATTTACACCTTGTACGATTTTTTTTTGTGTCCGCAACTGTGAACTACTTATCAAAGACTTCGACAATTTATTAAGTTATAATATCAAAAATTTTATGAGTGTCCTTTATATTTCGTTAAATTTTATAAAATTTCTTTTAAGTTAAAATGTATTAAAAATAGTATTGATTTTCAAGAAAAACGTTTTTATTTGACTTTTTTATTAAAAACAAAATGATACTAATCATAATTTAATTTTCAATAAATCCGAAAAATGTTCTAATTATAGAATGTAATAATTATTTTATAAATAAAAATTTGTTATTCACAATTATTTCCAGCACAAATGTGTTCAATAATGCAGAATTATTTATTGAAAAATAAAATCTAAAAATCACCTGGAAACTATCCAAACTATCAGCTCAGTTATTCTGCTATGTTTAATTTTAAGATTAATTTTTAAACGCTTTAAACCATTGTTAATGATAGAATTCCTAAACAGTCTACATAATAAATTAGCATCTAGTGACGCACAAACTGTTAATAATTAATGTAGGTTGTATATATTCCGCCCAGTTAAAGTTAACACTATTTTTTGTATTAAATACTAAGCAGCTAAGAAAGTATTATTTTATTTGAACTGTACGTATTTATGAATCTGTGCCAAAAAGAAGCATTTGATAATTTTTTTAATAAATTTATATGTAAACTATTTTACTCACCCAGAACAAGCATCTCTTTAGTTTTCCGATCCTCGCTATTGAAAGTCGATACCAAGCAGGTGTAATTTCCGGAAAGATCTGGTCCAGTTTGAATGATATGAAGAGCTCGATGCACGCTATTAGTGTCCTTGCTGGCAGAATAGTTGAGATTCAGTCGTCCTTTTAGAATACCTGGAAATAAATTATACTCGGAATAATTTACTTTGGAATTGGAAACATTTTTTGTGATATAGCGTGCGATAAATTACTGGTGCAAGAAGATGGATTGTGATATTTACGAAGCCTTATAAAATATTCAGCATGTTTTACCTAATTCTTGAGGTTTTTTATTGGGGATCCATTGATATATTGGGGTAGGTTTTTCGTTAAAAAACCACTTAACGACAAGACCTTCGTCTAAAGAGCCTTCTAATGTATAATCGCAATCGAGGACTACGGGATCCCCCAACTGCGTCACTTCTGGTACTTGTAGCCTGTTGATTCTTACGGAAATTACGTTTTCCAGGTAGACTAGAAACAAGAAAATTGCTAATTAGCTGTTTCAATCGCTTTTTTGATGTTAGTTCAAAATTCAAATGCTATTATAATATGAAAAGATAATGTAAGTCTCAACTGCACTTCACTGTAATGGTCGGACAAATTTAAATTTTCAGAAAGTCGCTTATATATCAGATTTAAAGGGGAATTTATGAAACGCTCGGCGTTTCAGAGTTTCGTTACATTCAAGTAGATATAATAAAGAACATAAAAGTCAAAGTATAAGATATTAGTTTGTAATTTGAAAATATTATTCACAGTTTTTGAAGAGTGAACTTGAACGTAATAAAAATGATAAAGTAATCAAGCAATGAAAAGTTTATATAAAAAGTATAAAAAAAAAACGAAAAGAGTTTAATATTAAAAAGTTTCTTTAATAGGTTGTAACTCGATCTAAACTGAAAAGTTTAGATTAACTGTCTTTTTATCATAAAGTTCATAAAACGGAGATGTTTTCCTTCGTATTTATATCTTTATACATTTTCGCGTCGTTTACCAAATTTTTATTTCTTTTCGCACTAAATTTGTACGTTTTCAATCAAAATAAACTCACCTAAAATTAATAAAGTCTTTAGAAAAACTACATTAAAATTAAGACCATCGCACAACTTTCGTTTATTATAAAACATCTTGCACACTGATGATCTCTGGTAGCTTTAAGATGAAATTCAAACACTCATTACAAAATGTTCGGAAATTACATTTCTAATGATAAAATGTTAACAAATTTATTAAAAATTGTAATTGATAATAAAAGTTTAACGAGCGCACAATACGGCGACGGCGTTGGTTCCGGAATCCACCCTCTTATAGAAGGGCTGCGTTTGATACAGGCGTCGCGATGCTACTGAAACTTGAAATTTAGCGTCTACCTATTACAATTTTATCCGGCAAATACGCATGACACCAAATTCTTGTGTAAAATCAACACAGTAAACTCAAAAAACTTTTCTTAATTGGCTTTTTATTAACTTTTTCGATTAGCATTCGATGATAACTCTCCGCAAGTATTCGTTTAAAATGTATAAGTTCATTCACAATTTGATTAAATATTTATCTTTAATTATATTGGTCTTATTAACTATTGAATAATTTTTTGATCAATTTTAACACAAGTTTGCACATTTTTGAATAATGTATTTATAGAAAATTCTTATTAATTGATACAATATTATACTTTGTATTGAATAATATAAAATTGAATTGTAATTGCTATTTACATAATTTATTCTGTTAGAACTCAAAAGATTAATTAATTTTATATTGTGCATTATGGTATAATATAATATGCAATAATTAACATGAATAAACTATTCTATTAATAATTTTAATTTATTGTTATAGTTAATGTCCAAATGGTAATTTTTGGAAATAAACTACGGAGAATAATTGGGCGCTATAGGACGATTACAGTAAAGGTAAATTTAATTTTATATTTCATAAAGTTTAAATTAAAATTATATAATAATTAATTAATAATGAAAATAATATTCGCATCCATAAAAATATTAATCAATTATTTTAACAATTCATCTAAATTATGCAATTAATTGACAAAATAGAAAGTAGGTAAATACATAAATATGTCAATGTTTTTAATTGAAATTGATAAAAATATATATTTTTTTTAATAAATTCGTATATCATTTTCTGATAAATATGTTTGGTATTTACACAAAAATATTGATGAGAGAAGTGTGATTTATTTATTTTGTGAGTGGGAAAAAAATACAGAACGAGTTTCAGTAAGTGGATATCCCAGCAAGGAAAATAAAATCACTTGCACAATTATTTAGGTCAATAATGTGCAATTTTTACTGCATTTCACAATTAAATAGTTAAATGATACAACAAACAGTTCATTCTTCATTCAATGCATTACTTTTTAAATTGAGCCATAAAAATCGTACGAGATTGATTGTTATTGCTGGAATATTTTACTTTTAACACGATTATTTCATAATAAATTTCCAAATGAAACATCAAATGAAAATTGTCCTTTTCAATATTTATCGATAAAAAAACATTGGAAATTGGAATGTTAGTTAGTTTGCAACAATATTCCAATTTATAAAATCGTTATTTTTATTTTATATTTTGTGTACTTTGTGGAAATATTTTAGTGATGAATTTGTTTTGAAAGTGCATGTTACTAATAATTAACTTCTATTAGAACATATACTGTAACTATTTGCACATGATAAAACTTCAATGTCACCAGTAATTAGCAATAAAAACAAGAACCATAAGAAAGTATAAGAAAAACGAAAGTTATGGCAGCTCAACATAAATATTTACAACGATTTTCAGTTAATTTAGTCATTATAAAAAATGGTAGTATTTTTATTAATAACAATATAGAAATATCATTTCCCCATTTTAGTAATTGTAGTTGCTTTTTGATAAAAATATATCATTATTTCCTATAATAGAACCTACAAGTGTTTTTTTTGTAATATTTATACTAATGAATTAAGCCATTTATCTATTACACTCCTCAATAATAGTTTTTCTATAAATACTTTTTAATCTAAATCACCTGCTCGTTTTCATAGCTCATTGATAGTGGTTTCACAAGTTTCAAATGACTCATAAATAAGTTTCCGCAAAAGTTTCGAAAGTTGAATTAATTTATGATTAAAAGGAATTACAATGAACCGATATAAAATAGATAAATTCGCCGTTCGCATAAATTGAATTCCGCGATTGAAACAAATATTAAAGTATCCTGGCTGGCAGGTTACCACCTATAAATTAATTTAAATAATTACAGTTGCCTGTTCCACGATAACAGTCGTACTACTATGTATAACAGTAAGGGTAGTAGAGCTAGAGAGAGTACATATAGAGTGGCATCAGAGCAGGGTTAATATCGCTGGCTGAATGCTAATACCTTGCTGGCTTTGCAGATATCGACCCTGCTAATGAAACACGTAAACAACACTAGCGAGTCCTTTAGTTCAAGGAGAATAACCAAGATTACATGGAACGTGTACTGTACACCATCAAAGTGTGTACTGTTCTGTGTGCACCTACCAAATCTCTATATAAAATGCATCGTGATTGGAAAATGTTCCCTTTATCCGCCTTTTTTTCAACTTTTTTGATTTCCGCCAAAAGCTAGCAGTGAGCTTTTGTTTGTAGTATTAAGCTAGGCACATTAGTAGTCTTTTCATATTTCTGTAGAAGATCGCAAATTTTGTGTTAAAATTGGAACAAAGGACCTTAAAGTTGGAACATAATGATCATTAAAAAATAGTTAAATAAAAGAATTCCGCAAGGATCAATTTTGGAGCCTATACTTTTAGTTTTTTGGAAAAATAGCACTGTTTTCATAATTTTACATTATTTTTTGTATGAAAAGTTGGAACTGGAAAATTGATATATCTTGAGGAAAAGTTTTTTCAGCTAAACAAAAGTTTTCTTTGTGTATAAGCTAAAAGTTATAAGCTAGTTGAGTTAGTGACATTATGTTTCATCCCAAGATAAATAGCAAGGAAAGAAGAAGGGCAGCAGACATTTTTGTGAAGAAATTTAGAAAGTCGTACAATATACACAGCAGGAACATAGTTTGAGATGAGAGATATAAAAAGTGGGTATTACGTGAATTGAAGTGGATACCGCAAGAGTTATATTTGTCCGCTAGAACGAACGCAATTTTGCACATTGCTTATTTTACCAAAGCCCTTTCTCCTTTTTTCCTATCCACATATATTTTCGTATACCCCATTGTCTGCTTCGGATCCTGGGACATAAACAAAAATCTCTCCAACTGGTCGTCGTTACATCTGATAATTTAATTTTGCTTGAGGAAATCACAAATACATTTAACTCGACATTTAATGAAAAAAGTTTCCAAAACTTTACAGACAGACTTACAGAAATTTAGTTGCTTCCCAAAACGAATTTTTTTAGTTGACTCTAATTTAGCTTCATGTAGCAATAACATAGGAATGTCACTAATGAATAATATTCTTCCCCAAAAACTTATTAGAAAGTTAGGGGTGGAAAAACTAGAACAACACTTTTGTTTCTAATTATATCCATTTCTCATAATATTTTGAAACAATGAGATCTTTTTTATATTATTGTTTTTTTTGGATTAAAGTCCTGATTAAATTTTACTGGCAATAATAGGAAAATGTCAATAGTGAATAATGAATGGCCAAAAACATCCTTGAACCATTGTGTAATTAAAACAATTTAATTATAGAACGAATCACATGCTGTGCTGCTGTAATTACAGATTATCAAATATTCATTCTGTTTTACTTTTGTAACAAAAACAAATTTGTTCTATTTGATTTAATAGAAAGCTTCAATTAAACTAGCTAATGCCGACATAGAGGCGAATAAACGTTGATATTTTATTGAAGAAGTTTTGTAAATTTAAAATTAAAATTTTCATAATTGCTATGACGGAATAATTAATTTAATTAAAAGTAATTTCGACGAGCATGAATAATTTACTTCACTATACATAAGTTGTAAGAGGTAGGACTAAAATGAATAATGACATATTAAAAGTCCAATAAGTTTTGCAGCTTTTCTTTACAATGGAAATTCTACTGCAGCTTTTCAATCAATTGATTATTCAAAATTAAGTTTTTCCCGTCGTATATATTGCATAAACTAAGTATACTATACTTAAATTAATGCAATTATTTTCTAACAGAAAAGCAATATTATTAAAAGTCTTGTGTATCAATTTCGCAAGGAAATTGAACTTATTGATCTTCAAAGGAAAATATTCTTTGGACGTGCATTCATTGAATGGAAAGGCAAAATTTGTTTTTCCTTGACGCTGAATAATTGAAATTGATTTTTGCGAATTAATTATTTAAATATCACAAAATAGGCGCACATTAAATCCTGAAAAGGTAGATTAAAGAAGTAATCTGGGGTGGTTTTATTTTAATATTAGCTAAAGTATATGCGGCAGGGTTATTATATTTTAAATGCACCACGACCACCAAGTCCAGCGGTCGTACATTATAGAAGTGTAATCCAAACCCACACCGGAATCTAGTCCGTTTGTTACAAACCAGAACGTAAGTACGGCAGGAAGATCGTTTATTTGTGTGGATTAAGGAGGGACATCGAAGCAGGACACAATATTCATAAACGCTACAAAATGACCTCGACCTCGCATCACTAAGTTTACTGTGGGGTTATATAATACAACAACTGCACATACTAAATGTATATACATAATAGTTTATAATATATTTTGGAGAGCGGTTCTGCTTTATTAATCTCGATTACCCAATCTGTATGCATACCTATAACTTGCAGAATACAGTGTGCTTTGCGTTATTGAAATAACAAATCACTTTAAACCGGTTAAGGATATTGATAGAGATAACGAAGGATTTACTTTGATGCTGGCTTTTTTATCATCCGAGGGACATCAAAATATCTTGGGCCTCGAGTGCTGCCCGGTCGGTCCTTTCTTTGTCGCAAGCAGTTTTTGAAATACATGGATGAATTTATTGTCAAGACTACAAAATTTTCTTTGAAAATATTGTAGATAAAACCGGCTTATTATACCCTTTTGATTGGAGTAATGATGAAAAGTAGAGGTTCCAATATTGATCCTTGAGGAAGTCCACATAAATATTCTGTTTCAATTAGAACACAAAATTTGCAATCTGCTAAAGATGATTGATGTTCATTTCATTAAAAGTCTTTGAGATAGTCGATTCTTGTCAAAAGCGTGGAAAGTTCAAATGGAAGAGTCTTCCGTTTAAAACATTTTGCTCGTAATTCTAAACCTCCTTTAAAAATAATCAATTAAAGCGAATAAATAATATCGTGTATCCAATTTAGAAAAATCTTTTTCTAGAACGTTAATTTTAAGTGTATGTTGTGCAAGTAATTTTCCTGAAATGCGAGAAGGGCATTTTCACAATTCCTGGAAAGTTGGTGGCTATATATATATTTATAAATTGATAGTGCACTACTGCAACACGAAACGGCCAATTGGCCAAGCAAGCAACCAAACTTTACTATTGCAAAATAGGATAGTAAAAAGGAAGTAAAACACTTTGCAACATTACATTATTTTGTACCTCAACTCCAACTATGGAAGCTATTAACCCTTCACAGGAAATCAAATTAATATTATTAAAGTTTAAACAGCGATGTCTGTTACTTTGCCATTTATGCTTTTGAAAATAGACGGATTAAAATATTTAGTAGCCATTTAATGATTCTACAAACTGCTGTCTAAACTTTAAGTTTGATTAAAATGGTAGCTTATTCAGTAGGCAGAAACGAACTCTCCTATGTAATAATAAATATACATTTTGCAAAATGACAAGTTTTATGAACAATTTTGGCGATTTTCTGGACTCATGTCTGGGCTGTTTGCTGGCCAATTAATGTGGAAAATCCATAACTATAAATCGAATCATAAATTTCGAATTCCAACAGCAATTTTTGCATTTGAAAATAAATATCTGGTGTTATTTGAATCAATGAGGAAAATGTATGTATATTTTTATGTTTTCACAGTGTAAAGTCATAAAAGGAGCAATTTATATTTATCAGATAGCGGACGAAGAAGGCATCTGCCTATGATTTAGATGTGCAAATGTATATAGATTCCATGGACTTACGTCTAGTGTATACCGAAAAGCAAAGTAAGAAATGTAGGGAGCGTTTTTGAATTAGCATAGGAAGTAGCAAAAGGTGATTTACATTCAGTGGGAGAAGCAATGCCCCCATTTGACTGCTGTATTCAATATGTATGGACATGCTCTGAGGTTATGGCTGTACTCTTCTACTCTTGCACCTTCAAAGTCGTCGTCAGCTTCAGCTTTCTGCTGCTAGATCCAATCACAACGTCTACGAATTCTGCATGTATCTTCTACTACATACAATCATTTGATTTTAATATGAATACATTTTTATCAGATTTTCGATTCCTTCGTCTTTTTCTATTATATTTTATTTTATTTCGAAATCAACGCTTCTCAGAAATATCTATCTGTATATTTTATTTATTAAAAAGAATATTGCTAGTCGACGTTTGAAAGTAGAGGATATTAAACTTCCCGTATATCTTGAACTTCAAATAATACAATCGCTTAAATAAACTAATTTCTGGTCCTATTGAGCTGAGTGCTTATTCAAATTTGGATTTTAGAAAAGGTCAACTATATAATTATCTTTAATTTAAATTATATTAGAAAGTAATTAGCTGTTTCGGCAAGGGAAACTTTATTTTATCGATTTGGCCACTTTCAAAATTTTTGGCCACTATCAAAATGATTTAGAGCAAATTAAGTTTAACAGCGATTTGCGTTAGTTAGAAAGAGGAGTGTCAGATGGGAAATCCAAGTGAGATTATTTGGACTTTATATGTGAAATGGTATATTAGATAAGTGTCAACGAAGATCAAGCACGCAAGAGAAAAGTAAACGTGACGGGCAAGTAAATCAAGTAAACGAATATGATACGGCCAGTTTCCGACTTTTATTCTATGCCATTTTAAAAGTCATCTAGTAGTACGAACGAATCTCTGTTTCTGCATTCGTGCTGCATTTCGAGCATAATTCTACAAAAGGCTTTGTACTCTCTCTATTTACCTTCTTCATACTCTCATTATTTAATTCAAGCAATGTGGCCACAAAGGGTGTTTTACCCTATTTTAAATTACCAACTCTATTTGAAGAAACTACTACATAGTAATTTGGTCTGATCGCAATCTCGTAAAATGGAAAAGTTTTGTTTATTGAACCTATAAGCATCTTGTTCCTTGTAACAAGCTGAAATTCAATTAAATTATGTTTGTGATAACAGTTAAAAAGCTCCATTTTATTTTCCTGATGCTTTTTCTTAAATTAATTATTCAAGGATAATTTTTTATGCACCTGTTTATTTATAAATGTATTTGTCTAGTGCTGGTATTAAGAATTCTGTCACTTCATAAACCTTTTATATAATTCGAGATGCAACTTCCTTTCTTACAACTTGAAAGAGATGCAATTCTTTTATTTAATTTGTAATGTTACAAAAGTTCCAGGACGATGCCAAAAGTGCCATTAATTTCTGAGAAACATTTTTTAAAATCTCAGCAAACTTTGGTAGAATAGAATTGAGCTTTAAGACTTCTGGTGATTTATAGAAAATAGAACAACAGAATTATATTTGTAGAATTATACATAGTGCATTTAAAATTGCATCAAAGATCAACTTGGAAGAAATAAATCTTCTATTAAATCGACTTCAAAATACAGCTTTAGAATTAGTTAGGAGCTGGTGTTCCTGACCTGACCCAATTTCGTAAATGAAAACACAATGAAACTAAATGAGAATTGTAAGCTTCTTTTAGTTAAAGCTCCTCAATGGAATCGCAAGCAATCTTAAATATTATCAAATCTTAACAAGAATAATAAATAAACAAGCTTTTGTAGTAAATATTTTATGAAGTTGTCTTTTGTTTGAACTAAAAAAAATTCTTTAATCTAAGAGAGGAATTAGAAAACTGAAACTAAAGTAAACATCAAAATTAAAAGCAATTTAACTGTCTGAAACTTGTACAAACAAACACTATGTTATTTTATACTTTAATAGCTTTTTTCGTATATTTAGGATTAAACATGAATTGAACGTCGATATTGAATTATAACCGTATTTAAGATTGAATTAAATTAGGTGAAAGTAACTTAAAAATTAGTAGATTGCGCGGTGTCTGGCCAAACGAATAAGTCTGTGTTTAAAATGAAGGAAGCTAAAAGAAAAAGCGCTTGATGATAATCTTCCTGTCGACTTAAAGAAGCTTGTAAATTCTGTAAAAGTTAGGTAACAATTAGTGCAGGTAATTTGAGGGCAAGTTGGGTAATCTAATGGGCACTTGTGAGACTCACGATGCGGTACGTGCGTTACGGAATAGTTCCGGTTCCGTACGGTTCTTCCGTTGTATAGCAAAAGCTTCGCAACCGCGACATACCTCCACAACTGCCGCCGCCTCCGCCGGTTTTCTCTGTCAGCGTGGCCACTTTGAAATATGATGCCAACTTTAACCAACTTTAATATAAAGCCACTATAAATAAATGGGCCGGCCGCAAAAGCTTAAGTTGCATGGAAAAATGTAAACTTCTCGACCATTTCGAAAATTAGACGTTAAAGTCAAATTTGATTTAAATTTGACGCAAATAGATGTTGCTGCTTTATTGCAAAATCTATCAAATGTCTATCGATTTTCCATAATGCCGGGAAAATAAGGACTACAAATTTGGTTTGGTGTAAAGGTGAATCTGAGTGTATAAGAAAAAGAGATATACAACGCAAAATGCACATAATAAAGTTCCACAATTTAAAGGATAGAACCGAAACTGAAATTTATAAAAAGAATCTATCGATAAACCTCTTTTCAGGTATGGTAAAATATTCAGAACGAAATAGTAAGCAATTCTCTGCTGAATTTAGGTGTTGCTATATGCGCTATGCGGAATCGATATAATTCGCAGCCTTTGGGAAAATGATTCGTGAACAAATAAAATAAATATCCTGAAAAGTCTCTCAAGGCTTCTCACACAAAGTATTTTACATCTACACTGAACAATATATGCACATTTAAAAAGTATGTCAAACAAATAATGGTTTTTGTTTCGACTGATATACATATTTTTTTCCATTCCCTAAATATAGGATTCCATCGCGGGATAATTTATTTTTATTAATGCACTTTGCTACAAATGGTGGTATTTTTAGACTTACTTACCGCAATAAATAAGTGTTAAAACACAATTTATACTGGTGAATATTTCATGATCACTGTAAGTATAAATTTCAGGGATTTAATTTCCGTTTGCTAGAAAACGCAATTCATCATTCCATGAATATCTTCAATATCGATAGCCCGTCAATTATATAGCTATGTTTCATGCCTTCTAGTAGCTATTTGTACTTTATACGAGTTACTAAATTCTGTCAGAATAGGGTTTAACGTTTATTATGTGTCTAGACATTATTTTCTGTTATATGAGCTACAAAACAATTCCTTTTGTTTGTTCTTCTCTTCTACCGCTTCGAGAATTTCCCAAATCAGGTTCATATTCGAAACATTTCAATATCAAGGATTTTTTTGTTAATAACAATAACTATTCAGTAATATCAATAAAGCAAAAAATTTAATTTGGGACGTTTTTTCGTATTTCTATTTGATGTTAGACGTGAAATTGATGTGAACGGTACGGGAACCGGCGAGTTCGCCATAATTTAACATATTTTTTTAATTTTGTTTGGATTTGTAAATAGTGGAATTCCATGTAAAAGCGCAATTTATTTTAAAACTACTTTAGTACTTTAAGTCAAATTAATTTAAGTTGTTTAACTTGTACAAAGGTTAATCGATTTATTTTCTAAAAAAGAAGCGAAACGAATGGCAATGTGAAGTCCTGTATTTTCATTACACATCTGAATATAACTTTGAATACAAGCTTTTATAAGTGTAATGTAGTGGTGTGGTGGTTGTAAATCTATTAGTAATATTTGCCGAGTGGTGATCTCTAGGGATGTTCAATATCGCCACTATAGGCGAAAGTGTGCAGCGAACTCGTTTTATTGGCAAGATAATGTTATTTATTTACAATTCTTTTGGAGAAGTTTATTAGATTTTTATTGACGTTTGTTAGCAGCTATTTGTAAAACTGGAGCGTTCTACTCCGACTTCAGACATCGAGTAAACACGCGGATAGGAGGAAGACTTTTGCATCGTTTATATAAATTTGGCCGATGATAACATTTGTACAAGTTAGTCGGTATAAGACTATTAGTATGAAATGTTGGATTGTATGTAAGCATCATTTATTTGGAGCAGCAAATGTTACTACAGTGCTTCAAGTGCTTTCGGGGAGCAGCAGGTTTTGGAACGACCGACATCCTAGGGGGGTGGGTGGTAGAAGTTTCCGATTAATCGCGTAGCCGATTGCTGTAACCCAGTAATCAGATTAGTGCTAACTTTAGCTGTAATGCTCGCTAGTCCACGCTCATTCCAATGTGGCTTGTACATCGAATAGACTGGATCCGATCCCGTTGGAATATGGTCGGTCGACAATTACTCCTTCAACAAACATTCTACTCCGTCTGGATACTTCAGAATCAATTTGTTGTCCGCTTTTGTGGCGATCGTCTGTCAAGGGATTAAAATGCATCGGTCCTCTAAAGTCCGTTCAAGTTGAAACAAATTTCGATCCGATACTAATAGTATGTACTTTGGAACTGTTTGCACAGTTATTCCATTAATTAGTGAAAAGCGCACAACTAATTAACATTTAAAATGCAAAGCACACAGCTCATAATTAAGCGATTCAAAAGCTCTGTGTTTTTGAAGCCGCATTATTATTCAGTAAATAAGTAAATTGCGGTTATATTGTTGTGTTGTAGCAGGTGTAATCGGATATTGTTGCAGTCGCGTTGTAAATATGCTACTCAAGTTCCTTTCAAAATATATAAATAAGTATTAGTTGGAATATATGAGATGTACGTCATGTAAAATATTAACGAACTTTCGCATCCCTTACCAAACAATGTTACGTTGTTGGGAATGTGATGCATGTAATACGAGTGAACCATCTGAATTTGAATTACTTACGAATACATTTTGCATTTTTATATATGCCTTCATTTATTTATTATACAATATGCAAAATTACTAATGCATACTAGACTGCAACGTAAAACGTTCCTTCATTTTTATACCACTGTCGGTTTTTATTACTTTCAAAATCTTTGCAAAATTTATTCATAACTCGACTATAATTCTATTCTATTGACTAAAACACATAAATTATATTAAAGTAGTTATTTAAGACATCGGTTACGGATGTTAAGGCGTCCAAAACCGGTAAGAACTTACTGGCCGCAGCGCTTAGTTTTCTGCGCGATCATGAACATTTATCATATTTTATTTTCTATACGGCCGAGAGTCCTTTAAGGATCCTCAAAGTAAGAGCACTAAAAAAGCTAACGTTTCGGATTTAGTAATTTAATCTGACTAAACTTTTTGTATCAAATGCTATTGAGTAAAATAGTTTTTAACTTTTTAACATTAATGGTTGTTGAGCTGGTTGAGCTGCGTATAAACTTTGAACTATTTTAATAGTCTGGATAATTTGACTCATAATATATATTCGCATCAAATTACAACTTTGAAGTAGCGAATTCAAATAAAATTCAATCTAACTAAGGTCAAACGATGCAATTACAATGTAGCACTTCTGAGAACTAATAAAGAAGTACAAGCTAAATTAATAATTGTTACAAATAATTAGAAAGATTAATAAGAAATGTTTAGCTTTAGTGAAATTACATTGCATGCTAGTTTTTTTTTCTCTAGGAGCAATATTGTTAAAATTGTTTATCCATGGTGCTGAGATTTTTACTATTAGACAAATATTAGTTTGTAAATATTATTAAAATTATGCCATTCAAGAATGAATTTTAAAATAAAAATTAAAAGTTTTATACAATCAAAAAGTGTATTATCATCCTCCCTTTTACAAACACAAAGTGTAAATAAGGTGCAAAACTTTTCATTTATATTTATATAATTTGGAATAAATTATAAAAAGCAAAGTCATATTTTGGCATCTTCGCCAAGTTTTACCCGTACGTTAAATCCCGCATAAATTTACAATTAATACACAAAATTAAGACTAAATATATCACGATCAGCTAAATGATAGAATATTCCGTCGTCGAAGCTAAAAGGGTATATCTGCATTTCTACACCAAAGTTCGCATTTCACTAGATAAATTAGTTCCATCACCAATTAAGAATTATTGGTTTATTTAAGCAACGTAAAAGTTTGCAACTGTTGAAACCACATACTAACATTTGGATTTAGAAAGTTAGTGCGAATAGGTGCAAAAAGTATGACGACATCTAATTGAATAATCCTCATCTCTGAATTATACAGATCTGCTGAGAAAATTACACATATATTTCTTGCAATTTGAGTTAATTAGAATTTCGTACGAATATTATTAGATATTGTTAAGTAAACGTGCAGATAATCTGGCTTTGCAGTAAGTTTGTGTATGCTATATGTGTATGTGAGGAAGCAACCGCGATTCAATTTACCCATCTAATTGCATTACCTAATCCTTGGATAATAAGTAAGTAAGCATTTGAAGTGGGAATATTTGAAGTTGACGTAATATCTCTCTTTCTGCACCAAATCCAACCAGCAGATGCTTGCTGATGTGCTCTGCTGAGAGGAATTTCAACGCAATCTCACGCCGCCACATTCCTGATGAAATTTACTGCTACACCACGCACCAATCACATCCACCAACTCTGTGGGGTGGTCTAATTTAACCCGGAACGTAATGTGTGCTCGAACAGATGGGTGCGATTTTTAAAATGATAAGCAAAACTGAGGAGTTGTTGTCGAAAAGGGTTTTTGGGTAATATGGTGGATGCGCCACTTCAATCGACCCTGAATCATTATACTCCACAATGGAAAATATTAATTACAACTTGATGAAGGTTTTGTTCAATTATGCCCAAAGTTAAATTTAATACAGTCGTTCACAAATAAATGCTTCTTTGTGTACGATTGCAATTATAATTTCTACACAAAACAAATCTGGTTGGTTGGTTGGTAAATAGACAAAACTCCTCATGGTAATAACTAACTATTGGATAGAGTGAATGAATTCGGTTTTATATTTTCAGTTTTATGCAGCACTCATTCGTCTTTAACACTTGCACAAATTACTTCCTTTTGTACTTTATTTCTTTGATCTATGTCATTTTGCTTGATGTATAAAGAACATAAAGCCAAAATGCATGCAATATGCAATAAGTGATTTTTCAACAACATTCAAGTACACGTATACAGAATGTTCGTAATATTGTAACAAAGATACTATGGATCAAAGTAGAAGGAAATTTTGGTAGGGAAGTAAATGCGCTCCGCACCAAAAAGTCTATATTTCAGAGTTTCTTCAAAAAGTTGGATTAATTATCTAAAAAAAATCAATATTTTTGCATCTTTTTTTGCACCCTTTTCAGACTCACTCCGTATATCCAAGTCCAATAAAAGTTTCTTTATAAAGCTATATTATTTCCTATTGTGTAATATACAATGAAATATAGGAATTCCACAAGTCTATATAAAAATTCATATTATTTAAAGTAATACATGAATAAACTATTTTAAAAATAAATAAATAATATAAAAAATCTTGCAATGCAAGCTTACAATACTCGTAGTATATGATGATATAAATCTGAATTAATTATGTCATAATGTGAACAAACAGTCGTTCTTACATACTTAATTACAAACTAATAATCTTGTGTTTTGTTTACATAAGCTGAAGTTGTTCACATCACATGATAAGAGCGTTGCACTTGTGCATTTTTATTGTTTTGTTATTATCTACTTAATAATTTAATACCATAAATTGTAAATATGAAAACTACTACTGACACATTAGATTTACATTTATAGAATAATATAAACTTTATAATCTGGATTTATGTTTTGGTATAGTTTTAATAAAATTCTATTGTTGCTTTTGCATGTATTTTTCAATTAGGGACCTTTACCAAAAATTCAGCAAATATTGTTATACAAAAGCGAGCGGTTTTATCATATAAAATATTTTTTTAAAAAACTACTAACAAATTATTTTTATTTTAATAATTACAATATTTATTTTATTTATTTTGAATATATTTTATTTCGTCAAATCTCTTAATATAACAAATAAATAATAATCATATTTCTTCAGTTTCGGGTTTATGATGATAATATAACTTTTATTTTCGGTTTTTCTAAAATTTCTCTTAATAAAATTATTTTATATTAAAATAGCTTCTTCTTGTTCTGTTCCAGCGTTTTATGAGTAACAAAAATAATACTTACGTGCAGTACCGACCTTACTTCTAAGCTCTTTAAGCATAGGGATATGAAAATACGAAGAAGTTGTCCATCCCTTTTTGAGAGTAAAAACATTTTATTGTTGCCTGCTTCCCGTCAAATAAAAAACATCGTAAAAATTATCCGATTAAAAATTTAAGATTTCCTTACAGTGCATATATATTCTGGATATGAGCTTAAATTAATTCACTTGTAAATACATTTTATTGTAGCTGCAATAAATAATGAATTTAAAATTTAATTGTATTAACTTGCATTGAAGCTTGATTTGTCGTAATTAATATTTTATTATTGAGGCTTGTTCTCTTAATTCATTCATGTTATCAATAATTAAAATTGATTAAAATTTAAAAACATATACTATTTGTAGGTAGGTAATACAAATGGTATATGGTTGGTATACAGTATACACTATTAAATTAGTTTAGAAGATTGTTGTGCAAGAATAAAATTTTTCAATAATAGTATTTAAATATATATTTTTTTAATTTTAATCACTTTTAGAACAAAATTTTATTCTTACTGAAATTTGGCATTAGATCAATAAATTGTTTATAATATTATAAAAAAGTATCTAAAATATCGCAATATTTATAGTAGCATGTTTCCCATTTAAGTACGTATTACCTATAAGATAAGTATACCTAATTTTAGTATATATTAGCTAATATGTATAGAGTCTATAGATTTTTAAAATAATTATAACAAATAACCATATTAGGTAAACGTGTGAAGAGACTTCGCTGTACTACTTAAGTACACTTACGAACTCAGTTAAACATTAAATGTCAATAACATTCATACTTTTGTAAATAATATGTGGATATGTTGTTCAGTAATTTGCTTAGTAAAATGTAATTTAAGTAAATATGCTAAATATATATACATTACACATTTTATTTAGATAAAATTGAATCTATGCTAAGTATCGTATGTTGAAAATGTTAGTCATTTCCTTTTGTTTGTGTAAAGTACAAATAAACAATTGTGTGAAAAATTGCAAAAAGTGTTTATTACATCTTTGGTAAATACTTACTGATAAAAATTCAATTTAGATAAGCCTATTCAATGAACAATAAATTAAATGAGTGAAAACAAGTATTTTAACATGCCTTTACTTTTTATATCAGTTTAAATTAATTAAATATCTTGCATTTACTGAAAAATAAAAACTATTTAATTTGTTTGTAATATTGGTATTTAAAATCAATTTTATTACTAATTAATAATTGATCTTTTCAACTAATATTAATTATTTTCATGGGGATATTAATTGGGTATTTAACGTAATTGTTAATAAAATTGCTACTAATCAGCATTTAAAATTTAATATAGTATGTAAAATAATTAAATTTGAATTTAAATTTCAAATCCTTTGGCGCCCTCTTGCCCAAAGCATTGAAACTGACTACTTTTATAATAAAGAATTCTATATATTTATTTGAAAATCTTGAAGAATATAAATCAAAACTCAAATATCTTTTATAAGAGTTTCGAAAAGTGTTGGTCAAATTTAACATGTTTTCCAAATTTTCAAAAATAATTATTAAATGACTAAACTTTATAGATTATATTTCTCAATCACAATTATAAATTTTTAATTATCTACTTTAATTTTATGGTCTTCAAAATTTCAGAAACATTTTAAAATCTAGACAGAGTTTTAAGGATTTGTTGAATCCAAAAAATATATATTTTTAGACCAAAATCATTATGCAACTTTTCAAAAATAATTTTTTTGAAAATAAATTTATACTTTACACACAAATTAAATCAATTTTAACATTGGATTTGATCCAAAATCCAAACATATTACGGATTAGAATACTAAAGCGATAACCACTTCCTCTCCAAATAACATAAGTCCAGACTAGTTCCCCTTTACCTGCAACTTCCACTTTCCACATTGGTTTACCTTGGAAGGGGTTCAAAATTTCATGAGAATAAATATGTTCATAGTTTCTCACATACAAACGAAACTAACCAATCATATGCGTTTTGAGTTTTATATCAACAACACATCGCTATACATATAGGACCATCTCTGTTTGGCCATATGTCACTTTCCGGTTCCGGTCGAAGTAGATTATGCATCGATGGTAATTAATTTCAGGTGCATAGTATAGAATAGATAGGGGCATTACACAATTACCCTTATCGAATAGGAAAAAAATGCTATTACTACATGCATTTATGTCGGAAAAGTAAAATCACTTTTACTTGACCGAAAGTGCAATAATTTTTACGATAACGAGCTATTAATAAAAATATAAACATTTAAGAATGCATTAAATAAAGTCTACTTAGGTGGGTATAAAGAGAGAGTGTAATAAAAATTCCTAATCCAAATAAAATAGAATAAAAATTGTTCGTGTGCCATTCGCCTGGCCACATTTTACCTGGAATGGAAAATGAAAAGGCATGTCCAAGGTTCTATGTTTACAGCATGCCCATTTTTATTATAACTTTTATTTTCTCAAGTCTCCCTTTCCCTTTTCAGAGTTAAGTTTTCTATTTCATTGACCTGAAAAATGATGGGAATTACGGCCACAAAAGGCACAGAAAGCATATCATAATTGCCTATAACGCTTGGCGGTGTCCCGTTGATTTTTATGTTCTTGCCATCCATATCAACTATTTATTTTTATATTATTCCCAACTCGGCTAAATTCAATGTAATAAACTAGGAATAAAATATATCATTTTTAGGAAATTTTTATTTTATTATCCTGGTTTGATTTATTTGAAACGTCTTCATTATTAGTTCATTTTACCCCTTTCTATAGAATCCTATTAATAATAATATATTTGACAATTTTTGCTTGAATTTTATTTTAATACTGAAACAAATTTAAATTTAAATTGCAATTTCTTAAAAGAAATATATTTATATGCGAGTGATAATTTGAAAAATCATTTAATATCTTTTATAATTAAATCTTGGGCTGGTAAATTAAAATTCCATTTCTTAATTTAGTTTCAAACTTGATTAAGATGGGCTGGTCTAGTCTTGTTGGTTTTATTTTCGTATGCTTAAATTTTAATTAGGTTGAGATTGACTTGGATTGCCGAGAACCATTATCCCATCTTATTCAATAAACATAAAAATTTATTTAATCTTGAGATTAATTTAAGATTATCTTGCATTCAATTATTTAATGAACTAATGTATTTTGATTTGATGTTTAAAGCCTTGAATTTTTTATAGTATCTAACGGTTTTCATTCATAAATTATTTAATCATTTTTTTTAGAACTAGTACAAAAAAATGCTCCAATTACTTTTTATAAAATAATTAATTTTTCAAGTGTCTGTAAGATGCAATTTAATAAAATAAATTACAAATGTATTTAAGTGCATATGGAATTAAGTAGTCAAGTAAATATTTAAATAAAGTCTACCAATAAAAAAATATTGAAATAATAAAAGCAACTTGGAACAATTTTTTAAATCCAGTAATTTCCAAAAAAATAAAATTATTGTTAATCACCAAATAAAAATAAAATTCAGTGTTTCTAACAACAAAAAAATTACAATTTAATGTTGTTTAAATATTTACATTAATAGAACAAAAAATAAAAAAAGTCAACCACACTTACACCTTGAATTTGAATAAGAAAAAGAACGTTGAAATAATTATTTATGTACCCTAGTTTTAACACAATGATGGCATGAGACTAGGCCAGAACTCTCCCTATATTCCACACAATAATGATGCAAAAGGTCCCCTGAATGTATAGGAACGCGTGTATAAGTGTGTGTGACGGTAAGGATCGGAAGTTCTCATCGGGAACCAAGTTACAGGTGTATCGAAAGACAGAATAATATCGAGTCCCCCTTTTCCATTCCTTTACTTCCTTTGTATATCGAAGCATTTTATTTACACATGCACACGACCTTCGTGTGTGAGGATAGGTAAATGCTGTTTCTTTCCCATAAGCAAACCTAATAGATCGTGCACGTTTTGGACTTGGATAATAGATCATACATTGTATTATGAATTTAAATTGACTAGGGCATATTTCTAAAGGTACAAATCGGACAAAAAGAAAATATTGGAAATATGACACCCTGGTGCTATTTCCAGATGAGAATAAAATAAGTTATGATTAAGATAACTATTTTTAACAAGAAAAAAAATCACCAATTAAAAACTACAATATATTGAATAGATTAAACACATAGATATAATTAGTACTGCTATTGTTAAATTTGATTTGACCAAGACAGATTTCACCTGTTGAAGATACTTTTACTATACGAAGAAAAAAAAAACACGTAATTAATCACCAACTTTATAAGCCTCTGTTCAAGGTTCTTATTATATTAGGGTTCATTATTATTAGGGCGTGTAACGGTATTCACCCTGCAAAGGAAATCACCCCGAACTTCCCCGCTCGACCTCTGATGTTTCACACTGAGATTTTTTTCGATAGGATTCTCTCGAGACAGAAGGATTCATAAAAAATATAAATGGGAAGGCACAGCACCCAAAAAAGCGCATCTTGATGATGCTGCTGTTGTTGGTCAAGGTTACAAAAAAACTCCCACAAGAAAGCAAATCTGCTTCGTATTATTGAGGTTTTGAAAAAGTGAACTTTTCAACTGGTTAATTAATTAATGTGTATCGAGTTGATTGTGTTTTCTTGCATGTGGGTTGGAAAAACGAGTGAAGAGTTCGCGACCTGTCTCGCTTCTGAAACTTCTTCCATTCCCACGCTTCGGTCGGTAATGGGACAATATTTATAGCGTTGTACTTTCGATACCAAAAAAATATAGTTTTTTGCACTTGTGGGTCAAAACATTACTACTGTTTTATTTGAATTGACATTTTTTTGTATAAAATAAAACGTATAGCAAATATTTTAAATACATATTTACTAAATTCGTTGTTGTATTTCACAAACCCCATAAAAGAAATTGGTTAACAATCCACCTATAATCGTTTGACAAACATCCACCCACTTGTTCTTATAAACCTCTCAAGAGCAAGCCATCCTACTCCAACACCATGAAAAGGCAACTGCATCAGTAAAAGATAGAGCATACATCCGCTAAGGCCACACGACTTTGAAGAGCATATTAACAGTTATTTCCCATGTCTCAATACAGAATACACCTCGGCTGGTCGTGGGAACTTGGTTGCTTGTGAAGTTATTTCACATCGCTCACCCCACTGTGGCCAGAGAGGGACACCCTTATTATGACCATGCGGCGCCTTTGCCATGGTGGGGGTAAAAGTGTAAATTCCCACGATGTATTGGAATGTATTCCTCGACTTTTTCAAAACACTACTCATTCTTAAAACGACTCTGATGACCTACACATGGTCCAAGACGTCTAGCACCCAGTGAAATTGTTTACGTATCGATTTGTGTTGTTGTTGTTGTTCGGTACAACAAAACTTGTGTTGTGCACTTTTTGGATTTTATATTATTCGGCATCACTATGCCGATCAGTGAAGACGAGTTTGAATTCAAACCATTGCAAGATCCACAATCTACGATGTCGAAAGCGGAGTTAAGAAAAACCCACAAGCCCATTATGGAGAAACGGAGAAGAGCCAGGATCAATCATTGTCTCAATGAGATTAAGAGCTTAATCCTGGAAGCGATGAATAAAGACGTAAGTTCTAAACTCATAAATCCCAAGCTTTCACTTTCCAAAAATATTTTGCCAGCTCGATATCTAATCAATCATATTTTTGCAGCCAGCTCGTCATTCAAAATTGGAAAAAGCCGACATCCTAGAAATGGCAGTGAAGCACTTGCAGAACGTGCAACGCCAACAATTGGCAATGTCAATGGCAACTGACCCATCAGTGTTACGAAAATTCAAAAATGGTTTCAACGAGTGTGCCACCGAAATTGATAACTATATCGACCAAATAGATGGTCTAGACACCTCGATGAAGCAAAGAGTTTCAGCGCATTTGCAGAAATGCATTGGAGGTATTGAGCAAGTTGCGCAATTTAATTTTCCTGGATTTAACAATCTTTCTTTCTTATCCGGCTCCAATGTTTTCAATAGTAACCAGAACAATGTTTTAGAGCCGAGCGCAAATGCTGGTGATCAGAATAACAACCCTCGAATTCAAATACCTCAAGGATTGCAACTGATCCCGAGTAGACTGCCGAGTGGTGAGTTAGCGCTTCTAGTACCAAACTCTAACAGCTTGCCATACTTTTCTTCTATGGCCAACCAAAATGCAAGCCAAAATATCCAACCCAAAAGACCAAGTGCTTTTGCTACCGTTATACCTTCCACTAGTTTGGAGATCTCAAAACCGCTCAGTCCTCCAATGAGTCCTGAAAACCCTACTGATGATTTGTCAGTTAGACCATTTGAAATCATCAGAAATCCGTCACCGAAAGGATTTCGGCCAGTGATAACCAAACCACGACCGAGTTACGTTAACGAAGATCATCAAGTTGCTCAAGTTTCTTCTACAAGCATTCCAGAAAAGCACCAATTCATTCAACCAATGGAAGTGAAAAGTATTAAATTCCCGATTCACAAGTACGGTGTCGAAAAAGAACAAAGAAAACTTGATAGTCCGAAGAAAATTGGAGAACCGTTATGCATCATCACCAATCAATCAGAGCGTTATAAATTAGCGCAAGTGAAAGAAGATTCTGCTCAGTTCGAGGAGAATTTAGTGCCTCGTGGTGTTAAACGAAAATTTAATGAATTTTCCCAGCAAGGTTTGTTGACTGTTGCGTCTCAGGAGTATCAACCGTCCAAAGTTTTCAAGCCATACCATGAAGTCAAACCAAATCCGAGCGGATCAAATTTGAGCAGATCATTGGATTTCTCCAAACCTTTCAGCCAGAACGATGGTCAGCAACCAAGCGGGTCCAAAGATGATGGAAATAATGACATGTGGAGACCATGGTGATAATAGTTCATAATTTGTGATCATAGTTTAAGGATTCAAGCTTTAATGTAAATACGAGTAGATGGAGGAAAGGAATTTTGCTTGAATGATGTGAGATGCGGTTGTGTTCGATTTCAGTGATTTTTACAAAAGACTTATACTTTTTACTTTTAGATTTAAGAGATTTTTTAATTAAATATAAAATGGAAAATAATAAAAGTTGCTTTATTTTTATTAATTCTGGTTTTTAATTTTTTTTCTATTTTCAAATATTAATAGCATTGTTTTTGCACAGCCAAGGTGACAGTTTATAAACAATCATAAATCATTAGTGAAACCCAGAAAACTTTGTCATAAAAAAAAACAATAGGTACCCGAGATTTTATTGAAGCTCCCTATCACCATCTAGTGACGTCAAACTGTTCCATCTTAAACAATTGATTTACGTCAAATATCCACGTGTGGTACCATCTGCGATGCTATTAAATTATTGATTAAAATTTTATGCGTTTTGGTTTATAAACGATAAACAAAATTGAATCGTTGTTTTTCAACCATTTAACTAAGTTATGAATAAATTAGGGCAGTGACATGATTGTTGCCTAGTTTAGTGCAAAAATTTTCCACCAGGCGGCGCACCATTAATTTGTATAGTCAATAGGTGGAAAATAAATTCGTCTTTATTGTAATTAAATTTTATAAATTAATAACAATCAATTATTTTTATCGATTTAGACAACCTTTAAATATGGTATGTAAATATATTATGGTAAATAACAGTAGAAAATAAAATAAAGTGTAAATGTATTTCTGGTTGCCTATGCGTCAAAGCTATAGACCACTGAAATTTAGAATAAGTCAGAACGCAAATAGATTTAAAGTATTTTAAAACTAATTTGGGCTCTGACTCAAATAAATTATACGTAACCACCATTTATTTATAAATCGCGAATAAAATAACTTAATATATCAAAAATATTCATCACCCAAAACCATCTCCTTATACGACATAACTTCCAAAAGCCCTGCTCCTCTTGTTTCAGCTTGCACCAACTTCTCCAACTCCTTATAAAATCCCGGATCAGTCAGGAAAGTAAGGGTAAGCTCATCCCCATCCCTTTCCTCACTTTCTATCTCAACCCCTTCATGTTTTACAATTTTATCCTTAACTTTTTTGCTCTCTTTCCCTTTAACGTTGACCTTTAATCGCATTTTAGCCCGTTCAATCGGAATCGACTCCTTCAGCAGTTTGATAACTTGCAACGCTTGTTGTTTGGCAGATTGATTTGGCTTCACGGAGAAATGAACATCTTTCATTGCCTTCTCAATCATCGTAACTGGATACGGCCGCTTAATTTCGGGGTTCAAACATTTGTCCGCCACGGTGGTCGCTATATCTTTAAACAACTGATCCATCTGGCTTTGCCGTTCTTTATCAGACACTTGCAATTCTCCTTTGGCTAATATTGCTTTGCATATCTCCGTTTGGTTGTCATTGCCAAAGGCTTTGATCAAATCCTCTTTTTTCGCAGCTTGGCCTTTGGACACATTCGCAAACACGGTGTGCGTTTGCAACACTTCGTCTATATCCTTTTCACTGCAATACAAGTAAATACAAACATATCGAAATAAGTATTGCGGCAATTGTGCAATAATTTGATGCTCTACTTACACTTCATTTCTCCATGACACAACCTTATTTCGATAACAGGCAATTTCGAATCGTTTGCCCGCTTTTTTTATACGAACCACCGCAACATTAGTCAGTCGAATTTGGTTTGTTGGCGTAAATATTATCGACATGATGTGTGCTTGCAGATGAATACAAAAAAGTGTGGTTATGTGTAGTTTTTTTTTAGTTGTCAGTTGCGTTCGCGATTAGATTAGCAGATGGCGCAATAACCGAATCTAAAAAGATTCTAAATTTTGATTGGTTTAAATAAAGTATTGAACATGGCATCTAATCTGACGTTTGTTCTCATCTTTTGTCAAAAACAATGTAGTTTTCCATGTTTATAGCTTTAATTAGTAAAAATTCTTCAAGTGCTTAATTAATAAAACAACAGTACAAAATAATAATTAATGGCGTAACGTTTTGCATATAATGGCTTTAGTGACTGTGCAGCGAAGTCCCAGTTCTAATAATGCACCAACAACAATACAGGTACATTCTTAATTTATTGCTAATTATGATCTTAAATAGTTAAGTCATTTACTTAAAAATACCCGGTTTTAATTATTGATAAAGTGCAATATTTTTTTGCATAATTATTTGGCGAGAAATTTGGCAAATATTCATTACGACTGCAAAGCCTCATTATAAATAAATAAGATATATTTTTGTCTAAATTAGACGAAAAACTTGTAATCGCATTTCCCTGATTATGATTAATGTTTTGTTGATACAGTATTAGTTGAACAAATATTTTCGAATCGAACAGTGGAGTGCAATTGGGCAATTTGATTTTCGGGGGCAAACTTAAAAATGCAAAATAAAATTTTGTTGCCAAAAAAGGCATTAAAAACGTGAAGGTTGTTAGCCTTTTTGACCCGTTTATTTCCCATGTTGGGCAAGTAACAATAACGGTAACAGGGTTTTTCGCTTTGTTTGGTTGGTGTATCGATTAAAGCAGTCTGTGATCTTCGTATTCCTACGTTTGCAGCTGTTTTCGATACGACGACCGCTTCGCCGACGTGCTGTCAGTTTTCGTTCGGCAGCCTCGGTGGGTGCGTGTGGACGACCCTCCTTGAAGTGCCGTCGTACATTTTCGAAAGAATTGCTTCAGTGAAGTTTAATGTGACTCTGTTTTTGTTTATCATGAATGAATTGACTTAGTTTAATTTTTTTTTCTCTTGTAAAATATTGCAAGTTAGGACAATGTTGTATATTCTACCGCCCTTAACTACACAGAATAGTCCTGCTCCTTGGAGCGGGATTATATGTTCGAATAATGCCACCACGAACGGTGATCGAACCTCCTGGAATGAAAACAAACGACCTCCAAGGGTCCGTCTGAGAAATTTACAAATTGTTAATAAAATTGATGTAAGTAAACAAGATTCAGTTATCTTGATCGCAGGATCTCTTCGTTTTGCATTCCAAAGGAACTATGCACCCCTTTATTCGAATTTTACCTCGAGGATATATTTTATTTGCCCATTTATTGGCACCCTTGAGGGTACGTTTTTGCAGCTGAAGAGTGGTTGCATTGTATTTCTAGTTCTTGGCATATTATTTGGCTATAAATAAATGCTAATTCTGTCGAAATCTGCCCGTTACATTTGAAACAATGGGGAAGTGAATATCCCAGTTTTTTTGCTCTTCTTTCGATACAATGGCATGAGGAAGAAGTTAAAGAGATCATTCAATATATGATCGAAGGAATCAATAGAGAGAAGTTCAACCGGTTTCTTGCGCAGTTTGATTTACAAATTCAATTATTTACTTTAAATTATGCTGCTGGTGGCTTCACAGTTGCTTTTATTTTCCACTGTACAGATCGAATGTCTTGCTTTGAGTTAGTTCATTTTAATTGAGTCGTTTGATTGTCAATAAAATTATTGAAATAATTCATACAAATACCTAATAGGAAGCGACATATAAATAGGTTTTACATACATGTAATTTCCGCCTGACATACATATTTCATATGCATAATTACCACACTGATATTGTTGGCTAATTATTTTGCCATTTGACCAAGAACTGCGATTTTGAGAGCGACCGCCAATTTTGTTGGAAAAAATTGGAGAAGCAAGAAGAGAGAAGACCACTTCTAGATAAAAGAAGCTGGAATATATTTTGGCATCCCTTTGGGACCATTTTATTCCTATGGTAATTCCTATCGTTTATTTTAATATGGATCCGCCAAAAGATACGCACTGAAAATACGAAGACGAATGTTCCAGTCTGGATTACACACACGAATCTCAACAAATGGCTAGACTCGCCTTTCCATTCGATTTTCCTTCATAAAGTTTCATCACATGATTTCATCTCGGGATTTCGTGAATCTTCACAAAGACTTCATGATGTTTGTGTATGAGATTTGCCCCTCAACTCTAATCGAGACGATAATATTGTGACCATTAAGTTTTATTGCTACGAAAAGATTAACCTGATTTACTTCAATTTCTGATGATATTACATTTATACAAAGAAAGGCATTAAAAGTCGTAATGAAAACTTTAAGTATACAAGTTTATTTTGGTGCTCTTATTATGAAATTAAATGATGCTATGGAGGCACTGAATTTTGATCTTATACACGGAGTAGTACACGATATAATTTATCGTAAACGTAAACATAAATTTAAGAGCAATAAAAATAATGCTCTTGTTTATTAATAGATTGAAGACCAAAGGGATTTTGTACTTGAAACTTAGATCTTCTACCTGTTTTTCCTTGTTGCTTGTTTATTTATAGATCTAAGATGAAACTTCTTCATCTTGATTTTCATATTTACATTGACCGAAAAGTTGTATAGTGTAAACATCTGCTCAACTGTCGCACAGCATAAAAATGCTTTGTTAAGTCTTTTAAAATTTAACATGTTGAGTCAACCTCATTTCCTGTTTGACTTGATTAGTTTTTGGTTTATAAAAAATAGAAGCCACATATTGGTCTCCAAATTTTCCAACTTAACATGCAAATGTAAACAAATACGTTAATTATGTAATTCAGTTATATTTGATTTGCATGTAAACCTAATGATGTTTTTAATATTGTGGAGAATTATATAAATATTGAATAAATTCATGCAGCAAAATGTCGAGGTTAACGCTTTCCTGTTCCTTTGGTTGGTTTTATAAGAAAACAATTTCAGATGACATGTACATTGTGAAAGATGAATTGAAATGTACGAGTTGTCTTTTGTGTCTGCATACTCACCACAGAACTTTTATTTTTTATTACTACGATTGATTTAGTGTTATTTTGAGTTTATGCATGCTCGGATGAATGTAAATGTTGGAAAACAAAGCATATCGAAAGATCGTTCAACTCGATCCGAAATGTACTGTCTGAGCGAGCGTGATTTAGTTTCTATTACTTTATCTCGAGTATGAGCAGCATCTTCCAACATCTGTGTGACTCTCGCAGAAAAATCAGCAAATTGCACATGCAAGTTGCTCAACAATTATTAATTCCATCATTAGTTTTTACTCATTGATATTAATAATGTATTTTCTAAGAATTTCTATGCAATCATTAACTACTATTTTTTTGAGCATCATGAACGTTATTGGAATTCATTAAAACCTTCATGGAATTCACTTTCTACAGAATTTAGTTGGAATTTTCTAAAATTAAATTCGAATAAATTGTTGGACTTTTTGGAAATCCTTAGCGTGGAAGACGTCGAGGAGTAGATATATTTATTGTCAAAAAAAGAAATTTTCACCTCGGTATTCACTTAGGAGATGTAATTGTCTAAAACCATTTCTAAGTGAGTTCCAAACTCGGTTCCAAATAAGCCCATTTAGAACTCACTTAGAAAATTACTGTCAGTTAGTGTTTGGCGAGGTGTTTGGTGTCTTTACATTTTTTAGAAACTACGATCATTTAGTTCTGAATTTGCTGGAGTTTTATATTTTTTAACATCATTCGAATAAAAGAAATGGTAGCTGAAAAATTTCGTGCTGCATGGCTTAACTGTCTGTATGCCACAAAATGTATACTAAGTCAGTTAGTAATTACATTTTGATTTTTTACGCGTTCACGGTTCTTGACCGTAATATTTTCTTTGTGTTGGACGGTCGTCAGTTTTCTCAGAAATTTCTGCAGAGGATGAAGAAGGTATATAAGGTATAATAGTATACCAACGTCGTCTGCAGCAAGGAGAGGAGATATACATGCATACTACACACCTGCTCTAAACTGCACCTTCATCATTTGTTGGAGTTAACGTTATAGTCTGTTATTATCTAAATTGCATTCACATATACGACGACTACATATTTATTTTAATAAATGTCTTTACACTGAACAGCTTGCTTATATGCGAGTCAGATTTGTTGTCCTTGTTTTAATTAAATTTAAAATAAATTGAAGAAGAAAAAAACTCGTATGCGTTTTCTTTAATGCAGTATTAAGGTGTGCAGTAGTTCATGTATTTCCTGTTTTTTAACATCCATCGTATACTACATGTGAGAATAAATGCTAATATATTCGAGGATTGGCCTGCGAGTAATTAAAGACTTGAGCCGCGTGTCACCATAACAAATTACATAATGATCAAAGCATATATGCTTTGTTCAGTTTCTGTTGATTTGAGGATATCTTCAAATTGGTTGCATCACTGACACACTTCCAGCTCGCAAAAATTGCGAACAATGCAGTTTCTGCTGATGTCACCATCATAGTTTACGATGTGCATTCAATATTTCGTTATAACAAAGATGCATCTATCTGGTGAATATGCTAATAAAATGTCTCGTTAAATTATTCAAGGGGTTATTAAGTGCATAATTAAATGCATAGTAAAATATCTGGCAAACTTTATATTTGGTAATTGCGTATGAGCTTTGCCTCGAGGTTTGCATTAGAGCATCAAAATATTTTTGGTTTCAAATTTCAAAACATCGATTGTATGATTTATGAATTAATGATCATGTTATTATTATTTATCAAAATTTCGTAATTTCCTGCTCTTCATTATTTTTTATCTACTGTGGATAATTTGCACAAACCACGAACCTTGAGATATAAAATTATACGACTAGATGGGAAGTTGCTCCATTTGATAATAATGTTTTGTAAATAAAAAGTGTTAATTAATTAAATTTTAATTAAGCAATGGGATTGATAGCAACACAGCGAGCAGCAACCTTCTTGAAATTCAGTCTAAGCTCACGAAAGCGGACTGCCGTTATTGCGCTATATCTTATTAGTATTCCTGAGTTGTCAGGCCTCTGTCTGATATATCCAGGCATTTAAAACTGCGTTTTGTGTTATTGGCAGCAGGAAACACGTGGCGTCCGTCCGATGTACAATTTTATTTGTTGCTTCGGAAAAAAGAATTTTAAAATTATTTAAGAACTAATTAAATATAAGAACTCGTTACGTTTACTTTCGAAAGAAGCATTTCTTCAATTAAGATCTTGTAATGGAAACAATATAATAATTAGAATTTCTGAAATAAATCGTGAGCAAAGCAAAATTTCTTTTTGTTTGTATTTTGGTCCTCATGTGGAAATGTCAATTAAATTAGAGTGAATGACATTAGCTCAATGACTATAACCGGTGGGGGCGGTATTGATTTTGCTGTCATGCAAATCCCACCCCTCTATGGAATAAAGGGTAACAACCGGACATGATAGTAGAAAATGTAAGGCTTCAAGTTGGGCTTTGTAGTAAAATGCTTTTAGATAATATAATGACAATATTAAATGATTAATGTTTTATGTTATCATTCTGTAAAAAAAAAGATGTTTATTTACCAAACATTATTTATGATAATATAGCTGCACTAAGTTAAGATAACAAAATCGTATACATTTTAAAGATTTGGCAGAACACGTATATGTTATACAAACCGAATTTATTGTGCACGTGTTTCAAATTTCAGCATTTGCATATTATGTGTTTTTAAATTTAGAACGCTGAAATTTACGCATTAAATTGTATACAATTAATAGAAATTGCGATTAAATATATTTCCAAGTGGAAATTGGGATCACTTATAGATTATAATTTTTACACATATAAGCGTGGTTGGATATAAACTTGACCATATAAGGTAATGAATTCTGATGCTCGCTATCAGAGAAAGCAGATTTTATAATTATTATGAAGTGCATTTTTAATCTAATATAATGTTTAGCGAAACTGAATTTATGTTTTTCTTTTTCAGGATGAAAAGTCTGGAAATCAGGATGAACTCGACTCGAATAGGAATCCAAAAAGGTAACAATTTCGCTGTTCAATTATGCATGACGTTTTTATTGATTCGAATTAACTACTAGTGATGATTTTTTTCGTTCTTTTACAATCAATAAATTATCTTTAAGTGTTAAACTATTATGTCTCGCTCATTAATCACCGGCAATTGTCTAATATATAAATAAGTTTTAATAATGCCTGTTTAATGTTGAGGTAAAAGTTAAATATCTAATTTTCCATTTGATTGCTGCTGTTGTTGAAAAATACCATCATTCATCATACTTTCATATATTTTCCAAAAGGATAAGCTAGAACAGTTCAAAATAATTTGCAATAAGCGATATCTAGTTTGATTTAATCAGACTGACTGTCGTCAATCAATTCGATTTAGCCGAAATATTCAGACGTATTTGGAATAGTTCAAGGTTTGCGATTCTATTGTTTTAAAATTGTGCGAAACTTTGACACAGTTTTGCTTTTGCAATGAACTGTATTTGATTGTTTATTATTTGCGGCAATGTTACAGTTATAGTTTTTTCTTTGTTGCACAAATTGCAGTCGATTTACCTTAATTTAATAAGCATAATGAAAAATGTGGATATGAACTTCAGAATGGAGATTGTCGTCGTGAATCGCGCGGTCTATACTTAAAGTACTGTTAATTTTTTTCTAGATCTTCTAATCTCATGTTCTACTTAGTTATAAAAAATATTTTAATTGGTTTTGAAATGTTTAATAACGTATATGTGACAAGTTTGTGTTTTTCTCTCAAAGTAAAGTACCTACACCCAAAGGCACAAACCAGTTTTTAATTAACACTTGAAGAGTGCTTTTCTAATAGTTAATGCAGAAAAAGTTTCGATTTTCTATACGCGTAGATTTATTGGTTTAACTGTGTCAATATAGACAAGATCATCCATTATTAGTAATTCTTAGAGACATGGCATCGAAGTTCCCGTTCTCCAAATAAGTCGTAACAGAAATTTTATTACAACATTATCTGTGTAGTATGTCCTAATTAATTAACGAACGTATGTACTTTTTTGTGTTGACTTGGTGAGAACTTGAGATGTAATCATATATAGAATTAACAGTATAATGCAATGTTTGCCTTTGCTTATTTTATTAAACTTTTGTGAGCGTTTAATCGACATAATCATACAGTTTTTACGGGAAAGAACCATAAAAGTCTTTAGCAAAACGTTAGTTTTTATTAGGTTTTCTACATACGACAACTATTTTTTAATTAAGAAGTTAAGTGTACATAATTTTGTGGTGGCATTGTTGATTTTAAGTCATGGTTAACTCATACTACTATAATTAGCGAGATATTAATCGGCATTTTCAAGGTTTAAAAAATCACTATTTTCTCGTTTTTTTTTTTAGAAACTAAACTACATTGTTAATTTACGGCAACAATTGTTTCTTGCTCGTTTTTGTGACATTGCTTTCACTTTATTGGGTGACAAAAGCAGCAGATTTTGTAAAATTCTATTATAAGCTTCAATGCATTCAAAAATTGTCAATTGGCTTTGCGCCAAGCAATTTCATAATTTTTATGATCAGAAAGCAATACTAACTATAATGTAGAATGTTTGTTTGCTGAACACGTTTCACGATGCCGTTCTTCAGTGTTGAACGAATGGCGAACGAAATGTTGGTTGAAAATGAGAGAAAAAAAAAATGTTTACTTATAAACGAGCTTGCATTTCGTATTCCGTATCTGATTGTCTTTTCTCTTGTGGACATCTGCTGACCATTCATGGATTTGTACTGTTCGGTTTTCAATTGATGTTTGTATCAGTTGTTTTGATTATAAGATATTTTTACCGTTACATTTTTTGTTCAACTCATTTGCAAAGCAAAGTTGAAATTAAATTTGAACTTAATTGTTTGCATGAGAGAGTTGCATAAAATTTATGAAAAATTGTTGACTTTTTGTGAAGTTTTGAATTACTAGAGGCTCTTTAGTTGTTGGAGCACCATGAGGGGGCACCATTGTTCCCGGTTGCTCCCTTAATGTGTATTAAAGTTTGATCCTCTAGAGAGCGAACTAATGAGTTCACATTTACAGCTCATATTAGCCACTCTGTGCATTGCATGCGAATGTTGCATTATTGCTTGGTTTTTAGGGGTGGGTGGTTGAAACTTTTCGGATTTTGTCACGCGAACATTTTAACTGTTCGAAACTGCCTTTAATGATTTGGTAATAAAGAAGATTTACTGTTATTACCAAACAGTAAATGTTTTGATTTAAATTTCTTCGTATATTTAACCGAATTTTTTACTTGAAGTTGTTGCGATATTTTTAAATCAAGCACTATACTTTTTTCAAAATATTCTTGGAATAATATGTTTAATGTTCAATGGATAGTCAGTCAAGCGAATATAATAGAAAATCTATTTAAAAAAAATTGTTTGTAAAATTCTATTCATGCCGCGTAATCTGATGTGTCATTAAACGATAAGGCACTGTAAAATATCAATTATTATTGTAATTTTCTACGTCAGCGATTTGCATCTGTAATTTTACTCTCGCTCCTTCAATTTAAATCGACTAATAATTATAACAATTTGCACAATTAAAAATTTATTTCTATTAAATCCAAGGATTATACTTGAAATGATGCTGACAAGTTTTGCATAATAATTCACTTTCATAGCTCGTGTGTTGCTTTGTTGTTCAACTAATTGTTATAATAAATATTATATTGTTTATGTAAAATTCAATTATAATTTATAAATAAATAAGTTGCATTGTAGGGAAATATGTTCTAAGAATGCGTGCATATTTATTTATTTACATTCTTTAGTCGAGAACTCGAGACTACAGAGTAGGCGTCAGATTATTTCGATTTAATGGACTACAAAACATCATAATCGATAAGAAATAGCCCATCAGTGTTAGTTTACATGGTTCTCGATGCACACAATATCAACAACGAAAACATTAACAAATTTGTAACTGTATATTTAACCCAAATCCACCCAACTATGGATATAAAATTCTTTTATGATTTTACATGAAACGAAATTAAAGCCTTCGGATAAAATTTGTAAAGAATTATTTTCTTTTAATCAGGCTCGCAATCAGGTGCACTTTGGAAAATATATATATTATCGTTCCACTGAAACATGATCTCGCAGCGAGACCACTGAAAATTGATCCAGTTCTCAAGGTCTCGCATTTGAGAGAGAATCTTTTACACAAGGACGCTATCTATCTTATATCGGAGTATTTTTTTCGGTTTTGCAAAATCAATATACCGCGTTTGGTCACGCTATTCGACCAACCACTCACACACTCTAATTTACTAATAATTGTTTATAATATCCGCGCGCGTTTATTAAGTAAGCTTTATGTAACAAACGAATGTGGGTTACCTTAAAGTTTTCGTTGCAGAAATATTTAATTGTCTGTTTTGTATATTGTTGTATTGTGTTTACAGGAGTTCGTGCTCTTGATTAATTATTCATTTTGTTATTTTTAACGGCGTATTTTGTTTTGTTTAAATTTTACGCCAGGTATTTGGCGGGGGAGCTTTTTCGATTATAATTTATTTTTCTATGAAAAGGGGAATTTACTATCGTAATAAAAGTCGCATTAAACTGATATTTACACCAGGCCGTTTTCTTAAGAAATAATTCAAGTATACACTTTTTATAAGACCACATAAAGTCAACATTTATATAACGACAAACTTAATCTCAGTTTTTTCTACTCAGCTACGAACATAAATTTAGTGCTTATAACGTATTCATTATCAATAATAGTTTGGAAGTACATCTTGAGACGAGGATCTCAATCTGGTTGTGACAAGGGAATGGGCTCTCCAGCTCTTCACAAAGAAGTAGCATCATTCGAGATATATTTTGTATGATTACTTCTCGGAGTACTTGCGTTGTATTTTATAAAATAAGATGATAGCGCCGAACTGTTGTATCAACTCGACCGGTTTCCATTTGAAAATGCATTCATTTTTTCCTTATCTATATATAGCAACCCGTTATGCTTCAGTTCTGCAAATCATGTATAATTTATGTTGAGGCAGTTTTGAAAAATATGTAATTTATGTTTGGCATTTTATGGCAAAAAATACACTTGGCTGCACATAGCGAAGCAGTTCATTATATTGACATATTATAATAAGTTGTTGCTTATTTAAAAATTGATTAAGTAGCACTTGTAGAAATTGTTGTTGCGTACTACAAGCGGCTGTAAATTTATGATTCAAACAACGTGTAAGTGTAGCTAATTCGAAATTCTTCTAATGTAACTCAATTGCTTTCAATTTGATTACAAAACTGCGTAGTGCAAGAAGAGGTTCACAGAATTGAATAAGGAAGTTGTTGCGTTTGACATTCGAACAAAGTAGCATTATTAGAGTTTCGATCAATATCTAGTAAGTTGGGAAGAAGATTCTTACAATGGACCAAAACGTAGAAAATTGTTTGATTTAATTAATTAAACTTTGAGCTTTTCATCTAAGATTCAAATTCATCTTAAGTTTATTTTTTTTGTTATTGAGGTTTTTAATTATGTTATTGAAGTTAAATACGTTAATGAATATATCGGTTAGATTTTCTAAATAAATTGAAATGACGGTCATCAAACTGTAATGTTATTTTTGTTCAGTTCAATTAACCCCGTCACTGCTAATAAATAATAACTCGCATGTAGAATTTCCAGCAACAAATTATGCATTTTAAATTGGAAAAAAATTGAATTCTTTGCAATTATTCTGGTCGCTCGTATGTGTTGAACTTACATACACAGCCGAAGAATTGCATTGTTGTTGAAATAACAAAAAGAACAATGCGAAATTGAATTATTTAGCATGCATGTATTGTAGGATGACTTTAATTGTAATTATAGCTTGTTACATGAGTTGTAACTATAAGCATTTGTCTATAATAATATAAACATTAAATGTATGGAACATCTGTTGAGACTTTTTTTAATATTTAATAGACATGAGGAGGATTTCAATTTAAGCCAATGACTCTTAGTGAGATATATTCGGTTTATATTAGCATTTTAATGCACTGTCCAGACACAACATTGATATATTTAAAGCAAATTAATAATAATTTCTTATCTGTATTACATTATTGTTTACGTTTTATAAAAACTCTCATTAAATAGCATTTAAGATTAATAAGGCATTGATTTCCGTATACACTGAAAATGTAGGACACCACTTTAATTGAAATTGAGTGAAAAAAAGCTTGAGCATTATTATTGTGGATAATTACATAATGATTTAACATTTATTTATGTAATAGGTGGCCATCAGGAAGTAAATATTGCGTTATATATTATTGTAGCGTAACTGCAATGGAAGTCTCATATTACTTTACATAGTAAAGGTTGAAGTAGGTGCCAGAATTGGTAACAAAAATAAAAGTAACAAAATAACTCACGGAACTACATAAATTGCTCTCACATTATTATTATTATATTATTATTATTAAATTACGTAAGTTGTGTGTGATTGTATCGTATAACAGTTACAACATCGTTGAATAGTGAGAATTGTGTCAAAAGTGCATACATTGGCTGTAATGGGGTACCATATATTGTAAAAGAGTATGTGGATTGCATTTTATCGCTTATAAATTAAAATGCCATTTTCTGATTTATCTGCAATGATTGATGCAATTCTTTCGAAGTAAACGCATAACTGATTTAATTCTTGCGACAATCCACTTTTTATTCTACCTTATTTGAGATTGAGAGATTTTATGGGCTTTTGCATAACCATTTTGATCGCTTTGATCGGTTAATGACTATCTATTGAAATATTTGAAAGGTTATGCAAAGAATATTTTTTGAGAAATAGAACGAAATAATCGCTGTAGCAAAATATATATGTCCGTAAGCATTTTAATGGCCTTCACTTTTAATAGGAACAAGGACATGATTGCCTCTGGAGACGCAATGTCTAGAAGAAAAAAAATGCCTTCATATTAATAGAGATTGCGTTTTAATATTAGATGGAAACAGGCCTCAGCTATCATTTTCATCTAACTTTTCTTCTCATTAATAGCAAAAGCAAATTGAATCAGTGCGTATATGATAATAGGTTCGGAAGAGGAAGGAACTCATTTAGCGTGACACGACCGTTATATAGATGTTGAACTTACCTAAAAACTATAATCTCCTTTTCCCCTTCTATTAGGTGTTTTTTGCAATGTCAAATACTATAGGTCGACTAGTGGGGATAGGCGTTCCCAAATTGTGACGTCATGTCACTTTAAATTTAAAATTTCAACCCTTTCCAAACCTCCATTAAAAACGCAAAAAATATATACGTATGTGATTTTTTATACTCTATGATAAAATTAAATTTATTTTAAGAAGATAAATCTGAGACAATAAAAAGGATTAGAAACTGAAGATTTGTTTATATTCATGCTTGGCTTCCAAACTCAACTAACCACATTGTGTCAATATTTAAATAAGTGTTGTTATGATTGAAGCGTTTGATACTTGCGCTTCAGTACACATCGACAATGTACTTTAGAACTTTTGATTTTGATTGTATACATTTATTGTGAAATGCTAATAGAGCCGAGGTGGTCTTTTGATGCAGCAAAAACAAATTAACTCATGTACACTTTATGTTAACGTATTTATAATACAAGGTGAAAGTGTCTGGTAATGAAGAGAAAGTGGTGCGTCGCACCAAACGAGCTTTATGAAAACAGCACAAGTTCAAAAGGGCGAAGTGCTTGTCTTTTGTTTTTTTTTTTGTATTCAAATGATTACTATATTTCAGTTTTTTTTTGTTTATGAACCACGTTTCTCTGACCTCGAAACGGATTTTGTACGAAGGAAAAAAATTGTAAAAACTAAACAGGTTTAATATGTTTTAAACAAAATTTATAATGCTTGTTTATGAAAATCATAAAATTAATTTTTCCTATCCCTAAATATGTCAAGGATTTTTTTGAACTCGCTTCGAAGCTGCGAGACCATTACGTTGGGGTTGAAGTTGGAAGTACGTACGTAGAATACTCTAATACAGTCAACCTGACCTGAAACCTTGATCCAGCTTCAGTTCCCGTCGTATTTTTAGAGCTCTCTAAATTTAGGTCATGTAACAACAAAATTTGGTGATAATACAATGAGTTATAGCTGAACTTTTGTGAATATGTAATGTCTTATTCATGGGGAGAGCCACTCTTAATTTTCTTGTTTTCGTAGAAATTTAGTAAATATCTCGAAACTTGTGATACCACTTTGGTAGGCTTAAAGTAGAATAATTTTCATCAATCAGCAAATTGAGATGAATCAAAGAAAATTAATTTAGTAAGTTTTCAACCAAGTTAAATTATTCGTCAACTATTTATCAAATTTTGTCTAACGTTGGATATTTCAACATGGTTAGTGTATTTTCGAACTGTGAACAATTTTCTAAAATGTAATTATAATAATTTTATTGTTAAATATTAAACTACTTTTTGATTATTATATATTTATTACAAGGACATTTTTTTTGAATATACTTTTTAAATAATTATTATATTCTAGACGAATTGAAATGTTGATTGCCAGAAGAATTATAATATTTAATGACATACATAGATAGCATTAATAGTCGGGTCATTCAAATCAAATCCGAACTAAGCTCTAAATATTTGATGTTATTGAATTTCCGTAAAAATAAAATAAAATAGTGGATTCTAACCTCAAATAAATCCGCCGCTCGATGGCTATTTCCGATCGGTTCTATTTTGCACTTTACATATCCAGGGAAGATTATTTTCTTCTCGTAGATGTTTTCTTACATAATGGGGGCCCAAAATCACCTAAAAAAATGCTTCATTCCTATTTAATCACCGTGTTTATCACTTAAGTTTAACAATTAGCAACATGACAGCTCTAGTTTTCATTGTACTGAATTTGGTTGCGCATGCGCGTTGAACTTACTCTTAGGCAAAATAAAAAATGCGCCGATTTTGATGAAATTTGGTACAAAATTGTAGAAAAATACGTAGAATCCAAAAATGCAATCAATTTGTGGATTGGGTTTATAGTTTTTGAGTTATTAATTGTTTAATAAATTATTTTAAAAACCATTATTTTTTAAAACTCAAAGAAAAATTCATTGATTTTGATAAGAAACTATTAAATATTCTTATTTATTGTTAATTGCATTAAAAACGTATAATTTCGAAGTAATAAATATAAGTGTTTAAATAAAATTAGAAAAAAATTGTAAAATAATTATAATCAATCAATAATTCAAATATGAAGTTGTGATGTAAACCGAATGATTTTTATTGAAGCATATGTGGGTCAATACTCATCAAATTTGGCAGTAATCCCATTAAAATCTAATCACCGAAATGCTTTATGCAAACACGGACTTGTCCATACAACATTCAAGTTTCTTTTGATTGCACATAGAAATGAATGTGCAAGTTGAGAGTAAAAAAGCGAGGCGTGTCGAATGAAAATTATAAATTAATAATGAATGCGGAACAGATTTAATTATTCGATTTTTTTAGATGCATAAATATCTCGATATACTATAATCATGGGTCGATCAAAGATGGTTTTTTTCGTCCAAGAAACTTGATAGTATTATAATCTTTTGCATCGCAGTCTGCAGTTAAAGGAAAATAATTAAATTCTCCATTTGGCGGTGGTATAAAAATCAGTTAATTGATTTAATTTGTTTTTTTAATTACTTTTCTTGGCTGTGCTGAAAATGGCTATAATTAATGGTCGTTTTTAATCTCCGGAGATGAAACAAGTAATAATATTAATATTGATTGATATTCAACTGTAATAGATTTCTAACGGGTTTATATGTAGTTTATAGCGATAAAAATAAACGTACAATACAATCAGGTTTAGTACGCCGTTTTTATCGTTATTGTCTCCGCTGTTTATGAAATTTAAAAAAAGGTACAAAAATCTATTAGATGTAATAAACTTCCAAACGGGATAGAAGGCTTTGACAAGTCATTAACTTGAAAAAGCAGGTGAGAATAAATAAATTAATATTTTGCAATATCAATCTATTTTAATAACGGTTCGTTTTTTCTTCTTTTTGATAATTTCAAAATCTAATGAGAGTCTTTAATGCGATGTCATAAAAACATGCGTGTGGCGCCAGAATATTTTTAATATAATAAAAAGTCGGTCGATGTGTTGTACATATATTTACCAGGGGGCAACGTTCGCTTGTGCAAGTGTTAACTACCCTCGCGTGTCTTTGTGCCAACCACAATTGTTATTAGAGGGAAAGAGTTTTCCGATAACCTCTCCAAGGTATTGCTGACTTGCCACTATTTAGTTGCATTTCTTTGTGTGAACTGCACCATAATAGGTGCCGGCATGTGCCTTTGTATTTCTGAAAATGTTTTCTTTTGAAAATGTGCTAATCTAATGGCCCTGAGGTAGTACCAGCACCAGGAGGTCGTTTTTGTTTGTGTTTGGAATAGGGGTCTTTAGAAGGTATTTATATTTATATTGAACGGCTTAGAATGATTTTCATAAATATGTATGTATGTTTTCCGAAGAATTATTCTAGCCTGATAATCTAATAAAACGTTTACATGGATAAGAAAGCAATCAATGTCAGCAGCGATTTCTCTCCGTGTAGGCGGCGTGCATTTTTAAAAATGCACCCTTATTATTATATGATTGTGTCTGTTTGTCAAGATGAAGAATAGTCTTTGTATTTTCTTCGTTCAATAAATGCATATGTAAGCATATTATAATAAGGTATAAATATACATATTATATTTGTGACATTGAACTGTATCGTTCCGTTTGAATAATAGAAATGGATACAAAATAAAACAAAAGAAGGTGAAAGTACTCGGCTTTAGTACATTTCGTTGTTGTTGTTATTATTAGTGTGTTAAATAGGGTGTGATGCATTTTTTTTTGTGTTGTGTGCGACAACTCGCGGATTACTGGATATACTAAAGTTAGTTTTTATTTTCACAACATTTTGATTTATAATCATATTTTCAAATTTTTATCTGTTGCGATAAACGAAATTCATAAAGTGCACTTTTAAAAAAGCTTTCTATTTATGAAGGTTAATAAAATATGAGGTTGTCTAATTGCGAAAGGGTAATCTTATCTGATAAAAAATTTGCACTGCAGATTCACAATTTACAATGTTTACCAAAATTGATAAATGAGCCACTTTTTACTAAATATACGCTTCCAAGTCAAATATAAGCTGACACTTGATTATATTTTCTGAATATTATAAATATAAAATACTGTCTTGAATATGAATAAGATACTTGACTTGCTCAGCGCTTCAAGTTGATCCTGTAGGTATAAAATTTAAGAAATATGAATTATTTTATGATGTCGTTTTGTCAACGTTTACATTTAAACAATGCATTCGATTTGCATTTCATTAGTTGGTATTTATGTATGACTTTCCACTCCGATTGTATTCGACTTTTATGCAAATATTTGCAAGCGCAGAAAAAAATAAACAGTTATTTCTGATGATCCTTGTTTTGCCTAATGGTGTTGAGCAGTGACCTAATGATTTTATGGCATAGCAGCTTTTTACTTTTACCGGTCGCTCGTTTGTATATACCTATATACATAGATGAGGGACATAAAAATAAATACATGCAACTAAACAGTTAGGTTTGCAGGTGAATGACCATTATAGCAGAAGCAACGAAGCCCGGCTATGCTCGAATAACCAAAAAAAATAGCTTGATACATATGCAATTACATTTAGCTGGGACGGAAATTGTTGTCATACAAAAAACTAAAATAGTTTATCATTGATTATTTTTCATATTTTGTTCGATAAAAATAAATTACAGGAAATACTGGAAGCAGTTTAGTTTAGTTTTGAAAGTTATTGTAAAATCCAAAATAATGGATGGGGTTATTAGTAGAGAGAAAATCGAGCGACAATTTTTTTCCGACACAAACCTGAAGTAATAATGGTTGCAAAACTGAAAATAAAAGTAACAAAACTTCATCTGTTGCTCGTAGAAAAGAGAGTCTGAGTTTGAGACACTTCTGTGAGATGTAGTGCATTTCCTTGAGAAACTATTTGCAGTAGTTAATAAATAATTTAGAATTGAATTAGCCGGAATTTCCTGTATAATTTATTATTAAGTGAGGAAATTGTTTTTGGTTTTTTAACGGAATTATTCTTGATGCACTTTTACAACGTATGATTCAATTGAGGCAATTTTCAGAATTGCAAACGGGTTAATTCGAGTAGCACCTAAAAAGGTTGTGGTTGATGAATGGGTCGGAAAACTTTACTTTGTGACCAACATTTGGTATTTGGCCAAATACCTCACATTAGGAAATTTAATTTAATAATATAAAGTCAAAATAAAATAAATTTAAATTTATCTTTTTAAAAAAATTGAAAATAACAGCGGAGTTTATCAAAAACTTCCAATTGTGGTATTGTAGTGGCAGGCGCTCAATGTTCATACCACAATGAAATAAAGTCAAAGTTACGTATTTTTAAAACCAGTCGGAAATTTTTCGAAGTTGTGGCAAAAATAGCCCAATATTGTTATTTTTTTCTTCTCCAAACCACTAGTCAAAATTTATGTGCGACCTTGATGCAATTTCGATTTAGAATTTTCAAGTTTGCTCAAATATGACGTGCTTGGTTTCTTGGCACTACTTGTGGTTTATCCCACGCTTCTATTACTGAGTAGCACGTTCTTTTGATATGCACTTTTATGAAACATATTCAGTGTTACAAAGTTGATCATCATTGAGTGTTGTGCAGAGTTGGTGCACTTTTGCCGAATTTGGATTACATTCAACCGATTTTCACAATTCCTAATTACTATTTGATTCTAGCAGAATTTGCCCTCAATGTCGGCAGGTATTGAATTATTATTACTTTAATCACATATTATTTAATCGAACCATTAATTGCGCTTGCGAAATAATTATTGCGACTGGTAAAAACCAATTTACTGTTGTACAATATTTTAGTACAGTAGTATTTATTCTAGTTATAGTGCAGCCTTTTGTAAAATGGAAAGTGTAGACATATTCCATTTGCACTTAATTAAATAAACATTTGAAGCCATGCTGCACATTCATACAATTCGCTCTTGTCTTTCACTGCCTTTTTATTTTTACTGAAAATGGCATGACTGAAAAATTTCGTTTATTTTCAACAAGTTCAACGACGTAAAAAGTCAAAAATAGCCAAGTCATTTTCTATGTATATATTTTCGGATAAATAGCGGCCTCGATTCTAACTTTAACGCACACTTTTGTATGTCTCAAATGTAAAACGCATTTAATACTTTTTTTTCCCTCAACCTTATTTTTATTTCTTCGTACAATGCCCATACTTTTCTCATTGAACAATAATGGAATGTAATTGTATACACTTGATGCTTGATACAATTGCAGGATTTAATATACAATTCTTTTGTTTTCAGCCTCAGCGAATGCTATTTCGCGGGCAAGGGCACAGCCTTGGTACTACCGGACGCAGAGGCACAGAAGTCCAGCAGACGGTCCGGTGCCCAAGGCAGCAGCAACATTCAGAAGCATCTGCAATCCATGTTCTACTTGTTACGGCCGGAGGAGACTCTTAAAATGGTAAACCATTTCAATTTTTTTTATCTTCAATTTATATTAGCGTTACGAAAATACTGCGAATATGAATACGAAAAGTAGTAGAAACGGTTATTTTTGTAGATACAACTTGTTGAACTTGTGTTGGTTTTCAAACGTCTACTACATTGTTTGCAGATACGTGGGATTAGAATTATATACGTTATTTATATAACGATTTGATTCGTTTATTATATCTATTCTGTATTTTTTCTATTAATAGCTACTGTGTTCGACGTCCTACAGTTTGTTTTTCCTATTAGTTTTTTTTTTTATTTAATCTCTTCAGCGACACGCCACACGGTTACACAATGCAGTTTTCATTGATGACTTTTTTAAATGACAATATTATACAACTCGTTGCTTATCAATTCCAATTAACTGCTTGTTGCTCTATAAAGATAGGAATAAGATGCAGGTAGGCTGCACTTAAAATGACCTCTTAAAATAAATTGCCAATTTACATACTATTTAAAATGTCCAATTAACTAGCAAGCATATTGGATATTTAGTAGATTGCTGCTGACTAAGAGGTGAGAATATGTTAGATTACGATTTCAGATATCTTCCCACTAATCTCAACGATGGATAATTATACAAATTAGAATCTAATTTTATCGCAAAATTATGCTTGATAATATTTGCCCAGTTAATTACGAGATTATCAACTATTAGAGCTTTGGTAATTTGATGCTTTGATACTTTAGAGATTAGTGAAGTGTCCTCGGACTCTCAATTATACTAAAAAAAGAATATTTTTAATCTCAAATTAATCAACCAAGCCTTTCTTGACTTAAATAGGCATTTATCTCTTTTGACTGCATATTTATCAAATGCAAATAATCTACTTTATAACTAATTACAGTTTAGAATATCTAGAAGCTTATCTAGGTCTTTGGTAATTTGATCGGCTTGCTAGGGACAAGTGCTCTTGTAGATTTTGCTCAACCAAAAGGGGTTCATGTTGCCTCCGGCGGGCAGTCTAAAATTTTTGTTGTCTGTTTTATGCAATTAGCTATTTTCCAATGCATGTTTTGCGTGAGTGTTACGTCATTAGTATAATTATTGATATGCTGATCTAAAGTTGCATGCTGTAATGGCAATCTACGACCACATGATACTGACCTATCCGATTTCCATCACCATGTTGGTTTGCCAGGTAATTTTGCAACGAACGAAATGCAAGGTGCATATTTTTACTATGCCAACCGTACGACTACTACATTTATATTTATCTATCCACTCAATTAGTAATTAGCTTTAATTATGCTCTTGTTTTCTCGCGCGGCTTGTTCCGATACGATTTTTCGAATAAGTAATGGTTGATTTCTATTTCGGATTGAAAAACAAGACTAGTAGTAGTTGGCGAATGAAATTAATAATTATTTTCTAATAAGAGTGAAAGGAGTAATTGTTAAGTATATTTAATTCCAGTATACGATTTATAACTCGGATTTATGCCAATTATTAAATAATTGAGGACTGAAAAGTCAACATAAGCATAATTTTGTGTTACGAAAATTACACGATTACTCATAGAGTTTTTCGAATCTTATTATTGTTGTTAACTAATTTATATTTGATTACATTTTAAAGGTAACTCGTAATTATGGCTGTGTGCGAATTTTGCAATGGATAAAACTTTCATTTTGACTAAACAAATAATATAAAAACGTGTTTAGAAATAAATTAGTCTTATGAAATCATGTACAAGCTAATGTAAAAATCATTTTATTTATTGTTTTACATTGCGAGTAATTTACTACTTAAATTAAATCCGAGTAGCTCGCAATTTTGACTCCAACGTATGAGGAAGATAGTTGTAGTAACGATTGAAGGCTAAATGGTGATCTAATATGTAAATGTTTGTTTCAATTAATTTTTCATAATAGAAATTGTTTTTATTTCTGTATTGTTGTATGCAACATTGAAATATTTCCACCGCACGTAAATGAATGTTGTTTGTAATTAAAAGGTATTGTTTATTTTTTAATACTATTTCATTACTATGACTTGGAGTATTTGTATAGCGTTGTCACTCTTCTAGTTTTTAATTAACATTCGTTTAAAATGCACACATAGTAAATCAGTGAAAGTGAAGTTATGCATTATTAAAAGAAATAAAAATCACAATCGACATCGTGAAAAAATGCGATTTCCTTCTATGGAACGGTAATATTAGTTTTATTATTGCGATGCCATTATATTTTTCATTTGCCATTTTATACTATAAATGCATCCGTTTTCACCATTCGGTTAAGGTAAATTGCTTTGGTCTATTTTTGAATGTCTGATGTGAAAAGTGTGTTAAGATCAATTTGAAAACGACGACGACGACTCAGTCGTGTCGACTTAAATATGTAATTATACTTAAAAGGTACTTTATCGATGCGATGGCATTTCACTAATATGGCATAGTCAATTTTTTAATGGCCTTTTCTGTCAAATATGTTTACGATTTTGTTAGCACGGAATACGAATTAAAAATATTCCATCCTCGATTATTTTTTTTCTCGTTTTTTTTTTATTAAAAATGATGTAACGATTTAAAATAAAATGTTGTAAAGTGGCAATTATATTTGGTTTGCATTTTGCATTAAAAATTATCGTTGATATTAAAGATTTTATTCAAACTTTTGAATTTTAATTAATTTCTTATTCACTGAAGATTTCTTCCAATATTTACTAAATTGGCTTGATATTGGTCGCATGCAAAATATTACCTGATACCAATTATCAAACATTAATTATTATAAATATTCTTGGCGCTTGCAATAATCTCATTTTTACTGGCAGCATTTAATGCTCTACGAACTTGCCAGTAATTATCTTTTGGATGTCAATGCTAATTTATTCTTGTGGTAAAAAAAATAAATTATTTTAATTTACTTTCTAATAACTAATTATAATTTCGAATCAATAGGATTGATAATAAACAAATGGAAATATTTTATACTTTCTTATGTCTAGCGTATTATTCGCGGTATTCTTTTATTTACGTTTAGTTTTATGACCTGAAAAAAAATAAGAGTAATTTAGACAAATTGTTACAGAAACAAAGAAAATTACGCGCTTTTCAGTAGTTCTATGTATAGCTACGGCTTTTAATTTGTGAAGCATGTGTTGTTTAGCAAAATGATTTTAATTATGTTTTGTTAATTAATTGGTTGGTTTTTCAGCAGTGCGGATCAGCGATTAAACATGTTTAAGGCGTATAAAATGATTGCATCGGATCATTAATGCTCTAGTTTATACATATGTACAAACAGTTTTTTTTTTGTTAATATAAATCCTGTTGTTTAGTTAATGCCACTGTTTATTCGAATATAATTGCGTATCTTAAAGCAATAAATGTGAAGTTTGTCGATTGGATCTTGAGCTCAATGACGTTACGATTTTTACACTCGCGACGTAGAGCTCAAGATCCAAAAGCCAAACATTTGAACTGATATGAACCCTCATAGAAATTGTTAATGTTAAATAAATATTTAACATACTATAACAGCATGAAAAATGCATTATCTATTCATTGAAATATTTCCACAGGACTTATCTTTCAAACAATGCGCCAGTGAAATTCTATATTATTAAACAACGAACGACAAAACGGAAATGTATAATTTATGAAAAACGTATAGATTTTCCTTCTTCAATTAGTTCTAAACTAGTTCCTTGCAGCATATAGACAGACAATTGTCATTTGTGTATTCAATAAACCACAATAGAGGTAACCTACTTTTGCTTAAAGCATATAGGTGGTGGTGCACTTCGTACGTAAAGTATATAAGCCGTTTAAATTAAATTATCACATGCATAAATTAAATATGTATGTGGTATATAAAGACAATAAATAATGGAGCAGCTTAACATTAACGACTGTGTAAAAGGTCAGGATCTGTAATGTTATTAAATCTTCTTGCAGATATTGTAGTACTTGTACAGGTTGTTGTAAAGTGATGGGCTTTATTTACACCCCTGACATTTAACATCAAAAGGTCTCAATTTCTACTATAAAGAGAAAGGTGTAGATAATCTATAATTAACTATTACGTATACGTTATTTATATATAAGTACGTACTATATACCCGTTTGCTTGTTGAATGCACTTGGTGCAATTTAATACAAATGCAGATATATTTATTTATTTTTTTTCGTTACATCCTGTATAATTCTACTTAGTTATAAAAGAAACAAAAAAATTGTAGAACTCGTTCTGAGCTCATTTGTATCTTTAGAAAAGCATCTTTAACAATACATCAAGGACCAGGTGCACCAAAGTTTAATTGGAATTTGTTTTTTCTCACGAAATTACCTACGACGCTTTATCTACGATATATAATACATAAAATTAAATCATTTTTATTATTGGTACTCATTTGTGTATCGCCTTTGAATGCAATGTGGGTCAGTCACATCATGCATTGACGAAAAGCGATGATGATGATGATTCATTTCTTTTTCTGCAAGTAACACATCCTGCGGCGCTTATGACTTCACCTTTGCGAATTTCTATTCAGGAGGTTTTTTTCCACATTAAAAATGATCACCAAATAAGACAAGGCATTTATTTCTTTTTTATCTGAGCGGAGTGCAAATACATTCAACAATATTTGTTTAGCAAATTTTATTTTGTTGATTTTACTTTCTCCTGTGATTTTGAATAATTAACTTTAGTTTTGCGTAGATTCGAAATAAAAGGGAAGTATCGCATAAATTTGCAAAAAAATGTAATAAATGACTAACATGAACTCGAATAAAAGTGAGTGAGGATAAATAAATTTAAATAAAACATACCAGTTTAAGAAAAAAAGGTTGTTTATGTTTTAGTTTTATTTTAGAAAGTTTTATTTAAAATTTATAACTTACCATAGATTTTCCAAATTCAAAACGTTTTTAATTTTTTCTGTATTTAAATTGTTATAATGAATTTCAATCTGAAGTACTTTGATATTGAATAACGAGTCATGTGATGTGAAGAATAATTTCAATCGAATTATTTTGTCTAATGGGTCATTTGTTGGATAACGTGGCAGTAAAAGTGTACATGTGCCGACTATTTTGTTGCTAATTATTTGTATTCATGATTTTCTACAATTAATTAACGTAATTTCATTATATAATTTACAAGAGTTGCAGACATGAGAACCGTTATTCCAACTAGCCAATTTATACAACAGGAATAATTGAATTTAATTTGCTTTGATTTTTCCTATTGTTATTCAGGGAACTCGATAACTCTATAAAATAGCGCTAATTAACCGTCTTGTGATCATAAATAATTAATGTTCACTTTTGTCTATACGATTATTGTTTTTACACGCATTTTTGCAGCATAATTGAATGTTACTGTTCAGTAATTATTATAACATGTCGACTAGTACCAAAGAAGGGTAAACGGCCTATTCGCAAACGCTGCTTTGTGGGAATGAACTTGATTAACAAGAAAAGCAAAAAAGTGCAATGCGTGTCGGTTTTTTCCTCTCTTTTTTTCCCAACCCAGAAATGAAAAGTAAAATTACAAGAACCAGTGTGTAACTGACAATTCTTGTTTCAGGCCGTAAAATTGGAAAGTGTTCATCCCTCCAGGACTCGCTATCTAGTAGTTGTCTCAAGAATGGGTGCCCGTAGTGAAGAGTCGTGTCTTTTGGGCATCGATTGCAATGAGAAAACGACGGTCGGGCTGGTGCTCAAAGTTTTCGCCGATACCAAAATAACTTTAGATGGAGATGGGTAAGTGACTATTATCATAATATTGCTGCAATGTTTTGTTCTAAATGCAGTTCATTGCCATTTCACACTTACAAAGTCATATGTTCAATTTTTTTGTTCCCTCTCATTCTGTGTGGTATAATTATCCGCCTAACTTGACCTTAGGTCGTTTTATAGTTAATGAGAGTTATTTGCGCCAAACTGTCTGTCATTTATAACAACGTGGTGCTTTTCTTTGTTTTTCAGGGGTTTCAGCGTAAGCGTCTGCGATCGACATCACATTTTCAAACCTGTTTCAGTACAAGCAATGTGGTAAGCAAAATTTATTTTTTCGGTAATTGATTTGGGTCACTTTTGCGATTTTTTTTCACATTTTTTTGGGTTGCAACTATAGTACATGTCCATATTTAGATTGCAGTTGCTTGTTCACCCACTATTATCATTGTCGATTTGAAATTTGCATTAGCGAATAGAAAGTGTTAAGTCTGAAAAAAACGTGTACCCAAGAGCATAGCGATGCTCATGGTAGAGTTGCTTAATAATCTACGATTTATCAAGTCTTGGGTGTGTTTATTTACCTACAGTGAACGTAATTACTTCTTACACGGCCTATTTTCTTCGTAGATTAATCGCGTTCTTGAACCGCAATTTTTGCAGACTTGAAACCCCAGGCATCCTGTCTTCTATACTGGGGTGATGCAAATCGTGATACCTGCACTCATCAACTTGTTGCTCTTGAAATCAAATTAAGGGTAGTTATGAGTCGTTACTTTTGTGAAGGTTTTTTTTTTTTTCAAAAGAAAAAAAGAAAATACAAACGCAATGAGTTGAAATTCTGTGATTTGTTGGAAGTAGTTAAATAATGAAATATTACTCAACGCCAGTGAGTAATGGTAATGGAGATATTATTTAATGGAAATAGAAAAATTATTTTTATAAAATCTTAACTACAATTGCAAAAAAAGTCAAGTCTGACCAGTTTTTTGAGCAAATATTGAATAAATTATGTAAGCACTTATGTTTATACATGCATAATAGACTAATCAAACAACATCTGGCTGACATGAGATTCATTTTCATTACTTATTTTATTGCTGAACAATTAACGTTAATGTGTTTCTTCGCCAATAATTAAGCAAAACTAATTCAATATTGAACCATTTTAAGTAATTTCGCTCGTTTTATTGCCGACAGACAAACACTATTAGAGGTCGAGCTAAATAAATGTCACAAATGGCCTGTTTATATATTTAATGCGATTGCAAGTAGTAATAAAGTCTAAAATTATGAGGAAAATGCTTTTAGAGTCATTGAAAAGTCAGTCGTCATGTAGAGGCTGAACGCCAAGATCGGCCTGGCCTATGTACGACGACGGATTCTAAATTAAGATCCACCAGGCGTGTTCGCTTTTTTCGGACGATGTGCGCTCCGACTCCATGTAAGGGACCCCACAAACACAACATTTGGTACCCCCGCAAACTCGGTCAATCATCCGAAAAATTTCAGCGTAACTGGGTTATATTTATTTATCAATTTGCACGAATTGTTTACCTAAATTGTATTTCTATTAATAATCCGTCTGATGAGAATAGTTTCTCAATGACTAACTTTTAATCCGTTTAGATACATTTTTCCGGAAGTTTAAGTTTTGTCCAAGTTTGCGCGAATCGCATGAACATGTTATTTGATAAAAAGCAATATGCTGATATCGATCCCCTTAAGAAATTGACTTGGTCATATTTGGAAGCAACTAAGTACTGTACAAGGAGCAATACTGTTCATATTTAGCTCTAAGAAGGTTACTACGAAACCAGACATGGACAGACTATCTCAATAAATATGGAATGTTAAACGTTTCATGCAACATTTATTTTGCGAATTTTTTTTCGGTACTTCTTATATTCGCATCGTGATTCTTATACATTTAGGTGATGTCGTTTGATATAAATTTACGGCTGAAAATTCGATTAGCGGCTCAAGTCCTTAACTGAATGGAGCAACTTTGGAAGCATTTGTGAAGGTTAGTGGCCATATAAGGTGCATACAGTTCTTGTTTCGATTTTAACGGTAGCCGTCTAAACGATGCACATATTAACTAGCTTTGCTTCCATTCAGAAAAGGACATGGACTGAAAAAGTTGGCTTAAGAAGGTAACTTGTTTGAATTTTATCTGCTAATTCTGCGCTTACTGTTCCAACAAACCGAACAGTGGGTAACCTTTTCTTTGAAAATTAAGACGACTACCCCATCAGGATGAGGCAATTATTGCGTTTTTCTTCAAAGAAATTTTCTTTGGTTGTCGTTTATTTATTGGCGCATTTATTTTAATTGCCTTCTATCGAATTTTTTTCTTGCAATTGCACCATATTGCTTGCGATTGTTGCGGAAAAAAGGACCATGTGAGTCATAAAACGTGTAGACCTCGTCAGACAAGACGGGAGATAAATTCTTCTCTTAATTTAGTTTCTTCCTTTATTTTTTTCAATTCCTCTTATTTAATGATGGCTTCTATATCACCCTGTAGATGTTACTGTTAGTACGACGTCGATCATTGTGTGTGCACCAGCCGTGGGAAGAACGGCGCACATTCCAGATATGGGTCGTCTACAATGTCTTGTTTGGTCTTGGATGTCGGCTTTGCAATGAACAAGTTGCGATTTATTTCATAAAACATAAAACTGTTAGAATTATAAGGATATCTTTTTCTGTTGTTTCCAGTAGCAGCAAAAATGTAATAAAGCCTTGACAGTGTCGCTGCTTTAATTGAATTTCGTTCCATACAATAAGTTTTTCCTTTTACACGACGAAATTGAATTAACCACTCTTTGTTTCGGGATTTGAAATATCATCTCCTTGAAAGCGCTTAGTTGACTAAGCGACATCGATAATTGAACGATAAATTATTGAAAGGCAGTGTTGAGAGTGCATTGAATAATTTATATATTTGGTGGCGGTGAAATGGCTCTTCATCCCACTCGAACTCGATTCAGCAAATTCAGTTGGCGATAATTCTTTTTGTCCATAGACGTCGACGACGAATGTTGTTGTCTGGCTGTCCTCGTCGCCCAACATTTTTGCACCAAGTGATTGACATCGACCGAAGGAGATTGAGTGCCTATATTTGGTCACGTTTCTCTTTTTCATTTTTCACTTTGCTCCACATTTTTTCCACTTTTCTAGTCCTAATTTATGTCGAAATAAAAATGGTCGTACGGTTTTTACTAGAAACCTTTATTTGCCGTATGGCTAAATAAGGCTGCACTGTCCGAGCAGGTTGTTTTCAATAACCACTCCTCAGTTTCCATACATTTTAATTGAAGGAATCAGTGTTCAATCGAACTTCGATCTCTATGCAACTTGATAACAGTATGTCGAGATAATTTCGCGTGCGTCTAAACGATCGTGTTGATTTTGGGGCGAAAGGATTCGAATTTGGTCGCGTTCAGACCAAATTGGTGTTGGTTCGTATATAAGGATATAGGAGCGCGGGATTTTCGTGTTGGTGTATGAGGAGGTCGAACCACATTATGGATGGCCATGTTCGGTTCCTTCAATGACTTTTCTTTAGTCTCCTTTGAAACCCAAGTCTGTACGGTTGATTTTTCTTCTCACAAAGTGCGTCTATTTCCGCTCGTAGATTTGCGATCGGATTGTTAGAAGTGCTTTTTCTACGAACCTTTCACGTGTCGCAGTTCGTTCGTTTTAGCGAACCGTTTTCCACGTTTATGTGATAATGGTTGTCCACAGAAAATGCAGATTTATTGACCAAACTGTGTGGGATTCTGACAGGTATTTGAAATGGTTTTCGTTTTAGCGATAATTATTAATCATGTGTATGATGGATCGCGTTTTGTGGACCAGAAAATATGCCAACTGCGCTCTTAGCAGACTCATTACTGAAAAGGAAACACTTTTCAAAGAATCAAGGCCGCCGAGTTTTATGTTCGTTGTATCGCTTATGAGTTATGGTTGAAGATATTTATTATTATAAGGAACGATTGAGCAATGCAAATCTGACGATAATGTTATGATAATATCTGCATAATAATTGTGCAAAAAAACCCGAAAGTGTTATGACTCATAAATTTATTATTATAGGTTTTTAATCAATCGTAAACTTTATCAATTTTTATGTTGCGTTTCGTAGGTCAGCACTGCAAACGTTACATAAAGTGAGCGACAAAGCTCGCGAACACAACTACTTCCAAGGCGGTATGAACCATGGTTGGGTCACCTACTACGAGAACCGAATAGAATCAGATCGGTCTTGTTTGAACGAGTGGCACGCGATGGATAACTTGGAATCGAAACGTCCGCCGTCTCCCGATTCGGTACGCACAAAACCCACCGCTCGCGAAGAAACCGAAACCGTCATCCGAACGACATTGAAGGAAATCATGATGTCGGTCGATTTGGACGAAGTGACGAGTAAAGTGATCCGAAGCCGCTTGGAGGAGGAATTGGACATGGATCTTGGCGAGTACAAATCGTTCATCGATCAGGAGATGTTGGTCATACTTGGTCAAATGGATGCGCCTACAGAGGTGTTCGATCACGTCTATCTTGGTTCCGAATGGAACGCGTCGAATTATGAGGAGTTGCAGCGAAATGGGTGAGTATCATAATGTTAACAAAGTGATACCGATTATAACGATTTGTTTGGATTTGCAGAGTGGGTCATATTTTGAACGTGACCAGAGAAATCGATAATTTCTTTCCCGGAACGTTTGATTATTTAAACGTGCGAGTTTACGATGACGAGAAAACCGACCTCCTCAAACATTGGGACGATACATTCAAATACATCACAAAAGCGAAGGATCGAGGCTCCAAAGTGCTGGTTCACTGTAAGATGGGAGTCAGTCGATCGGCATCCGTCGTCATAGCCTATGCGATGAAAGCTTACAATTGGGACTTCAATACGGCGATGTTGCACGTAAAAGAAAAGCGAAGCTGTATTAAACCAAACACGAGTTTCTTGTCGCAATTGGAGACCTATCAAGGGATGCTGGTCGCAATGAAGAATAAAGAGAAATTACAGAGATCGAAGTCTGAAACGAATTTAAAATCGCCGGGAAAAGGTGCGAAGAACGGCAAAGTTCTTGTGGGTAGCGAGCCGACACCGGTCGTACAAGCGTTGTCCAAGTCGTACGACTTGCAAGCGACAATGTCCGGACAGGATTTGCGACAGTACGGTGCGCGGCCAAAGTCTTGGTCGCCCGACAACTTGCACGTGTTTCAAGGCAGCAAATCATCACCGCTCTTTCTCTCATTGGAGGATATTAGTCAAAAATCATCGTCCAAGGAGTCGGTGAAAAGTAGCACACTCGAAATAAAATCGTCACTTGCCAGACATGTACTAATGCCGTGTGATAACGGCGAGTCGTACAGTGTGTCGCCAAATCAAATCGTCCATCTGCCGGGGAATCATAGTGAGAATGCGGTGACCGTCAAGGAAGTGAAACGAAACAAAAAGTTAGTACTAAACCTAAGCACAAAGTTTGAGAGTGCAGAAGAACAGAATGAAGCATGTGATAGTTCCTCTAGTATTAATAACAATAATAATTGCGCAGAAAATAGTGAAACATCGGCCAGATTAGTGAAGCAAGAGGTGTGGGATCCGGGAGATCAGCCAGTGTCTTTAACCAAAAGTACAAGTGACATGATCTGTGATAGTGTGAGTGATGGCGGCGGGCAAACGGTTTGGACATCGTCGGCAGTTTTAAAAAACGATCCGGAAACAATATGTGCTGTGTTCTCTAGTTTAAATCCGAGTAAAGTTCCTGCGAAAGCGCGCAAAGACACCGACCCCTTTTCGAATCAATTAGATCGCGTCTTTGACCGCGAGGAGAAACGCCAACAAAGAATATCGGCCGTTGAACCGGCGTCCGATGACAAAGGTAGGGAATGTCCATCGAGACAGAGTTCTTGGAGTTCAATTGATAGTGCGGTCGTTTTAGGATTCCAAAATGAAAACAACGACGTGTTGTCCAGACACAGTTCGTGGGGCTCGGGCGACACGCGCACGCTTCCATCGAGGAACAGTTCCTGGGGTTCGTACGACATGCGGCCGAGAGGACCCGTTCATTATGTTAATGAGAAGGGCGAGAAGATTGTGCACGAGTTGTTCGAGAGCAGTTCCTGTGGGATTTTTCCGTATGACAAGGAAGATATTCCATGGCATCCGGGCACTGTTAAGCGAACGAAGCAGAAGATTGAAGAGTGCGGTTTGAAGAAGGATTTGGAAAAGTCGCCGTCGTCGGAGACGCTCCTATTCGATTTTGTGGGCGACGATAACAAATCGGTCGAAGTGGAAAATGCAAGTTTTAGTGCCATATCTGATAAGATCGACATTCCCAAGGATGAGCATAAGCAAATCAACCTATCGAGATTATCAGTCAGTGCTCCAGAGCCTTCTTCCATAGAGCTAGTGTCGAACGAATGCTCCTTGTCCCGGTCGGCTTCCAATGTCTCCAACATGCTGCCGAACGGTTCTGTCGTCAATACAGCTCAATGTTCTTCCGTGAAAATGCACAGAACTTATTTAGAAAATTTACAAAAGGATATGCAGCACAGTAAGAAATCGGACGATCTGTTCGAGAATTCGTCGTCGGGCAAAGTGAGGAATTTGAAGAAGGAATTTGAAGCCAAATCAAGCACAAAAATTGATCAATGTAACAAAAGTACCGCAGAGTGTATTATTAACAGGGTGAGCAGTTTACCTTCGTCGCCAGTCAGTGTGCATGTCGATAAAGATAAAAGCAACAACAAAACGGCGGCGACGAGCGGTGGCGACGATTTGAACTTGAAGAACTTGATCGGCATTTTCGAAAGTCAGAATTTGCGTGTGAATTTGCGCCAGAAGAACAACACGAATAAATTACTATCGCTCAATCGCAGCTCGTGTATTGAGGATTCGAGTTCGGTGCGAATGTCGTTTCTCAATAATTTGAATAAAAATTGCGCTGCGCTGAATGAGAAAAGCGAAGGTGAATTCAAACGGCCGCCGATCGTGCCAGTTGTGCGAAACGCCTCGCCGAGTCTGGTTGCGACCGTAATTGCAAAAGCTAATAAGAAGAAACAACAGCAGCAATACGGTAAAAGTCATCCGCTAGCAATGCTAAACATTCGACCACACAATAATCCTGTTTATAACACTATGTAATGCTCAAATTACAAAAAAAGGCTGTGACTGCACTGTTTTTCTACAATAATACTTTATTTTGTTTTTGCAGTACATATTTAGTTTTTAATTTGATTAGTGAATAACTGAGCTTGTTTCGTAACAACTTTTTTTTTTATAAATTTTAAATATATTTTTCTTATTTATTATACCATTATCTAAGAACCTTACAAGGAATCCTAAGTACCAGTGTGGGTTTTCAAAAATCTACCTTCCTCGTACTTGGGATTCTTTAGTAGGTATTGTTATTAAATTATGCTCCATTTGACTGCTCATTCAAATACGTTTTTTAAATTATGAAAAAACAACTTTTTACTTACTTTACTGATTAATATTCATTTATGTGATTAGGCAAGTCTTACCGCCGGTTATTAACCAACGAAAAACGATACTTTAATTAAAAAAAGTTTACAACTTCGCTGATTAAAATTTATTGGAACATAAATAATTAATCAAGTCGAGTTTGCTTTTTGGATTTTAATTACTTATAATTAATTATAAACATTGTAAATCAAATACGGGTTAGTAATCAACGACATTTAATTGGAGTTGATAAAAGTGTCCGTTTTCATTGGTTCTGAACCCGGCTAAAGCGGAAATTTGTGTAACTTAAGGCTGCAGTTTGCATCCTTAATAATAGCTTGTGTAAATAGCATTTTTGACTCTCAAAATTAATGAATGTATAATAGCTTTCAGAATAAAAAATGTCTTACTGCCAAACTAAATACATAACACACAACTGTGGACCATAATTAACAATAATTTTCTTATCATAATGAAAAAGTATAGCTGAGATTTTATTTGGTTTCGTTCATTCATTTACATATCAATCTTAAACAACAAATTCATCACAAAAATAACATTTATCTTATGTTAATCAATTAATAATTTAACGAATTAATTAATTCATCGACTTGGCTGTCAAAGAATTCTAGTCCTATAGTGTTGTTGCAGAGAAATGCGAAAAATAGCGAAACAGCAGCCTGCACGCTCAAACCTTGAGGTGATGTTAAAATTGTAGAAACTGAAGACGACTGTAATTTGAACTGAATGTTAATTATTGAGGAGGATATTTCAAAAGCGAAAAATAAAACTCCCACAATAGTTGTTTTTTTTTTTTATTTTATTTTTCCAGTTTGTATATTAATGAAAGAGGCGATATAAATTTTCTTAGTATTATGAGAATTTTAACGTTTTTTTTTTACATAAGAGATCTTCATTTTAGAATATAGTACATTACGTTAAACAAGCTATTCTTCTTGCTTTTTGTGTGTATTTGTGTGATAGTAATTTTTTTTTTGTACTATAGATGTAAAATAAGATGTATCGCTTAAAGAAAAAAATTGTTCACATAATTTTAAGATGAAAAAAAATAAAAAGCGACTGTTTAACTAATTTCAATTTGGTATAATTTCTTTCCCGCTACTAATGCAATGCGCGGTATGGTTGACAAATCGGAACCTCTGGTTGGTTCTTGTTTCTCGGATTTTGCATACATTGGTTTTACTGGAGGGCCCAACGCAAAAGAATATACAGCGCCCGGTAAGTTGTTAATACTTGCTACGGTCTTTAAGAATTTTTTTTTCAGTAAGATATACCTAATGTAAATATGAAAACTTACAACATGCGTCTGGAGGTCGACTATTCGAAAAAGATTTGGTTCATTTCCACCGGTCATTATGAAATCTTTGCTACAATATTTTCCACAATAAAGCTATAATTAATTATGGCAAAAGTAGGAATAATTGTTCAAACTAAAATAATTGGTATATGGTACCTTGCTATTATGAACATCAGGTTCGATTGCTGTGATAAGTTTGGCAGTACCATAATCCCATAGTTGTAAGGGATTCTCTTTTTGCCAAGAACACACTAAAATCTGAAAAATTTTAAAATTATGAATGAATCGTCATGCGTTTTTTTTTCAATTCATAATTGCTTCACATTCTTTATCATACTATTTTATTTTTTGCTTAATAAAATTCAAAATTTTTAAGAGTTTCCAAAAATTCTTCTTGAATTTTTTTTATAAAAAATTAAAAAAATACCTCGGTTCCTCTATTGTTAATATCAATTCCTTCACCACAAAGATGAAGCCCATAGATATGTCGAACTGCATACGGTTCTCGAGTGTCCCAAAATTGAATAGCATTGTCCCAACCACCTGTTAATATTTCGAATTGTGATCGAGGATTAAAGCAAGCAGCAAAAACGTGCGACATTGGTCCATCATGTTTATTTCGATCATTACTAAAAAACACATTTTTTCAAAAATTAGTTTTTACAAAATTAAAAATATTGTTTCAAAAAATACCTGCTAGCAAAAATGCGTTCTTGAATTTTCGTTTCTTCATCATACAAGTATATCTTCAAATTATCTCCATAAGTTAGAAACTTCGGCTGATTCGGATGGTAAGTTAAACCAAAAGTTTGCCTCTTTTCCCTAATAGTGTAAATGCATTGCTTAAACTTATGGTTCCAGCATTTTATGCAACCATTCGCATCTTAAAAATACTGAATTTAGTTAATTTTACATTTAACTGAAATTATAAATACAGGAACAAGTAAAAGTGTTCGACAAAGGATAACTGGTCGAAACAGGACGATGTTGGATGCTTGTTACAGGAGCCACATCGAACTCAATTTCTTTGTCTGTTAACGATGTATCGAGATCGCCAGTTTTACTGTTGTATACTTTTACGGTTCCATCAGGAAATCCACCAGCCAAAAGATTAAATTCTTCATCGTATTTGCAACAGAGGAATTCTCTATTGCCATCACTAAAATTGAACAAAATATTGTTCAAAAAAGTACAAACAACATTATGTACGGTTTAAATCCACATAAAATTAATTTAGATTCAATGTAAAATACTGAGAATTGTAAAAAATTGCAATAATAATCATTAATTGCAATAAATTCAATTAATTTATTTAAATCTGTGTATTTTTGGTTGCCTAACTTGTATGCATGTGGAATTAAATTTTGGATTTAAAAATAATTACATTTGGTTTACAATCTTAATTTTACCATCAATAGTTGTAATAATTTTCTTAGTTTTTGTGAATTCTAACATTGATGATTCCTGCATTGATGGCAGAGAAAGATCGCTACCATACTGTGGATATTTGTCATAGGTCGTCGACATACCATAAGGTTGTATTTTCGATAGTTTTGCTGGACCAGGTATGGATTTTCTTATAATTGGCTGTTTAGCCCTTGAACTTGAACCCTTATTTGAATCCATTTTACAGAAATTTTTAAAACTGGTTCTATGTCTTGATGTCTTCACGTATACATTTTGAATAGTTAATTTAGTAAATTGGCCGAAAATGGTATTCGGCTAATTTTTGTATGATATTTACGTCAAAATTGATTAATTTTGTTTTTTATTGAAAAATTGTGGTCGGTGTCACTTCGATAGTGATGCTATTTTGAATTTAAAACTGCGTCATAATTTAAATTGAAAACTGCCGCCATTTTACTACAAGACAGTAGTGTATGCCTGGTTGTCTAAATAGTTATAATTAAAATTTATTTTTTAAAATAATACTTATTCTAATCATAAAACTAAATGTACAACGTAATTTTATCAGCAATAGTGTTTGCAAATTCGTCTAATTAGTTTTCGTTAATTAATAGTAACAATCATTGATTCTTTGTTCTTTATAAAATAATTTTACACATCATAGCTTTATAGTTTACCATTTTCAAAAGGTGTAGTGTGCCAGGTATAATTTTATTACTAGTTGTTGACTTTTAGGCTTTAAATCCTTGCCAAACTATCACATTTTGAATAATCCCGCCACACAAGAAGAATTTAAAAAATAACAATAGTCGATTGGTGACTGAAGGATAAACTTTTCACTGGCACATTTTCGATAGTAAATTTAATAAATTTGCCGCAAATGGTAAGTAGTTAATTATCTTATAATACTCACGTCAAAATCGGTGCAATTTGTTTTCGATTGCAATATTTTGTAATATTTCAATATACTGTCATGGCGAGTAAAGAACGCAAAAAGGAACTAGATTGTGGTAGGTGTCACCTTCTGCTTCTTACAGTAACTATAATTTTACAAAAACCCGCTTTAAAAACATCCAATCCCCTAATCTAACACCACCCCTTTGCCACTGCACCTTTTAATTAATCACATTTCGACGATTTCCACAACAAAGAATGACATAACCTCAAATATTCAAGTATGGTAAATCTGTGTTTATAAACAAGCTATTCACTTATATCAACAAACCATAATCTCTAACAGACATGTCTTATCACTTCCAGCATTCTCCACTATCGTGCAGAATAATATGAAACGAGAAAAACCACAACAACAAATTTATGTACCAGGCAGTGGACCATTGAGAAAATCAAATACAGGAATCGACGACAACGAATCGGAACACAGTTTCAATTCGAACTCTAAACAAATCTATACGAAAAATCAAATGTCACGGCATGGTAGTAGTGAAGGTACGTCGAACAGAGGCAGCATGAATGATTTAGACAATACAACCGCGCGGATGAACGATATGTCGTTGCATCAGAAAGATGCGAATCGGAGACAACGGAAGCCAGAGCAGCCGTTATATGTTCCCAAACCGTTGGCCCAAGCCAGAGGACATCAGCCTTCGTCGCAAGAGTATGATCATAATTTCTACTCAAATGGGAATAATGAGCCAGATCGCTATCAGAATCGGTCGAAGAAGTATTCGAATCGAAGACGGGGCAATGAGGGACATGGTAACGATGGCTCGGAGGAGTGGAGGAATAAGTCTTCGATTTCGTCGCGGCTTGCTCGGCAGGGTTCTGAACCTCGGGGTGAGTGATTGTCATAGTTACATTTACAAAGTGCTATAGTTAGATAATTATTATAATTATAATAATTTTGTCGTAATTTACAAGTTTTAAGTTATTTCTCGAACAAGAACTTCTTGGTGAAATTGCAAATATTTGTCGAATTATTTTCAATTTATTCATTCACACTCTTGGGATTTTAGTTTAAGTAAAATTTCTGCAAATGCTGCACTGATTACAAAAATAAATAGTTAGGTGTTTATTTTTCGTATTAGTCTCTAGTCTTGATAGTGTTCAAGAGCCGAGCTTTATAAAGTAAACCAAATCGATTATTTTGAAGAGTTATCTGCAGAATTTATTTGCAGATTTGTTTTTTGTTTAGTTTGCGTTATAGAACATTTTCTATTTCGAGCATAATTCAATATTATCATTAAAAATTTGAGCAAATTTGTCACCGTGTCCGATAACGAAAAATATTCAGGAAATTTTCAAGCAAAATGTGATTCTTTTATTGAATATGATTCATATAAAATCGAGTATAAAATATGACTTCTTAGAACGAGCTATTTTTTAATAAATATTCTTTAAAATAATTCTTTGAAAAATAGTGTTGTTATTGAAAACTATTTACGAAGGTGACAAATTATTAATTTGCATATTTAAATTAAATCAGCATAGAGGAAAATGCATCAGTACATTTTTAACGCGGAAATTATTTTTGCAACTCTGTAATTTTTTTTTTTTTTTTAATATTCTTTTAAGGGATATTTTAAGTTTATTGACAAAAATAGTCGGATTGTCATGGAAAATAATATAGTCCGGGCTAATTCAAATTATTGTAAATTGTAAAATGCAAGACATTTCTTGAGGTTGCAATAACAAACGTAAAAAAGTGTTATGATAGATTTTATTGCTAAAACAAAAAAACTGTGTTTAAACCGGTATTGATTTTATCCAAATGGCAAATATTGTAAACATTCAATATGCTCCACTAAATAAACTGCTGTAATGAGCGAGTGTTCGGCAAAGGACTTGCAGATTTTATAAATAGAATAATATAAAATCTAGTACACCAAAAATCAACATCTATTTGGAAAATATTAAACAAACTGTTTTCGATTAAATTCAATTTATTGCTTCCGTTAGAAAATAGAACATTTAAACATCAAAATTTAACTTTTGTTGATTTTCTAGTCAATATGTTTCTGTTAATTAAAATCCGATAGACGAATTAAATTTAAATACTACAAGCTAGAGTAGATTATAAAACATGTTTATTAAATATTTTAATAATAAACTTTAAACAATTTTTTTACAACGATTTGGTGGATATTGCTCGAAAAGTTTAAATTTAATTGACTATAACAATTTTACATTACCATATTTATTGCTTATTTGATTTATTTATGTATTTCCACCAATATATTTTGATTAATCGGTATTCTGTGTATTTATGCAACCCGCGATACACTTACAGCTTTTTTATAACCATATTTTCCTCTCTAAATTTGGTTGTTTATATCCTTCAGGTACTGTTAATGGCACTGGTTGGCAACCGCGTACACGAGACACCAGAAGTGTAGAACCAAACGCCCCGCCCCCTCGCAATTACGCAGAAAAAGTCCAATCAAAACCACCAAGTGGCCGTAGACACAGTACAATCGGACTAGAACCTGATAAACGCTACAGCAAACCGAATCTTGATGCAATGCCACCAAGATTCCGGAAAAAGCTTCTCGAGGAAAACATGTTAAGCCAAGTGCCTACTGTTGAGGAGAAATGGGATGGTAACAGTATGACGTTTCAGGGTACAAGTAATACGAATAAGGCAAACTTTGAAATGCCAAATTATGCTACTATGCCTGGGCCGCCACAAGCTTATAATCAAAATATGCCAATTAATTCGGGGTATTACACCTTGCCGCATCGACCAAGAGGTCGCGGTCGTCTAATGCAAGAATATGACACGCATCCGGGAATGTTTCACTCGATGCCTGCTGATCATTTTAAGCCGAGTCCGAGTAATTCACGGCCTTGTACACCGCCGATTTACAACAAGTCTCGCAATGAGAATTACAGTAGGCCACATACGCCCGTTCAGTATCATCGAAATGATAACGAAGACCGATGGAATAGTCGTGAGGAATTGAATGTGAATAAGAAGGGCGTTTTTGAGCGATTGGGTCGAAAAAGTGAAGATCGTATTGATGATCGCCGGTTTAATCGCGATAACAATCGAGGGGATAATCGAAGAAATGGGAATCATCGCAGAGATCGAGGTGGTTTCAATAATAGAAGAGATAATAATGATAACAATTACCGGAGATCTGATAATGATAGCTTCAGAGGTAGAGGTAGAAATCGCAATGAGAATCCAAATCCACAACCGAAATCTCCACCCAAACCACCGGTCCAAGAAGTTGTGGATGAACCTATTTTGTCGCCGGTTTCTCCTGAGACGCCTCCGCCGGCTGAGGACTGCTTCAGTAAATACGCCGTGCTGGATCCAGACTTTGTAAGCGAATTTTAAATTTAATATTTTAATATAATTAAGGCTAATTATTTAATTTAGGATTGGAGCGAAGAAGTGGAGCGGGACTATCAACTAGAGAATGAAGCCTTAAGTGATGCGCTAACCCGAAGTTCTTCAGTGAATAGTCTGGTTGATGTCAGCACTAAATCAATGCCCTCCACGATGCCTACAACTTCTACCAATTTTCCTGCCAATCCTAAAGGTTCCAAGAACAGAAGAAATCGTAGAAACAGCAGAAACAGGTATTTATTTTTGAATATTTTTTCCATTAACGTTTGGTTTAATTTTGATTTGACACAAATTCATATTCGAACTTGTTCGTTTTTTGTTTATTTCAATTCAATTTTAATTTTCATAGATTTATTTCTTCAGGATCTACGAGAGAAATATATATGAAAACCCAAGAAATGCACTTCAAGATTTCTAATTATTTTTGATATAGTTTTTCCCATGAAAACCAAATTTTACTCGGTTTTTATTATGTGGAGTTAATATAGACTTTATTCATTTTGTGTATACATTTTTATTTTTTTAATATATGCTGTGTTGTTTTATCACTTGTGCGTTATTTTGGTCTAAATTTACTGGCAGAATTACTACAATTTATTAATTTATCGACACATCTTTGTTTATAGAAGTGGCAGCATTCCCCGAGATCCAAGTGATTCCCGATCGCGCAACCAGAGCACAAGAAGCACAGATAATAAAGAGTTTAAAGTTCCTCAAGATTTTCCACCACGTCGTCGCAGAGATTCCAGAGATCGTCGTGATTCCAGCTACGAACGTCACCATAACAAATCCAGAAATTCAAGTCGTGATTGCAGTTTCGACCGACATCGTAATAGTTCGACCAGCGAACACGAGAATTGGCGCGATGAAGCCCGAAGTCGCCAGAATTCGGAACGTGAAGGTTCCAATATCAGGCGCAGTCGGCAAAATTCTGAAATCGACGACATTAGAGGTGATGTTAAAAAGCCGGGTGTTCTTGTATTACCGACGAAAGACGAGACGCCGAATTTCCGTCATCCGCCTGTTCTGGTTCACGATCAGCCCCGGCTGGATATGTCGCGGAAATCCGGCGCTCAACAGAAGAGTTTGTTCGATCCGAATAATCCGAATAAACCGATTATTATCAAGTCGCAAAGCAGTAGAACGGCTGGATTTACGGATCGGGATAATGTGCCGCAGCTTCATAACACTGAGCCATCTGGCGGGAATATTTTTCCTTATTGGTACAACGAGAGTTCGGACGAGTTTAAAAGTTGCAGCTATCCTGAGCTTTTGCGAGATGTTAAGCGGGCTGATTTAGAACTGCAGAATATAATTAACAGCGGTTGTCTTCTAATTAAGCATCAAATGGTGGAGAATTATCGAAGCTTTCTGAAACAAGCACTTGAGTATCTTCTTTGCAAAGCCTTGAAATTCTGCCAAACCCAAAATGTGGAACAGCATTTCTGGAAAATATTATATTATAATATCATTGAAATCACCAAAAAGGCGATTGTCAATGATCCAGATAATAAGGATCAATATAAAGCGTTTCTTTTATATATGATTGAAGAGGGTTCGGAGTATTTTGAGGGTTTGTTGAACCAGCTGGAAGAGACATATCAGTTTAAATTGAACAACTATTTGGGGAAGAATTCGATTCCGAAGAAAGGGTTGAAGTTTGTCGGATTAGCTTTGGTGTCGGCTCAGAAGTTGTTTCTGTTTTTGGGCGATTTGGGTCGATACAAGGAGCAAGTTAATGAAACTTCTAATTATGGAAAATGCAGACAGTGAGTTATTTTTTGAAATATATTTTTAGTTAGTTTATTTAATTATTATAATAGATGATCATCGGAAAAGATCCTAAAATACATAAACTTGCTGCAGCTGCAAGTGTAATTGATTTTATGCGTTAACGTTTTACGTTTACTATAATTGATGCAAATTATTGTTATTAATTATTGTTGGTATTGCAAAAAGTCTGATAAATTTTAAAAATCTTGTATTTCTGAAAGCGCTTTGCCGATTGATGTAACTCGTTAATAATTGATGTCATAAAATAAACAACGTCTAATATGTTTTTGGTCTATAATCAATGTTTGTTGAAAACTAATTAAGTAATTAATAGGATAATTTAAGTATTAATTGAAGAGAATGCTCTTTAATTGCTCTGTTTTTTTATTTCATAATTATAATAATTTGTGATAGCATTGAACTTTGCAGAATATTTATTTATTAGCGCTCTCGCCAAAAATTTCGTTTTCGTCCCAGTAATTTTAGAACCAGTTGTATTATCCAGGTCGGACAGAAAGCGTCCAGTTGGACTAACTCAAATATCCTGGGAAATAGCACAATGTCTTTTTTTAATCTATTTGTTAAATTTTTGTACTTAGAATTTTTTTATATCTATTTAATGTTTTGTATTTTTTATAAGCGCTTTCTATATTTGAATATTATTAATTGGCAAACCAAAAACCACATGCTTAGTCAAAAACCAAAACATAAAAAACATTAATATACTTTACGATTTTAAAGCAGAAATAAAACTTTATGATTTAATTAATTTCGTTTTGCAGATGGTATATCAAGTCGCATGAAATTAACCCGAAGAATGGGAAGCCTTATAATCAACTCGCTGTTTTAGCAGTTTATGCTGTAAGTTTCGTATGAGTTTTCTCTGAAATGGTTGTAATTTTTAATCATACTTTTAGCGAAGAAAACTTGATGCCGTTTATTACTACATGCGAAGCCTGATGTCGTCCAATCCGGTGGTCTCCGCCAGAGAGAGTCTCATATCATTATTTGATGAGAATCGAAAAAAGGTAAATATGTAGTAAATTTCATTGCATTTAAATGAAATACGTAATTTTTTGCCGCTAATGTTATGCATTGCATATGGTCATAAAAGAATAATTGTGTTGTAAACTTGTTTGGTTATATCTTATTATGTTTTCATGCTGCAGTATCTTCATCAAATATGTGTACGTATGTGATTTACATTTATATATCGTAGGTCATTTTACGGTTACCTGAAGTTCATCTCTGTTGTAATAATAATTTTATAATGTACCTGTGTAGTATCATTATCTCGGAAATTCAATGTTCTGCTTCAAAATTGATTAAAACAAACTGTATACAGTTTTGTCTCGACAAATATTTTCCATTTCGATTCTTATTAAAATTATACCATTATTCAGTTGATGTGACGCAAGGTCAATTAAGTGAATTGAAGAGACACAAAAAAATTCAACCGTTATTGGATATAATTGTCTTTTGATTATAGTGGGTTTATTTACTCAAAATATTTAGGTAATTTCGACTCAAATATTTTTAACAGAGATAGTCACAAAAAAAATTGTATGACACAGAATATGAAACAATTTTATTAATATTTTACTTTAATTGTTTAGTATGAACAAGGTGGGAAAAAACGCAGAGAAGAACGCATGGAACGCGCCCGTCAACAGATGAAGCAAAAGGAATCGGAAAATAATTCGAACTCCAATGGATCATTACGGAAGGAAACGTGGATTCATCCAGAAGGCGGCAAGAGGGTGACCAGGACAACGCAGTCGCTGCAGGACCAGAAGGATTCTGAAGAAGAAGATTTAGCTGCGCTTAGTAGCGTTGAGGTAGATAATTTAAAACTTACAATTGGTATATTAATTATTTTTTTTGGTATTTATATAGGTTAACAAGAGATTTGTGATTAGTTATCTTCATGTCCATGGCAAGTTAATTACCAGAATTGGGTATGTACACTTTAATTGCTCCTCCTTTAAGTAATAGAATAGAGATGTTTTCATATTTTAATTGTTTAATTAAATACCAATAATTATTGCTTTTGACATTTATTACATGTTAATATATAATTATAATTCTATTATTAATTAATCATAATAATGACATTAAAAGCTAACTGTTGTATAGAGCTAATTAAATAATATTGACACATTATTAGCTTGCGTAGCGATTCCGTTAGGATTTAATAATAAATCCTATTCGAATAAAAATCTGGTGACTTGAAAAATTTATCGATATGGACGTTCTGATACACGTAGAAAATTAGCAATTCAATTTCAACGTGTCGATTTAGTTGGTATGCGAATGGCCATCGAGACAAGTTAACGCCGTTACGCGAGATGCACCCCATAGTTAAAATACACTCACACGCAATACCGTGCACCAGCAACGGACGATAAATGCGGATGATTACCAATTATTCGATGAACACCATCTCAAACTACGGAAGTCCAATGCGAAAGCCTAATGAATATTCATAACTCATACATATAAATTGCAGAAAAAAGCGAGTAGATTTTTTTTCGCAAGCAATTTGCAGGAATTGAGAATTTGCTTTTTTAATAATATGCGTTTTAAGAGGGTAATTTAAATAGCCTTCATCTTCAAAATAAAATATGGTAATGAAGATGCCAGTGATAAACTAACTAATGAGCACATGCGGTAATATTATTATTAGTTATTAATTAAAATAAATATTTGCATTGCCATTATTCTAGGTTGTATAACAGTGATATGGCTTTTTTATTTTAATTAAATTAATAAATTTTGCATAAAATATGTTTCTCTGAAATCATATTTATAATTAGTTCTTTTACAGCTTATGCTTAAAAATTAACAGTTATTTCGTTGGTGCAATTAATATTGCAACTTTTTGTTAGTTTTTTTTTTTTTTTTTGAAATTGTTTCGAAAATTTTGTGTATTAGCCGCACCTTCCGATGCATAGGTAAAATACAGCAGCAATATGAGCATGCGAAGAAGGCATCTGGCGGGTACAGTTATATTAACCGTCCAATACTAACACAAGTGTACTACTCTTCTTCAGCAGAGTTTACACACAAAAGGCAGTTCATAGTAATTGAACGAGGTCATTGATTTCCCAGATTATCATCACTTAATACGTTTTACCCAATTGCAGACCAATTATATTGAAAGTGTATTCCGAAAATCGAAATTAACTTTTTTTCATCAGCAATTTTCATTTCTTTTACTTTCTTTGCTTTTAGAATAAACCTGTAATTTATATGGATATTATTTTTCGATATTTAATATTTAATTTTCGATTAAAATACTAGTTTAGAGGGTTACTTTTCTTGATGAGAAAAATGTTACCATTACCCAAATTGCATTTTGATTTAACTTGTTTAGCAAATTTGTCTAGATTGGTAGGATCAACTAAATCAGAACCTGTGAAGGTCTAAAAAAGACTTGTTCCTCTCAGAATTTTTTTTTCAATTAAATTCTTCCATCGACTACCAAATTTCCTGGTCATTGTGTAGAAATTAATTGAAAAAATATTATTACAAGTACGATTGAATGAGGTCACTTTGTTAAATCGAATAAGATCAATTTAATATGCCTCATATGGGTCTATGGTGTAAATGAAATGATGTAGGTCAGGAGTGTACCATTACCATATTAGTGAAGTTAAGGGGTTAGAAATATGAAACTCATGCTGAATCTCATATCGTAATTCGTTTTAATAAGCTACTAATCAAATCAAAAAGACTAACCGACCGCTACATACTTTTATAAGGATTAATTAAGTTATGTGTATACATATGCGAGCGATAAACTATTAAACTTATCAACAGACATTTACCATAACTATATTTAGAAATTTGACAGCATAATAGACGATGTTGAATAGAATCACAGGTCTAATTTAATCCGACAATAGAAGAATGCGGTGCATCTTTTGCAAGAACAAAGCAACATCGAACGATACAATAGTCTAATTTGTCTATAGATAACAAGTGGTTTGAAAGGTTGAAACGTTGGTTGTTAGGCGGGTCGAATTATTTTCGTGTCTAATTATTACTCGGAACGATGGAAGAAGAAAGCGATTGGAATATTGAAAACAAAATAGAAGAAGAAAAAAAACGGAAAAAAGCGAAAATATTCTCTATGGTATATAAAATGATAGCCTGTAATTTTTTAATAAAGATATCGATCTGATATAAAAGCTTTGAATATCGTCGTCGACACATTCCTATTTATCTAAGTGCATTGAGCCTCATTCAAGGAAAGTCTTTCGATTGGAACGACGAATAACAATAAGATCTTTGCATAATTCGTCCAGACAATATAAGAATGATGTACTTTTTGCCGCCGGTGACTCACAGTATATACAAGCAGGTGCACTGATCAAAGAAAGCAAAAGTTTAATGTATGTAAATGTTAATTTTACTAGACCGTCACACTGTTGGTGCATCCCATAAAACAGCGAGATTTGTATTTTGCTATATCGATGCGTGCTGTTTTATAACATCGTATATTACAATATTTTGGCGTCCGATTTATTTCCATCCACCAAGGATAATCTAAAAAACTAGTTCTCAATTAAAAAAAATTAAAAAATTAAAAATCTTAGCAATATTTAAGTAAATTTTTCAAAAATGCTGCTAAATTTCTAACTTTTGCTTAAGGTGGTGAAACCGCTGCATATGTAGCCACTCTGGTCGCATGCGAATCTACATAGTTTTGCTTATCTAAATTCACTGCAAATTTCGCGACATCTGATAAAGAATAGATGGATCAAGATCTGACTTATTTGCCACGTGCTTTAGCCGAAAACATTAGAAAAGATCGAGAAGTGTGGAAAATTCTCAAAAATGGGTAAAGGAGTTTGCGGCTTTGTTATAACACCAAGAAAATTTCCAAAGCTACCGAAAATTAGAGAAAAAAAATACTTATATTTTGACGAAAGATTTGTTCGAATAGCCATCAATTAAGTAAAATATGAATAAAAAACCTCGATCAAATATTAACCACTCGCTTGCTAATTAGCGGAAAAAGATAAAAAAAAAACTTTTCGTCCATTTATTGCTACATCTGTTCTCTCTTTAAATCTACCATTAGATATTTTCTAGGATAATTCATAGTGTCTGAAACTGCTTTTCCGCGTTAAATTCCCTGAGCTGCTAAGCAACGTTTCACGCATAAATTTGCAAATTTATGCGTGAAATCTTGGTCCATCTATTCTTTATCAGATGTGAAATTGGCAGTGAATTTGGATAAGCAAAACTATGTGATTCGATATCGACTATATATGTAGCGGTTTCGCCCCCTTAAAATTAAAAGTCCGCCTAATATTTATAAATTGTTGAAATATTTTGAAACATTAATGGAATATGTATAATACCCAACAATATAATTAATGATATTTGATATTTTGATTATACACCCTGTATATTATATGTGTATATGTATAGTAACTGTACAGATAATCTAAAGTAGCGGTTTACAAATTTATTTTTGTCCACGGCTATTATTCTCATATAATGCGGGCAATTATGGTTTTATATCGTATATATAGGTGTATATTGTAATGTCATGTTCCTCGTGCATCTTTTTCTTATATACAAACGCCATTAAAGAGAAACGATTCGAAAATGTTTGATGGACAAGCGTGACGAAATTTTGATTCTATTCTGTTTCAAATAATATACACACACACACACACACAGATCGAAGTAATTTATTTCATTTACTTTGCGTTACATCATTTATTTATAAAACAATTACTTGAGATTCGATTAGTTTGATGTGAGATTAAATTAATACAAAAAAAATCGAAAGAATTTTAACAAACTAGCTTCATAACTGTGTTGCGTCTCACAATATGACTTCATTACGTTCGCCGTAAATTACATAATAATACGTTTTAATTGTACGTTTTCAGAAAATATTTTTTAATGAATTTCGATTATGATTTGACCTCAAATGCAGCGCGCTAAATGAATGGCATTCTTCACGCAGTTAATTACTGCACCAACTCAAATAGATATACGTATTAACGTAATGAGTTCCTTATTTGTCTCGACGCTGGAAGATGTAAAACTTGATCATTGACCTAGAAATTAGCAATAAAAAATTAACATTACAAGAGAATTTACTTAAATATGATTCGGTATAAACATATGTTATATCGTGGGTCAGAGATCAGATGTGTGCATTTTTCGCTTGGAAATTATTGTCGCTAAATTATGAAGGTGCAAGGTACCGCTATTACATAATAATACCATTAATTGTTTCATTGTTTAATGGAAGTAGTAGTGATTTGGAAAAAATATCAGATTAATGCAGACATTTTATTCTGCAAAGTTCATTGTACTGATGAGAGAAAACTAATAATAATAAATTAGGATGCCAAAATCAATTTTGTATTTGATTATTTATTTATTTATACATGATGAATAAATGATTTAGACGAGACAGGAAAAGGCGAAAAAAACTAATCGCATAAAATATAATATCAATTTAAATTACATAATGTAAAAGCTGTTATTATTTAAAGTAACAATAAATATAGCTCGGGAGTAAAAAATTCGGATGGCGCCTACATTGATTAATTTAAGCGATTTTTTTCTTGCAGGATGGAAAGCTTTCAAGAGGCAGCTATACAAATGTTGAAGGAGTTTCGAGCCCTTCTGCAACATTCACCCGTGCCCCTGCCTTGCAACAGATTCCTTCAATTGCTTGCATTGAACATGTTTGCCATTGAAAGCACACAATTTAAGGGTGAGTTTTTTCATTTCGTTTTTAATTTGTTACATTTGAACGATTCGATTAATTAGATGGCTTAATTTTTATTGATGGTGATTTCCTCTGGATTTAGTGTTATATTTTAATTATTACTGTGAGTGTGTTGTCTGATCTAGGGACAATGGCCTTAAATAAACTTTAGGATATTGGAAATGTATGTCCATTGATTTGTTTAATTAGGTACTGTTAATTTATTTAAATATATTTACGGTCAGCTTCCTACAAATCTATATACATATGTTTAAGTAGTCCAGAATCCAGAGAAAAGCATTAGGTGTGGATTCGTTAGCACTTTGCCAAAGAGGAAATTGCATGGCAATATTTGTATAAACGCGGTATTTTATTTCACGAATACTACGTTTATCTAAAGAGCTTTTATCGGAACAAGCATTTAATTTACCGACGAATGCAATCAATATAAACGAGAGATGCGAATATTATATATTTTATAGTCGAAAATCAAAAGAGATGAACCCAGTGTATGGGCACTATCTTTATGTGCATAAAATGTGAAATAATGATAATGAATAGAAGCAAACTGAGCATTACATAAGCCGGAATGGCAATTGCGTAAGTACCTCGTATAACGCCGCGACAGTAAATATAAATGTAAATCATAGACATTAATAGAGTTGAACATGGACATGCTTACGCTGCGACGACGACGTTATGCTTCAACTATTGTTTCGTTCATGTCACACGATGACTTGTCTATTAAATTAAAAACGCATATAAATTTGTGTGGAACGTAAAGCTGTGATTAAAATTCTTACGCATTTCGACTAGGAGAAGACAATCTCTATATAATATGATTCATTTTACTATTGAGGAAATCGAATAGCACTTTTTATCGTAGATATGCGCGCTTTCAGAGCCTGCATTCAATTACGTTTTTACGTTAACGACCTTTACAAATCATTCTCCGTTTTTTAGCTAAATATTATGTAATTATATTTTAATGGTGAGATTCTGACCAGATCTATAACGTCCTATAAATTTCTAATGCTATTAGTAAGCGGATTATAACAAATTGTGTAGTATCCCGGGTTGTCTTCCTGGATAGTCGTCTTAATTCAAATAAAACTCACTCTTGTTTCTTCACTAATAACTTTATTCTCGTCAAATGTCAATTCTGTACTCCTTCACAAAATCTCTATCTCTCCTCCCATCTCTCACATCCCTTTTTACTTATATCATACGTATAACAATGTAAATTGTTGAGTGGGAGTTAACCATTTACGTAACTTAAGGGTTAACTTTCTAAGAAGTACATCTGTGTTTTCTATAGATGCTAGCTTTCACTAACGGTAATGTTATGTAACAACTACAAACTAATAAATATATAAAGGGTTTGAAAATAGTATCTTCTAAGAATCACATTTATGTGTTCGCATAGAATACGCTAACTTTCGAAAAGTGACCGTTATACATCATTTTAGATCATAAACTATATACTAATAAATCCTAACTTAATATTATATAATATAAAATATAACTAACTTAATTACTATATAATATAGAATATAGAGAATATACTCGTATATGTATAGGTATACATAATATATGACACCTCCGTCCTTATGAAAAAAAAAAAAAATGAACATTTTTTTTTTTTTTTTATTTATTATTATAGTGACTTCGATATGAAGTTCTACCAAATGACACTGTAGGTTTTGACTCTCTACTACTATAATGTACCTCTTCGTCTTCTTCTTCTTGTTCTCTATCTTGGCTTCCTCTAATGGCGTTTTGTGAGTTGTCAGATTTTGTATGTACATTTTGTTCTACTTTAATACACAAACTAGCAATACATCCACATTTATTTCTAAAACATTTTTTATAAATTTTATAAGCTACATAAGAACACACTACTAAAGCTAATATGTATGCTAGATAAGACACATGATGGCTGTAAAAATAATTTGAGGTTTGTTCAAAATGGTCAGACTCATTTTCTAACTGTCCCAATTTATGACTAATAAAATCTAAATTTTCTGTGTTTGTTTTGAATGTTTTTAAGTTTGTGTTAACAAATAATTTACTTTCATTATTAGTTTCTTTCTTGTAGTCACAAAAGTCTTCGAAAATATCTATGGTTGGTATAAATTCACTTGCAAATGATTTTATTGTTACACTATCACTTGGAATTAATGTTGTTGAAGCACAATATCCTTTACAATTCGCGTTTAAAGTAATACTACCAAAATCTTTTAATACAATATCAGTATGAGCTGTTATTCCGTTACAAGTTAATGTAATAGTTTCAATTTCAGGTATTGTATACAGCCATGTATTTGCAGATTCTAATTGAGTAAATACACTATGTTCTAGTTGGTTGATCTTGCTTTGATTTTTACAAATAATAGGTAACTTAGTGACACCTTGATATAATTTAACTTCACATGAATTGTACAAATGTGCTAATAGGACTGGCTTTCTTTGCTTACAAATATATTTAAATACGCTAATTTCTTTACAATTTTGTAAATCTAAATCTGAATAACCTACAAATTGCTGCTTAGTTTCGTCAATTAACAAATAAATAAATGATGGTTCAATATAAACATAAGTTAAATCTGCGATTTTTGAAGGGAATTTATTTAATTTAAGAACATGAAATATGGTGCTTTCAAGTAATGGAATATTTATTACATAAACCAACTTATCTTTCTGGAAGTAGATTTGTATTTTTAAGATGTTATAAATTGCATGAATATTATCACGATCTAATGGTACTGGAAAATCTAAACCTCTTGGAATGATATCGAAAAGTGTACTTAATTCGTTAATTAATTTTTTAGGACTCATTATTGCTGGGTGTAAATTTCCTAATTTTGCTTCTAAAATTGCGTTAGTAAGTGTCATAATTTCTAGCTGAAATTGTTGTAATGTTACCTGGAATAATGCCATGTGTTCTTTCAAATCTGTAAATAGTTTAATATAATGAATTTCGTCAGTGTTTAGTTTAATGTGTGCGGCTATTTTTTTTATATTTTCGTTTATTATTTTTTTCATTAAAATCTAGCGAACCGATTGTATGATTAAAATTTCCTATTGCTGATTGTACAATTTTACATTGCTCTTTAATTAAATGAGATATCGTTTGCTCATTATTTGCAAATTTATTAATATTTTTATTAATATATTCAGTATCATCAGAGTCTAGTGTACCAAAAAGAACTTTAAAACCTTTGCCTATTATGTTAAACCAACCACGTTTAACTCGTGTGTTTCCTGAATCATGACCTACTAATTCTTTTAATTCCTCGAGTTCTGCATCTAATTTTTCTAACATTAATGACGTTGTTATATTAAAAATTTTACAAGCAGTGTTAAATGACGTGAATTTGTTTGTTCCACAAATATTTGAAGTCAATGTTTGTTGCCTTTGTAAAAGTTGTAATTTAGACGTAAATAGATTGAAATCAACAAATGTTACTAATCTCCACTCTTTGTTGTAGAACCTAACTTCTCCAACTCTTTCGAAGTGTATACCAGGGGAATTTCCATAAGTTGTTATATTATAAATGTTTCCATGATTTGGTTCCGCAATTGATTCGTAAAGTAGACACAGTACTACCAATATAAACATAAAACTTTTCATTTTCTTGTTTGTTGTTGAGACTAAAGGTTGCTTCAGAAGGCTTCCACAAGTTGATGCACTTTTTGTTTTTTTTGCTCAGTTTACCGCTGCCACCAAATGTAGTATCCCGGGTTGTCTTCCTGGATAGTCGTCTTAATTCAAATAAAACTCACTCTTGTTTCTTCACTAATAACTTTATTCTCGTCAAATGTCAATTCTGTACTCCTTCACAAAATCTCTATCTCTCCTCCCATCTCTCACATCCCTTTTTACTTATATCATACGTATAACAATGTAAATTGTTGAGTGGGAGTTAACCATTTACGTAACTTAAGGGTTAACTTTCTAAGAAGTACATCTGTGTTTTCTATAGATGCTAGCTTTCACTAACGGTAATGTTATGTAACAACTACAAACTAATAAATATATAAAGGGTTTGAAAATAGTATCTTCTAAGAATCACATTTATGTGTTCGCATAGAATACGCTAACTTTCGAAAAGTGACCGTTATACATCATTTTAGATCATAAACTATATACTAATAAATCCTAACTTAATATTATATAATATAAAATATAACTAACTTAATTACTATATAATATAGAATATAGAGAATATACTCGTATATGTATAGGTATACATAATATATGACAATTGTTTAAATTTATTATTATAAACTGGATATCTGCTCGTTGGACAAACAATTTTCAAAGCCTCATAATTATAACTTTGAAAATATCAAGTCATTTCGAACACTATACCATTATGTCATAAAATTGCAGAGCAACATTTTTTGAAAATTAATGAAATTGAATTTATAATTGCTTGGAATTAAGTTGCAAAAAAGATTAGTTTATTTTTAATACTTGACAAAAGAACATTTTTTTAAGAGTAAAATATTCTGAGAAACAAAACTTTAAGGGGGCGAAACCGCTACATATATAGCCGCTCTGCTCGCTATCAAATTACATAGTTTTGCTTATCCAAATTTACTGCAAATTTCACGACATCTGATAAAGAATAGATGGGCCAAGATTTCACGCATAAATTTGCAAATTTATGAGTGAAACGTTGCTTAGCAGCTCAGGGAATTTAACGCGGAAAAGCAGTTTCAGACACTATGAATTATCCTAGAAAATATCTGATGGTAGATTTAGAGAGAGAACAGATGTAGCAATAAATGGACAGAAAGTTTTTTTTTCTTTTTCCGCTAATTAGCAAGCGAGTGGTTAATATTGGATCGAGGTTTTTTATTCATATTTTACTTAATTAATGGCTATTCGAACAAATCTTGCGTCAATATATAAGTATTTTTTTTCTCTAATTTTTGGTAGCTTTGGAAATTTTCTAGGGGTTATAACAAAGCCGCAAACTGATTTACCAGTTTTTGAAAATTTTCCACACCTCTCAATCTTTAGTAATGTTTTCGGCTATAGCACGTGGCAAATAAGTCAGATCTTAGTCCATCTATTCTTTATCAGATGTCGCGAAATTTGCAGTGAATTTAGATAAGAAAAACTATGTAGATTTGATAGCGATCAGAGCCGCTATATATGTAGCGGTTTCGCCACCTTAAAACTTAATATAAAAACCTATTTTAGAATTATTTATAATTTTGGAGAATGCGCCGGTGCATTTTTTTGTCTGGTAACGCCAGACTTTCAAATACAAAATACAAGATTTTTGTTGACACATTAAGATATGCAACTATAAAATACTATGTATAAAGTTAGCAAGTTGTACATTATAAATTATTAGCATATAGTAAAAAGATAATTTTGCGAGACATGTTAACATTGGAACCAGTTAGCGAATAAAAAAGCGTGTTTGAAATAAATTAACCCATATTAAAATTTATGCAAGATTCGTACATATACCTAGTAAGTAATTAAATTTCACAGTAGGTTGAATTTTCATACTACTAGTATATGCAAACTAATGGAATTTGATCTAATTTATATATGTAGTAAGCAGCCCTTTTGCGGTATTAATTAAATTAGAATTAATAACGTATAAATCATGGTCGACAAAAGCGTAGAATATTAGATGGGAAATAATATTGTAATAAATTGGTTGATCGGCTTGTTATTTGTCAGTGTATGCGGGGCATTCATTTGTATTCACTAATATCCTATAATTAGTGATGGCAGGATATACGGCAAACCAGTGACAGTCGTCTTTACATCCATACCTACATTACAAATAATATTTGCCGTTATCTTTGTAGCTCTGGGGAAAAGATTCTTCAATGTGCCCAACCTACCGTGTGAACATTTCTACTCTTCTCCATTATATACTAACCCAAACATAAATGTACGCATTTACATACTGTTTTATATCTCATTTCAAAGCAAAATTACTATCTATTTTAAATACTATACCTATCGGTAGGTAGGTAGGTATTCCATTTAATTCTCTCCATTAAAATAAACAGGAAGACTCGAATTTCCATCTAATACAATTAAACATTGTTGAGTCTATTTCGGTAACTCAATAGCGCTAGTTAAATAATGATTAAGCTCTGGTAGCATTTAATTGCTATTGTATCAATAGGAGGATAATGATCCTCTAGTTGGGGTTAACCACATATTGGAATAGTAGCGGTTTATCTTTCAAAAGCTGTGGTTTAACTGAATTATTATGTATCTACCAGTACATATCCATTATTTCAAACCCGGTGTTAATTAATATTATTCATTGTTTTCTTTGCAAAAGTGTTTATTGCATTTCCGAAGATGATTACTGATATTGCCAATAGTAAAGCACCGTTGCATTTGTGAACGAATTCCAGATAACTCGAAAGACCTCCGTTCGTCAGGTGTCACAACTTCGAAATAAAGGACGAAATTAGATATAGTTTAAGATCTTGAGAGCAAATAAATGTCTTCGTTCCCAGAAATTAGTCTATTCGGAATTGTCTGTTGCAGGATATCTATATTTAATCTTGCTGAAAATAAATGATTTGTTTTAAAGCAGTTTCTGACAGTTTGAAAGCAGTCAGTCAAATTAAACTTTCGGTTTGTCAGACGACAAGTGCGGAATATTTTATTTGACTGATTATTTCAAACTGTCAGCAACTGCCTGCAAAAACCAACCCAATAATTTAGGAATTAATAGAAACAAATTCGTTTTGCTCTTATAATTTATTTTCGCTGCATAATATACGTTGACTAGTTTACAGAATACGAATTAAGTCAGTATGTAATTGTTTTATATGTATATCACGCGATCTTCTTCTCTATACTTATATTGCAAAGAAGGATGCTTAAACTGTAAAGGGTGATAAGCTCTTTAACTGGAAATAATTTCTTACACCAGACGCCAGAGTGCAAAATGTAATTTGGGTATCTCATTAAATTGTAAAGTACAGTTAAAGATAAAGCAAAGAGTATAATTGTAGTGTCGAAATGTATCATCGCAGGTGTTGTGCGTCTTGATAAGTGAATAAAAAGTCTGTGTTAAAATGTGCTTAATTAAGAGTGATGAATTATATGAAAGTGGAGTCGTCGAATTTGGTTTGATAAGTCAAAAGAGAGGTGTGTGTGGTATCCGAGATGGAAGCAGAAGAAGAAGAAGTAAAACTCGTCTGCCAAACCTCGGGAATGTCGTTGAGAGAGCTTCCGGGTAATATCAAAACCGCTAAATCTACACACCGGGCACCGTTACGAACAGACTCCCATTTGAAACGTTACAGCTTATCTACATATATACGTTGCATTCCACATAAGTTTCCAGTAGTAGCTGGCATAACAGTAGGGATGGATCCGATGCAATTAACATCTCGACCAAGCGACGACGAGGACTTGCAAGAAGTTGGACGATTCGGTCTATTCGGAAAATGTCTTTGGCTTGTAGTGCAAATTGGACGACGTTGCATCGACATCGAGTCCCAAAGAGGAATGACTGCATATATAAAGGCGGCACTTTAGTCAACCCGATTAAGCGATGGACAAAGTGGTTCAATAAATCAACATGGCGGCGCCAATGGCGTGACTGAAAGAAGTGAAGTCTCTTATTCTGAAAGAAGACGAAGAAGAAGAAGTCGATGGTGATGGTGCACACGCCACTTTGTTTCCATATAATGCAATATTATGCTTTACTGCTCATGAAAATGCACTCCGCTCGGCTCGGGTGGTGTGTGACAGGACAGAAATGCTATGTACACACAATATTCCTTCTCAAATTATTTGCACGTGCTCATGCTGTCTGTATCTGTAATGTAATGGTTTTCTAAACCGCACATTTTATGTATAGTTGGTTAATATAATAAAATGGTAAATTTGTGCACGTTTTCTTGGTGTGCATCCAAATTCAATTTGCTGGAACATTGGACGCTGCTCTCCAGTCACTTGTACAATGTTTATTTTATTGAAACAGTAATCTGAACAAATTATTGGTCTTTTAGATTTTTCAGTTATGGATACTTTTCCAAAAAAATAAAGATTTGAAGAAACCTGAGATGTTGGGATAGAACCCCAAAGTTTAACTTCTAGATACAGAAATTCCTCATAGAAATATGAATTAAACTGCTAACCACATATTGACGTACAAAAATAGTCGAACTCCAATTAAATGTTATGAACTCTCATGACGTTTGATCATAAAATTTCCTCTTCATAATTTTCATAGAATTTACATAAAGAAGATCGTTATTGCCTTTTGGAATTACATCTTCCTTTGATGCACTTTTAGTAGATGATATAAAGTTTAAGATTCCAAGTGATTGAAATTTATGGTAGGAATCTAATTGGAGATGGTTTGCCCAAAAACTCACATGAGATAAATATGGAATGACCAAAAAATGTAGCGTTGCGGTATTCAGTAATTATAGGATAGATTTTTGATTTCACATCCCACATCTCTCTCAATTAAAGACGCATTATCAATATGTATATGTTTATGGTCACAAAGCGCGTGCACGCATGCACTTCTTTTATATTTATGGCAGATAAATCGAAAGCAGCATCACAGGTCGATGTACGAAAATTCAATTAACTATAAATGTATGTATACTATATGAATGTGATAACATTTAGTGATTATTATATATTTAAAAGCCTTCTGGCCAACATTATATTGCCAAGTATATAGGAATGATTTAGTGCTTTATAGCCGTTTGAGAACAACTGCAGATGATGAAATGTCCGCTGATTTATGTGAGACAAACCGATAAGCGGCTTCGGATTTAGATAGTTGGAGGAGGCTCTTCGTTCTTTTTCTTTCCTTCACTGCGGACTGGATGGTTGGAAGCAGCGTTGTTCTTTTTTGCCACCCGATTTACACGAGATGCACCAATATGTACAGCGATCAGACAAGGTGTTGGTTTATACGAGCTGGTTCGAACATGGTAGCTTTGTTAAACAAAGTTTTATAAAGAAATACAAAACAGCAATATCACGGTTATTTCTATAGGGCATTGTCACGGCCTTGAAAAGTTGAGGGCAAGCTGAGAGTGTCGTACGCTAAGGTTTTACTAACAATTATCCCGGTGATTTTTATCCTACAATTAACGTTTATATAGATTTAGTGACAATATTTTAGTTTAGTTATATATAGTTTATTATTTTAAGTGTTATATTGTGTTTTGTTGTGTTTAAATTAGTGTTTATTTAGACTCGATTTTGAGGTTAGTAATGTTTTGTTGACAAGTTTTAAGCTACGTTTTAAATGTAAAGAATGTTAAAAATCCATTATAATTAAAATTGATGGATTTATATATTATATATCAAACAATTATAATAATTTTTGAAATAATGAAACCTTTAAATATCATTTTAGTAGTACGCTCATGGTAACAGTGTCAAAAAGTGTAGCTTGCCCTCAACTTTTCAAGGCCGTGACAATGCCCTATAGGCCGCCTCGCTTTTCAGTACATCGCAAGCAAGTTCACTAGCCCGACAAATGTCAATGTGCTGACGATAGGATTTAAAGTGTTCTTTAAATTTACATAACGTAGTACATTTGTGCACCGCTTAATTGAAATGCCCACCTTCTGACCCATCGTTTTCATCATCATCATCATGTCAGTTTCTGCCAGACATGTATGTCGATTCACCGGCCAGTATTCTGACCTGCATTACCAATTATGAACTATTGAAGAAGATGGATGAATTTGATTTACCAACTGATTGAAAAAACACCCACAACTTATTTTTCATTTTTTTCTTATATAGCAAGTACATCCTGCTGGTTAGATTTTTTACACTGGTAAATCCCAAGTCTTGGTAACCTTTAGAAGACGAAGAAGATTTGTCATATTTTTTTGGGAACGTGGAAAGTGTCCGTTTTTTACTTTGATATAAAATGATATACAGTTGCTTTAAATTAGGAGGAAATATATAATAAAAATGTTCAAGTAGAGGGGTCTAATGTACCTGTATGTAACCTTGCGAAGGTCATTAGATTGAGGTGAACACCCGTTTGTAGTAGTACGTGGTATATATAAATGCGCATAGACGCGTCACGTCCCGCGGGACACCGCGCCAATTATCCTGAGATGGGCACAAATATTCTCGGAAAAAAACTATAGCATATTTCGACACACATTTTTCAATAAAGTTTAATCAGATATCAGAACCATTTCAGGCCGCTCGTAAAACATAATGTCCATTATTATAAGCCATTTCTATGCGCTAGTTTAGAGATTTCAATTAGCGCACCGGTGACCAACCGGACTATTTTGATGAAATGCTTCATTTCAATGAGTTTGCCTTCATTCATAATCTAATTTGTTGTACGAGTATTTATTTAAACATAACAGCAAATTATGTTTGTCTGGATAATTTAAATAATATTTCGCGAAATTGTTTACCGTTGCGGTAATATGCATGGGTCATCAAATTTCCAATAACTTTCAGAAATCTATTGTCTGTTAAAAACACTTTCTTGTAAATATAATAGTTTTTATTCAATAAAAGAATGCGTTTTAGTTTTAAAATAAATTTTCACCTATTGTTCTTTAGATTAGTAACCTAAATGAATTAATAATGGATTAAAATGATTTTTTTGCAATTTATTTAAATTTTGAATACTTTTTGCAAAGGATTCTCTATATTTTGTATTTAAGATTTAATAGCATCTTGGAGAGTACTTTCATATAATTTATTTTACGTATATTCGTATTCCATAAAGATTGGCTGTAATGCGGTTTAGTGAGATAGTGGTCAATAAGAATTTTGATAGATATTTTGTTGCCAGTGAAATGCAATTTGCAATAATAAGAGAGTTTTTGTAGGTATTCATAAAAGTAAAATATATCAAGGAAAATGAACAAAATGCATGGAGACTTTAACGAGCGAGCAAGCGAGCAAAGAGAACCTGTTCTGTGAAAACTGCCACAAAAACGCTATAACAATAATTATTTTTATTCTAATTTATATACATTATAAATTATAAAATGAAGAAAATTGGATTCTCGAAGTGTACACATTAAATGCGTATGTGTGTTGTGCTCAAAGAGATAACTTTCCTGACATTAGTTGCGTTGCGTGACCCTGCTCGGTACGGGACGTTGCAAATGAAATACTCGTTCGAACATTAGCATAAACCGGTCGGACGTATGCAAGATCTAAAAGTATACTATCGCAACAACAAAAACTTGCACATGTTTAGCCAGTGGCCGCTGCAAATAGAATTGCATTGCAGGACAACGAAACGACGCGACCACTGTGCTGCGACAGCAGGAACGAAAAACGCATAAAACGGCAGGCAGCCGGATTCGTTTTCTGTTTCTTAATATCTTTATCGCTATTTTAATTCGCTATTAATCGTCGTCGAAAGTGTATTTTTTCCGAAATGCAACTTTAAGTATATGCTATCGTTTCGACTGAAAGTACAGTTTTCTATTGGCTCACACTCTATACTTATTCATAGATAAGTATAAATTATGTAACATGCACTTTTCAGTTTGTTTGATTTTATTTTGCAGCATCATTTGCGACGTGGCGCAAAAAATTGTTGCAGGAACAAAGCGCGAGAATTGTTGATCAAACGCTAATCGTCTTAATGACTGAACTAAGTCATTGCAAAAGGTGGAGGCAATATTACGTTAATTGGGGCTGTTGAACTTTTAAATTGAAAACTTGAACAAGTAGCTGAGGAAAAAATGGTGTTCGGCTAAATATTTTTTTATTTTTTGTTTGTCATTGTTATAATTATTCTGGATGTAATGTATTGGATGCTGGTTTTAGTTATTGAAAATAAATTAATTCCACGGCAAGATTCCGATCTTTGTGCTGTTGTTCTTGCGCTGAGGTTATACTTATAATCTATTATCGTATCCCATTACATTACAATTTCGCATATGTTCTCCGGCATTACATAATGTCATGAAACATGTAATCTTATTTTTGTATAAAGGAAATGTCATCATCAATCTTGTCGAGCATGGTATGTACCATGTATATAGAACTGCAACTCTATGGTGTTTGGTGGATGCACCTGTATATCTATTATATATAATAGTTTGTGATGTTTTTGCATCTCCTCTACTTGCGGGCTATAAAAGACTAAAGAGATGGTCAGCCCCCGTCCGTCCGTCCGTTCGTTCGTGTATGTCTCTGTTTGACCCCTACAAGGCTGTTTCAAGGCCGAACGTTGGCCGATCTTGTTGCTTTTACGAGGCCGTTTCTTCACTTTGCTCTCATTATGTTTTGCTTGGTTATATTCCTTCTCTTTGCCCCCTTTTAAAACTATCAAACAATGAACGTTCCACGCTATTGCTCGCAGGTCATTGTCATCGCACTATTATGACAAAAATCCGATTTTTGGCGATGCTCTTCTTCTTCCACTGTGGGCTTTCACATACCTGCATGTGCGGTCCGGTGCATTAAAAAATCAATTGTCTCAAATTATATGTTGGAAAATTATCAAAAAACCGGCCATACGTGCAACGTCCTGCAGATTATAGGTTTTTTGTTAAAAAAATATTATAATTGCTTCACATTCTGTATCACACTCGTTTTTTTGGAAACTTTTCATGCGGATAATATAAAACAAGATATGTTAAGAAGTAATTACATAATTTTTTTATGATTTTTTGGTAGCTAGTTGGTCATTTTTAATAAACTGGAATATTTGACGAAAAATTAACTTTTGTTGCATTTAATTTTTAATATTTTTTTTGCTCTGTGACGCTTATAAACAAATTAAAAAATATTGAAAAATTTAATAATACCTTTTCTCTCAAAACTGACTATGAATCCCATTATTTTAGCTAAATTGACCAGAGATTTCAATACTCGCATAAGCGAGAAACCTCGCAGTTGGTGAATTGTGTCGATTTCATTTGATACAATATTTAATAAATTTTGCTAATAATTAATGTACAAAGCCGTTTTGTAGGTCAACAAATTTATTTACATTTAATTTAACTTGTACAAAGCGTTTGTATAGAAGCGTTTTTCAAAATAAATAAATTGATAAGTTTCTCATGGCCTAGTAGTTTAAATCTATTTTTTCCATATATGCATGACAAAAACAAGTTAAACGATTGGGGATTCTATTGATATGTGAGAAAAATTTCGCTACCATTAAAATTAAATTGGTGGCTCATTTTTTTAAAGAAATTCTAGAAGAATTGACTCAAAGGAAAAAACGACTTTGTATTACAACACCATGAAATTTGTTCAGATTTTTGATACCTAATACATTTATAGGTCAAATATAAATAACGTATGTAAAAAAAACTAATTTTAAAGCAACGGTATTGATGAATGTCGAACCTAAAATAGATTATAAATAAACAAACGTAAAACGTTGAAGTACATGAACTCTGGTTTCGTTATGCTAATCATTAAGAAGAATGAGAAAAAAAGTTGTTCAGTTTTAATAAAACATTGCCGATTACAAAAACTAAAATGAATACAGCGACGTGATTTTCCGGGATGCTTCATTATTATTTATTTTAAATTATGAAAATATTTTTATCGCAAGCTAATTTAAAATCTACTGTTAGATTTTTATAAATTTGCATATTTGTATAATTTTGCTAATTTATATTATACGACGAGACGACGTATTTCCGATTTTTATAATTTAGATGAATGGGAGATTTTCTCAGTGGATTAAAACCGGAAAAGTCGTGTTTATATTATTAGTGTGTGGCCCGTTACTTTAACATTAATTTATCAGATAAAAATATTTAATCTTTTTAAATTAGTTCCACATTAAATCAGATTGTAATTAACTGTGTTTTTTTTTCGGACGAGAGTCGAGAGAAGATGAATGTAAAGAACATTTTAAAAATGCAAATATTTGTTTATGGTTGAAATAAGTGAAACTGGTGCCCACGGACAATTGGCTCATACATTGTATAATATGGCAAAGCTAAATAGTGTAAATGAGCTTTTTTAGAAATAATTTCAAATCAGGAAGCAAACTGCATTTTTTATGAATATTTAAAGTGTGTTTACAAGAAAGTAAATTTACATACATTTACACATACACAGTATAGTTGTATTTACAATTGAAAACGCTTCTAATATTTACAACTATTTTTCAGCGTCTTTTTCACACATTATTTAGAAATAAACTCGCACATAAGGTCAGGGCTAATTTTTTCAAACGCATATTATGCTCAATGCTTTATTGAGACGAATGAATAAAAATTATTAAATTAATATGGATATTGAAGAAGATTATTTCGTCGATCCAAGGATCTTGAGCATATGTGAAACTCATCTTTTATATTTGCACAGAAAAATTTAAACTGCTGACTTGCACGTTTTTCGACCATCAACACATATTCTTTACATTTGCCTTGCCAGTTCCGGGTCTAAAAATTCGAAATTAATTCCAATAAACAAATGCAGCCAACAATTGGAAGTTTGTTTTAATATATTAAATTGCGAACAATTTTCTGTTACTTCAAAAGGATTCAAGTGATACTTAATTTTTGCGTTGGCAGATTTTTGCTGAGTAATTTATTTTTTTCTTCGAGTTTGTTTAATTACGCTTGGCAAGTATGATGATAAATCGTACTTGGTTGACCTGTAGTTGTACTAATACTCGAAATTTTTGAATATTAAAAAATGAGCACACTTTGCACGTCCTATGTAATTAGTCCTTCGATGTTGTAAACTCGGATCATTTTTTTCCTGACACCCAGCCAGAAGAGAAGAAACTAGTTTGCTCATTAGAAGTTGATGATTTTTTTCGTGTTTGATGAGAGTAATATCGTAAGATTGAAATTAGAGTAGCAGCAAGTGAGAGATTGCGAAATACGATCTAATGTCCCGGTTGCCGTGGATAAGATGGTCTTCGGTCGTCCAACGCAGTATAATTATCGAACATTCCTGTCTTGCATTGGCGCCGGTCGACCTGCTCGTACCTTGGTTGGTGCTATGGGTCTCATTAGCCAAGTCAATTTGCCATGAGGGGCACACGCACGGACGCGCGCTCTACATGCGTTACATTTCAACATAAAACAACAAACAAAAACGCGAAAAAGAATCGGAATTTTATTCCCGCAATTCATGTCAACTCGGATTCGAATAGCGCGGATTCCGCCGCATCTTTGAAATTTTACATTATTTGCTGCAATTATCACAATTGCAGGATGGTTAGCTTGAGATTTTTATTATATAATTGCGAACATGAATTTTAAATACGTATGATGCATGATTAATTGGTACAGAATTTTTTATTGTTTTTATATGTGAAAATTGATTTCATTTTATGTAATGCCGCATTGTAATTATCTATTTTGCACATAATGAGTGGTTTTTTTATTGTAGTATTTATCGATTACATCACTTGGTTGGTATATTAAGTTTTATAGCATAACAAATATATGTTATGAATATTATCATTTTTTTAAATTAAACCGATAATTATTTATAATTGTGCATGTTTTAATTTTATTTATTAATATTTTTATTTATGTTTGCGACACTCTGTACTTCCATAGAACATGAGAAATCTTTGCTACGTGAGAAGGTACTCGTAGCTTTAATCGTCCATCCGCAATATAGTTAAAAAGACAAACTTATTAATAATAAGGTAATTTAAAACTACTAAAGCGTAAAGCATACATGTTGAAACAAAATTCAAGTAGAGACTCTTTAGTCCATTTACCCGTTATTTTTATACAAAATTAATGAGTGCAATTCATCATTTTCCTATGATTGATTTACATTACAGCAAATTTTCTGTTTCAGATCCACAGTTGAAGTCCCAAATCGGCTACCGATCTGAGTGGCAGGAAAGAGCATTGGTAGTTTCCCTGCAAATGTTTAATCTGATCCTCGAACGGTGTGTTTCGATCCTACAGGAACACATATCCGTCGATCAGGATCAAATTAATTCATTACCCTTGGATGCTAATGTTTTATTACCTGCCATTAAGATTTGGTGCGACTGGATGATTTGTCACTTCAACGTTTGGAATCCGCCACCCTTCACGCAAGATTACAAAGTCGGGTAAGTTGCTTGGATCCTTGTACGAGTCGGAGCGACCTGATCGATTTAATTATGTTGGAATCATATTTCGTCCGTTGTATATTGCAATCGGGCCTTCATTTATATTAATGTAGTTTGTGCGGAGTTGATGGGCCTGTAATGAGAGTGTGCAGGCCAAGACGACTATGAAGATCGTGATACGCTTGTCGACCGCCACCCATCTTGTCCATCAATCATGGTTTGTCGATCAGGCGTTCTCTCTTGGGCGCGCTACCTTCATTTGCGCTCATTAATGGTGTTATTAATGTTTGTCCACGCGCAGGGCCTCTGGCGATGCCTGGAGCAGACTGGCCGCTCTCACGAACCTGCTGGAGCAGATGGACACCAGCGCTTATTCCACTTTTATATTAGAAGAAAGAGACGGTAACTATATCATTAATTCATTTCAATTCAGAAATTTGGTGCGACTCGGGGCGAGCATCACCCAGTCACGCACCACGGTCTCTTAGAAAATTGGACAGTTTTCAATGCAAGAGAATCTAACGGGCCACTTGCCATTGTTTTTTAAAGATGATAGGCATCGACAAGACGGTTCTCATCATCATTTTTCGGATGTGAACCTTTATTGGTGCTCCTCACTGTCATTTAAGTTATTATTTTTGATGCTAGCTCATTTGGTGGCTGGGTGGTTTTTCTTATATTATGATTCTTGAAAATATTTAGCGTTCGCGTTGTTTTTTAGTCGCTCCTCTTGTTTTGTTATTTAATTTAAAATTTGCAGTTATGTCCAAAATGCACGCTCATGATTACAGATTGCGGTCGCACGTATATCGATTTTCTCAGAGACTGGACGTTTTTTATGGCCGGTCCTGTATTCTTGGTAACTAAATTGCATTTTTGATTGCACACACACACACGCTCCGAATTATTTGTTGTTGTTGTTTGTTGGTGGAACAGTAAGCCGTTTTGACTAAATTACCATGAACGTTCATAATTTGTTTATCCCCCAGACATATAATTTGTTTGTAATGTGCTTTTTTCCCATTTCACATCGTATCATCTCCGATTCATATGAAAGCACACACCAAATTGCTTATTGAACAACCTTGAAGAAAGCTGCTGTTTTGGATATATCTGTACGACGTTTTTTTTGGCTGGGTATGGAAAAATACTCCTAATTGGGGAATTAGCAAAAAAATGTGAAAGATTTCAATCTCAGTCGATTGCGAATAATTTGTGCTGAAATTTTAAAGAAGCTGTAATTACCATGAACGCTTACAGTTTTTTTTTTTCGAGTGATTTAGGAAATTAAATTAGGAATTATACATATTCATAAAAGATTATTATACTCTTCACAGTCGATAGCGAAAATTATAATGAATTTACTCGAACTGATTGCAGACTTTAAAATTGCTCGTATAGCAAAAATATTTTTTAAGAACGAAACAAATTGAGTTAAATTTTTTATGAAAATTTGATTACTGCTGGAGGAAGGCCCTATTGTTTTTTTAGCAAAATTGAATTGCAAAGTACCCTTTCATAAGGGTTGGAAGTGAAGAAAAAATCGGTATTATTACTAAATTTTGAACTTACATGAATTTACATATATAATCACTTAAAAATTATACTTTTTTATATTTCAAAAAGTAAATGTTTGTTTCATTCATGTTTACGCATTTAAATACCAAATTATAAAAAATTATTTAAATAATCATGTTTTTTCTATTCATGATGCTTTTTGGACGGATGCTATTTTTAGATTTAGAGTAAATATTAGTTGGACCAAAAAAAAAACTATTAATGAGCTTTAATAAAAAGAATATGACTTTACCGTATCCAAATATTTAAATTACGTAATTAAAAATCTAGTGTTTCTATCTAATAAACATTGACTTGATGACAAATCAAATTTAATTTCATGAATACGTAAGTGTTGGAATTAAAAAAAAGTTAACGAGTATATTTATACCTCATAATAAGAATAGGCGCTTCCTCGATTTGCATGCAATTTTTTAAGGCGATATTTCGTTTATGTGAAGACGAACACAACATTTACCGAATAGGTATACAAAATTTATGTAAATTACATGTCTGAAAAAGTAATTTTCATAATAAGCTTTGACTTGATTACAATTTAAATTTAATTTCATACAAGCCATCATTGTCAAAAGGTGACATGTTAATTTAGTTAATAATACCTCTCGCTTTTTAGTAGCACATATTTTACAAATTATGTTGTAATTTTAAATTAACATGATGATTGACGAAGAACATTGTAGTAGTATACGGCTGAAACGAAGGCAAATAAAATGTATAACAAGTTGTGAATTTATTTTATGATTAGAACTTTACGATTTGTAGATGTTTTCCTGGTTAATATTCCACATTTTTATCGGTTTTCGAAAATATTTATGTGCATTTTCATAACAATCGCTTAAAGTTATATAAATATTAATTGTAGCTATTTGCCTTTGACGGGTAATAAATCATTGCATAATATTATTGTACTTAACATTGACCTTAACAATGTGTCGAAGTAGGTTAGATGTAATTATTTTGCCTGAGCTAACGATATCGGGATAAATTAAATAACTGTACAGCTACTTAAATGTCTTTTATGTGTTGTAACACAATAACAGCAAATTAAAAATGTCAAATTATCTTTAGGATATGAACTGGTCAGTTTGCCTGAAGACGCGGTTCTTTGCGGCTTCACACCACTAATGCTCAATAAGGAAGAATTAACGTATGCACCCAAAGACTTAGACAATGAGATAGCGCAGCTTACCTTACGACTGCAAAAGTTAATCTTCTTCGGTACACAATTCCTATGTGGGCTGGATCCACCAGTACTCAAACTCGAAATCGAGAACGATTGTCGGGAATACATTTCAGTGGTTTGCGCGTCCAACAGCCGAGACTCGCCACCTTCTCCACAACCACTGGTAAATCAATTTGCAAATTACTTTTATTTTTGTAGAATAATTTAAGTGATTACTTACCGCACTCGTGCAATAATACTTGCCTTTCATAACGTGTTCCATAATATGTTATTACAGGCGGGCAATAATGACGTATTACTTGAGAGTATTAGCAGCGACGAGGAGGATGAAGTGCCGGTGGAGAAATGCAGCATCGATACACCGAGTGAAATTCGCGATCTGCTTATCAGAAAAGAAGAACTAGAAAAGAAGCATAGAAGCCAAGAATTACATATGCAACATGTTATGGTAATTTATGTTTATTTTAACTGTTTTTATTTATTTCTGATATTTTTAAAGTAGGGGTTCTTTATGCTGGGATTGCAAAAAATAAATATGAAAACCGTCCAGCTTTTATTTCAATTTTCGGTGCGGTTTTTAGGCCCATTTTAAAAGTCAATTAACTTGCAATTAGCAGGATAGTTATTTGTGCAAATTTTATTTGCGTTTTTAGTGATAATTATTGCGAAGATGGCTTTTTAAATTGGTGCTAAATTACTTAGGAAATCAATTCATAGAAAAACAATTTATTGTGATTCGAGGAATGTTGTTTTGCTTATTAATTTACGAGCACTATGTGAAATTTTTACATAATTTAACATGATACAGGAAACCCGATTTAATCTTACCTATAGAAAATTGCAATTAAAAAAACCTTTTTGTGTGGATTTTTGGTTCCCAAAATTAACTACATTTTAATTAAAAACCGTTGTTTTTTAATTATTCGTTTGCTTTAGTATATTTTTTGGAGGAAGAAGATTATTTTCTATTTGTCTCGAGATTTTTATTAAATTTAGGCGTCGAAAAAATAGTTTGACCGTTGGTCAAATATAATACAGAATGTAAAACAATTTAAATTTCTTCATACAAAAATTTATGCACGTAGAGTTACTTATTTTTATAAAATTGCTTAAATCAAATTTAATTTAAATTGCGATTTTATATTCAAGCAAGAACGTTTCTACACAAATTTAACGAGTTTTGAATTTTCGATAATACCATTACGATTACATAAATATATTTTTATTTATTATTCAATGCCCTTTCCCCCAATCTTGCAATTTTGTCACCTTTTTCGCCTTGATATTTTAATCATTTACTGTCTACTACATTTTTCAGCATGTTTAATAATTTATAGCTATGGCTGTGCCGTACATTATAAATGTTTGATTAGCACGTTTTGCAGGCTTTTTCAGTTTTATTAAATATTAACTCGTGCGGAATTCGTAATGTTTTTCCTCACTGATTGATATCTTATTACAACAATTGGGCACCTAGCCGTTTAATTGTTATTTGCAAGTTGAACATGACCAAAGCGAGGAGTTAACTGTATTTTTATTTTTAGAAGAAAATAGTTTTGTAATTGAAAAGATATATTTATTATTTTATTGAGCATTGCAAATCGAGCATTGTACTAACCCAATTCTCAGAAATATAAATATTTATAGAAAACATATGACGGATTCGAATTGGTAGTAGTCGTAGTAGTCGTCGTAGTAATACATTGAAAATTAGTGTTCACTTAAGTATATTGGCCGTGAGAATTTTGATGAATACAATTGCAAAGCAAGATACCTACTAGACAATAATTTATATTACATGCAACTCCTTTAGTTTAATCACACACTACCAAATTGGAAAATATAGCGAATTAACTGTACCCTCCAATCCTGCCGAGATAATTAACATTATTGTTAAATTGTATTCATTCTCATAAACTCAGAAGGAAGAAGCGACGTTGAAAAAAAATCCTTTTGAAGATTATTAGGTCAGTTCGGTTGAGTTCAAGGCAAACATCATTATATTTTCGATTAGTTTATATTGTTGTCCAATTAATATTCGCGACGAGAATAATCCATGAAACCAAATTCCAGTACAATGTTGGAACCGTACGGATTGGAGTTTAGAATCGTGGGAAAGTGTGGGTGTGTGTGCAAACACTTCCTAGCTTGTGTGACAAACTAGCGTCTGCCTGACCAACAATTGTAAACGATTAGAATATTCTATTACTTAATAATGCGCGATCGATTAAATAAAAAAATCTGCCAAGCTACCTGCAGCAACTTCTTTATTGTACATGTTGCTTGCTTGATTGCTGCTGCTCATTGGAAATTCAATTGATTTCCTATTTTATTTCAACGCGCTGCAATTTACTCGACGGTCGATGTTTTAATCTGCTTTGCACATCCTTAGAAATATTGAGTTTTTTTGTGAAGATATAATCCAATTTTCCTGAAAGTTTTGCATTTTATTAAAAATTTAGATGATACAGAATGTGAAACAATTATGTAAATTTTTAAAAAATACGCGGATGGCTGCTTTTTATTGAATAATGAATAAAATAAATACTTGAATTTCTGGTATTTATTTTTGAATTAAAATTCTATGAGTTTATGCTAATTAAACGTGGTCCTTGTAACCAATTAAAATTGCAGATAATACAAATAATATTACATTGAAATTAATATTAGAAGCTTAAGCACATCTTTAACGTATTTAGATTAGTGCCTATTTATTTTTCAGAAGAGATTTATTTTAAAACTTTTATTACTTTTGCACTGAGTTGATTACTTGTACCTGTAGGTCTGGATGGAAGATGTTTGCATAATTGATCACTTAACAAATAGAAAAACTTGAGAGTGAAATGCTAATGTAATACGATAAGAGTGCTACATTTCTATTATGATCGTACATAAATTTAATATTACTATAAATAAAAGTACATGGATTTAAAAATTCTTATCTCCACGAAAGCAGGCCCATCCCAATTAAAAGCCCATAAGACATTCGGAACACGACTAGGAATAATTATTTATCTAGTTAATAGTTTACGATCGTCGTAATTCTCGTGTTACATATAAGTTTGGTATGTTTCGCGGATGATTGGCGGTTTTCTCCCGCACCATCATCATCAACATCGAACGAAGAGGTAACCGTTATATTGTTACGGACCCCAAGCGCAGTCGGCATTCCAGCATTTAAACCTCTCTTTGATAATGTACGATTCATGTTATGCAATAAATCTGCTGTCACATATTGTCATTGATTGTTCGCAGAAAATTCTTAGCCAGTCGGTGGTCAGCGTGCACATTGAGGTGCGGCCCAAGTACCTTGTTCCCGACACCAACTGCTTCATAGACCATCTGGATCGCATCACCACCTTGGCTTCCTCGCATTGCTACACTCTGATGGTACCCATTGTTGGTGAGTTTTTTCATTTATTTCTCTTCTTCGACAGGAATTTTGATGGAGATAAATTTAATCAAACGCGGAAAGGCATTGATTGAATATTTTTCAGGTGTAGTAGTATAAGCGTTTTATCTATGATGTATAGTGCATTGACTTGGTTGTTGCATTCGCTCAGAGAAACAGTAGCTAGCGGGCGCCTCACTTGCACTCTCTTCCTCTCGGTGCGCTCGCTTGCTGCCTCTTGGTACTTGCACTTTTATCGCGCGTTTCGTCGGCCTTTCCGCAGCCGCGCATCTCTGCTTCGCTTTTCCCATTGCAATAATAAAGCGCCGCGCTCGCCGGTAGCGGTAGCGATTTGTGGGAAGGTGTTGTCCGTTATATGGCAATTTCGAATATTGTTCACAACATGCACTTCCGCGTTGCACTTTTGTGCACGCTTTGCCATCAAGTTCGTGTGAATTGCGATTTCAATTTCATAAATTACCACATTCTATTGTTTCGTTACTCAACATTAAATACGATCAATTTATTATTATCGTTGTCGCCGCCGCAATATTTTTCCCTTTAGTCCTACTAGTGTGGCACGAGGCGAAAAAACCTATCGTTTTATGTATTTCTAGTTTTAAGCGAATTGGAAGGTTTGGCACGAGGTGGAAAGACACCGATGACAACAGGACCTCGTAGTTTGCTCGATCCGCAACATGTTCGGCGAGTCGGCGAATCTGCATACGGCGCATTAGGGTTTCTAAAGAGCCGACAGCCGAGTGTCAAATGCGTTACAACCAAAGGCGCTATTCTCACATCCACTACCTTTACAACGGAAGATGATAGTAGCTTAGATAGAAACATAAAGAATGACGATAAAATTTTAGCAACATGCATTATACTTTGTAAGGGTCATAAAGAGCCACCGATTGTTGAAGGTACGATTTAACGATTTTTGTCGATTTTTTTTTGAAACGCAAATATTTTTCTTATTAGGTGAACCTCGACAATTGGTGCGAGATGTGGTGCTTTTGACTGAGGATCGCAATTTGCGAGTAAAAGCACACGCAAGTGATGTTCCGGTACGGGAGTTGCCCGATTTCATGAAATGGGCCGGACTGGGATGAACCTAATGTATAAATATTTCAATCAGTAATCAGCTATTCTCCATATCACATGATAGTGTAACAAAAAAATGGTAAATATTTCGCTTTTCGTTGATATTTTATGAATTTGCGTCGTCTTTTTGTTACAGTGGAAGTGTTCGGCGAGAATTTTTTTATCAGCACTAATATTTTTTGATGTAATACCTTTTTATTACACGTAATTTAGTATTTTATATTATTGTAATTTATTGATGGGGTTGTGACGCTGCATTCCTCTTTTACTTAAATTATGCGCGTTGTGCCATTGTAATTTTAATATTTCGATTTTTTACACCTAATTATATTTTTCTAATATATAAGTTACAATTATTATTTTTCCTAGTTTGTAATTAACAATATCCACTATTGTACTTAAATTTAGTGATTCAATATTTTTGAACGCCATTATTACAATTGGCATTTTTTTATATAGCATATACGAATTCAAATCAAAATGAGTAATTGACTTAGACTATTGTATTAGGATTTATACAGTTTATTATAATGTTATTGCAATTGTTTTGCTCAGGAATTTATTGTATATAATAAATATATGAGTTATAAATATATGTCGTTTGAATTATTATTATTGTTCTACTAGGAATTTTAATTTACCGCAAAACGCTCGATGTTACTAATTTAAAACAATTTTTATTTGCCTTCATATTGATTTTAAAATTAGATTGATTTTAAAGTTTGCTATTTTGTTGATAGTTTAGACGTTTCGGGCATAAAAGTGGTTTGGCGCACGCCGTGCGGAAAGTGAACTTTTCAGATAGGGCACGTTTTTCGGTTGGAAAATGATTTTAGAATATGAAATACTTTTTTATGGACTTTTTATCTTTGGGTGTCTAGGTGATAAGTTGATAAGTTTAAGCATTTGCAAGTAGCCGGAGCAGATCAGCAGAAGGAAGCAGGAGGCTGAGGCAGGACAGGACAGCGGCGTGAGAACTTGTTGCACTTGTCACATATGCCACGCCACGCCTGTCCGTTGAAGCTGCATTGTTCATTTGCATAGTTCTCAGTGCTGGGTGCCTGTGACACTGCAAATGCTCTATTTACGGAGAGTTTGTGCGGAAATTGCGTACAGGTCACAATGTAATTTATGTCGACATCTACACAGATTTATATCAGATACAAACCACCACACGTATCCAGTCTTGTTATGGGAATAATACAATACACTTAATACCAATGATGTCGAGTCTAATAAATTCTAATAGTGTTGTACCCACTATGCACATTTTTCAGCAATCCGACACTGACAAATAAAGGATAATAATAGGAATAAATTATTAATCCTGATTTACACTCTTGTGCACATGCACGGTATTCCTCGATCCCGACCAGATAGTCCTAAAAACTCCTGCTGAACTACATTTCAGCATTTTTCACAAATCAAAATTTCGCATTGTCGTGGGATCTTGGCCATAAATAAAAATACATGCAGGACTTAAATTATTGCATTTTCCTGTGGTAGGTATTATAATAAATTATTAACATGCAATTCTTTTTTCAGCCTCATAAAACGCAAACTAAAAACAGGATGTTAAATGTTTTTAAAATCAGCATGTTGTCTCTCTGAAAAGACGATCTAAATTAATTTACTGCTGCCTCTATTTTGAGAGCCACACTAAATAATACTTTTTAATACTTTTACAGCGAATCTTCTTGCACTTGGTATTTTTTTTTCTTCCATGGCATCTCATTAAATTTGCTCAAATATTATCGTAAAATCTTGTTTAAATATTTGAATAAATTCGTACAAAATCGTGATATTTTTGAACCGCAAAGTTTGTTGCTCTGTTAATAATTGCCCATTATTTGGTAATTAAATTAACGATTTAAAATACAGGAAATTTTTGTTTTGGTTGAAAATAAAAATTTCTTAAAAATAATTGCAATTTTTAAAATTCTTCGAACATTAGAGCTTTTCTAGAAGTGGTTGGAAGCTTTCCCATTAACTCCATCCGATATCGTATTTTCTAGCTGGTCGCAATTAGGTACATCTTTGTGATTGCGATCAATACAAATTCTCCAGTTTTGCGCCGATAAATTCCATCGAAAGATGCATGGAAAAGAATAAGCAATTTGCATTTTTGCGGCCAAGCCAATAAGACAGTTAGTTAAAATACAGTACAAGATTGTGGCGTGTGATCTATGTGTATAAGCCATTAGCGGGCATTTATAATAGTAAATGTTGCACACAGAAAAAAGCGAACCCATATAAGGGGATGAACATCTTACATCGTTCTGCGTTGGTAGGAAAACAATGTATCTGTCTCTGGATTTCAGCGAGCGCACTACAATTCCAATGTTGGCAAAATCAAATACTTAATGAATGGTGTACACCTGACTTGGCCAGGTTTGTTTCCATTCCCAAGGTAATTATTACACGGGAGCAAACGTTTGCTTTTGTTGTTTACTTAAAGGTCTCGCGATATGAAACAAAAGAGTGACAAGTGCAAGTGCAACAACCGGTCGACGGTTTCTATGTGTGTATGGACGTATGGTGTGCGTCTATCATACAGGATGTCAATTTTTAGACTTTTTTGGAATTTGTCAATCAGCAAGAGGAAGAAAATACCAAAAAATGGAACTTTGGGAAAGTTTATTTTTCAAAAATAATCAATTCATTTTGTAATTTTTGAAATTTGTAAATAAAACTAAAAACATTTAGTTTGAACACGAGTAATCGAGTACATAGAGAAACTTCTACATACATAGTTAGTTACTCGCCAGAATTACCATAAATCATTATTAAAACTCATTGCTGGCTAATACGGATTAGTTATATAGATTAATTGACTGATATGTCTTAAGTATTAAAATAATCGGCTCATTTGCCGAGAATCCTTCCAAGGAAACATGTTATTTAATGACAACCTCTGCAGCATCACAGTATGAAATTCATACTGAATGTGGCATAACTCTTAATTATATCGAAAAGGTTTATTTAAATTATATAGACACACATGTAGATTTTAATTGAGCTAAAATATGACTGTCATTAAAAAAGTTGATTTTTTAAATTTCGGTTTTCTACCTGTTGCTTCTCGGCATTCTCTCGATTTTTTTCAAAATTCCGTTATATTTAATATTTGCTTTTTTACGTAGATATGATGCATATGTCAGGTGAATACAATAGCCAGCAACATATAGTATATTTAAATGCAATCCCGTTATAGAAATAAATCAAAATGATTTCGCTTTCAGACAACATCATATAGTTCGACAAAAGAATAATCATTTTCAGTATCCGAAACAGACAAAAGCATCACCAATAACAGAGAAGCGCTCTTTTAATTTAATTTGATTTCTTATCGACATTGCAAATCGAAACGTGAATTTTCGTCGTACAGTGAACCTTAACAATTATTACGTATTGTACTCGAATTTATTAGCATTTCAACCAGAAGATTGATTGAGTACTTTGCAATGATTTTTTTTATTTTGAGTTATTCGTGTGGATCGCTCAAGTATGGGACTGGTTTATTTGATTTATTCTATTATTTGATTTACCAAAACCAATAAGCATTTATTTCAATACTTATTACTGATGGAAAATATACCATAACATGTTTCGCATTGTATGCTTCAAAAATTATTGTAGCGAGCAACATTATATTTCTAATTGTGCAACAGTACCTTCATAAAATATTAAAACAATCGCTTGTGTGGTATAACAATACCTAGTGCAAGTTCATGGTTAAGAAGATTCCCATAAAAAAGCAGTAGCTGCATTTATATTTTCATATTACATAATTAGATAATATTTATGATTTTTTTAATTTTCAAAATTAAACTAAAATTAGCTATTGTGTTTTTTTAACCGTTTTTCCTTCCTTCCTATTGAAGTGTCCTTCTCAAAGATCTATAGTTTTAGTCGAATGAGGAGATAAAATTGGTTTTGTCTGCTAAATTGAAGGATAAGCCAAATTTTTGAAGAATGCCAAAAATCCCCTCAACCAAAACAAATTTAAATCTTGAAAAAAATGACTTTTAAAAACTTGATTTTTTATTAACACAATAATTTTTAATTGGTATTTTTACATCATCTAACTATTGACTAGACTATTAGTGAATCGTACAAAATAATTAATTATCCTGTAATTAAATTTAGATAAATATTTCTGAACTAGTTTGTTCTTATGTAATGTTACAAGATCGATATCTAATTTAAAGTCATATGCATAAAATAAACGAAATAAGTGTTTCCACTTTTACAATCATTAATTAAAGATGTATGGTAATTTTTACATCCGTCATGATTGCTTTTCTCATTAACGATTAATTGTAGTTTTAGTGCTTTTCGATGCCGATTAAAAGACAAATAATCAATTGTACCCACAATTCGCTTCCTGCTTGGACTTATAAAAAAAATGTGATATTTTACATTTTATTGTTGCTGTGGGGAAAAAATGTCGATAATTTATATCTTAATTAACATTTAAAGAAGAAGCATTCCATATAAACAAATTGAAAAAACACGTTGCACTCCAGCACACATACACAAAGCAATCAATTTTATTAGTGCTACAGAATTACTCAACTGGCGTTTTTCTCAACGTGATGTATGAATCTTTCAGAGTTCAATTCGTGAATTACACGACCTTGGTCTTTCAGCTATTCTTAATCTGTCCATCTGACTCATTAAACATAGCAAAAGATTTGTAAACATTTTTTTTTTTTGGGTGCATGAAATCAGGTGCAGCACCTGTTGGAGGAAAAAACCGTCCGAAGATGCTTTTAGAAGGTTGAACAGGAAGAAATAAAATCGAAACGACGAAATGTGCATTGGAGCATATGACAATTTTGTTGTGGTTTTTTGATGGTTCAGATTAATTATTATAAGTATATTTGGTACGCGGTCAAAATTTTCGGCAAAGTGTCGTTAACTTTGTTTAGACTAGCGTGGCGTAGCAAAAACTGGGAATTTTACTCTTCAATATAACTTATCAAGTTTCTTGGACATATAAGACTACTTGTCTTTATATGTGTTAGGAGACAAATGCTACGGTAAATTCACTGTTGAATCAATTAAAATAAGAAGAAAAAAAGTTGATTTTCTTGTAGAAATTATGTTATACTTTTATATTGAACAATAAAGATTCAATTATACGATTCTTTTGCCATTTTTCAATCATAGTTAATTATTTTTATACCTATATAATCAGCCTTGACACAAAGACATTGAATGATTGCAGACAGTTTAATTAATGTTTAGATGCAATTCTTCTCTCAACTTGTTGCAAAGTGGAGTGCAAGGCTGCCTCGTCGTCCTTTTTTCCAATCCTGCTTCGATTAATAATAATTTTATGGTGCCTAGAAAAAATTCGCCTTTTTATCGATTTAATTGTTGAAGTCTGTGTAAAATGCTACTGATTTGTGGTTGAAACTAGTAAGTTGCATGACGGTATTTGATATAGAAGCAGATTCACAAGCAACAACTTTTAGTCCTTGAACTACCAACCAAGCTATTGTTCGGTGAGAATGAAAAAGCTGGAGAAGACGAAATAAAAAAAAAGAAAAAAGTGTGCAAAAAGAAAAAAGAAAAACTACATGTTTTATATGCATATACACACCTTCTTTATTATGTTTCCTCTTTACACTTCTTTATTTCGCTTAATGTGTTTAAAAACATCGTACATTCTTTGACTAACATACCACACTGTATAATATGTCTGTTTGAACCTTTAACAATGTACTAAATCATATATTTTACTATTATTCGAATCAGGAAATGCGTTTTCACAAATGTGTCATTACAGAACATTAATATTTCCACAAAAGCCTTTTATCAAATATTTTTGAAATTAAAAGAAAATAATCTCTTAAAGTTTTATTTTAATTATATTTAAATATCAGATAAAGTCTGTCCATTGGATCTTGAGCTCTGCGCGACAAAGTGACGCTCGTGGCGTAGGGCTCAAGATCTAAATGTCAAACGATAGAAAATTATAGTATTTCATTTTCTTTAAATATTAAAGTTTATACAAATTTATTGACATTTTTAGAAAGCTTAAAGGGCAAGTCATATTTTCTATTCAATTATAGCCTGATATTAAAATGTATATTTTTATTATTAAATTATTATTTGTAGTAAAAATTATTTTTATGAAAAATTTGAAAGTGCGATAAAAAAATAATCAATTTTTTATTGCATTTATTTTTCAAATAAAATAATTATTCAAAATAGCAGTTGGATAATGTTAATCAGATGTCTGGCTTACAGAAATTTTTATGCGAAAACGAGAACAAATACAGTATAATAAAAAGGACAAAATGTGTTTCATTATAATACAGCAACAAATCAGAATTTTAATTACAGTATAATATTTGCAAACTAAATAAATAAACACACAGCACAGATAGTGCTGATAGTTATGTCGTCTTCAGTATGAAATATTTCTAGGTACCGGTCTTTTCTCATTATGCATACTGAAGAGTTTTTTATTTCAATTATGCCTGTGTTTTACTTTTATTTAAGTTTAATTACTTTTGAGGCAGTTTTAAAGGTATAATAAACGACTCTGTAAACATTTATCAGTTAATCATACTTTTAATGAGAGGAGGGTTTATTTTTAGCACAAAACCCGTCGTTGTCACAATTTTTTTACTATTCTTTCTAATCCTTGGAAAAAAATCCTTTAAACGATATTTTCATCTTTTGTATTTCCAATTGAATGTAGTCCATTTTTTAACACACTTCTATAATTATATTGGTTGCTCAATTTTGATTGCATTTGGAAGGAATTTATGATGTTATTAAATTTTTTCCGATAAATATTTGTTGTTATACAGTTTCTATATTGGTCAATAAAACTATTAATAACCGTCGTCTAGTTATTGATGTATTAATTCTGCTATTGCAATTTCTTTGCAACGGAAATAATCAACTTTCATATTAATTGTTATGATATTGATGAAAAATATTAAGGCTCTTTGTACCAATCAATGTTTATTTAAAATTTCCGACATTCCGATGCAATTGCTCCAGAATGATTTGTTTCAAAACGAATATTCAATAGGGACAGTTTGGAATTAGAAATACTAATACATACTACTATAGTAATAATTATATTAAGTCATTATGACTATAATAAAATAAAAATTTATTTATTTCAATGCATGTATGAGCCATTATTTAGAGTCGTAAATGTACAGTACTTTAGAAAAAGGGCTAAGTATATACATAACTGTTGGTCAATCATTATTATGTTTTACTAATGATTTGATTGTACAACAATAGTACTTTTTACTATTTTAAATCTTTGTCGGTTATACGATAAAATTACTAAAAAACTAGAAGAAATCTTAAAAGAAATTGCTTGTATTTCTTAAAATAATTTTGCCTATTTACAACGATACTATATTCGAGTTTTTAGAGCTAAAATTATTATTTATATTAATTAATTCAGTTATAGATAAACAATTCAAAATTTTAATTAAATTATTGGAAATTTACTTTTAAATAATTTATATAATATTAAATTATTTTAATTAAATTACTCAATTTAAACGCTAATTAAAATTCATTAGTATATTGTAAATTGATTGCATTTTGCAAATATAAATTATTGTATTTTAATTTAAATTAATTTCATTAAAATTAAATAAAAATAAATATTTATTTATTTTTAATAGAAATTTTTTTTTTTTAATAAAAATTATATAATTCTACAAAAAACAAAATTAATTCACAATTTAAAGTAAATTAGTTCTATGTTAAATAAATATGTAACGAAATATAACGAAATAACGGTTTGAGGGCCAGCTAATACATCATTCTACACACCTCAGTCAGCTATTTAGAGCTTGCTTAATTTTCGGATGGGGCCCTAATTACATGCATTTATACAGGAAAAATTGAAACATAAATCATATAAATGTATGCGTAATTGATTGATTTGTGGATAGGAGTTCATATGGCAATGTAGTAAAACTGAGCAGGTAATGTTTACATTCATGTTTTACAATATACTATTAAATTATTCATTACATTCTATTTTAAGATGTGGAATTATTCAAACCATCATAGTGCAACAGTCGCAATATATAAGCAATTCGAATAGGCGATTTATTTTATTGGTGTTGAATAGTACAGTGAAATCTTCCTTATTGTCTCTATTAACTGGAGGAACATTAACGATTCGAAAAAGTCGAAAAAATTAAATCACAATTAAATTAATGTTTGTTTCATTATTGAATTGAATAGTTAATTAAAATTCCCTGGCGTCGATTTTATTGCGTCAAGGATATTACAATTTATTCTAATATCTATTATTATTTGAAATTTAAGAGCAATAACTATTATGCTAAGTGCCTGAACAATAAGTAATTTATTGCTAATGATTCAATCCTATAATGATTCATTTCGAACAACAAATTGAAAATAATGCAAAATAAATTTAATTTCACCGTGTTTATTAACAATTATTTCAAATGCACCCGGATGTTAGGATTGATTCATCAAGGATTGTTTTTTGTGGCCAGCAAATAGACAATCGATTAATTAATTTATTGCTTTTTTACGAAGCGACGACGACGATGTTTGCTCAAAATTAAAACCAAACAAAATCTTAAAATGTTGTAATGAAAACCGATTTTTTCTGCTTCGATGCTAACCGGAAGATTAGTCCGCCCGAAGCAGTGACATTACAGTTTCATCTAAATAAGAACATATCTTTTAAAAGCGAGATAATTGTGAGAATTCGAAATTTGGTGGGTCAAACACCTTGCTCGCACATTCTTCGTTTCTTCTTCTTCATCTATCTTGATGGTGTACCTATATAAGTTATATACGGTACTTTGCGCTGCGATTGTATAGCATGCCGGATTTATTTATCAACTGAGTTAAGGAATGTCCAAGAAATGTTCAACACCGGATGCCACCATGTATCTTTTGCAAAACAACTTGCTAATTTGGTTGCAGATTCGCAAATTGCCTTGTTTGCTTTCCATGTATGACTTTGCCTCAAACATATGTATTCATTAGTGCAAGAAATAAATTTTCGAAAAAATACTATTTAGCTGAAAACGGGGCAACCGTGACCAGATTTATTGTTGGCTGCTTTAATTCAACTGTCAGGGAAGAATGGAGCTTCAGCTGCAATTTACCGCCAAAAAAATTACGGATAAAGCGGGCCACAGACGCCAATTTTCAAAAATATCAGAAGGTACAATTTTGGGCCCAAAGATGTCAAAAAAATTCCATCAATTTTTTAACAAAATCTGACTCCAAAATGAAGAAATATACCTTCCTGGTAGTTTTTCATTATTTTTTTCGCCTCGATCTGATTGGTCTATATAATTTTGCTATTGGTCCAAATAAACTCGAAAAACTGGCACCTTTAGGAAGAAAGATTTTTGTCCGTGGCCCGCTTAAGGCCGTATTTTTTGTAAATTGTGGGACGCACTTCCGTCAAAGTTCAATTCAACTCGTGATGGATGAGGCCTTGTAAGTCTCATCATTTGCAAAGACAACAAAAACACCCGCGTAATCAACTCTCCGTATATTACTTCACACGACCTTCGATCCGTTATAAACTTCTTCGTATTATTTACATTTTTAACGCCAAATAATCGGAAATAGTTAATTTGCTTAATAGTTTTTTGGCATTGATTTCGTATTGGCATTATGTTATTGATGAATCAAATTTTAATTGGCATTGGATTTATTCGCTAGCATGATTGAATTAATCGTGATAATGTAATTATTCTATTGTATATGGATGAGGGTTTCAATTTTCAATGCTATTGGTGTACATCAACTCATCAACACGTGCTGGTTTCGTTCGTTATTCATTACTTTTGATTTTTTTTCTCTATTTTATTTATGCGATTGCTATGCGAAGGTAAAAAGTTTTTTCTCTAATTAAAAAGGCTTCAATCAACATCAGCTGAAAATTTGCATTCTGTATTTGGATTAAATTAACAAGCACTAAGTGATGGATGGATATCTATGGATGGAATTGGTGTCAGGACAAAAGCGTTGTGGATTTTCCAGAAAATTATAAACTTTTCTATGGTAGACACATGCAAATTAAAATAATATTTTACATATTATTTTTAAACTAAATTTCAAGCCCGGGGTGAAAATGTGTGGTACATACAGCATCTGTAAAGCAGGGGCGAGTTTTGGATTTTTTTCAAATTCCAGTTTTGGTATGCTAAAAATATCTTGAGAGGTAAATAGCACAACTCTCATCATAGTTTGAGGCATTTCAAAAACTATTTATAGAGCAAGTAACAACCTGTAATTTATTTTACATACTTAACTGCACTTTCTGCATAAAATAATACTAATTTATAATGTTTGCGTTTTGAATTTTTTCGAATTACTCTCAATGTTTGTGAAAATAAAAGCTATTTATTTTAGGAATTTAAACATATTGTTCAAGTTGCATGTTAACTAATGCCAAATTTATTTTTAATTATAAAATTCAACAAATAAAATGTATCTAAATAATGGCGCTAATTTTGTAATATTGTTTGTGCTTATATAATATTGTTAATAGAAAGAATAAATAAAGAAATCGATATTTTATGTGGCGGAAATATTTATCAATTTTAATTAACATTTAAAATTTCTTTATTTCCTATAATTTCCTTTATTGATAGACAATTCAATTAAAATAATTATCTTAAATGTTAATTCATAATAAAAATATTTAAAAGTTTGTTAAATTTTGTATAAAAATGTTAAATAATTAAAATGAATTGTATTGTTTAATAATTATTAGTATTGTTATTATTATAAAGTCTATTAAAGTAAAGCTTTGGAAAATGTAGATATGCGATTTCTTAGCGTTTTCTAGGAAATAGATTTTATTTTATAGATAAATAAAAGTTTTATTTGGAGAAACATTTATTTAAAATGTTGTTTATTTATGTAATTAATAAAATACATAAAATTTGGCATAGGATTCATCGATAACAATTTTTTTAAACTCACTGCAAAATCTCCAAGCTAAAACGTGAAGGAGACCCAGTGCTCGATCAAGCGACGAACTTTTTGTGATATATGAAATAAAGCCTTTTTAGATAATTTTTTAATGTGAATAATAATTAAAAATATTTTTAAATATAAGAAAATCTCTCTTGTTAAAAAGCTCATTCAAAAATAGTCATAATTTCAGAGTACTGATGAAGATATACTGAAAAATAACTGATGAATAATTTTTCAGATTAGAAGCCATTGAATTTTTATGATAAATTGAGGTTGAAAATAAAGATGATTGTTCCATCAATTTTAAATTAACGATAAATCTAATTAGTTCTCAAAGAGTCGTGTGACCAAATGAAGTGTCTGAAATTAAGTCTGTCTAGTGAGCTTTTTTATTTATAATTAGTAACGTTCATTAATTAATCATTAATTTAATTTAAAAAAAAGATTACCAAATTATTGATACATGTTGTACAAATTACCTCAAGGTAAATTCTTGAGGCTATTATTAACGTTGATTTAATCAAATGTAAAAGTTTGATTAGCAAATCGCTATTTTTACTTGGCTGATAATAAATTTGATTGTAAATAACAACAATATTAAAGTTTTGTAAACAAATTCTTAAAATTGATAGACTGAGTAATTAGTTTCTGTTATAATTTTGTAATTAATTATTTTTTCGTTTTGATTATCTGAAGGAAAAGTCGATATAATGTATAGCCTGTAAAACCAGTTGTTGCATTAGTAGAGAAAACAACACAAAAAAGTGATATACTATAATGAGTCGTTTTGCTTCTATTTTGTCAAATCAAAATGCATTTTGCTATTCGTACCTATAAATAGATTTTCAGTCAGTGTCATCCGTCCGATCAGCCACTTAAAATCATTCTGGTTTCGCCAATGCAATTGCAATAATGATAAATGAGGACAAATCTTATAACAAATAAGTGTAGCATTCTTACAAGTATTTAAACACGTTCTCAAGTCAACGCAGACTTTGTAATAAATGTTCGTTATGCTGCTGTTGTTTGAAAGAGGGCAGACTAACCTTTCTACATGCTATAAAATTAAGAAGAAGACTCGCACTTGATTTGTTTCTATTTTGCCAAGTTTAACACCACCATCCTCCACAAGAAAATTAAAATAAACCAACAAGTATGAGTACAAAATGAATAAATGCGTGTTGAGCATGAGCGGTTGTAAATATTCAACGTTTTTTTTTAATTAAACATACGAGCCTTGCTTTTTTTCGACTGTAAAGTCTTCTTTGGTTTGAACACAAGACAGACATAAGAAGGAAAAAACATCATCCCTTATCATAGTAAATTATCGCTTGATTTTAACGACATTATTAATTTGTCATTACGCTTTTATTGGTTGCGGTAAAATTTATTGGTATGAATACGGGGGTTTATTTTTGAACAGGAGCATAAAATCGGATCGGATCGGATCAGATCTGATCTGGCGTTTAATGTGCCATTTATAGCCTTTGCCTCAAGGTCGGCCGATAGCCATCAGGATGCATTTCTAATTATAGCAAAAGTTTTATATGTTATTGAGTCGGTCGGTGCATCATCCCCAGCATCATGAATATACATAAACATAGTTAGCGGCCTTGACCCTTCCTTGCAACGGCCTTCCACCATCATCCACCAAAAGAAAGAGAAATTGCAGCAAGCGCAGATTTGCGGCACCAGGCGTAATTGGCGCACTGTCTGTTTCAAGTTCTAATTAAATTCTAGCAACAGATCATATTTCTTGCTCTGTTTAATGCATATAAGCTGGCACTTTGTGCCTGAAACTGTCCTTTTTTATCGAAGAATTGCAATAAGACTAAATGCAATTCGCTCATATATTAATCGGGCGCCACGGGCTTAGGTGAGATCACATTAAACTGACCATCACGTTTATTAATATTGATGTTAAGTTAATGAGTCTCTATATAATAAGCACTGCATTCATAGTTTATGGATCTTTGCTCATATTAATTTGTCTTTTGCCTCATAATTTATGATTTTCACGAAATTTATATGCACTTACAATGTTAATCTTGACTCGTCTTTTTTTCGAAATATTTTAATGAAAAAGCAAATAACCGGAGGAGCAGTTTTTTTCACTTTACATTCATTTGCATATTCTTTCTAATCTATTACCGCACCATAAAATAAAATCGTATATGTTTTAACTAGTCAATATTCCAATCAATCAAGTCAACATCCGACTAATAGCGGGCCAGAGATCGTTAATATTTGAACGATATTTATTTGTGTGTGGTCAATTTTAGCTAATTCTAATTTTACAAAAATTTAATTTTTAATTGCCATTTAAAAAATATTGATAAAAGTCGCTTTTCGTTTTCGTTTTGAAGGAAAATTTACGAGTCTCTGGACCGTTGCTACTAAATATTCAAACATGTAAGTGTTTTTTATAGCACATTTGATTGTGATGAAGATAATTAATGTAAACTTTAATTTAATTTAGATTACTAATCTATTCTTGTAAATGGTACGCAACAATTAACTAACAGAACTTTTTCATAGGCATAGGTAGTTTAATTAAGAAAAAAGTGCTTTAATTTTGATCTGCTGCTGGTCTGGTACTCTGCTAACGGGAATCTCGGATGTTTTTTGGATGATGCAAAAAGAAGGTCAGGTATTTTATGAAAAAAGCGAAAAAAAAACCCAGGCCAAATGATTCGGATGTAAGTCACTTTGATGATGGTGGAATTATCTGAAATGCGTGAATCGGACTAGCAAATGACGCAGTAAACAATATCTGACGACATTCAAGGCCATCGAAGGACTGCCAATGCCCTTTCGCGTAATTTAATATCGTTATAAAACATGATTGCAGTTCTTCTTCTAAGACATTGCATTACACTGGCGCCCAACCGGTCGGTCTCTTTTCCTCCCCTATATACAACCATCTTCATCGTTTCAGACAAATGTCACACATTTTATTATGCTCTTGCAGAAAATGTAAGCCAATTCCAACAATTGCTTTTAATTGCGTCTGGCTAGCTGAATACTTTTGAGACAATAATATAGTAAGTATAAATTTGTTACTTTTTTGATATAATAAAAATTCTTAACATAAAGTGTCATTTGAATCTTGAGCTCTACGTTACAAACGACGTTGTATGTTGTTATTACCAATAACTCTAACAAATACAAGGGGTTTAAGAAAGATTTTTTTGATAATTTTAGTACAATTAATGAAACAAGGATTTATAAACATTTTTAATAAAAATAAATTATTATCAGCATCAACAATTCAACTTAAAAAATGTCATTAATATTAATGATTCACGATAGAAAAATTCTAAAGTTGTTTATTACGCATCTTGCGAAGATTATTCTCAAAAATACATGAAATTGAAAAGAAACATATTAATAATAATATAAATAATTAATAAATTACTATTACTAATAATAGATATTTGTAAAAATTATTCTGGTCCTTGAGCAAAGCTCTCGGCGTTTTTGGCATTGTTAGTCCTAAAAATTAATGATTTTAAAGCCTCGACAAGGGCACTGCGAAATTTACTGACACCATTTAAAATGAATGTGCGTCAAACACGCAATTTTTTTAATCAACTAGAAAAATAATTAAAATTAAATAAATTTTACAATCAATATTTCGAGCTTTTATATCGAGTTTTATATAATTAAATTAACTGTAAATATCGCAAAGTTTAAATTTCAATTTAATACGAGCAATAAAGTATCAAAGAAACAATACTAATTGTTGATTACATTTATAAATCCAGATTATATTTAATTATATAGCAATATTTTTTGCAAAGGTGTATCATTTTTCAATATCATAAACATCAATGAATAAAATAAAGTAAATTTTAGAATGATTGATCTATTGTTTTTTGCATTTAATTACAAATGTATTAAATTATTAGCAATTTCTTTGATTAAACACGATCTAAAGGTTAATTAAAATTTTCATTTTTTTTTTTTAATTTTCTATGGCATACCAGAATATAATTTAATTTTGAGAAATGTCATTGCCCCATTATTAAGATGCACTTTCTCTGCTAAAGAAATGTCAACAAGGGGAACTTTTCACAAGTGCATTATGTATTTCTTAAAATTCTTTAGCATTATTATGCAAATATTCAACTTGATGTTTAATTTGTTGTTGAGATGATTGATTTTTAATACAATGTTTGCAACATTGGTAAATATTGCCTTGACAATTTATTTTTGGGTTCTCAAAATAAGTATGTGTGCAATCTGCAAATATTTGGAGAAACAAAAATCACCAACATTAATGTGTTAATCACATTGCGAAATCGATTTTGGCTTTACAGCGAATTGGGTAAAACGTCACTGCAAATTCTGCTGAAGTATAGAACCCGAAATAAAATCAAAAAGCAAACGGCAAAGCCCAGCCCCAAGAACGACTTTTACAAATTAATTCTCGGTACCCACGGAATAAACTACCAATTAAATTTTGAGACAGAGGCGTTCGAAAAAGTCTATAATTTAGTATACAAGTCGAAAGGCTCCAAAAAAACTTAATTAAAGATTGCAGATAAATTTATATTGTCTTAATAGCCTTTTGTTACAATCAAATAATGCATAGTTCTTGTCTTAGTCCATTTGTACTTGTTTGTATTTTTTGAACGGTTTCGCTGTTTGAAATTGAAAAGTTTGTTTTATATTAACCGAAACATCCGTGCATGGTATACGAGAACCACAGATGCATTTTGTTAAACCAATTGACATATGCCGACTTTTTCTGGGAAGATTTAATTAATCATTTCCACATATACAGGGTGCTACGTTTCTGGACTTTTTGGTTCAATGTTGCGATATTGAGGACAACGGAATGACTTGGGATTTCCTTAGAAAATGTACCAGTTTGGTTTTTTTCTTTACCACGCATTTAATGTAAATTCGGTATTTTTGTGATCTATCCCACGAATGGAATTTCCGAGTTTGAATGAATTTTTTGGCTTATTAATCATCCTGTATATTCAATCAGGAATTTTTATGTTATACGCCAAAATTATTAATTATAGTGGAAGCATGGTTATTTTAGTAAATTTAATTAAATGGACTAAATGAGCGAATTGTTGCAAAATTCGGCGGATATAAATTTTAATTAAAAATAAAATTAAAGGGATGTTGATTTAAAGATATGAATATTATGCGGTTCGAAGAAGAAGAAGCAACTTCATATTTGATTTGTACAAACTTCCAGTTCTTACCACACACAAACAAAATGTTACATATTCTATAAATGGCATACATGACTATCAATATCAAAGCATATAATATGAGAACGATCTCTGATCTACAGCTATGCAAAAACATGTTTGTTTTTATTGCTGTAAAACTTGTAAGTTTACCTAATTTAAAAAGTTTATATGCCATCACAGGAGAACTGCATTTGTACTCTATTCATTACGCGAAAGCCTTATTTAGAGGCAGGAGGGTTTTATTATATAGAATTCTTGATAATGTTAAAAATGCATGTATGTAATATGTATATAACAAGCTGCATAATAAATGAGTTTACTAGACTTTTGTTTTGTTTGTTTGTTGTTCACCTGATGATGGGAAATCTCTTTTTCTATTATTCTGTCACCATAATTGAATCACAAATTAATTACATTAGCATCAGTCATATGAAAAATTCCATTATAACCTCAAATTGATGAACAGTTTTGAATTTTACCTGAAATGTTCGGCCAGCAAGAATCAACCAATTTGATAAATTCTGAAAAGTCCTTCAAACCTTTGAAAGAATGCACTATTGAAAGCAAACATTTTTAGAATGTACACAATAATTTAACTAAGTTAAGAGCACCACATCTTTATTATGCATTGTTTTTACAGGAATCTGTTTGCATACACTTCCGCGCCGGAAGTCAGCGCCGAGTGCGCCTCTATCGTCCTTTGACTGGCGGGAAATTTAAACAGATTTATTCGCTTAAGGGTTCAAATCTATTCATTATTTATGTTTCGAGCTAGTTTAGCAATTTATTTGAGAAAATTTGAGTTTTTTAAATATTAATTGTAATCGTATATAAAGGAAAAGTAATTGTATGAGAAGAAAAGTACGAAATGAAATAAATAGTATGCACATAGTTGGTAATATAATATTTAAACGTTTCTTGCGAATTGTAGTGTTGAATGAGCCATTCTTCGGCTGTTGAAGAGAGTTAAAATAGAAATTTTGAGAACAAGTGTAGGTAATGTATTGGTGGATAAATTATGTGTATGTACGAGTCAATAGTCTGCTGAATGAGGTAAAACTGAACTGAGAAGACCAATGACCTAAGCGCTTTGTTATTAGAGAAACAATTACACACGAACAAGAGTTAATAAGCATATTTTATGCGTATAATAATTTGTTCTTCCTGTCTTTATGGGCGAACAATTCCTACGGAACATAATTTCAAATAAATATATGTATTTAAGGATATATACCTTCGCTACGACATTAATTTTAATTAGTATTGCTTGATGATGCACATCAGCCTTATAGAAAGCAGATAAAATCCAGACGAAAGATGAAAGAGGGGCAGTCCACCACATTTAAAATTCAATTTGCCATGGTGCCTTTTTTTCTATCCTGCGCGAAGAATGCCCTAACAAGCAAATGGTAAAAAAAGGTCGTTCTGATGCAAGGAATTTATTAATAAGTAATTTAGCTTAGGCCTCGCTCGCTCGGGGTGGTTGGCGTTTTGCAGAAATTAAATTTTCGGTTTTGATACAATAAAAGAGTAATAAAAGGAGGAGGAGGAGGACGTGGGAGAGGTCAAGGAGAGGGGCGAGACGTACTCCATAATTCTCGACCCAACACAACAAGAATTGTAACTCTGTAAAACAGCAGGAGTTACAAAGAGCTCGGACAACTTTTCGACATAACAACAAAAGCGAAGACGTTTTTATCGATGCCATATCTGAAAGTTTACGGCGATACCCATGTCGTGATCTTGTCAAAATTGCAATATGTAGCAGTGTTAAATCCAAACATAACATAACTCGGCTTTGGCGGCGGCTATTTATTGCCTATCAAATTAGTTGCCGCCTTCCACATTGTATATCTAAATTTAATTTTCAAAACTATTTATTCTAGTTTGACTTGTTATGAGCGGGACTGGACTGGACTCGACTCGACTGGTGGAGGAGTTGCTCTTGCTGCTGCAGCAGGAGCCTTTGCAGTAGTCTGGCTTTCAGCTGCATGCATCGAACAAAACGACGACGACGAGGAGATGCATTTCAATGTGTAAAGTACACACACACACACACACACATTGTGAAGATGCTAGTATTGATCTAAACTAAAACAACAAAAGAAATGATTCATCTCGAATCTCCACTCGGGATAAATAAAGAATACCAAGGTCGTTTGTGCTTTGTTTTAGTTGTTGCATAGCAAAAAAATTCAAACCAGCTTTCGATGGCTTGCATTCTTATACTGACAAACGTTCTTCTGCTGGTGGAATGTTTACTTCTCGAAGAAGAGAAGCTTTACGGTTTATTAAACAGCACAAAAGTTTTATCAGAGCTTTTTTCTTCTTGTTGTTTCGTTTTCGAAAACTATAGATACTACTAGTACTACAAAAACAATTTATAACGGGACTTTACTATTAATTGCGCTTCTTAAAACTACACATTCAATGGGTACTAAATGTATTTGTAATTATGGTGTTTTTACGATTTGCTTAGTTTCATTACATGTTTTCATACCTCTTTACAATAAATAAATGTTTTATTTATAAAACCAACTTTATTTGTTTGTTGTAATTAAGTTATACCGCATTGACTCAATATGTTTAAAATTCAATCCTACTTTTCAGTGTTTTTTATTTATTGATGAACTTATCTGGAAAATAATATAAATGCACATAAACTATAATTCATTAAACTTTTGCATAATTTATGCAACATTATGATAACTGTTTAGATATTTAATTTATATAAATAAATATTTGATTTTGACACCGGCGTGAGAATCGTCCTTTAAAACTAAATCAAGTATAATTAAATTGCTTCTCTTATTTAATTGGATTTTGTTATTTATTTGAACTCAAAAACTTTGCAATAATGTATTTTATGTGAAAATCGTCTTAGATCAAATCTTATTTGAATAGTTTATATAATATTTATCGCCAATCTCATAAAATAAATAAAAATTCAATCTGCATAATTATATTTCCTCAAGATAGATCTTCCTATATCACAATCTTACTTCGTCCTGCACTTAAATTTTAAAAAGTAGCAAATAACTAAACCAGTGTTTAAGCTTTTTCTTTAAAATTACGCCACATAAAGCTGGATTTAAAAATAATTTTTCGGTTCAATGCAATATTTTTGAGATGAACATAATCTATAATTTATCTGAAAAATTATTGTTGGGAGAAGAAGTAAGTTTGGCTTGCAGTTTGGGTGGTCACATAAATAAAGCTTTTTAAACGAACGGACAAAGTCCAATAGTGTTATTTATGGCGAACGTGCGGGCCATTTCAATAGACCTCTCTGCGCTCAATGAGCATATTAGAAAATATCTGGTTTTACTTGATCTTTATACAATAGATATTTTTTTTGATTGTTTATTAAATTCACTTTTTATTTACAGTCGTCAGGATTTTTTGCAGGCCAAAATATCGCTAAAGAGATAATCCTGCTAGATTTAGTTAACTAAGATTTAAAGAAAGGATTTTTGCTTTTTTATAAAAAATGTTGATTGTTGTTTTATTTACTTTTTGTAATACTTGTGTTACTATAAATTGTAAAGTATTATTACACTGATCGCTACTTTGTACAATTCTCAGGTAAGTCATTATCATCGCCAGGAGAATACTATACTTACAGTTTTCACATTCGATTATTTCCCTAGAGATATAATATTGCAATTCCTACAACTAGATAAACTACATCTAAAATATTAATAGTTTAAAAAGTAATTGGACTGCAAAATTAAACTGACCATCATTTACCGTTCCTCCGCCATACAAAACAAATTTAAAAAATATCCTTCTCAAAAAAACCGCATCTAGTATACGAGACAGACATGCAAGTAGAAGACAGTAGCGTATTATATTGTAAGTTAACTATTTATAAATATAAGAGAGGTACTTAACAGCAACCTAGTTGTCCCTATAAGGAATCAAAAGGTAACCGGAAGACAGGGCAGGACAAATTGGTTTTGCAGTCCTCTATGTGCAACAGATGAGGTCATTAGCATCGTGACCGCAAGTTCGTAAGGTCAGGGGCAAGATAAGAGGCGCCGAACAAGATGCACCAGGTTACTGTTGCTATAATCATAACAGGGACACCAGGTGATTTTTATATTTCAACTAGGTAGTACCTCGAAGCCTGGTTGCATGTTACTGGAATATATGGGGCAGCGAATTCTATGTCTGCAAGGCATGTTTCTGACGATGATGATGGAAAGTACTTAGCTAATATTTTAATTGACTTCTATTTTAATTGTATTGAAATTGTATTGTCCATGAGAAAAAATGATTTTCAGGTCAGTATGACTATAATATTAATTTCGGTAATAGATGGCAATTTTGTAAGTGTTATGCTCCCAAAATAAAAATGTGCATTTTGATTTCATATTCTGGTTTACAATAAAAAATATGAAACTACTTTCTTTTATTTTTTAGAACTAGACTTGAACTAGTTCAAAACTAATGTAATGTGTCTGAACATAGGTGACATAAATTTTGTAAATTTTTGTGAAAAATTGATACAGCACGGTAGCTATTTATTTTTCCAGTGGATGCAATAGCTGTATAATATTACAATAACAATAATGCAAAAAGGTCAAGTTCAGTATGCTGACCCAGGTGAGAAATACTGACTAGTATAGTTAACCTTAAAAGTATTAAAGATGCATCAGAGATTGTAATACTAGTATAAAATGAAGGGAAATGGGTTGCACTTTAACTTCACTTAATAGTTGCGATCATATAAATGTTAATTAAACTGTACGGATTATTTATTGGAATTCTTTATTGACTCATATAAATTAGCCATAAAGTTTGAGGAGTCTCATCATTGGTTGATGCTAAAATATCTCGCACTTCCTGAAACTTTTCTTTTTCAAATCAGTGGCTGAAATGCTATTCAATTCACTATTAAATAAATAATTAATGGTAATGACGTAGTAGTGTTCGTGTTGATTTGTTTTTAACACATAATAAATTATTTGGCATCATCATAGTCGTACGCATCTAGTATTTTTTTTAGAACATAAATTATTTTACTTCATCATCGTTAATTTTAATATAAAAAATACATATCTTTGTATAAATAATATACATATTATACGTTTAAAGCCTTGAGTTTTTTATTTTTAATAAAATTACATACAATATCACTCATTAGATGTTTCTTCTATTACTGTGCAGACAAATTTTTATCTTTCATTTATGGTTAATAATGGTAATTACTTCATAACTATTTTATTTTATTGAAATATCTTATTAATCATCAAATATGCTATTAATAAATTGACATTTTAAATAAAAAATATTTGGGACTATGGGGAGTCAAACCGGCTGAAGCCCTTGTCTACCGGCAACTGAAAGGTCCTGGCTCCTGCGCCAATTTTTTTATTTCAAATATTTATTGGGTATGCTTTTATTTTAACGCCAAAAAACCCTAATTTAAATTGATATCAATCTAACGCAATAATTACTAGTTAATTGCAGTAGTAGAAGACATTCAAGACTAAAAAAACTGCTCTGAATTGAGCAATCACTTGCAACAAGCCGCGCTTATCCAAAGAGAGAAGAAAAAATATGTTTATCTAGAAAATGATGATTAATTAGATGAGACCTAAATGGAAGTAAATTATGGTAAATTGGATATATTGCAGTATTTCAAAGAATTTACTTGACCGTTACGCCCAAAGGTATCCGGGAGTAGTCTCAGCACTGATGTTATTTCCATGTTAGACTTGTCGTTTATAATTCTGCGGAAGAAAACCTCCTGGGAACTGTTTACTTACTCAAGAAATCAGAGATTACAAAACAATTTATGATAGCTCATTGAAAGTTACACCAGTAAATTGCCTATCCTAGAAACTCGCTTTGGAAGTTTACGTTTTATTTACCCTTCTTGACGTTCCATGTCATTCTAAATTCTACATCAAACTGCTCCACAAAGCTTTACTTCTCCGCTCTTAGGCTACATAAATTTTGCAAAATTATCAAACTAACTTTGAAACTTTTATTACAACGTCATAAATAATCAAGCAAGTCCAGAAGAAGTTTATAATTTATTTTTCAATTTTACAGCTAAATCTATAGTAAATCGATAGACGTCTTTTATAAATTGCTTACAAGGTGTATTAGTATTAATAGCTCAAGTTTATCACAAGATTAATCTAAAAATTTGTGTTGTTTATTATACAGATATTTAAGCATCAAATGAACATTTATAATTCATTTAAGGACTTTAATAGCAACACTTCCTTTTGATGCCAATTAGAGGAAAATATATATAGAAGCCAGAAGGTCTATCAAGTCAACTTCAAATAATATAATTTTGAGAATTTGAATCCAAAATTTTTGAATGAATTTAATGCAAATTTTTATAGCTATTCTTAAAAAATCGCTTGATTTCAGAAAACTTTAATTGCACCTATTAATATTGTAATGCTATTTTTAATTTTTTTTAAGAAGTCCAGATTCTTGATAAGAATTATAAATAGAAGCTCTTTAAATTTTTTACTGTCGGCGTACTTGAAATATTATTTTTTTAAATTATTTCCGGCCTAACAGGAAATCTTTAACGACTATTACTTCAGTTATGTTAAAGCATATCGCAATTTTATTAATAGTGCATTTATTTATTTATACCTTAAAAAACGAAATAATTAGCGTTTTTTGCAATGATTCCCAGAATTGTGATGAATACCCATCACTGAGTCATTTTATGAAAAAGTTGATGTAGACGCGGAGATTTTGATCCGTTGTACAACAGAACAGTTTAAAGTTCAATAAAATGTGACGAAACAATTCAAGTTCAGAGAATTTGTAAACGTACATTTTAATAGCTATCTCTAAGTAAATACCATTCAACTTTGCGGGTATTCAGTTTCATAGGTGACCTAATATAAGGAATTATTAGTCATTCTGGAGAAGATCGAGAAGATTACCTATCAGACGTTTGTTTATTATGTTTTGTATCCTGGTTTCAATCACTGCTATTTATAAAAATAGCAAATTAATTTCGTTTGATTGAATATTATACGATTTTATAATTTATACGAATTGATGTATGTCCGAAAGCGATTTATGGTAATCAAATATTTTGGTCTTGTATGGTAATAAGGATCGTAACGGAAGTTTTGATAATGTTATATAATTTTGAATTATAAATTATGCCATCTATTAAGAAAACAAATGGTCAAATCCATTTGACACCAACGCGCACCTTTCTTCTTGTTTACCTTAACTGTGTAAGGATTATGAATTAGGTGATTCTCTCAAACACTAGACGCGCCTGTAAATTTGAACACTTAAATGTGTAATGAATTATTATCACTTTCATGATTTATTAGTTACTGAAATGTAAATCGACTGAAATTTATTCATGATTTATTGTTGTCAGATCATTTTTATATCGTCTTCATATCAATTATGGGATTGCAATAAAATAGACAATACTGGGTGCGGTGAATTTTTGGAGCTATGTTGATGATTTTGGACCTGTAGCTATATTTAATATCTTCTTTCATAATACTATGTAGATTAGAGATAAAAAAATCTATGTAAATAACGAGGTAAATAATAAATAACAAAATGTAATGTTTGATTTTAAGGAGAATTTTATTATTTAATGTGTGATGCCCAATAGGAGACTTTGTCGGTGGTTTTATAGCAATTTTATGATTTTACATACAAATGCAAAGAAAACAGCCTTTTAATATACACTTTCTCATTATTTAAATTTGATTTTCTTCTAATTGTTTTCAATTTAATTAATTTCATTGCATATTTTCACTGCTTCCATTTAATGCTTATTAAAATACTCGTTATGCAAAGATTACTAAATAAAATATGCAATAAAATTCAAGTTTGTTTATCTAGTTTAGTAATACACTTTTCAATTGCCTTTTTTCATGTTATAAAACGTTTCATGCAATTAGTTGAAGTTTTAATTACTTTCCATGCAAAGAAGGTCAGACGATTTATAAAAATAGAATTTTTTATTTTATTCCAGTCAAAAAAGTAACTCACTGTTGCAAAATCTACTTACTTAAAAATATGCTCAAAAGTACATTCAAACTGTACTTTAACTACATTTTGCGTGATTACTTTCTCTGCTAGAGTATTAACATTTTTATTTATTTATAAAAACATTTTCAAAGATTCTACTCGAGGGTGCACTAAAACTAAAAGATCTATTTTTATTTACCTATAAATTTTATTTCGATAAAAAAGTTCTAAACTAAACTTCTAAACCGCTAAACCACTTTTACGGAGAAAATTTTTGATTTATTATTTTATAACAAATTTAGACTTATTTTGAGTCTTTAGATTTTATTATTTAGATTTTTTTATATTGTTAATTGTTTTATTAAATTTTATTTTGATTGATTAAACTTACCCATCTTAAATAAAAACCTACACATTTTTTATCAACTAATTTAAGTGATTATCTCATTATATGCTCGTAACTTATTTTAGTGCTATAATTCGTGGTCATTAGCGCATTTTTGTTTAATAATAATAAATCAGAGAGCAACGTTCTACATCGTATTCAATTATTAAAAAAAAGTTTTACACAAATTAATTAATCTAAATTTCAATAAAAGTGAAATAATGCAAAAAATACTATTAAAAAATATTTAATGCCTCGAGGCCGGATGTAGATACATAAATGACCTCAAATATTCAAATCCCGAATCTGAGAAATTTCTCATCATCTCCTGTTAAATTGTTTATAAATTACGCCACGATTTATTAATTATTAAAAACAATTATGAATAACATTTGAAATTATAGGATATTGTGGTTGGAATGCCATAGCGATTTATTAATCCATCATTTGTTTGTTTAAATTATGTATAAAAACCTTCTGCTTATTTTATCTTTTATATACCGAGAATAGAAAAAATCATAATAATAATACCATATAAATAGATATTAACAAATTATTCATTACTATTATTAATTTTTTGTGTTTGAAGGTTGTTAGTAATCGATTTTTGAAGACACTGTTTTTACTATCATGCAAATTAGCAACCCTATTTAGTCCTAAAAAATTCCCAGTAATTTCCAAATCTGGTTTCTCCAATTTAAATTAGTTTCCTCGAACCGAAAATTTGTCGAAAACTTCTGCCACTGTTTTGGTGACATTGAATTATGTATGGTCCTACAATTTTTTCCCCTTAATTTGTTGTTCATGTCTGCACAAACAGACGTTTTTATAAATTCGTAGCAAATTCTTTTTCATAATTATTTTTCAACCTTCTCGAGCATCAGCAGACAAATAAAACTAATACCGTGTATCCGTTCTTATCCTTTTCCTCTCTGCCAAAGTGATGCTACTCCGACCTTCATCAAACGATTATTATTTCTTTTTTTCATCACAATAATTGCCTACAAAGGAATTACTCATGTAATTCATAAGTGTGTGAGCAATTTGGGGTCCAAATACGATTAATTTCCAGTTTTCTGACACTGTCACTTTTGATTAACAGGAATGTATTCAGGTCTCTTTGGAATTAGTATTAGGCGTTTTGCAGCTGCCAAAATTTAGTTTGGCTGAGTGCTTTTGACATAATTTTGTCCTTCCGAAGAAGTGCTTTAGAAAAACCCTTTTTGGCATCTTTAAAAATATTTTTGAATATTATTTGGTTTGGTCTAAAAAAACGTTTTTAGTTCTGGTCTTCTTTTGACTTTGAGATTAATAGAATAAAAAATGATATAATTATTTCTAGGCGCATTTTTAAGTAGCCCCAAATTTTTGCCCTTGTTTTGGTTCCAAATTAAGCCCTAAATACCCCCCTGCAAATGCAATTTCTTAACGCCCTCGCTTCATAAACGTAATCCCTTAATGCTACTATGGATAATCGTCGGAATAGAACACCAGGATAAAAGCATTGTCAATTTTTGTCTGCATAGTTAGCAATTGTTCATTGTTGAGAACATCTGTGACGATTGCAATAAAATTTTGCAATGAATTATGACTGAAACACACTCTGCGGCTTCTGCTTTTACGAGTTGGCTTTGAAATTATCTGGTTTACGATCTTATCCATAACACTTTTCCTTCCATTAGATGAAGCGAATTCGCTTTTGGACCTGGTGGCACTTTTTTATTTGTGCGCTAGTCGTGATCTGATCTGTAATTGGTCGGAGTCTTATTTTCTTCCAATGATATGCTAATGATTATACATATAGTATCCTTCCACCATAATGGGTTAAATATAGCTGGCTTTTGAAGCGCGCATAGTACGACATCCTCTCTTTATGTTATAAATTCATAACCAGTTCTCTCAAAATAACCACAAGTGTACATGAGAGCTTCCATTAATTTGCAACGACCTTGGCAATGCCGTACAACCATGAGATCAGAAAACTGCACTTGAACTTGAAAATGCCAAGGACGAGCGCGATATGAAGAAGAAATAAGGTTATACACCAGCTCACCCAATCGACTCGCCCTTTCCCATCTATTGATACGATTATCATCTCAATGAGGGATTGGGCCAAATCGGAAATGTCCCTCTTTATGGTGGTTGCGATAATGGACACTATATTCACATGCTGATGGAATATAAATCAAAGCAAGCTGTAAAAGCATTTTCAATCACTAAAATCTATTTTGTACTTTATTTCCAATTCAATGAACGTAATTTGATTCTGTTTACTGCTTTTCTAAAGATACATTGCATAAGCATTAGCAGAATGGCTTTTGTTTGATACATTGCTAATATTTTTGAATTTATAGGATATTTTTGATTTTGTAAAGTGATTTTGGAGATTATTTTATTAAATTGTAGTTTACTGTTATGAGAGCTTTGTCATATCTTGGAGTTTAACATTTGAATTTCTGGTGGAAGTAAAAACATTCCAAAATTTGACGCCAAAAAATTGAGCGTTCGCTTAGAAATTATTCTAATTTCTACATATTTTAAAAATTGAGTTGCAGGATTAGTTTGAAATTAAATACTGGTTTCAATAATATTAATGTCAGATAACAGTGGTAACAGTAATAATACTGATAGTGATTAGTGATGCTGAAGAAGATCCATAGTGAACATCTGTTATTAGCAAAGATGCCTGGAACTGAAAAATGCTAAACTTTTTTGAAAATATCAAAGCTTTGAAGCAAATGCCAAATTGTAGGAACATTTCGAAACATGCATATTGTTTTTTTGATTTATAAAAGGCTTTCTAGCGCATGATAGGTAGTGACGTCACATATAGCCTCCAAACAAGGAGTCTTTTTATATCTCTTATTTACGAATAAGATAAAAAAAAAATATCCCACCCTCTATTAAAATAAATTGTATTTTCGATTAAAAAAAAATCTTGCGAAGTTGCCTCAAGCCAAGTGCAATCAAGCAACGTTCTGTATAAACTTTATTAAATTAAAATTGCAAGAACTATTATTAGAAGAATTAATTTTCAATTTTTTCAAATTAATTACACTGATCAGTATATATAAATAATAATTGAAGCATCTTTGCATTATATTTACGAAATTATAGTGCACATTTTATTCGGAACCATATTATTTCATCTGCAGTTGAGCTGTTATTAAGAAACAGAAAATTTTGCATATTACGAACAAGACAAACCACACAAAATGCACTTCTTCTTTCTATAGGCGGATATGATGTGTATCATCTGGTATTTACGCTCCGGTGGTTGCAATTTACTATATCGAATATCTTCTCCAACCCGAGTGTACTTCCACCATCCTGCAAAATAGCAAATCGCCAAATCCAATTCGCAGAATGCCAAAATTAGTGGCTGCTGTTTCTAATTATCTACAACGACGACGACGACGGAAAGACAAGAAGCAGAAGAAGAAGAAAAAAAGGTAATCGTCCTCCGCAAACGATAAAAATTTGATGTAGCAGGTATAGATATCTAATAGAATCAATAAATAATGAAAAAGATTGAAAAGATAAATGGAGAATAATTGTGCTCAGACATCCGACAATCGAATGCAAATCAGAATTGGTTGCACAGTTCACGTCTGTCCATATCTTCCGTTCAAGTTTGTGGACGAGGCGGCCACCGGGTTGCCGTTACCGCAGATCGGGGTAACCGGGTAAGCATATACGTCTATTGTATTCTTCGCATTAATCGATGTTCTGGCCAGAGAATAATAATTCAAATACGACAGACGTGCACGCTGCGCTAAATGTTCATACCATACAGTACCCTCTAACTAAATGCACAGCCACACCGACGATGACGACGACGACGACAACTCTTCTACGCTGCTTTTTTTTTAACCTAGATCAGTTAGTTGCAACTTGCTTTCCTGCTGTTGACGTCTTTCCATTCACGTTGTATATTTAGCTTTGCAGGAATTTTCTAGTAGCATTTTATTTTATTACTAGTAAAAGTAGTTTTTTTTTTTATTTAAGGATTTATTGCAATAAATATTTTTATCGGAAATCGGCAGTAAAGTACGAAACTAAGTAGAAATAATCGGCAGCAAAGTAGAACTCGGCGCTCTTGTAAAACCTAAACTTTCACCGATTTGAATGAAATTTGGCATAAAAATATAAAAAAATCCGTAGAATCCAAAGGCGCAAAAAGTTTGTGAATTAGGCTGATAGTTATTGAGTTATTCATTGTTTAATTAATTAATATTAAAATTATTTGTGATTAGAATTAAAATGTTTTTGATTCGGAAGCCTTGTTAGGGCAGAGTTCATCTGTTTTCATGCGATTTTGGATAAAATTTAATATGCACCTCAACAGTAAAGTCATTTTTTATCACTCACGTGATTGTTTTCCTCGGGTTTTGCCTCGGCAAATAATTTCCACATTCGTGATAAAAAATGCTTTGCTACATAAATAACTATTTTTCAAACAAAAATATTTATTTGGACTAAAGAATAGTATTTTGTAACAATACGAGTGTGGAAAATGTATCAATAGTGTACGAGTGTGTATTGGCAATGAGATGGTCCGCATACATACTGCATACTAATTTTTCTAGTCGTACAACTCTGAAATTTAGCTTTCTAAATTTACTTGTTGATTTTTTTTTATTTTTTGGCTATTATGTAATCTAAAAAATTCTTCCAAATTGGTCAAAATATTTTTCTTTCGAAATTCAGGAGTGTGTTCATAAGTAAAAGGCGCGCAAATATATGTAAGAAGCGACATATAATTTTTAATATAAAATTTGTTTATATTAAAATATCAATATCACAACACTATTTATCTAGTCAAAACAAACTACGTTGCTCCGATGCCAATTTTCTTAGAATCTTTTAGGAAAACATCAATATAGAAAATAAACATATCATGCAGTCAACTGTGCAATTTAATACAATATGCTATATTTACAATACAAATATAAATCAAACTAGATAAAAATATATCGATGTATTCGATACAATGCCCTAAAAAACACTCTATTTCCTAGTTGTCGGCTATTTCGCATTTGTATCAGTTATTTTATTTGCAAAAAATATAAAAGATCTTTTAGCATGTAATATAAAAATGGTTTATTGCATCAGATTAAATTGCAAGAAGATATTTAAGTAACTAATTATAGGCTATGCCCTAAAATTTAGCTACCATATAATTTTACGAGTCTCGATAATTAGTAAAGTACGTATAATAAAACTCTAAATGTGAAATCAAAAAATCCAATTTACTATAGTGCAAAGAATTACCATTTATATGAAGCTTAATCATAAAATTAACTATTTATTCAAAATGAAACATTAAAAATTATATCGCATAAAGTTTTATGTCTGTACCAAACGAATTTAATGCTTTTTCCCAAGGCTTCTTCTACTATTCGTATTACGATACATTTTACAACATCAGAAACAAATATAATAAATGTAAACCAATAAAATTCACCTCAAAGGGATTGTTCAAACACCAATTTAAAACGCAAATAAATTGAATTAATGGCGTAATTGAAGAAATTAAATATACCTTTTTGTGTAGGTGGATAAAATGAACAGGTTTACATGTAGGAGTAACTGCACGGTTACTTGAGTGCAAATTATTTAACACAAAGTCGATAAACTCTTCAATTTATTATTATTTAATTGAATTATGTATGGTACGGGAAAAAAACTACGGCGACAAATCATCGACCAAAAATCTAACAACCGCATTTTAGCGATGAGAATATTTCCGGTGCTCTAAAAAAATTCTCTTCAAATTCTTATTGGACTGGAAGTTTACACATTAGCGATGATCCAATCTTCCGGTGTTCTTATGGCTCCATAAACTTTTTATTTCATTTAACAACTGATTTTATTTCCATCAACAGTTTAGTTTTAAAAGGGGTTTAGAGGTATTTTCTTTTAAAACGACAAAAAAGCATTAAAACCATTTTTTGTCAAATAATAAAATTTGTTCTAGTTTTTCCGAAAAATGTAGGCCTCAACTTTCAATTATTGCAGTCTGGCGACACGCATATTTCGGGTTGTCCGTGTACGTCGTACAATTTTGAAGAAGCGGTCGAAGTCGCTGACGCAAAAATGGGGCCAATAGAACAATGTCAAGTTTAGGTAAGTTTGACATGATGGACACCTGTCAATATGTCGTTCTGCTTGTGAACGACTGGATTCGTGTTAAGTACGCTTAGGCTTGTCACAGTATGCGCTCTGTGCATTCTAACGATCGTGAGAGTCTGTTTCCGATTTTACTTACTATTCAGACAAGTCCTGCCGTATTTATAGAATAAATTCAGTCACATATTTGCGACACTCATTGGAGCCAACGTAATTCTTCACTTGACTTTCATGGGATGCCTTGCAGATAAATCTATACGCGGTTCAATGATCCACATGTGTGCAATATAGTGATATCGGATGGCTTTCCCGATACTGGCAATCCTGCGGCGCCCTTTTACCATTCACCGTTTTAAAGAAGGACTCCGCAACTCCTGCTTTGCTTGCTTGCTTGGTTGGTTGGCCCCCCGCGATCAATATTTCATGCCTCTTTATGATATTCTCATATTATCACAAATTGATTTATTGCCTCTAGCGACTATCTAACCTTCTCTGCATATAAATTTGTTTATTAAAATTTTAAAACTTGTGCTTTGCTTTCACAAAGTTTTTTGTCAAAAAATATATAAATAAGGGACATGATCTGCATAAACGATAAAATTTTATTAAAAATATATCAAAAGCATTTTTAAGGGGATGTAGATTTCGAATTCGTGGAATTTACTTTGATGATTTGCATATGATATTCCGGATTCGAAAACAATACGAAGAGATCCTTAATGCAACGTTCCAGGAATACTTTGTCACAATGCTATTGTAAAATTATAATTATTAATTTTAATTCAAAAAGTGGATATAAATTCTTTTTGCATTAGCAATATTAATTTTTTTAGATTATTTTATTATTATTAATTGCAGTATTTTTATTGTAACTGAACAATAACCTTTAAATAAAATTTAAAAATAATTATTATTGAGATAATTATTAAACTTTTTTAGTATCTTATTTTTTTGACAAAAAAATACAAATATTTTCGAAAAATTAAGCCAAACAGTGCCATAAATATCCCACACTCAAAGAAAAAAAACTATGCTAATATTATTAATATACACAAAATATTGTTAATAAATTTTCCAATTAAGACTTTATAAGCCTTTATGCAGTTTTTATGTTAATCTGATTATCTGGAATTATTACAGTATTTTAGCTAATAAAGTGGGTCAGTGGCAATTTAAAATTAATACTAAATTCGGAACTTTATCTTTACATAACATTATATAACTCAACTTAAGCCCACACATGCAAATTAGCGATGGTTCACATTTTACGTATTCATTAATTTTTTTTTATCCGAAAATATACACTCGCAGATAAATAAAAACAATGTGGTCCGAATTAATTAATTTTACCCTGCAGATATTATTGTTAGCCATAATTTTCGGTCTCGATAACTGTTCCTTGAGTGACCTTTTGCATAAATTAATTCAGATTAACGAGGCGGCAGACTTAAGTGACTTGTCCAAGATTTTTTGAATACGTGTTGGTTTTATAAATAAATAATATAATAGTAATGCAAATTTAAATAGTGCATATAAAGTGTTGTTTGTAGTACGGAATAATATTATTGTTTGGTACAAATCTATTTTAAATAAGCAGTGGAGTAGAGCTAAGTTATTTATGACTTTCTTTGAGCAATAAATTATTTAACTTGCATATAATTATTATATAATTTTTTTCGAAATTCTTAATGAAAATTATATGTAGGTACGATATTTTAACCATACCATAATAAATCATTGTGCGGAACATTATTATTAAACTATTATTGCTATTATTAATATATGTGTTCGTATTACCAGTGGTTTTAATTATTTTTCAATTCGAATCCTTTGGCTGCTAAATAATTTTTATTAATGTAACTTAACGCACAAAACGAAATCGTAAATTCAGATAATATCTAATTCAGTTAAAAAGATAACAGTACATCTATTCAACTGAAAATGGATACCAATACACACAAAAAGAGTTGTTGGAACGTGAGCCAATTTTGTTCTTGGTAATTTCATCTCGACTCGTATTTTTTTTTGTCCTCTTCATCTTCGTATAACATACTTCCAGCAATCTGTGTTCGTATATAATAACTTTTTGGTGGGCCGAATATAGTTTTTAGAGCAACTGTTCCGTTAATTAAGGAAACAATATTGCTTCATTCTGGACGCCTTTGGCTATTGACCTGATGGCTAGGAATCCGAATTGATATGCAATTATTGTATGCCTCTTTGCACGCTACATCTTGCTAACAACACTCTACCATATACATATTATGGTATCAAAAACCATGGGAACTTCTTCACTTAATACACTTCAATTAGCAATCAGCGTTTTCAGAAAGAACCAAAAAAACGGATGATTTTATTTGTAATCTTCAGTACGGTATTTTTCTCCAAGAAATTCCCAAAATTCGATATACTGTTAATTTAGATGTCTGAACAAATAATAGATAATATTTTAGAACTTCTCCTACAAGGAATGATTATCATTAATTTTGAGGAATAATCAGGTCAGTGCTTTGCCCACATAAAACGCACTTCTGCAAATTTTGGCAAAATAAGTAATTTGAATATTTGTTGGATGCATCCCGTAATAGGTACTAATTTTTCTAAAAATAAGCAATTATCATTAATTTGCAACTACACTGTCTACCAAAAATATAGAGTTTTGGGTGTTTGACTCCAATGATCTAATGGTGACTTAAAAGTAGGCAAGTTGTAATTAAATTTATTTATAAAGTAGGTTCAATAACTTTAGTATTTTTTATGATTTATTTAATTAAGTTAAAAATATGCAATCAATGGGTTATTTTGAAAATCTGTAGTTTCTCGTGACTTATGGCTGATTTATGAATCTAAAAAAGCAAAAGATGCCGATATAATGTTAATTCCTAGATGTAACATCTGTGTTTCTCCAAAAAATTGAATAATGGTTACTAATTCCTGAAATATTGAATAATCATCATATTTTTTTTGTACACAGTATTTTATTAATAAAACTGCGTCATGTCCATTCTTGGACCACCAATAATCGAGAAAAATTTTAGGAATTTTAAAAGAAATTCGATGGATGGAACGAGTTGTTATTTGTTTTCGGATTTTTTGCAAAAGTATTACTAATAAGTAATATTGTAAACAATGTCGTAAAAAGTGGATTTAATGACCATCAAGAAACACACAAACAATAATATAATTTTATTATTAAAAATTAAAATCAATAATGATGCTTAAAACCAAGAGCTTCTTAAAATAAGCCAAGCTAGCTAATCCTTGAAGTTAATTATTTATCATCGAGTGCTAATTTTGGTCCATAGCAAAAACTTGAAAGCAGAAGTCAAACAAAAATTACTACCTAGTTGATTAATGTGCCATAGATTATGTTGAGTATCAATAACAATATTCGTAATAAATAAACAATTGCTTCATAAATTATAGTTTGAACAATTAATCTTCCACATCGGTAATTAGCGAAGGCAATTTGATTTATGTGTCTGATTGTTAAAGTGTAAACGTCGATGTGCGTTTATTAATTCATCGATACAATAATAAGTATACATTATTAGGAAGAAGAATCTTATTTCCAATCCCTTATAGAGATCAGAAAGTATAAAGAGATGACAATCTAATGGCGCTCGACTTCAAATGCCGATTAATATTTAAGTCATATTATATCGAGAATGGCAAGAAAGATAACATCATATGTCTCTTGGCCATAAATAATGGATGATGACCGACTGGAAAAATTGATTTTTTCCTCATCTTCCAGCATATTATGACTCACAATATTGTGAATAAATGCATTTGAAAAAGATTTCGAGGTCTGGCAACTTTCGTAATTATCTCTCTGTCTGCATGCGGATTTGCAATGCATCGTTTGATGGTGGTTGCATATTACATAGTTTTTAATTTTACTTTGAGCTCATGCCTTGAAGTTCTGCACCGACAAATGTGTGACAAAGAAACTGACTAAACATAAACAGGGTTTTATTTGCTATAAATTTAAATATAGCACTCACTGATATTTTAAATGTCCTTTTTACTGCATATTGTTGTTTGCTTTTTATTCGCCACAAAATATATTTATTCACATACCAATTTAAATGATCAATAATGATAATCAATAACTCATTTAACGGGATTCGCGCAACAGATGTAACTATTTTATTTTCGTCGTATTAATTATGAATGAAAAAAATTGATTCGGAATTTCATCGACTGTTTTTGCCAACTAAGTTTCGTTAATTGGACTAACTTGGTGTTTAACTAAATCCCATAATTAATAAATTAATGATCAACAGGTTATTTTCTTATAAAACTGTATACTAATTAAATTTATATAATAGCAATATTTCAGGTTTTATTGAAAATTAGATGATGCGAACGTGCGGAGAAAAATCTAATAAGATTCTGAGCACGCTGAATTTTTCGATGGAAAACCCGAGCCGGCAATTGCGTAGGGAACACATTTGGAATGAAGAAGTCGCCGGTGTGGCATCTCAAATCAACTTGAGGACACACACACGTCGACAAACTAATGAATTCAATACACATGTAATGTGAGTATAAGATTTCAGTTGACAGTATTTTTTTCGTTCAGCTTCTTCCTTGCGATGCGAGTAAAAATACATCAGGGTGGAAAATTTCAGCATTTATTGTTGTTTCATTCAATTAGCCACAGATTGAAAAATTTAATCAAATGGTAATGTAAGGTTTACCATAACTGGAGGATTTTAATTTAAATTGAAATTCGACGTAGCAATCTAAATGTTGTTAATAGTCAAGTTTAAGGTATTTAAATTTAAGGTATTTGCCATTAAAAAAGTAATTTATTTTTTAATTTCATACGATAATAGAGTATCCGAAACTAACCTAACCTAATTCATGTTTTATTAAACTTGTAATGACAATGCAAAGATAGTACATGGGCATCAGTTATTAAATTAAAATTTGCATAATGGATTAGCATATTTTTACAGTGTGTGAGAATTTTTACACACACATTAGCAAACAACAACAGAACAAAAAAAGAACAGTTTTAAGACGGCTTAAAAGTCTCAAGTCTTCTTATAAACTTGCAATTAAGCAAGTTTTTCTTCCTTTTTAAGATTACAAATAATTATTTACGTTAATTTATATGCATCACACTTGCAAAAGTTCAATTACAACTCAAATCGACAGCATAATTCACATACAATCATTGGAGGAAAAAAATGGAATTCTGGTGCTTGCCATATTTGGCGCCAAAAAAATTAAATACATATTAAGATTAAGCGGAGAAGTTCACTCTGGTACGTAAGACAATGGTCAAATGGTCAGCTAGACTATTTTGCAAAGCACTTTATGAATGAAGACAATAGAAAATATCTAGCAGAATATTTAGAAATTTTTTTGCAAATCTGTTTTTGGTAAATATCTCGTAAATGCGTGGTCATAGACCAAAAGTACTGAAGTACAAAAATAAAGTTGACTAAATTTCCTGTAAGAATGCATTTAATAATTTTTTTGTATCTCTTATATATTTTGAGTAGTAGACTCAAAAACCAATAGGACCAATTGACCGTTTTTGTGCGTTGACATAAGTACTAGTTTGACAGACATTTTCTTGTAAACTATAAGAGATACAAAAAAATTAATATAAAACTTCTTGTAGAAAATTTTAGTAGCTTTATTTTTGAATCGATCTATTTTGGTCCTACAACCAATCCTTTACTAAACATTTCGAAAAAAGAGCCATTTTTACCAATGCTACGAAGCTATCTCAAATATTGAAAGATCTTTTCTCAACATCTGCAAACAAATTTCCAAAGTCAAAAAAACTTTTTCTAAAAGTCGGTGTAGGCTTTCATCAACTGGACCAATTATATTTTGAATAAAAAAATATTTTATTTGGAATTTTTCAAAACTAAGATATTTGAGAAATATTGGTTGATAAATTGATAGTGATTGAAAATTATTCATCAATTCTTTTGCAAAAGGTGTTTATTTTTTATTTATTGCAACATTGTATAATAAATTTGAAACGGTGACAAAAATTCCAACATTTTTTCGAATAAAGCTTGAACTCAGCTTTGATCTTATATAAGACTGACTAATCATCTCTACATAATTCACATGGTATTATCATCTAATTATTGAATTTTTCCGAATGTAATTGTATACACATTTGATGTTAATCATACACGAACCGTAAATTATTTATCCCATCAGGTATTTCACTGTAGCCGTTGCGATGATGCGTCCAAGAAAACCCGAGTGCATCAGCAGAGTGCTGAAAAAATAATAATGAATCAAAACAGTTAGGATGGCAGATTGAGATGTTTGATCATATCAGAGAAATATCCTAAAGGAGTAATCAAAGTGAAATAAAGTATCGGAAAAATGTTGCATCGAAACGGTGATCCTACATTTTGCGGGCTTAAAATATGCAGTAAAGCGAATGAAGATTAATGGCAATAACCACCGCCTGAAGTAAATCGTGGTTAAAGTTTGCGTGTGTGATAAAATTAAAAACAATATAGACACATAATAGCTACACAGGATTCATAAATTATTAAATAAGTGCAAAATTGTGGTATTATTGCCCAGTTTATGCTGTTTCGCTCATTTTGCTCTTGTTTCATTAGATTAGCTCTCATGTCATTAACTGGGCTGCTTTTGCATTTATAGGTGGTACTAAGAAGAAATAACAGTTGATTTGGGTTTAGCTTAAATTTCCTTCACACCTCATTAATCGCATAGGGGATTCTCTGAAGCAATCCGTTTCCATATAAGCGAAAGCATCATATTTCTGATTTATGACGATGGGAGTAAGAAAATTGTCGTTGTTGTTGCGACATTTTCACATACGATTCGAAATTTGTCAATAGATTAGGTGAAATAGAATAGATGCTTGTTTGAATTGACATCTGTGTGCGATTAGATGGAGGGTATCATGGTAACGAAGCTGCACGTAGCTGCAGATGCAGATGATGTGGGGCCAGTGGGAGGTCCGGTCGTCGGTCTGTACAACAGTCAACCACATGTCGTTCGATCTATTAGAATCCATAAATCAAAATATCAACGTATATTACACATTCGCCATCGGTAGTTATTACTGATCTCTATGTGATGACTTTGAACTTGGTTGGTTGGTCTTGGTTGGCAATAGCAGTGAACTTGGCCTCTTTATCCATCTAAGAAGAAGAAAGATCAACAGGGAAAGTATGATAGCATTTCCCTTTCCGCATCTTTTCCCACTTCAATTTATGCACGCGTAATTTCGAAATGAAACAATTCTCTCTCATGCAAACATGTTATTACACTTACATCACACTCTTATAAGAACGTAAACAAATAGGTTCATTTACCTATTTTTTCATACTCTTTTGATGTGCTCTTGTTTTGTTGGAGTCAACTCACCGCATTTCAAAATCTTCGAACCGAAACGATATATTATGCGTTAATATGCACTTCAGGGTCAACATACCAGAAATAATCACAATTTCAAAATTCCTAAATTTTTTACCAAAACCTTTTTCATCGGATTTGAAGATTGCGTCAAAATTGAAAGTCACAAACTTCCAATAACTTTTTGCCCAGCAATTATCTTATTTGGTCACATTGTGGCACCCTACTTTCATATTTATAAAAGACCCTCCAAAAACTATTTTTGATCAATGAGGGTTAATGACCAAAAGTACCATTTATGTTAACATCACTTTCATTGGTTGGTATATCAAAAATGTAATTGTTAAAAATCCGTTTTCTTCTGAAGATTTATGAGCATAGAAATAATTTTCAATAATTCTTTCAATGGGTTTACGTTTTATTTATAGCAACCTTGTCACAACAAGTTATTATTAAATAATCACAATTTGAAAAGTTTTCTAAATTCCTACATTTTTTTACAACTGTAGTCAAAGAGCATCCTTAAACTCCTTTTTGATCTGAAGATTAATGGTCATGCAACTCAATAACTTTCAATAACTCTTTCCAAAGTGATTATGTTTTATTTATAGCAACCTTGTGACAGCAATTATGGTATTCGTAACAATTATCTTCTTTTAAATATGGATTGAAGAAGCTCAAATAATAGAGTTATGATTGTTACTTTTACAGTATATTAGAAGCAGTTTCTTGCTCCAGTCGTTTCGAAACGATTTGAAGCATAGAATAACGAAATTAAAATTAACAAAGTGAATTATGGAGCGATAAGGAAAATAGCTTCAGCAAGTGGGTTTGAAATATTGTAGTTCTATTATGTTCTAAAGTGTTCATTAGCACCACTAGTGCCAAGTTTAATCTCGCGATGTCGTTTGCAGAGTTTCATCAAGCAGATACCGAAAAGTACAAAAGCTCCGGATTAAGATCCGGAATTTGACTGTTTACTATAGAACGTTTGGCAAAATTACTTGTGATTGTCTGTTATGTACTTTGGGGTGGTGCTTTGTAGAACAAACTAGGAGGGTCAGGACGACATAGCAATTTGCAACCCCCCCACACACAAATAAATAACGCAGACACTCTATATATCATCTTACAATAAAACTGATCCGATAGGCCCATTTCGCTTTTTATTTTCCAAACTAAATCACTGTCAGCCAATTTTTGAGCAATAAGAAAAAAGTTAATATAACGATACATTATTATATAGCCCATTTTTTCGTTTTATTTTTGAACTCGTTATATGGACACGAGATTGCTGGGAATTTTAAAGCTGCAAAGTGACTCATGCAAAAACGGCTTGTCGTTCTTTTTTCACGGGATTTTTATAGGTAGGTAGGCCTTCTATAAAAGAAAATTATACGCGTTTTGATTACATATTTTAGATGGTGGCGTAATGGAAATAATTAATGTCAATAATGTTTATTTTTTTTTTTTTTTAATTGAATGGCCTTTAAATATTTTTAGAAAACAGTGTCATTATAATTACCAAAATATTAAGTAATTGTTTGTACGTATATTCAAATAAAGGTAGCTAAAAAAATACCAATCACGTCACGATCGCTGATTCTCATTAAAACCAAAGCGCGCGATTTAAGGAAGTGTTTTTTTCTCTCATTTAACTTATGATGACCAAATATAATGAATAATTAAATTAAACTCATCAGCTCTTTCATTATGAAAGTAACCATATTAAATGTGTACGTAATTAAATTTTAATTGTATTAAAAATCAATTTTTTATGTAGTTATCTCGTGATGCATGCAAGAGCGCTGAAAATTCAATTAAACGTCCTTTGAAGTTATTTATACAGGAGGACTTAAGTGAGACGTACTTTATAGACTCTCACTTTTCCTGAAATGCTTTATGGCTGGCGTTCCAGCTTCAGCGCAAGCTAGGAACTGAATCAACCCTTAAGTGTGAGGAGGCAATTTTGCAGGAAAGTTAGTAGACGGTAGACGAACGCAAAAAGTATATTTAGTAAAAGGGAAACCTTATGGTTCAATAGAGTCGCGTTGGTGGCAGACTGTCTCTAAGCAAGCAAAATTGAATATAGGGGTAGGTCGAGGGTAAGCGCGCGCTGCCGCGGGGTGAGTATTCTCTCTGGTCCATCGTCGGGAAGCTGCTGCTTCTGTTGCTCTCGTGGTGTCATTGTGCTACACCGGCATTGCTTAGGTAAACACACTTTAAAATATAATTATATTCGTTGTACTGTTTTCATTAAGTTTAAATTCTTATCGCTAGTTGAAGTCTTTTACGTGTGAAATGTTGTAGTAGTATTTGTAGAATTTTGTAGCAAGCGGGATTTATCGCGAAAAACGCCCGCATTCGAAGCGCTTTTATTTGAAACTATTCAAAGTGCACGGCTGCAAAGAAAGTGGAATTATAATTAAATCGTTTTTTATGTTCGATTATAATAGAAGTAGCGATATTAAAATTTCATTACAAATAGATTCATCATCGATAGTAAAAATACAATACCTACGCATACCATTATTTCGAACTTTCGTTTTCAAACGCAGATTACAATAGCAGTAAAAATGTAACCGCGGACATAATTAAAGTTCATTCAGCGTATTATTTATTAAGTAAACAAATTTTAATAGCATTTGATGCAACAAATTTATTGTTAATTCGAAACTATTTGGCTTTTTACGTTCAGATATGTGTAACGAAACAAATGAATACCAATCAATCTTTTGTTGTAAGAAATTCCTGCGGGCCAATAATACTCGAGCCGCAGGATTGCGACTGGTTGATGGCACTCACGTGTTTTTTCTTCCTGCTGCTCACTGGCCAGAAGATCGCTCTTCTCGTAAAATGATGCTGTAAATTTCCTTGTTTAGTACTACTACATAATTATACCAATCTAATAATAACGGAATTTGAAATAAAATTTAATCATGATCTACTAAATAAAAATTTCCGAGAAAAAATAAAAATTTTAGCTAAAAATAATATGTATCTCAAGAATTGAAGCTGACAAAAAAAAGTCCCGTAAACATTTTCATTAAGAATTTCTCTTACGATATATAATATAGTGTTTAAATTAGTTTATAATGGAGCTCTGCATGTAGGTTTTAATTTCACATCAATTAAAATGAAATACGGTAGCACAAACAAATATTTATCCAAACTTTTTTTTTTCGCTACATACATTATTACTATAAAGTAATACAGTTAGACTTCAACTTCGTTAAATTTCGAGAAGGTTGTCCAATCTTTATAATTATATATGAATATTGCCGCAGGGAAGGCCGGTTCAAATAAAATGTTTATAAATGATTATTCTCTCTATCAGAGGGGAAGTTGCTGATGACGCAAAAATGCCTAAACATATGAGTAATTCCTATAAGAAAATCCAAATAGTTTAACTTATTATTGGTGGTTTCAACTTTCAATAATATCAACAATATTTGTTTATCACGATTTTAAATTGTAATATCTATAATTAAATTCTTAACATTCCTTCAAGGAAACACATTAATCAGGATATAGTTACCCAGGCTCTTCCAAAGCTCGGAAAAAAATTGGGGATCTTTTGCCCAAATCCATCAATAAATCTAAACAATAGGATAATGCAGCCGAATGAATAATTAGAGCTTGAGGGTCAGGTCGTATTGATTTCTAGTGGTGTTAATTATTGGTGGAGTTGTCTTGAAGTGGATGTAGGGTTGCGCACCCTTCCTCGGGTAGAGAGCTTCCGATCGGTGGCAGAGCTTCTTTGGTGCTGATGGTTTTTCGCTGCATTCTCGTCTATGTTTCTTCTTTACCCTGGGGCAAACCAATCACATACGGCGGCGGTAGCACCGAAGACTCGTTGCCCAAGAGCGCTATTCCCCCGCCCCAGCGACTATTTAAAGTTGCGGCGCACAGCTTCGCACGAGTTCATATCTCGTCGGCCCGTTGTCAGCTCGCTCATCTGGTGTCGACTTCTTCGACACATATATTCGCGAAACACTGTAGAGTAGTTACATTTACCAGTGAGACCTGCCGGTTAGAAGTAAGTGCAAGAAGGAATTGACCGCGGACTAATACACAGTGTGCGACTTTGCCAAAAGTTTTTCGATTTGTTCAACACCAACTTAACTCACAGAGGTAAGTCCACTAGGTCTCTTCAGGTGATCTTCCAAGTGCTTCTTTTGGTAGTGCAGTGCAAGTGTGCTTTTTCGAAAATTTTATTTTTTGGATTATGCACTATTTTTTTATTTTTTGTTAATTTATTTGAGGGACAAAATATCTTTACCGGAAACTCATTGAAGCTGGATTAATTTGCGCGCTCCGCACTTTTCACCCCAACGAATTTTATTGAAGGATAAAAATTTAATTTTGTTTTGCAAAACTATAATTTAATTAATTTATTAGACGCGGAATTTGTTGCTGCTTCTTCAATAAAATCAAGTTTAAAATTCGGCCATGGTCTTTCCACATTTTTAACTATCTGGTTGGAATATTGAATTTTGATTACCATGAAAAGGTTATTTAATGTTAAATCGTAAATTTCGCTCAGATGAGAGACAATTGGTATTTATTCCGGTTAAATTGTGTGAGTTTACTTGCGATAAAGTAAACTTATTGGTGCTTTGCTTAACACCACCGCTATTTGCTCACGCACTTTACATCCCCGTGTTAGAGTTGTAACAATGCTTCGTTTCCCACGTTGATACTGGAGCTCGCCCTGAAAATAGAGGCGCTCTTAATTCAGCAAATTAAAATTATTGTAATTCCAAGAGTAGTTCGAATAACGAGTTACAGTTAAATAATTTAACTCCACGATTTCGAGTTTTACGTGACAGAATTATAATAGAATGATAGTAATAATATTTACATAAGTAAGTTACAGGGACATTATTATGGTAAAATCGTTCTTCGCTAGGTCAGTTCAGTATGCCAATGAGGTAATTTGGCATCAGACCAGTTTGTGACAGCTTCAAAAACAACGAGTTTTCTTTATACCGGTCCAATAACAGACTCATTCATATCGGGGACACAATTGTTACAACTTGTCACAAATTCAAAGAAAAAATCAAGACCGAACATATTCCTCCAAAGGTCAAATTTGGACCATTGAAATCAGTAGTAGCCGCGAGCTAAGTGAGTTTCCGTATTGTGGAGGATCTTTGCACAAGATCTGACACAGATATTAGGTAATTTCGGCTCTCCAAGGTTGAATTCTCTTATATATAGATTTGCATTTTTATAAATACATTTGGAGATGGATTTGTGAAACAAGTTTCGTATTTATACTTACATCATTATACTGGTTTTCCTTGATGATTCATTAACTTTTTTGCTCCAAGTCAATGATCTGCACTGCGAACAGGTTGCAGGAGTAAATATAGATTTTCTGTAGCCAGCACTACTACATATTTGCAAAATGTAGCTGGACGGTGTTATCGTTATCTTGATTAGTCTCCAATATCTGGTCTCGTTTGCACCGTTTCAGACGACGAAGAGATGATGGTGAAATGATAACCACCAGCGAAAGGCAGTAAAAAATTATTGAATCCTGAAACAACGGTAAGACCGGATTGGGTTTCAAGCAATGTACGAATATCTTTCTGGATATGTGTTACAAAATTTATTACATTAGGCACCAATGCGAAACAGCAAAGTGCTAACGGAAAATTGTGTGACATCCGCCGTGACAGCACAATTACTTAAATCTTTATTACTGAAATATAAAAATGAGATTGCAATTTGCATTTTTAACATATTCATACACCTATACATTATATTTTTATAAAAGCCTTCTGGCTAGTTTCGTCTGGGTATTCCAGACACAACATTTGCATTTCTTTTTCGAACTTCAGTTTTAATATACCTACATCTTGCGGTGGTGCACGAATAAATATGAAATTCCAAAACTCTAATTGGAATTGATGTCGTCAAATTTTACTAACACAAATTCCATTCTTATGACATTGATGTCAATAAAGTGGAAAAGCCCAGATTGAGGTGCATATAAAAGACTTAGTTAACTATGTCGATTTGCAAAAAAATTGCGTCATTATCGGATGAATCAATATATTATATTTCAATTTACTAAGAATAACTTTCACATTTATTTCGCATTATTGAATTGATAATAGTGAGATGCTTTACTTGTAAGTCTTCTAAAAGACGTTTTTTTCTTGTGCTTGAAAATGTTACCTACATAGAAGATAATGTTGCCATTTTTCAAAGTGGATATGACTAAAGTCGGTCTCTCAATCAGTTATTGTGGAGTTATACTTGGCGAGGCGTAATGGATGGACGTTCTGCAGACGGTTTCTAAGAAGACGCTAGGCTGATGCTATGGCAAAAGACGCGTAGAATGCGGTAACAGTTATTGTTGGCCTTGGCTGTAAGGTGTTCCCACGTGCTACGAAGAAGATAACTAAAGATTTTGCACAGATATTCAATACATGATGCACATAAATACTGATAATAAATCATAATAAAAACTACACCTTTCTTCTTACATTGTACGCGATATCTTCCATTTAAATTCAAGATTCACTTCTTTCGATGAATTTATATATCTTTTATTTATTGATTGATCCGTACTAAGATTTTTCCTGCATTATTCATCCTGCAATCATAATTGATATGTTAAATTCTAAATAGCAGCCATTCAATGCAGAATAGGCAAGTGGGAGTGACAGATAATAAAATCATTATGATATACATTTTAATGGACAATGAATGACAATAAAGTAGCTACCCAAAAAAACCATAAACGTAACGATTTCGTACAACCGATAAAGGTCACATCTGTATTTTGAGTACCAATCCATTAGGGTGAGATTTTTATAGCACTTAGGAGACCTTACAGTTTTTATAGTCTCCTCATCAAATTGTATGGCATCTCGAAGATCTACAGAAAAAAAGTTTATTTCGGATTTCATGAATCTTTAGTTTAGAAGATTTCCGGAAAATTTTACGTAATTTGTAACTAGAAGATCCTCATGGGATGCTTTGCGGTTTGCTAATAAATTGTTCCTCAGATTTAGTATAAAGCGCTCTGAGCCTTGTTGTAAAGTACTACTAATTAATTTGCTTAAGCTTCCAAGTAAATAAAGCACATAAATGTCACGTTAGAGGTTTAATGCTCAATTTGAATCAATTTTTGAAGATGTATTTTAACATTTTATTGCGCCATAAAATTTGTAATTGATGATGAATAGTGATAGAAATTATCAATGTTAACATGTTCAAGGCACTTAAATTTATAGATAGTTTACAGTTAAAATCATTAGACAATATTTAATTACTTCAAAAATAAATAAACAAATGTAGTATGTAAAGCAAAAAAAATCTATTCAAGAAAAAAAATACTGTTAGTATTTAGAAGAGGCAGATGGTACGATATCAATTTTATGGTTGCTATAAAAGTAAATGGAGATTTATATGATTCAAAAAAGCACTTCATAAAGTACATATCTAAAGGAAGAATAGTGTATTTAAGGTAGACCACACATTTGATAATAAAATTCACTAATTTACAACCGTTGATTTGAATACGTAATCAATAATGATATTTAGTGGAAGAAAAGGATATTTTTTTCAATCTTGTTTAGAAGTTGATTGTTCTCACAACGTCCATTGACCATTTAACTTCTTGATCAAACAAGCATTTACTTAAGAACAGTTAAGTCCACTGTAAATAAGGCGTTTATGGGAAAAAACAATGCTGGCAACCTACGGCCAGTTTGTACAAGGTGTTATAAAGCTCATTTTTAAGACGACTTTACGATGTGTCGAATTTACAAGCAAACATTGGTGGTATTTTTACAATATTGAACTTATACAAGCTAATCGTTTAATTTTAACACAAACAATTACCTTTTAGTCACTAAGTAGAAGGACAAAGACGATGCCTTCCGTAATTATTACAATTATTATTCAGTAGCACTATGAAACAATTATTTCATACTTAAGTCGCACTTATTTTAATTATCGTGAATTAATTACACTCACATCGAAATTGTTTCAACCTTTAACTCGCCAGCACAATAATAGATTTATTTTTTTCATTTCCAACCGGATGTCAATTAAACGAAAAAAGGAGCAGGGTAGAAAACGTCTCAACACTTGCCAAATATAATTATGACCGGCAGTATCAGATAACTCAAAGGAATCGCCTCATTTATTGACAAACTAAAAAGTATTGAGTTGCAGTCGGTTGGCTCTTTACGGCTTTTGCCTCCTTTGGTCCGAAATGACTATTAAATTTGCACACTAATACTAATTAAGATATTATCACGTATTATTTTTATGGTCTTGCTAATTGAGAGAGTTGCTTCCAATAATTTGATTGTTTTTTTGTTTTGCAGGACGCGCCATGTCGGCGTGGACTCTTCTATTCGAGCCGGGACCGGCCTTAAAAATTGTACTGATAGCCATCCTGCTACCTCAACTTGGATTTGCCGGTAAGTTTGATCTCCTTAAAAGACCAAAACGAAATTGCACTTGTCTCTCCTTAAGCAAAGCGCTTAAAGCGCAACTTACAGTAACGTGCAATTAGAAATTCAAATTTAGATCGCTTTTAGGATTAGATCAAAAAACGCTTATAGCACCAATTAAAAAACGAAATGCAAGCAATTAAGTCGCATTTAAATATGTATCCGTTAGAAGAAGTAATAACGATTTAGTTTAGTGGTCGAAATAAATCCAAGAACAGTTGCTGAACGCTTGAATTCCATTTGGAAGCACAGCACTTGCAGCAAAATGTTAATTGGTGAATAAAAATTTTTGAATTCTCCTCCTCGTTCGGTAACTGTAGATGCTCCAGAGTAAAGAGCCACATTATTGCCTAATGAAGTGAAACTGTATTAAAATTCCGTCAATTTGGTTTCGTTCGATAGTTTTAGCATAGATTCGAAACGATGAAATTCTTTTCACATGGCCTCCACATTGCCATCATCATCAAGTAAATGACGTCTATATAGATATGTGTTCGTGAACCTGTCCAGTGCATATAACATGTTATCTCAGTTTGCCAGGTAACTGTAAAATCAGTTACATAATCACGATTCGCGTATATATTGTCATTTTTATGCAGAAATGGCAACAACCATCGAACGGTATCAATTTTAGATGATGTTACCACCAAAGTCCTCTTTGCCGGGCGGCGTGGGAGACAAACAGCCGACAATGCATGGCAGGTCAACTCTTTGCCAACCCCAATCGTGCCTACAAGAAGACAACAGAGAATGCGAACAAATCATATTTCTTGCGAACCTCAATTTAATTAGCTTGGAGCGAAAATCTGACTCACTCACATCGGATCGATTTATGAATGAATTATGCGGGATCGTCGTCTTACATTAAGTTGTTAAACGTTTGTTTCGTATCAATGAAATGCGATTCTTAAAACTATTTATTATTATTATTATTCAGCACATGTGCGTCTAATTGAATATGCAATGCAAGTTGACGCTGTATTACATCTGTTTCATTATGTTGACAACATAATTTAGCATTTCTCATGTCCAGCTAACCTGGAAAATAATTGTACCATTCTAGTTCTAGCATCAAATCAAATGAGCAATTTTTCAAGAATGTAGTACGCTACGAGGAGAAGGAAAATATCCTCGTTCACTCGTTCTATAAATAAAGTTATAAATCTGAATCACTATTATAATAGTAGATAAGGCATCTACAAATTATTACTATTATTATTGAACATCAAGAAGAACAAGTTCAATGTAAAACACAAAGCAATGGTCTGATGATCTTGCCCATGAATAGTCAAGATCGCCTAGCAAATGCGTGCAATAGGTTCATTAACTTTCTTGTAACTTCATTTATGTTATGCGTAAATGTAAGGATTGTTAATAATAGACTTGCCATTTCAATAGCAATACTAACATGCACGGTCGTGTTAACCGAAGAAAAAATATATTACATAATGATTAATGAAGAATACCTTCCTTTTTTATGTTCAGTACGTACCTACTACGAACATTGAAGGAAATCTGTATTAATTGGCTGACTGTAAATGGGAATTTAACTAATTGCGGATTGTAAAAGTGGAGAAACAAGTTTGACGACGACGACGACCATTATGTAAAACTTCTTAATTTCGGTGAAAAAGTCACTAATTACCACAGTTTAGTCACTCGAGCAGCAGCAGGTGCCTCAGCGTTGTCGTGGAGTTGCAGACATTTTTCAGCACTTATCCGCTAGTTAAACTGGAATTGGTAGTTTGCGGATGTTGTTCATTCTTCAGCTCGGTCATTAGCATCGTCAAAAAGTCCAAACACCTTTAATGCGAAGCTATAACGAGAAAATGAAAATTACATAAATAAGCACCTATTGCTGCTTGCTACTCTAGCATTATATTATGGCTTCCGTTAAAAACAGATTCTCTTTTTAAATATTATGTGCTACAACCAAGACGAAAGTGGTATTTGATTTTGCTTTTAGAGAATAAATTATACATGCACGAATAATTTATATTTGCTATGCTTATAGACAAGTGTAAAACCACTTCTTCTTGATTAACTACTACAACACGTCTAATATTATTATACGCCAATTTTTATCGACTCTCTATCTTTTACTTTTCAGCTCCTGTTGCAGAATCTGAACAAAGCACTGAAATTGAATACTACCCAGGTAAGTCATCGTCTAGCAATAAAATTCGCTAAATAAAGACAATAATGTAAACTTCTTCGTCTTGGCATTCCGAGACTTTATTGACACTGACATAGATTTTTTTCCTCCAACATTCAATCAGTCAGTCAACTGTACCTGTATTTTTTACGTTTTTTGCAGTCGCAGATGCAACTGGTTGCTACTACAATTTCCAGCATTACGACGAAGGAGATAGAATAATTACGAATGAGCCATGTTTAAATTGTACTTGCCATAATAGGATGCTTATGTGCTATCTTAGAGTATGTCCATTTACTAAAGCAATCGGTCAGGATTGTAAAGTAGAAAAGCGAGCAGATCAATGCTGTCCTGTTATTACGTGTCCAGAAGGTAATAAGATTAAAGAGTTTATGGAGTCAATGCGAACAATGTTTCATAAAATCCTTTCGTTACAGTTCATGTTCAACTTCTCGAATCGACGACACAATCAACAGCTGTTGGACACTTGGACGCTTACGGTTGCTCAATTGATGGACTTTTCTATGGTGATGGTGCTAGAGTGCCTTCTCATCCAAATAATCCTTGTGAACTCTGTTATTGTATAAGAAATAAAACAGCTTGTGTCATGCAAGAATGTACATTAAACGTAGAAGGCTGTCGGCCAGTTTATCAAGAAGGTGTATGTTGTCCAGTGAGATACGATTGCGGTATGTTAAAAACGCTCTTTTTCTTTCTCTTTGCAATTCTTATAAAATATCCGCTTTTTATCTGCAGACCACCCTGAACAAAATCTTCTTGAAACGACACCACGACCTCTGCTTACTACCACAACTCTTCCTCCAACGTCTGCTGCTCCATCTGATTGCATCTACAATAACGAAGCATATGCTGATGGTGCATTAATAAAGAAGGATGTTCCTTGCGAGCAATGTTACTGCATGAGAGGAGATATTGTTTGTGCGGTACAAGAGTGTGGACCAACTCCACTAGACAAGGTTAATTGTACTGCACTTCCTATAGCACAAGGCCAATGTTGTCCTGACACGTATGAATGCGAAAATATGACAGACGAAGACATCACAACTCTCACTTATGATGACATGATTACAACTCCATCATCAGTTGACAAGGAAACTACTGCAAGTGAAGAACAAGTTCCTGAACTTCCAGATAGAATTAAGCCTGCTGACGAAGATGTTCCTGAAGTAACTACTACCTCTTCTCTAGAACGAGAACCAGTAGAAGCTGAAACTGAATCTGATGTTACTGCTCAACCCGCTTCCAGTGAAGAACCAATTGTAACAGAAGGACATAAGGACCTTGGTGCTACTGAAGCACCAGAAAGCCAACAAACTGAAAAACCATCATTAGATACGGAGGAACCAAGCAAACCGGTAACCGAACAACCATCCGTCCAAACAAATATTACTGAAGAAGATGAAGAACATAAACAAGTAACAGAATTGCCAAGCGCAACGGAAAAGGAAAGTGATCAAGAGGCTGCAATTACTCAACGTCCTGATCAAATTAGTCCGGTCTCTGAGAAGGAAAGTGAACACGCCTCAACAGAACAACCTTCTGTTTCAGGAAGCGATGAAAAGCCCGCGGACGATGATCAACATAACATTGTAGAGGAAGAAACAGATAAACCTGAACAACCTTCAGCAACTACTGATGGAGAATTAAGTTCAACAGAACCTAGCATTAAACACGAACCTTCGATTACAACTGTAGAACCTGAAGTGCAACCGACGATTGCTGAAGAACCAGAATCTACAGATAAACCAGAAGAACCAACACCATCTGGCGAAGAAGATCAAAGTGTAACCGATGTACCAACTAGTGATAAACCAGTTCAACCTGAATTACCAGTTGATGAAGGACAAGAAATCACAACTGAACCAGATAGTGATAAACAAGAACCACTCGCTGATGGAGAAGAAGGTGCTTCTACTGAACAACCCAGTGAAAAACCAGAACCAAGTGCGTCGCCTGTTGATGAATCTAGTGCAACTACAGAATCAATCAGTGTTAAACCAGAACAACCTACTTCTGATGATCAAGAAGAACCAGAATTAACTACAAGTTTGCCTGTTGATGAAGAAGAAAGTGTTACTACCGAATCTGAAAGTGATAAACAAGAACATCCTTCTTCGCCTGCTGATGAAGTGACAAGTGCAACAATTGAACCTCACAGTGATAAACCTGTTCAACCTACTTTATCAGTTGATGATGAATCAATAAGTGCAACTACCGAATCGGCAAGTGAAAAACCTGTAGATGAACAAGAAAGTGTAACATTAGGATCAGAAGAAGGAAAACCACAAGAACCTTCTGTGACTGAGCCACAAATTGAATCAACCGATTCTGACAGTGACAAACCTGAAGAACCATCTTCTACAGCACCTGCAAGTGATGAATCAGATATTGAGCATCCAGTTACTGAACCTACTAAGTTGGAAACTGATGCACAGACTACGGAATCGTCTGCAACTGAAAGCATTTTGAGAGTAACAACACATCAACCGACTGATGTAGTTCCAGATGTTGCTGTCACTGAAGAAGAAAGCGCAAGCACAGAAAAACCTGTTGTTACAGATGAAGAACAACAACCAACAACTCAAGAATCTATAGTTACTGAAGAACACCTCACTGAAAAGGCACATGTTGATGATGAAACTGTCACGGCACAAGAAAGTGATAAACCAGTTACTGAACCAACTGTACCACAACAACCAGAAGTTTCAACTGAAGTTGATACCAGCGGATCTTCTACTACCAAACCACAAGAAGTAGAAATTTCTACTGATGCCGTAATTACTGAAGCTCCTGAATCAGAAAGTCAGCCTACTACTGTTCCAACAAGTGTATCCGAAGAACCACATGTGACTGAAGGTTCTGGCCAAGAAGAAATACAACCAGCACATGACGATTCTGATGAAGGAAGTGGTTTAGAACCAGATGTAGCTGAACCAAAACCAATTACTCAGGAACCCAATTTAGAAACAACTGCCAAACCTACAGACTTGGAGCCGCAGCAACCATCTTCAACCGATTCATCTGATTTGGAAAAACCAACAGAAGTTGTACCTCTAGTGGATGTGACTGATACTGAAGATGAAAAACATCATGTAACAGATGCAACCATTACTGAAGCATCAGTTACTGAAATTGTACCTTCTTCGAGTTCTGAACCATCCACTGTAGATCAAGGAACTATTACAGATATAAGTTCTACTGAAAAACCTGAAGTTGTAACTGTAGTGGATGATAAATTAGAAGAGCCTAAAATGGATGATGGTAAACCTCAAGAAACAACTGAAGACATAATGGTTGTAACCGAAGGTATGAAAGATACTGCAATGCCAGAATCCGATGATCACATATCAGAAACGATAATGACTGAAAAGCAACCTACTACTACATCAGATAAATCACCAACTGTCAAAGATGAGCATATTACAGAATCACCTGAAATTATTACCGAGGTTCCATTACCACAAGTCCCAACTAAAGAAGATGATATTAAACCTGAAGAAACTGACAACTATCCGAAACCTTGCGACAAAGAAGGAGGTTGCGATCAACACACTCCGGAAGAAGCCAAACCCGAAGTACCAGCTATTCAATGCAATGTTGGTGAAGATTGTTCGGGTCAAGAACCATCAAGTGTTCAAACTGGAGTGGAATGTACCGAAGGGGAAAAATGTGAATCTCAACCACCAACTGTTGTACAACAATGCAAAGAAGGTCAAGATTGTTCAGGTCAAGAATTTGGTTCAGTGCCATCTGAAGAATGTAAAGAAGGTCAAGATTGTTCAAAACAAGAGTCCGAAACCATTTCATCTGTTCCAGTCTCTGAAGAGCACTCAACGACGGTTGCTAGTCATGAAGTATCAGGACCAGAATGCGCTGAAGGACAAGATTGTTCTGTCCAACAGCAAACTGAACCACCAATATCTCATGATATTCCTGCAGCGGCTTGTTTTGAAGGTCAAGATTGTTCTGAACAAGGTCCAACTATCGAATGCGCGGAAGGACAAGATTGTGCTCCCCAAACGCCTGACTTGGTTCCATCTGAAGAACTATGCAAACAAGGTGAAGATTGTACTAAACAAGAATCCGGTACTGAACAACCAATTAGCCATGAAGAACAACCAACTACTGTATCTAGTCAACATGAACAAGGACAAGAATGTGTTGAGGGGCAAGATTGCTCTGGAGTGGAACCTACTTCTGCACCAACAGAAGCCACTTCTGTACCAGTTCAATGCGCTGAAGGTGAAGATTGTTCAGGAGCACAACCAATTCCTGGTCCAACTAGTGGATGTGCTGAAGGTACCGATTGCTCTGGGCAAGAACCAAGTATTGTACAACCTGGAGAAGTGTGTGCAGAAGGACAAGATTGTGCTGGAGAACAAGCTACAACAGTATCGAGTGCTATCGAACCAGTTCAACCTTGTGCTGAAGGACAAGATTGTTCCGCTGCTCCACAACCACCAAGCTGTGCAGAAGGCCAAGATTGCACTCAAGTTCAACCAGCTCCCGAACAACCTGCTCACCATTGTGGTGATAATGCTGAGTGCATTAAACAAAAAGTACCAACATTAGACCAAGCACCAGTTGCATGTGACACTGAAGAAGGATGTGCTGCTGTTACGACAGGACCACAAACTGATATCACCAGCTCTACAGTTGTTCCAGTTACAGTTTCTGAAGGAGAAAGTTCTCCAGAAGTAGAAACCACAAGCAAACCAGCTGAGTCTATCACAACTGCATCTGATGTTGATGACGTGAAAGCAGAAATCTCTACTGAATCTATAACTAGTGAACCAGAGGGTGTTGTAACAGAAGCAGTTCCTGCATCTTATGACAAAGATGAATTGGTACCAGTATTACAAGTTACCGAAGAAGAACCTTCTTCAGAAACTGCAACAGAATTTGAACCACATGGAATACCTGGAGAAGGTAGTTGCTTGGTTGATGGACAAACTTACAGAAACAACTCGAACGTACCGCCAATCAATCATTGTCAAACATCCTGCAAATGCATCAGTTCTATCTTACAATGTGAATCCGTTAGTTGTACTCCTCCACCATCTGACTTGAACAATTGTATGCCAGTATATCAAGGCCCTGACAGTTGTTGCCCCACATATAGTTGCAGTAAGTTTAATCTTAAGGAAAATGTAACTTAACGAATTAATATTATCTTTTTTATTATTAGCAGTACCTGGTGTTACCAGTATGGAATCTGACAGTCACAAAATGGAAGAAACTACAACTCCTTTCACTGTTATTACTAGTGAAACTCCAATTCCCTCTGACAAGTGGACTGGTCCACTCACTGGAAAACCAGTAGATGTAACTACTGTACGACCAGAAGAGGAACCAGCAGCTGTAACAGATATTGATAGCTCGCAAGTAACGGTTAAACCAGATGAAGATGTGCAAGTAACTGAACCGGCAGTACCTTCGGATGTAACATCCGTTACACAATCTGAAACTGAACAAGACATAACCGAGAAAGTACTCGAAACTTCATCCTCTTCAGACATATCTAAACCAACAGAAGCATACCCATCAGGAACTAAACCAGAAGAAAGTAGTACTAAATCTTCAGAAGAGGAACAAACATCAGGACCTACTGAAGGAGCTCAGCCACAACCAGATGTTACTGAACTTCCAACTGAACCAGCACAAACTCCATCATCTTCCTCTGCAACCCAAGGAATTGATACTTCTACTTCTCACGAGGAACCATCATCAGCCACTGAATCTGTCACATCTCATGATGAACCATCATCCACTGTTACAGAATCTGTTCCAACTCATGAAGAGCCTTCGGTAGCAACCGGAACAGAAGCTCCAGTTACCGAAAGTAAGCCAGATTTCGAAAAAGAACCAGTCGAACATGATCCTCAAGAAAATGACTTGGATAGCAATTTACCAGAAACCGAAACTTCAACTGCACATCCAATCGAAACTGAAACCGATGAACATGCGGCTGAAACTGATTCTACGGAAAAAGCTGAAAGTGCAACTGAAAAGGTTTTGGGTGAAACTCCAGATACAGAAGTCAATGTTACTAACGTCCCCGAAACTGACGGCTCTACTATCGAAACGTCTGAGAAACCTTCTTCTGTTAGTCCAACTGGAACTGAGACTACTGAGAAATTACCAACATCTGATGCTCAACCAGAAGAAAATATTACTGAACACGCAGATAATGCAACTGAAGGACCCCAAGAAACTATTCCATCTGAAAAGCCGGAACAGACTCCATCTGAAGGTCCAACATCAGTCGATCCAGAAACTACAGAAGAATCGATCAAAGCCACTGATGCAAAACATAAGCCTGAAGTTACAAGTGAAACCATTACAGAAAGTAGCGTTGATGCTGTTACTTCAGAAGAACCCATCCAAATTACTACCAGTTCTACTAAAGACATTGGTATTGATCAAATTAGTACTGGTGATATGGTTACAACTCCTGAAGAAAAGATTCCATCTCCAGTTACTGAAACTAGCAGTAGCACCGATGATGTCAATCAACCTACTGAACAAGTACTTCCGGAAGGGTCGGTCACTGAAATACCTGCAGTGCCAGAAGATGAAACTAATAAGATTCCAGACACAGTCCTTGTGGATCCTGCTCAAGAGCCGCAGTCTTCATCTTCACCTGATGCTACTGAACCTTCAGTAGTTTCAGATCATACACCAGAACAACAAACTCCAGAAGCAACTCAACCTGATTCCACTAAACCTGCAGAACCCATTACCGAACATGAAGACGATGTACAAGTGACAGAAAGCAATGTACCAGTTACAGATGTCGATGCACAAGTTACGGAAGTTGATGTTAATATTCCAATCACTACGGAATTACCACAAGAGATTCACACTACAGTTAAATTGGAAACCGAACCCGAAGTTATGGTTGTAACACCGTCATTCCCATTACATGAATCTGAAACTGAAGCTGATCAACAATCGTTCACTGAAGTTCCAAGCCTGAAACCTGATCAAAGTACGGAAAGCGACATTCAAACCAAACCATCTGAAACGCCGGAAGTTGAAGCAGTAGAAGCTGAAACTGAAAAAGAAACTGTGACTGATACTACCGGTTTGCCTCCAGTTTCGGAAGACTCTAAGCCATCATCTGAAACTACTTTACCTTCAGAAGAAGGTGAACATATTACGTCTGTCAAGCCAATTGAAACCACTTACAAATCTGATGATGTTAGTCCAGTAACCACTGTAAAATCGATTGAACCATCAGTAACTGGTGAAACTGAGGAAGAAGTTGTTACTGCTGGTGTTTCCGAAAGCAGCGACTCACAAGTTACAGAAGCACCTGTACCATCTAAGGATGAGAATACCTTGGCTACCACTGTTGAACCTGTTGATGAACATCCAAGTATTACTGAAGTCGCTACGGATGCTGAAAAACAACCAGAAGTAATTACTGCTAAACCTGATGTTGCTACCGCAGAGCCCGAAGTATTTACAGTGATTCCTGAAGTACCTAAAGAACCAGAATTTGTTACGGTTGTACCAGAAGTAGTTACTGCCGAACCAGAACTTTCTACATCTGCTCCAATAGTAACAGCGGCTCCAGAAAGCGAAAGCACTTCTGAAGATACTTCTAAATCTGATACATCTAATGTTACTGAGAGTGGTGTGGAAGTAACGACAGTTAAATTAACTACAGTTGAGCATCCAGCTGAAACGTCTACACCGCTTCTCATTTCCGATCTTCTTGTACCAACTGATAAACCAATTGATGAAGTCAAAACCGAAGAATCCGTAACAGAACCACCATTTACTTCACCTACACTTTCGACCTCTGAGCCAAAAGACAAACTTAACGAAACTGAAACCGAAACTGATCTTTACACTTCCGGTCCATATTCCGAAGATGCAACTAATCCATCAGTCGCTGGAGAACTATCGACATCTGCTTCTGTATCTTCAAGCACAACAACAACCACTACTACTACTGAAGCACCTACCACCCCAGTTACACCAACTCCCGGTCATGATATTTCTCCTGTTACGCCTGAATTACCAGACTACCAAGCACCAGTCGATGATGACTATGAGGAAGAAGATCAAAGTGCATTTGGTCCAGGAACTTGTCGATATGGCGGAAAAGTTTACGTGTCTGCTCAACAAATACCTCGTGATGATCCCTGTGATTTCTGTTTCTGCTTCCGCAGCGACATTATTTGCTTGCAACAAAGTTGTCCACCACCAATTCCTAGATGCCATGAAGAAGCAATTGGAGGATTCTGTTGTCCTCGCTATGAATGTCCCGTCTCGATGGCTACATCAGTTAATGTGACCACATCTACAACCACTACCACTACAACATTACCGCCGCATTTCTTATCGCATGCTTATAAGGGTAGGGCAACGAAGAATGGTTGCCAAATACAAGGAAAAGCTTACCAAGTAGGAGATAATATTCCATCAACTTCTGGACCATGCTTACACTGCACGTAAGTATCTTTGATTTCACACATTAATTTTTTTTAGTGTCTTGTTTGTTATGTGAGATAACTAATTTTGGTTTATTTTGTTTGTAGGTGCGGTGGAGATGGTCAAATGAAGTGCGATCCGAAACCTTGCAGTCCAGAGCCAATGTTGCGACAAATGATTGCAGCAGCGGCATCGAGGAGAAGAAGATGAATGTAAAATTAGTGACAACGCACGTGTCGGCAATTTTGTGCAAGTGATACAGACAGTTTTATATTAATTGAAAATAGTCTCGAACTTAATACTTTTTAGCATTCTCGGGTGCCAAAATGAACATTAACTAGGTATTGTGCCTTTTAATCGGAATCTCCTCTAAAGATTCCTCAGCGACAAGTGGTGCAGTTAAAAACAAAAGCACACGAATTTCTTAAGTGATGCACGCGTATACTCGATTAGAATATTTATATTAAACATGACTGAATTTTAAACTTTTTTACACTTTTCTAATTAGAATTTTTCAACTATCGTTTTTTGTTTGTTTGTTTGATAAGCCATGAATTGTAATCCGCGGGCTCTTATATTAGTGTTAATTTGTGTTGCGTATCCCGAATTTAGCCTAAGTTGTTTGACTAGCAGAAATCTATGGTACCAATTTTCATTGTAGCGTAACTAATTGTATTTTTTAATTGTAAAATTTATTTCTGCCACTTGAACGCTTAGACTACCACTTGTATATTAACGGATGCTCAATATTATTAATTAAATAGAATATGTAGTATTTATCAATAATATTATTAATAATAAATAAATTATGTAAATGATATATTTATTTCTAATTATTTTAGTTTTGCCCTCATTATCTTTTACTTAAAATAAATGTTTGTACATAAGCCTTTTATGTCTTTTTATTTAAAGTAAAAAGTTTTATCCCTTAATTTCCTTAACTCTGCATACTGATATTTTTTTGAAAACCAAAATATCAATAGTTATTAAATTTATTCGAATTAATTATTAATTTACAAAATATACCAAAATAAACTCCCAATACCAAAATAAAGCTCACTTAAAAAAAAGAATACTCTAAATATTCTTGAGTTATATATAATATTGAACGAAATCGATTGAACCGAAATAATTATTCTAACAATAACACCATGATTTTACCTCGGCTTTTCCCTATTACTAACAGCATAAAAACAAAAACCTTATTTAAGATAAGCAATCTTTTTCATTACTTCTTGTTCCTGCTTCAAAATTTTCTGAGTTTGTTTAACAATCTCCGCATAGTCTTCTTCCAAAGATTTCAATTCAACTGGAATGTGTCGTATAACTTTGGCCAAATTTGGATTTCTCTCTATTGGCGTCCAGCTGGTTCGTTCGATTTCGAGTTTCTGCTTCAATTCCATTTCAATAGCTTTATGTTCTTCGATTAATTTTTTAACGTTCTCCAATTTCATTTTCAAATTTAAGTCATCCTAAAACGCAGCTTATTTACAATATTACTAAAATATATTAATGATGGCTGATATTACAGATTGAGCGAAAAAATCATCGACTTGTAAACGACTTATTTGTAGCTTGTTCACACTGTCCTCAAACTCTTTTCTAAGAAATCTCAAATTGTTATAAAATTACTTAAAACATGCGTATATTATTTACTTGTCTTGTTCCAATTTCAAATTAGGCAAACTGTTTTCACCCTCTTCATTAAAATTTTTCAGCGTTTCAGAAAACTTCAGGCGCAATTTTAGGAGCCGTTTAGATTTTGCAGATAAATTTTGTTCTTTATTAGCAAGTTCCTCTTTAATATCGGTCTGAGCTGCATTTACTTTGCTATAGTATTCTACACACTTATTATATTTCGCTTCAGTGTCATTTTTCAACTGCTCACTTATTTCAGAAGCCTAAAATTATGAATTTTGTGACAATGTCCGCGATAGTGTAACAACAGTTTAATACCTTTTTGGCTTTTGAGGCTTTCATTTGGCCTCCGCTATAATAAAATATATCTACAGTAAAACGTTTACAAAATTTGTAAAACTAAAAAACATGGCGGATGACGTTCGACCAAATGGCATAAAAAATATTTGTGAATATTATTGTATCTATACATGCAACATTATTTTTTGAAGCAAGAATTTGGCTGCTGATAACCGAAACATGCTAAATTTGCAGAGAAAACTGAGATTTTACTTCAATTGAAATATCCTCGCGCTTTTGGAAATCAACGTGATTGAGTGACTGACATGACACTAAATGCACAACAAACAATATCTGTGTATTATTTGCACATTGTTGTGAAATACTAATATCTAAATTGTAAAATAACATTTAAAATGAACTTACTGATGAACGGATTGCATTGTATTTGATTTCTTTGCTGGAGTTTTTGAAAGAAACGTCTTCTTAGTTGTTCTTGCTAACAGCGCCACTATCGAACTAAATTTATTGGGTACGTTCGACCCTCATACCAAAACTAGCATACTAACAAAAACGTATTAATTAAAATTTTGTTTTAAATATATGGTGGAATTAAAAATAAAGCTTAGATTATTTTAATACCACTAAACAAATGAATAACCCGTTAATTATTAAAATAATAGAATCATAGCAAGCGTTTATCTGAAACTATCATACTCACTTGTCGAACGCTTTCTTGTCAAACTTCAAAATGTATCCAATCTAACCACACATTTTATGTAATAATATTTATCAATCGTCAAATTACGATTAAAATGTAAATCATCCACAATATGGCTTCAAAATCATTAAATACCCTTCGAAAAATCTCATATACTAGAACTAGAAGATGTTTTTGTAATGCTGGTAGCAGAGAACAAATTACAACAGCTGCCATAATTGGTAAATATTATAATTTTGTCTCGAATTATTTGAAATTAACTATTAAACGTAGTTGTAGGAGATGAAATACTTAAAGGATATGTAGCTGATACCAACTCGACATATCTGGCCAAAGAGCTGCACAGATTAGGGCTGAAATTAAAAAAGGTATGCAAAATAGTTGAGCGAATTTAAGAAGGGGCAATAAGAATATCGCGTATCAATAATCGCGGTGTTCTATGAATTGTTCTTATTCGCCTATACTATACGTTCATATTTCATTTTCCTTAAACAATTAAACTTATTACAGATTTCCGTTATAGGTGATTGTGTGAATGAGGTTTGCAATGAAGTCAAGCAATTTTCCGATCAATACGATTACGTTATAACTTCAGGAGGTATTGGACCAACGCATGATGATATTACATTTGAAGGTTTATTATTTTAAATAATTATAGCAATAGGAAAAATAAGAACAGTAAGTTTCAGCTGTTGGAAAAGCTTTCAACTCACCTCTTGTGCTCAATCCCGAACTGAAAGCGCTGTGCAAATCGTTTTATAAGACCTCTAGAGAAGATTATCCCGGATTAAAACTTGCTTATGTAAATATCTGCAATAGTTGTAATACAATTTACCAGTCGTAGTTATTTTGTAGATTCCCAAGTCAGCTAAATTGAATTATCCCAAAACGAGCGGAGTAAACTATCCCAATGTATCAATAAACAATGTGTATATGTTTCCAGGTATTCCAGAATTGCTGAAGAATTCGTTTAATGGTTTGGGGGAGCATTTATTCAAGTCGAACAAAAAGTTTTACACACAATGCGTCTATTGTAATGCAACGGAAGATAAGATTGTGGAAATTCTGAATGCGCTCGTAAGGGAATTTCCAACGGTAGAGTTTGGTTCTTATCCGAAATTATTTCATAAGTTAGTTCGTAATTTAATTTTCTTTACAATTTGTTAAGTTTAATTTATTTTTAGGGAATATAAAGTTAAATTGACGATGGAATCATTGGATGAAAGTGCAACGATGAAAGCGCACGACAAATTAATTGAATTATTACCAAAAGAGTTTATTGTAAATATTAAAGAATAATAATTATAATATTAACGAATGTAAAAAAAAAGCCATTTAATATAAATAGTATTTATCGCTGTATTATTAAATTTATGATTTTCCGAATGTTTCTACCCTTATTACTACAATTATTTTTGGCGCCATCTACTAAATAATCACAAAAGTTCAAAGTTTTTGAGTCTTTCGTTAGATGGCACTACCATGACTTCATGTTCTGTTTTCAAGCCAAACATAACCTAAACATTGTGCTTTTTAATTTACTTTGTTAAATTAAATTAATTGGCTTATTTCGTACAATTTATAAGTTAAAAACGAAGATCTACAATTAGTATTACTTTATTTGTAATAATTTAGTATTGTAGTAGTTTAGTGCAATTTGTGTTCAACCCTCGAAAAAGACTTTCAACAACAGATAGTACACAACTTTAATCGACAAAGGTGAGCTATTTTCTATATCAATAACCTACATGTTTATAAAATACTGGTACAGATAGTACTTTGTAATTATGATATCATAACCCCAAAACCATATCAATATTAATAATACGTAAATGCAGCGCGACCGCCGACCGCGGACATGCGTTTTGCATATGGTAAATGTACGTTGTAATTTAACTTTACTGGAGACTTTACTACAAATTTAATTACATAGCAAATCGTTTTTCATTCTTTAATTTTCCAAGGCAAATTATAGCATAGCTTACAAATTACATGTTTTCATGCAATCGGGAATACATTTTTGTTCCCAGCATAAATGTATGTCTACACGTTAATAATTGAGCTATTTATAATTAAGAGTTCCGGTGGTGAAAATGACCTGACCGAATGGGTATTGATTCGGTGGATAATCTACAGCAAAGCTAATTTATAATAAATATCACAATATCAGTTTTTTAACTGGCAGCTGCCAATTTGGTTTGTTTGCGTTACTGAAGGCATTATACATTTAACATTGAAACGGCTCCAAGCTTATGTAAAAGCCATCGTGTCATCTCGAAGTTTTCGAGAAAGAAATACATTTTAAATCTATTGGCAATTTAAATATTGTCGCCGCATGCAAATTAAACGGAAGATATTCGGATTGATAGGTTGACGTGCAGATGGCGCTGCTTATTCACCATCTATTGATTAATTTTTTAACTAAACGCCTAAAAATAGTTTATTAGTATAAATTAATTAATTTGCATTCATTGTTTAAATTATATTACGTCTTGTTTAATAAGACTCCTTTAGGAAAGGTCATGGTAGTATGTGCTGAATTTAAGCCTGTCATATCGACTAAGTTCCTTCCGACCGTACTATCGGCGGTCATAAATCTATTACGATGTATGAAAATACATCGTAACATACATTCTCGAGAAGCTAATTTGGAAACTGTTAACTCTGTCCTTCGCAAAACAAGATCAACTTCACTAAATCCTATAGTTACAGTTGTATCTGAAAATCAACCGAGAATAATTTGTAACGACTTACAAGCAGAATGTACTCAATGGCAACGCATCTTTTCAAATTTTGAAAATGAAAATGACATTGATCTCAATCATTTTGATAATAAATTCAAAGAATTTCTAAACTTCTTATTTATGGCTAATGAAAAACTCCCTGGTCCTACACATCCAAATGTCAAATACTATAGGTTACGTAAACAACGGAAGGAAAAAAAAATTTGAGTGGTTTTTCAAAATCAACCAACCCTGAGCGTAAAGATAAGAATGCTCGACAGAGACACAAAGCTGAATATGAATATGAACTCGCACAATATCATTATTATAACCAACGTAGGAAAATTGTACGTGATGTAATGAATGAAGGAAAAATGAGACAATGTAAAATTGATATCGAAAAAATATCCTTACATTTTAAGCAAGTATTCGAAATAGAGAATAGTAGAACATTAAACAATTACGAGATACAAATTCCACATGATGATGTAACTTTTACTGAAGAAGATTTAAAAGCGCAAATTAAAAGCATTAGCATAGATACATCTCCTGGACCAGACAGAGTCCTTTCTAGAACCATTAAAAAACTTGAAATTGCTTCTATTTTGACATCTGTGGCCAACATCATGATAAGAACTTCATTTGTACCCTCTGAACTTCGTAAAGGTCGTATGATTCTTATTGATAAAGGTGGTGATGAAAATGATGTTAGTAATTGGCGTCCAATAACAATCTATTCTGTAATACGTCGAATCATTGAAAAAGCTATCGATCAAAAACTTAGAAATCAAATTTCGTTGAACTGTAACCAGAGGGGATTTGTGACTGGTTTACCTGGATGTCATATAAACACACGCTTAATTAACAGTTGCTTAACAGATGCTAAAAAGAAAAAACGAGACTGCGTTGTATCATTTCTGGACATATCAAAAGCGTTTGATCGCGTTGGGCATACGCACATAAATAAATCACTAATATCAAATGGAGTTTCAAAAAATCTGACAAATCTTATTAATAATCTACTTACTCAGAACTTTGTAAACATTAATATTGGCTTAAAGAAAAGCGAACCAATTAATATTTTATGTGGGGTACCTCAAGGCGGTCCAACATCACCGACTCTTTTTAACATCGCTATTGATTATATATACAAAGAGATTTGTGAATCTGAATTTGTCGACGCTTATGGTTATAAACTATCACATGAATATGATGCTGTTTGTATATGTGGCTTTGCTGATGACCAAGCAATAACAGCCAATTCAATAAACTCTGCAACTCGAGTAATTCAACTTACCCAAGATCTATTTTCAATGATTGGTTTGACTATTAATTCTAAAAAAAGTCAAGCAATAAATATTAATAGAGGCTTGCTTAACGAATCACCATTAACACTATTGGACGGCAGCACTATTAAAACGGTGAAGATACATGAACGTGTTCGTTATCTTGGTTGTAGTTTTACAAAAGAACTAATATTTGATGATAATGTGATATCAAAACTTAACAGCAACTTGTCAAAACTATCAACGTCTTGTTTACTTAAACCAGACCAGAAGTTAAATATTATTAACCAATACATCTTTCCAATGCTAACCTATGCCTTACAATCAGCGCCAATACACAAAATTCCAGCTTATATTACTAATAGTTTAGACGTTATAATTAGAAGAACTGTGAAAGATATTATTGGTTTACCGGCACACACAAATGATCATATGTTTTATGCTCCACGTTCATTAAGAGGATTGGGTTTAATGAGATCAGCTTGGGAGGTTCATTTACAACACTTTGCAATTGCATCAAAACTTAATAATGTTTCCGATGGACTTTTACAATCTGTTTATGATTTTCAAACTGAATTGGATACATGTAAAGCTGCTTTACAAGTCAATGGTATAACCACAAAAGATCTTCGATCACAATTACGTATAAAATCTTTTGAGTCTTGGTGTTCACTAAAATACCAAGGAATTGGCGTTTCTCATTTTAAAACATATCCAAAATTAAACAGATTTATACTCCAAAAGCAACCACTTTCTTCTTCGGAATGGGTAGCGGCTATTAAACTTAACTCAAATTACGCAAACCTTAATGGTGTACCTGGTTCAATACACAGCTCCAACCTCTGTCGCAAATGTGGCCGAGAGAAAGAAACACCCTCACATGTTACTGGAAGCTGTGAATCGAATAATGTACAAATTATAAGCCGCCACAATCGAGTGAAGCATAGACTAACGTCGATTCTCAGAGCGAAAAATTACGAATGTTTAGAAGAAGTTCACGCTATTGATACTGATGGACGTAATAGGTTCTCTGACATAATAGCTTTTGACAAAATTAAAAAACTGGCTTTTATAATAGATCCAACAGTCAGATATGAAACTAATGATCCCCAACAAGATTCAAAAATTAATGCTGAAAAAGTTGAAATATATGAAAAATGTATTCCATTTTATAAAGCAAAATACGGAATCTTATATGACGAGTACAAATGGTCAGTAACTGGTCTTTGGTTTGGATCACGTGGTACCGTCGGAGAAAATACAGTATTTTTTTTTAAAAAATTTAATTTGGACATTCAACATTTAATTGATATTTCTGAACAAGTATTAATTGATTCTATCAGAATTTTACATAATCACATTTATTGTTAATGCATATATTTATATATTTTTTTATTCAATATTGTCGTAAGATAGATCGTTATGCTGTGTATTTATGCAACCTGCGTTATGCAGGCAGCTCACTTTTGAAATAAAAGTTTTTCTTCTACAAATAACAGCAGAAAACTAATTAAGCCCAGAGACCAAACAATTTAAAACTTAATTTGTGACGAATTGTAATCATATAAAATAGTACCTACCCTTCCGGTAGGTGTCGCCTATCGGTAGCTTGACATTAATTTGTACAGGGTGTTCAAAAGCTCTATATTTGATAGAGCCTCAAAGATATACCGAACTCAAAAACATGTTTTAGTTAAAAGCGAGGTTAGAAGTTAACCTGGTTAAGAGCTACACATGGCAAACATACTTTTATTTGTATAGGGTGGCTCAATATTTTTATCTCGATTTTTATAGAGCATCCAAAAACCGTATTTCTCGCCATATTCTAAAAAAAAAATGACAGGAATGTTTACACTTAATTCTATACTTAAATTAAATTACTAATTAATATTAAGCTATTGCGGAGATTATTACTAATGGTTTATCTTTACAAATATATATATATATATTAGATCTTTATCGTTAATAAAATCAATCGGCTATGGACTTTCGTCTTTCTGCCGAGAAATTATATTTACAGTAAATCTATACAGATTTTTTAAAAATTTTGCAAATATTATTATAAGAAATTTATTTATTACTGTGAAATAATAAAATAATTTATAAATCGGAATTATGCTTCACAAAATACACTAGTTTCTGAATATTTGCCAAATGAAAAATTGGAAACTATTCCTGATGTCACAGCCAGAATATTTTATTTGCTAAATTAGATCTGTTTTATAGAGAAATAAAAGAATGTCATTCTTTGTATTATTGAGCGATAATATAAATCTAACTAGATTTATTCGGGAATATATTTTATTTAATTTGAAAAGTAGTATTCAATTAAATATCTAAATATCATTATTATTATTATATTATATTTTTATTAATACCTTTGTGGAAGATTGAAAGAAATTAATTCTTAGCACAAACGAACGAGACATTCTTCAAGAATTCTTTTGCAAAGTTTGAAAATTGAGCATTTTTTGCTGAAAGGCGGAACTATTTGAAAAAGCCTGCAAGTTTTTTGCACTGTGAGAGCTTTTTTGTCAATGATTTGAGCGTCGATTCTTCTCGCTAATGATTGTTTTGTTACAAAAAAAATAGGAAATATATCTCGCGAGATTACTCGGAATATTTACAAAGGATTTTTGAGATGTTCAGTAGTTTGCAACAATTTTAATTTCACGAAATGCCTTATTTTTAATTAATTTGACTGGGTTTGCAATGTTGTCCAGAAAGCAATCATCTCACTAAGGTCGGGTGTAGTTAATCGATTTCGAAGTAATTGTTAATTATCGCGATAAAACAATTATTAAATTTAATTAGAATTGGATAAAGCAGTTTATAACTGATGGAAAGGAGCTTTAAATATCGACGCAATTAAATATTGGTTGTGAGTTTAATTAATAAAATCGTGGATCGTAAACTCCGATCTTAAAAGAGTGTATTTTTAAAGCAATACCGTTTTCCACTAAATAATGTATCCATGCGTTTCCCATGGGGAAACATTTCATTTATTCTGGAATGTTTCCATTTTTGTGGAAGTGGACCTAAGAGAGTTACTTGATACAGATTAAAAGAGATTGGTTACTATCTTATTCCAAAGCTTTTTACTCTTGTTGTCCTATTTTTTCATTTGGTAGATTTTTTTTAATGGCTAATTCTATGAGAAAAGCTACAAACTTTTTAATTGCATTTTTAATGATGTCCTTTTTTCCGCTAGTTTCTATTTGGTAAGCAATTTTCTTCGTAAAATGTCAGAGAGATGTATATAATATTTATCCAAGTGCAATTCCGGGAAATAAACAAAGAGTCCGAATGCGAAAAAAACTCTTTTGACTGGGTATAAGTTAAAGTTAAAAGCAGACATGTTTGCATTTGAATGGACTTGAAGTTTATTTAAAATACAAGTTAAGTGAGCATCTGTCTGGATATGAAGTAGTAACAGCAGCAGAAGCAACAGCAGAAGGTACAGTTTAGGAGCGGTGTTCTTACTCAGTTAGAATCTAATCTACATACTGGTTCAGACAATAGCCACTGATTTATAGCAAACATTTTAATTCCAGACATAATGTCTCTTTGATTTGTGACAATGCGATCGAAAACATTATCAACAACAATATAAATCAAGTCCTTGTCGCTGGAATTCGCAAAAGAAACGAATCATAAATAGAAAAAGTCGACTAGACTGGACTATTTGTGACCTTAAATGGCACAAAATGTAAACTTTGTTTTTGCCTCCCATTGTGTTTTCACTTTTTTTCTCTTTCTTTCATTTAATTTTTGTTATAGGCACAATTTAATGCAATCATATTATTAATGCATACTTATATCAGTTCCAAACATCAATATTTATACGCCGAATCGCAAGAGCAAAAGCGCCCAAAAGAAAATCTAATCTTAAATGTTACTCTTCTTTTCCGTCCATAATTTATCTTTGAATGGATTGAAAAATATTTGCGTGCATTTGCAGTGACTGTTTCGTTGGGGGGCAAAATAGGAAAAATATCGCAAACGTTTGTATGTATATAGCTATCATTAATTTGGCTCGGATATATACAGAGAGATCGACAAATTATGCGGTCGGTAAACTGCACACATGTCATTTGAGCTGTTGGGAAAATCAATCCAAGCATTTTTTAATTTGCATATGTTGTATTGTATAGGTATAGAGTATAGCGTTTATTTGCTTCAGTTTATATAGTGGCTGATTGGTGCCATTTGTCAATCAGTCCAGTTTAGAAGCGAACGGTTTAGACGTTGTTGCGGTTGCCCTTACCCTTACATTTGCATACATTAAGTTACAGCTAACAATAATTCAACCCTTCCATAACTGTCAAACCTTCTTCACTTGCCGCGCTATTTATTGCAATAAATATACAACTACACATAAGGCTGGCTGTTTGAAATGTCGACAAGTAAACAATTTGTTTGCACCAGCCATCTATTAAATGGCTTTTTAAAATGCAATTATTTTAATGGCATGTTTATCTGCTCGCAAAGTATTTTTCATATTGGCTGCAATTTTGTAATAACGGAAAAAAAGAAGCAGTATGAAATGAAATTTTCAATAATAAGGAAAGCGCTCGGAATGTAAACTATGAATCTTCTTATAATAAATATAATCTTAGGAAAGCCATTCTTTCATAAAACAGGAAAACAAGTTTAGAATAAATCTGGAACGGAAACAATAATGGAAAGAGTTTAACAAAGTCGTTGTTTGCAAGAGGAAAAATAAAAATATAATAATTCGAAATGGAATCGTCTGAAAATGAATGTGATGCTTCGTCGTCCTCTTCGGGGAGGATGGTGGAACTCACAACATCTGAATATGTTTGATAACAACTGCTTTTAAGCTCACAAAACAGTATGTGAAAGAAGTGAAGCTTTTATTTTTTTTTCCTCCCAACTTTCTTTTATTTCAACTCTTCTCTCCTTCTCTCTCTGAAAAGTCCACTTTCTTCTGAAACGTCTAAAGTAATCTCACAGATGGAAGCCATAAACCTATATTACTCGGAAAAGACTTTTCTATTTCTTTTTCCTTCTTATAAAAATTTAATATTACTTTCGCCAAAGAGGGGGGTGTATGAATCAACTTACATATTTTCATATTAGTTTTTATTTGCATACATTTTTTCTCCGCTACATTTTAAAACACAAACTTTTTCCGAATTTGATCCTGTTTATGTTTTACTAACCAAAACTCACTACCATAATTTGCTGACGTCTAATTGTATTTGATCTAAACTGCAAATTGCTTCAAGTTGCTTTGAATCTCCTAAAAGGAAGAACTAGAATAGAAGGAAGTGAAATAAATAGAAGTATTGGATTAGATATCTTCAGTCTCGTCCTTCTGAAATCTTGTTTAGAGATAAATTTGTAGGATTTTAGATTTCATGTAGAATTGAAACTAAAGTAAATGCAAATGTTTATCTAGCTTAAGGAGAGGACATGTTTAGCTGATGGGTTCAATCGAGGGTTCAATGAATATTCGAAAAATCTTAATTCTACCAAAACAAGGGGCCGGAGATTTTTTGAGATTTTATAAAATAATCTATATTTCATGGGAGCTTCTTCTTTCTAAATTTAATTTCTTCCTACTTGAAACTCCATTAAGATTCGTGACGTAGAGCTCAAGATCTAAACGCTAACTTATATGAATATTAGCTAATTTTAGTAAAAATTGCCGCGCATAAAACATGTGCTATTATGTTTTCTTTTCCAGTATTACAGGAATGAAAATAAAATGTTTACGAGTCAAAAGAGGGCGGTTTCATTTCATTGCTTATAAACTTTGGTAATAATAAGTAGCGCATAACATATTTTTCAGTGTTCATAAAATTACTTATTATGCGATTGCCTTCAGGATATTACAAAAAATGTTTTCTGTCAAAAGCAACAACAACAGTCTCTCTCATATTTTATTTGGAGTCGCAATTTAATAACATTGCGTTCTTCGCACTTCTAATATTATTTATATTATATGAAATCCACTTAGTTTTTGTAGAAAATATATGCTTTTTTAAAACCTAGCATGTACTACACTTTAACAATATCATTTATTTTTAATATGCATGGAACATCAAAAGGATTTGTTTAGCAAACTGAAATGCAGTTGAACCCGACGAATTAGAAAATGCACACTAGACAAAAAGGGATTGAACTTGTTACGACAAATAAAGTAAAATTAATAGGTGCACTAGCAAAAAAATATAACAAACTACGTTAAAGTTGTAATTGGTTGCACAAAGTAAATCACACACTAAGCAGCTCGTAGCGCAGACAGTATATATGCTGATCAATATTTAGTTATTAAAAGTTCACGTTCTGTTTCACATCACTTTTTTTTTCGAATGCAAATAAAATATATGCTTTTTCAACTGCACATATATGGGCAATGTTTACTAAAACTTTTTCCAACTTTTTTATTATTTGATCAGATTGCTATATTCTTTCAAATAGTAGATTATACTGATATTGCAAAAAGTACATCTGCTTGATTATAAATTTTAATTACTTTCGGAGTTAATTAAAAAAATATCCCACGTTTACAAAAATGGCTAAAATAAAATATACATAATAAATCTTTTGATAATCAAACAAATAATTTGCTATCCATCTCAAAATGATTGAACTTCGGGATAGACTTCATCTATATTCATATACATTTGCAACAAAAATATGTTGTCAAAAAGAGTTGATGGAGGCAATAGAAGGAAACAGATTCTTTGAATATGTTTTTCCTTTGAAAATTATGACGAAGTTATAAATTTTAGTTTGTACGTAAATAAAGTTGAAATTGATAAAATATTGCGAAAGTTTGTAGGACGAAAATTGCATCTATGCATTATTCATGCTAACCTAACTATATCAAGAGTTTGAAAGTTTTGCGAAGTCTTTGTAAAGGGGAAGGGATGCAGTTTCTGAAGGGACATTTATTACTTCATTAGGCTTTGTTAGCTCCTTTAAATATACTAAATAATATTTCAGACATTTCCATAATTAAGACTTTAATCCTTAATTGTAATAAATAATTATTGTGGCTCGCTAAGTATTCGGGAAATGTGTTTTTTATTCGTTTAAAAAACAACACGAACACCATCAGCACATTTAACGTAAAATAAAATTCTTTTGAAAACAAATTTAAACTAGCAAACTTTTACGTCCCATAAGACTCAAATGAATCAAGCAAATAAATAATATGAACGATCCTTTAAAAGTTTTTTTTTTCGGCTATATCTTTAATGCGAGCTCGTAATGGAAAACATATTTCACTAGAATGTCCTATCCAATGTTCAAATAATATAGTAAAACGTTAGATTTTATATCCTTTTCGGTCCCATACGGGATAGCACTGGATGAAGGGAGACCAGGATATGTCATGTGTGTGCAAAACCTTATCAAGTTACTAGTAAGTAAACATTATAAAAGTAAAGAAGAAAACAAGTTTACCCCATAACAGCAACAAGCATAGATAACTTAATGGAGAACTGTGTCATTTCATTTGATAGGCAGAACGAATACGTGTCGATTTTATCGTCTTCCTTATTCTTATAAAATTATTTTATGCATTTTCCGACCGACACAAAGCAACTAGCATCTTAATTATCGAATAATTATTTAAGTTTTTGAAAACGCTTTTTAACACCACAGTTTAGTGACGTCACATGTAGCCTCTAAACAAGAAGGGTTTTATATCGCCTTTCTTTTTAATTAACAAGATAAAAGGGGGGTGAGATAAAAACGCACCTTGTTCGGAGGCTATTTGTGACGTCATTAAACATGTTGCGCTAGAAAGCGTTTTTAATAAATAAAAAAAATGTTTGCCAGTATCCTATTCTAGATTGGATTCCATATTTAAATTAGCATATTTGAAAATAGCCCAATTAGGATTAGTATTCAAATTTTTATTAAATAAGCGCGAAAGCGTTGAATTTATGTATTAACGATAAATTATTGTTAGTTTGATCCGTGGTGTTGAAATGATTTATCATAAACCCGTGTAAAACACCCTATCGATTGCGTAAAACTATTTGTCTCAATTACGAACAATGTATAGAGTGAATTGGGGGCCGATAGAGACTATAATATTATGATATCATTCCATTTGCATGGAAATTCGTCAACATTCTATAAATTTATTCCCTCTAGCTATAAAATGAAATGGCCGAACCAAAATTCGTTCTATTCACGCATATATACAGCTTTTGTATCGTTTCCACTCAAGTATTTATTTTCTTTATGATCTTTTAGTTTACATATTATTTGTCATTTATTTTCCCAATTTAAAATTGTTAATTTTCTATTTTGGACAGTTTTATGGACTTACTTATATATGGATTTCCCTACAATAAAACAGCGAATTTTATGAGTGTTTTTATATAGGCTTTATAAAGCAATAACGAAAACCATTTTCAATTTTAAAAATTGAAGAAAATATCTCAAAATAAATGTATATTCCTTAGTATCTTCCTCAATGATACTTTAATGTAATCTGTTAGGGTTTAAGCCTATGTACATAGAAAGATTCGTATAACATAAATTCAGTTAAAATCTGGTAGTTACTCATATTTACAAATGGCGTCATTGATTGCAATTTTTGGTCCTAACGAGGTCCTTGTACAACTCCGAAATAAACGGATCTGTCCTTTGTAGCTGTGATTGAGTTAAAACTTTGGCAACTAATTAGCTGTATTGTAAATATCAGTGAATTTTGGAAAGGGCACTCTCAGAATGGTTTACTGCCATTACCTACTTTGTTATCCTGCAAAGTCACAACCGATTGTCCTTCAAGAAACTTTTTCAACTTCAACTATATTTTTGTAAAGCTTTTTTTAAACGTTTTGGATTTAAATTAAAGTTACGAACTAGCTTTTCAATATCTATCTCTATCTCTAAGGAGGAGGTGCTTAAGGAATATGAATTTTTCAAAATTAATTTCAGTTGTTCTTAAGGGGGTGACTTGACTCTAGTGTATATGAGATACATAGCTCAAATGGTTAGGGAGACTGGCTTATTAAATCTGCTCACTTTTATAATGAGGACACTAGAAAATATTTTATGGTACTTTAAGAAAGAGGAGAATATAATTGAATTTTTTATTAATTAGCAAATTGGAAAATACAATTTTTCTAACAACCTTTTTCACTAAGAGCAAAAGTAAAAATACTCCTTTACGAACTGGCAATTTTCTGGGAGAATATCAATAATGTTAAATATATTCAGGACCTTTCCATTAGATTTGGGGCAATTCTCCTTATTTATTTATTTGAAGAAAACACTTTATTATTTATTTTTCTAATTCAATTCTGAAGGCTTTATGGCGAAAGTTGTTTTGATTGTATATCGTGGATTTGTTATTATACGAAATCGAGGCTTTTATAGCTTTTCTTTATATGTATAGGAGCAAATATGGTGGTATTCGGTAAAAGTGTAATAAATTTGATGAATTGCATTTGGATAATATTATGTTTCTGTAACATTCCTGATGTGATTGGTGTAATTGCAGTTGCGTGGCAAGCGAGAATTAAAAGAAAATTAAAAACATTATGTGTACATCAACACCAAAAGGAAACGGATGATTAAGTTTATTTATTTTATATAATTTACATTTCTAAAAATAATTTGTATAATATTTACATAAACACGCTTATAGACACGACAGTATACAATTAACTTCTTTAAAAGCAATAAATGTTAATAATACTGTAATTTTATCTACTACTTAGTAGTTGTTTTCATAAAAATGCCATCGATTGTGGTGGTGATTTAAATATTTCAGAAGCTCGTAATGAACAAAAACAAAATTTTACTTTGTGCATTTAAAAACCGTCTCTCTCTCCTATAATAATTTCATAGCAAACATTTTATAATGCTGTTCAAATTAATGATTTCCATTTGTCGTAAATTTATTTTCCAGTTTGAAAATAATTAAAAACTTTATCCACTTCTCAAAGAAATGTCGTGCAGTGGTTGCAATTCAATTAAAGAGTTTGAGGGATGAGGGTGGCGCAATCCCCGCCTCGCCATCCCCACGAAATGTCAAAACTTCTCTTACTTATTCGTAGACTTTTTCAAACAGTCTAACTTTAATAACTCAACTTTTTGATCCTAAACAATAAATGGACCAAATGCTTTTATTACCTTTACATTTGTTACCATTATTTTCCCTTCTTAAGATGTTTTTTGCAATAAACTTTTAATCAAAATTAAATTAGTTTTTGAGAAAATGTAATTCTTATTTGCTGATTATAAATTTTGCATTCATATTAAAAACAAAGGCATTTAATTCGGAGTAAATGGAATATGAAAATATATTGCCTGCAACCAGCTAATTTAAATGATTTAAAATTCAATAGCATGTTCTTTGCGTTAATGGTACAATAAATATGGAGATCCGTTCGATAAGATTGCCCACTATTGTGTAACTAAACAATAGTTTACATCAAAATAATAAAAAACTAGCTATACGAATTATGTCCAGGAAAATACTGATTAAACACAATCAGATTGCTTCTTGAAATGCATGTTTGGAATTATTGTTCGAGATCGTTCACGTAACCATTTAAAACGCTTTTTAAGCGGATAAACGTACAAATAAATTGATTCGCATGGAAACCGATTATTTGCAATGTTTTTAAATATTTTGCCAATTAAATAAATAGTTGTAAAAATCAATCGAACATATGCATAAACCGTTTGAACATTATAATTCCATTCGAATAATCAAATTATTTTTATAATCTCCAAATGTAAAATACAAATGTTGCGTTCAGTTTGGCATAATTGGAATTTATGCAGATAAATTAATAAAAATAATAATCCAGCTGTCACAAAGTATTTGCGATTGAAAATTTAGCCTGGCAAGATATTATTTTAATATAAAGTCGAATAAGTGTATATAAAATCAATAGACTGGAGGCAATATTCATTTGAATACGAATTTGTCATTCATCCTCGAAATTGAATGGGAATTTATGATTGAAATGAATATTGAGAATCTATCGAAGCAGAAAAGAATACGACTCTAATAATACATGAAAAGATATACACAAAAGTCGCGATGTTCAAATGAAATTGAACCAATGTTTGTTTTAATTCAATGTGCCATCGTAAAACTGATATATAGAAAGAAGAGCCCTTTTAAATACCTTAACAAATTTACGATAATTGGTTGGCAATAAAATTCTTGATTATATCGCAGCTTTTTTGTGGTGTTTTATTTGTTTACATTATAGTATACATTCCTAATTTTATGATTATTGTGGGACTTTTTAAATGCAAAAATTCGTTTTCAACTTTTAAAATATTTTTATCAGAGAGACTTATGATTCATATTCATTTATTAAAATACGGATTTTTCATTCAATTTAATTAAAGTTTGTATTTACTTGCGCAACAAAGATAAATTACGAAAGAAAACATTAGAATAATTGTTATTAAGTATCTAAATATTTACTTTAGATTTATACATTTAATGATAGTAACAATGGAATATATATTTTATATCAAACGGGATAATATTTAAACAAGTCTCCCCTAATACTGAAGGGATAATAAATGAAAGCTAAACAATAAGGGGAGCATTTCCAGTTTCAGATATGGAATTTGAATTGAGAGGAAAGCATAGGAAAATTTCAATTCAAACTTGTTGTTTTTAAGTTTTGCCTAACAATACTAAAGTAATTAGTTATTATAATATTAAAAGATAATATTCAATATTTTTCGTTCAAACATGTTTTGGAAAGTAAATCATTTATTTAGTATCTACATTTTTATATTATAACCTGCAGCTTAAATAGGGGGTGGCTATTGGATCTTGAGCCCTACGCTGAATTGATTTGATTAAGTATGATTACGTTCGTGACGTAGAGTTCAAGTTCCTAAACTATAGTAATAATGTATTAAACTTTGTATACAAACTTGAAGGAAATGTATAATATTAAAAAAAAAGTTTATATTATGAAAGCTTTATAAGTTCTTGTCGTAGGTACCTACTACCTACCTATACAAGAAATGTTGCTGCTTTTCTTAATATACTATTAATATTTATGCATATTAATACATAATCAGGAAAACCTTTTGATAAAAGACCAGCACGTATAATTTAAAGTATTTTAAACTTTGTTCAGTATTATAATTGCAATTTTAACTTTGTCGTGTATTTTGGACTGGGATGGGGTTGGGGTGTAGGGTGTATAACATCCCTGAACCTTTTGTGTAAGTCTTGCTTTATTTTTGTTAAAACTTTTCTACTTTATAAGAACATTTCTTTCCAGCATAAACTCTCTTTTATCTTCACCATTATTAAAAAAAAAGTTTGTTCACCTTAGATAAGATTTTTCACAAGACTATAAACAAAAACAATTTCATTTTCTAAATTATACATGCATGCATATTAGATATGCAAATGCTAATAAGATATTAATATTTTGTATAAATTTAAATACTTGATTTGATCAAATTTGTTGGATTTAGTCTGTTTGAGCAGCGCATTGTTTTTATTTGAGATCTTATGCGAAATGAGAAAACTAAAAGAAAGGCTTTTTAATTAGCAAGTACAAGCAACAAATATTTACTTTGCTTTAATACCGTTTTAAGTAAAATATTTACCAATGAAAATGTATTTAATGAAACTCTTTCTGACAATATTAGCACAGCGTTGAATGAGAATATACAAAATTAACTTTATTTCTGTGGGCGTAAATTATAAACGGAAACAAAATTTAAAATAAAACAAACTTCAAAATCTGGTAGTAATTAATTTGAAAAAAAGAGTGTCATTTGAAAAATTTTAATACGGGCGACAATGTTAATTACATTTTTTAATATATAGACAAATGTTGGGGTTTTTGAATACGAAGTTTAATTGTCTATTGGATCTTGAGCTCTACGTCACAACGACATTGCTGCTTTTCTAAAGTTTTGCTCGCCCTTGAAACTATTTTATTACGTTCGTGACGTAGAGCTCAAGATCTGAATGCCAAACTAATCCGAATGGCGTGTTCCGGTATTAATTTATTTTTAGTGTTTTATAAGATATAAATATAAAAACGGAATAGATTTTTATTTAATGAAATGGTATTTATGGAAAGACGGAATGTATTTAAATATATAATTTATTCAAATTCTCCCTTGATAAACATCAGAAGAATTTACATGTAATTATTAAACTCGTGGTTTATGTGGTAATTCAAGTTGGTCGGGGAGATGCTTTTCAAAGCTTTCAGCGTGATTCTTGTTGGGAGCTTTTATGCGACTAAATTTAATATATCTAACTCTACTTTATCATAAGTCCATACTCGCATTAATATTAATTTAAGTATGTTTACGCTACTAATACATGTTTTGGCCATATTTTAACAAGTGAGCTTAATAGTGAAACATAAATAAATAATTGCAAAGCTTTTCGCATACACTGAATTTAATTCGTGCACGTTTTTCATTAAAACGCAATAATGCCATGCAAGGCAACATACATACATACATACTAGTTTCTTTTTCCATTTAAAAAGCAATTACAAGTCAAGAATTAGTTGTCTAACGAGATGCTAAACGGTGTCACAAGTTGCATCCCAAAAGGGCCATTGTGCCTCAACCGAACTTTTCAGCAGTAACCTCGGAATTATGGTAGGCCGTGTCTGAATTTGAATCTGAAAAGGGGATAGGCTTACTAGAAAACTTAAATAGAAAATATTCATTTCCTCGCTATAGAACTAATATAAAGAGGGGTACGTGGTGGGAGAGAGGCACATGCTGCCATGGAAACAGCCCAAATGATGTATCGATCGACGTCGTTTCGCTCGCACACGTCGCCACGCCAGACGTCCGTCTTCCTCTGTCCCGCGGACGACATCACATATTCAACTTATTACTTTTTATTTTATTTTGCATCCCGCTTTTTTGCACTATTTTTTACATGGTTAGGATTTTCTAGTGGGTGTGTGCTCCTTCCTATATGATGATGCTACATGTGCAGTATCAGAGTTTATTAAAATTTATATTTTTTTTGCGCTCCAATCTAAGAACCTCTCGTTTGTATCTTTCTATCTTATTTTCATATAAGAGAAAATATTCGTTTTTAAAATTGAATTTCAATGCGAAATAAACATGGATGTCACTTCGCAACAATTTCGTTTGATATGCAAACACGAGGCTTATTGCTAAGGGAATCGAAATTACATGTATTATATTTTATACAAATCTAATTTTATTTGTATTTTTGGAAATATTTCGTACGGCTTCAGTCATTTTGCAAGAATTTCATAAAACAAATCTGACAATGTTCCAACAACTCAAATTGAACGAACAAGCTTGACTTATATGAAGCTTTATTGTTTTTTTTATATGTTCTATAATAATAAAACTGCAAACCAATGTTCAATAAAATCGTATTGTTATTACACTTACACTGCAACGTACTTTTTAAATAGCTCTTAATACTTATCGATTATACTTTTTATAATACGTTTATTGTTAGGAGTTTAAACTTTAAATACTGCAGAGTGTTCAAACAATATTTTTAAAGTTTTAACTTTAAATGACGATAAATGACTAGAAATGGTTAGAAATAGTCGAGTAATGAAATGTTACTCCACGCCCGTGAGTAATGAATATCAGAAAACGCTCATATAAGAAGCATTAATTTATTGGAAGTAGAAACAAATATTTATTCATTTTTTATTTTCAGCTATAATTTCCCTGTATAGCGATATTTTTTGTTGAAAGATTCTGTAGGAAATGAAGTACTTTTTAATTTAAGCAACATATAAATTATGAATTTTTTGAAATAAACTAAATAAATATCATTAAAATTTCTAGCGAGGATTAACTTCTTAAGTGCAAAAGTTTTAAAACTGTCGGCAGTTGAGTTGATTTTGAGCTTTAAAGCGAATTATGCTTTTTAATGTTTTATAAGTTGTGTATAGGTTTAATATTAATTAAAATATAATATGTAATTTACTATTTATACCAAAATAGCGAAATGCTAAATAGTGATGTTATTCAAAATATTTATTCTACGGAATATACATATGCAACGGTAACTGTAGAACAGCAATCATTACCATATTAAAATACAAAAGGAGTAGTAGAAACCGATATGATGATGATGAAGTCTCTTGCCATGTCTTTAATCTAGTCTGGTTTAAACGAATTAGTTCGCATCTCATAAATGAATTATTTATTAGAATAGTTTTTCAATAACAATTGTATGAAGTTAAAATTATTAATCTGCATACTAATTTATCTGGCGAATTTTCTTACAAATTACTTAGACTTAGAGAGAGTTCAAAATTTATAGACCAACTTTCAAGCCAGTAATCTTGTAAGACCAATACTAATATGTGCTCAAAAGTTCAAATGTACTTGATCTTAGACGAGTGTTTTTGACTTAACAACTCACTAGCAGTTTATTGAGTGTGCATTAAATATGATATAAAGTGTGTAATGCATCCACTTTTAAACTTGCATCGCTGGAAAAATAATTTTATAGACACTTATTTCTTACAGCTTGTCTCGCCCGATACTCTTTTAAGGTTTTATCGGATAGACGACGAGTATGTATAAAGTTTTTCCAAGAACGGTGCATATTTATTTACTGGGTCTTAAGAGTTTATTTTTTAATTTTTCTAATGTGAAATTGTGGACGTCATTCTTAGTGATTACGTATTTATATTGTTATTAGAGATGCAAATAAATGCAGACTGCTTTGTCTCAAATTGATTTGACTATATCATCTGTCTTGCACATCAAGGTTTAGATTATAATATATTCTTAATTTGAACGTTAAAAATAGAATCTAATTTAAATATAAAATTGGTAGTCGTGGAAAATGGGCTTGGAAAGTTTGTTGAATAACGCAAACATTTCTGGAAGATTAAACATACATTGTGGGAAGAATGTGTAACTTTAAGGTAACTAAAGGCAACGTTGTCAATAGATTTGGGATATTTGGGAATAATATCGCAATTCTCTGGTTAATATTATTACTTGCTGAAATTGGAACGGACGATTTGTCCTTTTCCCTACCATTCAGCGATCCCGCTCTAGTATAATTAATTTAAGTTGGCAATGTTTGTTTATTTATAATTAACGTCGTATCAGTTCAATGGATTTCATTAAGCCCGAGTAATTTGATTAGGAAAGCTATTAACTTAGTATGTCTAAAACTTAGTACAAATAAATTTTGTAATTAATCGTTTTTATTCCGACGCGAATACTTATTATTTTGAAAACTTTTCAGTAATTTCACTGCTTGCTGAAAGTTGGACATCTCATTTATACTCGAGTGTTATCTAGAAGAAATGAATCTAATTATATTTTTTGAATTATGTTTTCGTAAAATACTTTGACAGAATTTTCTATGGTGTCTAATTAAAAAAATATTTATCTTGATCTTTGGCCAAAAAAAGATTTCAGATTAGTTTAATGAAATTCGAAATCGCTCGAATATAAAATTTAATATATTTAAATTGAAGTGGTTTTTGATTTATATTTGTAGTAATGATATTTTTCAGTTGGTAATTTCAGGGTTGATGTCGTTAGTGACTTCCGTGCACCCTCGTCGCTGGTAATCATATTTATAGCTAATGCGTCAAATACAATTTACGACTTCTGCTAAGAGGATTTGCATCAAATACATTTATTACTTACAAATCTGATTCACAACTGCTTCGCAATTCTTATAATTTATTTATAGTTTTCTATCGATTTTCCTTCCCTCATTTGAATTTAATTTATTTGGCGTTTGGATCATGAGCTTTACGTCTCAAAGAATTACGTAATCAAGCAGCAAGGTCGTTGTGACGTAAAGCTCAATATCCAATCCTCGCACAATATTACAAACTTCTAACATTTTGCAATTAGAGCCTCCAACTATAATAACTAAGCCAAGTGTAAACAAAACAAAGTAGTGCTGATATCATTTTAATGGTTATTATTACTTACTGTAAGAGTTGTGCAAGTTTACTTTCTCGAGAAGTAAATTCAAGTTTGGCTTTCTATACGCTATCGATAATATCTATTTTGTTTACTGCATTGTCTTCAAAGCTAAATTTATACTTGAATATTGTAGAGCACATTGTAGAAAATCCAGATAGAAATACGTACAGAATTTAATTAATGCGAAACATTTTAATAGAATAATGCATGCAAATATTATAAACTATCGGTTTTATCTGGTCTAGTGGTCAAGTGCATTGCAGGAAGTGCAGGGTTGCTAATAAAGTACAATAACATACAATTTGCATTGACATTTGGTAATGTCTTATATAGATTTCTCACGAACCTCTGGATTATGGCTGCAGTTATATTTGTCTGTATACAGCTAATATGTTTCAAACTGATAATCGACACCTACGAAACGGATGCATAAAATGTTCTTCTATTGGTATATCTAAATGGTGTATACTTGCTCGTCACGCCACGTCGTTTTCTCATATTCATTTTGCAAGGTTCTTCTCGACTTGAGAATAATGATGTTAATTTTTAGTTTTACTTGCTGAAAAAGATACTTATCGCAAATTATTTATACGTCTACTAAAACGGATAGAGTATAAAACGTATAAAAAGTTGCAAACGAATACAATTTGTCTTGGAAGGGATCGAAATTGCAAACTTAAAGTGATGTGACGTCACAATGTGACCACGCCTCGGGTCACTACGGAAGGGGGGAAGTGGAAGAGTTGTGCTTGCGCTAACCCGATGACGTAGTTTTCTCATAAAGTAGCATTTGATTTAAAATGAAAAGAGTTTTTAATTGATGCAGACTTAAATAATACATATGTATCGTGTTTTTAGTATGTATAGTTAATTACTTCCCAGTCTGGAGTCGCAACAACTTGGGAGACTATCGATCCATTTTCTAAATTGAAATCGCTTTATTGTGCTCCAATAAATACGAGATATAGAGAAGTTATTATCATACCCCAGTCCAATCTAGAATATTATAAAGCCTCATTCGACAACATAATTCACTCTAATGTTGTAAAAGGAAACATGATATGAACACTAAATTAATAACCTTTGATCTATTAGTTTCATATTGCAATTTCTTAGCAAACTACAAACTATACTTACATTTTAATTAGAAATTATATCACAATATCTAATTACATAAACTATTATTGGAAAAATTATTATATTATAAAGGTTGAGATTGATTGCTTCGAGCTATAAAATTAATTTGTATTTTACATTCTTTTTAATAGGGCAATATTATTTTAAGTTTATTGGATGGAATGTTAATTTCGTGCAACTAAAAATATTTAATTAAATTATTTATTATTGTACGAGTCGTAATTGAAATATCACGCTTTAAGTAAGTGTATGTAACAAAATTATAGTTGGTAGATGTATAAATCAATTTAGTATTTAATTTACAAAGTACAATAAAAAAGGATTACTAAATCTTAATAAAGTTAAGGTGTCGGGGCCGGGAAGATGAAAAAATATTATATCCTAATATAAAAGGTTCTGGCTGACAGTGAGTATAAATCTTTGTCTGAATATAAAAAGGAATACGAGAAAAATGAGCCCGAAATGAAAATAAAACGAAAGCCCGATTCAAATAGACGGAAAATATATTATCACATGAAAACATATGGCCACATTTTATACATTCAAGCATGTAACAAATATTTAGATAAATCTTGCTACTTTGATTTTACTTAGCAGCGAAATATTGTTGCATTATTTCGTGAATTATTTTATCAGGCCGATTACAGACTTGGCTCTAGCTATTTATGAATTTGTAATAAAACTTAGAAAGCTTTAAATAATGTTTAGCCATAAAGATAAAGCAACTTTGGAAACTTTTACGATAAATCCACAACTTTATAAATTAAGCTGCGTAAATGAGACTTTGTACAGTCAGATTAATAATCAAAATAAATGTAAATAAAATCGGAAAGAAAAAAAAGGTTTACGTTCTTATAAATTACTATTTATTCAGGTAGCTGCCGGTTCATTTCTCTTCGAAATCGTTCCATTCAAATTTCTTTATTTTTTTTTCATATTCCATATGCCTCTTTCTTGGATTGAGCTATAAAACGTAATTTGAGTCGAGTTCTATAAATACTAATTACGACATTAAAGCTTATACATTTTCCATTTAACGGATTCCATCAACCGAAAAGTGCAAATCAATAATACAATCAGCAAGCTCATAAAAAAATTGGATTTGCATTTTACGACTGTACGGCAGCCACAATGTAAAAATAAAATTCATATAATATTATAAAAGCGCAAATACGAAAATTACTCAATAAGCTATAAATACTTGACATTATTGATATTTTTAGAGACCAATTATAACGAAAGCTAAATTAGCTTGAAAATTAGTTTGTACGAATTTTATGTTATAATCATTTTGTGAGAAAAACAAAACTGAAACTGGTATTTTAATCACAACTATATAAAGTTTAACGAAAAAACAACCATAATAAAAGAACACATTAATTGGATGTATATGAATAAAAAGAGTTTTTTAATGAAACGCATTCTTCCAGCCCATCACAAAAAAAAACAAACTGAAAGACCTGAAAATCTACATCTTAATTACTTTTGCATTGATTAAAATTTAAATTTCGTCGAAAATGCATAATAATATTGAATAATGAATTTTACGTTGAGTGATAACAGTATTGTGTTGTTTTTAATTAGTCTGATAATTTATGTGGTTTCAAATTACAATAAGTCAGCTTTTAAGGTAACTGCCTTCTTTATGGCCACTTTTATCGTTTAGGTTTGTTTTTAATTTATGTGTCGCATAAGTATTATGTCAATTGAAAATTTATTTGATGGACGTAAAAGCGGCCTTTCAAAGAGATTCATCTCTGCGGCTGTATTTTTTGGATTATGGCAGAAGGAAGGAAGCTCGCATATTAATAAATCGCATCTATTGCGATTTTTGTAGCAACAGCAAAATTTGCAAAAAGATTGATCACTTTTTTCTTTATAATTTCGAAATCACGAAACCGCCATCAATCATTAAAATTTATATCTGACTTTATCCATAAATTTAAAAACAAATTATCTGCTCCATGCAATATTGTTGTTTCATATTGAAATTAGTTGATAGAAAAATATCCAATCAGACGATCATAAATATAATTATAAATAGCATAAGATAGTTAATTTTAATTACAGTTGTAAATGTGCAATATGTTATGCAAGTATAAAGTACATTAACAACTTTCGCTAATGCATTTGTTTCCAATGAAATGAACGGAGATTTATTATAACAGTGATATATTAAATATAAGCATTATGCAATTTGGCGACTATTTTAATGTTTATTTAATTCAATTTCCAATTTATTTATTTTTCAAATCAGCAATACATCACGTTGTAATTTAAATTGTTAACAATATTCTGTTGGCTAATAAACGTGTTGATTGCTCTTTGTGCTGCGAAAGAACTGTTTACCGAATCGGTAATAAAATACTACTATACTAAGATATACGATAACGAAAGAATTTTAAATGATTAGCAATTAGAATAATTGCAACGATTTATTTCATTAATGTAGATAATAATAAATAATTCGTGATTATTATGAAAGTAGTGAAAGATTCTAACGGTAGCATCAATTTGTATCAAAACAAAAAACAGTTTCAATATGTAATACATTTTTACTAGATTAACTTTTTCTTATATGAAGAAATAATAATTACATACAATTTTTTAATTATACTAGATGCATCGTTGGATTTAAGGAATTTCAATTTAAAAGTTTTTTGAATTCATGCTAAATTCCAGTATGGCAGAATTTCAGAATTATTAAATTAATACGACAACTGATTAATTACTTGTCCGATGGAATTACATTCAGTGCGGCTTGTATTTAATTTTTGGTCGTAAAATATCTTATTGTCTTGTAATTTACTTATTGTTTATTATTATTCACATCATTATTATTGTTTAACTTAACGAGAAGTTTTTCAGTCTTCAGATAAACTTGTAATAAAAAAAAATTAAACAATATTGATGATAATTTAGCATCATAAATTTGCTGCCGTCAATTTTTCGGCTCGTCATGTTAAATACTCCCCTAATTTTATATTGTGCTTCTACTAATCGATTTGGTAATGATGTGAGATTTTCTCTTTAAGTTTTATAGCCAGGATAGGTGGCTCTTTTGATACCTCTGAAATTCCCGCTTTTTCAGGAAAATTAGTTAACATTTTTCTTAAATATTGTCGTTCAACATTATAAAAATGTTCATATAAAGGTATAAAATTTTAAATTCTGAAATTTCCTTTTATAATTTAATTTTATTGAATTTTCTCTAGTTGAGTACTTTGTAAAGCATGTATTCGACGCCTTGTATTATCCAAGAAAATATTCCTCTTTACGCAATTTTGCATTTGCTTGTTTTACACCACCACATTTTTTGTTAACAAATTTTAACATAATTATGAACAGAATTATAATATAAATTTTGTAAAAATACGGTAGAGCTCAAGATCCAAAAGCCAAACTCTACTGTAAAGCGAGCTTAAAGCTCATACTTTGTACTACAATCAATAACTGTATTTAATTCATCAGTTCCTGCACCCTTTAATTTTTTGTTTCCATTTTTTCACCAAACGTAATATTTTCCTGTCTTTTTTAGAGCAATTAACTTAAATTGTTAAAAAGAAACTGAATTAATGTCTCACAAATGGGTTTTTTAAACAGACTGCGTCCTATTTAAAAATGAAAAGGGTCGCTGTTTCGAAAAACCCTAAGCCGTGCAAAAATTTAAACTAAAAAGTAAACGTTCAAGTTGAATTTCTGTGTATGTTAATATTTACTCAAAAAATGTTATTAAGATTTAAATGTTGTTTATTCTCATCTGTTCCCATAATCTAGTCAAGTGTTGAGTCTGGTAGAATGAGGGAAAGCAAATAGTAAACCAGCAGAGATTCAAATCATTCTCAAACACTAATTTATATTTACCCAGCTATAAGGAAATACGATTATTTATAATGCACGATATCAGAGCTGCAAACAAGTCCGTTCTTTGCTTACTCGTAAACCAGACATTGTACTACTATATGTTACTTACGAGGATAGTTTTCGGTTTTAATGCGAATTGTTCGTCACGTGAAGCTTCCATCCCATTCTCGATCCATTTCGCATTGGCAATATCGTAGTGTTGATGGGGTGCAAAAGTTTCATGCGCTGCAATCTGGCTCAAGATGCAGTTTTCATATGCACGCCACGCCAGGTGTGCACCAGCTTTTACATAAAAATATAAATGTATGCACATTCTGGTGCTTTATAAGCTCCATTGAAGCCATTTAAATTATTTCGTCAATTGAATTTGGACGAATAATGCAAAAATCAATTACAAATGCAGTAGTTGCTGGCAAAAACGGCGCGTTAATTTTGTTTGGAATGTTTTTCAAAATTACGCCACTATTGTATTATTGGTCTGCGAATTTAATGTCGAGTCTTGAATATTCGGTGTAGTAATAAAATAAAACATGAAGAGTAACTCTTTAGGGTTTGTTCAAGTTTATTTTATCTGTGTGCAAGAGCAGAATTTCTAAGATAAACAGCACATAATTATGTGACTAACTTTTCGCTATAATTTAGGTAAATCTGATTTTATCATGCTTTCATTGTTTGTTCAACGAGTCGACATGATATTTGCAAACCTAATCCGTTTATAATATAAACAGGATCCTGTACTACTATGTACGTAAATTAATATTTGAATTTTTATTAAATTACAAATCAGCTTTCCATTGCTGCTGCTGCTGCTGCTGCTTTTATGAAATATTTCAATTTGGTTATCATCGCATTCTAATAAAGAAAAATTGATTTCGTTACTGAGAGAGCGAATATGAAATAATGTTTTTAGATTGCACTATGGATAAACGATGAGAATTTTCTTTAACTCGCATTTTCTTTTATACATTTTCCTTCATTTCAACTAGTACTATGTTATTGAAGTGTAAGTCTCATTTATACATCAAATGCAATGATCTGAAAACGTATTTGATTGTCGAGCTTTTCCAACTTTCAGCATTTATTCATATTTGCCAACTTTTTGATGATGATGATAATTGATCTAATTAAAATTAAATATATCGAGTAATGAAAGCACATATTAGTCGACATGTATTTAAATATGCTTTTTGGATGCGAAATGAAAATGGGGGCCCGACGACAGGAAATTAAAAAAGCTAATAAATATTCATAGACTTGTCAGGTGTTGATGTAAAAATAATTCAATTATAAATATAATATGATTGATAGGTATATTCAGAAAATTATTCGACGCTGTTAGATTAATTGAAATAAAAGGCAAATCTGGTTCGGATCTAATTGAAATCGCGAGAATTAATTAAAGAAAAGGGTGATAAATTATATTTCAAATTAAAATTATTTTACGGCACAATAACTTTTAAAAAGCTAATTTAGTAAATCCACATTGTTCAGATTTGCAAATAGTATAATAAAGATAACATCAAGCTCGTTGTGGAGGACAGTACCTCTGAAAGTGTAATTTCGAGAAAACAAAGTTTGCATTAGGGGCTGTATGTGCGCGGGGGGGTGATGCAGCAGCATAGGGATAGAACGGGGGTGGGGCGACGGTGGTTTTGCTTATTCATGAGAAATGCTTTTAAAATGAAAATACAGCTCAAAATGGAATAAAAAACAAGCTCAACTTAAATAAGTTTACTTATAACTTGTTTCAGAATATTTTCTGAATAAAAAAGTTACTATTATCCTTTACAAAATATAAAGTACACAATAAATTAAAAACTTTATAACGAGCCTACTTCTTCCTTTTTCCATATAATGCATTCGACATTTTAAATCGAAAAGTTCAATTGCAATCATCTTCTTACTGATCGGAGAAAACCAATATCGAATGAATGCTGCTCTACATCCAATTTGACGAAACTAGTCTCATCCTTAAACAATAAAAATTAATTAAACCAATATGAATTTATTACATTATAATCCCTTATATGGCGAGACAATTAATACGAAATAATTTCATAATTCAAGAACATATATATAGACAGCCAATTAAATTTTAATCTAGACAGTATAAAAAATAAATTAACTTTAGAATTAAATTACCGGTCTTTGTTATTTTCTTTTGTGTTATCTTTTTGTTGGAGTGGCATATTTAATATATAATATGCAATTAAGAATGTCTCCTATTGTTCGTGAGACAAGAGCGAAAGGAGATAAACTTTAAAACAATAGCTTTTGTCACTAAGATGTGTGAGTAGAAAATTCACTTACATTTCTGCTGAAAAACTTCACTTAACACTGTTGTTTTTCAAAGGGGATGGATGTTTTATAATGTTCTAACGGTGCATTATTGTGAACAATCTTGTTACGGATAAAATACCAAGACCACTACATTATATCATATTTCTTTATATAGTGTTAAGCGTAATGGAAAAACTTTGAACAAAAGGATATTCTGAGGAAGGATGTATTTAATTGAGTGGGAATTAATGAAAAATATTGGATTGATATACAGTGGGCTATTTTTAGCGTTAACGCTGCCGTTGATTGTGAAGCGGCCTTAAGATAGATCGCTTCTAAACTCTAGTTTTGTTTAGTTGGTTTTAGTTTCTGCTATCAAATTTCCAAGTTTGCAATTAGTTGTGTATTAATTTGTGTGTCAAATTACATTAGCAAGTGATTTTGGAATTGGGTCAAAATATAGTCTATCCAGGTTGATTCGTAATTTATTTTCTTTAAATATAACGTTTTTCTCATTGTGGGCTAGACAAAGTTTGATTATGCTTTGAATTGTTGGTGATTGGTATGTTTCATGGTTCAAGTTTTAATAGTTGTTAACTAGTTTTGCTGGGTTTTGCACCATTTTCCATTATACAACTTTATAATTAGTTAAGAATTAATGTATTGTAATAGTGCTTATTTTATGGACCTTACAATGTAAATATTATACAGGGGTTTCTATCTAAGTAGACTCAACTTAAAAAGAACGATGGAAACAAATTGCGCACTCGTCGATACGAGAAGGTACTATGCGGGCAAAATATATCCGGTATGACAAATCCGCACAATAACTCTGGCTGCCACCGTGTTGATAAATTTTCTAGCGCCATCGCTATAATTAATTATATACTGTTCCACTTTAATCAATAATTTTCTGATATTGATCCATAAAAGTGGAATGATTGCCGTTAATTAAATAGAAGGTCATTAAAAAAGGTAATTTGTAATTTCTGGTAGTTTCATGAGAAAGTAAATGATTTTGTGATTTGATTTTAATAATAATCTGAATTGTGTATAATTTAATAAATTATCTGATTCGCCATAGGTCAAACACGGCAAATGCACGTATATTAAATATGCGAATTGAAACAGAGAGTATAATAATAAACTTATAATAGTTAGCATAAAGTAATTAATTCATCGAGAATTTCATTTAATTTTAGACAATAATCGCAATCCATTTTCGACTAGGCAATTCTCTCCGAGTGTCCAATAAAGCAGAATTTATAACGAAGTTTATTGTCATCAGAATGTCATCATCAACAAAGCCCGAACATTATCGCGTCCACAAATTTAGTAATGATCCTCTTTACAAAACCGAATAACGCAAATATAAATGCAAGACAATAATAATATTATACAATTTCGTTTGCAACCCTCAATTCTATAATATCGCAGTTCGGTGGTGTAATTGTTGTTCGGAACGGTGTTTCTCATCCGATTCACTCGCGCTTATATGGGGTGCCGATAAGGGGAAAAGGATGGGACTGCATAATGTTTTCCGCTGCTTGTTTCTTGAGATTACATCAGGAAGAGCAGTCCACGATCGAGTACATTAATTGGCTAACCCTGATTAGTAATTAAACACGATACTGGGATCTGCGAGTGATTTACGGTTGTACACTGTTTGTAATGAGATGGTAACCAAGATTCTCCTTAATTTTTGTAACTTTCCTCCTTCTTACTTACAGCCTTTGTGTACATTTATGGCGAAAGAAATTCTTAGAACTATATTTTTATACAAAGCGGCCTTTGAGATCAAACAATCTGATTGCCATACTTTGCTAATAAGTTTAGAGGCTTCATTAATATTTGCTTTGTGTGTATAGTATGCATTATAAGTTCGTATTACATGATTAATGACTTTCGTAAAACAATACAAATAACACTTGAAAATTCAAGAATGTCTATTAAATAATCCATAACTTCTCTTTTACGAGGTTTCAAATCGTAAGACCGTAATTTTTGTTGTGAAAAAAATTGTTTAAACATTTTTTTTTCGCCCAAACATTTTTAGGGTGTAATTTAATTTGATTTTATTTGATTACAATTTAATGATTTGTTGAATGTCTGTGGATGATACCATATAAATTGTTTAAATAGCGGAATATTGTGGTATGGTTGTTGCCATTTAGTTGGCAAGCGCATTCAGTGGCATCAATTCCATTAAATTAACATCGTATACATCGAACATTAAGTAGAATAGCGTAATAAACACAACAACAATAAGTTTAATTTGGGCAGTAAATGCAATGTTAAAACCAATGGTGAAGTGAGAGAAAGCAACCGAGCGAATGGAATTATGGGCCCGAGCAGGCAGGGCCCCCGTTTGGACTGAAATTCTCCTAGTGCCAACTTTGTACATTCAACTTCACCATATTAGACACTATAATAGTGAAATAGCTCTTATTTACTAATCCTTGAAGTGATTCACTTAGCACTTAATTTATTTGCATGTTTTATTCAGATTTATTGCCCAATTATCACGTTCAATGTCAGAAACGAAGATTAATATGAAAGTTGCCAAACTTTTCAGAGATTTCTCATATTTATTATAAAGTTTATTTGATATTCATTTGGGATTCATTTTCCTTTAGCCTTTAAATTCAAATTACCATCAATGTGTACGATGGTAATTGCCAGGCTATGCTTATTAGCATAGAAATTGTATTTTTTTATTGATTAGACCCTCGTAATAAATCATCAAGCTTCAACTTGTTTATTTTTTGGCTAATTTACTTTGGCGTTGCTATTATTATTAAAATCCGGATAATTAGATTAGAAAAGAACAACAAAGGGCATTTCGTAAACAACATTCTTTTAATAATTGTTAATAAGAGTAAAAGAATATAAGTATGGAACAGTCATAAATCAACATTTTGACAGGTTGGGCACGCAATGAAACAATTAAATTGTTTTAAAACTAACATACCAAGCTCGCTTTTTCTAAATGCAATTATTATTTACTGTTCGAGTTTTTCAGAAAAAATCCGACACATTAAAAATATACTAGTTAATTTATTTTCTCAAGTTAAGTTTGTTGGCGATTACAAAACTTTGTATTATGCTATGTAGAAATAGGTCAGACTATGAAATGAAATATGATATTTATTTATGTATTTTCTATAATATTTCAACATTATAAATCAAAATCTATAAATTTTTTATAATTTAATTATGTTTCTTAGTTAAATAGTTAATGCACGCGTATAAAAATGTCACGAAGGTAATGATTTATTAAAACAACTCGACGAATAAAAAATCAGTCTTTGTTTGCTTATTACAAGTAATTATAGGATATTGTTATGTTCATAATGCATAACATAAACATAATTTTATATGTTTAAAATTACTTAGTGGAAAATAAATAAAATGAAATATTTAAATTGTATGTTTCTGATGCTGAAGGATTATTATAATATCTTGGCCAATTTTTAAATGCAACTAGTGAAAAAAGTTTGGTTTAATAACATGTAATCAAAGAAATATTTTACGGTAATGTCAACAATACGTTAGTATTTTAACTTTCATTAATTATTCAGCTTTTCCAACACAAAAATGATACTTAATTACACTTCCTGTGTAGGTACGTTTTGTGATAAACTTGAATATAATATATTGTACCCTCTTGCAAAAACTAGTTCTTCGATATTGCTATCAGCTTCATAATGCCTCGAGAGATTAAAATATAATGGAATGTTTGAAACACGAATGGAATTTCATTGTAAAATGCATAAGTGAAAATTGTGTAATTCTGGCTTTTGTTTTATTGTCAAATTTTGAGATAGTTAAAAGTAATAATATAATCATGAAAATACATTTAGAATGTTTAACATTTTGTAAAGTGCCCTCAATGAACATAAATTTCATTTCAACCCACTCTAAAAGTCATTACATTTTCTTTAGAGTATGATGCAGCAAAGTATAATTTCAAAGAAATATTATTGCACAAAATTTGCAATTAAAATTTAAAATGAGTGATGTATTAAATTTGTAAATTTCCGTCCTGGAAAATTCAGCGCTTTTCTGCAATGATTCATGATGCTGTGATATTAAAAAGTAATTTATATGTGTGCGAGCTTTTTATTTGCTTTTTCTTGTTTCATTTTTATTTTCATACTTGCTTCATAAAATAGAATTTATTTTACATTTTATCTCATATTTTATCAACGATATAACAATGTTTTCTCCATATTTCAACTGGAATAATTATTTATGTTGCTTTTTTTATCTTTTTATCCAATTATATTTTTTCATTTTGCTCTCAAATTGTTATTTTTAAAATGCACTAATAAATTTTCATTTTATTGTGTATTTTACAATTATACGAAATTTATTAAATTAATGTATAAATCATACAAATATCTATAGTATTTGGCTAATCTGGTAAATTTATTAGTAAGATTCTCTAAAAGCTTTTTGATATTTATTCATAGTTTCTAGCAATATTGTATTTATGTGGTAAAACTGCAAAGCTTTTTCCGGGACAATTTAAAAAATTAGCACTAAGAGGAATTGTATTGCAAAGCATGTCAACGATGTGCCATATTTATGTCCCTTTAGGGGTTTGATATTTTTTACGCGCTTTTCAGATTTATTTGTTTTTGGGGTGGATTTATGCCTTAGTTTAAGTGTCACTTAACTGAACCGAAGAAACTAATTATACAGCTTACTGGTGTTAGCCTATTCGGCTGTTTATTCTGAAGAAATGTATAGTTTATTTATATACAGTCCATTAATTTAGTGCAATCTGTCCTATTTCACTTAACTTACATAATTAATCTAACTCAATAGAGTCTTATAATTTCTTTCCAACTTTACTTTTGTTATGTAAGAGGAAGTTTAGGTGAGACGGAGATAAACAATTCGAAATAACAATTCTTTGTAGATCAAGTTTTTGGCCCAATTGTTTATTCTAAACTTTTACCCTTTACTTCTTTACTTTTATCCTTTTACTCTTTGTGGCGAAAATTAGTGTTTTGTATTTGTCTCAAGAATTGTAACTTAATTAATAATAATTAATTGATAGTACATTTTTTTCTAAGGAGCTACTAATTATTATTTTTTAAGCAAAATATAATTATAAATTATTAAAATAAAAATAAATTACAATCACATTTTAGACCCTGGTGGCATGAAACTAAATCACTTGCTAACTCTGGTTACAAAACTTTAACCCTATAAATTAATTTGACATTAGTTAACGGTTTAGATCGTGAGCAGAAAATAATTAACAATAATAATTAATAAATAAGTGTATTAACAGATAGTGGTACCGAATTTCGCATTTCCCGCATTTCATTACTGCCTTCGGTAAGTAATAATCTACTTTTCTACCTCTAAATCGTTTCTAGTCATCAAACACGAGATCAAACATTTTTGGGGTTGGACGTTTGGCTTGCCTTGTTTTTGCTTTTTCTTTAATCGGGATTGAAAACATTTTTTAACAGCTTGATTGAGTTGTGTATTTATTGATAAATTAACAATAGTTGCGTTGCAGCTATTTATTTTGTATAGGTTTAAATGAACCTATTCAATAGCCCTGCTAGAAAACTATGTTACAAATCCAAATAGATCGCGTCTCGATGTTCATTGACTTGTCAAAGCATTCGACACCGTCGAACATAATTGTCTTGTAGCTTGTAGACTTGAGAGCTTTGATTTTCAAGTAGCACTCATATTATCTATACAACCAATCAAGAAAGTGTATAGTAGTTAATTAAGCCGCTTGATTAACGTTAATTAATACTCTGAACATGTATTGAAACAAAACGAAGAAATAAAAGATTGAATGAATGTTTTATTAGAAGAGAAAAATGGGAAATGCGCGCAACAACTAACACGATAAACTAATCAAGCCGCCAGCTTTATTGTAAATTTAATGTAAGAATATTGTTATTTGTTGTTTTATTCTGGACTTTACATACCGCAATACTTATTCAAAGTCAGTAAACTTTACTGTCGAAGTAAAATAAAATTTTCTCGTGTAAATCGAGCTCACTCGACTTGCTATTCAAGATGACCAATTTATAGGTACAACTTTAGTAAGTTATTGTGCACGATCTGAAGAATATTTATTCTGATCCAGTCGAGCATAAAAACGAGAAATAACCAAGGTAATTACTTTATTCTGTTTGTAAAAAATTGATCCACATTTTTCACGTTACATGGTGTTTTTTTTTTTATTTTTATTTTTATTATTTGCAGTACTTCATCCTCTTAAACTCATCTTTGCTTTAAGTTAATGGTTCGTTAGATTTTACTACTCAGACCTATTTGATGTATATGCACTTTAATTTTATTTCATTACTTTAATTTAATCTCGGAAAAGTATTTTCAAACATTCTGCTGTAAGGGGAAAAAATATTATTTCATGTATTCCATAATATAGAACATTCTGATCACCAACATTATCAACACAAGAGTGGTACTGATATATATGAAAATAGCGTAAATATCTTTGCGATGGAATTCTGCAGTTCTCGCACTACAGAAATGTTTCAAATTAGAATTTCAAATGGGGTTTGTTACTTTGTTTGAAAATCGGAAGATAATATAGAGTGTCAATTGGATGTTGAGCTCTACGTTACATCGGGTTCGGGCTTGAATCGTGACGTAGTGCTCAAGATCCGAATGTGAAACTATATAATATTATAGATTGATATCCGCGCGTAAAGGAAATTGAATCTTAAATTGTTATCAAATATTAGCGAAATTTGTTTGGAATTGGCCGTAAAGTATAAACGTTTTATGGGAACATATTGTACCCCTAGTAAATGTACAATTCCAGTGTTATTGATCTCATCGTGCACCCAAGGGAGCAATACAAGACGTTCAGTGAGGAAAATATGACTGCAATGCGTGTTTTTCATACACATATACTTTGTAATATCCATAAAATACATATTGCTATAAAAGTTACCCTTTGTCGACCAGCCCCTCTTCTTCTCCTCACTCATCTACCACCACCACCTCCACCGCACCCCTAAAACATTCTGCAAAAATATATACTATGTACATTCTCTCATTTATCCCGGTTCTGTTTTTATTAAAGCAAACTAAATTTCCTAAAGTTTATTTGAATTCATGTATTTAAATATTCATTTTTCGACACATTTACATACATATGGGACTGAATGATATTCTGCATATACTTTGAATTTTAAATTTCGATGTAATCATATTCGGAATTAAATCAGTTCATTTTGAAACTCTGCAAAAGTCGATTCACTACTAACTTTGATGATAAGATTGAAAAGTTTTCTCATTTCTCCGTTTTTTTTTCTTCTTCTTCTTCTTCTACTTCACTTTCTATTCATATATAAAATTGTTTAAATTTAAACTTGATGCTTGTTTATTTGCGCGTCCTTTGAAAGTTTACAAAATTTCAATTCGCCAACTTACGAGTATAGTATATATTTTAATTAAAACTGGTTTGGAAATTAAGTGCTGTTGTGGTTGTATATAAAAGTGGAATGGATTGTTTTGCAAGAGTGCAAGCAAGAAAAAGCTGCAAGTCCAGACAATCATGTCCTGCGCCTGTCCCGTCCTGTCGTCTTAATAAAGATGTCCTGCCGCAGGAATTTGTAGCTTTGTTTTCATGAGTCGCTAATCGCGTTTCTAGTCACGCTGCTTTCAATCAGCAACAAACCGTTTAATCACGCACTATAAAACTCAAAGTCAAGTTCGGAATCTTTGCAGAATGTGCAGTTTACTCGGCGAATTAGAAACGAAAGACATTACCATACATCACTCAGGAGAGGAGGATCTTTAATTTATGGCCAAATGATAACGTCAATAACATTTCTATGTTAAAATGCGGCGGAATTTAAGATACACATACGTACTATAGGTATACCTACTACTACATACTAAAATTATAATATAAAACGGCTTATAGAGTTGAGCTTCTCTTCTCTTCTCTATATACTAGTAGGTATAAGTAAACTTCGGAATTATTTCTGAAAGCAAAGCTGCAACATTAAATCCATTGTAATCTAATATATTATTCTATAAGGAAACTTTAATAAAATTCATAAAATGCATACCAACATAAATATGATTTTAATATTACGATAAATTTGTTTATGGAATGTTTTTCATGCTTTATCGATTCAAGTTTATATGTATGCAAGCATAAAACAATATAGACATTTTTCAGGATCTACGGATAATAAAAGAACATGTAAAGTTCTTGTCAAATCGGATTAGAATATATTTGTTCCGTACATTTTTTTTTCTTCTTCTTCATCTTTATTCTTAACTCCTTATATCTAAATGGACTTTTTATTAGCTGAAATAAAAAGCAAATTTAAATTTATTACTTACGATAAGAATTTAAATTGAAGCCATAAATTTGAATTGTTGATTATTTCGTTAAAAATTTTCGATTTACACTTTATGGTCGAACTTTGTAAATATCTTTCAAACTCTTCCTAAATATTTAATAGACTGATTGATAATATTATGATAAATATTCAGTATTTATTTAAACTCCGCGAGAATTCCAGAAGTACATGCATCGAATAAAATAACTGATCTTTTCCATAAAGTTTTGTTCAATATTATTGTGAAAATTGGTTTCCAATTTTTCTATTCTAGTTCACTTTATATTATATTACTAAGGCCAATATATACAAGCTGGTATAAAAGTTAACTTCAGATCTTGAGTCTTTAAAATGAATGAGACTACAATAGAGTGTGCAAAGCTTCTTCTCTTTGGATAGTTGCTCAACCTCAAAGTGTTGAGCTTTTCAAGTTCAAAAATTGATGAATTATTATTATATCCAGTAAGTAAATTGGTACTCGGCGTGGTATTCCAAAGTTTGGTTCAGTTAAAGAGCTTATCTGACTATATTGCATTTCATTATTGTAGCGCAATTTATATTAATTTATTACCATTTATTATATATTCTGTTAATTATTCTAGATTGAATTAATTATACTGAAATGTTTGAAAATGTATCTAGTGGATGAATATGGCTCAAACTGCAAAGAGAAATTGCAAACAAAAAATGATGATTCTAGAAATTTGCGATATTTCAAATTTCTCTAAACGCTTTTTAGCGCAATATGCGTAGTGACGTCACATATAGCCTCCAAACAAGGTGCGATTTTATCTCACTTATTTCGGAGCCTATATGTGACGTCACTATGCATGTTGCGCTAAAAAGCATTTTCAGAAATTTAAAATATCGCAAAGTAAAGTCGCTAAATTTTATATCATTCTGTACCAAAAATTATTTCAAACAACCCTGTACATCCATTCGAATTTGTTACAATAAAACGATCGCACCAATTCTCGTTAGAGTGGACAGATCCTTTAAATCGTTTTGGCTAAATTGAAATCTGCCCTGATAAGCTTTCATGTCATATCACATTTGTATAAATTAACACGTATTTGGTAACCTTTACATTATAACTCCACAAGTCGGGTGCCATGAAACAATTGACATCAGAGAGCTCACGCAATATACACACACACACACACATTGAGCAGCATTGTTTGACATGGTTTTACAGTGTGTGATTACACGCAACGATTTGCGGCAAGCCATTTGATGCGATGATTTACCGGCACACGTACATACTTGCTCTAAGGGTTGTTTACAAACACATAACTCTCGGCAAATGTGGTCATACAACCACTTTACCAAATGACCAGAACCGGATCTGAAATTGGACGCATTATCTCGTTGCCGATAGTGGGTAATTTTGAAGTTGGCGCATTCAAAAGTTTGATTGGTGTTGGAAAAGTGCAAGTGTAATCTGATGTTTACGTGTGTAAAGACGTAATCCTTTGGGCTGAAGCTCGATCCTGGTCTATTTCATGGGCCGGTTGACCCACACGACATGACACTAATTCAACCACCTGTTGGAGAAGCTCTCTCAGCTGATATCACTAACGGCGGCGGGTATAAGCCAAAAACAGCCCCCGAGTATTCCGTACTATGATATGCCACCGCCGCCGCCGTCACGCTGTCGACGCCACACCGCCGCGATCCCTAATGGCTCTTTACGTCGACGGTCTGCGTGATCCCTATAGTATCATTGTATACACATTTTGTGCCATTCAATAACTACCGACAAGAATAAAACCACATGCAATGCGATTTGATGATTTTTTTCCGCGTTTTTATTTCTCAATTTCGCTCGACTTTAATTAATCGGAAAGCGCATGAGGAGATCCACTAGACAGATGATGACAGTTTTTTATGAAATGTCCACCAAAATACAAGACTGTGTAGTTGTCTTAAAGTTGAATTAAATAGCCTTTCATGGTGGGCATGTCGTTAACTTGAACATAAAGTCATGTTTTATATGAACTGCTTAAGCAGCCAGTCATGTTCAGCAGTATAATTCTTATTATGAATCTGTCAGTATAATATCACATTATTCATTTAATTATAAGAAGAAAAAAAATTGCTTTGAGTTATTAACTTTTTTTTTCATCTCCCACTCAGTTTGGGGAAAAGTTGACAAGATTGCGAAATTGCTTTCAAATTAATTAATTATTATGGAAAAGATTTGGTGCAAGCAATTTGTAGCAGAATGCATACAGTGTAAAGAATTTTATTAATGAATTTTGTTTTATTGTTTTGTAAACTGGTAAATATTTACACTATCTGCCTACATACACATAATATACAGGATAATGATTATGTATGACTAAGTAATAAAATTGATAACATAAATGTCAATAGGTATAGGTAAAATAATAATAGTAATAAATTTTACTAAAATTAATTTGATAGGATTTTTCGAGAGATTTTTGAATTTTTTTTTCGTTTTTAGTTTCTCGTTTCCAAAAAAATATATCTTGTAGACGATTGCCCGATAGATGTTCTTTCCATTCAAGCGTTATTTATCGAACTTTAAAGGATCTTTTGAAGCTCTTTTAGAAATACGTCCAATTTTTCTTTGACTCATGATACTCCTTCCGCGAAGTTCTTCCTGCACTCTTCCAGGACATTTTAAATCACCCTGTATGCAAATAATAATTTTACTGCCTAAGATTTGCTCAGATGGATTTTAGTTTTAATGTACCTACATACATTGTAATGCAGTTTAATTTTAATTACAAAGTGCGTCTAAGGAAAATTGTTTATTAATTGAAAATGTTAATTCAAGCGAAAGCCGAGATGCTTTACAGATAATTAATTAATAATTTTATTATGCTACTTTTTTCGATAGTAAAGGTAAAGGATCAGACAAGATTCATGCTAATTAATGTTTTTTGATTTGTTCAAATATGTTCTGACTATTTTTGACGAGTATAATTAACAAGTGGTAAACAAATTATTTTTGTCACAGTTGTTGCATTTTGTAAATTTAATTATAAAATATCATTTAATTATTTTTTAATCAAACTACTAATTTTTTATAAAATAAAGGTAGCATTAAAAAGTTCTGTTACATTATAAATAATTAAATGAAAATATAAAAACTAGAAGAATGTTTTCCATTCTTTTCCATTAATGAAATGTTGATTAATTAAAAATCTCACCATGCACATGCATACTTTTATATACCGACAATAGCCGCTCGAATGTTGTTGCAAGAGAAAAAAAAGTAATTGATAGTAAATATAAAACTGGTTATTTGCATAGCACATTAAATATTACTGTTCCTGAAACATTTGTTTTTCTACCGTTATAAATTCGAACTAAACAATTATTCTGAAATATAATTGTCTTTTGCAGAAAATCTACAATTGAAACACGTGTTGGAGGAAAATCCATCAGGGTAAGTTTATTTATACATTTTTCGTTTCGTCCTTTTTTTTCTTCTTCTCTGCTTCACGTCCTTGAACATCACGTCGCATTGCAATTGGTAAAACGTGACCAACGCATATAAAGAGGTCCGTGCGGAATACAATGGTTGTTCATGACCTCCTCAGATACGTCCGATATAGTGATTTGTAGGTCTGGATCAGATCTCATCTGGCAATTAAATGTCATGTAATACAAGGTTTGCTTTTACTACTTTGTATGTCGCTATTTGTATCACCGGTTTAATGTTGTATTGGTGATAATGAATTTTATTTTAAAACTTTAGTTGGTTGGTTGGTTGGCTTGGATGCGACAAAAGTATCAGATTGAAATAATGCATCGTAAAGTTTGAGGGCCTTTTTTCGAAAAACAAAAAGGAAACGCTTTTAATAGTCTGTCGTATTTATTTAATATCCAACTAAACGGTGTTTATGGAGTTAAATACATTTCCCACCTATCTTCATAAAGTTAAATTAATAAATAAAAGTAATTGTAAATGTGCATTTCTATATAGAGCTTTTATTCCTGCAACGTATTAGATAGTAGAACTAACTTTAGTTTCAACTGCAAACAAAATCCAACAAATCGCATTTACAAAGTTTCTTCCACCCTTATTTTGCTGAACACATCTCCCAATCCCTCTGGCCACCCTTTGATCCTAAAGAAAATTCTTTGTTGGCTTTTTTACGACGTCATCTCAGAGAAATGAAATTTTCTTCATAGCTGTCAGGTAAATCAAAAGAATGTCCATCAGTTTTCTGAATGGACTTTAGGATTTATAGTTATTTGATTTTCGATCATCTTCCTGTTTGTGTACCAACCAACCAAGCCAATTTTCCTTTTAATATTTAATACTTTTCCATTTATTGGAATTTTCTCATATGACACTTCACAATTCAATTATAAGTCTTCCACTAAGAGAATAGATAGGTGAATAGATTCCTCGCTAGATGCACTCTGAAGCATCAATCTAAGCCACATTCGACGTAACAGGTGGTGCGGATCTTCGTCGTGGCCTTTGCTCTGGTCACCGCACCTGACGCTATGTATAGCCCTCGAGGGACGGGGCAAATCAAGCACCTGTCGACATAGCAAGGTCCTGATGTACTCTCCAAACCATTTACCTGGGCCCTAGTAGTATTTTTGCTTCTCTCTTTCAAAACAATCTACTGGAAACAAATCGTCAGTCAACGATTTGCTATTGTTAAAATAACTTCTTTGCCTTTTTCGAGTGGTTTTTGTTTAGTTTGCTCTTCAGCTAAGTGTATTTTGGTAATTTTTACAAGTGTGGGCGATCTTCATGGTATTTATTTTGTGGATTTTGGAGCATGTTTTTTTATGATTGGCGCAATGTAGAATTTTGATCATTTTGTTTTTGGGACCATTTGTTTCTATGGTGAGAATTTGGTTTTAGTACCATTATGAAGGGTTTCTTTAATATAGTTATGGTTGGTGATATTTCTATATCAAACCAAAATGTGAATAATTTATTATGTTATTGATATATTTCTAGACGTTAGACAATATAGTTGGAAAGGCGTAATTACGATGTGCATACAAATAATGAGCGTTTCATAAGTTTAATAATAATTATACGATCATTATCAGAGTTTTTTTGTATATTACTAGGAAGGAATTATATCTAATGATATTTAATAAATGTAATAAAGTGAATGTAGTACTGGATAAACAACTGAAACGACAGTCTTTAACTTGATGTAAACTTTATAGGACATAAAATTGTCATATTATTTCAAAACTTTATATACAACATTTAGAATCTGAGAAAATTTTAGGTTTTTTTTTATAATTAGGCAAAAAATGCGAAACCAATTATTTCCTGCAATTGTTATCCTAGAATTTAAATAAGTAAATAACAATAATGTTTGCAGAGCATTCCGGGCGCATTAATGTTAATTAAATGTATTGTTGTATAATGTTGAGATAACAATGTACAAATGAATGCAAATAGTAATTGACAGGTTGGAGATTTCAATCGAAGTGACGTGGTGAATTGCAATTCTTGTAATTCCTACAGACTCCTGCTGGTTCAGGAGTTTTTCAAATGAAACTAAGCCTGAATACAAAGTACTAAATTATACCTTGATATTCTTAGGGTGATTGTAAATAGAGGCCTTTTTAACAAACATTACAATTCAATTAAATTTTAAACTTTTCACACAGTTTAATGTCCTGCAAACGGTATTAATTGATTGGTGCAACTATTACAATATTTACTTGTTTATTGTATTAGGGCTGGGAATTTTCGAAAATATTCTATTTGAATATTTGCGCAAAAGCAATTCAAATTTGCCGCTTCGCGCCAATGAAAGTCTAACGTTTTTTTTAAAACCGCGATAGATGTCGCCAGTTCCAATGCATACCGTTAGTTCCAAATTTTGCCGTTCCCTATGTTTGAATTGACTATAGTTGCGAATATTCGAGCAGTAGTGAATATTCAAATACTTTGAATATTCCTTAATTCGAATAAAATTCTTAGCTCTAATTATTAGTTGATGCGAGTAGGTAATTTGAATATTAGTCGTGTAGGTACTTTGCCGTAGTTGGTTTCTGTGAATATGGAATTGCTAATAAATGAAATTAGCGAAACTATTTCATCGTCAACTAACCCAATTTAAACGTTGTAATTTTCTAATTTGATCATAAGCTGACATAAAGACATTCACTTAAATTGTAATGGGGTTAAACGGTCCAAGACTATATCTAAGTAAGAGCATCAAACTAATTTGCGAAATGTAAAAAAGAGAACAGGAGACACTAAATATAATTAAGGGTGAAAAAGAGTGAAAACGACAATTCATTTTCTTCTTCCATTTTATTTTCTGTCACTAAAAGTTATTTTGGGATTTTATGAATAAAGCAAGGAGGGAGAGGGTGTGAGTGTAAAGGGGGTAAAAATTTAAATTTGCCCTGTTTCTTCTTAAAAGCCTCTGGCAGGTCGATATGGAAAAGTTTATTCACCCTCCAACCACACCCCTCGAAATGTTAAATATAAGTTGACTGATGCAACCCAACTCATAATTATCTGCCGGCCTATATACAACATTTTTTTTTTCATCTGGTTTTACATCAAGTAACATTAATTACCACTTTGTTTTAAACTTTAATTCGGTTTTTGTGTTGGAAATAAATGCTTGTTGAGAGAGTGTATTGACTTGGGTCACCCCCCGTTTGTCTGTAGTAGGTATATTCACTTAGTGATATTCACAATGTATAAAAGGTTTATGTTTAAAACATTATAAGTTTATAAATATGTATATTGCTTTGTAATATAATTTAAAAGACATAAAAGCAAATTTATACCTAAAACAGTGCCATGAATTTCTGACAACGTCGAATATCGGCAAGTGATCTAGCAGGCGAACTGGTTTTTGAAACAATCGAGATACGGCCAATTTATTACCAACCCGATTCAAACTGAATACCAGAAATGGCAAAAACATGTGTACTTACATAGATAACGCCTAATGAACCAATCTGCACAACAAAAACAATAAAACGCATTACTTTGTGTCAAGGCAAATACATAAACTCGTTAATAAACTCTACTAATATACGACCAATTGTTTTTGTTTTCAACGAGATCCAGATAAATTAAATTAGGATTTAATTGGATTTTCGCTAATTAATCTTTAAATATCCTACCAAATATATATTTCGTTTCATTTCTCTCTTCTTTTTTTAGCTATTAACTTTAGAGATAATTACAATTTAGGATGTAGATTCAAAAGAAAATTCAATTTACCTACTTTCATTAAACTAACTAACTATATACAGGGTGGAATGGATTTTAATACATTAGCAAATTAATTTCTGCAACACTGCTCTCGACTACTAGATTATTTTGACAAAATATTTGCGAAGCCGGCTCGGGTGGCGCGGTGGGTTAACGTGCCGACTTGCGGTCCGTGACGCCCAATAGGAAAAAAGACGAAAGTATAGCATTATAATCTACATATTTTATCACCCTCTCTTTGAAAACCGTAAAAATAAACGTAGTTATTCAACAGCTAATTAAATAATGGTGTAATTGTATTTTACGCGATTTGTTTCAGCTTGCTCGTAGTCACACTCTGGTATAAAATCAATAATGTGGTAAATGAAAGACATAAAGAGAGACATAAACATAAGAGTGTGGTTGTTATAGATTTTATGAATGTTAGAATTTTAAAACATGTAATCTTTGCAACAAGTAAAATAAATGATTTGATATCCTTTGCAACATTTGAACCGTAATAATATGAAATTTAATGATTTGCTGTGCTCATAAAATATTTTATTAAAATTCCATTCGTCGTCAAAATTGAAAACATAAAACGAAACGAAATTACAAAAACAATAATAATATTCTAGTTTGAAAATTTAATTATTATTTAAATTGCATGATTATTACATTAAGTAAATACCCTATTATGAAACAAAATTAATTTGAAAAACTTATTTTATAATTAAATACAAACAAAGTTTCTCAGACGGTTAAAATTTAATAATGAATCATTTCAATTCAAGCAATGTTATTCTTTACTTTCTTGTAAAGTTCTATTGCTAATGAAAGCAGCTCTAGAGAAATGATTAAATTTGGTTTTCGGCTTAAATTAGTTTCGTAAGTAAATCGTCGCGACGCCGTTTGAAAGAAAGAGGGCGTGAATTGATTCGGCTTTGATAAAAAGAGACGGCTGCGATTGGGGTGTAGATAAAATAAAAAGTAAATGAAAGGAATGAATTACACTTGACACTGGCTCAATGATCATTGGAAAAATGAGATCGATTGTAAAGAAGAATAAAGAAAACTCGCATAATCGGGCATCTTTTTCTTCTTCTCTCACTCTTCGTCGATTGTTATTTACATTTCGTAAATACATGGATGCTTTGAGTGAAAATGCAAAATAAATTTCAAAAGGATTTGAATAATCAAATTTGCGTATATAATTTGTTTTATCAAAGTATTTCTATATTGAGGGCTCATTTAAACTCAATCTTTATTTTCTTTGAACAATATTTCTCTCTTAATGGAAAATTATTATTATTAATAATGTACACAAATTTTATCAAGAACATTCATGTTTATATAAATTGTTAAACAGTATTCCCATTTGGATTACGAAACAATTAAAATTTAATTTTGTTCATTTCAGTGAAAAAAAAAAGGGTATACGGTATTATTTTAAAGCCATTTCTCAATAGCAACGAATCCTGCCACCCCAATAAGGTTTAGGGGAGTGGGTTGGCTTAATATTTTTAAATGGAATGAGGGTTGCCTTATTTTTTCTATACATCCTGTCAAAACTAATACAAAAAATGATTCTAAACATGCGCGGGAAGAAATTAGCTACTTTTTAAAATTTTGGTGGGAGCGCCGCGATAAAGTTTTGCTTGTATTGCAGAAGAATTGAAAGAGCATGTATTGAACTTTCAATAATGCGACATAAATGACATTTTCTAATAAATTGATAAAAGCTTATTAAGGTTGAGGTGAAATAACAATAAACATATTTATGCAACGTTTGAAAATTATCAACTTTTGTCTAAAAATGTCCAAAAAAATTTATTTAAATTATTAAAAATACAAATTATGTTTATGAAATTCGTTACCTTGTTAAATTTATTGGCGATCTACCAGCTATATTTATTTCGCTGTTCTACATCCACTTTTTCTCGCTCTTTCCGGAAGCTCTCTTCCTCCTTGTTTTGGTCCACATATTTCCCAACACCCTGTATATTTTATAGAATCGATCTGTTGATATCTAGCTTCTCAATTACTGGATTCTAATCTTTATTTACAGGATTATATAAATATAGAGTGGTATATGAATTAAAATCGAATCGGTTTGAATAAATTTTGCGCTGATTATTTTGATTATCCTGCTGCTAGATTGCTATTTATTGGCAATTTATATATAAATATGTCTTGGATGAAATTTAGTATTAGATGGCAAGATAAACGTAATATTCGAAATAAACTGTTTGGCAATGCATAATCCGAGCAATTTGAGTATCCAATGTGTTGTGCTTGATTGGAAACAGACGGAATCACCTCATCTCATAACCTAGTTGGAAGATTAGATGTTTGCAATGTCCTCTCTATCTATTTATCCATCTGGTTGGAGCTAACGAGTTTTACCTGCTGATGAATATAAATTACTGTTTGAGTTTGTTTTTCGCTAATTAGTTGTCGCGATTTTTAATTGTGTATTTATATATTAAGTGTAAGTAATTGCGAAAAAGCATTCATTTATGCGAGTGACGAAACAGTTCCATTAGTTAATTGGTAAATATAAAATGCAGGAGCACAACAGAGGCTCATCTTTAATTAATTTTATAATATGCCTTGTTTGCCTACGATTATTGCATATTATACAAAGAAACTGGGAACTATGCAAAGTAAATTATTAACATTCATAAACGAAAGCCTCCCAAGTTTTAATACTCCGACTTTATTTCGAATAAAATTTCCATTCGTTTCCTCTTCTTTTTTTACATAAAATTGCTTCGTTTTTTATTCGCGTGGCGCATGTACAGTTCCAGTAGTATCGACTGGGACCCCAACATTTTTTTCCCCGTTTTTTTTTTGACATGCACATTTTAAGAACCACCACCAACCACTCTATTGACATTTGTAAATTCATATTTGTCTCACTAATGAAACTTTTACCGCACCGGTTTTTGTTTGCAACAATTCCGCTCAGCTCAGCTTTAATTTAAAACGCTTTATTTATTTATATATCCCTCAGTGACAATTTATTCGCAATTATACGACGAAATTAAATGAAGGGGATTATGCCACAGTTGGAACAACACACCTAATTAAGACTGCCTTAACTGCGCAGTTAATAATTCTTTGAGGCGCTTTTTGCTTTTATTTGCCTTTGATTTGGAAATTTGCAATTAAATAATTACCAATCTGGGCAATTGAATTAAATAATGTAATCTGTAATTGTTAATTAGTTCGCTGAGATGTTTAGTGTGTTGTTAATTATGTAATGGCTGTCCCGAGGGCTGTTTGAAGCTGACAGATACGGCGTCCCGACGCTTGCATCCTGAGGTCAGACTGGCGACTCGTACAGTTCCGCATGAACAGGTGGTGCCCTTGACGCCGGCTTCTGTTCTCCCGAGTCCCAGACAGCTGTTTTATCAACAACTTTTCCGTCGTCGTCTTCCTTCTTCTTTTTTCGAATTTTCTTGAGCGAGCCACTTTTCCATTCGCCGCCAATCTGCCAATTTTTGATCGGATATAAATCAAATATTTGTGAGGTTCGAAGGCTGATGCATAATGCATGGGTGCAGATATATAAATGATTAATGCATTGTTGTTATTAATTTATGGATTTTATGAAAATGAACTTAGTAAATGTTAGAAGAACGGAGTTATTTATTATTGCGATATATTTTAGCCAGATAAGGTATATTGGATTTTCCAAGGGTGGAATCCAATAAGTAAATACCGGAGGGTCGTTCTTTCAAAATGAAATGTGTAATTCACGTCAAGATAAAATTTAAATCCGCCCTTATTTTAAATTGAATTTAATGATTTACTTAATTTTATTTCCAAGGATTAATTTTATGCGATATTAAACTTTTTGTTTTACTTTTTCCAAGTAGAAAATATTCAAAGGATTTTATTTGCTTGCTAGCAATTAAAACTTTTTACCAATTAGAATATCGCTTTATCGTTGTATTTCTTTTATGCAATTGCACAAGTTAAGATGTAATATATTAAAACAACTTATTGAATAAGATTTATTTATTTTTGCCGAGTTGGAAGTTTGCAAACTTTAAAAGTAAAGTTTTAAAAACAATTTGCATTTTTTACTCCTTCATACATAACAGATGATTTATAATGTCGTGTATGAGGTTTCAGTTTTGGTATTGTTTTTTTGTTACTTTTTTGCTAAAATACTTTGGTCGCGCAATTTTTTAAATTTAATTTCCACATATTTATGTCAAAATTTTCTATACAATAAACATCTGAAAAATTTAATTAACGCAATAACACACACGCGCGAAAATGCCTTTGCGTGTGTGATTGTGCATGGGAAATGAAATTATTAAGCACGGTCGTTATAAAAGTTATAAAATGAAATTTCCGGGCCACAAAGCTTGTCTGGGGGAGATGATATATAGGAACGCATTTTTTGCGTACTATTTATAATGGAAAGAATCAATGTTTGTGATGCTAGGTTGCCAGATGGGGTCCTGTCGCGGAATGTACCTCATGGCGGCAACAACGCGGTATTAGGATCGATGCGGCCCCTCGGTGGAGGCAATGGTTCTTCCTCGGAGATGTTCGCTGGACCTCGGGCGCATTGGGGTGGCGGTGGCCGTCCCCTGAGCTGGTGCTCGCGGCGCTCACTCTCGGGTCGGGGTATGGGCTGGTCCCAACCTTGGTTTGCTTGCTACTACTCTCAGCCCGTCATCCTCTACCGGGACTATTCCTCCTTCATTTCGATCTGCATTCATATTATCAAAATTTAGAAATTATACAATTACATTCCATTTCCTATTTCTTCTTCATATATTCTAGATGAAAAAAATGTTTAAATTGCACGATATTAAAATTTGAATTCTAATATGATTGGATGGAAAATACCGTCAAGTTCAAACAGGTAGTAGAAGTGGTTTAGAAATGCGTGATGGAAATCCGATTGAATGGGTTCATAGTATTTGTCAAGAGCTCTAGCAGTGAACCGTTTCCCAAGTTGGCATGAGTGAATGAAACCCTTATCTTGCCGAGGTTTTTTTTTTGGGCGTCGTTTGAAAGCGACGTCGGCGGCGGCGGCAATAAGGCAAGCAGCGGAAGGATAGTGACTACAACAGGCGTGTGTCGGGTGAAAATGCCAGGATAAACGGGGAATCCCCTAGGTCAACGATCACACAGCTTTGACCTCAGACCCTACTTACTCACTGACCTTATTTCCTTGCATTACAAACCCGAATGTCAAGGACATGCCTTCAAGGATCCACTCTCAATAACACCACTTATCGCCTACTGTGACAAGTGGACCACTTCTTAATCTCCGACTCAACTAGTTGCGAGTTGGAATTCAGTGGCATTCGTTTCATCGTGTCTGTTTCCGTAAGGGAGCTTTTGGTTGTTTGTTATTTGGGGGTAGTGTCGATGAGGCGAAGGTAAAATGTTTAAATCAGTGGAAGCATATGGGATGTTTCCTTTTGCCACGCATTAACCTTTGAGCGTTGAAAAGACCAATCCGCGCGGAACAAGCTTTTCAAGGTAAAATGAACTAGAAAGCATGTTCTTTGCCTAGCAAATATGATTACGACCAGTCATTGGTTCAAACATTGTTTATTTCCACTTTATGCACTATGCCCGCTTAACTACAAATTTTATATAAATATCATAAAATATCTATCCATGAAAACATAAACTCTTATGGAGACATTAAAACTTCGAGGTACCAACATTTCATCGGTTAATTGTATAAAGCTCAAACCTACTATCGGAGTAATAAGTTTTGACCCTCTTTTTTAAAGTGTCATATTTTGAAAAGTATTTGCCACATTTTGATAATTTAAAAAAAAACTGAAATTGTGTTGTGTTGTGCATGTATGTAATTTTTTTTAAAATTTTCACATTCTTAATTTTTCAGCAATGTATGAATATATCTAAAAAAGCACGGATTTTTTGTACCTTTTTCGATATTATTAACTTTAAATGTAAGTTTTATAAAAATTATTACATCTGATGACTTTAGATTTTAAATACAAATAAAGTATATATTTCTGTACAATATACAAGAAAAATTGAATCAATTTGATCAGTAGTTTTTTTTTAAATAAATAAATTATGACCCTATGTTTTCTCAGCTATTCATAGAGCTATCAACTTGAACTTTTCGAATAGTTTTGCAGATAAACTTATAGAACAATAATCAATAAAAAGAAATTTTAAAAATTCTAAATTATGGCCACAATACTAAATTACATTTACTAAAAAAGGAAAACTGCACTTGTTTTTTGCGGGGAAGCGGAGCGATGAAACGGCATATGATTTAATGGCCCCCTCCAAGGCGCAGCCTTTATCAAGACGAAGCGGCAAATATACTATTATTTTCAGTGCAGTACTTTGATATTATTAATCAAAGCTTTTTTATTATTATTGTTTTTTTTCTTGGGTGCAATGTTTCGGCATTTTCACTATTTTAATCAGATTAATCAGATTTAATCGAAATGAATAGTTGAAGCATGTTTTGCAAACACAGATAATATAAACAAGCCGCAAGCGCGCTATTGTGTACGGCGCTATAGGTTGCTATCTTTCTCACATCGCACCGTAAAATTCAATCTACAATCACTCGATTAATTAAACGAATTTTTGATTTATTTTTTTAGAAACGTTTTGATAATATAGTGTGCTTCAATTACACACAAGAAATTTTAAAATCGGAAATCTAATAAGAAATATAACAATATTGCATTTATTATTAATTTATTAAAAATATACACATAGTAGAAAAAATTTTTTTGAAGAAATATAAATATAAAGATTTTGTTTTCATATGTTTGAAGTTTCGTGAATACAATGCTATTTTTAACAAAAATACAGTGAATTGAAAAACTGCAATTTTTTACGGTTGTTAAATTAGGTACTTTTTTACACATTTTAATATTTAAAAAACAAACTATAAGAGTAAGATGTTTGATTTTTTTACACGACATTTATGAATAGTTCATGCAAATCATATAAAAATTTCATAAAATTTTGGCTCCTACGTTTAGAAATATAACTGTTTAAAAAAGATGGTCAAAACTTATTACTCCGATAGTAGTTCAGAAAGTCTCATTTATATGATTATTTCTTCTGATCTATGGATATATTAGAGTGCAGAAGTTTTTAATGGTATATTTATCCATATATCTATACTTTAAGAATTGAATATAAATTCGTTACAAATATCCAAAATTACTATAAGGAAGTTATTATTTTGAATATTTTTTAGTTCTATCAATTTTTCGAGATGTAGAAAATTAAGTTTTAAATATTCTGAGAAATAATAAAATTATTGGCTCTATTTCTGTAATCATTTCTAATTTACGTTTCTATTATATAAATATAATCAATAATTCAATTTATTGTTTGTTATTATAGTTTTATTTACTTGATTATTACTTGCGTTATTATAGATAATTGTTTAGAAGTACACGTATTCTTCTAGAACTTTTTTAAAAACTTACAGCGATGATAGCTTATTTTGAATTTAGATGGCAGTTTTAATATTTAAATAGCAGTCGACATGCCACCAATAATTTTATACAATATTTCTCAAAAAACTAATGCTAGAAAAAAGAATAGGAGACGTAATAGTCTATTATATACCAAGGAACTAAAGTGAGTCTTTAATACCTTGCTAGAGGTTTGGTGCCCGAGTCGAAGGCGAGGGCCATAAACAGTAGTTTTTGATCTAATTACATAAATCAAACATTTGGAATTATAATTATAATTTAATTAATTAATTAATAATGTTTTAAATAAACTTCTGGATCTTATTTTGTTTTTACTAATTTAATCAGCTTTTCTTAAACGAATTGAAATATACTCACTATTCCTTCTTTTGATATAAAATAATGAATTTATTTTTAAATTTTCTTTCTACGTATAAAACTTATTTTTATTTTACTAAGAATTTTTTATTTAATCAAACTCAGCCATTTAGATTCATACGTAATAGGTTTCTCATTTCCTTTGGTTTTTTTTTCAACAGAAACTTCATCTAAATTTATATCATTTTTGCGAAATGCAAATAAATCTCTAAATCCCTTAAAACAATTTCCACCATACAGTCGCATATAAATATTTATTTTTACTTTTTTTTGTGTGTACCAAACAGGAAATTTAATGTGATCGAATTTTGATATTTATGCGTTAGGAAAACGTCAGGACGGTTTTATTTTGTGATCCAGAAATGCTTATAAAAAATCCATCTTTCATGTTTTATTGACTTCGTTTGTTATTCTATTATCTGAAAACGGTCCACACTCTGTATTAGAACATAAATGTTTTTGTCGTAAAGAGATTTATCTAAAACGTCCTTTCTCAAATTTCGACTTTGCCTGGTTGGCGCTCTTCTATTATTTCAATGAAATCGTTCGTTCGTTGTTCTGTTCGTGTCAGGACAAATAGCAAATTTGAAAATTTTATATGCGCACACCGGCATTCTACAACAAATAAATTATGTTTTTATTTTGTATTGTGTACAAACCGTTGTATTTATTCATGTAGAGCTGAAAATTGAAGTGTTGTTTTAAAGCCCTTTGGGACATTGTTGTCTTTTTGGAAGGAGCATGTGATTTACGTCCGTTGTTTAATTAAGTTCGGGCAAGGTAGAATTTTAAATTTAAATTTTGTATACTTTGTTATTACACTAAATCGTAAATATCGTTTTGATTGATTTATAATCGCAAGCTACATCTAATAAATACGTCAAAGTATTTAGATTAACATATAGTTAATAAGAGGCATAATTTATAAAGTCCTTATAAATTTCGAAAGGGCTACGCTCGACGTTCCACATACTAATACATTCAATTAAATTTCTTGTACAATTACTGACGAAAATAATTTCTATGCCAAAAGTTTTAATTGGAAACGTTGAAATGTCCCGTTCGTTTATTTAACATTATTTGAAATATACTATGTTTGAGTATAGTATATAATAAATGATAAGAATATGGGAATTAAATAGGGGTAGTAAATATGTAAAAGGCACATAAAACCCATTTTATGAGCCTACAAACTTGTATAGTTATTACGCTATTATCCTGATGCGAGACATGTCACATATTTACTTCTTCTCCGAGCTAATACCACCCCGTAATGTAAAAATTAAATATTGTGCCTCGCAAGAAGCTTGATAACAATATGAATGAATATCTGAAACAAAATTAATCAGCAATATGGTTTCACAACCGTTTTTGATCAAAGTTTTTTGCATTTGCGGAATTTCTGTATTATGTTTTTTTTATTGTGCTTTATAGCATCGCAGAGCTTTTTACAAAAGCAATTTTAATAAAATAAATGTGAAAAAGAAAATTCAAGCAATATATCTGAAAATATATTAAACCAAACTCGTATAACTTTTTTAATAAATTTCAAACTTGTTATCTTCTATTATTTTTCCCTGAGCTTGATCCATTTCAGTTTAAATTTGAAGGTTTTATTCATTTTTAATGACCAAGTATCGACTTGTGAATCAATATTTGCGGAAATAGCTTTGGCAGTGGTGTAGCCTAAATTGAAATATAAATATTTGATGCTATTGTACTTTTCGATAATCAGAAAATTCACTTAATTCGATGTGCTTGTGCTTCCTAGACGAAATTGAATCCAGACATCAGCAGGTGTTAATTTTAACGTTTTTCCATTTTGAGGGTCACAGATTGCTCCAATTTTACGTAATAACATTTTGACTTAATTATTGTACATTGTAATAAAAGTAGTGATTACGCTATTAGAGAGCAGAGAAAATGAAAATCAAATATTGATTAGCCTAGTTCTGAGTAATTCCGTAAATAATGAGAAACTTAATGGCTTATATTATAATTCAGTATTAGGATTTAATTAATGTCATGCAAACAGAGTTCAGTTTTGAATTATTCCATTAACTGGAAGATATACGTGCCCACTAATACAAATCCGAACGAAACAATTTGTTGATAATAAGCAATCATCTCAAATCCTCTTAATTTGAAATCTCTAATATTGCAGATATAGTATATTGCTCCTAACTTTATTATGCACTTCATTTTCTTGGTTCGCTAATACAGATCGACAAATGAAAAGTGTTAGTACGTATATTATTCCGTGCGGAGCTTGGTGGGAGTAAGAGATCTGTCTCCTACTTACAACCGTAAACTGCATGTTCTGTTTCACATGCTCTAAAATGTCTAAGTAACGTTTCTCAGTTGTCGATCGGTATGTGCAAAATGAAACATCGATAATGCATAACAATTTCAGCAGGAAACTTGTTTTTAGGTCGAACTTACTTATCTACGGCGACAACGTATACCGAGTGTTTGTTTCAAAAGTTTTCTGCAGTTGCAACGACATTTCGTATTGTAATAAAATTCAGTATCTTGAGAAAAATCTTTTATAAACCTTCTTAGATTCTTAACTTTATATTAATCTTGATTGATGATTGGCTTGATTTATTTTTCTGATTGCTTGATAAATTCGGTCTTATTTAGATTGTTAATTAAAGATAAAACTGGATTCTACTTAGATGCACCCGGTATATATATTTTGGAATGCATAGATGCTGGAGATTTCAGCATTTCAGGAATTGCACTAAATCTAAATTAAAAGTATACCGCGCAGTAATTCCCAGTTTCGAATATATTTATGTATTGCATTTTATACAAATCACACACTTTCCTATTCGTGACTACCTCACTTCGTTAATAAATTTAATATTTTCTCTTTTGTAACACGTCTATATGTATATCTGCACCTTTCTCTCAACTCTGCAAACGCCCACACAAAATCTATTAAACTGTTAATTGTTAATTAAATTTTACAACTTAATCTGATTTATTACCGACCAACTATTTCTATGACAAAAATTGCGTACTATTTTAATTAAAATAAGATAAATTCCAATAGGGATTGCGGTTGTTAAATCCAAATTTAGAATTATTTTATGTACAGTTTAAATTTAACTGACATTTTTCTACATTGTTGCTAAGTTAATTGTAATTTGCCAACTAAAATTCTATTGTTGCTTTTAATTAACGCATCTTTTGACATAATTAAAACTCATTAAAGCTTTACTTATTGGAATTCTATATCGGTGCCTACGTAACATGTTTTAGCTAATTATAAATCATAATTACAATGTTGAAACCTGATTACATTAAATAGGGATTTTATGTAGCTAAGGTTTCAAAATGTAAATATACTTTTTGTAATGATAATTAATATTTAAATTTGGCCGATATTTTTATTTTTTATTGAAATAAATATTCCTTTAAAGTTGTCGAATGCGAATTATAATTAAGTTCAAATTGAATATGCTGCTCGTATTTATTCAGAAATAATTGATCAATTACAAGTAGCTTTGTACGAGAAAGCATTTCAAAGAGTAATTATATTTCTGTTGTCCTGAAATTATAATTGAAGTTCAAACATTGAATTGAAATATAAATAATGATTTACGTATGCATCAGTCCGGAAAAAAGCAAGCCCATTTAAGAACGCACAACTTATTCTATTTGCTTTGCATTACTTTTCGCGCAAGTTTCAGCCAAGTTTGCCAGTATTTTTCCATTTTGTACCAGCCTTCAGACTCATATGTATTTTTCAATATTCTACATACCTTTAGATATTAAACAGTCTATCTTATTTTCTCTGCCAAGAAATTTCATTATTTTGTATGATGATATATTTCCATAGTTTTTCTCTTTCTCAGCGAAATCTAGCCGTTTCTCTCGTTTTTGCTTGGCGTTTTCAGCATGCTGAAAGGCCAAACAAAAATCTTCTACATATTCAATGTGTTATTTGATTTGATTTTCCGACGCAAATCTTTAGCAATGAAAGTTCCTTCTTGATTTGCTTGCAAACATAATTTAAAAAATTCTATTTGAAATTTAGTAATCAATTTTACATATATTAAACTGATAACTCATTTCGGAATATCTTATTGGAAAATAAATTGAAAGTAACAAGTCGTTATTGGAACGTATATAAATAAAAATGTTATAATAGTATTCCAAATTCCCTGCAAACGATAAAAGAGTGAGTTACTGCAAATTGACGTCCACAATCGAATATAACTTTGTGCCCAAAGTAGTTCCTGCACTACGTGTTTTGCATTCGGTATATTATTAAATAATAATGTTATATGCCTATTTAATATTGTCTTTTTTCCATCTACCATTTATTCTCATTAGTTGGAATGAATTCTCATTACGGGGATATTTTTTTGCAGACACGCATTCAAAATTTACAAATTCATTAATAATAATGATTTTTTAAAATCTTAATTTACAAACACACGTAATAAATATTAATATTTATTATGTGCACCTTTTACTGACGTAATGGAAACTGAAACTACTGATGATTAAAAAATATATAGAAATCAATACTGATGGTGTGGCGTCTATACGAGGAGGGTGTTTCGACTGCACTTTGTTTTCGTTTATTTTTCGCGTCATAACAAAATAATTGCTTTTCCTAATTTTAGCATTGTACAAGTAAATTCTCGAAATCGATGAGAATAGATTCCACGCAAAATGAGTGAGATAATAGATACTTATCCCACGCAAAATAGGTGGAATCAAATGCTCTTATAGACTAGTACCGTAATGATTGGCATTACGATCCTTGTTACATAAATATCTTTTATGAGATATAATTTGTTAGTTTTGCATAAATGTTGTAGAATGAAGTTTTCGAATAATAAAGACATTAAGGCGACATTGTATGCGTTGTAGTATATTGCATGATAAATGTGATTTTGAAAAGGCGTTTAAAATATTTGTCCTACATGGTGGTATTGTCATATAAAGTATGAAAATTGAAATATAAGTGAAATAGCGAAGGGGTGAAGGAGGCCCGGTCTATTTCCCTGTATAATACACACTTTGTATTCCGAACGAGTCTGCTTGAGATGGAAAAATATTATTTTCTTTACATCACTTCTTTTTCCGTAATAAGATGTCTAGAATATCCAAGACGCATGCCCTCCGCGTTCGTTCTTCCACTGAACATATTTATATTTATTTTCAATAACGTCAATAACTAATTTTTTGTGTGGATATTGGCTATTAAAATTTTTGATTGGTTCTATTATGTTATGTATGTTGTTTAATCAAGCTTCAGTAATGACATCATTCTTGTAAGTAGAACAATTGTGTTTTAAATCATTTAATAACAACTTTCCAAGCAAACCGGTTCTTAATAATATAGTGAAGAGTTTTTTGTTTTTTATTTTATAATGTAATAATGCTCTCCTCTGGATGCTGGAAATCCTCGGGCACGTCCTCATCTGCTCTTCTGTTGCGGTGGTATATAATAAAAGCGTTGACGTAGTAGTGAAAATATCGAACTGGAGAGAGAGAGAGTTTTTATTAGATTTTTATTAGAATTTTATTTTTAGTCCATCCAGTTGTATCAAGGTTCTTTTATAATTTCGTTGGATTATTATATTCCTCTTTTGTTGTTATTATATTCATGTTCAAATTGTTTTTCATCACGTTTTGAAACATTTTATTCAAATATTTACTTTAATTTAAAATTTATTTTCCTATCGAGTTTATTTTTCATTTTCATTTCTTCTTTATAAACTCATTAAAATTTAATCATACTTTACAATGTCAATAAATTGATATTTATTTATTCAAGCCATGAGTAATTATTTTTTTCTTCTTATTGCATTATTACAGTCTATTTCAGCTTTCAACATCAAAAATGCTAATCATTTCTCTCGATCGCAATAAATTAATCTAAATTACAGATATCTATCATATTAATGTTGCAGTTTAGTATAGTTAGTGAAAGTTTGATTAAGAAGGAACATTATTATTATTTTTTTTTTGGCGAATTCTTCTTTTAATACCTTTTTTATGTTGATATTGAATAGGGCTGTTGCAATTTGATGGTAAAAATCTTCTTTTATGGCTCGCTTTTGTATGAGCATATAATCTTATTGCTCTAGATGCTTTGTGTTTTCCTTCCCCCTATTCTTTTTGTGTAGTATTTATATTTTTCCTGAAATCTAATGCGTCGTGTGTGCGTTTATTCGAATTGAAACACACTGCATTATTATGTATGTCATTTGAATTTGCATAGCAATTTTGTTCATTATTTAGCAGTATGTAGTAGTAGTACATATTTGTATAAATAATAATTTACAATGTTAATGAATTTTGTATTGTGGGCATATTCAATTAAATTATCTAGTGTGCTGTAAATTTGTAATCAATAGATTTAACTCTGAATGGTATTATTAATTAATTATAATAATAATGATAGTAATCAATTCATTTTTATTGGAAAACAATTATACCTACTAAATTGCATTAAAATTAATGAAATAATTTCATCTAATTGGGAACTAGCAAATTCGGAATAAGCTCCATTATTTAGTGGAGGTTTTTGGATTTGCTAGCCATACTATAAATGCGATAAAACGCTTGAGTTACAAACAACTTATCAGACCGTGTTACAGCTTGATACAAATTATATAATATTACGTTCAAGAAAAACCATTGGGTTGTATAGTAGTAGTACTGTATCAAAATGTAATCATATTAATTCCGCCCAATTATTTTAATTATCGTAATAGCTATAATCGGGAGGAACTGAGGAAAAAAAATCAAAATTAACAACGAAAAAGACACAAACTGTAATTATTTAGTACCAGTACGGCAAAGGAAGGTAAGGGCGGCTGACGTCTACTCCAACAGGCTTGCAAGAGTAGCAGGAGGTGTGCGAGTCGCGACCACTGCCGCCGCCGCCGCCGGAACGGGACAGTCAGAAACATTCACAGCTCTATTGAAATGAAATTTGAAATCTAAATCTCATTCTCTCGGCCTGCTGCAAAATCCATTTCGTTTTAACTTGACGTTCAAATTGAATGTTTTGTAGTGGGCTGTTGGGGGGCGTTCGAGGGGGGCCTTGTTGGTCTAAGGCATGGTTGGAGGAGTGCGCGGGGAAAGTGCTCTTGATAAGCGTGATTTAGCAGCCCCGGGGATATTGATTTTTCCGTCCCCATCCCCTAACCCGCTCTCAGTTTTATATGTCTGTTTTCTTACTGTAATAGCTCGGTGTGGTGCGCGCGCCACAGCTAAAATGAAGAGAAAACAGCGAAGGGGTTGCGGGGGTGGAAAGATGCTTTTCATTGGTGTTGTGTTTCCGCGGGCCGAGGGTGGGAGAATGGCCCGTACGCAAATACAGCCATTATGCCCGGTGACATCGCATTGCTGCCAATTGCTGTCTGAAGGAGGCCACCACAAACCGCACACTTCACGTGGTTCATGTCAGCCGGTTTGTAGGGTTGATGCTCCGAAACCAACACCGCAATTTGACTTTAACTGACTATAATATCTTCCACTTGACGCCCCGTCCAATTCCAGCTGCTGCTGCTCCTGCTGCCTGTTGCAGTTTGCAGGATGGAAAGTGTGGACTTTCTGTTTGACTCATTAACACCCATCCATTCAGCTTGTCTTTTACTCTCGACACTCAAATCTACTTCAACACATTCGTTTCACACGCAATTTTATTGAAACATCCACTATATAACGATAAAGCATAAACGATGATAAAATGACTTGGCTGTTGTCATATCTAGCAAACGAAAATCGAGATTTTCGTTCGTGAACGATCTGGAATTGTCGACCAAATATCATTATGTAAATGATGCGATTTTTCTTATGGTTTTCGCGAAATGCCGGTTAATGATGTAGTAAATAAGCGTTTGGCTTTAAATGTATAGTGACATGATTCGTTTAGGTAAAAATAATCAGTATAGTGGATCTATAAAGAATGGCAAAAAAGTTTGGGTTTTTTAAAGTGTCTAATTCAAAACGTTAGGGTCTTCCAAAGATTGCAATCTCTCACTGAAAAATGATGTAAATTTCTAAACTGAAAGGGGCGAGTTAAGTCTGCTAAGTCCTTATGCAATGTGTTTCGTTTCCTTAAATGCACAATCAACATTTTCTATTGCAAAATAAAATGTATTAGAGGAGATTCACTTACTGATCTAGAACAGTAAGTAATTTCCTTACCGTTTACACCAGTGGCGGAGTTGTCGGAATCGTTCATTATTAGTATTTTCAAAAAAAATGTTACTTTTATGTTAAGACGTATTTCACATACACTTATGTGATAATTAAATTATATGTGCCTATTTCTTTACACATTGTAAATATGCGTTTACTTTTCCAGGGAAATCAGGGAGACTAGAAGTTGAAGACTCTTAGGAAGTTCTCTCAACTCTTGCTACTACTACATTGCACGTGCACCCCTTCTTGATAGGTAAGCCGCTTTTCGTTTCATAATATACTTAACGAAGAATTGTTGATAAAAAAACAATGAAAACGCACTTAAACTTAACTCGTTATAAGCTTGAACGAAAACGCACTGGTAATACGATACGGCGCCCATTTGAGTGGTATCGAAAATATTTATGAAAAAATGTTAATTTGGTTTTATGAGATTTTAATTTTATATTTTATTCGTATTTACATACTAGGCATTCCACTCTAGAGTGATGCTGCTTGAGAAATTAACGGAAAATGCAACGATAAAGTTCAGGTTACGGATCATTAAATGTAAACATAAAATAAGAAATTTTATTTGCTATTTAATTAAGCTTTTTATAGGGATTTTTATGATAATAACTTTAATTAATTTGATACAATCTTTTTCATTAAATTGATTAACTTTAAAAGTAAGGAATATTGGTTGTTGCTAATTTCACGATTTCTGCAAACCTTACAAATAATTGGTACTTAAATAATTAGCGAAGGAATGTCGAAAATGCTAATCATTAATTAGTATCAAGGTTTCGGTCAAATGATTCGATGCTAAATAATGATTTCTCTAAATTTCAAAATTAATTAAAAGGAAACTGTTAGTTAAACTTGAAGTCTTGGGTCGAACAGAAACTGGTTGACTGAATAGTATGTAAATTTGTTTGACAAGTAGTTTTATTTTATCTTTCTTATGGTAGTCCATGTAACATTTGATTGTCATGATTAATCAAAAAATTTGGCATTCAAACGTTTGGCTGATTGCGATTTTCATGAGTGAATAGTTTAGTTTTGCGAAAAAAATAATTTCAATCCTCTAGGATTGGGTTTAGTTAATGTTCAGCCCAAAATTAAATTAGATGAGGTCAGTTCAAGATTGCTATCTAAATTGGGTTACATTAAATTACATTTGAACCGAAATTGGACTTTATATACCTAGATACAGAGTGGTTCAGCATGTGTGAAAGTAATTCTAATGCAGGGATTTCAGGAAGACGAAAAATAAATCCAAAGTAGATAGGTACATTTCAATAGTATTATGGCAAGCAGTTTCAATCAAAAGCTATAATTGACAGCTCGCAGTTAAGTGCCTTTGATATAATGGTTTGAAAAATAATATGCAATTCAGAAGTTGTATCAAAATTTATTATAATCATAGAAATGCTGCCTGCTACTTGGAATTCCTAAGGTTTAGAACATATACTAATTAATATTCTTGTTAATGAAAATAATTCAATTCTTCGTGCTTGTATATTAAGGACATTGCTTTAGGGCATTTGTAGAACTTGAAATTCATACAAGACTTGATTAGCATAGTTAAGTGCATTATAGAATTTGTATATGTAGTAATATGGTTTAAATTACGGCTAAATTGAAAATGTAGTTTTACATCCTTTAGTATCATTAAGGGTCGATTGCCTAAATATGAGGTAAATTTGAACTCCGGCTTACATTTTTAACCCTGAATTACATCTTGATTTTATAAGATTTTATTTCATTTATAATGGAAATATATAGTTTATTTAATTGGTGTGTGAAAGTTTTTTTGAAAAAAGGCAGTGCATTTTGTAATAATGATTTTAGAAATTTGCGTTTTTTTAAATTCCTAAAAACGCTTTCTAGTGCAACATTCACATACTGACGTCACATATAGTCTCCGAGCAAGGAGTGTTTTATCTCGCCTACAAAGGGAGGGGAGATAAAAACTCAGCTTGTTTGGAGGCTATATGTGACGTCAGTATGCATGTTGCGCTAGAAAGCGTTTTCGGAAATTTCAAATATCGAAAATTTCCAAAGTTACTATTACAAAGTCTAAGCCACTTTTTTCCAAAAAACTTTTACTCTTCAATTAAATAAATTACAAATTTTCATTATAGATGTGAATAATTCAAAAATTATCTTATTTCAGGAAGCTTTTAGCTATGCTTCTGCTACTCAAATGAAAGTTCCATTTTTTGGTTGTGGAATTAAATTTGTAATTTGCAATTAAAAAAACTAATTTAATTAAGGATTGCAAGTACAAATTATATAATAGATTAACCAGTGTTTAATGATCATCAGTATACATTACCATTTCAACACTTGTTAGTACTTTAGTAGTTTGAAAGTTAAATTGAACTTTATATTTAAATCCCAGGAAGACTTATATCTCCTTGAACTTATGCATTTTTTATCAAGTCCGTATCTTCTTATGTAAAACCTACTTGGATTAAACCATTTAGTCTGCATCCGTAAGTTTTCCAAAGTTGAGACCGATTAAAATTAAAAATTATTCTGGAAAATATTTGGTGCTGAATGACAAAATAGTCTGATGTAAATCTTCGAATAATCAAAACAAGTTACTATAACGTTAAACTGCATGCACGACATCGGAGACATGTAAAACAAATGGATACAAAGTTGTAAAGTCCTGTGGGGGGTTTTATAATGCATGTAAAAGTGTCAACACATGACAACTCTTATCACCAAAACGGCAAGCGCGAACGAAAACAAATCGGCCAGAAAGTAGTTTTGGTGGATGATTGTTGGAGGAGCAGGAGAAGGTGGTGGAGTAGCCGCGTCGGAGATTTCGCTTTGGCTTCCAATTTTACAAAAGCTGAACAGATACAACAGACACGGAACCTCATGGCATAGTAAACACTAAACATGCTACTATGTTGGTATAGTCCGTGAGGGATCACGGGCAAGTGGCAGCCGGTGTCACGAGGAGTGGGTCGAACAAGTGTATCAACACGTAGCGGGCGCGTGGCTTACCAACCTAACCGATGTCTGCCCATTTCCGGCTATGATCCCCACGGCGCCGTTTCCGAGCCACGCGAGCCGGGACGTCACGCTCGCTCTCGCCGCGGCGCGTTGCTTCCTTTCTCCATTCTCAACACCCAAACACGCTACGGGACATCTTCATTCACACCCATCAACTATTAACACCCAACTATCTTTCCATTTGTCACATTAGTACTGCTACAATGCTGATACCACTTTACAACTTTTTCTGTGATTATCTTCATTGATAGGATCTAGACTTAAAGAAGGGAAGGGGGATTTTTTATTTTGGAAACTTTTTGCAAAAATCTCTAAACATCTGGATTCTCAAGCTATTATTGGACTACGTGAGATGTTGCGAATAGTAATTGATTTAAAAGTATAATTTTATGGCCTTCGTATTATATAATATTGATGATAAGTTCAAGTATACATCTTTATGAAATGTTTGAACTTCTTAGATCTGACAAAGTATATTTTCTTTTCATTATTTGTAAAAGTTAATTTTTTTCCGTTTTCTATTTCTACTCAGCAGGAATAACTTTCATCTTGTAATACGATCCGGGTTTCAAAAAGATTTTATTTTATTTTTGATTTCTGAAACGTATGTAATCTTGAGTGTATCCGGATAAAATGTCCTATTTGTTCTAAAAAAGAAAATTTAAAGGAAAGACAGATTTTTTTAGAAAAATCTCTTTTATATTCTAATTCGGGGACACCCTGTATATTCCCATATAAGAACAAATAACCCATAAAAGATCTACAGACTGAATTGTCATACCAAAAATGATATATGAATTATGGTACTTTTGTGCGGCCCCCAAAGGACTGTTATCGCGCGGGCTTAAAAATATTGGTAACGACGTTTATAGCTTGATGTAATGGTTTTTTAAATTACTCAAGTCTGTCACATCTTCAAGTTGCAGTAAAATTTATAATACAAGCTATATTGAATTTAATTAATTGTGATAGGTAGTTGAAAAAAAAATGAGAAATCAATTCCGCTTTGATCAAAATCAATTTCAATTTTCTTCAAAATACTATGAGATGATAATGGAAGGTAAATTTAAATAGATTACATATAAATTTCGAGGGTGTATTAATTACAATCGAAATCGTGTAGAAAGCTGCGTGGTAAGTGCAGTGCCAGAGGAACATGGCGGCGGCTGACTGAAAATTATTATTCATGATGATTTTATCTTTAATTAAAAACCCTTCCATTTATTTTTTATTTATAACTCAACGCAACTACCATATTTAATTCATTTTTTCCATCATTTAGTCGAAATGTTTTAATTAAAATGTACAGCAGGAACAATATTATAACATCCTATATGTAATATTAACAAGAGGGGATGTAATATTTATTCCTTTTTCATGGATTTTTGAGATTTAGATCGACGCGGGCCAGGTTTGGATCCTGCGAAGCTTCGCGCAGCTTTCGTAGGGGGAGAACATTGGGGAGGGGTCGTGGCACCACGACGCGTTATTCGGTTCTAAGCCGCAGAAGTGTTTGCTACTGCTATCGAGTTACGGAATCATGCAAACGTGAACACGCGCCCGGAGTCCTACCCGGAATCGTCTCTCTAAAGTGGTCCCTTGTGCTATTTTTGTGATTTACTGTGAGGATTTATTCAAAAACAAACCAAAAAAAATTAATTCTTTTTTGACCAATTGGACTAACTGTGTTCACAACGCTGGAACATTTGAGGCCTATTGTGGCTTCTATAAACACCCTCATCGGTAACTGTGAGAATATGGAGGCTACTTATTGCGTCGGAACCGATGTAGATGTTTGCAGAATGTTTGATCAGTACTTGTATAAGGTACGCACTTGTTTTTAAAGTTTTTCTGTGTTTTGCGGCACATGTGAATTTTGAAATTACGCGCGTAGTTTTAATCCTGCGGCGCTTCGGAAAAAAATTGTCCTGCCGCGCTGAATTATTATTTAGAATTATTTTAATTGGGATCAAAAATTAAGGTATTTTATTTGGAAATTGAAATTTGCGCGGGGCATTATTCCTGCGGGGGTCTGAAATCCGAAAAAAAAATTGTTCCTGCTGTGTGGCATTATTTTTTTTAGTTTTGATAAAAAAAATTAAGATACTTATTTTATTAAATTTGCATTTCAAAAACTAAAGTTTTACGGGTAGTCTATTCCTGCTGAGATTTAAAAAAATTGACCCTCCGCTTCATTACATTTTAGTTTTTAGTTTAGATAAAAAATTTATAGATATTTTTTTTGCACTTGGAAATTGAAATTTAAAATTTCGCGCGTAGACTCCTGAAAACGCCTGAAAAACCGTTTGCTTCTTCCTGCTGCGCTCTAGTACTGTTTAAAATTATTTAAGCCGGTTTAAAAAAATTGAGGATATTTGCATTTGATAATTTTCATATAATTGATTGAATTAAAATAGCATTAGTTAAATAATTCGCTTAATACGAGGCGAGATACGAGGCTTAAAATTACAATACACATTATTAATGTTTGTCTAAATGGAAGTTATTGGTACATAAAAGCGCTGTGATTCAATTGCACATAAATATTTAATTTTGAAATTTGATTTTGAAAAACAGCGCGCTTTTGCAATAATAATTTATAATAGTGTTATAATGTATGAGCAATAAAATAATTAAATAAATCGTGCATTTATGTCGTATATTAATCAACGGTAAATTATAATTCGATAATTCGCTTATAATTTAATAACAGTTGTGTGTGTTATTGTTTATAGATTAGTATTTGTAGAACAGCGAAAAAAGTTTTGCATTGACAATGCAGTTACTGTTAATTCAATCTTTCTAATTAGCAAACACTAATTATCTCTAATTGTAAATAAATTGTGAAGTTATTGATGATCAAAGCTGAGAGGATTTCGTCTGGTGTGAGGAAAAATATCGTAACCACGGTGCTTTCAATATTAATAAGCGCCTTGATGTAATTAACTGATAAGTCTTACTTCAGCTTATTACGGAGTAAGTCCATCAAAGTGCAGCCAGAAAGCACTTAATGTAAATTGCCAAATAACTAAAAAGTCTGTAGCAACTTTCCTCATAACATCAATCTAAACTTCGGTTAACTTTGCTTGTGCGAATATACATAGGGCAGAGGGAGGATTTTGTATCTGTAGCGTGAATTTTACACATTAGTAACAAATTTTGTGCTAAAAGTGATAATCCCCTTCGGATATTACAATATAGATTTTCATTATATGGGAAAAGTATTTGTGTTTGGAGTTTCTAGACATTCCTCTAATTGAGTTGCTGAAAACTTTGTTAATCGCACCATAAACTCTCGTTTCAGTTTAACTTTTCAAGATTGAAAAGTTGGCTTGATGGTGTTTACTGTTTGTGGTTGTACGGGCTAATTAAATTGGATTTTCGAAAAAATACTCTTTTCGCTTTATAATGATGATGATCGCTGTAATAAATTATGGTTTAACAAATGTGGTGTACAAATCTTTGATGGATATTAAAATTAATTTAAAAATAATTACAAAAATTATTTTTCTTATTTTAAATTAGGTAATATTAATCATTTTTCTGTGGGATCACGAAGTCAATGAACCAAAGTCAAGGCTGAAAATGGTTCCCCCTAAAGCCAGACACTGAAAATTTAACGTATTGATTTTTTAATATTTCTGAAGGCTGTGCGGGAATGTTTTAATAAAAGCCCGAACATTTGGACGAAAAGCCAACGCATAAAAAGTATCGATTCATTTGTAATTAATTTAATCAAAAAGATCGATACTGTGATATTAAAAGCGAAAGAATGTGATCAAAATATCATCATGAACATAATTACATATTATATTCGAGACCGGTTTCATACAATTAATTTTTATGATTCTCATTGTTTTTAATATTGAAAGTTGCGAGTGCTACAACTTTTTAAGGACAAAAAGTAGTAAAGTTATAAATTAAAATTAATACACAACTAAATTATTTGTCACATTGTAATGTGCTATTAAAAATGATTTATGTGCAGCTGGTTTGTAATGATAAATTATTTCATGCAGTTTCGAATTCTTCAAATTACATAAAGGAGAAAATATATATTTCTACGGTATATGAGAAAAAAAATGATTCAAAACTATCGTTCTGCATTTAACTACTTTTAATTTATTAGTGCTCCCGACTACATTAAGCTGTGCAATTAATTTGTTACATAAAAGCGCAAAAATAAATTTGCTCTTAACTGTAATTTTTCAAATTAAATCCACTGAGATGAGAAATTATTTCAGTCCTAAATATTTATGTAAATGCAAAGCGATGCTCTCAATTTAAAAGATGAAATTTATACTGGGTTTTTTTCTTTTTCGTTTATTCTTTGCTACAACAGCTGCTGAATTTAAAAATCTTATACCTGGCCCGATACTACTCATCCGGTCAAATCAAAAAGTGAAATAAAATAAATATAAGAAGTTAACTTCTTTATAATCAAAGGTCCGTATTATATTTTGATACTAAATATTTATTTTAACCATATTCATTTGCAATTAAGAAAATGCACTTAAATAAATGCCGAGCAATCAAAAAAGCGCATGATTAAGTATTGAAATATCTAATTAAACGTTCTATAAATAAACAATTTTAAGGACCATAAAGCGTTAATAAGACGGTATTAAAATGCTGGCTGACGTCTTTATGGTGGACTCGCTAGTATTTCATTCGCTGCAGCGATCTTCCTTTTCAGATAATCTTCTTCAAGAGAAAGAAGAAAAACATTTTAATTTATGATAATTGCTTTGTGTTGAACTTCGTAAGGTGTATAATTACAGGTAGATTTGAATCATAAATAAAAGGGACTGTAGTACTACAACAATCTGATAAAATTCTAAAAAAATAAAGTACATAAAGGGTTGAAAATCGTATCAAAAAGCAAACAAACATCAGACTGTTGTGGGATTGACTCGAACCACAACGCTTTGTGTGAAATAGTAAAATATACAAATTGTTAAAAAGCACGAATATAAGAAGACGAAGAAATATATATCGTAAAAGAGCGTGTTTCCTTTTTGTGAAAAAGAGTTGATGAAATGTGTCGTTTTACGAGCCATAAGTCGGTATGGCAAATCCAAGATCATTAACATGGAAGTTTACAGCAGTTTAAGCTGAACATAACAGGCCGTAAAACAATCTAAGTGAGGTAAAATAGGGATGGTCCGGGTCGTAACCGAATATGAAACAGATGGAGCACTTGGCACAAGGTCCGATCTTGATTATGGTCTCCAATGAGGTGAACTAAGCGGCGGCACATGCACTGACCGCCGCCGTCGTCGTGATGTCGCCGTTGCCCATCTGTGGTGAAAACGGGTGGTCGGTCGGTCGGTCTGTCGTCCGTCGTTCACCATCCATATACAACCCCGTTAACTGACCACGAGCTCAAATTACGACCGCGTAATTCACTTGTTACACACACATTTTCATACACTCAACTGATTGAATTTGCTTTTTATTGATAATGCGATTTCGTTCCTTCGTCGTCGCAACTAACAGGTGCTTTATAGAAGAAGGGCAAAAGCGCTTTTTTGTCGGCTTAAATAAATCTTTAATGAGAAGTGAGAAAAGTTAATTTGTTTTGTTCTTTAACTAATTTAAAATTCATGTGAAATTTAATAATAAAACTTTTCCAACTTTGCTAATTACTAATTACTTTTTCTCCTTCTTGGTCTTTTAAATTAACGAGTTATGCAATGAAGAGTACCAGTCGGAATTATTTTACTTTTTTGCTTAATTATTGCTGACATTCAGGCGCGTATTAAATGTACATTTATAAACTTGGAAAAATTAATTAACTCACTCGACGGATCTGAATGGCAAATCAATAAGTTTCATTCAATTTAATTTAAATTATATATGCGATTGCAAATGCATAGAATTATGCGGAGCCAATGTCTGATTTAATTATATTTCCACTAAGACATGTCAAACTATATGTACTACTATATATAATAACCGTGCAATTCAGAATATTGCTCCGAATATTGAATTTAAAATTCATTTCGAATTTTAATTAATTTTTAATTTTCTTGCATTACAACTTCAAACTTGTAATAATTCTAAGAAACTTTTTAATAAATTAAATACTCGACGAAATAAATTTCCATTTGAATTCTTCCACTAAACTTACTTGTATTTCGGAAGTTCATTGGAATTTAAGCCTTGTAAAAGTAAAGTATTTTTGTGGCTAGTTTCAAGTTTGAGCCTTTTCCGCAAAGTTTTTAAAAATCATGTTTTTTTTACATAAGAAAAAATCATTCAGCAGCAGAGTTTTTTTAATAATATTAAAAGTTTGTCAACTCAAGTCAATTGCATTAAATGTTCTCATAAAAGCTAACTAGCCGCAACAAATGTTGATTAAGTTGCAGGAACAGAACTAATCCTGATATAAGAACATTCTGAATTGTACTGTTCGCTGCTCGGAAATCGAATTAGTTCCCATGCTGTTCATGTGCAACATTTAAAATCAATTGATTGAAAAAGATCAGTACAGATATGTTTGTTATATAATGTATGAGAGCGTTGCGGAGAAAACTGCTCTGCAATAGTTAGTTTTTGATTCGGATTATAAATATGTAAAAGCAAGCAGAAACGTGCATTAAAGATTAGAGGTAAAATATATGGGCAATTTTGCCTATATAGATAAAAATGTGTTCTAAATTGTTAAAACCTTGTTCAATAAGTTATCTCGTAACGAGTTCCTGAAACGGCAAGTACTAGTAGCAAACGTTAGCAGACTACTAAATACTATAAGCGACCACTTCTATCGAGACTTCTTTCTATACAACAGATTGTCATAAAATATAGCCTCTCACTAACCTACTTGCAAAGACTATTTACATAATTATTATCGCTTAACTTACTACTACTATTATTATTATAGATTATGGCTGATTTTATTATTAGATCCGCATTCATTTGTTTCAATCTCGATCAATTAAAAACGAAAATGATTGCTTATTAGATTAAATATTTATTATATAATACCATTAAAATTAAAAGTATAGTCTTGTAGTATATCAACTGTCAAATATTTTATACGGGTATAAATTTCGCTCTGTTTATATTACATGATGCAGCGGCTGCACTTACTATTAAAATTATTATTATTATTATTCAATTTATTTATTCATGTTTCGTGTGATTTATTTGCATGAATTACATCTACATATAAACTTTAATGAATAATTTGATTTATCGTTCTTCAGTTGCATGCTTATTTATTTACTTGGCTTTTATTGAATTATATTTAGATATACTATAATTTCAAGACCACCAACGAAAAATTTCGCCGGCGCGCAAAAAATTTCAAACTAATTTAAAAGTGTAAAAAAATATTGATAATTTATCGTGTGGCACAGTAGTATAATTAATATAACTTAAGTACATTCATTAATCACTTTGCAAAGAGGAAAGTTAAATTAATCATGGAACAGCAGCAGAGTGGTGTGGAAGGAAGAAGAAATACCTTGCTTTTATATACGTGTTTATATACATTTATATATATTGTTCGTGCAAAGGAGCAATAAAATATTTTACCTTTTGCTTCTATATTTTCACAAGTAAGATCCACCGTTGAGATTGAGGTAGTTATGGTAATTTTGATAAGTTAAGTTGGATTCTTTGAATTTTATTTTATAGTTTAATTATCGTTCCAATGATCTAATCTATTTTTATATGTTCCCGTATACATAAAATTACCATTTTTACACTTTTCAACGTAGTAATGCATTGCATTTGAATTAAATAACTAAACACATTTACTTAGTTAGCATTTTAACATGTACGAATAATTTGCACTTAATTTTTAATTGGAAATTAAACTAGATCATGTTCGAATCGATTCGTCATGCGAGATGCATGGAATGAGTTTCGCAAAAACAAATAGATTAGAAAAAGGCTTCGGTGCTAGTCGACTATTTTTATTTTGCGAGTTTTGGCGTTAATGCTGTCATTAAAATTCATTGTCTGTTCCGATCGACTATATGAAGTGAAAATATATCTCTGCTACGTGTAATGAATAAATAAACCATCTGAAAACGTTCGTCTCCAATAGCTGGTGCTACTGGATACCGATTCACAATGCTTATTCACAGCTTGAAAAATCGCAGAAACAGACCACGAGATAAGCAAAATGCGAAACATCAATTACCGCCATTTATTCGATCGATAATTTCTATAAATCTCTCTAGAAAATCTTTACAAAAGTTTACAACCTTAAATAAATATTCAGAAAACGTCTTTTTCAATTTGAAATTGGCTATTAAACCATAATTTTTAATGGATTATCGCATTATTAAAACTTTTTTTTCTGTTATTATTCAAAAACTGACAATAAAGTAATATTTTAATTTCAAACATCAACAGTTAGACGGATATTACCCATTACAAAGAATATTCCACATAATGTGAAGCAATTAAATTTTTTCGAAATATTCTGTGCGGTTAACAACTTATTAAATACGTTTTCATTTTGCGCTCTTTCAGTAGTCAAAAATATTATTAATTGAACTACATAAATTGGAATCTAAACCATTAATATTTCTAAGCATTCAATAAATTATAATTAATATCCATTATACTAGTTACAATAGACGTTTTCCTAATTTATGCGGTCGATTATTCTGTTTCACAGCCTATTTTATGTCGGCAAGTTATTATATTGTTAGTGAAACAAATGTTGTTACATTTTGCGGTTAAACGTTGATCTATAGTTCATTAAAATCTATCAATTAGCCATATATTGACCACTTGTCTGATAGGGAAGCCACAGCTTGTAATATGGAACTTCAATTGACAGCGAATAGAGTGCTATATGGCATAAATCACATTTTCGAGTTGTTGGTGAAATGGTGAATCATCTGTAAGGGTCCCATTCTCAATTATGTAAAATGTGGTAACTACAATGAATTGTTTTTTTAGAACTACGAACTACTTACCGAACTCCCGTGCGGTAAGTAATCACTTACCGCACTGGTTTGTAAAAGACTTTTAAAATATTTCTTTTTAAATTTTTTTTACCTTCTCGCATATTTTATTCAAAACTTTATTGTTATAATTATAACTTAGCATATTGGTTTTGTATAAAAAATTCCACAATATCGGTATTTCGAGGATAATCTCATTATTCGAAACAATACAAAGACGTACTTGAAAATAATTGCTTGTTTAATAATTCATCGAAAAAAAGTATGTAAATTGTGCTTGTTTTACAATCGGAATGAATTAATGAAGTCGGTCTAAACGTGGTGATAGAGCAATTTCGTGTAGCTGAATATTACATATAGCATAATCGCGTCGAGCGTTGAAATCTCATGTCGCAATCGATTGAGTCGACCGCAAGAGATTAGACTGGGGGCCGCCTCCATGTAGCACTTCCTGGCGGCACGCGACCGCTGTCCGCCTCCGTCGTGCGGTGCGATTCCTTCGCCACACATATATACACACACAATTCCCTGCGGCTTGGCATCTCGTATAACAGGTGTCGAATGTCCAGCTTAAATGCCTACTTTTTGCCTTTTTCTTTTTCATTCCGATATAAATCTATATTTATATAAAGGATTTTAATGAAAGATGATGATGAATTTTTTACTCAACATTCAAGGCGTGTTGTTACATTTTTTGAAATATGATTGACGTTAATTAACATTCGACAAAATTTAAATTAATATGCCCAATGAAAATGGAACAGTTGTTGGCATATTTTTTTCGATTGTTATAATTATTTGTAAATTAGCGACTTCACGGTATTTTGAGTTTCTAATAAATAATAATTGCGCTCTTTAATAATATAGAACTAAAACTAACCGTAAATATTAGGAAATATACGTTTGAGATAAAATAGTTAAGATTTGGTGGAATAATTCGAGTACAAAAATGGAGTGTAATATATTGTTTAGGTTTATTGCACTTGTCTGAAATTAACCAGGGCCCTTTTGTTGTAACTTACATTTCAGATCTTTATCAATAAATAACATGAATTCCTTTGTAGCCAGTTCTGCCTTTTAAGGCAGCTGAACTGAAATTTTTCTGAAGCATTAGAACGAGTTATGCCTATAAAAATGCAATGGGTCTTTTCAGTATTTTATTCTGAAGTTATAACACAATTTATTTAAATGTCATTTTATGAAACATGAATTATTTATTAGAACACGGCTTTTTGCTTGTTTTACTATTTTGAATAATTTGTAATGCTATTGTTTATGGTATTTCTTTTAATACTATTATGGTTTGATGTTATATAATTAGATACAATAAAAACGTGTGAACATTAAATTGCCTTTCAAAGGCAATATTAATTTAATATCAAATTATTAATTTATTTTTGTAATTAAATTTAATTAACGAATAATATTTCACAGTCATCTTTTAATAAACTATCAACAACAAAAAAATTCGATTTATATATTCTGGTATATTTAGCACCTTGCTAAATATCTAGTAACTTGACAAGAAGATAAATCTTCAAAGTAAATTAAAGAGAAACTCAACGTTTTTGATTTATTAAAAATTTAAAAAATGCGATTTGTTAATAATTTTTTTACCATGGTCTTCCTCGTTAGGTGTGAATTATCTTCCGAGTTACATTCATAATAATTTCGCTTTAAATAATTTATTGATTCTAATTGCACACTTTCAAAACGTATTGCCCAATTTTAATTCGAAAATGACATCACGTATCGAGAAAATGATTATGCCCTATAAACAATAATTTGTGTAGCCATGAAGATGAAAGAAAAAAAAAAGAATATGATCGAAGGCTATAATAAATATCAAAAAACGCGTGAATAATGATGCTGAAATAATTCGTAATTTGATCACACAATAAAACAAATAAAATTAATAATATTGATGTTTCTAATAAATGCATGCCCAATAATTATCTGGAGATAAATCGATGGGAAAAAGATAAGCAACATAACAGCCTACAAATCAGTGTTATCAAGATGATTGATGATGAAAAACGAAAACCATATAATTATACAAAATAAAACATGAAAAACTGGTTCCTCCCACTAAGAGGAGTACCATGTCGACACGATTGCAGGTCAACGGTCATAAAATTATTATTTTCCCATAATAATCCCTCTTCATACATTGCAATTACCCAGCACCAAAGATATTGCTTGGCTATATACTTTGTCTTAAGACGGAATGTTATTCAATTTGATTTTATGGGGACTGGCTGGATGGGGTTGCATTTCTCCATTGCATTAATCAAAAATACTATTTTCGTATTATTATTATTATTAACTTTCGCGTGTTATGAATCTAATTTTAGACACTCGGACTCTTAATTTAAACAAACACATAATACTAAAGGTAAAATAGAAAATTTCGACTCGTAGGTTTAATAATAATGACTAATGCAAACAAGAAAGAATTTCTTCACCATGCACCTGTCTAAATACACTATAATAAATAAAATACACAAAACAATTGACAAATATTGGATTCAACTCCAGTGCCAATCGTTATAAAACAATGCGCCTGCTGAAATAACATTCTTCAGTTTGAATTGTCGTCGTGGAGAAAGGGCAATTAATCATACAATTCTATAAGTTGTATTTAATGGTACGATTTGGTGGTGGTGTGTATGTTGTAAGATCGAAGTGGTCGTCGTCTTAAGCCTTTATGCACCGTGCATGGAAAAAGAATACTACAAGAACAGGTATAGGTGGTATGCCGAGGTCAAAGGTGGTTGCCGTAGTACAATGTACAGCCTCCGGCGACGGGTCGTAGACCCCGAATTCAATAAGAAGGAAAAATACAACCAGCAGCCACAACAAAAACGAATCGTGTTGTTTTTTAGATCACACACACAAGCACAATCCACACATTTGTACAACTTTATTACCGCGATGTAGGTTGTATATGATGATTTTTTTTGAAATGATTTTGTCATTAGGGGTTGTAAAAATTTATGTGCGAGCTTGTTATTGTAGTATTGCGGGGCATTAAGTGCGATTATTTATTAGTGGCACGTATAAACAATTTCCGCCGTTGGAATTTATCGTTCGTATTGTAAATGCCAGCAAAATGTGATGATCAATTTAAAAATTCCAGGATAAATTTGATAACGCATATATGAGGAGAGCAAGGGTTGGTTTTCGGGCGGGTGGCGATGGTGGCGTCTCTGTACGAGACTTTTAGTATGAGGACCACGTACGCTATTGACGAGCCTTTCGTTGGGATCAGCATACGAAATCGTCAATTTGGCAAAAATTCTAGTCATAAATGAAACAACATTTTTATTTTTTTGGAAATCTGATTACAAGGGCCTTTTTTATCCTCTGGTGGTGTTAATTAAATTTCCGTGCTTTGAGGTCACAATATTTTGATTTATTAGATGCTGATGATCACAATCTCCATTTATCAATACTAGAAAGCTTATTTTTAATAACCAATCCTTTTAGATAGCTTTGATAATTAAAATTTATGGACAATTAATCTATAATGATAAATAATGAAAAAATTTGTTCCAATGACACACTGAAACCAAAATCGTTTGAATAGCAAACAACATTGTGTTGTATTATCTAAAAATCAATTTCTCGTAGGTGTTGAAACAATTTCCTGTGCAGAGCAGGTAGTTTTTTGGTCACAAAATAATTAATGTTTTTATTCTGTTTCTAATCTCCCGACTTTGTATTATTCTGCGCACCCTCTTTTTACTTCACAAAACTATTATGTCGAAGGGTAGATTTCTTATACCTACTTCCTCGTCGTCTTCACAGGGGCTTTTTTCAAAGGCATTCACAAGAATTGCATTTAGTTTGCAGTTAAAGGTAATTCAGTTTGCATCAGATTTTATTCGCTTTTATCACCACGTTTGAAGTGAAGAATAATATATTTTTAGTGTGATTAACTTTGTAAGTAAAATGAATCAGTTCTGTAGCAGTATTTTGATGGGTTAGTTGTAGTTTTAGATTAATTTTGTTGGATGGAGGAGAAAAAAAAAAGCGATGGTTTAATGCATTTTTCACCTGTTTCAAACTTGAACATCTGTTCATGATTATACAAACTAACAATATAGCAGCCATAATACCTACATAAAAATTATGTAAGAAAAATATTAATTTAACAAAAGATTGCATGCATTGTTGTTATAAGTAGAAGGCTTCCATATCGATTAGCTTGTCCTATTAAGTCTAAAAATACTGTTACAATGTATAATATTATCGTGAAAATATCTGGTTTGTCTATTAACAGTTAAAAAATTCCTCGGTAATTTCTGAAAAGTAATTTAATCGGATCTAGTTTTTCAGTGTATTATTCAACCAATTTACGTAAATTGACTTTTTGCTTTTCAAAGAAAGCGGTATTGCGTTGACTGAAACAACATATGTCGTTTAAAAATATTAACACCACACTTAAAAGAATCTGGAATCTTGTTTACTCATTAATCTTCTTCGACGAAAAAATTAGCTGTAACTTTGAAATTAATATTTGTTCTAATTAGCTTGGCTGCTTGATTGTTTGTAGTAAAGAGGCGGAAGTGCTTTTGGTTTAGTCTGTCTTAAAGATAATGAAAATTGTGTCAAAAGCTCCAAGTTCTGAAGTTTACACAAAGGATTTTATTTATTTATCCATACATTTTTAGAAGTATAATTAAAACTACAGGATTTACTTTAGTAACTTGTCCTCTTTCATACTTGTTCGGAGAATTTTAAAATACCAAACCAGTTTGCTTTTCTATAATATTTTTAATTTTCTTTCTATGCGTAGTGTATGTACTTTTGTGAAAGCTGCTGTTGATAAATTTAATTTAATTATAATCAAAATGCTTTCTCCTCTCGCGTGGAAAAATGGACAAAACAAAAGACGAAATTAGGAATTATATAAATAGCATTATAAAGATGCTAAGTTAATGACATACAGTTTTTTGAACTGGGTCCAGTCTGATCTTGCCCCCCTTTGCCCCACGCCACTCTTTTGTGTTGAACAGCATCTTCACCGTGTTTCCAGTAGAACCGGATTCTTGTTGAGCTTCAAGGTCGCTGCCAGAGTCTGTTAAATTAAGGTGTGTAATGGCCTGTATTGTCGAAGAATAACTTGGTCCTTTCTTCCTTTCCAAGATAATAACATTGAATTTTATATTAAATGTAATAATGTAAACATCTGTGGGCAACTTTTTCATGTTGCGACGTTGCGTGTCGTTGTCTTAATTTATAGAAATGGAATTTGATTTTCTATGTCGTCGTTTTTTTCCTCTCTTCCACTTTTTTTTTAGTGCAGTATTACAGCATGCAGTTTAATGACATGCGAATGAAAAATAAATTAAGCGACAGAATTTATGGTTGTTTAAATTGGCGTTATTATAGTTTATCACACTATTAAATGTTTTAATTAGCAATAATTAAAAGTCAAGGCCGTTTCTGTATTTATAATAAATACATACTACATAGTTACGTTGAATTATCTCGGTGAAGAGTGTTGCATTGAAGAAAGTTTCTCTCGATATTATGCATATATTTTCCTGACGGGTTTCATTTGCATTCGACTTAATTTTGCATATGCATATTTTATGGTAATTTGTTTAAGTAAATTGTAAAAGTTATTATGATTTTATAATATTTATATTTATGTACTTGTTCTTTATGTGATATGAGTGGGAATTTATGTTTGATGTAATGTTATTGTTGTGTATTTATGTTTATGAATAAACATAAGGAGGATTTAATCCACAATCTTTTCATTTGTTACCAATAAATCAAATTGTTGGTACTTTTTTCACAGAGGAAGTATTGTAATAGTGATAAAAAAATATTTTTGACATTTTAGAATATGTAGATTACAAAAAATGCAGTGATTAATGGCTGTCGGTCCGTCCGTCTGTTTATCAGTTAACTTTTTTAACTTTATTTATCTCGAAAACTACTTATCTGATTCAAACCAAATTTGGACACTGTTTTCCTTAACTTTAGTAGAAAATAAAACCGAAAAAAAAATTATAAAACCTTAAAAGGCATGCGCATTAGAGACTAAAAACATACCAAAAATGAACAAATCGTTGTGTTTTACGAGAGTACTGTGGAATCTCATTTTCAGTTGCTGTAAAAGTGTGTTAAATTTATTTAATAATGCTACGTCTAATTTTTAATTGATATTTGAAAAGCCATTTTCATTGCCTGTAAATGTAACATTAAATGTGAACAATTTGTTCCACACCAGTGAACTGTTATAATGGCATACAAGAAAAAGATTTGCTTGGCACAAAAACATAATGCAATCATAAAAGATAATTGTAGTCTAACATAAATTATGTTGAATGTTACTAATTGATATTGTATACACATATATAAATTTCTGCTCAATTAGGTTTTTAATTTCAAACCGAACCAATTAAGCACGTGGCTGATCTTAGTTGATGATAAATTTCAAACGTTTTCTTGAAATGGAAAAAATCCGTATTATGTAGATTTAAATTAAAGATTAGTTGAGAAATAATTTAATTAAAAAATCTTGATGGTAGTAATAACAATGGCTTTATTATTATTAAATGTTGAACATAATAATAAATTACTTTTTCAAATTGTTTTATACCAACTAGTATATAGAGTAAATGTAAAAGTTGCGAGTACAATGGAAGAGAATTTAATTGATGGTACGATGGAAAAGGGAATAAAAAGTTTAAGATGTTTGAAAATTTCAGAAATTTAATTCCAGAGAAGATGAAAGAAAAATGTCGTTTAAATATGTAATAGATTGACAGTGTTGCAATAGTGGATGTTTAACCGTCGAGGAATGTCCTTTTTGATGTAAATGGCTCCTTTTAAGTTAAAATTTTACTTCGTTTTTATTTACATGTCTTTTGCATAGACGTGCGCTTGTAATATGCATCTGGTGTATTTATTTATCAACGAGCGATGCACAAAGTTATTTTACATTTCGGAATTTTTATCGTTCGAATCCTTTACGAAATGAGTTCTGCACTCCCTTTTTACCGCGGCCGTAACTACTTTTATAATGTATATTATGGAAGTCATAAAACTTCGTTTGGTCTACATTGTTCAATTTAACTTTAAAACTCTTACATAAAAAGATGGAATTATTTTCAAACAAACGTAATTTACGTGAACAAGTCAAATTTACAATTGAGATGTAATCAAGTTTTGCTTTCAATTCTGATTCCGTCCGTATGTTTTATATGTGTTGTGTATGACAACCGAAAAGTTTCCTTTGATTTCACATTTTCTTAGAAATCTCTCATGTATTTCTTATTTTTCGCTTTTCTCCATTCGTTTTCATGAAACACAATTAAAGCTTTTAAACTTTTTCATTTGCACTGTGCTTTTAAATTACACTATAAACTTTTTGTTTTAAGATTAGTGTTTCCATTCTTCCATTCGTGTTTCAAATACTTTCGTTCCAATTCGATAAAATTAAGGGTCTGGCTGATTAAACATAAATAGTGTTATTAATTTTTGCTGTTCGTATAATTTAATTAGAATTTCAATTTTAAATTGATATAACGGATTGTTTAGAAATTATTATATTTATCAAAATATAATTGGCAAGGAAATAATAAATATTAATCACTATTATAAAATTATATAAATAGTTGGTTCGTATAAATATAAATTCAAATAAAATCATATCATGAAACCACACGCTGCACATTACTATAATAATAATCTTGATTTTCAATGTAATTTTATTGTTCAACTTGTTTTAAATTCAATCACGCTTTGAATAAGACAATTATTCTATATTATTATGGACTTTTCAATTATTAAATCTCATTTCCAAGACATAATCGATTTAAAGTTTTAATGTCTGACAGCATTGTTGATGAGAACTATTTTACACGTATTTTTATCATTGACCTCAACTTTGAAGGCGTGCATCATAGTTTGAGGAATTAATGTTGGCCGTGACGTCACAAGTGTGTAATAATGGCTATTACGCATGAGCGTAACTATCCGAATGTGTAATAGCCATTGTACGCGAGTATAATATAATTTTTCTACGAGAATTTTCGAAACATTTTTTCATTAGTGTAGTTTTAGTGCAGCTGTTAAATCTGTGCAAATCACCCTGTAGGTAATAAAATATTTAATCATGCCAAGTTTGATATACAAATAGTTCGAATCCAATTTCACATAAATATACATAAAACATCTCAGAAATAAATTCGATTATAAGTTTGAGGGAGCATTAAATTGAATAGTATATATATGTACTATACAAGTCCACCCCTATAACTTGCCATAAGCAATGCCTGTAAGCTATTAGTAATAAATCAACTTATAATTGGATTCTGGTACTATATATACACGATAATATTAAATTCGTGGATTCAAATGAAAATGAGCCTGTCTCGAAAGAATATCGTGTAAGGAAAGGAGAGATATAGTATATGTAGCTAGTTGTTCATGAGTTGAAAATTAAAACTTGCCAGAGCCAACCTTTCGTGCATCTTTTAACCCCTTAACTGAAGCAATTGTTAAATTAATTTAGTTTGTATTGTTAAATTAACATATTTTTAAATTGCATTAAGCCAGCGAGCCAATTTCCAATGAGTCATTAGTTTAATTTGGATTCATCAACGAAATTAATAATGTTAAATAGAAAAAGAAATAGGTCAACTTTGTGCTTGTAAGTGTAATTTATCGACTTGACTACTAGAACGTTCGAAATGATTTACGATGGGGTTCGGAATTATAACAAATGGAAATTTAATTCATGAAATGTTAATCGATATATTGTTAATTAATTATTTAATCAAGAACAAATGGAATTTATTTTCGGATCGTTTATATCGCGACTTGAGACGTGTAGTGTAATAATAAAAGGGGCAAAATGAAGATAAATCACTCTCTGTAGTGTAACGCATGAAATCATGTAATTTTGCGTCCTTTGCTTCATCCATCATACTGAGCGTGATTCTTACGGACAAATTACCGTGTCGTACGAATACTTAGTTGATTTAGGCCGCGAGCTGGAGAACCCGTTGCGACACTTTACAGACCATTCCACCGCACATTTACCGGACTTTTTATCGAGCTTTAACGCCTAGTTAAGTGCTAACAATACTACTGCACTTTTTCCTGCCTGCACATTTCCACTACTACGTTTTATATTTATATGCGGTGGCGCGGTGAATAAAACGAAAAAGTTTTAATATAAAATAAATTTATTACGAGAGTGACATGATGAAAAATTTCGGTCGGAAAAACTCGACGGCGACGAGAAAAATGCTGCCATGTCAAAAGTGGAGCGGCAATGATGTAGGATCACAATAAAAGCGAGAGATTTTGCGTTCTTTTACGAGATGAGGTACATTAATATTCATTATAGTTTTAATTACGTTGACTTTGTGTCTCAGTTTAATCCATTTATTTATATTTATGTCTCCATGAATTTTAATTATGCTTTATTTATTTGTGTCAAATGAAACTTACATTTTAAATAGTCGCATTTTCAAAATGCACTAATAATGCAACACAGCCGTACGAAAAACTAGTTTACTGGTTTATTGGAATCAGGAAATCTTATGCAGTAAACTAGATTTTTATGTTATATTTTTTCGAGAAAATGGATGAAGAAAAAAGATAAATTGATAATAATCTCGTCGTTGAGCTTTCTATTTTGTCATGACCAATAAACTAGTGCACTTTCACTTTGAAATCGATCAATCGAAATGTCAATTGCACTCTATTTCATAACAATAGTGCAAAATAAACAATGTGTTCGAACATAAATTACATTATCTTGTATAATATTTGCATTGCATGCATTGTCTTAAACTGCATACAATCATAACAATTTTAATAACAGTAGGTATAATAATGTTGATTTAATAATTCACTATAATCACAATTCCGAGGAGAAACCGAATAGCAATAATGAATTCATTATTATCTCGACGGAATAATAATGCATGGGCTAATGGTCATTGAGAAGTAGTAGTATTCAAATACTAAATTTGATAATGAAAATATTAAATTAGTATTTGAATCATTAATTTTACTAGTATTTATAAATTAAATTGTTTGAATCGCGAATTTGTAATTTCATTGCACTATGTCACTATAGGTTGATAATTTATTAATTTATTGAATTCGTTTTTCGATTCGGTCATTATTAATGAAATTAAATGCGTATAATGTGTAGTAATTAATTTAATTCATTTTATCGTGCATACTCCAATTGTTTATTTAACAATATGAATATATATAAGCTGCAGCGTATTATTAATTAGCTAATTAGTCTATGGTCAAACTATAGCCAATCTAATAATATTATTTCTCTCGCAAATTGTGAAAAATTTGACGTACCCAAAACAGCAAAAAAAAAAATTTTGTCTTTCTGCCTCTTGGGTCTACGTTTTAACGTGGAATCCGAACCGCGATCTTCAGCTATTTGGCATCCATCCCCTCTTAAGGTGCATCGCAAGTCGGCCCACTACCCACTGCGCCTCTTAAGCCGGCTTGCAAACAGCATTTTTTGAAAAATATATTTTTAAGACAATATTTTGGTTCAACATACATAAGGATAAAGTTTAATTAATTCATGCTCCAGTTCGGCTCTTGAACTAATGTTTTATGATAATACAATGCCTTAAAACCATTTCATACATCAATATTTACTCAAGTTTAAATTATAACTTTACTCTATAATCAGGACTTATAGCAACTAGCAGTAAGTACGAATTTAATTTGCATGCAAGAAGGATGGCTGGAATGGCGAAGGAAGAGGGTGAAAGAGACCCGTTTGTTTAAATAGTAAACAAGAAAATATTATTTCGAGCTATTTTCAAATATTTATCGTATGCACACGGAATGATTGTCAGCTGCATAATTTATTATCGTTTTTAATGTGTTTTTATTGATTTGTGTTCCAAGTTGTGCACCAACTGGGAATTGGCATTGGGAGTGGAGAAAACGTATAGTAGGGAAGGGGATGCTGAAAAGGGATTTATACAATTGAAATAAACATGACAGACTTCTAAGAGCGCTGCTCAAATCTAATTAAGAATTTGAAATTTTCTTTTCATGAAAATAAATTGTACTTAATAATGTTGCTTTTTCGTTCGTATTTATACTAAAGTGTATTTAGCTTGAAACTGTTTTTCTTGATAAGCTTGCTTTTCCGAAAACTTTGTTTGATAGCCAATTAAGATGATTAAAAAGTTTTTGGTTGAGAGTTTTAAGTGCATAATAAACTTGCCTGAAGGTCTAACGAATGTTAAGTTTTTAACTTATATCGATTAATTTTACTTAATTTTGATGTATTTACAACGGCTTAGAGAAACTCTTTAGATCGTTAATGATAATTTATTGCGAATGTGTTTTTTTGATCTTATTGTGCAAAGAGGCAGCAAAGCGAATGAATTTATGAATACACATTATAATAATATATTCTTCCTTTGGTTCTTGCTGGTTGTATATTCCAATTCTCAAGTTATAATGCATAATATGTAAACTACATTAAATAGCTCAAGTTTCTTGGGACTTGCATAACAGAATTGGAAGTTTATTTACTGCCACTGTAACAATGTGCAACATAAACATAAACAAAGAGAAATTCTGGAATGTTTTAATGCTTAAGACGATTCAACACCGCAAGTTTTCCATCTAACAAAAGGCAAGAACTTCACTTGTTTTTAATTACTACTTTAAGACGAGAGCGTTTTGCTGAATTCGTCATGTCTTGTTAATTGAAATTTTAATTCTAATTTCAACTAGCTTTAATAAATAATTGAATAAAATTGGTCTGAAAGATTTTATAATGCAAGACACTCCAGAATGAAACTTTTGATACTACTACATAGTCCTAATAAATAATTCCGAAAACCACAAGGGAAATCCCAATCTTAAAAGCTGCAAACCGTGTACTACTTTACGCTTTTTTTATTTATTAATGTGTTCCTTTTTCTTGTACAAATAGAAATGCCCTTCAAAATGTTTTTTCATTATGCGATTTATATTTCATGCGATTATAAATGTTGCGCTTTTCGAATTATAATTTATTTTGTTTTTGTTTCAGGTGAGTTTCAAAGCTGACATTAGCCAATAAATCACAGGTAACTTCAATAATTTTTAATCATAAAATATGACCGGTATAAATTTAATGAAATTGAACCTCCGCGAAACATTCCGACCCGTCAATCACAAAACGGAGTAATTTAATCAGACTCTTTTTTTAAATTAATTTTTGTTGAGGCTTTTTTTATACAGGGTGTCCCAGAACTTGCGCCTCAGAGAAAATGAAGTAATACGAATGGCATTCAGGCGCATGCGTAATTTTTAACGGATTGCTTTCTGCTTCATTTTTTCTGGGACACCCTGTACATATCATAAATTCTACGGGATTGAATCAGAAATTTCACTCGCAATTAACCTATCTTTTATGTTCTAATAAATATTTATTAGATCTTTAATTACAATGTCGCAGGTGCTCGAAACGCTTTTTTGCCAACATTAATTTTGAATAGAAAAATAAAATAAATTTGGCATGCACTGTGCACAGTTGTGACTTATGTGAACTGGAATTATGAGGGAGAATTGTGATCGTTAATCCGGGCGAGCATAACGAAAATATATCGAGTTACGAATATGAAATTTTCTGTAATTTTAATTACACTATTTATTTATATCCCAATTTGGCTTGTTCATTATTTTATAATTTATGGCGAGTATTTAGCAATGAAATTAATGTTGTGGAATGAGCTATAGGCTGAAATTTATGGATCCGGGAAAATCTCATTAAGAATGAAGTTGTTGGGTTTGTTTGGGGATCTGTGGGAGGGAGACTGGGTACTGCTCTATGTGGGGGAGGCTTAACTTGGGTTGGTTTGGGGGAACTTGCGCCCTATTATTCACCCTTGTACGGAATTGGAGTTATGTAATCGATATGCGAATTTGAATACTTCGAATTGTGCTGAAAAGAATTCGAATATTTTTTAGGTCATGCATGCCAGTAATAAAACTTAATGAATTTTTCTCATCATTTAATTTTTTTTTGCGTCCAAAGAAAAGAAGAAAGACATTCCTCTTATATTGTTCGCTTTATTGTTTAAGCGGAGTATTGTAATTATTTCGATTAAGATAGAAAGCAGCTTTTTAGGGAATAGCCATCACTCAAAGTGAATTTATTTGAGCGCGCGTAATAAAAAAGTTCAAATGATATATATATTTGTTTTTGCGTTCCTCTTTTCTAATATTTTCGCATCCCTCAAAGCTGCCTAAACGAAGAACCCCTCTCTGTATATGTAATAACGTTTTATATATCACAGAAAGAAATAAAATGTTTTATAAGCTTTACAAAGTTTTTTTTTTCTTATTTATTCTGCTTGTGTTCGTTTGATAAACATCGGGCCGTATTTCGTTTTATTTTATAAATATACATACAATCGAACCACTTTTCCATAATGCAGTTTCTTTCGCAGGGCCCTCTGCATTATTTGCAAACTTGTTAAAAAATAATCGCCACAATAAAAGGCAAAAAAACTGACTTGACGTCGTTCGGAACATTCGGTGTTCTCACAAATATTGACTGGGTTAAATAGTTTTAATCTATCCAATTAAATAATACTTGAATTGCAATAATGATAATTACATTAAATGAAATGAAACAACAGGAAGAGCCAATAATACGAGTTTATTATTCGTTGTATCTTAAATGTATTTAAATTGAACGCGCAGTATAAACTGCAGATAAATATGCTACTTTACTAGAAATTACTGTTTGCCTTTGTAGGAACAACATTTAAGCATATTTGCAAACATTCAATTCTCTTTTTTGCCCATATGGTAAAGAGTCTATTAGTTTAGTGCATGTGTTTATTATTATTCAAATCATAATCAAAGCACACCCTTTTTCTATACAAAAACTATAGGTTCTTCAAACTTACTAGTTGTTGATAGTATTGTTTAGCAAACTAACAAATAAAGAACAAAAACATGCTAAAACAATGCTTCAACCCTCTTCTACGTCAATCATCATTCATAACGCAAACACTATTAAATACTAATCTGTATACTGAGTGTTTTTGGTAGGATAACAATGCTTTGGATTAATTGGGCTTTCTGAGATTTTTAGATAGTTGAACAAATGTGTCATATTTACTGTAATTTTATTGTGGGATTGTAGAGCGTCTGCCACTATAATACCACAATTAGATTTCTGTGAAGTTTTGTGAAAATAAGAATTTTTAATATTCCATAAGTCTGGAACTCATGTGCTTTGTAAGTCAACTCTGAAACCAAAAAAATAAAAATAGAATTATAAGAACGCAGACGGCAATTTCCAATATTCCAGTTATTCCAAACTGAAAAAGCTCAATTTTGATGATTGAATTTGATTAGAAGTTTATTTGGGTTTTTTGGAATGGCGAATTCGATTGTTGAAACTTTTGGTGCTTGTTTTTAAATTTATACAATTTTCTATGCGATGCACTTGATAGAAAAACGTGCTCTATATGCAGTTTATGTTTGTTTTCGTTTTTTCGTCGGGGATTTTTTGAATGCAACATTCATTACCCAATTAGACTTGATTGCACAGAAAACAAGTCGATTGTGATTCGTAGAATTCGACATTTGATTGCCAGACTAGCGGGCGCATTGTAAATATTGCATGTCACGTGACACATTTGGATGCAACTGCACCTGTGACTGATTGTTTATTAACGATGCATGTGATGGGAATTGTGGACTGTACTTGTGGCTCTATTATTATTTATTATTATTTTAATATAAAACCCGAATCACTCTCCGTCCGCACTCAATATTGTAATCTATTAAAATTGCAACGATAATTACTTGATTGCCTCCACAAATTTGCAATGTAATCTTTGATGGGCACAGGCATATCATTAATTTGCTTCTTTTACATAAATTACATACTAGTCCAGATAAAAAGTTAACTACAAAATAAAACGAGGAAGAAAACAATTAACATAATACAAATAATTTTTTCATTACAAAAAAAAAACGACTAAATGTTGCCTTTTTTGCATTGTTGTTATTATGATAATACCTGTAATCATAGTGGTCAATCTACAGTGCCCTACCAGTCATTAGGTTAATTTTCAAAACTACAAGCTGTTATTTAAATTCCATTCTTCATTGTAATCACACAAGAGGCTATTACTATAAATAATCATAGTACTTAAATCTTCTCGAAAACGAAAAAACAAAACACAATCTTCTATTTTTACTCATTTATATTTCATTACTTTCTAATTTTACATTAATTATTGAAGCTCCACTTTCGATGGAATTTTGTCATTTACAATTTTAAATATAAAATAACAAAAAGTAAAAATCAAAATTCAATCATTGTCGCAATGGTAAAAAATGTTTGTTCAGCTACGCTTATTAACAAAGTCCTCGAGGCAAATACAAACTACTTTTTTTCCCCATAAAATAGTATTAATAAGAGTAATAAAATCACATTGTTTTGCCAATAAATCACGTTTCAAATTACCAATGTGACATTATACCCGGAGAAAGTTTGCTCTTATTATTGGTGTTTATGTAATGCGCTATTTTTATGAAAAGTTGTTCAAGTGTTTTTCTTTTATTTTGCAATTAATACCCTATAAATAGAATCATATTTAAAAAAGTGCACCAGCACACGTTTTGTCTGAACATGTTGAATTTATTTCTACATGAAAATGTTTGGCTGCAATTTCGCAGCTGAAATGAATCACTTCACGTATGGATAAAGCAGCACCTTCAGCTTCATGAGACCTTTATATAGCAGCGAAAACACTCATATAAAAAGATTTACTGCACGAAAATAACCCAATGTAATGTCTTTTAATTTAACATGTCGACATTATTCTTCTCCGTGAAAGTTATTGCATACGAACGAAGCTGAACACAAAAAAATCGTCATCGTCTTTATGTGATAATATGCGTAACTGCGGCAGCTACTTTTTTTTCAACATCCCTTTTCAGTTTCAAATGTCGCAGGATTCAATTTTATTTCCAATCATTTTTATTTATTGACGGAAATGTACGATTTATTATTAAAATCGTATTTTCTTGTAGCAGTCTGTCCCTGCGATGATGAGGTTCTTGAAACACGAATGAATGGAGATGACGACAACACGGAAAATAAAATATTGTCGTAATTTTTAATTTTAAATGCATTTGCTGCTGGCATTTTATATAATGCGAATTTAATCTCATCGAAATATCGCAAACACGTTAATGAAATGCAACAGAAACAGAATAGAGCTTGGGATATATTAAATAAGTTAGTTAATTTACAACACAACTGTTCACCAGCAGACGAAAATTTAATTAAAAAGTTGAAATTAGTTTTTGTTGTAATTCAGCATTTTTAAATTCTTTTCCTGCGTTTTCTGCTTATAATCAAAACTTGCTGGTTAATTAAATGCGATAAGATGAATAATATTACAATTAAATATAATAACGCGATTCAATTATTTAATGCGGCTTCAAACTTTCGCTGCCAAAACAAAATTTAAGCTTCGCGAATTTCAATCAACAAAAAGGAAATGCAAAACTCTATTTGAAAATTTTCCGATCAGCTTATAAATCAATTCCGCATAATAGAATTTGTGTGTTACGTTCGTTTCAATCAATTCCTTTTTTATTGTTTTTTGTGTTTTTTTTTTGAATAAACGAAATTTATGCAGACAAACTTTTTGATTGTACATGCACTAGACTGATATATTGGATTGAGAGGCGCGTTGGTATTCTGCAGGAACACATTTTCTGACTAAAAGTGTGTAACTAAAACGTTGTGTTTGTAGAATCATGTCCCAAGAAAGCAAACAACAGCTTACTAGATCGGATTAGCAGGCGAACAATCTGAAACTTCCACATCAGACAAGCCCCAGCAAAAAGAAATCAATAAATGATACTCTTCATACGAAATACGTGGCAACTTTTGTACGGTTCGCATTCTCTCAAATTTAATTTATTTATTTTTGTGGAATAAGCAACTATTTTTTGTTTGTTGGTGTTTTGTAAGGCAATTTAGTAAATTTGATAAATATAATTCGTTAAGAAAAATTCGCTGGAAATGAGATTCCACAGTACTTCTCTCGTTGCTATATTAAAATTTGTTATTCAAATTTTTAGAATTTTGAGGCATCTTTTACTGAAAAAAATTATCGGGTATTTAAAAATGCTTTTTAAATTTTAACTAGGAACAAAATTTTAAACCAATTTAAGCGATAAAGTTGAAACGTGTGTATGAAAAGATTAAAAAGTGAAAACTTGTTGTAGGTACTCTAATTTAATGAAACTATTTAAAGCTAGATTTAAAATTACCAATATAAATCAATGTTTGAAGTAAATTCTAGCACTATCAGTGTAAGGGGTGTGTTAAGGGTTAAAAACATGAATTGAGGATTCTAGGACATTTTTGATTAAACTAGTTTAAATAATATTTCAATTTATTATTAGAAAACAAATTTAAAAGAAATCTGACTAATCCAACTGTAAGGGGTGCATTAGGGGTTACAATTGTAATATATAGGTCCTACTCTAATTTTAATTTAATTAACTAAATAATGATAAGTTAAGTAAGTTAAATTACTACTAGGATCCAAATTTGAAAGAAATCCGAGCATTTTGACTGTACATGGTATGTTAAGGGTTGAAATTGCAAAATAAGGGTCGTATACTATTTTAAATTATATTATTCGTAAATAGGTTTAAAATGTATAGTAGAAATCGAATATGAAGAAAATCCGAACTATATGACTCAAACTCTATATTGGAGGGGTGGGGGTGTGTGGAAAGGGTCGAAAATTATTTTTTCTCACTCTTTATGTAAATATTACTAAAATAAGTGATGGAAAAGTGTGGGTAATGCTGCCATATAAGAATCACAACACCGGCAATTTTTGAACAATTAACTTAAATGGCAAATGGGTCGTAGGGGCTTATTTTTAGGGGATGAAACTTTTACCAGCATTTTTTTCAATGTATCCCTAATATGTATACCAAATTTGGTCCAAATCAAATATTCCTCCTGGCAGGTATTCACGTTACAACTTATTCATTTTTACAACTTTTTGACCCTTCAACCCTTAATAAAAATTCAACCCTATAATAAACTCCAGATTTTTTGAGAGCATTCACCACTTGGGGTATACACGAAACAAATGTTCAATATTTGGTTAAAATCGGTCAGCAACTTTAGAAGATTAAGTGGATCTACCGATTTTGCCATTTTTAGCATGTTTTTGGCCTATAACGCGCAGGTCTTTGAGAATTTTATAAACTTTTTTTCTTCGATATCATCTATGGGCAGGTAGAAAAAAAGGACGCAAATTTTGCTTTAATCGGGTCGGTAGATTCCGAAATATAGTGTTTTAAAGAATTGCACAGACCGACCGACAGACCGACAGACCGACAGACGGAAATTAGTGAATATGATTTTCGTAATCTACGCATTCTATAATGTAGAAAAAAGTGAAATTTGGAGAAATTTTTTTTTTCATGAATACAATACTTCCTCTACGAGAGAAGTAATAGTAATATTGTTTGGCGTTTGGATCTTGAACGCTATTTGGCAATTTTTTCTATTTGGCAATTTTTCTAGTTTAGATACTTTTGCATTATATTTATTTGTTTTGGCATTTCCTCATAATAGTCGGTTGTCGTGGCAGCGCCATCAATATTTCATGCGAGTAGAAAAAGTTGCCCGGCTACAAAGGCACTTTTTTGTGAGCTAAAGCAATAAATTCAGAAACAATAGCTAGTCGCGATCTGCGATATAATAAAAAACAAAAGACTGCTCGTTATGTTTTATTTAGATTTTTAATTTTTACCGAACAAGAGAGCCTAGATTGGAGTGGAGTGCTTCATTTGGAATAAATCTAGAGCGAGCCGGGACCGCTTGTCCAATATTTAACAAAGTTATTAATTGTTTCATGTCGTACGATTTGTATTTCAATAGAAATGCAATAAAAACAGTGAAAACGACGAGCAATAAATGAAATTGCAAATTTGCTTGTTTCGAATGATAGTCGTCTATTCGTCCTTTCCTTACGCCCCCAAGGGGCACAGGAAACAGCCTGTTTGGGGCCGTCGCACGTTCAGTTTCAAACTCTACAAGTTCGTGTTTACTTTTAATCTTTCATTGTTCAATCTCTCGACATTTATTTGCTTTTCTGCTCTTATGCAATAATACAAAAAAAAATCCATCGAAAAACAACAGATTGTTAATTCCCAAGTAGACATGTAATATTAAAATAATATGAATTTAATATTACATTACATTGGCAAAATATAAAAATTTTATATGAAGATAATATTAAAATGTGAACATTTGGCAATATTGCAGAAATGTTTATTTTTAATATTAGTTAAATAAATAAGTATTATATAAATTAAATAGATTAAAATTATATTAAATTTTCATTAAATTTATATTTAAAACGTCTGTTTTTTATACTCTTTCAACATTGACAAAATATTCATTATAAATATGCAAATTAATATTAGAATAATATTTAGATTTTATTATATGCTTTTTTGCTACATATAATTTACATAGCATATAATACTCTTTCTGTCAAAAGTAAATATTTAAAATGATAATGGAATAATAATAAATTCAACGCAAATGATTTTTATAAATTGTAAATTTATTAAAAAATAAAAAAGCAAATATTTTCAAATATACAAAACATAACAAAAATAAATTAAAGTTTTAAATAAAGTTTAGTATTCAAAAACTAAATATATCAGAATATGATAATATCAAAATTTAAAATATAGCTATAAACAAAAGTATTTAACATACATAAATATTATAAAAGCTAGACTTAAGTAATACAAAAAATATATAAAAGCAAAACAAAATAATAACTCTTCTAAACTAAGACATTTTTTTAACTTTAGAAACAATTTTCTTGTTATTCCGTACCGTTCTCTTTATTTAATAAGCGCTCCCTTTTGCCACCATCTCTATCGTTAGACGTAGCAAGCACGGAACTTATGAATTTGTTAATTTCAACATCTGTTGCGTTTGGGAATCTTTTTCTTATTGACCCTGCAATATTAAAAACGTTAATTGCCTTTTGCTAGAATTTATCATAAAAACACTTACTTATGACTGTCTTGTAAATATTACTTAATGCTTTAAAACTTTTCTTTCCTTTTTTTCCTTGGCCAGAATACAATAAACTCAATTCCTTGGTCATTAGCTTTTTCATTATATAGTTTGTATTTTTAGAAAGTGTTTCACCTCCAGCTAATGCTAATAAATTAGCCTAAATAAAAATTTCATTTATAGCCCGCTTTACACTATTATATTATTGTTACGAAATTTGTTACTAATTTATTAACAAATTTAGTAACAGTTTTGTTTGACACTATCATAAATCAATCACACATTTTTGACAATTATGTTGTTAATGACAATTTTGTGTGGAATTCAAGTGTTTCATTTATAAATCTAATTTCACTATAAGAAACAATAATACATGGAACTCCAACCATGTTTAATTATGTTGTTGTCAAATTTAGTAAAAAAAATAAAATAGTGCAAAACGGGCTTTATATACTAATTACAAAAAAAAAAAATAATTACTAATTTAGTAGAGTCACGTTCTGTTTCCAAAATTTGGTTAACATTCTCAAGTGCTTCAACCGTATTTATAGGCAAATCAAAATTGAAATTTTGACCTTGATCTTGCAGGTTGTGATTATCCACAATATATGTGTCAATTTTATGTTCCATGCTCTGAATCCTATTTTTCAAATCTTTTATTTCATATATAATTTGAGCTAGCTGTTTTGAAATATTAAAGTCCGCCGCAGTAGCATTGACTATAGTGGTATCTTCGTCTAAGTCTTCGTCAAATACTTGTGATAAATTGTTATCAATTTGACCTGCAATATAACAATTTACCAATAAGATAACAAACATTATAGAAAACTTACTTGTATTATTATTGTTTTGTGAGCCTATTGTGGAATGTCCTCCTACAATAAAACTATAATTATATGATCAAAATAAAGCTAAGGTAAATCATGTTACCATCTTCACTTCCATCAGTTTCAACATTTGAGGTAACAAGATACTTTTCTACATATTTTTCTGCCTTTTTTAATGAAGATGTTGTTCTTTTTCGTGTTGCTTTTAATTCCGTAAACGTAAATGATGGAGATGGCTCTTTACATTCTTTTAACATAATCTTAATTTGACTTGGTTTTGCTTTCGGCCACAGATAAGTACCATTGGCGTTGGCCCATGAAGTTGGTACATAACCAATTGACCCATCATTTTCCCACGCAACAATGTCAAAGGATGTCATTATTTGGTTCCTTTAAATCAGATTCGAAAAAAATAAAATGTAACTAATAAAATGTATAATATTATTGTATTTACCCAGTTAATGCAATAAAGACATAGCAACCAATTTGTTTTTATACGGCAAGCAAATACATTTTGAAACAATTGAAGTTAAGTTACATTTGAATAAATGATTGCTCAGTTCAGATATTTCAATATATTTTAAACTTAATTTATAAAAAGGTGTATTATTCAAAAAAACATGTCCCATGCAATAAATATTTATACCTTCTTCAATAATCACATCGATTTTCAAAACTTTATCATTTTCTATAAATACAAAAGAATCCTTTTTTTGCCCAGAAAATATTTTACAATTCTTGTAAATTACATACAATATTTTATTATTTTTTTTATTTTTAAAAATGATTGTTTCTAATTTTTGATCAATGTATTTAGTTAACGCTTCTTCTTGTAATCTATGAGCAACTTGTTGTAAAGGTTTTGCAGGTCCACGAACTTTTTTAACAATTTTACCTAAATAATTTTCAAATGGAAAGCAACTTAAATATGATATATTCTGTTTATTTTCGATTGCGTCACAAACTAAATGATAAATGCTGTGCATATTGTAAACCATGTAATTTTTACTATATATTATAGGTATATTACAACAAAATTTTCTAATGTAATGTAAGGCCAATTCACTGTGAGATTCTAAAAATGTAGAAGAAGAAATAATTCTGATAGCAAAATGCAAATTTAAAAAATGTCTATAATTTTTTCTTGGTAAAAAATCTTTCAGCACTACTGGTCCTAAATACAGTAAAAATAACCTATACTCAGTTGCTTTCCATCGGTCTAACTCTGAAAAAGCTCTGGGTTTTCTTTGAAACTCTACAGGAATGTAACTGCTAAAATTTACTAGCATATTTGACATTAAATTAATGTTAGATCGACTGAGGCAATGATTGGTTCCTCTTTCTGTAACCCACATACTTAGTAGTTTTTTGGTTACGCCTAAGTAAATCATATGCATTGAATCTAGCATAAAACTGTGAATCATGTTTAGTTGTTCTATTCTCAAGAAAGGCGAAACTCCAGTGTGATGTTCAATTTGCACGTTATTTCTAAAACTATTATCTGTGCGCAGTTCAACATCAATTTCCGGGAATGTTATTTTATGATCTGAATATTCTCCTTTTGCAATGCATCTTTCACAGCCGTAATAACCATTATGTCCTTTAGTACACTTAATAAATGAGCGAGCTGGAGCATCACATATCAAATATTTTATTTGAACTTTAAATTGATTATTGTTTACTGTTAGAAAATTATTTGATAAATTTAAAATATCTTCCAAAAAATGTTTCAAAAATTCGGCAGGATTGTTTGGTTTGCTATCGCCGCAATAAATACCAATTGGAAAAGGGTTTAAAGGTTGATCTGATCTATTAATTATTGCACCTAAAATAGGCCAAAATTGAGAAGTCGAACTTTTAAATAAAGGAACACCGTCTATATTAATGATAACTTCTATTATGTTATCTACAAATAATTCAAACTTTTTAATTTGCATTTCTAAATTATACTTTAAATCAAAGTGAACATAACCACCTTCTGTGTTTCGGTTACTTGTAATTGTTGATATATTTGTAAATCTAGGAGTATGCACTAAAGTCTTAGCATTGTTTGGAAGTTCTGGATGATACTTATTCAAAATTTTTAATAAACTATTAGTTTGAACATGATTTATATTATTTTCAACAACCCATAATGCTAAATCATCTTTCAAATTAGGTTTGTGATGATTATCAATATTTATAGTTAAATTGCAGTTTATACTATTTAGCGGACTATTATCTAGTACAAACTCTATTGAGTCATCAGTTGATGTTGAACTTGAAAGCAACAATTCATTATTTGACTCTACATTAATTGGTTCTACATTAATAGCATTTTCAGCATTTAAGCATATCGGGTTTAAATTTGAATTTTTTTGCACATTAAACGTATCTAAACTGATGTTGCGGACTAAACTATTAGTACAAATATTATTTTTCAAAATGTTTGTTGATGCAATTTTTTTTACTTGACGTTTTAAAAACATAGATTTGGCGGACCGCTTTTTTGATTTATCCATTGTTTTTCTAAAAACAAATTTTAACAAAACATTAAAATTATGAAAGCAATATATTTTTTATTTTAATTTATTACTAATATATATTTATTAAAAATACTAAATTGGTTAATGTAGAAGTGTTATGTTTTTAATATAATAATAATATAATTTGATTTATTTCGTAAAATACATAACAACAACAGTTATTTTGTTTTTATCAATTGTTGTAATATTATTGTGCTACAAATGTATGTATTAAATGCCTTTAATAATTCTTAAAAAATTAGAATTAAATGTTTTTGGAAAATAATTTTAGTTATGTTTAGTTTCATAATTATATTGACACTTAGTGGTAATTAATTTTAATAAGTAATTAAAGTTCATAGCGTTTTTGAAGAATTATTTCCAGTAATGCAAACAAAAAAATTAACGTACTATTTAACTTTATTTTAAAGTTTAATAGTATGCAACTAATTACACCTTTGGACAACATAGTGGTATCTCCGACAATACATCTAATTAAAATTTCAAATTGTTATTATAGATTTACCTGAAAAATCCACTTCGATTGTAGGCTTTTTGTTGTTAATATTTGTTGTCACTTTGGTCGATCCCGACCAACATTATGTTTGCGTTGAGATCCAAGGAAAACCTCAATTTACCTTACAATGAGATTTTATTTTATCCAAATAAATATGCTTCTATAGGATGTAGAATTTCTATTCATGCTTCTATTGAATTGGTTGAAATGATTAAAGGTATATCTAAAAACAAAAAGCATATATTTTAAATGTAATCGACATTGTTAATAATTTTAACATTTTAACAATTAGATTTGTAATTATTATATAAATTGGTATTGATTTTTTATGTTTAAGATACTTATTTGCCATATGACTATTTACGCTTATTTAAAATAAGCAGCGAGTAAAGTTGCTTTAACACAAAGCAAAATTAAAAGTTTCTTAGTTAAAGCCGCCATTTTAGTTTAAGCGTTAAAGACAAATAGCACAAATTTTAGCATAATATAATAATAAATCAATTTAGTCTTCTATAAAGTATAATATATTTGTATTTGCATATCAGAGTATTAGTTTCTATAAGTATAAATATATTTCAGTACTTACTTACAAAATAGAGAAACTCGTTGGCACAATGCTGCACAAGCACACGATTCCTAGACGAACGGCAAATGCAAAGTGGAGAGACGGCTGAGCTGAGACTTAAGTAGAGGGAGAACTAATGCGCGTGCGTTACCGGCGTACTACAGCGCGTATAATTATGCAACTAAAATTCATCAACCAATTTAAATACCTAATATTACATATTCTACATAAATAATGGATAATAAATTTAAATTGTTTATATTCAAAATAAAAAAATAATATTATGTTTATAAATAATTTTAAATATGTAATACGTTTAAACTTTTTTACTATTATGTTATATGAGAATAATTAAATACATCAATACAAATAATACACTTAATCAAAAATTATATATTTATCTATTTATTATAAATAAAGCTAAAACAAATATTGATCACAAAATAAAAATTATAAAGTTAAATTTAAGCCCGTTTTACATACTTATATTTTTGTTACTAAAATTAACAACAATATTATTGACAAAAATTTTACTAATTTATTAACAAATTTGGTAACAAAAAAATAATAGTGTAAAACGAGATTTATGCAATATTGTAGAATCATTTTATATGATAATATTATTAAAGCAATGTAAAAAACAAATATTGTTTAAATAATGACAATATATATTAGTAAAATATTGAAAATATTGTTAATAATAATATTATATTATTATAATATTGTCGCAACGTAAAAAACAAATGTTGTTTAAAAAATTACTAAATATATTAGTATAATATTGAAATTATTGTTCAAAATAATATTATATTAGTACAATATTGTTGCAATGTAAATGTAAAATGTTGCTTAAATATTTATAAAATATATTAATGCAATATTTAATATATTTTTTAAATTGTAAATATATTTAATTTATATTGGTTTAACATTGAAAGACAATATATTTTATCCAATATAAAACTGATTTTTATAAAATATTGCCCAAATAAGGTAAATCATGGTTTTATATTTAAATATTAAAACAATATTAATATAATTTAAAACCAATATATATGTCTACTTGGGTTAAAATTATAATTTTGCTTAATATTTGCTTTGCAATTAAAACTCATGTAAACTGGTTGGTTTTATTTCAAAAACAACAATATTTTTTTAAATTCTCCGCAACCAAAATCAATACTATTTAATTTTGCTCCGGCGTTATATGTAAAGTTTCCACCCTCACTTTTATCTTTTCCACCCCTCAAATTTGAAATCACCCACACTTTTTTTATTACTAATGCATATTTTAATCAAGTCAAAAAAAATTTACATTTTGATAGATTACCTTTCAAATTAAAAAAATATTTATATTCAGCCCTCTCCGATAATATATTTTTAGGACATTAATTAAGCATATCCTGCAAATGTTAGGTTCCACTTTGGCGATTTACTTTTCGGTATGACGACATAAATTTTACGAGCGTGAATGTCACTGCTCGAAAAAAAAAACTGTCAATGCATAAGGTAAATAAAAGGTCACTTAATAATAATGTATATTATATAAACCGTGTCGATAGTGAAATTGACGAAACCTTTCGAGCTAATTATGAAACAGCATTCATCTATGCAATTTCGTTTGCCAAAGTTCCTGAAACTTAATTTATGTAGAACCTGCGCGGTTGTATTGTTTTTCAGGAAATTAATGCAAATTTAGATCTAATATCGACTGAAACTAGTTGTGTATAAGTTTTAATTGCATCTAAGTTGTTACTGCAAGAATATATTAGCATTATAATGGAAAAGTTATTTATTTTTGTTGAATTTGATGAAGTACGTAAAAGCAAATGTGAAGAAAGTGCGATTTGCATAGGTATTGAGTTGTGTATTTGATTTATTGTTGGAATGATATAATTAAAATTCGCTGGAAATGAGATTCCACAGTACTTCTCTCGTTTATATACTAAAATATAAATAAATCTGACAATTCTAACTAGGAAGGGGGTATTAGGGGTTACAATTGTAAAATGTAGGTCTAGCCTAATTTCAATTAAATTAACTAAGTAATGATAAGTTAAATAAGTTAAAATTACTACTACCAAATTTGAAAGAAATCCGAGCATTTTGACTGTAAAGGGTATGTTAAGGGTTGAAGTTGTAAAATAAGGGTCGCATATTATTTTTAATTAGATTATTCGTAAATCTGTTTTAAATGTATAGTAGAAATCTAATATGAAGAAAATCCGATCCATATAACTCAAACTGTATATTTGGGGGGTGGGGGGTGGGGGGTGTGTAGTTAGGGTCGTAAATTATTTTTAGTCACTCAATATGTGAAAATATATAAAATTACTGACGGAAAATGGTGAGTTATGCTGACATATAAGAATAAAAACACCGCCAATTTTTGAACAATTAATTTAAAAACCCAACAGGCCACTAGGGTTCATTTTTAGGGGATGAAACTTTTACCAGAATTTTCTTCAATGTATTCCTAATATGTATGCCAAATTTGGTTCAAATGAAATATTCCTCCTGGCAGGTATTCACAATACAACTTATGCATTTTTTCAACTTTTTGACCCTTTAACCCTTAATAAAAAGTCAACCCTTAAAAAAACTACAGATTTTTTGAAAGCATTCACCACTTGGGGTATACACGAAACATATGTTCAATATTTGGTCAAAATCGGTCTGCAACTTTAGAAGATTAAGTGGATGCACCGCTTTTGCTGTTTTTGGCATGTTTTTGGCCAATAATGCGCAGGTCCTTAAGAATTTCCTAACTTTTTTTTCTTTGACCTAATCAATGGGCAGGAAGAAAAAAAAGACGCAAATTTTGCTTTAATCGGTTCAGTAGATTCCGAAATATAGCGGTTTAAAGAAACGAACAGACCGACAGACCGACAGACCGACAGACAGACCGACAGACAGACCGACAGACGGAAATTAGTGAATATGATTTTCGTAATCTACGCATTCTATAAAGTAGAAAAAAGTGAAATTTGGAGAATTTTTTTTTTTCATGAATACAATACTTCCTCTACGAGAGAAGTAAAAAATCTATTAAAGAAGAATATTCATTAAAAAAACAATATTTTAAATATTATTAAAAAATATTTCTATTTTCTTAATGAAAATTAAAAATAATTAATATTATTTTTTTATTTATCTTCTTTATAAATGCGGCAAGTGTTCAGAACATGAAAAACTACTTATTAGTTCAAAGACCAACTTTTTAAGAAAAAAATGTTATAAACTTAAATTTAATTCACTTCTCGCTCATAACTTTAAAATTTGTTTTTATAGAAAAACAAATCAAAAAAAAGTGTTACGAAATTTGTATATAAAAACGATATTTGAATACTTTTCATTCATAAATCCATATATTTTCTATTTTTGAAATGCAGCAAACTTTGTTGGGGCTAAACTTTACTAATATAAAATTTCGTCAGACTTTCAGAATTTAAAAAAAAATTTAAAGTATTACACATCAAACTTTTAAATTTAGTCAAAATGTGTCGCTGAACCATCACGTCGTAAATATTTATAAAACTGAAAAAAGTATTTTTTTTTTAAATTCAGGGAAAATACTTTTTGTATATTTTGTCCGAATTTTTTTTTCGGTATTGCTGATTAATTCTCAGTTGTTTAAAGTGCAATTTGTTTCAGTTAGTTGGTAATGTTGAAAGACACTGAAATATGACTGTACCATAACATTCGGCCTGTGCGGTGAAGTTCGAAATTGGTGTCATGAAAACAAAATAATCCGGGGTAGATTACGCCTCGAATGGTAAATATTTTGTCCGGTTTTTGAACGCCGGTAGTAGATCGCATTGCGTTGTCACCTCGACTGTTGTATGGCACTGTTGATCAACTAAATGGAATGTAATCCAGTTAACCCCCGTTTGTATCTTCGCCCAATAATCCCCGGCATTGAATTAAAACGTTAATTTTCCCATGAGCGTAATTGGACTTTTTGTTTAATGAGCTTTTTTATTTTGTCCTGAAAAACTATTACAGCTTCATTAGTCAGGACTGGGCGCAATAGTGAAACAAATTTCAGACAAACTCGCAATTAATGGAACATTGTTTGTTACGTTTGATTTTAATTAAAATTATCGGAGATGATTAAATAACCCAACGGAATAATTATTAAATCAGATGCTGGTTTTAATTATAATTAGAGAATCAATTAACTTTAATTTGACGTTGTGACAATAATCATCATTTTCGAAATTATTTCGAAAATGAGTCGTCGTCGCACCCTTTATTATTATTTATTTCAATTAAAACTTTTATTTTATAGACAAATGAATTATGTACTTAATTTATAACCAGTTATTACAAGGTATCTATAATGTCGTAGGGGAGCCATATTTTTCTCAAATGAAATATATGACTATTAAGCTAATGAAATTGATAATAAATTACATTTCCATAGCCATAAATATCGTGAAATTATTGTTTCTTGCAGCTTAACTACAACATTCTTGCCATGTTTCCAAGACTTTTACATTACAATCATTTAATTAGAAATTATATAGTTTTACGCTATATAAAACTTTAACATTTACTGTCGCTAATTATTAATTGATGTGTGTATGTGTGTTTATTTTTAATTTGATTTTGTCTCCCGTTTATTTCAGCGATCCGAAAACGTTGACTTGTCTCTGAGCATACCACAATCCAATTTCCAATCGAACGGCTACGATATGAGTGATCAGGTAAGCCAAATCCATTCTTCTTTTCATTTCGAAATTTAATTGCACATATTTGGTCTGCAAACTATTTTTAATGAACTACATAGTCTAATGAGAATTCCTTCGAGCATAATGGAATTTAAAATGAATTTTGATGAGATGCGCATCCTTAAACTATTTCAAATGTCATAAGAAATAAATTATTTTTCGTCCATTTTTACATTTTCTTTTCTAGACTGCCTTTTTTTTGTGTTGGTGAATTAACAACGCAGTCGTAAAAATGGCGATTTGAAATGAAATTTTATGACCGACCATTAGAAAAAGTGAGCGCGGACACTTAAATGGTGCGCATTATGCAAATCAAGATAAAATGCGATATTTTTTCAGTGTAATTGAAATTTAATAACAGTTCGGTGCGGAAATAGTTTACAAGAACATGGGGAAGTAACTTCTAGTGTTAGGATCAAAGTCACCTTGGTATTGGCCGTTGAACTGTGCTCTTCTGTCATATCAATCATCGGCCGCTGCTGCTGTTGCATGCAAGAATTATATGATGATGCTCTTCTAAATTCAATTCACTGATTGCTTTTGTCTCTCTGTTTTCCACTCACTATCAGAATCCGTTTTTCAGGTATTGGAACTTTACTTTAGTCGGAACGACCATTTTTAACGGCAACGACATGTGTGGTCTTTCACTCGAAATTTTATATCAACATTTCCTCTATTGATTTTCAACGCATTAAATATTTATTGGGTCCTCAAAGTTACATTTGGTCGGTCTGTTACAAAATACTACATCTTTCCTCGCATTTTTTTGTTAAGGTCGCCATTGCGACAAATTAACAGCACGCAGTAATTTTGTGCGATACCCTCTCTATATTTAACTAATTAAATATTTAGTCAATGTAATAAGAAATTAGGGCGATATGGTTTTAATTTGTTCTGCGGGGTGGGAGGGAGGGGATGTGATGGAGGGTGGAAAATGGAAATGGAAAGAAACAGCCCATGTAGAGATTGACTTGCGCGCCACAGTGGTGACCTACGAAACTAACTTTAATAGAGTTGGGCTGAATACCCGTTGTATGTAATTTATTTGGCAGCGAAGAAATATGGGCCATAACTTTGTATGAAAATAAAGAAGAATTATATGAACATTATAAATCAACTTTTACTCATTTTTATTACGTTTGCCAAATTTATTGTTCTCCTAATTAAATACAATGAATAATTTGTAATGGCTTTTTCAAAGTTGCGGTTTTGGTGTGGTCGCTTTTTAAATTTCGCCACAATGAATACATTTTCGATTAGGGAATCTTCCTTACGAAACTAGTCGAGGATAATAAAAGGATCAAGGAAACCACAAAACTATAAAGTAATGCCTGAAAGTTAATTCCGTAATCTCTAGCGTTAATATTAGCTGGTCTTAAACCATTTTATTTCCATTTAACTTTAATTAAATAATGTTAAAACCCAATAAATTTCCAACTTTTATATCCTCTCTAGTAACTTTGTTTCTTCTGAATTGTCGAATGAATTGGAAACAGAAAACTAGTCGTGAAAGTTTTATTCCGTTTTAAAGTTCCCAATTCTCAGATTGTGTTAAACGAACTTTTAATTAGTTTACCGATTTTATTCTAGACGTTTCACACCCCCAGTTTCGGGGACGAAGAATTCGATATTCCTGCTATCAATCCGCAACAACAACAGCAGCAGCAGCAGCAGCAACAACAACAGCAGGGTCACAATGACCAACAACATTATCAGCCGCCCATGCAAGGAATGCAGCAGATGAACCAGCAAATGAACCAGCAGCAAGATGCAATGGGCATGCACGACCCCACTGGCGGGTACCAGCAACCCTTGTACTTATCCGGGCCGGATCACGGGATGGTCAACTCATCCTATCATAGTCCGCAACCGAATTATTCAATGAGTCCCAATCAGCAACAGCAGCAACACAACAATCAGTTGTTGATGATCCAACAACAACAGCAGCAGCAGCAACAACAGCAGCAACAACAACAGCAGCAGCAACAGCATCAGGCGCATCAACAAATGATGATGAGTCATGGACAGCCTCCTCCCATGGGTCAATATGGGACGTCTCCGCAACATGCCCAAGGACGAGGGAATAGTCCTCCGGCTCCTGGACAGGAACCAACAACCAGTGAAGATAGTGATGACAGTACACCTCATCCTGCCATGGTGAGTTTCAATTTAACCTTTGTTGATTAAGCAAGACTATTATTATCTTAAGTAGGCCTCTAATTTTAAATTGCGTTGATGCGCAGTGGCCGCTTTTGTATGGAGAAAATTAAGAGCGTTAGTGTTTTTAGTTCGGTTGGTAAAAAGTGGTCAAAATTTTGTGTTAAATGATAAAAAAAAATATTAAATAGAAACTTTTTTTGGGCAGTTAATTAAAATAAATTTGAGGGACTTTTACATCTTCCTTAATTAAAATCGGAGTTGTTTCTGAGTGTTTAATTTCGATTGCAGATTACAGCCATGAAACGGCCATCTCCAGAACCAGCTGATCAAACCCTTACAAAAGCACAAAAGAAGCCCAAAGTGCAAAAGAAGAAAAAGAAGCGGGATCCTAATGAACCCCAAAAGTAAGTAAAGGAAATTGAGTTTAGGATTGTAAACGTATTGTGCGCGCCGCTATTTTGCATTGTGCACAACGGGAAAAAATTGACTGTGAACATATTATCTCATAAAAGAGAAGCGTGTTACGTGTTTTTGAATCAACATTTTTATTTCGCATTTTACGGGCAGCATAAATAAAGATAAATATGGGGCTACATTACAAAATATCGAGTTTAGGGAAAAAGTTTTACGTTTACTGCCACTTTTTATAGGTCTGAAGATTAAATTTTGTGTTATTTGTCGGTACTACTTACGTCTAGAAAACTTTCATTTCGCTTTTTATGGAAAAACAATATTTCTAAAAGATTTTTTGTGCCATCTTCCGACTGCTAGTTTATTATTAAATTTGTTGAAAAGTTTTGCAGTAAAATTAATTTGATTTGACTTTTTGCGACGGTTTAAGCAATATTTAATATTACTTTCAATTATCGTGTTGTATTATTAAAACGGTAAACGAATACAATTTTGCTTGTGTTTTTTATTTGCTCGGTTAAATTACATTCAAGAGCCAGTAATCGGATAGTTGTCTGTGCCTCATTTTCCTTTAGAAACGAATATTAAGAAAATGTATTTCGTTTTTGCAAGAAACCAATTAGTTTGAAGTAAATTACTGAAATTAATGGTAAAAGTAAAGGAAAATGCATTATGCAAATCGTTTTCCAGAACATTTTAAATTGAATAAAATGTAAAGTTGAAATTTTGTAATAGTTTTCTCTTGCAAAGTCGCATAAATAATTCAGTAGAATTTCTAGAAAACTTTTATTGGAAACATAAATCTGATTTCCTCTCGAATTTTAAGCACTACTTCCAACATTCTTGTATGTATACAATCTTGCTACTTTTTTCCTCTCCGTCTTCTTTTTATTTTAATAACAAACTAAAAATAAATAAATTTGTTCAGCCATAACTTTCATCAGTCAATTAGATTAGAAGTATTGATTTTGTATGGCTATTAAACGGTATTAAAATGTTGAGAATGCCGTTTTCCCAACTGCATTACTCAGAGAAGATGTTATATGGCCCATAAAACTAACATTCGATGTAGCGTCAGATTTATTGTTGCAATTTTGTTTCTGCACTATGTATACCATACTTAATCTTTGTGCATTTATTATTAAAAGCTTGAAAGAAATGGGCTAGAGTGCTTTTTATTTAATGCATTTTGAAAATCTCGCAAGCATTAAGCCGGCGCAAGAGTTCACTTTGAGTCGCAGTCGACGTCGACGACGACGAGAGATTTAAAATGAAATGAAATTCATTTGAAATTGATTTGATTTAATTGGACCTAATAACAATTCAGCGAATTAGTTCAACTTTAAAATTGAGCTGAAATTAATTTAATGTAGAGTTTGTTTAGTGAGGTTTATGATTCAATTAGGTTTAGTTTTATTTCAAATGCAATAAAGTATAATCTGGATTCCATTTCAAATGCAATTGGTTAATGTTCGGGATAAATTCATTAAAGCAAGCTAAGCAGAATTGGAAATCAAACAAAACGAAAGAATTTTAATCTGCTTAAATTAATCTCGCAGCTTAATAATTAATTTTTTCTTCAAGCGTACTGAAATGCACCTTTTCTTTATTAGTAATATAATGGAAAAATTACTCACAGTAATATTATTGATCGTAGTTTGTCGGTCTACACACAGATGTCGCTCAAGTCAATATTAGTTTTTTTTTGTTGGTGATTGTCGGGTTGCCTATATACGTTTGTGTTTTGTCTGGTCATCTAATAACTTATGACCATCTAGTGGTCATCGCGTGAAACACTACTTATATGTCAGTGGCCATTTTGAATTGAAATGCAATTTAAAATGTATGTTTTCCAACAACTCTTCTTCTTTGCATTTGTTTATATAATTTTTGCTATTGTTACAGGCCAGTTTCAGCATACGCTTTATTTTTCCGTGATACGCAAGCTGCCATAAAAGGCCAAAATCCAAATGCAAGTTTTGGTGAAGTCTCGAAAATCGTCGCATCCATGTGGGACGCTTTGGATTCGGAACACAAAAATGTAAGATTAATCACTCTAAATATCAAACTGAGTTATTTATTATTGTGTGTTTAGGTTTACAAGAAGAAAACCGAAGCGGCTAAAAAAGAATACTTGAAAGCTCTGGCCGCTTACCGGGCAAGCTTAGTATCAAAAGGTGCTGGCGAAGGTGAGGGCATGTATGGTAATTACGGCAATTACAATACCGGCGCTCCTCAATATGGTGGTTACAATCCGCAAGGAACCATACCATCACCACCGATGACCAGTGCTCCAACTCCGCCCACACAATCACCCATCGGAAAAAAGCCACCCATGATGGCGATGAATCCGCCGCCGCAGCAACAGCATCAAAACATGATGCAGTCACCCATGGGCCCAGTGCCAAATCATATGAGTATGCAACACATTCAACAACAGCAGCACAACTCGTACATGCAGCAGGTAATTTAATTTATCAAATTTCAACCGATTTAAATATCATCCGACTCAAACATTCCCGATTCAAATATCATCTGTCCCAAAAAATATATGACCGAAAATAAAATTCCAAAATACTTTTAGGTTCCTCAACAGCAACATATGCCCGTATCTCCGCAACAGCAACATGTTCCAGTATCACCTCATATGCAACAGCATATGAGTCCACCGCCAATGGTTTCCAGTTCCCCACCGGTTTCGGCCCCGCCACCATCAGTTCCCACAAATGTACCCCAACAGAATGTCGGTCAGGGACAGATGAGGCCCCCGAATTCCTGTATACGTCACGGATGTCCAAATCCAGCCATAACAAATCCAGAGTGGGAGGATGAATATTGCAGTAATGAGTGCGTAGTCAGTCATTGCCGGTAAGTGTCACGGTGGAAGTTACACAGTCAGTTTTTAGCACTCGCAGAGGCTTTGCTAAGTTTACAAACAATTCAGTTTGACAAAATTTGAAAGTTTTGAAACTTATTTTGATTTTTTTATTTGTTACTATTATTTTCAAAACGATCTGGTACAGTTAATTTGCAGCAAACTTCATAATTTGTATTACGATCGTTCAAAATTTTTGGTGGTTGCATACAAATGTACCGCATTTTTTGCACAATATTTTTTCTTTGATTCATTTTTATCAATTATTTTATAATTTTATTAAAAAGTAATTCAATTTTAGTTTTTATTTATTTATATACATTTTTGTTTGTAGTATTAAATTAAATTGTAATTAATTTTTCGAAGTGAATTAAATTGAAAGGCAAAATTTGAGTAGACACTTGGCTTCGCCTCTGTAAGCTTTTGAATAAAATTCAGAATCAAATTTTGATGTGAGCTGTACTTCTGATAAATACCGTTTACGCTTGAAGACAATGTGATGATTATTATTAATTATTTTGCAAACTTTGTGCCTTACTACTTTGATTAGTTTTTGTTTTGTTTTCGTTCCAGAGACGTATTTACAAATTGGGTAGCAAGCAACAAGAACCAATCACAAAATTTCTCTACGGTTAAATAAATAATTTTTAGATTTAGGCAAGTATATTATACACAACACAAACAAGATTGAATAAAGTAAGCAATACCAACATGGGAATAAATAGATAGAGAAACAAATATTTATGTTATAAGAAACAAAAATAAAAAAAGAAAATTCAAAAACATGGAACGAGTGCTGTAATGGTCAGATGTGTAATAGTGAGAGGTTAATAAATAAGATTGTAAATAAAATGATAATCATTTAGGAAATGAAGTTGGATTGTTCGGTGCACGGGCAATGCAATTTCATGGACGTAAATCTATAGGTCTACAATAAAACTATTGTAATCCTAGACATATTATACACGTTGTATATTATTAAAAATTTGTTAATTCATGCTATGTAAATGCATGTCCCCTTGATGAAAAATAACTTAGTAGTTTTAGATTATTATGTCGACGGTGCAGGGCGGATTGCATCGCTGCAAAATTCAATTTGCACTCATACAATGCCATCCTGTACATAGATATAACAAAAATAAGATTAAACTATTTTAGTTTATAGTTACGTCTTTGTTGTTAAATAAAATCGGAACTTTTCCAGAACTGTGAATATATTTGAGTGAATGCAAAACACTGATGAATCAACTTAAAAAGATGAAATACTAATGTGCGTAACCGTTTTTATTAATTATTTCTTGTACTGATTTATTTTAGGGGGTTTGCTGATTTGCTGACCCACTCCCAGTTAATTTGTTTGAAAAGATCTCTTGAGTTGTTTGTTCACGTAATTATACCCACTACATATACCGACACATGAATCTTGAGGATCTACACTGGAGCAATATATTGTTTTTTGAGTTTCTAGTTTAGTTTTTGACTTGTTCGAGTATAGATTCCGGAGGTTGCTGAACAGAAAAAAAAAGAAATATGAAAATAGTTTATAGTGTATAATTATTTTTATATCATTGACCAATCAAAGTTACGCTTTTTTGTCGATGTATATAAATTTTTGCAGTTGTTACTTTTATTGTTATTGATGTAAAAGCAATTCGTTTGATTGCGAGAACATCCCTAGTATTAAATACGTGGTGAAGGATGTATATTTGTGAATATGTTGAACGAGTTGTTGAAGCATCAAACTGTTTCAAGCAGCGAATTTATTGTTATCAAAAAATAAAAATCATTGGAATTAATTCAATATTTTTTCTGCACGTTCTTAGTTTCTCTCGTTCTGATATTTTTCGATTTTGCGCGCCTTGTTGTTTGAAACAGTTTGATCTGTAAGAAATGTAAATTAAATTTAGATAAATACATATTATAATACTTACGTCAAATTTGTTTTGTTTTATTTGTAATGTATTTTTGTATTTTTTATTATTATTATTTCTTAACGTTTGGAACTGAAACAATGTAGCCAAACAATCATGTTTATGGAAGAAAATATAACAAATTATATCGAAGGTATATATTGAATCCTTATCTCTTACATGAGCTTTAAAATTATTGAGTACAATTTTATGTTTTCACTATTACATTGTAAATATCATATTTTATCCTGACAAGCACACAACCTATACTATGTAATCAATTAATATTTAAAATAAATAGATTCTACTCAAGTTTTATTGTTTTATTTGATCAAATAACGTTTTTCCATTTTTTTGGCGGAAAGTTTGAACACTTCCCACTATTTTTTTATAAGTCACGCCTTCTGTTGGTGGGTTAAAGGACGTCACTAGAGGGCAATTTATGTTTACAATATCATCCACTAGTGGCGCTTTCTGTTTACGCACTTGTCCACTAGATGGTGACACTTAATTTTTTTATCACATTTGTGCCTCAATGCCGGTTTTATGGATTTACGATTTAATAAGTTATTTACATTACTAGTTTACTTTTAGGTGTGAGGTCGTTTTTGAATGGCCGAGGTTATTCAATACCTCAATAGTAAAAGTCAAGTACTTAATTAATATTTTTTATGTTTTTAAATAAAATGTAATTAGTTAATACAAAATAAATTTACTATATGCGCTTAATTAAATCGTTTCTGCACCACCACCAAGTGACATCGTATTCGGACTGGGAGTTGAACTCAAAGAACTTAAAGTTTCTTCTTTCAGTCTTATCTTATTGGGGTCCTTTTCCTTCTTGTCTTTATGCTTATGTTCGTGCTTATGCTTGTGTTTATGCTTATGTTTCTTCTTATCCTTCTTTTTCTTTTTTAACTATCAACAAAAATAAATATAACATATATTTATTAACTACTAGAAAACATACTTTTCCCAATAAATCGCCTTTATGTTTGTCGCCCTCCTTTTTGAACATACCCGGCTCAAATCCAACCGGCCCACTTTGTCCCATTCCCGGTAATGAAACCGAATTATCTGAAAAGTACTCTTGTTTAGGTTTCGGTGAATGCACTTGAATGTCCATTGGCTCATCTTTAACTACATCAACGTTAACGTTCCCAATCACATCAACATTCATCACTTCAACATTTTCAGTAACCACTACATCTTTTTGAACTGGTATGGTCATATTCTTTTCTTGCACAATTGGCGCTGGAGCTTTCTTCGGAATTGTTTGCTTGAACTTTTTGGGATCATGTCGCGGTAAATTCATTATTCCCGCTAATTCTGGCAGCGGAATACAAACTGGACTTCGCACGCCGTAAAGGGTGTAATATATATCCACTAAATTGCATCGCAAGCGAGTGTCGTGTGAGAGCATTCCACTATAAAAAAGTATTTTTATAAAAATGTAAAGGATGGTAAAACTTGTGAGTACTTGATATTAGTCCAAATTCGGTCAACGAGATCGGGTATATCAAGCCTAGAACGATGCGCTTTTTTAAACGGCGGATTTTTAATTAATAATGCAGCTAATTTGTGTTGCAATCCCGGATCCGGATCATTTTCCAGTATGTCCAATAAATGTTGCAAATCTTCCCAACGACCATCAGCCTTTACGAAATCGACCAAACATTCCATTGCGGCCAATCGCACATCTAAAAATTAACGAAATTAAAACAATGTTCGCAATTAAGTTTTTAATCCAACCAATAAAGTGCCCATAAGTCGCATAATTCTTGAACAATGTCGGCCTGCTCGGTAAATGTCCAAACTTCTGCAACTTCCGTATCGCCTTCAAACAAGCAACTGAAAGCGTGTACTTATAACAAGGTAGCACTTTTTCCAAATTCAGCAACCTCGTAATTTCCTCTAAAATTAATTTCGTATCCGCACTCAAATTTTCCGCAGTTATCGGCGTTCCTTGAGAAGAAACCGAAACAACCGGTGTCACTGTATAACCAAGCGCTTCAACTAAACTGGCTCGATAATAATTATCCGACTGTCGATTTTTCGTATTGTCATTATACTTGAAAAGGTCGAGTAAAAAGCGCACTACTTCCGGTGGGCAAATACCATGCGTGTTTCGCAAACCTGCCATTGCAAGTGGGACATTTTTTTGTAGGAAGTAGTGTTGAAGATTTTGAAAGCTATTTTGTCGAATTATGTGGGGTGCAGCGAAAGAGCCGAAAAGTTTGCGGAAAATTGCCAGCATTGCAGGGGGACCGGCCCAGTTCGCTACCATTGCATTGGCCACCTAAACAAAATAAAATAGTTACTTAGTAAATTAGTAAAGTATTTTATGAGTTAACCTTGGTTAAACAGTGTGCTGCACGACATCGAACTTTATAGTAACATTGCTCATTTTCGATAGTATCGGTTAAAGCTAGACGAGTTGGGGGAGTTGGATATCTTTCCAGAGCTACTATTGCTTCCATTTGAGCCGTCACATCGCGCTCGTGTCTCAATTGATATTGCCATTGATAATCAGGTTGCTCTATTACGACTGAACGAAGGAGGGTCATTTCTGGGTCGAGTCTTATCCATAAAACTGGAGAATCACTAAAGAAAAAAAAATATATTTTAAAATAGTAGCAAAGTAATTAACTAAAGCATTCAAAAATTATGTGATTAACTTACTCCATAGCACTTAAATCCATATCAACTTCTTCGCCCGTGCAGAGTGGAATTTTCTTCTTTTTGTTCCTTCGACTCTTCGAGTGACAAGTTATATCGGCTTTAACAACAGTATTTTCAATTTGTAAATTATGCTTAAAAGTACCGTCCAACTCTTGCAAAGTTACCAACAATGGCCCAACGTACTTCCTAATACCCAATTGTGTGGTAGCATCTTGCCTTATCTCCAATTCAATAGTATTTCTACAAAAAACCCATAAAATTCTAAACCACCCCTTCAAAAAATCAAACAAACCTTTTTCGATTAAAAACCGAAGTTAAATGGAACTTCGCATGCCCGCCAGTTCTCACCCACTGATCAATAAAAACCGCCATATCTTTACCAGTAACCGTAAAAATCGCTTTCGTAAAAACATTAGTACTGATTAACATATGTACCCATAAACCGCTACCAATTTTTTGCTGAGCCGCATTAGTGGCAAGCGACAATTGCTTATTGAACACTTGCAAAAGAAGCTCAAGTCCAATGCGATGCTCCAACATTCGCATTACCAATAGAGCTTTTTTATGCAAAGCTTCAATGTACATTGGCGACATGGTGTGCAGATTTCTGATAGAGAAGTAGAATTTCTCTTCTTGCTGCTTTTGGCTACTTTGAGGAGTGTTAGCTCCCACTGGCAGAGGTGCGGGCGGTTGGCTTGGATCTAAACAAAGAAAATTATTGATAAATTGAGTGTAAACAATTTTTCTTTGGCGTAAAACTCACCCAATATAATTCCCCCGAACTCCTCCTCGTACTTGACGACATCAAACAGCGTACTCTGAACCCATTCGCGATACTCGTTATTCCCAAACGACTTCTTGCAATACAACCCACAAAGATACTGACTAATCCCCTTATTCAGCCACATATCTGACCAATTCTGCATCGAAATAAAGCACCCAAAAAATTGCTCCGCAATCGCTTGCGCCATTGCTTTCCGCGTATTATAAACCTGGTCGATAATAACCGCTGAATGCAGTAAATTAACACTCATTATACTCATCGTTGCATATGATCTGTAATCATCATGCGTCTCATCCACAAACACTTGCTTGTAACATGAATAAGGATAGCGATTCGATAAAGTTTCCTCAAAAAACTCGAAAGCTTCGTGCATGTATCGAGTGGTTACTTTGAGTAACGGCAGTAAACTTGGCAGACAAAAATGCGTGACTTCATGCATCGACGGATCGACGTAGATTTCAAAAGGTCCCACTGCTAGAGAAATGTTTGGCGCACAAGTTGGGATGTTGAGGGTGTAATGGAAGGTTTTGCGACGCATGTCTGGAGTATAAACCACTTCAATTAAATCTCCATTTGAAACTGCAGTTAGTTCGTCATCTACAGTGAATTCGAGTTTCCAAGTGCAAGTTTCCGCAAAACTGTCTACACAAGGAAACCACAAACGAGATGAATTTTGGTGGCCGTATGTGAACATGTGAACACCGCGCTGCAAATTGACACTATACTTTGCAAAATATCTAATTAAAATTAGTAATTAATTTTAAACTAATTTAAAATTGTTTGTTAAATGTTTATTAATTAAAACTTCGCATCGACACTAATTTTAGTCACGTAAACAAACATTATTTTATAAAAATGATGAACTTACTTCAGCATAGCTGCCTTCTTTAGGAGGCACCACAAAGTGAATTCCACCCTGCGGTTGTTCTAAAGAAAATTCGATTCCCACTCGCAACGCAGTGCCTTCCGCTACCAAATGTGCGGCTTCGGGTGGAATTGTAAGAACTAATTCACCTGAATTGTTATCGGGATCCACTCGTAAAGCTGCGGTTAAATGATGGTTCGAAAAGGTTTCCAAGCTGCGCCTGAAGCATTTTATTCCTTAGACATAAAAAGGTTAATTGAGAATTTTACTTACGAGTCAGTATCATTTTGACACACGTCCAGAAATGGATCAAAGTATTGGAAATGTGCTTCGTGGTGCTCGTTCAATATTACTCGATAAATTCTGCATTGTTTGGCGTTTAGTTTAATTATTCGTAGGTTATCACGGAGTGGAACTATGGTGAGCTCGACAAAACCCTACAAAATCAATTGATTAGTAGTAATATAAATGGGATAGTAAGTTAACTTACAATAATGCTTTTCCTTTCGAAACTTATCCCAGTTAAACTAACTATTTGGTGAGCTGTAAAGGAAAATGTTTTATTATTTTGATGAAAGTAGCGCTATTAAACAAATTGAAATTGATACTTATAATTTATAGGGTCTAATATTATCTCCTGTTCTTTCTTTCTTCATTGTTTTAATTTATAAATCTATAACTAAAGCACAAACATTTTAATTTGCATCAAAACATAACCTCCAAAATTCTTCATTTGTCAACAATGACTTTTACCATCACCATCTACCAGCAAAATTCTGAACTTGAATGTAGTTGCATAAGATAAATCTAGATGGCTAAACTGGAAAATAAATAGAAAATGTGTTAAATGTAATAAAATATGTTTAAATACTATTTGAAAGTTCACATTTATGTATTAATTTGTAATAATTTAAAATTTATAAAACATTTATATTTTTTAAACATAAATTATGTTTATTTATAAAAAAAATGTGCGTAGGCAACCAGTATAACATTTTATTTAAAAAAGTATGGCCGACTAATTAGCATAATATTTAAAAAGTGTGACAAAAATTGGCTCAAGAACAAATAACAGAAATCGGTGCAAAATGTGGGCAACATAAATAAGGTAAAGTTGGCTACGTGCCAAAGGGATATTCGGTTTTGAACTAGATTCCATTCTTGATATTATGCCACTGAGTACCAAAAGGCTTTGTTTGTGACATATTCATATTTAAATCGTAAAATGTGCAGTCTCAATGCATAATAATTAAATGCAATGTAGATTTCATCCGATGTGTTTGTAAATTTTAATAGCAGAACCCATACTAGAACTTTTGCTTAATTTGGTAATTGTTTTGGTGAGTAATTAAAATGTTGCCTAATGTTAGTAGATTAAAGTGGCCGCATTTCATTTATCTGAATAATTGCCAATTAAGTAATTTGTAAAATAATATCCATGCGAGGTTGATGAACAAAATGATATGTTTGCTAAATTAAAAAAGTTTAACTATTTGGTCATAGAATTCATCAACCTACCTATGACGTCATTACGCAATTTTCAGCGGCGCGACAATTCAAATAATATTCAAAAAATATTCATTCAAATATCTCGTTTTATGCAATAGCGATATACAGCCTACAGTTGAGCTACTGTAAAATCTAATTAAGAAAAATGGTTCATTTTGATGTTAAATATTTCATGTTAATTAATTTACATTTTGGGTTTCGTAATATATCAACATATCATCGTATCACGTTTCAGGCTACACCTGTACAAGTAACGTTTTACATTCAACGTGATATGCAAATGTTTGGTCGATATAGCAAAAGCTCTAAAAACATTTACCTACATGCATGTCGTAAATAATCTAATCATCAATATTTTGTATGTCTTTGTTAGAGGTGTTTGTTTTTAATTTTCTCTTGATGTCCCCATATACTACGAATTTAGACTGATTAATAAAAATTCGCAACATGTTTCAATTTTAATTAAAACCAGCCTACTAGAAGTCGGAAAAAAAATTTACTGAAAAAAAAATACTTAATTAAGTGCCATTATTTACGTACACTTTTTAATTTGTTTTTCTAAGTTAGTAAATAAAAAAGCGCTGGTGCAAAAAATACGAAACGCAAAGGCACCCACATGCGATAAATAAATTACCTCACCTACATAAAATAGCAGGTATAAAAATGATAGTATTTAATAATGCGAACTAATTCAATTATCTACAGTTAACAGCGAGAGGGGTGGTTAAATACGAAGGGTGGTTATATAAACATGTCACGTTATAAAGTCAGGCTTTAGTAATCTCAAACGCGCGCCTTAAACGAATCCGAAAATATGAATAGACAATTTAAAATGAATTTCAGCATTAAATCATCTAATAATTTATGAAAATTTAATCACAATTATAAAGCATGTTTATTTAAATACTACTAATTAGTAATCACTTTCACCTAATTATGCTGCAGCGTGGAAGCAACTCATTAATATCATTTTTTAAAAATATTTAAATTCTTATTAATTATTTATTTGTAATTGTTTATTTTAAACATATGTTTTGTCATTATTATACTTTGAACTCGGCTTTTAATAAAGAATAATGGAAGCATATATTAATTAATAAACCTAAGTTAAGATTGCTTTCAATTTTTTTACCAAAATTAATTAACAGAGGTTTACAGGACTTTGGGGTTTATCTGTATGCTTATCAATTATTCTATAAATATAAAATTAAATTCAAATTTAAATTGTAAAGATATAAAATTAAAATAGAATATTCGAATGTAAAAAGAAGCGGCCGTCAATTTTATAAATAAAATTTATAACGACTTATTTTATATCCGAGTTTGTATCGAAAAAGTCACCCCTGAATTTATATACTGCAGCAACACCTGCCCAATAAGTTCAGGTTGATCAGCCTTCAGGTACTAAATTATTTTTTTATCAATAATAACAATGTGGAAGTAGTACTTATTTTACGAAAAAATAAAATGCTAATAATATTTTGAAAGACCATTTATATAATTTTAAATTTTTATTCATTAATAAATTTTAATTAATTACCTGCATAAATAATACAAAAAATATACCAGGTGCCAAAAATTATTTTACAATTTAAAAAAATGAGTTTTATAAAATCCATCCATAAAAACAAACCAAAAGTGTGATCTAGGTACCAAATTTAAATGTAGCCATTATAATGGGATCCAATTAGATAGGTACCTACCTAAAGCGTGGTAGTACCTCATTCTAGATTAACTGATCTATTTAGTTCCTATTCTAAAAAAAAAACTAAAAGGTATAAAATGCAAAGAAAAGAGGCTTGGCGTGTGTCCCTTCCACCAGCATTTACTGAAACCGGGTCCAGGGTCGAGGGGGCCGACTTGAATACAACATGCAACATGGTGCCAGCAGACAAGTAGTTGTAAACGTACCGCTAGACTAGATGCCAAGCTAATCCGTAGTTTCGTCCAAAAGGTTCTGTTTACATTCGAGTACTTGTTCGAATTGTTCAACAATTTCCATCGGGTCTTCAGGAAATTATGTGCAATAAATATCAGTTCTCATGTATTGTGATGGTGAAGAGGTGATTCTAATTGAAGCGAATGCTAATAATAAGATGAACCTCAGAAATAGAAAACTGTTACAGACACTTACTGTGGCTGTTTTGCTCGCTTACAGTACTTTGCTGGTCTACCAAACGTTCTCACGTGGAGTTGCTAATAGACAAGAGGTAGAGGATATTCTTTTGAATTTTACTAATTTTAAATAAACCGAGCACGTATTTCAAAAGGCTCATATTTTATGCAACTGTTGGGACGGTCAAAAAAATTGCAAGGAATACATAATGAATGTTTACATAAAAATATCTATTTAAATTTGAATAAAATATAGGAGCGCGCCAAAAAATAATTAAAAATAAGCGCGCTTTAATTTATATTTTATTATTATTAATAACTCCATAGAAAATAAAATAGCACCACTTTTGGCTTGTCCTTTGTAGTTATTTAACAATAATAATTTAATAAAGCTTCTCCGCATTTACACCTTCAATTAATTTGGAGCGCAAATAAAACTCGAATTAAAAAAGCCATGTTTTATTAACTCAACACCACTACAAGATTTTTATTGCTGAAAAAATACCAGCCGGAATTCTTCCAATTCCCATGTCGCGTTGCGCTACTGCAACCACTCGAAAATTTATTTACCATAATACCGAATAACGAACTTGTTGCAAAGCTCTGAAATGTTTCTTGTTGCAGATTCCCATCAGTGAGAAATTGAGTGACAAACGATATCACTATGATAGAAATTTGGCACAAGAACGAACAGCCAACGCCAACATTCCTCCGGAGAGCGAATTCACCAGCGAAATGCCATCACCGACTGCAACGATCAGACCGCCATCCGTGGTGTTAGATGATGTTTTTATTAGTGTGAAAACGACCAACCATTATCACACTGAAAGGCTACCCATCATTCTCAAGACCTGGTTTCAACTCGCCAAAACTCAGGTAAACATTTTTTCCTGTCTTACATTAATTAATCTTCGAACAATCAACTTCCTATATGCATCTACGAGATTTTGATTAATTTCTTAAGTAATTGCAAATATTTGAAAGTTGAGGAACTTGTTAAAATCAAGCAAATTTGCACCATGGTAATTAACTAATGAATTTTCGACCCTATTGGTCACCAAATCAGAATTTGGCGCGCAAATTTTATTAATATAATTTTCATGGAAAATGAGCACAATTTTCCTTTCTAATATTTTTTGATGATATTTAAAAAAGGCTTTGTGGATTATCCATTATTAATCTTATTGGATTCTTTCGAGTATTTTTTCTTTGCTCTCGAAACGGTAATGAAGTTTTTATGATGACAGAGTTTATTGTGTCTTTGGTTTGATAAGAAAATCCTCAGATTAAACGACTGGTTTTTAGGAGAAGCATTCCTTTCAATCTCCAAGATATCAATTTATTTATGATCGTTTATTGGAGCTGTTTTGTGGAAGCACTTGTATTGAAAAGGTGCAAGAAGTCAATTTTTGCTTTATCTAACTGAGAATGGCTTTAAAGATATTACAAGTGAAATGAAATATAGTTAATTAAAATTAATATAGTGCTAAAAACTGGTTAATATACATTCCAGATTACCACACTTCTTGTTTGATCCTATTTTAATTAAAAAAATACACCGCTATTATAGCTACCAGCAGAATTATATCAGATTATAACAGATTTAAAAGCTTCTAAAACCTGAGTAAAAAGAAAATAAACTGAAATATTTGTCACTGCATTCAAATAAATAAAGGACATTTAATTTAATAGGATAGGCCAAGATAAATAGAGCTTTAAAACCCATAATACGTTTTTCGTATTTATAATTAAATCTGAATAGGAGCAGCTTTTCCCCGAGCTTTTTCCTCAAACATCTTTATCTTGAGTAACGTTAATTAAGAAATTCTTATTATAATAGACTGGCTGAGAATAATTGTTATTAGTTCTTTCGGGGTCGAATCAATAGCTAATTTAGTAAATGAGCCTCAAAATTAATGTGCTAGAAGTTTAAGGGTCAATAAATTATAGTAAAAGTAGCTAATTTTTGGAATAATTTTGAAAAATCCACGTTTATATTTATTGACCGTTCTAGAAGTGAATACAATATTTATTTATTATCCCCTCACATACAAAGTAACAAACAAACTCATCCTCGTGCGAATTGTTGAATTTATTGAATACAACAACTGAACTGTCGTCAAGTAGTGCTTTCGAGCTTTTGATACAACTACTGGCAACATCTCGATAAATAAAAGGGCAACAATATAATGTCAAAATAATGACGCACGCTAAACGCGTGTTACCCGTGGGAAAGCTTTTCCCCTTGTGGTAAGAGAGATAAATTACAATAAGGGCTACCAAGCGGAGGGGTCTCTTATTAAAGTGCTTAAAGAGTGGAACAATATGTTTTGAATGTAATTCGACGCGAACTGTAAATTAGGAATCACTCCCACGGGTACCAGGTTCATTTTCCAAAAATGTTTGCCCCTTCAAATATTTAAGCGCACTCTGGAACAACTTGACAAGTATAATATAAGGTGATTCTTTTATTACTTTTCGTGTGTTAACTTCAGAAAAGTCGACTTTTTTTTTGCGCTTGCTTGCAAAAAGTGCAGTTTGCGGGCTGGAGTAGGTTTTATAGACGCCCGGCGCGTCTTACATGCAGAATAATTTAGACGGATTAAGAAAAGTTTTCGTTTCCTGTAAAAAGGTTTTAAAAGTACAAAGTACTTTTTTCAAGTTTCTCATACACATCCAACACGGTTTTTTAATGGCTTTGTGGAACAGCTGCTTGGATGTTTTATAACATTATAAATATTTCATAAATTTAATGTGATAAATACATTGTTTTACATTTTCAATACAAACATTGAAATGGAAATGCATTTACAATAAAAATAAACAAAAGCAGGTGCTTTTAATGTATTTTTGTCGGATACAAGGTGTTTTTTAACCTTCACGTATGTAACATTCAGTTTCTTCACCGAATGAATGAAATTGTAATCAGATACTTTTTCGAAATATTTGCAGACCACAAGAACAAACTGCGATAAAAGGTGTGCACTTTTATGACTCCCATTAATAATTATAGCTCATTTACAACATTTTATATCAACTTCTAAAAGTTACCCTCTGCGAGGGTCGAAACCCGTTTCGTACAAGCTGCATTATTTTAACCTTCATAAATCTTATTGGACCTTTCTTGGGCTTAGGATCTTCCCAACCAAAAGCGGGAGAAAATTTTATAAAACTTAAGAAAGGTCCAATTTTGAAAAGCTGTAAGCTCTATGCTTTTGCAAAGCGTCTTTGTGAGTCGACTGTATGCTTAGATACTAATATATTTTAGAAATATGTTACGTACAATTTTTAAGCATTTTTTTTATAAAATTCTTTGGCATTTCATGAAAGGACTTGAAATTTTAATATTATTTAAATTGTAAACCCGAGACTTACGTGGTTTACCATGTGTGTAAAAAAGCATTGTGCGATATATAAAAGTTCCCACAAATAATCGATTTGTGAAGAATAGAACTTGTTCATTCCTGTCTGAAAATGTTACTAAAAGAACGTCTTTGTATACTTATTTGTTGACAAAGTAGAAAATAAATTATGAACACAGCTTGTTAGGAATATTGTACAAATATTAATTATTACGTATATATTTTGAAAGGACCAGCAGAAAATGTCGCAACGTTTCAGGGTGGCTATAATAGGGGTGAGATGCAAACAACGATTAGAAATTCAATACCTTAAAATGTTTAACTGCTTTAAAGTTGGAGAGCCTACTAAAATACACAACGAACTTTGATGCATTTTCTTTTCAACAAACTAGTTTGTAATGGGACGGTGAAGGTTTTTGTAAATAACGTTCGCTTAATTGGTCATTTATTCACTTTATTTAGTAATCTAGATTTGATAGGTCTGGATCTATAACTTAACATCAACTGAACTTCTTTGAGTTTTACAAGTATTTATAACAGGCCCTAATCGTTTTAAGATTAGGATCGTAAATATTATTTTGGACTTAATAGTTATCATTAATGGATGTTGAACAACGACATGCAAATAATATTGGTAAATAATATAATAGACAGAATGAATAACAATAACAATAAATAAGTGATTATGATAAGTATTGGTTTAAAGTACATTAGATTATGAAGGGTTCATTAGGTACATTACACCTCCCCCCTTAGGAAAATTAAAGGTGTAACCCTTTAATGTATAATAGCATATAAAGAACAAGATTAACATGAAATATTGGTTAATAAAATACATATTAGAGTAATATAATGGAATTATATAAGGATATACAATATAAAATAAATTGACTAATTTATATTAAGAATACAATAATAATATTATAATGTGAAAGTTATATGTAATTGAAAGAATAATTATATTTTATCTTTAAGTTTAGCGATTCTGCAACTCTTTCTTATTGGAATTTCTTCAGTCTTTTCGCTATCATCAAATTCTAATTCTATGGTAGGTTCATTTTTATTAGATTTTTTACAAATGTTTAGGGCAAGGGTATTCATTATACTTTGACATGGTCTTGTATTCTTTCGGCGTTTTTGTTTTAGGACTTTAAATATTCTATATCCAGCGTATATCGCTAAAATTTTTAGTAAACTACAAACGAGGTAGGAGAAATATGAGTTTTGTGTTATTTGATTCCAAGTACTAGCTTTTTCGAACAACTCATCAGCATTTGATTGGATTTGGTCAAGTTTTAGACTTGCTATATTTAATGATTCTTTATTTAGATTAGTAATTTGTATGAGATTTAGATCAATTGGAATTTTTCCGTCTTTCTTTTTATTTTTACAGCAATCGTCTTCAAGTTGAATTTGTGGGATGATAGCATCAAAATTGGTTTCAAAATTATTATTCGTTGTTAAGGTAGTTAGACTAGTATAAATTTTGCAGTTATTGTCAGTTTTTAAGATTCCTGTTTTATTGAGGAATACGTTGATTGGAGTTTTATCGACACAACTAATAGTAACGTCGGTTATTCTGGGTAGGACATAAATCCAACTATTTGATTTATCTAATTTATGCCAGATTTCTGAGATAGTTCTAATTTTTCGAGTGTCGCAAGAGTTAGGAATAATTTCGGGATAGAAGAGGATTTCTGTTTCGCATATGGGTCTAAAATGAGTTTTAAAGAAGGGTTTGTTGACAAAACATATGGTCTTGTTTTCATTGATATTTTGACAATCTCGTGTGATTTCCTTAACTTAAGTGTGAGTTCGTCTATATAGTTATCGTATGTGTATTTAAATTCAGGTTTAGCTGTAATGCTAGAGGGTAGATTAGGTTGATGACCAAATATGAGTTCGAAAGGTGAGAATTTGGTAGTTGAATGTGGGGTAGTATTATATGAGAACATAGCAAATTCGATCCAATTATCCCAATCAGTTTGTTCGTTATTAATGTAGTGTTTCAGGTAATCTGCTAATGTTTGATGACTTCGTTCTAATGCTCCGTTGCTTTGGGGATGGTATGCAGAACAATTGATCTGTTTGATTTTGAATAATCTTGCAATTTGCTTCAGGAGATTTGATGTGAAGTCTCGACCTTGGTCGGTGACTATTACTTCTGGAATACCAAATTTGCAAATAAAGTTTTCGACTATTTTATGTGCTATGGTGTTAGCGTCGTGTTGAAGAATTGGATATGCTTGTGAATATTTTGTTAAGTCATCTTGTAAGGTTAGGATATACTTATTCCCTCCCTCGGTTAATGGAAGTGGTCCAACCACGTCTAGAAATATTTTCTCAAATGGTTTTGAACTTGTGGTGGTGATTTCCATAGGTTGTTTGTTTTTGTGTCTTACTAATTTATTCTTTTGGCATGATTCGCAAGCTTTGATGAAGGTATTTATATCGGATTTCATTTTTGGCCATTTATATCGTTGTTTTATCCGGTTGTAGGTTCGGTGGAAGCCCGAATGTCCAGAGGATGGGTTATTGTGGTTTTCCTTTAGAATTGTTGGGATCTCGTCATTTCTTGGTTCTATTAGTTGGTGGTGATATATATTTACCTTAATATTGCTTTCTTTGAAAATATAACGGAGTATTAGTCTACTTTTATGCCATTTTAATTTGTCGTATTGCGAGGATATTCTGGCAAGGCTTATGCTAGTGATGTTATTTTCCAGTAGATGGTCTCGTAGTTTTTGAATTAGTTGGAACAATTCTTCATAGTTCATTGAATTCCAGTAGTGTTCCTTCCAAAATACATAATATGTTTTATGGTTTTTTATTTCTAATGGAACTATATTCTTATAAGTTGGTTGGTTTAGCTGTAGTGTTTGTTTGTGCTCATCACTAATTTCTATTGGTAGGTCTATGAATTCGAGGTCTGTGGCTATAAAAATTAATAGGTTGTCTTTAGCATTGATAAGATCTTCAGGAAATTCGGTTATATTGTTGTTGAGGATAGGTGATGTCTCCATTGCCTTTAGAAAGTCACTGTAGTTTTCTGTGGTTTGTGATTTTATGTGGTTGATTGGAATTTCGGAGGTTTGTTCTAGTGTTGGCATCCTGCTTAAAGCATCAGCGTTTTTATTTAGTTTTCCAGGTTTGTAGACGATTTGGTACTCGTATTCTTCCAAGGTTAGTCTCCATCTTACTAATCTCGATCCAGGGTCTTTGCAGTTGAAGAGCCATGTTAGTGGTTGGTGGTCTGTGAGAATAGTGAATGGTCTACCGTATAAGTAAGGTCTGAAATGTCTAACGCTCCAAACTATGGCTAGAAGTTCCCTTTCGGTTGTGGTGTAGTTTGATTCGGCTCGGTTTAAGGTTCGGCTAGCATATGCAATAGGTAGGTCGTTTGGGATTATGCCTTGAGATAATACGGAACCGATAGCAAAGTTGCTTGCATCTGTTGTTAGAATGAATGTTTGATTAAAATCGGGATATTGTAAGAGTGGTGATTGACTAAGAATAATTTTAAGTTCTTCGAATGCCTTTTGTTGTAAGCTAGTCCACATGAATTCTGTATCCTTTTTTAAAAGTTTTGTTAAACATTGTGATAATGAGCTAAAATTTTGTATAAATCGCCTATAGTATCCTGCCAATCCGAGAAAGGATTTTATATCCTTGACGTTCCTAGGAGTTGGGTAGTTGATTACCGATTCAACCTTTTTTGGATCCGGTTTGACTCCGTCTTCAGTGATTAGGTGGCCTAGATACATCACTTCTTTGCGAAGAAATTCGCATTTATCTGGTTGGATTTTCAAATTGAATTTTGATAGTCTTTCGAATACTTCGATTAGTCGATGGTTATGGTTTTCAAGTGTGTCCGCATGGATTACAATGTCGTCCAAATAGACAAAACTGCGGTCGTTTTGAATGCCTGACAGAACATTATTCATTAGCCTCTGAAAAGTTGCTGGTGCATTTTTCAGTCCAAAAGGCATTCTTGAATATTGGTAATGTCCTGTAGGTGTTGAAAACGCTGTTTTATCTGAGTCTTTCGGAGACATTTTTATTTGGTGGAAACCAGAAGTTAAGTCAATTGTGGTAAAGTACTTTGAATGGCCTAATTGGTCTAATATTTCTGATATATTAGGAAGTGGGTAGCTATCTCCTATAGTGATTTCATTCAATTTTCTGTAATCAATTACTAACCTCCATTTCTTTTTCCCGGATGCGTCTTCCTTTTTTGGTACAATCCATAAAGGAGAGTTCCAAGGGGACGTGGATGGTTCGATTATTCCTTCGTTTAACATCTTGTTTATTTGTGTGTTTACTTCGTCTTTGAATATATGTGGGTAACGATATGTTTTAGTGTTTATGGAATTACCAGATGTGGTAGGAATGGTATGTTGAACCGCGTTAGTGTGAGATAAGTTATCACCCTCTAGGTAAAATATATTATTGTAGTTATGGCAAATTTCCTCTAATGATAATCTTTCTTCTTTGTTGAGGTGTTCTGTTCGTAGTAATTTGGTGATAGCATTTAATCGAGATGCTTCAAAGTTGTTATTATTAGTAATTGATAGTATTTGTGTAGAATTTATCTGTTCGGTTGTTTCGATTGGATCTAATTGAATGTCGAGATGTGTAATTGACACAGTTTTATCCGTGGTATTAATAACGGATGTTATTCCGTAATCATTATTAATTACCTTGACTATGCTAGGACATAGTTGGACACCTGGTAAAATTTCGGTCTCGAGACAAATACCTTCCGATATATGGTTATTTATTATAGTAATCTTCACTATTGTTTCACTTCGAGGTTGTAGAATTATGGTGTTTTCAGCTATTGATTTTCCGATGTGTTCTGGGTTTTGAGTGAGATTTTGATTTTGGATTGTATTTAGATTTTGATTTAAGTTTGTATCTTGATTTTGGTTAGGAAATTGATTCGAGTTAGAGTTTGGTTTCGAGGTAGTAATATTATGGAAAAGAGGAATTTGTATTTCTCCCTTTTTTAGTGATAACATGTTATTTTGATAATTAATTAGGGCTTGGTATTTATTTAATAGGTCATTTCCTATTAGACCTTCATATTTAATTGGAAATTCGTCTGGTACTACATGAAATATGTGTTTTATTTTTAAAGAATTGAAGTGAAAGTTTATATAGGCGTAACAAATTGTTTTTGTTGGTTCGGTGACGTTAGGATCTATACCTTTAAGAACGACAGGGTTATCCTCAAAACATTGTGTGTCACCTTCTAAACATGATAATTTTATTAAGGATATTTCTGCGCCCGTATCTATCAGAAATCTGTTGATATTGTTTAGTTGAGGACTCTTGAGGTTAATATATGTTGAAACAGTGTTATTTATGATATGAATGTGGCTTGAGTTGAATGGGCTGACCGGGAAGGAGCCAATTCCTGCTCGGTGCCCTGAGAGTTTAAATTTGGAGAACTATGTGTTTGGTTTTGATTAGGACTGTATGAGGGTGTTTGGTTGTTTTGATTATACGATGTTTGGTGATTTTGGTTATAAGAAGTTTGATGGTATCTTGAGGTTGAAGGATTATTATTATTATAAGAGCTTGAATAATTCGAGTTATTTTGATTGTGAAAATTTCTTGGAGGTTTATTTTTGTTGTTGTATTCTCGTTTTCGACAGTCACTTATTAAGTGTCCCGTCTTTTTACAATAATTGCAAATCTTACTAGAATAACTATTAGTTTGAATATTTCTAATGTTAGGTTCGTTTGTTTTGTTGTATCTGCAATAGAAAGTCGTATGGCCAGGTTTATTGCATATGTTACAGTACCTAACTGATGAATTATTTATAGTCTGATACTTGTGAATTTCGGTTCTTGAAAGCATTTCTGCTTCCTCGTTTATAGCAATTGAGATCGCCTTCTCTAGAGATTTTGGATTTTGACTTTTTACTAGTATGTTTAGGTCTTTATTTAGCCCAGCTAGAAATACGGCTAGTGCGTTTTCTTTTAGAAGTTTGATACAGCCATCACGTTCCTCTACCGAGAATCCGTCGTCTATTGCACTAATAAGTTTGAAGTAACAATCTTCAACTTTGTTAGAATATGATAGGATATTTTCTCCTGGTGTTTGTTTGCAAGAATTGAGTTCTAATTGATATTGACTTGTTGTGCGTTTTTCCGCGTAAGTGTTTAGTAAATGGGTCCTGAGGGTTGCCCAGTCATCAAAATTTCTATTGCGAGTTACTAATCTCGCGTTGTCCGTTAGATTGGACTTAATTAATATGAATAGAGTTTTCTTTTGGTTGGTAGATGCTAGTAGATTGGCATTGTCACAATTTTCTATGAATTCGTGTAATTTATTTTTGTTGCCATTAAAGTTCTTTACTAGGGTTAAGATTGTTGACATTGGAATGTCAGTATTCGTTGAGGGTTCTACTGGCATTGTAAAGTGAATGAATTATAGAATAGTATATATAAATCTTGAGGAAACTATTCTGTAGTTCTTTTAATTGTATAAAATATTACGAATATTTTCTACGGTAATCAATTATTTTGGCTTACACTAATAAAATGACGACCATTAAACGCATCTCTTCTCCTTCGATCCCAAACTTGTCTGCAGGTTTTCGTCCTTTTTAGGCAGATCGTTTTCTAATCGCTTGAAGTTTCCCGGGGTGGACCTCTGAGTTGACTTCGAAGACGATAGTTGTTGTTGGATGTAAACGCAATCCCACTTCTGACACCAGTTTGTAATGGGACGGTGAAGGTTTTTGTAAATAACGTTCGCTTAATTGGTCATTTATTCACTTTATTTAGTAATCTAGATTTGATAGGTCTGGATCTATAACTTAACATCAACTGAACTTCTTTGAGTTTTACAAGTATTTATAACAGGCCCTAATCGTTTTAAGATTAGGATCGTAAATATTATTTTGGACTTAATAGTTATCATTAATGGATGTTGAACAACGACATGCAAATAATATTGGTAAATAATATAATAGACAGAATGAATAACAATAACAATAAATAAGTGATTATGATAAGTATTGGTTTAAAGTACATTAGATTATGAAGGGTTCATTAGGTACATTACAAGTTTGTTGGTTTGTTGAACTAATTAACAATATAAAAACCGTATTTTGGAAGATAATATTTGTTTACAAGTAAAATTGAAATTGAAAGAAAAATAGTTGATGTTGTTTTTCCCACGGATTTTATCTTAAGACAAATTTCGATGAGTCAAGAGTTGCGATACGCGAGGCGAGAGACTGCTGAATTTACTTAAATCCTTAAAGTTTGTTTACTTTGAACAAAGTCTGTTTTATTATTTGCTATTCGAACAGTATAAAATATAGTTTTTATTTTACTTTTTGCACGATTGAGAGTTTGCGCTCGCTCCATTTCCAAGGCAGTAGATTAGATTTACCGGTGTAAGGAAATTACCTACCTGGGGGATAATTAAGTGACACGTAGAAAATAATGGCGAACCAAAACGTGACTTTATTTATTCAAAAAACAAAAATTAATTATTATCAAAAATTATTTTTAAATAGTGTAACTAAATAAACTTGTCTGTTTGCTACAAACTTAAAGAAAGACTGTCAAGCGACCTTAAATAAATAGGAAAACAAGCCATTATCAGTTTCGTCGTAGAATAGATGTGATGAAAGAATCCAGAACGGAATGGTTCATGTTTGTCATCACTTGTCGATGAGAGAAAAGTACAAGAGCTACTACCAAAAAATTAACAGCATTTTCAGTCATCAGACTGCCGCACAGCCAAAATAATAAACATATGCATCGTATAAGGGGGATGCAAAAGCGCTACGTTACGTTGTAAATGTGGTCGTTGTTGCATTCAGGCATTTCAAACAAGTGGGCTGATATGTGTATTTCCCACGAGCTGCATGTTTATAAATTTTTAACTTTATGGTTTTGTCTAATAACAACTTGCAAATTTAATAGACAATAACAAACGAACTTTATTCATTAATAATTTCGTGTTAATTACGATGACAATTGTAGAGATGCGAAATGAAATGGGACTGTTAACGTTTTAATGCACATTAAAGTTATTATTTTTAAACCATGAGTCAAGTCTATTCTCCTCGTTGAAGAAAGGATTAAATTATACTAATTGCAGTACTAAGGATTTTAGTCATGTTAAAATTTAACGAATTTAATTAATATATTCTGACTTGTTCTATCTCGTTTAATTGCACTAATGATACTTATAATTGTACCTTTGTTACAGACATGGTTTTTTACGGATAGAGACGATCCGGAGTTTCAATTAAAAACGAGTAAGTAGTAATCATTACAGTTTATTGGAATTTAATTGACGGAATATTCAGACTGTGTTTACAAAACGAGTCAACATTTCAATTTAAATGATGAATAAATATTGTTTGGAAACAATTTAAATATTTTTATTCATTATTTACGTGAATGAAAAATTGTTTCGGAATATGAATGCTAATATTCGGTTTTATGCAAAAATGCACTCAATAGTTTATTTCCATAACAGAGTAACTTTTCTTGTTTTTGAATAAATATAGCAAATAAATATTATGATGTGGTAATAAATCTAAGATAATATGAAACTACACTAGTATTGACTTTAGAAGAAAGCTCTTATCTTTTATTCATTTTTAATGGAATTATTCTTTTTACTGTGTGGTGTAGTGACACTGTTGTAGTGCATTTTCTAATGCATTTATATAACATTTTATGATAAAGGAAATTTTTTCGATTTTTGTGAATCAAAATATAAACTAAAAATTGGACCAGATGCTGTACATTCTTAATTGGACCAAGAGTTTGTACATTCTTCACAGAAGCAATATTTGTTTAAAATAAAAATAAAGAGATAAAAATGAGTGATTGATTGTTACTGAAAATTCTGAAATAAACTTCATAATTCTCCAATATTTATTAAACTTCTATAAAGATTATTTTAAAGATTGCCTCTCGGATTGACGGAATAAAGCTTGCAAAATAATATTCTACATAGGAATAGAAAATAACGAGGACAATAATAATCCGAAGCACTTCCCGCTTTTTTCGAAATACACTTGAACAACTTCTCAGTAGGAAAATACTTAACAGGCATCAAATATTCTTCATCCATTATTATTATTACTCTACCATTTGTTGGAGGCCTTATTGATTATAAGCAGCAAAAATAGAAAATTGGAATGATTGATTGCTTCTCCAGACAAATCCGTTTGTAAGAAACTTTCAAAAGTAAAACATAAAAATACGATAATAATATGTAGGTGTCGGAATATAGACAGGGAAAAGGCAAACTAAGCATTGTATTCCGCGAAAAAGCCATCACCGGAGAAACCGGTGCTATCAAAAAGTTGGGCTGATAAGAAACCAGCACTACTATTACTAAAAATAAATTTTGCCTAATTAAATTGTGAAAAGAATCGCGTGTTTTGCGATAATTCCATTTTCTTAAAGCACCTCGATACAGATAATCAGCGAATATTATTTCCTGTTGGACGTTATCCTGGTGGAACGAATGTTAGCAGAAATCGCAGGTGGTTTCCTCCATGCTTCAGTTATTGCATTTATTTTCTTATTCAGCCTGTTCGTACATTGAATTCTTTGTCTATGTCTATATAGAAGCATAAATAATGCATATAGGATATACATTTAAATAATCGCCGCAAAACATCACTGTTTTAATGAGGCAAACCGACACTGCAAAATAAGAAAAGAAAATTGTAGCATTTCATGCATAATATCAAATTTTTGCTATACAATCATTTGTCGAGATAAATGTAAATCTAGTCGGGAAGATGATTCAACTAATTAGAACAAATCTTATCGTTTTCCTGAAAATTGACACTTTGTTGGATGAAATGTAATGCATATCAGTTTATCATATTTACGCTTACATTTTAATTTATTACTATTATATAGACTAGTTAGTAAATAGATTTATATGGATAAATTCCACCAGGCGTGTATTATAATTATTAGCATTTTCAATTAAACATTATAAATAGTTTTGGTACATTTCAATGAATGATTTATAACTTGATTATAATTTATTAAGCAAATATTAACTAATCTGACAATTGATTGGGGATCAATATTTGTTGTCCCATAAAACCGCCTATTTTATATTGTTCATAAAATATTTGTCACTATTTAATTTCATTACCGACGAAGTATATTTGATACTCTTCCAAAGTGATAGAATTACATATGTGTTTAAATAAAACTCAATTTTCTTCCAGATGGTCATATGATCAATACAAACTGTTCTTCATCCCACAGTCGAAAAGCGTTGTGCTGTAAGATGTCTGTCGAGTTTGATACTTTCATCGAATCCGATAAAAAGTAAGTGAATTTTAATTTATTTTTCGAAAATAGGTACTGAATGCAATTTTTAATAAAAGCATTGCATTGCACCAAAAATTCAATTCAAGCATGAACATTTTATTCAAATCATATTTTATATTTTAATCTGGTATTTGAATTGTGTGGCACGTATGAAAAGTATTTAATCTGACAGAAGATAAATATGTCTGGTTTGCTATTAAATACAACTCAAAGCTACTTTGTATGGCTAGCCATTCTATTGTGTATTACAAATCCCAAAAACTTTGTATAACAAATATTGATCTCTGGCTTCATCAAACTCCAGTCAGGCTCAAGGGAACTAAGAAGTGAATAGGAACAAATATAAGTCGATAAAAAATGTGGATAAACAAAATTCTTGTTAAGGCTGTCGCACACTTGCGCGTTTTATTCGCTCGCTAGGGAACCGCGTTCAAATTCGGCGGCGCTCAAAGTGCTCGGCGCGGCAGTCGCATTTTACTTTTTAACTTTTATTTTTGCGTAATACGATCGGTTTATTTTATTTTATAAAATTACTTAGTACGTGGAGATATGTGATGTTGATGTGCATATAAAATGCATTTGGCAGCAAACGCTTAAACCGATATCTTCAATAAACCACAACGTGCGATTAAAATCGATTAGTTTCAGACAATTTGCAACCTCAACGAAATTTACAAAATGCTTCTTTTATATTGTTCAGACTCCCATGTAGTACTTATCAGATTTCGTAATTTTATACGCTCAAGTTAATCGACTGGGAAATAGTTTAATATATTTGAGTCAAGTCAGGAAAAAAAAATGATTTTGTTGTACGAAATGTTATTTGTTAGCGTGTGAAAGTTTAATTCTTTCAATACAAGACACAAAAGTCTATAATTGGTTTGTGATTAGGTGTTGGGAGGCCTCAATGAAAAAAATCATTACATTTTTGTTTTGGTAAATCAGTCGGGTGGAACATATAAAGACACATCGAAAACGTGATAAATTGTCAATGGAAATTTCTTTCTTTCTGAAATTATATCCGTATGGGGTAACTTTAGAATGTCGCAGAGGCAAAAAAAAACCTCAAGTGTAAATCGTTTGACTAAACTTGCATTAAATTACTTGAAAGTTAATGCACCTGTTTTTCAATCCTGGGTGTTCCAGAGTGTCATTATCTCCAGCATATGAACGAACGGACAAAGGACGGAAGTTTCGTTGCATTTCATACGGAAACATGCCGTGCTTTTGTTGCATCCACATATTGTCACTAAATTATAATGTTACGGAATTGGTAAAAAGGAAGAAAAATTCCTGCAAACCAATTTGTCTCGATGGTGCCTTTTTTTCCACGAATAAAAAATATCCAAACTAATATCATGATCATAAAAATAAACCGAACTTTTCATTAGTTTTATATTATGATCGGCACGTAAAATTTAATTACAATTTTGACTTTAATGGAGGATATATTTAAATTAAAAAGAAGGCGCTTTCCGAAACACCTCCAGATAAATTAAAGTAGCCAGCCTGTCTTATATCCGTAATAAAAATGAAATAAGTCTATTAAATTACCTCAATCTTTTGATGTTAAAAATCAACCGTGAGCAAGGCGCATTATATTTATTAAAAAATGTGCATGAGCAGTTTTGCTTTTTTCGAATATAAGGACAAAAAAAAAAGAGGAACTTTATATTAAAAACGTGTAAGTGAGAAATCCACTTTGGAAGTTATGAAAAATTCGAGAATGCATTTATATTTCTGCTTGTATGTATGGGAATCCACCTGTGCAAATAGTAAATATTATACTCTGGCTTTTTCTGGAAATACAGTTGTAATTATGACTTCAGAAACAGTGGTGGAATTTCAGTTATTATGTTTGGGTTCCCGAAACAATAAACAGTTTTATGAATTTCAGCCTGGGACTAGTTGGAGATGTTTTAATTAAAACTGTCTATTAAAATAGTAGTGTAATGGAAACAAACTTTTAATTCGTTTAAAATGAAAAAACAACACTCACTATATTCCATACGATATGGAGCTTTCAATCTTTAAAACTAATTCAATAATTCCATTTGCTGAAAACGTTTACAAAATTTTTAATGAAAGATTGCATTCTCGCAATTCAATTATTTGGTTTTATTGTGTCGCTGAAAAAACAAATATCTCCATCGCAAAAACATTTAAGGTATAACTACATTCTTAAGGAGCGCATTTTGAGCTTTCTAAACTACCTACAATGCAAAGGACCTCTCAAGCATCGTTAAATAAATTATAATGAAGATCAACATTTTCAGCAAATTTCACGGAATTCATGAAACATTCAAATCAATTACGAGTTAATAAAATGCATGCTTTAATGATATTACTCATAGTACCGCGTAGGCTTTATGCAAAAAATAAAGTAACCTTTTTTGGAGCGCAGTGACGTTGTTTTGAATTTTAATTTTTTTTTGCTGACCCCAATGTACATTCTGAAGGGGTATATTAATTTAGAAAAGTGTTTCATACTTTTAAAAGCAAATATGTGCAGATTTTTAGGAAAGATAATGGTTGAAAAGTGCAAGCTTGTTATTACGCGGAAAAATCGATATCAATCAACTCAAATCACTTTTGGCAAAGTTATTAAAGGAGCTTTACTCGAATTTCTAACTGATTAATCAATATCCAAACTGGTATATCGGTGAGCCGTTGAAAAGAATACTTTTAATCGAGTTTAACAGCTTTTAAGTGCTAAAAGAAAGGTTTGGTAATTTTATATTATTAATCTTAATTTCGAGTCTGTTTATTTTAAACATTTCTAGTTAATTTCACGAATAATTGGCCTAGAGATTTAAATAGTTGAATATTAATGGTATATATGAAATCATGGTAATTCAGTGCGTGGTTGTATAATTATGTAAGATTTATATGGCCACAGGAGACAAATTTTAAATAGATCTTGATGAGGATGAAAGACACCATGCGGGTCTATTATAATCCATCGCATTGCATTGGGGTTAGCATGGGTAGACAGTTTAGCTCCTTACGGCTTTTGGGTCGGTATAGTTTCGTGTAGTGTATAATCCCTTAAAGCTGTCAGTCTTCAATTCAGCATCTCGATAAAAGCATCTTTTCTTATTATAATGAATAAGTGAAAAAAAATGCTGCGAGCTTTCGGTATACATATGAGCTTTTCTGCTTTTGTATTTATTGTTATTGCAGATAATATGTACGTTGTTGGTTGGCCCCCATAAAAAGGCGATGCTTCAGCCTCACAGGCATTTTCCTCAAGTAATAAGTTAATCAACCTACTATTTTAATGCTGATCGTCTTGCCAGATAAGATTTATCTTGCTTTCAAAGCTGATAATGATTAATCATTCTTCTTCATCAAGCGACCAGCTTAATCAAAATATTTGTATTTTTAATGAATTGCACATTTCGAATTCGTGCATAATAATTGTTTCGGAAAATAACGGACGAATAAAGAAATCGCCACATTGTTTAATGGGCCGCTTAATTCATTCAGAAAGACTTGCATTTATAATTTTATTACGGTCATTCCCGCTGCTCCGTTTAAACATAACTGTAGATCAGGGTAATTCGAATTCAGAAGGTGTACCCAAAATCGTATATAATAACCGGTCATCTCAGTTTATTAAGTTGGTGGCGGCTCGATTTTTAATTGCTTTTGATCATTATTTCGTTTAAGAGAAATCAAACGTTTCAGTTAATGGAATTTCTGCTATTTTGCTCTTTTAAATTGGATTTATAAATAAAAAATAGACGTTTTATCTACAAAGCACTACACCGTTTCCCAATAATGACTATTAAGTTTTGAGATTAATAATTAACATATACAAGACAGTCATTAAAGGATATTAACATTCCTAGCGCCCTACTGTTTGTACGCTATTAACTTTAAACAAAAGCGGTCTCATACTCTCTATATGGTACACATTAAAAAAATGTTAAATTGTTTTTGCTCAGCCAGTTATAATAATGCTTTTAAGAGTCAACTACGCCAGTTTAAATTCATATTTTAATTTCGTAATTTAATTCAGTAGTTAAATTTGCAACAAGGACTGTTTGTGTTTATATGATACGGGAATAATATGATAATAAACAGCGGCTAAAGAAGCGGATGTACCAATTGTGCTGACGGCATAAACTCTGTACCCCACAACTGGATGATGCATCTCGTTAAATTTGAATGCACAAGTGTTTGAAATGTACAAAGTTTCATAAGGTGTGGTTACAGCAGTACTTCCGAAAAAAATTCGTCATTTAATAATTATCTACATTTCCTGACAAATTAAATTAAATTTTCGTTTTCTTTGAGTTGTAATGAACCTATGATGGGAATTTTTCAATTCGACTTCAATTACAGTTAATTAACTAGTATAGTATGGAAAAGTATCTACATTTTTTTTGATATACGGGCAGCAACCTTAATAAATTTAGAAAGTTAATCAATCATTTGTGTAATATTATTAATTGTATGCTATAGTTTCTAGTCTAGTTCGATTGAGATTAAATCGATATATTAACTTAATTACTAGGTATATCATTTTAATCATTTAACACATTACCGGGAATTAATTATTAAAAATAATAATTTGTAACACGTTGGGGTTGCCTGAATATTAATTTAATTATTAATTTATGAAATAATTTTGTTAGATTTAATTTTTGATATTTGTAATTTGATTTACTAATGAATTGACAATTTGGAGAATTTTTGTTTAATTTTTTCATATGACTTCAAACGTGTTTTTTTGCGATTGAAAATGAAATAATATTAAATTTCAAAATTAATTGGAACAACATAATAAAATACCTACCAATTTAATATTTTGCTTTTAGCAAATCAAACTATTCATTAAATTGGTTTTTCATAAATATTGATATATCGCGTAAATATAAATATATCCATACAGAACTCAATTTAACTTTGATAATACGCTACACGTACAAATTTATCATAATTCAATTTTGTAGTAAATAATGCAATTACATTGAGCCTCTTGACTTGATTGCATAATGAGCTTATTGTAGTGTAGTATGAATTACATAAAAACTGACAAGAGGAGTAATTCAACCGAGAATTCAACTGTAAAAGTATTGTTTGCGGCTTGTGTACATACATTTTCCATACTCATAAAAACAGTACTTTATGAGCGATACATATCTGACAGCAGGTTACCAGTATCCGTCCAAGTCGAGTTCTTTCTGTTTTACCGAAGGCAAAACTTGTTGCTTAGCCCCCTGGTTAGTCAAAGTAGCTATTTCATGACTTACTCGGACATTTTTGGTTTTACTGGTTTATTTGTAAATTATTTATGGAATATTTTTTTTATCTATAAATTAATCCAAAAATGTCTGAAGAAAAGAACTTTTATTTTTGTATTCGTGGTATATTAGCATAGCTGAGAGCTAACTTTGTATAAAAGTTGAAGGCAGTTGACGAATAAAAAATGAGAAAATATCAGACGCAACCATCATCTATGCAATATTAAAATATTATGCTACAAGCTCGGAAAATAAGATTAATAAAGTTGATATACGTGTGGGACGGTTTCTCTGTTGTATTGTAGATATTTTACCAAAGTATTGATGGCTTGTTACTTTTTATTGATATCAGTTTATGATTAATTATATTTTATATTATTACCAACTCGCGTTTGTGTTGTATCATTAATCCACTTGATTTTTATAGAAAGCGAATGCCTGCTGCTTTTTATACGCTAGTATTTCGTTGCCAATGTATTTTTATATATAAATTAATTACGCTCGTATTTAGGTTTTTGTTCTACATTTACAATCACTGCCAGCAATTAATTAAGCATTATTAATCGACATGCACCGATCATTTGTCATTTGGATTGAAATGCTCTGGATGGATGTTTTTTTTCTGTTCCGTCGAAAATGTTTGGGCACAAGAAATTGTATCACTGTCGCTTCAAGACTTGATGCTGTGCAGATAAGACCCCTAGGCTGGTTTTATCGAACAGCATGATATGGTAAAGTTAAAGTGGTTGTTACAAGGAACAAGTTCTGGTAATTATAATCCCGTTCGCATCTGCCCAACGTCGCCTATCGGATATTATAAATCACTACTATGGATACGCAATAATCGGATAATTGGTGGCCCCGTTGCGATTTTATAATTTATTCGGTTTAAACGTGTTTACTTCATCATACTTTATCCTACTTTCCTCAGTGCTTTTCTCGTTTTTGCCGTATTACATTGTCACCAACTATAAACAAGCATTAATTCATTTATAAACACTTTAAAGCAAAAACTGGAATATTATATTCATATTTTATTAAGCAAACTGTTATTTTGTTATATAGTCGTACAACAAACGACATTTAGTTCAAAACAGACAATTTATAAGCAACGGTATGATGATATGTCTTTCCTGGATACAGCACAGCTGGAGGGAAGTTTTTCTGTAAAACACATAAACTTCAATACAATATTTCTATAATTGGCGTGTGGATCTTGAGCTCTAGCTCACCAAGCTTTACAACTTCAAGGCCGAGAAAAACTTGTAGAGCTCAAGATCCAATCGATCCCACAAGAATTTTAATACACTTACATGATTTATGGCATCAGGATAATTTTGTGTTTCCAGACAAAACGCTCCATGCACATAATAATCAGCATTCCCTTTTCCCTTCAAAGCTGGCAAATCCTTTAAATCCCCCTGAAACTTTTTCGGATCTTCCGGTAGATGATTGCCGGTATAAAACTGTACACCGGGCTGATTACTGTAAACTTCCAAAACTCGTCCATTCGGATGCGTAACTCTTGCCTGAAAAGTGTCCTCCTGATATGAACCTTTCGTCACACAGTAGTTGTGATCGTAGCCCGGCATGTTTGGAATCTTGTGAATAACATCGCCCAGCACTTTTGGAATACGTAAATCAAATATGGTTTCAGCGACTGGCAGTATTTTTCCTGCAAAACGGAAATAAATTATCAAATTTCGAGTGAAAGATTTATCGATGAAATCTACCTGAAGGGATTGAATTCTCGTCTACTTCTAATGTAGCATGACCGTTAATTGAAACAACGTGCTTGTATAATTCTTCAGCACCAGCACCGTGTCCTGCCAGATTAAAGTATGAGTGATTAGTCAAATTTACGAAAGTGGCTTTTGTGGAGGTGGCCTTAAAGTCGATCAGAAATTGGTTGTCTGCCGTTAATTCAAATGTGATATTAACTAGGACATCTCCGGGAAACCCTTCTTCACCATCAATGGAGTTATAACTTAATACCACTTTTGTGCCATTCACATAATGATTCCAATTAACCTTATCGAAACCCTTGAATCCACCATGCAACTGGTGTTGGCCAAAATTCGAGGAGACATTATAAGTGATGCCGTCAATTGTTATTTTGGAGTAGCCAATGCGATTTGCGTTCCTTCCAATTGTCGCTCCAAAGTAGGGGTTTGCCTTCATCACTCCAGCGTCGGTGTAGCCCTTCATATCGTCGAAACCCATCGCAATGTCTGCAACTGTGCCATTTTTGTCTGGCATCTTCATTGTCGTTATGGTCGCTCCATAAGTTATCACTTGGACGGAAACATTGCAGGAGGTTTTCCAAGTGAATCTTCGTACTGGTGACGATTGGCCTGAAGTTTTGTCGGTGAACAGACCGAATTCGTCTTCTTCAAGCTCGACACCTGCATTTTGTTGCTGGGTCTTTAAGGATGCACATTTAGACATTTTTGTCTCGTTTGAATGACACTAATTTTTAAACAAGTAAAAGTCAAAAAATTATTTATATATTGTACTTTATCTGTGGTGAGACGTAGAGGGGACGATTAACCGGTTGTGGTTTGGTAATTATTTTTGTTTTATTATTTTGTTCGGTTCATGCACCTTATTATTAATATTTAACCACACAAACACTCGCGTTTGAATAAAAACACTTTGCTGATATTTTGCGTTATTCGCAGATAAGATAAATCCGCGTTTAACCTTGTGGTTACTTATCGAGCGATTCGTGGAAATATTTATTTATTTTTAGAAGATACAATTGTGTTCAATAAACAAATAAGATTAATAACAATATGTGTTACGTAACAATTAATTGAGCAAACACTCCAGTCAGTCACTCAGTAAGATAACGAGCTGTATGTAGGAACATTATTTTAATTGTAGCCATACAACCACCAAAACACGACGCTCCAGGTTAATCTCTGATGACCAAATAAAAAACAGAAGCGGTTCATGTGAAATATTTTTATAATAATGATTGATCGTCCTTAAGCAATCCTGAGAGCAGTGCTATGATTTACATAACGATTTCAGTTTGAATTAAGGCTGACAGGCTGTTCTTTGATAAATAACATTCGAGATACTGCATACCTGATAAATACCAAAAACAAACTTGACTATTTGAATGATAAATTAAATTACTTACTTGCATCTACAGTGATTGATTGAGAATGTGTAGAATTGTAGAGTTGGAACTCATATGGGTATCGTTACCAAACCATTGCGAAAATGGGTTTTATCAATATTCATCAGATCTTTGAATATTTTCTGTTTTGGAAAAGTTGGAAATTTTTTGGGAAGATCAGAGAATCTACAAATGTGGAGCAAAAATTAAATTTCAGTTTTGTTACCATAAAAGTCCACTTTAAAACACTTGAAGAAGAAGATCTTGATCTTGTTAGCATTTTAGAAAATGCCCTTAAAGTAATTAATTTTAGCCCTCTTTTATTTTTTTCCTAATTGTTTTACAAGCTCAAAAACGGAATTAATTGACCTGTCGCCGTTTGAGACCAGTGAATTAATGTCCCATATTTTTGTTTCCAGATGGTTTTGTCATTTTGATGACGACAATTACGTTAACGTCCCTCGACTGGTGCGTTTTTTGGGCGACTACAATCCTAGAGAAGATTGGTATCTTGGGAAACCGAGCATCCAGGCTCCTTTGGAAATCAGCAACAAAGACAAATCTCCTGTAAGTACACCTCTACATACAATAGATATAATCATTATAAATTATGTGAAATTCTAAAGACGGAAAAAAAGACGAACGTGCGAAATTAAGTCATTTGTTAGGGTCGCTTAAAAATGGCATCCGAATAAATGGTAATCATCTTCGTGAAACAAAACGTTAATAAAACATCGTCGTGCTACTACCTAATTTAATTTCACATTTAACTCGTCCGCACAGGCGGCGGTGGAGCGCAATCGGAATAAATCGTGGCGAGTAATTAAAAAAACCTCAAAGCACACTACAATTATTCATAACGCGGAACTTAATCAATTTCTGTAAAATAGCCTTAAGTGCGCATTTATCTGATAGCTTGCAGCTGCATTTCATACAAACAACTTATCATAAATCCTGACTTTATGTCAAGAATTGACCCGCTTGGCCAGTAGCGTTCTTGAGGACCACGCCTCGCTGCTCAAACACGCGATGGTCTGCTTTCGATAATATTCTCCTCTCCATAAAATCCAATTAAACTCACAATTTGATGCAGTCATTTAAATCATATGGAAAAAAGCGAATATTAATCAATGACCGACCGACCGCGCTACTATTTTCTAGTGCAGAAATTAGAAAGGCCTAAGTGTTCCAGTCACGATCTGAGCACTTTGTCATGGATATCTATTTATTTTAAACTGCTTTGCAAGTATGTAATTCCTTGTCAGATGTCAGAATCTCTTGAGGAACACGCCCTTGTATACACTTTTATATATGGAATGGAAATGTCGGCTCCGTTGAACCGGTAAATGAAACTTTAATAAATCCTCCGTATGTCTGTTTGCCTCTTATAAAAAGCAGTTCATAGCGAGCATTCTGAATTTATTGGCTAATGATGAAGGAAGCATGCAAATAGTCCACCTAATAAGGATTAGAACTTAATGCAATGATATTATGTGTATGCGGTTCGTTTCATTCGAATGACGATTCTCTCGAAAATTCGCAAACGTTAATTGAATAATCTAGTTTCACTTAAATAATTTTCATATAGACGGGTTGCAAATTGTAGCACAATGTTCTGCATTTTTCAACGATAATTAATCATTAAAAGAGAGGGAAATGACATTTTAAATATAGTAATGCATCAATATTCTCGCTCGTTCATGCTGATTGCATAGCGGAAATGGCTTTTTTTAAATCGAGTCATTCTGATGTTACACTTAATCGCATATCTGGAAGAATAATTTGCAAACTTGCTATGAGGTCTAGTTGGAACAGCTAAACATGTAATCACATTTTTTTTTGATAAAAAGTAGCTACATCATTAAATTGTGTATGAAGAACAGTTTTTTATTGGGACTGTGGTAATTAATATGAAATATTTTTTAGTTCTTTTGCTTGATGAGGTAAATTTTGATTGATTAGAATATTAGAGATCAAAAATAGGTACCAATTGGAAATGCGATGGAAAAATATTTCTCTCCATATCTGATGTTTTTCAAAATTAAAATGATTGGTTAGACAGTTGTATAGTTGGTATCTAAATGGAAATAAAAGTACGCGGAATTTATATTATTGGAGTTCAGGACCACAATCACAATTGCTTCCTGGCCAGCAGCCAGTTAGAACTGTTGATGCCGCTAGTGATATTATACAAGTTTCCACTTGGATGATTACGCTTAGCCTAGCACACGCAGTCGCCGATCATCCTTAAAGCCCTTTAGCTAAAGTGCCGAGTCGTACTCTTTATGCAGGATTTTACATCATGTAGGTACACCTACCTAAAAGATTATTATTATTTATGCATATGTAATTAATTCCGATATTGTTTAAATTATACGTCGGACAGACCTACAACAATGCTGAAACGGGCCTGTATCAATCACTCGCCATCAGCGCAATACTAGAAAACAAAACCATTAATTAAAAATTTCTAATTATTAAGCAAACAACACGATGGATTCAATTATTTTTAGCCAGTTTTCTAATCGAATAAGCCTCACAGGGAAACAATAATATCGAGTTCCAACGAACAAGAGAAATTTCAATTTTAGAACAAAGTTATTTTGCCATCAAGTATCATACCTGTTGTGTTAAAAATTCTGATATGCACATAAAAGAAATGATTAGGTCTCAACTTGTTGGTTGAAAAGAAAAGTGAATTAATATCCGAAACTTTATATTGTCCATTTTTTTCGAACCCTATAATCCATCACGTAACATCTGGTAACAAAAGGTCCGATTGTCTTATGTACATGCTTTATATACTTGCTAATAGGTATGTTTATGAGCAGGAGATGTTGGTGCTTTTGTTTTTCTGACAAGTGCCGATCAATCTGCCGCCGCAGCAGCCTTCAATAATCTACAGAATGTAGACTTATAAATTACATTATAACGGATAACCTGCGATACAAGTCGCAATCATTTTTCTGCGTTTAGTTTCTTTTGCAATATCATAAAATTGCGGTTGCTCTTGCTACCATATACGATTCAAGTCATTCAGCAATTATTTCGATTTAATTAAGCGATTTCAGTGCGCATCAGTAAAATTTAATTAGCCATTGGGTATTATTTGTGCATACAGAGTATTATTGGGCTCATTACTCAATAGTATAGTAATCGATTCCTTTTAGACTTGTATTTTCCATATTCTTGTGTAGTTCTCGATGCAGAAAACGAGCAAAACACAGAACTTGATCTCTTTGGTCAATAATACAAGTCTTTGGTCGGTTTAAAACTTTTACAAGCTTCTTCAAAGCTTATATTGAGCTTTCAATACACTTTGTGAAAGTTTGCTTTTTCGACGGTTTTATTGTATTATGTAATTTTTTATACCACGACAAAAGTATTTTCATTATACGAGACATATAATTATCTTGAAAGCGCAAATTAATTGTAGTTTATTTATTATGATAATGTGGAAATTTAATTTAAACTTTTTGAACTAATTCTGCTAAGTGTGGGTTATATAGGAAGGTAAGTTTTTGGAAAAACAATCAAGATTGAAAAAATTCCAATTTTTTGTTGGACCAGTTATTGCTGTATTAATTCTAAAGAATAGTTTCCCAAGAAACACTTTGCAACTTTCAGATATAGAAGCTGCTGAAAAACTCAATACTAGTTTGGTTTTTCAGATTTAATTGTATTAGTTTATTTCTATAGAAAAGTGGATTTTATTTCATAAAATATAATTATGATGGTGAAAGGAGAATTAGTTTTTATCGCAATAAATAAACTCGTTTTGAATCCACATTATCCTTAATTATAAATTATGTGTGCGAAATGTGGTTTTATTTCAAGAATTATAAACTACTTAAATATGTGCTTCTTAATTATGTAAGATTGGAGGCAGGAAAACACCCAGTTCTGCTTTTTTATTGGAAGCGAGGAGATGGAAAAACAACGAGTCAGATAGCATATTAAAGGAAATCGGAATTGCAAGAAGTAAATATATTAATGTTGGGCTTTTATCTTTGACATACTGTCGACTAATTAAGGCAACATATTTGACAGTGATATATGTAAGGAGTTGTCCAATTAAATTACACATCATTATATGTATTAGCTCCCGACCAAACGGACGACTATTGATTGGATTGATTGATTTTTTACTGTAAAACCGTTTCATATTGTAATTTTTTTCCCTTCCAATCAGTTAACGAAATCTCTCTTCTTTGTAATGTGATACTGCGCTTGGTCAAAAAACCAAATACAATACGGAATTGATTTCAATCTGTTAATGTGTTCCAGCTTGAGGTCACCATGTTAAACGAGTGTCCGTATATCTGACATCCTTTTCGATCGTTCTAATTAGATTAAGAAAAGTCACCAATTTGTTACGGATACGAGATAGTTGATTTATTCGTCTTGCTTGTGAGAAACAAATTACATTCGGCATATTTAGGATATTTAAATCCTACTCGTATATTAAACTATGAACTAGAATATAGACAATGATGAGAAAAGACTCCGGTCGGATTCTTGACAAATTATAAGAAATTCTACGAATACCTTTTTGTTTTTAATTCCAACCGAGTTTACATATAATTAAGTTTTATTAAAATTGTAATCATTTCAAATGTCTTAGTTCAGCATATTTCGTTTCCTCAATATGCGAATCGTTTTCCGTGAAATAATCATCGTCATCTTCCACCATGATGCTATTCCGCACATCCTGCGGACTCGCGTCGACTGCGAGGTCTACTTCTGTTGATGGGTTGAATATTTCAATCAGATCTTGCATTTCGGCTTCTGATTTCGCTTTTTTTTCAGCGGCAACCAATGCATCGCGTTCTTGTCTTCGCGTTTCGATTTCCACGCGATTTTTCGCCTCGCGCTTTTTCAATGTACCATTTCGTTTTGCTCCGTAAAAAATACCGGCAATAAGAAACGAGTATCTGCACAATTTAATTAACGGCGAAACTTTTACCGGCTCGGGTAATTTCATTCTGAACCAAACTTCGTTTAAGTTGTCAAAATGTGACACAATTAATTAATTATCAGCGCCACCTATTTTAAAATATTTCTTGGAAACACGTGACCTTAATAAGCAATAATTAGCTTCTATTAATTCTAGTTAACAAATTAAAAGTACTTTAGTGGGGAAATATTTTCAATATGATATAATAAATCAAGTGGACTTTCTCCACATAAAAAAAAAATAAAACTTAATAATAATTTATTTCGCATATTATGCATGTTAAATTTAATAATTGCAGTATAAATATTTCTCCACGGTTGACCATAAATTGTCCGTTTTTCCGACAGGCTCGGTAAAATTCTTTGATACCGCAAGTGTGTTGTGTAACAAATTACACATGTGGAAGAATTTTATTTTTATGTGCTATTTATTGAATTAATGTTCGTTATTTTTCTTGTTTTCAGCAAAAAGTCAAGTTCTGGTTCGCAACGGGCGGTGCGGGATTCTGTTTGAGCCGAGCGCTCGCGTTGAAGATGGTGCCCATGGCTAGGTGAGCTAATTTCTTTTTTTGTCATAAATAATGGAAGATGCATTAAGTGGATTGCTAATAGTTGTAATTAATTCATCGCGTTAATTATGAACGAACAATGATTTGCTTTTTGTTTTGTAAATTTTAAATGGAAATTCCGCTGATTCTGAAGAGTTTCCGCATGATATCCATAATGGTTATGCAGATCTCGATTTGAATTTTCTATTGTGCATTGTATGTAATGCATTATATTAGTACTAGTGCCATGACTGCATAAACTTAATAAAACAAGAAACCTACAATTCTGCAATTCTCACCTAGTTATCTGATCTGCAGCTAATTAGCATTTAAATAGTGTTGAAAAAAAAACGAACGGCTTGCATCTTGTAATTCGATTTACATAAAACGAGCATAACTTAATAAAGTCGTTAATAGGTGTGGCGTTCTGTATGCTTGCGCTGCTCTAGACCGTAACATAAACAAGAAAAAAATCGCAACGGAAAATGTTCCTCAAGTCATCAAGATCGTAAAAGTCATTTTCAACTTTGTTTCGATCAGCTGCACTCATTTGCATTATAATTTTAATGTTGCACTTAAATGCATACAAAGTTGAATTTACGACCAACAAATTAATGGGCTGCAATGCGAATTAACGGATTGATCCCAATAGAGGTAATTTATTTGATCGAAATGCAAATAAGGAGTGGACATTCCGTTTCACTGCAAATAATTATGACTTTTTCCATCAATTTCATATTTTTTTCCAAACTAATGGTTTTCTGCGGCTGGATTTCGATCTCCGTTTCGAAATACGTATGGCTCTATAATACGCGTTAAACTCCACTATCAACGGAACTGAAAGTTGGTAACCCATTCTATCACGTATTTTCCGGGCAATTCAACATCGAATCGATCTTACTTACTTACTGACTTCCAAAACAAAACAGTACACGAAACAATCTGGGGTCGAAATTTAAGAGAAAACTCGGCGGATAAAAAGTAATTTTTATGGAACGTTTTTTGGGGAAAATTTCTAAGGAAAAAGATTGGGGAGGAAAAATTAAAATCGGCACAAATTGGTTGACAAATTGCGTTGGATAATTTATTACCGAAAAATTAAAAGTAAATTTTAGTTTAGAACTTCTTATCATATTTTTGTGAGGAATTAAAATTTAATTTGCCCAAAATTATTTTGCAAAACTGGAAAAGTATTTAAGAGTTCATATAATTTTTTGATAAATATTTTTCAACATAAGTTTAGATTTATTTTTTTAATTACAAAAACTAATTTGTAGTCTAAGCTACTTTAATAAATTAATCTCTCTTAAAGTCGGACCAAAAAAAAATAGAGAAACATTCCAAAACAGAAACGTAGCTGGATAGAAAATTCAGGTAGAGCCGTCGAACGTAATTCGATTCTGCTAATGAACAACGATGACAAAATAACAAGAAGCGCAAGCAAATACCAAAAAAATAAAACGAGCCACTCAGGAAAATAATTTTCTGGCTTCGATAATTGGCTGACGAAATCGCCGTTAGTAATGCGAATTATCTGAAATATGCATCCATTCTTTGTCAGACCTTTTAACGAGACCATAAAATATATATTGTACTTCAGTCGTATAGTTTTAAATTAGAATTTCTTGCCGAGTATTTCATAATGAGGAGTTTAACCAACTGCCTTCCTTTTTTTCCCTTCTGTAGTCTTGTAAAAGTCTAACTAGATTAATCGCTTCTGAAAACGGACGCCGGCAACTGATTGAAAAACTCACTTGTTAGCCGATGCCAAATCGACGTTTTTGTCATTTCGCTGATTTATTTTCTTGCGGTATACAAATGGACCGCAATACCACCACCACCACTTTCGAACTATTAATTAAAATTAATCCGCACAGTTATTTCGAATTAAATTCTTGTCTTTTTCACACAAGAAGCTATTTTCTTGCTCCAGGGATTGCTCGGTAAAAAGTTTCGGTTTGAAAATAACGAGTATTTGCAGAGTGTTGTTTTAAATTGTCTAAACTATTTTATCTTCTAAGGGTTGACTAATGGAGTTTTCTTCGGATTTTTCCTTGGAAATACGAGATTTAGTAGATAGGGCAATTTTTCTCACGATGTTTATTTTTACGTTATTGAATTTATTGCCAAAGATAATTCGTGTTATCCATTTTTTTGGAAATTTCTCGTTAGTTATTTTTGATAGAAAAATTTACTACCTACAAATTACCTTCGGGGTTCCTATAAAAGCTATCAATGAAATATATGTTATGGTGAAAAACATTAATTGCTTTGGGATTACCAATTCCCTTACCAAACCATAATATGTATAGTAATCAAAATTGACGCTGTATAGGTAATGTAATGTTATTTTTGTGCGAACTTAATATTTATTTTTCAAATTACACCTCGCAAAATTTAACGCTCGAATTGTATAAATATCTAATACCTATTAAAAGTCATTCGCAAATTGATAAATTACCCGTCGACTTTGACACGGTATTAGATGAAGATTAATATGTGACGACAGTTTAGCACATTGTGGATTCCCCTGCGGTTTAAATATTTTATTGGAGGGTGGAAAAACGGTACAACTGACGAATGCATACACAATTCGTCGTATAGAATGTCTATCAGATTTAAACCGGTTCGATAACACACATTTATAATTCATAAAAATTGCGGTGGTAAAAAGTTGCGAATTGAAAATTGATTTGTATGTACATAACAGAAATTACTCGAGAAAAAAATCTGCAAGCGTATGGAATCGTCAAGTAGTAGCGAAACGCAAACAGATCCTTGAATCTATTAATATAGAGCGACAATATATTATTATTTTCTCGTAAAAAGCAATCTTGTAGTTTCTGGAAAAAGTCAAATACACTCGGAGAGAAATGTAATAAAATTGCCAAATAATGTTCGAACTAGAGGAAAAAATCCCACCAGATTTAATTGGCCCGAAATACTTTGGTGCTCATTAATTTTTATCTCCCAAACATTTCAGGCATTTTTTTTTTCGGTGGTTGTGTGTGTCTTAGATAGACAAAAAGCGAGCGCATTTTCAAGTAAATTAATGGACCCGCTCTCTATCTAATCAGCTGTCAATTAAAGAGATCACTTTTGAAATTTGTCGGCCGGCTAAAAAGGAGACGCTTAAAAGGAGCGAATACTTTTACACTCCGATAAAACTGTATTGGGCAGGTATTTATTTAGATGTACAAATCTATAGCTTATAGGATTGCAGTCTAATGAATTTAAAGTTTCTAGAGAAAATAAACACTAGTCTACGTCAATTAATTGAAATCGATTTGTGTAGCAAAAACAAAGATAGGCGTTTTGTTATATTGCCTCATTATTGTCTCTAATGATCTACAGTCAAAGTCGTTTAGTTTATACTAATTCGCTTTTGCAAAAAGTCGAAATGTCTAATTTGCTTTTTCATAAACGTTACTCAAGATAAATGGCACCATTTATTTCGTTTAGAATACGAGAATAAAATAAATAAAAAAAGGTGCAGAAGATGAGGTGTGTACTTCGGCAATAAAATCGACTTTTTATGATGCTGTTTATAATTATTCGCGGGAAAAATATAATTTAATTGTTTTTAAGTTTCTTTTTCAATTAATTCAATGCTTATTTTTTGGTAATATTTTATTAATTAATTATAAAAAATATTATTTTTATTTGCAAATTTACGGCATAAATTTATTTCTCATAAAATGCTTTATTTTTATGACTTGTAAGATAATGATAATTATGTATGGTGATAATTGACTATAAACCCTAAAAGGGCTTTCGTAAACTCAAAATACACGTTCCTATAAAATAAGATCGTTATTTATAAGAGCTTTTAGGAGTTATGAAAATTTCACTTGGGCGTCTTGTAGTTTGATGAATTCATTCCACTACTTTGAATACCACCCTCGAATGTCGTAATCAATACCACATGTTGTTGGAAAAATATTAGTCAAGATGTGGCAGCAGAATCCCACGTTTTAAAATTCTCTGGTGCAATCATTGATTAATATTGATTCAATTCGAGCAGAGCAACAATGTTAGAGAAGAGAAAACCGTAGCAAATTTATTTTATTATATTTTGTAGCGCGGTTTTTTCTCTATTTTGCCATTTAAGTACGTGATACATTTAAAAAAGCGTACAGCAAAAAAAAAAGGTGGATAGAAATAAATTGAAGGTGAGAGCTGGTCCAGACACTATATAAAAACGTAGATCGATCATCCCTTTGCAATTTCGAGATAATGATGGACTTATACTTGTATATGTCCGCGTTCGGTTGCCACCTGCCGTTTTCTCTATGGGCAACTCGAACCCAGCCATACACACGTGTGCTATCTTTACAATTACATCTCATCACTTCTCTGCTTTTCTATATAAATTCAACTCCGAAGAATCGCTTATTACATGCACATGAATTAACTAGATAGAAAGACGTGCTTTTCGAGTTTCATATAATCATAATAAGTAAAATATTATTTTATTATACCAATTTCTATCTAGTTAACAAATCAAGGAATTTGATTTGCTCTTTTCAAGTTTATTGGTGCATTAAAAAAGTTGTATTGTAAATGATTATTGCATTATTTGAGAATATAGAGCGAGACTTATTATTATTATTATTATTTGCAATAAACCTCAAAAAGTTTTATAAAAAACGAAAGAACTATTGTCTGTTTAAATTGAAACACACTACAAAAATCATTTTTAGTTTGTTAGTGCTGGAATTTTATTTAGTCCTTTGAGGGAAAAATTTGCAGTCGTTTATTTGCTGAGTGAAATTTATATTTCTAGATTAAATAGAATGCTTATTGTGGAAATACATAACATTTTCCTTCGTCTGGAAAATGCTAGTAAAAAGCCTTTCACACAAAAGTATTTTATATCGAAAATCAAAAGAAGCTTTTTCTCCATGTGTCAGGACTTTTTTCTCCATGCGCTCGCAAGAATAATTGGCTTTTGTAATGTATCCTTTTAAAAAAGCGAAAACCGAGAAGTAATAGTTGTATCTAAAAGCGTAAAATTACAATTGATAGTCGTCTTAAAGCGGTAAATTTTGAGCAGCAAAAAGCCACTACTGCATTTTGAATCTGCTTTTTTGGATAAATCTAATTTTATGGATTTCATATTTTCCTCGTTTTTTCCCTCTCAAACAATAATAAACTAATTAATTTTATTATCATTGCAACTTCTTCATCGATCAACTAACAACAATAGACCACCCCGCTGCCATTCTATTAGCCATATTAATTAAGTCTGCTTTTTGTTCTAGCGCTGGCAAGTTTATTGGCACTGGGGAAAAAATTCGTCTGCCGGATGACGTCACAATGGGCTACATTATCGGTAAGTGGAAAATCGAGGAAACGCCAATTAGGCAAAATTGCTGCAATTACCATTAATTTAGTACAACTACTGTAAATGACACTTGGACTTTAACTAACACCCACTACGACAATTTTACGTTACAGAGCACTTACTCAAGAAACCTTTGACCGTGGTCGACCAGTTTCACTCCCATTTGGAACCCATGAAGTTCATTCGCAGGGATATGCTCGAGGATCAGGTAATGCGACGGTTCAATTAAATCCAAACCTACACTTTTATGCCCAAAAAGAGAATCTGTCAGGATTAAAATAATTTATTTGTGAAGCGAAAATTGGATTAATTTGCGAAAAAATATCTTTATATTTTAATTTACATGAAATAAAAATACGAAATTCCTTCTCTCGAATATAAAATAGCGAAGAGGTGCAAATGTGAAAAAGCGCCATAAATCGTTAATAAGGCAAGGTTATAAATAAGTAAAATAGTTCTTTGGCTCATTGGTAAAGTAATCGGCCTACTGCTAAGCACCGCCCGTCGTTTAAAGTCAAAATTGAGTTTTATGTGGCCGTTGCACATTATTTTTTTTTGTATGTTTAAGGACAATCCAGGTATGCAAATTTTAATCGACAATTTTAATTAGTCTGTAAAAATGTAATTTATTAAAACGAGCGCACACCTCCTGCGGCCTGAATTTATTGTTTCCTGCTGGAAACCCGTTTAACTCCACACATACTTATTCAGGACTATAAACAAATAAATTATTGCAACTATTTAATATTTAAATGATATTATTAAACTGTTATATATTTATTTAATTTCGAATATTAAACTTAATTTATTTCGATAATTAATTAGTTTATTGTGATTTGTTACAGATTTCATTTAGTTATGCCCGCAATAAAGAAGAGTGGAATGTGGTTAAAATCGAAGGATTCAACGTGAAGTACGATCCAAACAGGTATGTTAATTTTTCAGCTTTTCGTTAATAAACTATATTTAAATTAAACTAGAATTCCATTAATTTCAAATCGTAAATCAAGCTAGAAAACTGTTTCTGCCATTAGACTTGTATTAATTCAATAATCGTATCTGGAGTCCAGATATATGCAAATCCGTTTCAGTTTCAGCTAGTCCTGAAACTAAGGTAATTATGTACCTAATAAATTTTGCTCATTAAAATTAAATCTCTTCCCTGTGTATTATTCTGTGTGCGTTGTGTGGTTTATGTACAAATAAATTTTCTTGCCTCTCTACTGCCCTGACTTCGGTGGTATAAATGTTAGTTACTTCTATAGATCGTAATTTACGATCATTAATTTAAAAATACTTACGTAGTACACTAAGCATGGTGTGTTTCTGCTTACATACTATTTAAACCACCTGCATCCGCGGATCTTGTAAATTCCACCAGATACTTTGAAACACCTTGCAGATAAATAATTATTGTCGTCTTGGATTTCAAATACATATACGAGATGGGCATCGAGTCTGCGAACACGGAGACTTTCTGGTTTTATTAAAATTCTTGTAAGATATTTTAAAGAGGTTATCTTACTATATTTTTTAGACACAAATTTCCTTTTTTTCTCCGTAATACTTTTAAAGTTTCGCAAACTTTTGCAAGATGTTATGAATTTTTTTTCGACCCCTTATCACATTTTGTCCGACTGTCCGAGAAAAATCCGGACTTGAATAGAGATGCGGTAAGCCCCGAGTGCTTCAACAAGTATAAGAAAAATATTTGCTGATCATTTCCATACATATGATTTTTGTGAACCCTTATTTATCCCGATGACTCAACACATTCTTTTTTGTGATTTTCAGGTTCCTGTCGCTCCATTGTTTCTTGTTCCCTCAGTTCAACTTCTGTCCGAGGTGAAAAAGAAAGGCAAAGAGTGTAAATTAGACACGTTTAAATTGTTGAGGACGTTTTTAACAAGAATGAACAAAAAACACGCCCATCATTCCATTTAATTTTGTAATGAGGGTTTATTTTTTTTATTGTAACGTAGAATAATACCCTACAATTTAAACCAACTATCTGTGATTATGTGTATATAAATGATTTTTTTTTTAAATTGTATACAGTTTCGGAACGAAAGTTTGTTCTGGCGAATTTGATGTAAGATGCAGCACGTTTTTATGATTTTTCTAAACTAGTCGCGATTGTAGAGTTTAGTTGTGTGCAATTAATTTAAATAAATATTATTTAATTCTATTTATGTTTTAAACAACCAAGAATCTAACATATTATTTTGTATAATTATTGCTTTTAATTTGTGATATAACCATAATTAATTGTGTAGCTATTTTGATATTGTAATATATATGTTGTAAATTATATTAGTATTTAATTTAATTAAGCGTGCAATGTTATAAATTATTTTTATACAATTGTATTTTTTGCTCAATGCCACAAATTATTGTACATACAAACTGAACGTATGAGTGTTGAATGTTTTATATGATTATTTTTGTAAATAAAATTTGTTATTTAAATCCGAATGATTTTTATTGAAATTCCAACGTGTCATAAACAGCAATTCCGTCTGAGTTTTTACACCATCATTTGCATCAAACATTTAGGATTATATGCAATTGGCTCTCATCTCGCTTTTAAAACCATTTAATTATCTACTAAACTAGATTTATATATAAATGAAAATTTTAACCAACTTTTAATTTAAAAGGGTAGCCGACTTTCAACTCAAAATTATACAGTACTTCAGTTCTACCTACATAATATTAAGTTGCGTCTATAAAACCCACTTATTTTTGAAATTACAAGCCTGTATGAGTATTTTAAAGTTTTTTCTATAGGAGAAAATTTACATATAAATTAGAGAATATAAAATTAATAGATCACATTTAGATAAATTAAATAAGTAGGGGATCAGGTATTTTGTTTATGCAACCAACAAAACTTTAAAGTATTGTTCCCACGACTTTCTTTCTCGGGGAAAAACCGAAATTTTATTTTTAAATTTATTCAAATAATTATTGTATCGAATTTAACTAACTAATTTATTCATCATATCGGTTTGTACAATTAAACGTATAATTGTTTTTCCATTGTTGCCTATAACTAATTCACTAATTAGATAAAATACGCACACAACAAATGTTGATTAAATGTCGTAGTATGTAAAACAATGTAATTATCAAATTTAACCAAAATCAAGGCTTGTGTGAGGATAATATAATTGATACGTTAAATAATTCGATTTCGAATTTATTTAAATAAACAAGTCTAGCGGAAAATTGAAGCATACCATCCATGTTCAAGCTAACGTAGTTACTCTCACTTTGTATCATCATTATAAGCTTATACATGTGCACTGTACAAAATCTAATTGCTTTAAAATTGATGCACATGTGCGGCTTGTACTCATTAAATGACATGCTTGCTCTTGATGTATTAAATTTTTATACATAATCGTTCAAAGGTTCTAGGCTTCAATAATGATATTTTATGTATGGACCTCTGTGCTGTCTATTTTTACAGCAGCGCAAAATTTTTCGCGTTCATTTTCATTGTTCATTAAACACTATCTGGACTAGGGATGTTAATCATTTTTTTTCTTTTTTTGTCCAGCCTCGATGCATAGATGATGATATTTTGCAAATGCATCATGTTTGGTGGCGCTTTTGTTTTAATTTTTTTATCATCAAAGCTTAACAAAGTTTTGCAATGCGACATTTAAAATGGAATTTTTAAATAACTTTTGGCAATATCTTGAATACTTCTCTTTTCAAATGCATTTCTTGAAACTTGTCAGACGACGACAAAAAGTATTTTTAATTATACGACGAATGCTAGGCTAGCGTTTTCTGATGGAACGTTACGTTTGATGGCCAGAATTTAATTAAGACGAAGGAATTTTATATCCGATTTTATTTTAAAATTAAATTATAGGTGAATCTTAAATGCAATAATTATTTTTAAACATTTGCGTACTACGTGAAAAAAAAATCTTGCCCCTTCCCTTAAGTTTTCATACTTTGATGGCCAGAATTTCATTACGGCCCAGAAACGTTCTGACCCATTATACGCCAAATTAGATATTCTGGAAATCTGGAATCCAGTAGCAGATTGTTGTGTTTATTTGGGCTCAAAGAAGCAGAATTCGTAATGCAATATCTCTACGTTCTTGCAGGCTATATGAACACTTAGGATTACCTTATTATCCGCAGGGTGCTATGCAAACCCCGTCATCACTTACTGCTTGTGGTGTGAGCTGCTGAATTTCGGATTTGCCAAAATGTTTCCCGTTTCCTTCATAGTGGGTTACAATTGCTACCTTCGCAATCGATAAAATGTAATTTACTATAATTTTATTTGTCAAATTACCGGTAAACAAAGTTAGCAATTTAAATTTAGAGCTGAAAGGCAAACTACAATTTCCATACCAGCTCATCCATAAAGATGATGTTAGTGTCACAAATTTTGATTTATGACTTACGTTATCATTATTCTCTATGAGCTAGAATTTCGTTTGTATTATGATACATAGAACCGAAAGCAAAACGGTTTAAGATAGTATTACATTCATACACACATACAAGCGAAGAATGATGCATCACTATCAAAATATTGATCCCGAATAAATCAGGTCTGCATTATTAAAACTTGACTGAACAAAATGCGAATTAAATCTATTGTCACACATATCCATGAATGGAACTCCAGGAAGCAAAATGAACATAGACCGAATGTGAAGATTCATTAGCTCGGCAGCAGCTCAATATTAGTTGATTTTAGCAATGCTCACTTCAATTGTGCGATAGTTGGAAGCAATTTAACTTAACATTATTCGTCTCCCTATTTTGAATTGGTGGTTTGAGAGAAGTATTTACATAGTGGCATAGTCGACTGGCCTACCACAACAGTGTCAATAATCAATATAGGAATTTATTGTGTCCTGGGGCTGAAATGTAATATGTCGAGGCGTCACCGAACCATTTTTCATTTTCTCGCAGCAGACTTTTTTTTTTATTAAACGACGCTTATCTATCAGTAGTCGTAGCATTTGAATTTTTTAGGGGAACTTATTTGACGCGGTTTTTTAGTCGTATAAAGACACAAAGTAATAAACCAGCTTTTCTTATTGGTTTTTATTGCGGATATAAGTACGGACAAAGGGTAGTTATATAATTTTCCACGGAACGGTTTATAGCAAAGTTACGATTCAAAATCGAATCAGGTGTAGTGATCTCGGTAGCGAATAGCGGCATATAGAGGTCTTTAGGGAATCGGCCTTTTTTTCATCAAGGGAAATCAATGCGGTTGCGGATTTTATTTAAAATAACTACACATCTTTATGAGAAAAACCTGTACTTTATTATTGACGGCCAAAAAAAATAAATCACATGTGACTGAAATCGCTGAGATATTTGCGAATATTGAAACCCACCATTTTCGAAACCGTTTGGATAAAATCGTAATTTACGTTGCATTTGTATTTTTGTCCGTCCAATGAACAATTATCCGATAACGCCGTTAAAAGTTGCAGTTCAACCAAACTGGAAACCTGTGCCAACAAATTGTTGTTGAATCCCACTTTATCATCGAGTATTGAATAAAATATCGCCAGCAGTCTGTCAAAAGTGAAAGGGTTTGGTCCCAGTTGAGTGTTGAGTCGTTCAGACACTTTGCTGTTGATTTTAATTTCCCTTACACTTTTTGTTTTCTTTCCGTGGTACTTCATAAAAAGTCGCTTGTCGTCCTTTGCTGAATTATAACTCGCTAGATATGCGGCAATTAATAGATACTTTGCATAAAAAGGTAGTTCTAAGCTTTGCGCAAACTTATTGTCCTTTGTAAATGCAAAGTTGCGTGGTTCGTTGGTTTTAATTGTTTGTTCTGTGGAAACTCTCAAGTAGAGCACTTCCAACGAACTTTTCAGGATGGGGGCGATGTGTCTCCATAGCGCCATCGAATCTTGGACAGTGTGCTCTTTATTTATTATCGGCTCGCAATACTTTAAAAAGTTTATTCTGGACATGTGGCGAAGTTCCGATAAATCTCGACAAGCTCTGTAAAACACTGATAGAAATACATTCAAGTAGTTTCGATAAAAGTTTAAATCGAACTCAAATATTTCATTAAAGTTGTTCATTAGTATTGATCGCGCGTAGTCAACATCGTCCGACAGGATTTCGAGCAATTCATCTTTATTGTATTGCGGAAAGCAGATTTTTATTGGTTCAACAATGTTGGTTTTAGCATAATATTTCTCGAAGACAATTTCCGATAGGAAAATGACTGATATGGATAAGCCCGTCAGTTCTCTGAAGCGCAAAAACACTGGCAGCAAATTAAAATCCATTGATCTTAGTTTTTCAGCCTTGTCAAGCACTATAACGGATCCCTTCAAATTTACCTCATCCGAACATTTTTTTAAAGAAAATATAAAATCCATCACATTGTCGCATCTGGCGTAAGGCTGTGCGTTTTTCGGATCAATTTTGTGTCCGGCCAATTTGTTCAAGATCGTTTCCAACAATATTTTCGTCGTGTAACACTCGATTAAATTGATCAGCGCATACTTTATTTCGAATGTCTGCAGTAATGAGGTGACTACCAATGATTTTCCCGTACTGGGTCCACCATAAATGTAAATGCTATCGACTAAAGGTTCATCTTTATGAGCCAACAGATTAGAAAGTTGAGTGATTTGGCTCGAGCGTCCTGGTAACGATTCTTTCAATTCCTCTAATGCGGATTCCATTTTTTAAAGTAGTCCCTTCTGGAACATATCACGAAATACTTCAAATTAAATGGTTTGCGGGTGTTTGCGAGCGTGTATAGAGTGGTTAGTGACGTCACATATAGCCTGCAGGCAAAGCGTGTTTTATCCCATCTCTCTTTTTAACTAACAAGATAAAAAGAGAGGTGAGATAAAAACGCAATTTGTTTGGAGGCTATTTGTGACGTCACTACCCACGTTGCGCTTAAAAACGTTTTCAGAAATTTAAAATATCTCAAATCAGCTGCATTTTTTTCAAAAAACTTTTAAACAGCAATTAAATAAATTAAATATTATTATAGATGCAAATAAATAAATAAAAAAAATCAAATTCTGTTCACGGAAAAGTGCAAAAAATAAACGGACAAAAGAATTTGTCTTAGAAAACCCCCTGTATATGTTAGTAATCAGAATCGGCCACCTTACAGTCTTTCCCCCAATGATCCACTCGCAGCTGCTAAAGTTAGTGACTAACAAAACACGTTACTAAATTGGCGGGAAACGCGCAGTCGAGGTTATGACACTGTTTATAAATAATAATGCAATACAATCATCTAAACTAGTTAAACTAAATCTCATACCCACCAATGTCAATATTAACTATGAAGAATCACACTCGAATCACATTAAAAGCACTTATTATTCCCCGTAATATAATAACAAATAAGTTTAACGATAGTTGGGGATACGACGGTCGAGCGACTAACGATAACGACTAGTTTTATACGTGAGAGCTAAGTGCGCAGCTAATTCTACAGATGGCGGTACTAATAAAATTTGAATTATTAATATTGTTAGTAGCATTTTCCACAATGCGCTCGGAAATGAAATTAATTTGACAAGCACGTATACAATTCTGGACACTGGGTAGTATTTATTAACATAACTCTCAACAAGTTTGGCTTTCATGCAGACGCTCTAAAATAAAATTCGCAGAACCGGACTGGAATAATTCAAGTAGGCGATTTTATTTTAAAAAATAATGTTAATTTTTTACTTACTAGTGACGTAAATGCAAATTTTAAAATAGTTGAATTTAGTTGGAGTTTGAAAATAACATAAATTAATAGGGTTTTCCATTGGGAGCGCTAGTGCTAAGTGGAGTTGGTCTTTTTTAACCCTACGACCCTAAATTCCCGAATGGAACACGTTATTAATCTAAACTAACTATTTTGAACATAGGGTGTAAGTTTGGATTAAAGTTACAAAATTATAGTTACAAAATTTTATTCAAAATGAGAACCATTGGCGGGAAATTTTAATTGCATGTCCACAGATAAATTTTTCCAATTTTCTCAGTTCTTATGCATTATCAGCTTATTAGACACCACTCCGGTGCTGCGGTATGAAAGTTACATTTATGAGAATTGAGAAATATCCCTCTTCCCGAGCATCATTGATGATGATACACCACACACACATACAGAGAATAGTGGTAGTTTGATTCGCATCACGTACTTCTCGAGGAAATTTATACGCTACATGGTCTTTTGTTGGATAGTGCTCAAATAAGATCTCAATATTGTTTCTTCTTCGTTTTTTATTTCGGCCACTTTACGAATTTCAGTTCAATCCACATAACATGTGTTCTTATATTAATTGAGCTGATTGCTTTTAGAAACTGGGAAGTTTCTTGTGGTAATCTCAAGTCTCCAGAGTCTTCCAGAGCTTATATTTAGAATTACAATGGTACGCGTTTGGCATGCAGGGTGTACATTTGCCATTAAACGTATTTGCCTGATATACTTTGATTAAGTATATTGTAGTGCGGCATGTCTAGAAGTTTTAATAGGGTTTTACTTTAAGTACGTGGAATGAAAAGTCCTTGATCTCAAAACTATTTAAAAATTCAATTTTGAAATTGCTCGTTTCTCCAGCGATAGTTAAAATACTTTATTGCCATACAAATAAAATGTAATATTATTGTCGCCTGCGTCTCCCCGTTTTATTACAATGAAGTTCTATACAAATACTCTAACTTAGTTTATTTTCAGTCAATATTTCAGACGCGCATTGAGTGATAAAGTGGCTAAACTTTCTCAAAATTGACCTCCAGCTCGACACTCCAAATATATTTCGAAAGATCAATGAAAGAAGAAGATTATCTCAAAAATTTATTAAATTTTTTTGGACTCCAAAACAATTATTAGTGTAAAATACAACAGTAATTTCTAACAAAAGCAATGCGACTGTGTGTGGTTGCTATTGCCGGTATTTACCTAGCACAACCATTCCTATTAAAATTACGTTTGCTTGGGCTTGGGACTGGGATTACTGCAGAGAGTAATATGACAAGTGTTCCTGCGACTGTTACATAACTGTAATTTCCACTGATATTGTTATTAATTCAATATTGCAACCACTGGTGTTCAATAATTAGTTTATTTTCCTCTGACAAGAAATTTTGCTAAAATATTATTTTCGAATAGCTAGATAAACAAGTTCACATAATGTTTATTTTCTGAACATTAACTGTCTATTACAGTCTTGTAGCATCCTATTACTTTTTACTTAGAGGCAATAACGTGCATCTTATATAAGTTTGTCGTTTGCGTAACAAATTTCAAAGCTGAAAAAGTGCAAATTTCCTTCGCTAATCGCAATCCAAATATCATTGAAACCTCATTAGAGTCCACATTTTTTCCAAGTGTTTTATTAAAAAATAAACTAGTTTCCAACTAATATCCGATAAAAGGAAATGCATTTCAATAGAACACTGTCAAAAATATTTTAATGCTACTTTGTTATATATTTATCTACTTTTGGCGACACTCCAAATCTCTTTCGTACAAACTTTGCGAAAATAATAGTGATGGCCCAAACATGATATTCAATTTAAAGGATAATTTAAGTTTCATGACTTTTCATCGAATTTCCTTGCAATCGCTATAAAACTATAAAGTAAGAAAGTTGAAACTGAATTTAAATAATTTTGATTAAAAGAGATAATTCTGAACTTATTGGAGAGAAATCATTAATTAAACATCGATTGTAATAGTCCGAAATGCTGAATGATAAAAAATTATAACGGGGTTTGCTTTGGAGCAAAGGAGTTTGCGTAGATGCATTGAATCGATTTGCACCCCTCGCTTTTGCAGAACTCCTGCTTCGGTGGTGCGAACCGTTTTGTGACCTCGCAACTCCTGCAGTCGAGTTTCGCTGCCGTAAGGATTACCACCAACAAATTTTAATCTGAAAAAATACACACCGCGAACTGTGTTCGAACAGCACACTGCCTATATTTTAATCCAAATTAATTACTCTACTAAACGTGTCGCGCCAATGTCCATCAACACTTTAGACCTTACTCGAATAATAACCAGTGATAATTTGCTATTCAAAAAAACTCTGACTATTAAACAATTATGTAAATACTTGAATTAGTGAGATAATTGTTGTTCTAATTATTAGTAAACTTAGTTTAATATTCAGACAGTAATAATATTATTGGTGCTAATTAAAACAAATTTAGTAGGAAATTAATCAATTGCATAACGCTTCTAAAAAAACTTCAAATAATAATAATAAGTTAAATAGCGCACTAGGTAAACTAACCAGTTAACGGTTACTAGAAAATAAAGGATCAAAAGGATGGATACTTTAAGCATTATTCAAATCAAATTTTGTTTGAAGGATAATTTCGTCACTTTTTGTCAATGTTACCCTCATTGCCCTAATATTAATTGAAAGGCCGTTTTTCATACAAAATATCTCCTTAAGATATTAAATTCCTAAGTTTCAAATCTACATTGTTTGCGAGGAATTTGATATAATTTTGCAACTATCAACCCTCAAATATGTCACGTTGCCTCCAGATCCTTTAGAATTTGGATAATATAAAAAGCATTTCTAAAGTGAGCAATATAATTAACGCACATATCGTGCCGAACCACAATTAAATCTAGATTTCAAAAAAACAAACATTAAAAAAGACTAACGAGCTGAAAGTGGGGTTTATTTTACCGTCCCATAAAGCGTAATTTTATTATAGACTTTTTGGGGGTATGCTAAACAAGTGCAATTTTGTAGTGTTGTAATTAGTAAATAAATCATGCAGTGGGTGATTAAAGCTAATGGTTGTTTAATTAGAATGTCCCCAGAGGAGCGTTGAGCTACCAAATTGGATACGAAAAGACTGTCGTGATTTTTTTCCGCATTTATAATGCTATTGTGATTCTTATCATCAACAACAATCCACAAACACAACCAATGATGACTGGTAAGTACGATATTAGGTGCACTATTTTTTAATTTGTTTACAATTCTGGTCCAGACAAATAGAGCGAAATGCATTTGGCTCCCTTTATCTCGATGTGGAGTTGATGCGCATCATTTGATTTCGCTCTCAGGTATACGGTCCGTTATTTCGCTGCCCTATTTGCTAAATGAATCGTATCTTTTTTTTCTTCCTTTTTGGGGGCGAATGCGTCGTGACGCGCTTTAATAGAAATTGTACAACGGAACGACCAAATGATCTACTATTTAGTCATATAAGGATAAATTGGTGTCATCCATCAATAATAATAAATTTAAATTATATGTGGAAAGGAAAACAACATTTGTAATTTGTAATGGATTTTCCTAATCGGATTGCATTAGGTACGAAAAAAGAGCTACAGAACATATAGTGGAATCTTATTGATCTGCATTTTGTTTTCCTTTCATCATATTTTTTTGATGTTGTTGAGTTTTATGTACAGTGAGATCGAATCAAAACTTCATATGTCGTTAGTTATCACAACAATTTCTTTAATGGTTGTTATTTTATTATTTATTGTTATCCGTCGGTTATTATTCTTGTCCTGAATCGCGAGCTTCATCTATTTATAATATAGGATTTTTTGAGCGCCCTGTATATTCGCCTCTAATAAATTGTAGTCAGAACTGGCATTTTGATGGATCCTTATTTTGTACTTTCAAAATATGAAGATTTCTCGGGAAATTTATTATGCACTCGTATAAAATACCTTCGAAAATACTGTAAAACCAAATTTATACTTTTCAGAAGACTGAAAGTTGAGTAAAATTCAAAATTGATCTAGATTGTCTCTCCCAAAGAATGAAAAACGCAAGCCATGCATTTTTGCTACAAGTGCATTATTTTTTCTACGATAACACATATTCGCAAAATAATAATTAATTTGATCTTTTGTTTGGTCTTCTATCAGATAAATTCATTGTCCGCCTACTTATACGCTAGAACCTTTTAATGATATTTTAAAACTTTTTCATTCAGTTCGCTCTTTTGCATCGATTCACAGAATTTCAAGATTAAATGACAAAATCTGCGTGTCTGAAGACAGAATAAAATTTTCGCGTTTTACATGTAAACGAAAGATTCGATAAAACCTCATTTATATTCAGATGTTTTTAGACGTAATCTGAAATCGAAAAGAACGTAAACTTTCAGTTTATTTAATTTACGTTAATCTAATAATTAATGATTCAACGTGTCAAGCCGTATTGATGTGTATAGCATTGATGTGTACGATTTGGTAACATTAATTACAATTCTATTAATGTGACTTGTTCGGGCTCATAAATAATTAGTTTAACTGCCTACTCCTTTTCGTATGTCTGAAACACGCTGCTTTCATTACCTGCGTTGATTAATTCCTAGTTGTGTACTATTTGAAAACTTAAACATGAACATGCTAGATTAACTATATTGAGGAAGGTATAATGTTATGCTGGTACACGTATATTGTTACTATATAAAATATTTGAAAAACATATTTTACTTTTAGTACGAAAAAACATTGAAAATTTAATTAAATGTTAATTATAATAAATATTAATAAATTGTATGTTGCTATATTAAAATTTTGCATAATCATTATTTTATGAATTTAAAACTATAGTCCATTATTTAATAGAGTAGAAAATGTTTTCCCAAAAAAGTACATCAACTTTTCACAATAAAACCGTAATTTGGAAGAACCAAGCCTGGCGCATTCACCATCAACTCTAAAAAGTGAGTTTGCTTTATGACTATAGAAAGTAGAGACTATAGGATAGCATATTATAGCGCCTTAATACCATTTGTTTTGGGCTCATCGTTTTCCGTTCAGCATCATCAAGCTTTTTCAGACGTGAGAGGATGCTGAAATCTGGCTGTTATGCGGGATGGTTTCGCTCCGTCGTTAGAAAATCACTTGATACAGCAAATGCAAAAGACGATAGTCGGCGCTTTATACTATTTTATTATCCTCTCAAGTTGAATTTTATTCATAAATATGAGCAAATAAATTATTCGTAATGAAATACTGCAAACAAAAAATTGATAATTTTTTTAACTTTTCAAGCGCAGTACTTCAGTTAGAAGTTTGGTTGTCCAATTTTTTTTACTAGTTGTTCCATCAGATAGGCATACGAACAAAACATTTTCATGAAATCACGGCATGGAAGAATAAATTTGCCTGTCCCATTTTTATGCAACACCATCGCTTATTTTGGAAATGACATGCCGTTAACAATTGAAATGATAAAACATATAAAACAGCATGTCAGTATGCTTTATTGTTTATTTGATTGTCTGTTTGTTGTTTTTGGTTTTCCTGTACTAAACTATACGAGCTGTTTTAAATTGTCTGCTACATATTTTACCACTACTACTACTACCTGCTTCAGGTTGTATAATGCATATGCAAAATATACGATTTGAAATGCAAGAGCGAACAAAAGTTCCACAAACCTTGAAACAGGACAAAAAAAAAGTCCGGCGCATTCACCAGAATTTTAAATCTTGACTTGTGTTTCAATATTCAGTAAAATGTAATTGAATTTTTTATCAGGAATTTCTGTACATATTGACGTTGAGATTATCATTCCTGGATGGTGGAATAAACTAGATTGGCGATAAAGCGAACGGTTCTAAGGCGATTTATAAGGTATTGGCTAGTGTGCAATATTTGTCCCTTGGCACGACAAACTTTTAAAGCAGAAACTTCACTGATGATGCAGAAATCAATACAAAAATATATTGACTATGGGTTTGGATGCTGGATGATAAATTTCGGGAATTTGTTTCTAGTACCAAAATGTATAAGAAATACATTTTACTGCAAACGAATTACCATACAAGATTTGTGTGGCAAAGTTGTTGTTCAAGAAGACACACAAACTTTTCAATTGAATTTTTGCTACAATTTTATCTAAACAATTGCCATTTTTTTCATAAAATTTGCATTTTTTAAGATTAATCAACAAATGTATTCAACCTCCTTCTGTACCGCAGTAATCTACGCAAATTTGTATGAAGCTTTAAAACTTTATTGCACCCTTGATGAAAATATAAAATTATCTCATAGAGCTCAAGAATTATATAAAAATGAAAAATAGTTTGCATTTTCTTATATATAAAAAGACGCGGCTAATGGTAATCTGGATTATATATTTTTTGTTTTCTTTTTCATAATTAATCTCAATCAGACTAGGGATTTGTATGTTGAATTTGGTTTATGCTATTATTTTCCAGTTACATTGAATGGTTCATTAATTATTGTCAAAAAATATTATATACTTTATTAACTTAAATTATTATATTTTATGTTGTTTCAAATTCTGGGTTTGAATTTATTTTAATCAAATAATTAATTAGTTTTAAATTTACTAAACATTTATTTTAGTTTTCATTAAAGTTTAAATCAAAAAGTTCACTTTAAAATCGCCCACGGTTGTAGTTTATGATTTCATCATAATTACCAAAATTGTACACCTAAAGCAAATAAGTATAAACATTGGGTTTTTGTCTTTAATTAAATTTTAACTTTATGCGCTATTCATAGTAGTATATTAAATTAAATTAGTAAATTTCAACATAACTCCTATATATTAATGTTTAAAGTCAATGGAACTTTAGTCAATTTTAAAAAATATTAAATATCAAATATGGATATTTCAATCATTCATTCAAATTTGTACAAAAATGTATAGACATTATTTCCGGTATTTTCGAAACTCTATTGTATGTTGGGTTATCTGCTGCAATTTTAATGGTCAAAAGTACAAAGCACGCAATGATACATGATTATATTGAATAAACGCGAATTCAATTTTAATGGGACTGATATTTTGAAATAAAATTTTATCACTATACTAATGACCATAAACATCAATTATGATCAAAGAAATACATTTACGCTAATTTTAGTTGCTCAAAGCTAAACTAATTATATAACGAATTTAATTGAAAATAGTCTTCACCATATCCATACCGCCTTAGCCCTAACATATGCCAATAGAAATTATTAATCAACGTCAACAAATTGCTTGATATGGCAAATGAAATGGCAATCATTCATTATTGACAAGCATAAGAAGACGTGAAAGGTAATGATGAAATATTCCAATGTAATATGATCTAAAACAGACCTACATACAATACAACACCATGTTGGGTACGTATTGTATTTTCTACACATACAAAGATAAGGAAAAAACGTCCAACCTGTGAATATCGATCACATATTGTAAGAGAATGGATTGAAGCCGTATTTTATGACTCCTGCAGACTATTCTATACTTTCTATGCATGCAGCACTATACAGCACTACAGAATTCTTTACTCCTGAAAATCCTGAAATAAAGAAACTTTATTCGTATAGTGGGAGTCCTATATTACCTCGTATCATTACTATAAAGAAATGGATCGTTATATTGAATTAAATATATTATTTTCTGGAATAACAATATTTAAAAAATATATCCTTATCCTTTTATATACAGATCGACAACTGAGAAGCGTTACATAGACAATTGAGTGCGTGTAACAAAGAGAGCATGCTTTTTACTGCTGTGAGAAAGAGACGACGCGCTTTCTCACATCAAATGTAGACCGCTCTATCTCTTTCTACACACATGCTCTCTCTTTCAGTTTTTCATCCGCACTGAGATGTTTATGCAACGCTTTTCACTTGTCGTTCTGTATCTTACCATAATTTAATAAAGTATCAATAGATTGATAGTATTTAATAAAAATAGCATAAATCTTTTTTTCAAATTATATTGAGCATGTAGTAAAGGACCATCTGGGTGAAATCCCGAAGATCTAACGGAAATCCGAAAAACCATAAAAGTAACAAATTTATAGGAATCTAGGAGAATCTGTAAATTCCTTTGTTGAGTAAATTTATGACGTTTTCAAACTGAAATCCATTCTCCGTGTCCATTACAGATATTTTAAAAATGATTAATATCTAGAATTTTGGGTTTTTAGACTCTAATCGATATTGCTTATTATATAGATAGACAAATATATCCTATAACTAATATTTTTCAATTTTAAGTGGCCTGTGTAAGAAAAGATAAAACACGAATTGCTTACACGATCGCAATTTATAAAGTACAAAAGAATTTCGTGCAAATGCATTTCAATTTCAAGTTTCCTATTTAATAGCAAATAGTTGAAGTTGAGGTTCCATTAGAATACCTACTCGTACATTTACACTTTTGGATCATGAAAGTATAAAACGATATGAAGTCATAAATCACAATAGGGGTAGTTAGAGTAATGGCCACTTTGCAAAAAGCTTTTTTTTATAGCCAGTTGAGATTTTACTAAAATTAATTCACAGCGTTCGTGGTTTGTTTCTTCTAAACGAAATACGATAAGGAAAATAAATATACTGAAATTATTATTTTGAGCAATTTTAATTTAATTTTTCATCCGCGATTTTGTAAAAAGCCAATAAACCAAAAATTGTTGTTTTTTTTTCAATTCATTGCTGTACACTTTTACACAATTAATTCACAAATTGGCAACTTTATGGTGATATAACAAAAACGTGATAAAAACTATTTTTCACTAATCACAGTTTAATAAACGCGGTTTAGTTGTTCATTCGACCATTAATTCCGTTAGTATTGATTTTAAATTTAGTATTGCTGTGTAAATGGTGGAATATTGACAAAAAATTCAACTCGTACAAACATGAAAGCGAAAGAACTTATAAAATTTATATTTTATAAAAAATACACACCTAAAGTAAATCAAAATGTGTAGCAAAATGTGAAAAAATCTGTTTTCATGGAAATAAATGTGGGTATATAAAAACGTATTATAATAATGTAACAAAAGTTTTCCGGCCAAAAGATTAAAGCAAAAAGCTTTTCATAAATATAAATGCCATTAAGATATTATTCAGCAGTGTATTTCTATTTCCGAATTTGAATACATTTTTCGTCTAAACAAAATCTTACATCTAGAGTATTTAATATTTAACGACTTTAAATAGCTTTACGCAAACGTGCACCCCTACGGATAAGATAAGATTTTAAATGAGCTTACTTATCCAGTTAACATAGTTAAAGTTGGTATATGAAGCTAAATCCCAGCCACCAATTATACAGCAGAAGAATTAACATAAGATAATTTTTTTTGGTTTCATGAATTTATAGAAAAGTAGTAAAATAGACGTATCTAAATGTTTAATTATAATTTTTCTACCTTTGATGACAGAAAAAAAATCACAATGACAATTTATTATTCTTTATTAGAGGGTTACCTTGGCCTTTCCATTTATCCTGCTCCAGCATCTTCTTTTCGCATCTTGTAATTTGTACAAATTTGAAATAATATATTCAAGTCAAATGTAATAGCACCTTTTTACATATAGGACAATTACAAACCATGTCACTTTAAACTGATAAAATATTTCAGGTCTTAGATAATGTCGTCTGGAATAGCATCATTAAACCTGCGTAGCAAACGCATTTCACGCCACAAGGGAAGGTTCAATTTAATTTCAACTTTCAAGTGGATAGTATTTCTTCAGTTTTCCTTCAAGAGAAAAATAAATTTTAAACATGCGAAATTAGGATGCAAATGGAATTCACTTTTGCGTTTGTGTTCCCATATTTTAATAGCCTTATAACAGTGACATATTTTCCTTGTGGTGAGCCAATTAAAATAATTTTGTCATTAAATTAGTCATTAAAAGTTTCTTCCATTTGGTTCTAAATTTAGAAGTGTGTTAACTTTAATAATAAAGTAAGTTTTCGGCTTTTATCCAAGACGATGTCGATTTTAAAAATAAATCAAATTAATTGTATTCAAGTAAAAGAATTAGAAATTTACGGTTCATGACTTATTGGAAAATCGAATTCACTTTAGAATTGCAACGCCTAATAGGTGAGCTCTTTGTAAATGGAAATAAATACCTAGAGATGTTTCAAGCTACGTTCACTAATGAATTTTGGTGCGCTCTGATGCGGTGAAAAGACATCGATGCTATGCACATAGTAGTTAGAAATGCAAATATAGTTACTAATCCGAATCCCATTGTAGATCTCTACCGGAAATATATTTTCGCAACTTGAGAAATAGACTATAGACTTATAGAGTATATAAAAGCTCCTTTATAACACCTACCACCAATTGCGCAATGCGGCCGTACATATTGCTCGAAGTGAAGTTGCAATAAAAGAGAAGGGATCAGCAATTAAGAGATGCTGGCTGACAAGGGTTTAGACACCACTGGAGAATCACAACTCATTAGTTTGGATGGTTAAACCTGTGACGCTTCCCATTACCAATACTAACCCACTAACAATACAAATACTAGAGTAATGGAACATTTAACAAGCCAAAATCGATTTCCCTCCAAGGGATGCAAAAATGAATGCAGGAAAGGGAAAAAGTTCTAAGATCTCTAGAATTAATATTTTGAAAGACAAGTTAAACTAAATTTAAATATTTTAAAAATAAATTGAAACTACTCGCTTTATGGAAATATATCGAAGCCAAATAGAAAAATGTTAAATTTTATTCTTAAAGTGAATAAATATGTATCCACATAATGCTGAATGCATTTGGCAATATTTTAAGAAAAGAAATATTTCCTTGAGTTGCGTTCGAAGTTGAATTGAAAAATAAATCTTGTAGACTAACAGTACAATTACTTCAACTAAAGCAAAGTAATTTAAAGAATAATTCAGCTCGGTTGATTTAAGTGACTTGGTTTTGGCGGTTTCCGAATAACGGATGCTTTCGAGTTTGCATTTTATTTGCTGAAGCCTGAAGGTCGCTTTAATATATTATAAGGGATGTGGGACTATAGCTGGTCAAGAAAGCCGCAAATGCAATTTGTATAAATATTCAATTGTGCTTAAGGTACTATAATCTGTTTTAGATTCCTTCAATTCTAAATTAGATTCATAGCAATTTATTGTACCAAGACTTTCATTATGAGCTCAATTGAATTAGTTTTGCCTTAAATAATTGATTTACAATGTGAATGAAATGTAAAACAAATATAACTGCCAATTTTCGGGTAACAAAAATCAAATAAAGCGTTCACGAAGTTAAATTGGAATCAATATCAGTTTCCATCCCAAAGCGACATTTGATAATTTGATAAAATCCATGAATGAAATTTACTCATCTCGAAATTACGTGGTCGTATAAAATAAAAAGCGTGCTTGCTGTAAGAAAAAAATGAAATAAAAAATCGCAGGTTCGCATAACGAAATTAAAAGGCCACTTAATTCATGGAAATGTAAATTTCAGCGAGAGGAAAAAAGAACAATTGAAAATGAAAAGTAATTTCAAACAAAGGAAAATAAATTCAACTCTTAAACTTTTTTTGGAATAGCTAATGAACAATCGACAAAGGAATACATGATGTGCGTCCTCTAATTACTTGAGCAAATGAGAAGAAAGCTCGACTTGTAACATTTTTAACTAAGTATACTGACGAGGAGTCAGACGTCTCGTTTTCCAGCAATTTGTTGGCTTGTTTTCAGTCAAGTCAGCTTAATAATCCTTACATTTGAACAAGATCTAAGGACTTTAGATTAAGATTACAAGGGTTTGAAATTAAACAAACGCAACATATTTACTCAAAACTTGGCTATCATGTAGTATCTTTAACATAACATGCAATATTCATTAGGAATAAATTGAATTAGGTACCTAAAACTATTTCCAACATGATATGATATGCAATATCATCATATCAAGAAGGATTGCAATATGTAATATTGTTTCAATATATATTTCCAAGAAGTTGGCGAAACCAAAGTTGCAATTTGTGGGAAAAGTTTCTTGAGAAACTCCAGGTAGCTTTATATAAAGTTTTATCGACCAAAAGAAACTTATAAATTCTAAAGCACATAATACTCTTTAGTTTTCTGAAGCATGAAAAACAGTGGTTTTTCTTTAATAATATATAAAATAAAATTCAGAAGTGCAATAATAGCCTTTCTTCTATCGCGCATAATAAAACGCGCGTAAGAGCCGTGATAATTGCACAATGAATCTTTGTTTATAATCTTTAACTAATTAATATGCAAATTTGCTATTGCAGGAATATGCAAATGCTGTGTACTATATCATTTGACTAATTGGACTATGCAGCCATATATTTATTTATATTTTCTACTTCCATTAAATAATACCTTCATATTTTGATGTAATAGCAGTTCATTACTCACGGGTATTGAGTAATATTTCATTACTCAATCACAGAATTTATTAGTCAATTTTACAATTTATCAAATGTTAGCAATTCGGTACAAAAAGTTAAATAATAAATTACTATCCCATTTTTTAAAGCCATGTAGCCGGTTATTTATAGAAGCTATTAACAGCATTTTTGTGTATTTTATGTGGATTCACACGATTTAATGAATGAAACTTTTTCATTCGAACGCTGAATTTATTGATTGCACGCCCGGCTATATTTTTTCTACTACGATAATAGTGAAGCTTGTCATTTATCATCAATATCCGAAAACAATGGACATGATTAATACACAAACTTAACAGGGAAAATGGTTGTCTTTCAATAATAGTGTTGCCATATATCAAGCTGTATGTGCAGCTTTGCAATATTCCATTCAATACTTTATGTATTAGATGTCCCAGATGGAATTCTTTTATAGCTGCGCGGCAATAGCTTTGTTCCTACATGCATTTTTTGAATCGTTCGGAATTGATTCAGAATCGGTACAATGCGCATGCGTGATAATGAACGGTTCAAGTTTGCCAATGATGTTGGAACGTGATTTGAACTAATAGTTAGAACTGTTTTGTTTCGAAAAACTCTCTATCGGTATATAAAGGAATTGCTTGTTCTAGAAACAAAATAAAGAATATTCCATACTCAACAAAAGTTACAAAACTTCAATAAATACTTGAAATAATTTACCTAAATAATTTTCATTTTTATTTTTTACTTTATTGAATATTTCATCCTCTTCCGAGTCACTGCTGGATGCAAAAACGTCACTGTCACCTTCTAAATCGCTCATTATAAATTTGTAATTGTAATTACTTTGCGAAAAAATGGCAAGAATATAAGGTTAACTATGACAAACCAAAATCAAGCAACTGATGAAGTCACCGAGTGCGCCTGTGCGAATCAGATTCGAACTGCCAGTACTAGCTCCAGAGCATGGACTGTTTTGACGGTTCGGAATCGGTTCGAGAACGGTTCAAAAACATGTAGGAACGGAAAATAGAACGATGAACAGGACGGTTCAAGTTAGTTGGAACGGATATTTAGTTCTGCGCATACTCAGTATGGTTCTGAACTGGTTCTACTGCTAGTAGGAACAAAGCTATTATGTTGTTTCCTATGAAACTGGATATTCTCTAACATCACGTCTCCAGTTTTAAGTAACCCACTAAAACTAACTAATAAAATATACTATTACATAAGAACACTAATCCTTCTCCATTGTACATTATTTGCATTTCGACGAGGAAAAACATTTATTGAATTTCTAAACAAATAAAAGAAATGTGTGTGTGTGTTTTTTTATAAGCAACTTGATGGTTTTTATGGCAATTTTATGTAAATATGTTTTATTATTTGTTTTAGGTTTGGAAAAGGTCGGTGTGGGTTTAATTTTCATATTGGTGATGCTGTCCGTGCCAGCAGATGCCCTCGCTGAAAAAGCTCCTGCTACCTCCAAATGTAAATTGTCTGAATTTACTTGCTCCAACAACCGTTGCATACAACTCAACCACTACTGCAACAACGTGGACAATTGTGGCGACTCATCAGACGAACCAAGATATTGCTCAAGTAAATATAAGATTAAGATTTATTACGTGCGTAACGTAGAGCTCAAAATCTAAACGCCAAACTATACTAGCGCCAGCGGACAATCCTGAAGTTTTCAGTTGCGCTGCGGCCTTAATATTTCATATTTACTAGTCTAATGATGAGGATAGCTTAAACAAATATACAATTTCCGAAATGGAAATACAGTAGTATTCAAACAAATATTGCCTTTCAAACCTTTGAAATTGAAAAAAGTTGCAAATCAACAAATTTACATAGCTCGTTCGCTCAAACTAAAATTCTCTGAAATAAAATAATAATGCACTCTTGTTTGATATGACTTGCTGTTAAAAGCATAAAACAATATAGCATAATTAATTGTTTTTATTCAGTCAATTGGATAGGTGCAAATATTCAATTATTTCATTGTGTACCTCATAAATTAAAATATTTATTGGCAAATATGCTGTTTTTCCACATATGTTGTTGGAAATGTTTCAGGATGCAATCGGACGTATTATGGTGTGGTGGGAAAAACGTATGATTTGGAACTGCATCGACCAAAGGAAGACAAAATTCCATTTATATGCCATTTGACTTTTTCTGCAGGAGGTCAGGATTACGGAGACTTAGTTCAGGTTTGTTAGATTTTTACATTTTAATAAGCCATCTGGATTAATTTTACGACTGGCAGTTTGAACAGCGAAATTATTAATTTTCATTACTGTGTATAATTCAGTATTTTAACTGAGCGAAAATTTGATTCATTGTTAACAAATCTCGTCTATTGTACATCAATTACACTGAAATTTGAGACATTTGAATGCTAATGAAATTTTATGGGTTTTATTTGGATCGATTTTGTGCTTTGTTGTTTTGTTTTCGAACATCATACACTTTTTAATATGTACTATTTTCAATAGAGATAAAACTGTTGACAATATTCATTAATTAATGTATAAATGTGTGCTTTGAATAAATCATTTCCAATTACAAAATATCCTTTCAGGGAACTGAAATAATAAAAATTGCGTCTGCTGCTTTATAATTAAATTTTTCAGCTATTTGTCTCTATTTTCTTTTATTTAAGTAGAAGCGTTAAACATTTCTACGTTAATTAAAAAGTATTTTATTACATTTTTCATTACATCAGTACATCTATCTGCAGGATGCTGAAAAGAAGCGCGGATAAACTGGGACTTATTTTAATGAATTATAAAATCCTGATAAAGTAAAAATAATAATAAAAAATACAAATTGTAATTTTTCTTTATACTTTGTTTATTTAAAAAATTGCATTTAGCTGTAAAATATTAAATATGCTTTCAAAAGAAATGTACAGCAACTAAAAATATTTCGCTCAACATAATTAAATTTCATATTTTCACTATTTGGTTTTATCCAATTGGACCAATTTATGTTTATTTTCATAAACAACATGTGGTTATTGTGCAGTGTAAATTTGACTATTATCTATGGTTAAAACATCATCTCTACTAATCCCTACTAATGTATCAGTATGCATATTGCACAGCATTGTAATTTAGATCTTCACCCGTTCACCTATTCTACATGTTCAGCGACCAATTCCAATTCATAATGTCAAACTATCTCGAATAGGACTAACTTTTGTCATATTGACCCCACATTACGTCAAAAACAAAAAACTATTTGAGGCATTTAGTTTTAGACAACTAATGGTTTCACCCATCCACTTGGCGCATCCGCCATATTCTTTTTAAACACCTCAAATTTGTTGCAAATATTTGTTTTGCGCATTACCCTCAAGCCTAAACCAACATTATGTTCCATTTGGAAATTGTTTATTGGGGTGGAATATCGTGTATCGCCGCCGCTTCTTTTCAAAGCTCCCGAAAAACTCTCCGAAAAATAGAATTAAGTTTCAATTGATACCGAAACACTTTACACCCAACTTAACTTCCAAAACAAAGTTCTAACAACGATATTGGAGCAAATCGAATCAGATGGAATGGAGTGATTTACATACTATATGTACATATGTATTTCAACTGCCGATAGATGCAAATATTTGAGTATGTCACATTGAAACCATTAAACTGTTAGTCACTGACTATAAAAGTGAAATAATATACAGATTCGCATTAATTAGTTTAGTTCCATACAACAATTTTTTATTAATTTAAAAATATTATATCTCGCTACTATCAAAGCAAACATAGTGGAAAATATATATTTTGCTAGTAGGAGTATCGTTTTATGTGAAAAATAATTCCCTTTGAATATTTCAGCATGTCGCTATCTTTCAGCGTAAAATATTAATATTTTTGTCGACGCGACACATATTACGCTTGTATATAAAAAACAATATTATTCTGTGTGTTTTTTACCTTTTTAATATAATTATAACTTGTTCATGTTGTAATACGGAATTGTGTTGCTTGCTTGCATAAAAGTTTTCAGTTTAAACTTGTAAGAAAAGTAGGTCTCGCTGCTCGTATTTCCTTCGCATTCAGAAAAAGCATTTTATTTTTGTTCGTTGACACATACTTACGAATATATTTTCATCTACAGTGGAAAAAAATGAAAACGAAACTTTTTTTATCATATATGAATGTTTTTGTCTCTCAACCCCACACACACCGCCTCCCTCAGTCCTTATTATTATGAAACAACAGAAACCTTCCAGCATGCGAAAAATCTAGCGTTTGTTTTCATTTCAGTTAACGTTTGACAGTTTTACGTTGGGCCGTTTCGTGTCTTTCACATCAGATGGTTGTCCAGATGGTGCCTTACAAATTATGGAATCAAATCGGCCCCAAGTTGGAGGATCTTGGTGCGGCACTTCTTGGGGTCCGGCCATTTATTACAGCGAAACGAAAAGCGTTACGGTATTTGTGAATCTTTTACGTTTATCCAAGGATCAAAACGGATACAACTTTGACTTTCGCATGGAGTATAAATTATTGAAAAAGAAACTCGCCACAGTTCGATATGGAGGTGGTGAGTCTATTGTGTCTTTAAAATTGTTTACTCGTGGAGTAGAAAAGAAATTCTTTGCGAAATTTTCTCTTACAATCAATATTTTTCGGTTTTTTATTATCCCGCATCCAGCATTTTATATTTTATTTGTATATTTTGGAAACAATTTGTGGTATATTAGTCCATTAGACGTATTTGCTTTTCTATTCCATTTATTGTTCCATATTGTTCTTCCTGGCGTATTTCTTTGAGTTGCTCCAAATTGTCTATTTGCGGAGAAATTCAGTTTTTCAAATTAGCACCACCAAACAATAAAACAAAATTACTTTTGAGTTTTCCTCGCTTACATGCATACATTTGTTTTTCTCCTAAATATTATTTTCTTCTTATTCTTATGCCATCAGAATATTAATTTTGACATCAAATTGATTTTTGGTAAAATATAGAGCAACCCGCGGAATATTATCCAAATATTTTCCGTATTGGCTGTTTCTCCAATATTTATTTCCCATACTTCCTGAGCGATTACCCTCCCATGTTTAGGATATTGAAAGTTGCGGAGTTTATGAGTCTGTTATGAAACGCAGATGAGGAAGGGTTGTAAAAAATGTACGTTCTTGAATCGATATGACGATAATAAAACGTGCAGACTGTAATAATGTCGCTTGCAGGACTATGAAAAGTTTTTGTGTGGATGATTTATGTTTAATTTTTGGTCGCTTTGATTGCAGGTTTGCCATTCTTCGACCCTGCCAACACTACAGCTTCCTCTGTTGAGCCAGAGCCCGAGTACTACTTGGGCGAATTAATCAGTAACACATATTGTTCCCGGATTTTCAGCCACTGTGATACAAAACACTGCCGTCTTCAGTCTCCAAACTTTCCGGGCGTCTATCCACGGAACTTGACTTGCTATTACGCAGTGCGTCAACATGTTATTCCCCCAGGCAAGTCACATCAAAATGCCTTTTGCTTCACCTGCAGCTCTACTACACTTTATACGTGAATATTTGCCGAGCTCTTAAAATATAAATTGTGAACAAGGGAATTTTTATAGAGTATAAATCAGTGAGTAGATAATCAGCAAATGTATGTCATCTCCAGGTGCACATAAAGTTGCTCGGTATTTGTATTTATTTGTGCTCAGCAAAATGCAAATTCATATTGTATGAAATATGTTTTTGTCATAAATTCTTTTCTCCAACATCAAGTTTAATGAAGTTGCGTTCAACCGCAAGCTCATAACAGGCGTTTGAAAACAATAACTTTTTGTCTTTTTTCCACAAAAAAACAAATTAACTCAGCCATGTATACAATGTACACATTTAAACACACCAAAACACTTTTTACAATTAAATATCTTTGTTTTGTTTTTCCTGCGCTTTACTTAACTTTTTTCCAAATATTTGCATAATTTTAAAATTAAGCCATAACAAATTATTCTAGTTCAGAAGCTTGTTAATTAGCCGTGTTTAGATTAGTGCTGCGTGTCCGACTTCAGAGAGTTCGGAGCCAATTCGCTAATTTGGGAAGCACTTTATAAACACTTGCTTTATAGCTTATAGCCCAGCAAACGTAAATTATTTTAACTTTAGTAGCAGATTTTTTTAATTATGCGTTTTTGTAAATATCACAAACAACCACAATTTGCCGATTTCATCTCTAGCTACGACGATTCTCATTAAAGCATTTGCTGCTTCGGTAATGAGTGAAAAGGTTTGCATTTAAATACGCAAAAACCGAAACACTTTCTGCATTTAAATTACATTTTCCACATGAAGAGTTTTATATTAAATATGACTAGACTATTTATGTAGAGCGCAGATTTTTGGAAAATATTTGGAGTTTTAGCTAAAATATTTGCGTTTGCTGTGGTTTGAAAGTTTTTAGGATTGGATTGGAGTAACCGATGTAGATTCCATTCCATTCCATAAGGAAGCAATGCAAATAATGCAAATAGAAAGTGAAACTTTGCTGAATTCGAATGCTACATTGGATGCTGAAACGATTTTAGTTTAAATCAAGCTATTTAGTTAACATATGTACGGTAACTTTTTAACCCGCATGCAAATGTGATTAATTTTTCACTACTGAAGCATTACTTTACTTTGGTACACTACTTACTAATTTTAAGTAACCAGAGTGAATAAACCATGTTTTGCCAGATTACTATAAAAAGCTTTTCGACGAGCTTTTTGTATTTTAATTTAAATCTGGTTCACTCTTGAAATTAACATTTTTTTGTGTCATCCTAATTTTATGCCAAAATAATATTATCGTAAGCGATTACGTTCAAAGAAAACTTTCCCAAAGAACCGTTAAAATCTGCTAAAACATCAAACATATTAATATTTTAATGAGAAAGTTTCTATATATTCTATAATTCATATTCTGCTACATGTAGTGAAAAGCTCTATTACGACAACTTTAGAGATACTTACCACTTGAATAATAAAGCTTCAAGTAGTAAAGTACCTGCAAATAGAATGGAAACAAGTAAAGTAACGAACTAAAACACCTTGTATATAACAAACAGTATAGTTAGCAATGTAATGAATTCACTATTGTATCCAGGTAAACATGCACTAATTACTGTCAGACAGCCAAAAGGACAATTGATTTCGATTCGAAGTCAGTCAGCTCTTTACGGAACTGCAAGCACTCGCGAATTGAGGGTTTGGGATGCATGTGATGACGTGCAGGATTATGTTACGATTTACGATGGATACACAACAAGAGATCCTGTTATATTAAAATTTTGTGGTGGCGGTGAAGCGGTACCTGAAGCGGTGTCGAGTGGACATGAATTACTAGTTGAATTTTCAACATCACCTTACGGAACGTTTCTGCATCCGGCTCCGGCACAGTCCTTGCACGGCTTTCAACTCGATGTCGAAGTAAGTACCTTGTACTTGAACACATCTACTTAACTCCAAAAAACTTATTGCACTTCACCGTCAACTGAATGACAACTTTCGTCTTTTATGAAATTATTATGAAAGCTTGTCACAAGAAAGTCTCTTCCATTTAGGTGAAATTCGTTGATCAACAATCACCCTCGTTCATCAAGCAAAAGCCACAGTGCGAGTTCTCGTTGAGGGGAACCAATCGTGGTGTATTGGAAAGTCCTCAACATTCGCTTCCTGCTAATACGACATGCCTGTATCATTTGCAAGGCTTGGACATTGCAGTTTCTCCTTCCCCAGTTCCATTTCGCTCTTTATCGCGATACCCGGACTGGCGACATGCAGGGATGATTCTACCACCGCCTCGTTATCGCGTATGGCTTTCAATTGTGAAATTTCACGTAACAAGCACATGGAATCCTCAGAAACCCGATCATGAGATTTGCAGGAGTTATCTAAATGTTTGGGATGGGGAATTGTGGACGCCGAGCAATTGCAAGGATTTGTCATGGTAATTTTTGGTTTTTCAAATATTTTTTTGTTGGAAATTATTTCTAATATATTAATGGAATAATTATTCGTGAAATAAACTTATTTTGGTAAGTGAATGGCTCATTTTATGTCTCTCAAAATTAAATTAATAATTCAATAGAGTGAAGTCTGAAATGGTATTTATCATATTTGTCGAATAATTTTGAACAGTTTCAGCATGAATGTGTGTAAATGATATTATTAATTCTATATGCAAAACTATTGAAATTCAAAATCGATTTTGTGTTAATTAAGTCAATTTGTTATTTAGTGTCAGGATTTTTTTTTAGTAATTTATAGAACTTTTTAAATATCACATCACAGTTCAAACATATTAAAAACTTGATTAAGTAAAGCTTTTTTAAATTTTTCATAGATATTTACCGATTGATTTATTTTTAATTCAATGGTTCAATCGAAATAAACTCGCAACTTGAAAGTAATATTAAAATTTTGATACATCTGAACGACTTTGAAGTTCAAATTTAAAGAATTTACAATTTAATGGTATTGAAAGGCTGATTAAATTTGAATCAAGCTCTACTTCATTGGAAAAGCAATTTAAAATAAAGGTATTAAAAATGCACTTTGAAATCTAATCATTTTAAAATACAGACTTTTATTAGACTCGAATATTAATAAAAAATTTAAAAGTTATTTTGAAATAAAAGTAATTTTATGAAACTTTTAAAAAGGATTAATTAATTGTTGAAGCAAGTTTTTCATCTTTTTGAAAAAGTAGATTTAGTGCAAATTAATTTTTAATAAGTTCTGCAACTAATAAATTCTTTATCTTTATTTGGAATAAAGTAATTGACTTGTATACTCCTAAAACTGTATTTACCTAAAGTACAAAAAAATCTATTTTTGGTTGAGAGCGAAATGTTTTCAACAGTGCCAGCTTATTTATATTCTTCTCTAAATCAGGCTTGTTTCAGTGGTGGCAGAGATAAATCGAAAAGCATTTCAAGAATGAGTCAATCCGGAGGATCCGGGGGTGGTAAGAAAAACGTGACGCTCCTGGCACGCTACTGCCGAGAGCACGTTCCCAGAAGCTGCGACCATTCCCTCTTGGCCAACGGGACGCGCTTTCCAAGACCCTGTACACTAGCCGAAAGCTTCCTAACCACCGGGGACAGTCTCACGTTGGAGTTTCGACTGGCAGACTCCACGGCACTCAGGTTATTACATTCCCTTCCAAATCTTCTCCAAGCAAAATATTTAGTTAAAAAAAAGACTAGCAGAGGTTTCGACTAATAGTAGTGAAAATTGGAAATTAAACTCTAATAGCTAAGATTTAATTGACACAAGCTAGTTGGTGATTCAATTAGTAATTAAGGAAATTACTTTCAGACCTGTAACATTTAAAGCGCTATACGAATTCGTCGACCTACATTTGGATGGCGAGCCGTTTGGCGACGGTCCCTGTTCCAGAAAATTCACCATCCTTCCCACTTCCAACGATTTGCAGCAGAAATTCAAATCGCCCAGGGATATATTTCTTTACGGCAGAGGTGGCGCAAAAAATATAAGGTAAAAAACGAACTGCATAAATTTCCGCTGGTAGTATAGTATTTTCTCTATGGCTTCCAGTTGCGTGTACCGGTTCGAAGGGCAAAAAGATGAAAGAATAAAAGTAACTCTGAACCAAATGATAATAAAAAACAGGAATTGTCAAACAATGATCAGTAAAGATACGGATCGCTTGGAATGTTTTGGCAACACGTCTGCAACACTCCGGTTCTTTGAAGTTCCTTGGGGGGATGTTCCGGGAGTGCCACGAGATTGTCTGTGTTCCGTTGACAAGGACCGACTTTTGCCGTTCACTTACATCTCCACGTCTAATGTTGTGGAATTAAGATTCGACGTGATTGGAATGAATGCATCCGATGATTTCAACACATTGTTTTTCGAAGGCATTTGGAAGATTATCCGGACGCCTATCTGTAACAAAAATGTGCGGCTCAACGGTCCAAGCGGAGAGATTCCATTCAACTATCCGACATACTCCAGTGATGTGAGTATTGCATTTTCTCTGTCTGTTCGTTCTCCAATGTTAATTTAAGTCGCTTAATTGAAACAAATACTTCTAGTTCAATAGTAAAATATTTATACAACCCGGATCTTTGCCGCTGTTTACACAAGAACAGTCCAATAAAGCTATCATCAAACTTGTACAATAAAAATAAAATTGCTCAAGTGTGTAAATACAATTGCAGTAAACAGTGATTGCCTTTAAACTTTCCTTTTACATGTTCCTCTATTAGTTTCAGCTATCACTAGTTTACGTTTCTCCTTTTATATCCTCGTATCTCGCAAACTGATAGTTTCTGATGATTATTGCATTTCAAGACTCAAATATTGATTTGCAAATTACATCTCAAGAAGCAACTAACGGGAAGGCTTTTTGAAACAACTTTTTTTTCCTCAGATAAATTGTGAAAACTACCCACGAGTGATTATCCCCGGTCCGAACAAGTTCCTCTACGTAAAAATTGGTGGAGAAATCATGAAACACACAACGCGACTCGGAAACGGTAGTGCAAGAACTCTATCAACTTCAAGGTGTGCTACATCAAATCGAATTATCGTTCACACGGCCCTCTACACGGCTCTGATCTGTCCATACGAAAGTGCATCACGTCATCAACTAGTCGAAGTGTTTTCGGAAGGCTGGAATATCGCTAGCAATGATGGTCATGCAGTTGGCCAAATGGCGTTGGATAAAATAGAGATTGATCGGCTTGGCAAGGAGCTTCCCCGGACAATCGTCGTCGAGTTTCTCGGCAAGGAAGCCGCATCTTATTCCGTTATGTGGTTGGAATTGTCGAGGAGGTGAGTTATTGGGCGACAAATTTTATGACGACAATTTTCCCGTGAATATAAAACTCGGTTTTTAACTGTAATATAAATGGGGGATGGTAGCACAATATTTCGAATGCAATACGTGGGTTTTCGATTCTAACAAATCATGAAAAAGTAAAGCTCTTTCAACTCTAGTTGGGAAAAGACGATAAATCTTGATTGTGGCCATATCGGATGGAAAAGTAAATTTATACATCGTGGGCCGTTCGAAATGTTGGGTTTTATAATAACCATTTTTTTATTGGATCGTTTTTGTAGACGGGATGTGCCGCCAAATGGATATGGACTTTTTATGATGAAACCGGACGAATGTCAGTACAGATGCCCGGAATTAGATGCATGCATAAACTCTTCGGTTTGGTGCGATGGAATGGTAGATTGTCCATCTGGTATTGACGAGGCTCTCACCCACTGCTCAATACTTTTACAATTACCTCCACTTTATCTCTTCATGGGAGCGATAGGAATAATTCTTTCAAGGTACTTACTTGGGTATTTTTGGCAAACTTTGCAATTTTTGTAATGTGTTTTGTTGGTGCAGTTTTGCAACGATTGTGATATTGTGGAAGACGTGCAGAAGACGGCCACGATCGATTTTGCAGACTCGCCTTCAGAGTCTTTCATCAGACACTGCCATCATTGATGAGAAAGGAATGATTAGCTGACACAGCGACAATTCTGTGCGATATGTTGAAGTCGATCGCGTCACAACAGTGTGACGTTTGAATTTTGATGTATCTTGCAGAATTGCTGGGAAAATTACACAACGGATTTTTATACAAATATTTTATTAGAGAATTGGACCAATTAAGCGAATTTCTTAGAGTTGTGATTTGTAATTTAGGGTTTAACCGCCGCGTAATCTAACTTTTAGTGCTTTTTGAGATTATAGACTAGCCTAGTCGAAATACTTATAATTAGTACAAAAATTGTTTTTTAATAAAGTTTTAAAGATTGCTTCTGGAGGACTAATATTGTTGCAGGATGAGATTATTTATTAATTCTAAAGATTGAAAAGGAAATTACATTGAAATGAAAAATTTATTTTCCATTTAAATTAACAATCTTATGCATCAACATTCTTTCATAAATAAATAATTATAGTCTTACATAATTAATATCATTGTACATATTTAATTTGCAATTTGTAAATACAATTTTCTATTAACCAATTCTATGAAATTTTAAACAAGTAATAAAACACTTGTAAATTATATATAAAAACTGGATTAGTATTGAATATAAATAAATATGTTGTTTGTGAATTGTAGAGATATAAAAATATATACAAGTGTGTTATTATTTAGAGGTTTAAGGCACTGTACTTGGCAGTACAATGACTGATCACACCAAAAAAGAAAAATATTGTAAATATTATTTGAACAATCAAAAACTAGTGAAATTTACTTAATTTTAACGATACGAAAAATGCGGCTTATTATTAAATTTTAATTAATCGATCAAAATTTTTATACAATCATTGTCTGTAAAACTGTTAATATTAATATCGAAAAAAGGTTTGTTTCAATGTGTTCAAAATATTATTAAAAAAATCGTGCATATCACACGGCAAAATGGCAAAATAAATAATCGCAATAGAAATTCGTCACTGCCAAAAAATTGGCTTGAAGCTTTTTTAAATGAATTTATGCATTTTTAATGTTATTTGGTTATAAATTTTAAATTGTATAATTTCGCGTACGTACGTTTAAATTGAAAATGCTATTAAATATGACGTGTTAGTTTGTATATAAATGAATTTTATTTATAACAGGAAATTAAACTACATCCACTCATCATTGACTATTCGAATTCGACATTAAATAAATTAGTAAATTTAACTCAATTTTCTAAATAGTTAAATTATGAAATGTGTATATATTAAATTATAAATAATTCCTATAATTAATATATTAAATAATGAAATTAGTAAAATAGATCTTTATATGCTAAAATGTTGAATTAAATTAATTGCTCAAAGGACGGCAGCTTTTTTCCAACAAAAATCGACAATTAAGAGGAGGAAAACACGAATAGATTCTTTTTCTACCTACGCTGAAGTTTGTTCGAAATAAAATTATTTGCATCAAATTGGCGGAATGGAGTATGTTCTAATTGGAGATCGAGCATCACAAAGAATTTTGTAATTTAGTATAGTGAAGTAATTTTTTTACTATGCTTACACTTTTATTTAAATATTTTTATTAAGTTATATTAAGTATTTTTTAATAATAAAAATTGAAACAAATTTTGTTGCTGCTTCAGTATTTTCATTGTTTGGGAATTCAAATTAGATTTTAAATTTTTAATGAAAATTTTCAAATTATTTGAATAGATGAGACCTTGTAACTCGGAGCAAACACGAAATTAAATTGCAATTTTTTTATTACGGCAATTTTTTTATATTATTGCTGTGAATTCCTCCTCTTAAATTTCACCTGTTATAGAACAAATTCATATCTCATTAATTTAATTAATTGTATATACATATGATTTTTAGTAAAAAAAAATGTATTTAAACAGTAGTAAAGTTTGGTCAGGTGAACTGACAATAAAAGATATAAAAAAGTAGACTTCTTTAAGCTAACAAAATAAATATTTATTATTAATTGAAAATTTTGTTACAAATATGAGAGAAGAGAAATTTAATATAATTACAAAAATGTGTTGTGACTGTTGTAAGAAAATAAATTATTTTAAAAAAATATTTTTGAGTCGATTATTCATAAAAAAATATTTTAAAATCTAAAGTATAAAGTATAAAAATAAATAAAAGAAAAAAATATAAAAGGTTTCATTTTTTTCAAGTAATTAATTATTTTAAAAATTTTAGTTAGAAAATTTCAAATCAGAATATTATTTATAAGAAAATTATTTCTTGTCCCCCTTTTAACCAGATTTAAATATATTTTAAGCGGACAAGCGTCGGCCACACAAATTAAATAAATTCGAATAGAGTGTTGCCTAAAAATTAAATTGAATAAAATTCTTCTTTAAATTAAATTGTATTTTTTATAACAAAGAATGTAACACGACTTCATTAAAAATATCTGAATAGCTCGCCTTATCAGAACTTTTCATGCACCGGGCGTAAATTAGTTTGTATTGTGCAGTGCCGCCACTTGAAACTCTTGGAAACACCTCGACATACTACCACAATTTTTTTTAGAGGAAAAAAAATTAGATATTTGAATTGAATTGATTTCAATTGAAAAAGATTTCAGTTGAAACCTTTTTTCTGCGGTTTGATATGCGATACCATAAATATAAATGCAACCTTGAACGTAATCTACTGACATTGACAAACACAAAAGGTTTTAACTGGAAAAAAAATTACACATAATAAATAATAAAACATCGCCTTTTATTTTATACACATAAGTAGTTTTAGATTGTCCATCGCTGAGAATAACTCAACTAAAAATATCGAAAGCGCAAGCGTGTATGTGTATCCGATTCTAATTCAGATTTTTCGACTTCGTCACACAAAAGAACCACAAGAAAGAAATAAGCGCTCATCTTCTCGCTGTTGCGAATTTATTAACACTTTCCGGAAATACTCTTCAGTTTCCATCAAAATGACTAAAACCGTAAGTTCTTCCACTAATTTAATACAATTATGTTAAACTATAATTAAAAATCCATTTAGCCAACTGTTCATCCTGCTGCCGACTTTGACGAGGTAGCTGATGCTGAAGCTCTTAAAGCCGCATTCAAAGGCTTCGGATCCGATGAAGACGCAATTATTGAGATCCTCACTAATCGAAGCACCGAACAACGCCTGAAAATCGCTACCCGATTTAAAACTATGTATGGAAAGGTAAAACGTTTTAGCAAATTAATTTAGCAATCATTATGTAAATCATTTTGCAGGATTTAATTAAGGAATTAAAAAGCGAATTGCGAGGCAATTTTGAAGATGTTATTCTCGCATTAATGACGGAACCGTACGAATTCCAAGCCAAGCAACTTCATAAAGCTATTAGTGGTTTGGGAACGGATGAAAGTACTATTGTTGAAATTCTGAGCGTTCATGATAATGAGGATGTCGTTCGAATTGCTCAAAGCTACGAAGGCTGTAAGTGCATTTATTTTATTCAAAACCATTTAGATTCCGTATATATTCCCCTCGAAGCTTAATGATTCTCGTCTATTGATTTTATTTTATATCGTTTTCAAGGCAATTATTTTTATTTATGAAATTTTCCTCGAGTCGAGTTTTCCTTTTGTGCTGCATTCATTCATCATTGAAAGATTGCGCTTGATAAACATATCTAGACACATTCAAGCGCACAAATATAATAAATTGTTATCACAATTTTGTAAACAGTTAAATAATTTAAATATTGCAGTATTCCAGACGTCACTGGAAAAAGATATTATAGGCGACACTTCAGGAACCGTTAAGAAACTATTAGTTTCTTTATCCACAGTAAGATCTCCTAAACCCCAAAAAGCCCGCGTAAAAACCAATTCTGAAATTTTCAGGGCAATCGAGATGAAACTGAAGACGTAGATCCAGAAAAAGCGTTCCTAGATGCCCAATCGCTCCTTCGAGCGGGAGAACTCTTCCATGGTACGGATGAGTCTACATTCAACCAAATCATGTGTCAAAGAAACCGTTCCCAATTACGTTTGATTTTCGACGAGTACGAAAATCTTACAGGACATTCGATTGAGAAAGCGATTGAGAACGAGTTTTCCGGAACTCCACAGGAGTCCTTACTATCGTTGATTGCATGTATTAGAAACCGAACTGAATATTTAGCTACGCGATTGCACGATAGTATGGCGGGAATAGGCACCGATGATCGTACTTTGATAAGATTGGTGGTATCGAGATCCGAGATTGATTTGGGTGATATTAAGGAAGCGTTTGAAGGCAAATATGGGAAAAGTTTAGAGCATATGATTGAAGTGAGTGCGGTTTTTATTTTAAATTAATAAATTAGTAATCTTGTTTTTTGTAGGGTGACTGTTCCGGTGATTACAAAAAGTGCCTCTTATCAATTGTGGCTTAGCATATAAATTATAATTTTATTGTTCTTATTTAATTTATCAAATAAACTAAGTACTATGTCAGCTTTTGGCTTATTTATTGTTGCTGAAAATAGAAGCATTATCATAATCCCCTATAGAAATTAGATAACTATTCGGGGAGCAATGGAACTCTCAAGTGGAGAAGCATCCCCCGAGAGGAGTCCAACCCGAAAATGCTATTTAATTATAATTAGCAACTTTTAAGTTTATTACTCCCAGAAAATTCGAAAGTGGAACAAATGACTGTCCTACCATAGAATCTCGTTTCGACGTCACTGTCGCGTCATCACTGAATAATCAACCTTGGATGAAGTTTCCTCGTATTAAATTGCGTTCGGAATTACAATACAGTTGTGTAGACGACGTCAAAGTGATAATAGATATTAGGATTTCATAGAAATCTGTGAATTAGTCATCGCATTTCGTCTACATTAAGAGGTAATACTAGAAATTTCTATTCCCGGCACAGCATCTCATTAGAAATTGCGTGATTGTTTGTGCTAAAAAAAGGAGTGGCATAATAACATCGGCTAATTAAATTAGAGTAAACAAGATTGTTATTCGCAATTTATTAGTCGTTTAATCCAGACTTCTTTTAGTCGTAGCATTGGATTAATAGAGAGTTCCCGTTACAAGTGCCAAAATGAGTTATCCAAATTATCCGTATCAACAGGTGAGCAAAAGTGAAAGTGAAATTTGTTTTACTTTAAACTAAAATCGAGTAAATTTAAATAGATCAAGTACGTTACTTTTTTGTTTGAATCGATATAATGCTTTGGATTTTTTAACACTGGTAATAGCTTTTTATCAGTAAATGTACTTGACAACAATATTCCATTGCCATTATAATTTATTATTTAGAATATGGATTTTTGTTTAAATACTTCACAATAATGAGAATATACTTTGGAATATTTAGTAAATAATGGGCAATTGTTTGCCGCTTTCTAGCTTCTAACAAAATCAATTGATTTCCTATTATATTGAAGGTTAATTAAATTTAACAGCATTTAAATAGCCCGACCAGTTTATCTGCTCCATCGATTAAAAGGTTTTAAATGAGCCCAGTTTTGTCTCCAAGTCCAGACATCCTGGAGTCGTAAAACAACCAAAAAAAAACTCACCAACTCGTAAACAAATCAATATTTATATAATATCCTCAATTATCGTACTCGCGGGTGTAACTCAGCAAATATTGCCCCTGATCACGAAACATTAACTTAATGACTACTATTTTAATTCAGGATGGTCATAATCCATACCCACAACAACCATACCACCCTCCAGGTGGAGCACCAAACGCTTCCCCTTATCCCACACAAGGAGGTGTTTTTCCATCAAGTTTAGGCTTCAATTCCAACTCTCCTATGTACATGCCCCAACCCATGCCTATGCCTGGTGGATATCCTCCACCAAGTGGAGGATCTTTACATTCCGGCGCTCATACTAACAATTCGCCTTATCCACAACCGACCAGCGGTTCGAATCCTTATCCTTCAAACAACTCTCCTTATCCACAAGGTGGATCTCCGTATCCATCCAATAATTCTCCGTATGGGCAACCCCCAAACAGTTCTCCATATTCTGCTCCGAGTAGTGCTCCTTATTCCTCTCCTGCTGGGTATCCAGGCGGAGCTTCATACCCAACACCTCCTGGTGCTTCATACGGCGGTGGTGGGTATGGAGCGGGTTCTGGATATGGCTCAGCTCCTCCGCACAGTAACAACCCGTATGCACCTTCTGGACACGTTACTAACAAACCTAAGGTATGTTTTTCATTTCGTTGTAATATGTGATGTTTTAATTTATAAAATAATTTAGCGAAAATAATTTGGTAATAATATCTGGGTAATTGAATATACAGAGTAGTTTAAAAGCGATAAAATGAACATTAAATGCCATTATTTCGAGGACAAAATAATAATTTAAATCGCATTTTGTACATGAATCACAAATAATGGGACTAATTTGGTAATTACAGAGAACTCCAACAGTTGTCCCAGCTCAGCCTTTTGATGCCCGAGCTGATGCCGAAATTTTGCGAAAAGCAATGAAAGGCTTTGGAACTGACGAAAAAGCAATCATCAATGTTTTAACTAGAAGATCCAACCCGCAACGCTTGGAGATTGCAATTCAATTCAAAACCTTATATGGAAAAGTAAGGAAACAATAATCCCATAAAAGTCGAAACTAACTTTAATTATCATTTCAGGATCTGATCAAAGACCTCAAAAGCGAGCTCACCGGCAATTTCGAAAACCTAGTGGTAGCTCTTATGACACCACTTCCACAATTCTACGCCAAAGAACTCCATGAAGCCATCTCCGGAGCGGGAACTGATGAGGACACATTGATCGAAATCCTCTGCACCATGAGCAATGCTGAAATCCGAACAATCCGACATGCTTATCAAACCAGTACGTCTCAAATTATCTCCTTTCTTTCAAACCTAAATTAATTTTTTTTAGCTTATGGTTCATCATTGGAGAGCGACCTCAAAGGCGACACCGGCGGTTGCTTCAAACGCTTGATGGTATCCTTGTGCAATGCAGGACGCGACGAAAGTATGGTCACCAATCCAGCTCAAGCCCAAACCGATGCGCAGGCCTTATTGAGAGCTGGTGAACTTCGCGCCGGAACTGATGAGTCCACCTTCAACATGATCCTCTGCCAACGCAACTACGCCCAGTTGCAACTCATTTTCCAAGAGTACCAACGCATAACTGGACATGACATCGAGAAAGCCATTAAGAACGAATTTTCTGGAGATGTTGAAGACGGTCTTTTGGCCGTTATTCGATCGGTTAAAAATCAACCAGCATTCTTTGCGAAACGATTGCATCAAAGCATGGCTGGCATGGGCACTAATGATGACCAGTTGATTAGATTGGTGGTTAGTCGGTGCGAGATTGATATGGGGGATGTGAAGAGGGAGTATTCCGCTAAGTATGGCAAGTCTTTAGGGGAGGCCATCAAAGTAAGTTTAATCTGATCTCTTATTAGAAAGTTGGTAACTAAGTTTCGTTTGTTTCAGGGCGATTGTTCGGGAGATTATAAAAAGTGCTTGTTGGCACTAATTGGAGAGTCTTAAAATAAGAATTTTAAAATGCGTATTTTTAATATTATATAATGTTCTATTGTTCTACTGTTTTATGGACACTTTTGTATGTTTACTACATGTTTATTTATATTGTAGATGTTTCCACATGTTTATAACTTTTAGATGTGTTATTTTTCTATTGTATTTACAATAAATTTTATTCCACGATACACGTGCATTATCTTTATTAAGTATCAATTAAAAAAAAAATTGTTATCAGTTCAACGAAAATAGATAAAAGGTATTCCAATAAACACATATTACGTGGTCGTGATAAATACTCAGCCAAAAGTTTCAAATCCCGATTTCGTATTTAGTTGCACACTAATACTTTAACTCAACGCAGTTTTTTAATTTACACGAAAATGAGTACCGTTCATCCAGCCTCTCCTTTTGATCCAATTGCGGATGCAGAAGTTTTGAGAAAAGCAATGAAAGGATTTGGTACTGACGAAAAGGCCATAATTAATGTCATCGCCAGAAGAACGAATTGCCAGAGATTGGACATAGTGACTAAATTTAAAACCATGTATGGCAAGGTAAATTAAATTAATAAATATTTTTACTTAGTTTAGTAAATTTATTATTTTAGGATTTAATTAAAGAACTGAAGAGCGAATTAAGTGGAAATCTAGAAAACGTAATTATCGCTTTAATGACTCCGTTATACTATTTTTACGCGGAGGAGTTAAAACGGGCTACCGCAGGAATAGGAACTACTGAAAATACTTTGATCGAAATTTTGGGATCGTTACCAAACAGTATCATTCAAGAAATTAAATGTATTTATCACAAAAGTAAATAACGACTTCTTACCTATTCAAATTATAATGTTACTCATTAATATAATTTTCTTTAAGAGTATGGCGACAATTTGGAATCAGTATTAAAAGGAGACACTTCCGGCTTCTTCAAAAGATTAATGGTATCTTTATGCAATGCTAGCCGAAATGAGAATAGGAATGTCGATATAAATCAAGCGAAAGCAGATGCTGAAAAACTGCATAAAGCCGGCGTTAAAAAGTTTGGAACGGATGAATCTACATTCATTATGATCCTTTGTGAACGCAGTTTTCCACAATTAGCACAAACCTTTGTGGAGTACGAACGTCTAGCGGGGCATGCTATCGAGAAGGATATTAAAAAAGAATTTTCGGGTGCTATTGAAGATGGACTCTTAGCAATTGTAGCTGTAACTAGAAATTCGGCTGCTTACTTTGCCAAGCTGTTGCATAATAGTATGAAAGGTTTGGGCACGAAAGATAAAAATTTGATAAGATTAGTGGTGACGAGAAGTGAAGTGGATATGGTGTGCATTAAGGAAGAATATGTGAAATTGTTCAAACATACTTTAGCACATGATATTAAGGTATATAAATAAAATTAAATATTTAATTTTATAATAAATTATTTAATATTTGCAGGGCGACTGTTCCGGAGATTACAAACATTGTTTGCTTACTTTAATTGGAGAGGAATAATTAATTTAGTAATGAGTCAAAATGTTTGTTTTACTTTTGAATAATAAAGTAATTTTATAAATAATGTAATAATTTTAAATAAAAATCATTCATGACTAAATTCAAAAATATGTGTAAAATAACTAAATTCAAATAATCGGGGAAAAGACCGCCATAAATCGAGTTAGGCTATTGACATTGCGTTGGTGTGTATTGAGTGTTGCCTATAGTGAACTTTCACTCACATTATTATTCCGCTAAGAGAACGTCATAACTCCCACCAGACGCGCACTAGTCAAGAACGGAAATCACATCGTTGCTCTTCAATCACAACTTCCAACCCTTTCGTACAATTCTAGTTGTCTCTTTTCAGCGTTGTATTTCTGGTTGTTTCTTTTTGTCTTCTTGTCGCCGTTTTTTGCTTTTTGTTGATTTTGAAGCATTTCCATAATTAGTTTCCATTTTTCTTCCATTTTTTTTTTAGATTTTAATCGTTTTAGTGACATACAAGATCTAAAATTTACTTGCAACTAGCTGTCCGACTTCTTTTTTAGTCGTATAACTAATTATTGTAATCGAAATTTTTGTAACGTTTTTATTTTTTAAATAGAAGTCTGGAACCATCTAGAATTCTAGAAAATTCTTTAATTCTTTCAATCTCCGAATGCTTAGTAAAATCAATTTTTCGATAAAACCGTGATAGCTCGAAGAAAATTTCCTAGAATTCCAAGCAATAAATAAGTAAGATTCCTAGCAAAATTACTCCAACCGTTCATAATGTAAAGATAACGTGTCCGTCACCGTCACGTGAGTCGTCACAATGTTCTTACTTTACCAGAAAGTTGAAGACGCGCTCTAAAAGCTCTAAAATACTAGGAATACGATTTCAAATTTTCAGAGGCCGTAACCATTTTTTTTAAACAAATCAAATAAAAAATATCTATCCAAATATTAGAAATCAATAAAATGCATTTTATTTTGTTTTATTTTTCAATTTTTTAAAAAACTTTTGGACATTTTGGAACTTGATATAAAATAATTTTGTACATTAATTTAATTACAAAAGTTAATTAAAGTTATTGTTATCTTTGGCTTTTTTCTAGTAGTCATCAGTCAAGAGAAACGACAGCAATGCGGCTTCCATAATTTTTTCGGTAACAAAATAATTTTGTCTAAAGATCCAGTGGATTTGTAGATTGTATTTATTTTTTATAAATTTGAGACTTCAGTCTCATTATATTGTTGCACAATAAGTAGCTCCAACTTCATTTCGGGGATTCCCCAATAGGAAACAACTAATTATTACAATATACTTTACTTATCAACAATTCCAACTATTTTTTAATAAAGTTTGCAAATGTGCGACTCAGACTTTCCATTTACCTACGTCTTCACACAATCGTGACCACGTAATTTAACGTACGAAAATTTGTTGAAGTATCAGTAACAAGTAAAACATCCATGAACTCACGTTTTGCAATCCCCACCATCACGCACTGAACGAACTTGCGCTGCATAATCAACCACACGTTGCATGTCTTATAAAAGCAATGTGTAAACATGGCTCAAATCAGTTATCGTTTGAAGTTGTCGAGTACAGTAACGTATTCTCTTCTAACGTGTAAAACGGTATCAATTTTAGTGATGCCTGAAAATAATTTAATGATGTTAAATCTAAGTACTGCCAGTCGAAGTTTCTTCCCCATATCGTCTTCGCAATCCAGAGAAGTACGCGGAATCCGCTTGTTTCGTGCCATTAGCCGAAAATTAACTCGACGGTCCAACGACGATTTTATTTACACGGTTGATGGTGATAGTCGTTCCTCAAGTTCTGATTCCTCTTCGTCCACTTCAATCGGCCAAAATTCAAGATTAAAACGCGATGGTGAAAACAATGTTAGTTCCGGAGGAGATTCCGGATTTCAGTCAGTTTCACCAAATCACATGTCCAGCAGTTCAAGTGATGATGGTAGTGATGATGTACAGTCAACACAACGGCACCATCATTCAACTTCAGCCGAAAGTATACGAAAAGTATTCCAAAATTTAAGTTTAAACACTCGTTCTCAAAGTTGTACGAACACCAAGGATAATTCGAAATTGAAAAAATCTAATAAAAAGACTATTCCCAAACGGATTTTGCGAGCACCTGTGACATACACTTACGTTAAAGGATTGTCTGGTTTACCTACGCAAAGAGTGGCCAAAAATCAAAATAGGATTTATATGAGCAACACTTGTGGCTGCAACATCCAATATATGGCTGGATTAAATCGATAAATCAGAGGATAAAATCGTTTAGTGTCTAAAAATTCATCTTCATTCATCTCGATACCATAATGTCCATTACAAGTACTATGTACCAAATTACCTATTGTATATATTCCATTTGATGTTTTTATATTTATGTAAAACCAATTTAATACCTATTTGTATTATAATGTAGGACTATTTTCTTAATTAAATGATTATCAAATTAAAACTTTGAATTAATTTTCAACAAGCGCACCTTAGAAAAAATTGTAACGAAGTGAAGGAGTTACTTCATCATATTCATTATTTTCCTAAAAATTATTGAAATGCATGGCGCATGGATCAGTTGCACCTTAGTATGTGTTTTCAATTTCCTGTTTACACAGTTAGTGCCTTGTAGTCTTTGTCCTGATTATAAATATAAATAAATGAATTAAAAATATAAATTGAGTTTTATTTTTAAATGCAATAGATATTGCTGCGTGTTAAACATGATACTAGTGAATTCGATTTAGAAAATAACGTGCCAATTTGGATGTGCACGTTTATATTTATGTGATTCATGTTATGGAAATGTTTCGGAAAATCTATAAACGTGTGTTTAACTTACGGGGTGCCACTCTTCTTAGGTAATCTATCTATAGTCATCAAATTAACCATCCTTTCACTAATTATACGAGTACATATTTAGATCTATTTTAATCTCAAAAAAATTTGGAGAAGATATTACATATTAAATATTTACGAGACTAATTTGACTAAAAAGATGAATATTTGTACTCAGTTATACAAATTATATCAAAATTATTAAGTAATTATAAGAGAAATCGTCTTAAAAATGTGAGTTGCTGTAGATGGGAACGAGAGTCATTTCAACTGCTGAATTTGGTAAAAAAACAGAGATCACCGACTGCTAACTTTTAACGATTTTATAAATTTTGACAATTTAAGATCTCAAAATTAATAAACAAAGATATTAAGATTTAAGATTTTATCTTAAAACAATATAAAACATAATATATTTAACTACAATTATTTCTGGTAATTAACATTGGATAACAAGCATACTAATACATTGCGTTTTATCTTTTTTTGGATATTTTTCTCAATTAGAGTAACTAAGTGACCAATATCATATTGCACATCGTCCGCAACACGGCTAAATGACCTGCTATTGGAGATTAAATTAGGTCTTCCAACTTAGACCATTTTTTTTATATAGTTTTATGCTCGGTTTTACGTTTCCATCCAAGATGTGATAAAAAGGCCGTTAGTTCTATCAAAAAAGAATTATAGTATTTTTTTTCAAAGTGTTTTTTTGGCACTAGTGAGTAGTTTTTTCAAATCTGAACATCGCAAAATTGTTCCAGATCAGGAATCATTTTATACTTGAAAATAAGTCAACAGCTGAAAACTAGTAAATATGAGTAAATTGTCTGTAAACAAATTATATGTTATAATATTTTGTCCTGCTGGCAACTAATTCTCATACAAATGCATCAACAACAACAATGTAGTGGTACGTGTTTCCAAGCGCATTTGGGCTTTCTTCTCTTACGCGCGTACCTTTTTCTCAATATCGTTACGCATTACCGGTTATCATTAAGTTACATTACAACTATACTAGTGAATTTATAACAAAAACAATTTATTTGTAAGAATAATAAACTATTTACACTTCAAGATAAAATATTTGATATTTCACTTATATACATCGAATATAACAAAACGAATAATTTCTGATAGGAGCGAATACGTTTTAGATGATCTCGTGGATTTGCTCTACATCTGAGGATCAAACACGATTGTATCATTTTATCAATGGAAGACTCATCGAAGCACTAAAAATATCTCATTCAAAATAAAATTGTTGAATTGAAGTGCCCAATAAGGCGCGCCATTGCTCGCTGGATGCCTTGAGCTGCATAGATATCAATTAAGATGTTGTCAAACTCTTAACCGTTGTCCCTGATGATTAGAGTAGGTGCTGAATGATGCAAAAAAAAATATTACAAAATATCTATTGTTTGAAAAATTAGAACAAATATTAATTAAGTTTAAATAATTTTCAAATTAATTTTATTCACCATATGAAATTCATCCGAAATTGGTTTAAAATGTCAGAAGTTAGAATTTACTCGTAAATAGTTAAGCAATTCCTTGTCGTACACGTTTATCACGTTGTTTTATGGATATATTTGCATGTGCTTTCTGATGCTTTATTTTCACGTGACGTGATAGCTACCTCGTAATTTCTAGTATAACGTGACTTTCTCAATCTCACACGTATGTTGATTTGATTTTCATACCAAAAGCATTCTTGTGCAGTTATATGAGTTTAATAATTACTAATCCTTATTGATAATTAAAATAATAAGTTCATAGGTTAATAGGACTATTACACTAAATTGCAGGCATTTAAATTTCCAAGATCCAATAATTAAAGTGGCATTGAAATTTGCAATTCAATATTTTAAAGTAAAATATCAAAGTATATTTATCATTAACGAGCTTTTATACTATTTCTAAAAGAGCTAATGAATTTTATTTACCAGCATTATTTGATAATTAATTTTTGTAGTTGAAATTTTAAAGTATTTATATTGTTTTTAATGAGTCGATTTTTTATATTATATATTTTCATTATATTGAATTATGTCTATTTCATAGACTAAACAAAATATAAATCTATTTAGTATATTATTATTATATAGTCTTAAATGCGTACGTATTCATAATTATTAGTTATAGCTTATGTAGTTTTTATTTAATAAAAACAGTCTATACTAAAGTGTCTCCTCAGATATAAAATAAACATCTAAGGGTTTATATATACAATCGATGCTGCATTTACAAATATGTTCTAAACTTAAATATAAGATTATCATTCTTGATTCTTCTTTAAACGCGTGAGGACGTGCATAATAAATATAATATAAAACGATCCGGTGTTTTATTAATTCACTAAGACTACCATATCCCAATACATTATATTGGCTTTTAAATTAAATTAATAAATAGATTTTAAATTACTTACCTTGATGAGACACTGATAAATATTTTCACGACCTTGAATCCATTTGATCCAGCCGTACCATTGGTGCCTTAGCTCGAGATTTCGTAGCCATTAGCCAGACTAGACTTTTACCTCAAGTCTGGCTTCCCGTTCAAGTACACAAGGCATCGCTCAGCTTCTCGTCTATCCATTTAATCAAAGTGAGTTCCGCCAGGCGGCCGCATTTTTAGTGCACTCAAGGTTTGCTTTAAAATTGTATTAAAAAGTAGGTTTCATAAATAAATAAAACATAATTTAATGTAAATATTCTTAATTCCTGATAAAACAGTCGACATATTCCATCGACGAAATATAAAAATTTTCATTATGTGCAAACTTAAAACAATTTCTTTGACTTCTTAAATAATACAAAACAAATGTCATACTATAGAATATCTACAAAATGGCACTATATTATATAATTTAATATGCTACACTGTAATTAATAATATGAAAGTAATAGACATTTAATTTAAATAAAAATTATTGCAAAATGATACTTCAATAGATTACAATTCAAATTACTATTATGCAAAAATCATAATTGTATTGCGAGCAATACATACATATTCACAAAACTATTTACAAGAGTATGTTTAGACTTTAAGCAGATCAATAAAACAAATGTTTTATGAAACATAATATTTTTAATATTAATCGATTTATTTTATATCATTAGTGTTCTACTAAAGCTGAGATCGTTTCAGACCTGCTGAAAGTCTTCCATTCATTTTTAAAATCTATTAAAAATATATTATTCTCCCATACAGAAATATCCAATTTATAAAACCACTAATGAAAACCACTCACTTATTGTTCTCAAATAATTTATCTCGTAAGCATTTAATTTTATTTACAAAATATGCTTCTAACGACTCAGCACATTTAAAGAACGGTGACTCTTTCGGATTGTAGTATCTACAATTGTCGAAAATTTTCGTCATGTCACCTATGAATTCACTCAAGTTCGAATAACGTTGCTCAGTTATTTTATTCTCCACCATTTGTAAATCTGAACAAATAAATATATGTAAATATTATTAATTTCTAATAAGCACGAAATAACTTACCCATTGGTTCTTTGATAACCTTATAGTAATCAGGTGCTTCAGTTGGATCGACTGGTTCCATAAACGGCCACGCACTTTTATGTACCTTAAAGCAAAATATTTTCATTATAGTTGAAATTTGCAATAAAGATCTAAATTACCTGTAGCTGTTTTATAAGTTTCTTCAAACCTTCAAAGTCCTTTTGTCCCAACTCTTTCATATTTGCAAAATTCACTGAAGAATTTCTCTGGCATTTCGGGCAAATATATTCGTCAATATTATCCGCTTCAGACTGAAGGATTCCTACGCAGCGGCCGTGGAACCAATCTTGACAGCGATCGCAACAAATATAAAATCTGCAAAAAATAAAAATCTTTATTTTATATAAAATTTAAGGGCAAATTAAATTTTGTAAAAATATAAAATTTAAGTCAAGTTGTATTAAATAGTATAAAAATCTTACTGAGAGTCGTCATAAGGTTGTTGACACAAACAGTACAACTTTTGGGTATCCCTCGCTTGCTTGCACTCGTTGCAAATGAACTCGGTCATCTTTTTACTACTCTCCTCGGTAATACCGACACAATCACCATGGAACCAATTATTGCAAAGATCACAACCGACATAAAACTTAGTTTCATCGTACGGCGTCCGACATAGACAATATAGTTTTTCTTTTTTAAGAGCACCACGCGGCGTTTGTATTGTCGATGTTGGTAGGGATGCATTATGCGCCTTTTGCAACTTCTTATTCCTCGGTGTTGATTTCGGCGTCACTTGAGGTACGATGGCGGTAGCTGTTGCTGTGGTTGCCGACTTTCGTTTACTGCTACCAGTTCGCACTTCGTCTTGTTTGCTGCGTTCCATTTTCGTACGAGCAGCTAGCTCTTCGGTTACTTCCTTCTGGAAATATAAAATAGTGTAAAGTGAAGTATATGGTAAGATTTATGAAAAAGCGCAACATTTAAGATCAAACTCAAAGCACAACTCTGCCATAAAAAATTAAAAAATATGAATTTTGCTTCTATATTTCAGTAGTACTACTAATATACCTGAATTTCATACTGCAATTCCTTCTCCAATACCGCTCGTTTCCTAAGAATATCCTTCTTAAGTAGCTCCTTCTGGCGATATAGGCTGACCATACTTTTTGTTTTCATATTACTCTTGCGTTCTTGATCGGACACTTCTTTGATTTTCACTCTAGCTCGAGGTGATATCGCCTTTTCTTTAACCGTTTCCTCGCTATAAAAATAAAAAGTTTATTTAACTCTAAACACAAAATAGTAAATAATCCTTACATGACTTCAGGTTCAATTTTTTTAACATCCGTGGATCTACTGGGCCGACTTCGTTTTGGTGTTTCAAGTACCCAATCGGTGTCGTCATTTCGCGAAGCACTCGGTGGACGTTTTCTTGTGGTAGCTGCAAATCGTGTGGTAACTACAGCGGATGATGGAGTTGTTGTGATTTTTGGAACAGGTGCTACAGGTTCCGGTTCAAGTTTCATTTGTTTCTCCTGGTAGCGTTGCAATTGCAACAGCTTTTCCTCGATTTCCGGATTGAGGTTTTCTTGTTTCAATGCCGTTTTGATTGCTTGATTGTGAAGAATTAATGAATAAATAAAATGTTTAAAAAGAATAATAAAGAAATAGATCCAAAGCAAAACGACAAAAATATAAATCATAAAAAAAAAGAAGTGCAAGGGTTGATTGACTAACAAAAAATGCGTTACTTTTTTCAACTATTTTATTATACAAATTTGGAGTACAGTTACAGTTTTTACAGCAGTAACTACTTTAGTACGTGTATGAACAAAAGTTTCCAAACTTACATTTCAATGTTGCTTTTCTTAAACGAAAACGCGATTTTTACCAAAATTAATTCACACAACAATCACAATCAAAATGAATCAGATATTTTTTTAGAAAAGATACGCAACATTCAGTCAAGACGTTCACAATAGTAACAAGTAGTACAAAATCAGTCTCAATACGTGAAAATTTAGAATTCGACTTTTATAAAGCAAATAAATATCACAGAAAGAACCGAGGAAAGAACCAAACTTCGATTTTGTTTAGAAACTTTTGATTTCCATAAATCATTTAATTAATATAGGAACCCTTGCTTTGCCTATGAATAATAATAATAATAATAAAATAGATAAAAAGTAAATTCGAAATTAAAATTGGTTAACTATGTCGTTTTGCAATGGATACGCACAATTTGGATTATACACGATAACAGATGGCTGATAAATCAACATACTTTGCTGTATATAGTCCGGTGTCACCACAAATTGTTTATTCTGATCACTCGGCGAAGCTGTTGCCAATTGTTGCTGCACCGCACTATTGTTCATTGGCGTCGCTTCCATATTGGCTTTCATAGCTTGAATCAATGTGGCCGTTTGTGTCTGCTGGCCATTCACCAGTACATGCCGACCACCAGTAACAACCGTTTCATTTGTCTGCAATTAGTTTTAGACACTCTTATTACCAAACACAAAACAAATCAAATCCAAGCTGAAGATTTTTAGGATGTAGAGATAAAAGCAAACAATAAGTAAATTTAGAGTTATTTATTAAAAATAAGTCTATGTACAGAAATCACTTTAACGTAGTTAATTCGAGTTAAGCATTCGCAATACGGTATAATGTTATTACTATTAAAATCACAAACACTCAAAAAATAAGCATGCCTAACAAGACCAATAAAAATAAACACAAACACACGATTTCTACTATTTTTGATGAAAGAATATTCTTTATATCCTGTTAAAGGACATAAAAGACTAAAAGCAGGTCAAAAATATGGCTTTATGTTGACAATAAAATTATTAGATAATAACGAATTATACGTTAAATATCAGTTTTTGGTTTAAACTGACATTGTTGCTGGTTTCCGAAGATTCATTAATGCCCAGTCGATCGAAATGTAATTCATTGAATTTATTTGGTACTTAAAAAGATTGTTGAATTTCGAGAAAAAATTTTGAGAAAAAATCATTCTTGATATGTATCAAAAATGTGAATGGTTTAAAACTAAAAAAATATTTCCGTCTTAGAATTTTTTGAAATATACTATTTTATAATTTTACTCTGGGTTACAGTAGCGCAATAGCCTTTTTGAATTTTTGTTATATTGGATTTTTAAAATAGTAAAACAAAAATCCAAAATTTATAAAAAAGCTAACGTAACCCAGTGTAAAATTTGAATACACATTACTTTTCTAAGAATATCTAAAATATTAGCTGAATTAATCAAAAACTGCACGGAAATCAAATTGTAGTAATGTAGTGGCAGGCGCTCTACAATACAATCAGTCTACAATAAAATTACAGTAAAATTTAACGAGTTGATAGACGCTTTTTGTATAAAATATAGGCTACATAGAGGGCTATACTGTTTTATATATAGACGTAAATCCGCGTGGATTTGCGCGAAACATAGCTTAAGCTCCGACGCAGATTTGCTAACTTATTTTTTGTATCAAGCAGTGTACAAGCCATCTAATGGTATTTCAAAAATCCAACAAAAATTTACCTTCAACAAAATTGGTACATAACTTCTTTTTTTTTTAATTATAGATTTATAGATTAGTTATAAAGCCAAAGAATATTTAGCGATCACTTCAAAATTTGTTTTAAAAAAACCATTGGATTGTCTGTACAATGATTAATACAAAAGCTTTGTTTCACGCAAATCCATGATGTTTCACGATTACATATAAAATAGCCAACTACACCTTTGTATCTAATTATGCAATTAGTTGTAAAATGCGTGTTTTGAACACGAGACGTGATAATTGAAAACACATCGAGTGACGTTACTGAGAATAGGCAACTGGTCATACACATAAATAAACGTTAATATGTTAAAAAATACAAAATATTTTTCAAATGGGTTAAGATTCTTTTTTATTTCAACATATTTACCATTCAAACACTTCTGTTAAATTGTTGAAATTATCCAAAAAACAGATTTTTATCACAAAATTTCCGCTTTCTCGATAATTCAAAAAATTCTAAGAGTCTGAATTGTCAACATGTTGAAACTAAAGTAACAAACCAGAATCTTAACCACAAAAAAAATAAAAATAATTATTATAATTTTCAGCACAATAACGTTTATTAAATTATGTGTATGACAAGTTGCCTATCCACAATAACATCTTAACCACCGATTTGTTTTATATGGAAAGTCACACAACAATTTCAAAGACCAATAGAATGGCGTCATTTAAGAATGTTTTAATAACCCTTATAAAATAACAAACTCGATCAACATGTAAATTTCTTGGCTAACATTCCCACCCTTCCGCAAAATTCTAAATTCGAATAAGCTTATAAATAATTCGAACAAGCAGTGAAATGTAAGCAACCCATAAAGCCCAACAGAAAGACGAAAACCGCTAACATGTCTAATCATGACCGTACCAACTTAATTGCCCGCGGCTATTGGCCGATTCATATTTTATGTACTCGTATATATAAAATATTTATAGCACAGTCAACCCTGTTAAAAAATATATTTTAACATGTTTCGAATACTCTTAAGAAATACATTTTTCTATCAATCTTAATAGAAGTCAATAAAACTAAGTTACAAAAGCCATGCATTAAGTATAAAGCGCATTGTTAGTAGATTTTACTAAAAGCTTGCTGTTCGGAGGTGTTTTGCATACCTGTGCAATAGGCTTCACCGGACTTTGCTGAACGACCAATTGGGCTGCATGTTGCACTGGTGTTAAAGGTGGAGGGGTTGAATTGGCTTCAGGTGGCGCCGGCGGCGATTCGGAACTGTTTGGTTGCACTGCTAAGTAGATTTTTGTTGGTCCCAAAACACCTTGTTTCCCCGTGGAAGCTTGCGCTAAATAACGAAGTAAAATAATTAAAAATATGTGGAAAAGAATAGTGGGAAAAGTTGTAAATACCTTTCAAGAGTTGTTGTTTAACTTGCTGTTGAACAGCAGCTAGTTGTTGCGGTGTGAAATCAGCACCTTGTAAACCTTGCAGAACAATGCGCGGACCTTGCTGCGTTTGTATAACTTGGGCGGTGACACATTTAATCACAGTACCAGGCGGTTGACCAGCTAATAACTGTTCCATTGTGGCAGGATCAATTTGATTTGGATCGGGTGCTGTCGTTGGCGGCTTAGCTGGCGTTGCTGGGACTGCAACTGCAGCCGGTTGTGGGGCTTGTTTAATTGGTGTCGTTGCCACTGCTGCAGTAGGAGTTGTTGTTGAAACTTGCTGCTGTTGCACGGCTTGCGTTAAACTACCAGGCGTCAATTGAGCAACAACTTGCGCCTGATTATTGCCCGTCGGCCTTATTAGCACTTGCTGACCATTGATTGTTGCCACTTGTACTTTGCCGGATGCAATTTGCTGAGCAAGATTTTGATTATTGACGACGATTTGGTTTGTGATAATCTGAAAAAGAATTTAATATTAAATATTATTTTAAGTGCAATTTATTTGTGTTTTTTTAATACTGTGACTTGGAAAATAAACTGCTAACGCATTTTTCACTGTGAATAGCCACGTTGCTAGGCAACAGCAAAAAATGCTACATTCTGATTGGTGGTTTATCACGTGTTTTGCGGTAATCATAGATACGCTGAAAAAGTAGCCATCTGGCTTTGATTGTGTAAGTAAACTTTTTTACCTGTTGACCAGCGACGACCGGCGTACCGCCGACCACCACCTGCTGCTGTAACACTTGTCCCGGAGCAATTTTCTGGGCAATCGGCGTACCAACTGATTGTTTAATTACGACTTGTTGCGTTTTCGGACTTTGGACCGCTTGCGTCACCGCTTTCACTTGATTACCCTGTAGTAGGACTTTACCAACCGTATTAGTAACAACTGGTGGTTTAAGAGGTTTTGGTGTAGTTGTAGTTGTGGTTGTTGTAGTAGGAGCAGTAACCGTTGCTGGTGTTTTAGGTGTAGCTAATCCTGATGATTGCAATTGCGCAGTTGTCATAACTTGTAATTTGCCATCAGGGTATTGAAGAAGCTGTTGGCCTGGCAATAAACCTTTAACGGTAATGCGACCGTCGGGAGTGCGCATGATTTGCACTCGCTGGGGCGTTTCTTTAGATAAAGTAGTGGGGGTGGTAACTGCGCAAAATATTGCATTGATTAGAACATTAAAATCAAAAATAGTTGTGGTACTAATGCGTGTGTATGTAAATCAGCATTTAGATTAAAGTAAAAAAAAATATTACCTGATTGTTGAACTTGTACGGTTTGTAATTGTTGAGGGGTGGATGATTGTGCTTTAATCAAAGATTGTTGATTACTTTGTATATTTTTAGGTAGTATATTAGCACCGCCTGATATTAATCGAGTAGTACCATCAGGTCCCTTAGTCATTAAAATGCGACGCCCAGCTATTTTATTCGTATTTGAAGTCAGCAACGAAGTCAATGTGGTTTTACCGCTCACAATCGATTGATTTGGCAAAACTACATTTTTCACGATCTTCATTTGCCCATCCGATGTTGTAACTAAATATAACCAATCATTAGTTATTTACTAATACAGGAGATTTTAATTAATAACATCGATATGACGTTTCCCAATATTAAAACTAAATAATGCGAGTTGAGATAAAATTGCATGAAAAACGCTATTTACACAAAAATTAACCACTTCTCAAAAGGCAACAGTACCTTTCGGTTGTATTGGTGTATTTGTCGTAGTCGGTTTTGTTGTAGTAACCGTAGCAGCTTTTAAGAGATACAACAGTTAAAATCATATTTTCTAACGGATACTAATTTATCTTAATTAGTATATTGAATAGTACTCACATTTGCCTTGGCCGGTAGTAGTAACCATTTCCAGCACTCGAGAATTCTTCACTTCCAAAGCGCGTTTCTGTTGATGAGCCGCCCGTTGCAATCTTAATTGCTGTTCCATTTTTTCTTTAATTTCTTCAGCTGTTGCTTTTCCAGACACCGTAATCTTCACATCTCCAGAATCTGGTAATGTACGAGCGGGTGGAAGATTACCAGTACGACTCCTAGTGATAACTTGAGCATTAGCCTTCTCTACCCTGTGATAAAAAAGATATGCACGCAATGCAAGCGGTTAGTATTGGTCAAAATTCTAAGATCAAATGAAAAATACAAATACGAATGATTTGACTACTATTTAAAAGCTTTATCAAAGTTCAATTTTAAATTTGTAATTCTTAAATTAAAATGACTACATGTTTTCAACGGAAGAAATGATTTTGTTAATATTGATTATTGAATGAAGCAATAAAATACGAAAGACAAATTACAAGACCAAAAAAATAAATTTACCTTTCTCCGTATTGTTTAATTTCCCACAACTCCAGCTTCTCCTCATCCACCCATTCTTCAGAAACTTGTGGATCCATACTTTGCGGCGATTCCGGCCGCTTCCTTTTACGCAATCCACTTCGAATTGACGTGACTTCCCGAATTGTTTTCGGCAACTCCAATGGGATCACAACTTTCCGCCTCAAATATTGCGTCTTTTCCATAAACTGACCGACATGTCGATGCTTTAATAGCTCTAGTGATAGAATTTCAGTCTCGGTGGTAATTTGGTGTTTACCATCAGTAGTGGGTGGTTTCGTCTGCATATCGTCCCATCGCAAACAAGCCCACAATATTCTCAGCTGTAGCGCAGCCGATGGAAGAGATCTTAAGTTAACTGTGCGATAAACCCAGCAAGTCTTGAACAACGGCCGAGAACAAGGATACGGCCAGATGCTGTTATTTGGCTTCGCCAAAGCATGATAGCCGTTGATTTGAATCCGTCCCGCATTTCTGGCAAGTTTCCGTGCTTCGTGTCGAGCGATAATCAGCAACGAATTCGTACCCTTCCTTCCTTGAAACGTCGAACTGGATGGATAAACAATTTGCTTGCGCTTTTTCTTGACATCGACGGCAGTCGGTATCCGTTTTAAAGTTATCTTGCCTTCGGTTGAAGATGTGGAATATACACGTTCAGTGCCATCTTCCGCCGTCTCAGCTTTAACCGCACGTTCTTCCCGTTTAACCGGTATTTTGTAAGTGCAGAACCTTCGATTTTGCTGAGGACTAAAAACGGCTGTTTTGTCGTTAAGCGTTTTGATTGTCCTACCAGTGCCATTCAAACTGGTACTGTTAGATGACGTCACATCAATTTTCGCACTTCGATCCAATTTCCGTCGCTTCTTGGTAGGTGAATCGACGACCAACTCTTCGTCACTTTGGTTGTTATGTTCTTCGTCTTTAATTTCCTGTTTAATCGTCTCGTCTTTCACATCAGTGTCGTCCTTCTGCACTTCCACCACTTTTTTAGGAATATAAATATCTTCTTTCAAATCTTCAGATAATCTCGGGGCTGCTAAAAGAAGATCCACGATACCTTGACCGATGTCAGCAGGCTCCATATTCGGTTTCTCTGGTTTCAATTGGGTAGGAGTTGGTGGAGCTTTTAATGTTTGTTCCAAAATAGATGTGGTTTTCTTAGCTGGAGTGCTCGCCGTAGAGACAGTTAGTGGCAATTTATTACCCGACGATTTAGTAACATCATTCGCTTTGCGTAATTGAATTAATAACTCACGACGTACTTTAACTCTTCGTACACACATCGGGGAATAGCAGTTTGTTTCAATATTTGTACTAGCATTCGAATTGCAACCTCTGGCGTAGCATTGATAGTCTTTCGCTAACTTAGAAATAGCGGTATATTGAGTTCGTAAAGCGTGAATCCTTTTCGCAATAACGTTAACAATTTCCTTGTTAATACTTGGAGTTGTTGACGCTGTTGAGACGGTATTGGGTAATATTACTTTACCAGACATCATGTTTTTTAATTGCTTTTCCAAACCTTCGTTTTGATCTTCTTCCACGTCGACATCAACATCTTCGTCCTCTTTTTCTTCGGGTTTCTTTTGCGCTATTTTTCGCTCTTCCATCACTTTTAATTGCACTCGTCTTGCAAGTAAATCGTCAAGTTTTGATTTATTTGCCACTTTTGGATATAGAAGGCGACCGGTGCTCAATAACGCTTTCGTCACATCAATTTCTTCAAATTCAGTTATCGATGGGATGATTTCCAAGTCTTTCAAAGCTGCAGGAACTAGAAAAAATAATAAAAATAGTTATATAAGACATACCTTCTTATAAAAATTAAGACATACCTTCTGGTCGATTATCTTCTTCATTCTCCCCTTCAATCTCCATGTTATCGTCGTCATTTTTCAGTTTCTCCAATAAATAATCGTACATATTCGGCTGTAAGCTCAAAACTTTCCGTTCGTCGTTCTTATCCTTCACTTGCACCATAATTCGTTGCGGCCTCGCCGCCAAACCCATCTCGTTCGAGTTCACATGTCGAAAGTTTCGCGGTGTCCTAATCCACAACCAACCCCACCTTCCGTGAATTCGATACTCTTCACCCTTCTGCTTCCACAACTGATGCTTAAAACTGATCGTATACTTCACATAACCGCTGATAATCATTCGGTTGCGCTCCTCTTCCTCTTCGCGTTCCTTCTTCTCGCGCTTTTCCAACTTTTTACGCTCTTCGCGTTCAGCGGCCGTAATTCTCGCCAATTTTGTATGACCCAACTGCTCGTGCCAAACGTTTGCAAAAACCACCGGTTTAATGCATGCTTGCAGAACGATGAGTGCTTTTGCAAAGTCTTTCGGTTGATGGCAGTTGCCGATAACCGACAACCACTGTTTGCGTAATAAGTGCCAGTTGGTATGCATAAAAGACGCTGGCATCGATTGCTCCAACTGTGTCACCGTTTGTCTTAACGTGTTCATCATTATCATTTTACTGCCGCTTAAAATACCGACCCACTTAAATTCGGATGCGGTTGTTAATGAAAACTTATGAGATAGATGTCGCTTTTTATCACGTTCTTCATTTCGTTGCGGTTTATTCAGCGCGATCACATTCGTTGTGAATTGATTCACGTATGATTTAAAATTATTATCCATGCCCAATTTGAATAAGTAAGTGCCATTGGCTAATTGACTCGATTTGAGTCGCGTCATTCGAGACTCTTCCTTTTCCAAATCCTCGCGAGTTTTTCTCCGCAAATCGTCCCCAGTGTATGCTTTTGGTGTTAATGCGCCGGTCTTCAATCGGGTTGCTATATCTTTGGACGACTCGTTAGTATCTTCCGATGAATCTTTTGATGTTTCGATTGTTTCTGTACTTGTTACCTTTTCCGAAGTTTCGTCTTGTTCTTCTTGTAAATCTTCGTGCATTTTTGCTACCATATCTTCGGCATTCTGTCGAACTTGCTCTTTCCGACTTTCTTCCAGTTTTTCTTCGGCTTCTTTGATTGATTTTAGGATAATAGCTGAGGAATTATAAAAAGTATAATATTTTGCCGTTGAATTTAAAAACGAATTAAAGCAAAAAGTCGAAAAAATAATCACATAAACATAGAGCTAATAATTTTTAATAATTACCATTCTCAGCATCGAGATACGTCTTCTTATTGCCCTTAAGTTGATTTGTAATTTTTTCAGTCAGCTCCATTTGCCGCACAATTTCGTCCTTATATTCTTGCAAATCTCGATACAATGCGGCTTCCATATCATTCATATCCAGCACTTTAAACACTTCGTTCAACTGCACTGGCGTGCTGTAATACCAAACCTCCCCATCTTCACTCTCACTATTTAAAAATAAATAAAAGCGATTAATAAAATTTCCAGTTAATTATTCAAAAAGTAACGAACATTATTAAGCGCCGACAAAGAAAATAATATTTCCGCCCATGTCGATCGAAGCCGATCTGTTCCTGTCTGGAAAGCTGGCCCTGTTTCTCGGTATCCAGGACACAATCGACAACTCCAGAAACTTTGTGCGAGCGACAAATACCGCATTGCCAATCTTCCTCGGGGACATTCACCAAGGGGGGATCCACACATTCCAAATGGTATACTGCGGGACAAGTTTCGCAGCACAACAAATCACCCAGTTTGTGACAGACCCGGCAATGGTCATCATAGTGCATAGGCACTGTAAACAAATACAAAATATTTAAAATAAATATTCAAGTTAATTAATTTTAAAAAATTTGTTGAAGTAAAAGAAATTAGAAATCCGCAAAAACCATAAAAAATGTAAAACTTTTCTGTTGGGTTTGCGAAGTACTAGGCAAGAACGATGGGTCACAATTATTAAATATCATAAACGCGAAAATTTTCCGACCACTTAACTAAAAAGAATAATTATGTAACGACTGTTTCAAAGAAATAGAAAAAACAATAAATTCTTAATTAAATATTACGAACGAAGACAGAAAAAAGTAGTACACGATGTATGTTTAGTTGCATACCCAAATTCATTGCCAAACCAGCGGGACAGCTTAAAATTTCCATAGAAACATTTCGTCGTAAAAGAAAAGACTAGTATATTCTACAACTAGTGTGGAATGAGAATATTCAGTCCGAGTGGAAATATGTCACACGAGCCGAAGGCGATTGTGCCGGTTCCACGAGGGCTGAATATTCATTCCGACGAGTTTCAGACTATACTTTTTCTAACACTATCGTCAATTAAAATACGTCAGTTTTTACGTTTTTAGGCAATTAGTCGCTTTTGACAATTAGTTCACAGATGTCGCCGCTATAATATAGGTATTAATAAACAAAATTAGTTATAAAATGTCATAAAGAATGTTCTAAATATGAATGATTTAGTTGATTAAATTATAATATTACTAATATCAACAATTAATAAGTTAAATGAATAATTCATTAATCAAAATACAATAGCTTAATGTTGCGTCAACTTCCATGAGATGGCGCCACATGTGGTCATTCTATCACTTGTATAAGAATGGATATTCTTGCACTTGTTGCAGAATGAGTACATTCTCAAATTAAAATTAGTTCAAGAATGTTATTATTCTAAAATAGTATTAGAAAAAAACATTTTTTAGTTACAGTAATGACAAACATTGTTTATAATAACAATGATTCACTATATGCGAATCAACGATACTTATTTGTTCAGAATTGTTGAATAAATAAAATTATCATCGACATACGATTTATTTCCAAGGCCCAACCCGAGGCTCACCCTGAATATTTTTTTAAGTGATCGCTCACTGCGACTTGGTCTTTGACACACTTATGTGACGACCTAAACACTTTTGAAAATCCACCAATCAGAATGTAGCATTTTGAATTTGTTGCTTAGCCACTTGGTTAAGCAGTGATAAATTACTTCATTTAAGTTACGAAGTTACTTCATTTCACACTGATAAATGAGTTACTAACCGGAACCCATTTATCGTTGTGACAATCATACTAACATTTTAAAAGGACTAGTAGTATTTAAAGTTTGACTTTTCTCAAAAAAGATGCAAATATTAAAGTTGTTGTATTTTAGTCGTTTTTCCCTAACATACACTGAAACTTTAATCAGAATAATTTTATTTTAAATTTACCTCGAAATTTACTCAAAATTTGATACTATTTAAAATACCTCTCGCAGAAAAGACAATAGAAAAAATCGATGCAGCACGAACAAACAAATTTCACGAAGAATTATAATTATTTATTTATTTTTATTAATGACATTTCAATGTTTTTCAGTAATTGTTTTCAGTCGATTTCTTACTTATGATAGCTTATCTAATTATCTCACTTATTTAACCAACAAGCTTACGAAAAGTGACTATTGAAATGTGGTAACTACCAATTAAAGATAATTGAATTGTGTTGAATTATCAATTAATTGTATGTTTATTTGATGATTTTGAAAAATACATAAATGTCATTGGTTTATAAGTGTCACGTGATATCAAGAAGAGATATCACGAGAGCAATATTCAAAGTACATTATATCAGAATCATTTAGATTACATCTCGGGGATTACATAAACTGTAGACGGTAAATTTCAAAAATATTTAAAAAAAAATCTAATTTGATTCTAGACTAATAACCGTAAAGTTTAAATGCTCAGAGAGCATTAATGGTTAGCTTAAATGCTCAGGGAGCTAAATTTGCCCAAATATTTAGTATTATGTACGGTACAAGCCTCAGCACAAGAAATCTAATTGTATTTTTAGAAAGCCAACAAAATTTTGAACCAATCGTTCACGCAACTCCACACTGTCTCACGATATACTAAACCCTCTCCCCTCTAAGTGTCACCAATAAAATTAAAGTTCTTTCAATCATATTTAAAACATAGCACAAATCAAAATCCAAATTTTAATAGAAAAATGTTGAAAAAACACAATTTCATCCAAACTATATTAGATTATAAACAATAAATATATTATATATATTAGATATATTATATATTAGATTACTTTAAAAATAAAAACAAAAAGAAATAAAAAAATTACAGATAAGAAATTAATAAAAACAAAATGACATTTTCAAATTAAGTACGATGCATTTTGTGAAATCAATATTTTATATCGTAATGAATTTATCAAGGAATTTATTATTTATTATATATCCTCTCATATATCATACATGTATATCAAGTTGTCTACTATTATATCATTTATCGAGTCATTTATATTAGCATAGAATAATACGCGAAATAAATGTTTCAGATTTGTACTTAAAAATAGAATCGTTCAAAATTTAAAACAATTACGAAAACGAAGCTTTGAATAATTAATTATTGTAAATGAAAGTTAGTTTGTCAAACAAACAACTACCCTATTTGAAAATTGAAATTGAAACCTAAATAATTTCGCAAGTAAACGAATAAATACCTTCACTCAGTAAGTCTTCTCTTACAGGATTCGTCGTTAAAAAGTGATCAGTTAAAAACCGCAACACGTTTATTCTATCTTCCAAACTGGCAAACGGATAATCAGTATTCGTCAATATCACCAGCAAGCTTTGATCAAAACCTTTGTCGCTTTCAATATACGCCCTCAACACATCCGGATAGGTAAGATAGTCGATCAGAAACAACGAGATATTAATGCTATCTTTCTGATCCAACGGTCCAAAATGCGTTTGCTGGGAATCCTCCTCGCGCAACAACGCCTTCAGCAACATAATATGTATCTCCGCAAGCAGATTGCTCTGATCCTCGCACATTAGCGCCGCACAGAAATCTTCGAACCTGAACGGCGACAATCGGACCAAATTGCGAAAATGTCTCAGCACTTCGTAGATGCTGACCACATCCATAATCTTCTCGCGAGGCACGAGCAAGTCCTCGGACGATTTCGGCGGCTCCAACGTGGGTATTTCTTTATTCTGCAGCCAGATCGGCTCGGGAGTCGGAGCCCGATTCAAATTAGCAGCCAGCGCCCTCTTCGGGGTGCCACTCATCGTACTGAAACTGCTCAAAGAAAAATCGCTGTCACTCGTCGGTTCGCCAACGGATCCTTCGGTATCGCTGGCAGACAGTCCGATTTCATCCTCGATTTCGCTTTTATTCTCGCTCGAATCGTCGCCAAAATCTGACCCATAGTGATACTCCGAGTCGTGGTACTCGGCGTTGGAAGTATTGTACCCACGTCGTTGGTAAGCCGAGCCGGCATATCCTGGTCGTTTGCCAGCTCGATGGCTGTCTTTACCCCGTATCCGCGTGCTACTTCTGCGGGACGTGTCGCTCTCCTGTGGGGAAGAAGCCCGCGACGCGTTCGGTGTGCTTGATTGCGAATCGGAGCCCTTGTTGTAGTTTAATAAATATTTTGGCTTTTTCAGCAAGTGATATTGGAATTTCTTCGTGCGTTCGGCCACTTGGACTTTGGGCGGCCTACCCCGTTTTTTCGCTCCCCTCGCCGACATTACGTCTCTCTATTTATTACACGTGGTTTATTATGAAAACAAACTTGTATACAAATAGAAATGTCAAAAAAAGTTACTTGAAACGATTCATGGTCGTTGGCCGAGCTCTTCACACACACGGTAATCGGGTACGTCACGTGACACACAACAGCAAATGCATTTTAGGCGCCTAATTTGCAACTATCAACACTTTGACTGATCGACATTATCACTGATGGCTAATTGAAGCCATTATAGCGGGGGACGCAACGAAAATGCAAGAGTGACGCGTACACTACAGCGAAAAGAACACCTAACAACTGAAGCTTCTCACGTTCCTATTGGTCGATTCCGCGGCGGCCATGACAACTTGCAACAAAAATCACACAAACATCACTTAAATGCAACATTTCGCACAATTTGTCACTGATTCTCACTTGGAATGCATTAAAATACACTGGAAACGAACTTTGGCGTAAAAATTGCTTGTAGAATTGATTCTCTTTTGCTCGACGACACTTATCCAATCCAAGCATAGGTACGCATAATTTCACTAGTTTAATAGCAGATGGCTCTGCTGGGGCCTCGCACAATTTAATCAAAAATGCGTAAAATAATTTAAAAACTTGCGTTTTTATTTGTAAATAAATATAAAACAATTAAATAAGATAAACAAATTGAGTATTATTTATGTTTGAATTAAATATTTTGAATAAATACAAGCACTTCCGCTTTTAGTGCTCTTACAGGAACGAGAGAGATAGAAGTAGAAATAACCAAGATGGCCGCACAAATTAATAAGGTTCGTTCGTTTTGTAATTATTGACAATCAAAATAAATTCGATTGCGATTTATTTTTGCGTTATTCTAAATAAATTTTACATAAATGCGTATAAATATTGCAAACATTGCAAACATATTAAAAAATGCTAACATTGTTAAATAGTTTCAGGTATTACCACTAGGTGGCTACAATAATTTGCCAAAAATGCTGTAACGTGTAAACGAACGATCTCATAGACGGTCCATCATCAATTTTTCTAAATAAATTAAATATTTAGCTAAATATAAAAACTTTAGCGAAATACGCCGCCAAAAGAATGTACATTACAAAGAAAAAATATTGAATTAAATTATTACATAAATTGAGCGAAAATCGTGTTTGCGCCCACGCAAACCCTGAAACACGGACTGCAATGGTGTGACATTATAAATCCACGAAAAAATAATTAGAATATTAGCGACGAGATAGAATTTAAGCGAAATTACGATTACGAATCCCTGAAAATGAATGGTCCGCTGAAAATGTACCGGACGAAGCAAGTGGTGAAGCACGATGCCACAGTTGCATTGCCGGACTGCATGTACAAATTAAAAAATATTCACACTGCCAAAGATAATGGAATGGTAGTTAATGGTTCCACGGATCACGTTTCATCGTCGACCGCAAAATTGAATATTACCGAACAGGTGAAGCAGTTTTTAAAGGTTTTACACATTTCCATTAATTTCTATACGCTAATCGTCACTTTGCTACATAAATTAGGGCCACAAATGCTTTGTACTCACCCGAATTTCTTGAAAATTCACCTGCATGACACTACAGTTATCAATTTTTCTGAACAACTGTCAAATAACTAATGAAACCGAAGAATGAACTATTGTTGTGTCCTTAAGTTGACTAGCTTTGTCATTCAATGAACAGACAATCTTCATTTTTAGTGATCACTCCCAATTTGCACATTTTTCCTCACAATTTCATCGAACGCATTAATTTAGTTAAGATTTCCGAAACAGATTAATCAAACGAACTCCGGAATGGATGAATTGCAACTGAGGCAGGATCAAATTTTGAAACAGCTGGCTGGACTAAAACTTCAAATGCTAGCTATCAAGGCGGAACTCCGAAGTAGCGGTAGCAAAACCGAAAAGGAATCTCCTAAGCCTGCAACGATTCAGCATGAAACGGTAATTATTGGTTTTATTTAAAGTTACGCCAAATTTAAATTTTGCAATTTCCAGAACAACCATCTGCCCGATACTGTGGTACTTAATGCCAATCCTTGCAACCCACCATATGCTTTGGAACTTATCCAGAAACTACTCGCAAATGACATCGGTTTAACAGTCACATCGTACTTACATTCGACTATTTCATCTTTACCGGATTCTGCTAAAGCATTGAATGAAAGAGTTACTAGTATAAAACCGAAAGCCAATATTCCGCAAATTCAAATTCAACTGATTTGGAAAAACAGTAAGTTATCTTTAGACTTTTTATTTTGAACAACAACAATTCAATTTTGATGTTTTTAGTTCAGTCAAATGTGGAATTACTATTAACTCATCTGCCAATTACGGGCGAAGTAAACTTACTACGTTATTTTTCCCGATTATCCAACAATCGTTTAAGTTATAATGGCGACTTTGAGGTTGATTCATTGTTAGATGTTTGTTACTTAATTTCGGAATCGAAAACGAAATCTGCCCGAATTAAGTTGTTGCAAGTTTTAACGAAATCGTTAAGCAAATCACAGTTTTTAGCTGGTAGGAGTAAATTGGGAATCGCAGATGTTGCTGCGGTTTCCGCAATTAAACAAGTTACTAGTAGTGGTGAAGTTAATGCGACGTTAACCAAATGGCTACAGCGATGTGAGGTTGCGTAAGATTTTTTTTTAAATAAACTCAATTTAATTTTGAATTAATTTTGTAACTACCATTACGCGATCCTTTAAAACTACTTTGAAAGAATAAAATATTATTCTACTTAAATAAGGAATTCGTTCGAAAGATAAAGATATTAATAGAATAACATTGTTTTGATGTTTAATTATTTTATTCGAATCACAGATTTATTTTACAAACAGTTCATTTTATTATACTATTTTATAATAAATTACATTAAACAAGGCAGTGTTATAAATATTTATTCATAATAGTTGATTGCATTAAATTGTAATTTAAGTAATTACGAAGTCTTAAATAATTTTGGTACATATAGATACCAAACGATAATGAATTTGTGCCATTTCTAACAGTTTTATGATGTATATGTTAAAATTAAATATTAGTTGTATTACAAATCACCGAAAGCTTTACACAAAAATCGTTTTTACGTATATGAAATTTTGAGCACAAAATTAATAATGAAACTAAAATAGGAACAACGTTAGAAATTGACGCTCGAAATATATGTACAACATTCTTCTAATTATTACTACAATGGTTTAGCTTGTAAAAAGATAATAACAATTCGTCTAAACAGAAGATTACTATTTACAAAACTATAAATTGACTTTTTCCGCTAAAATTCAATTTTAATTTAGTCTTATCATAATATAGATACGAAGAATTGACAGTGGCTTACATTTTAGCTTGGTTGGCACTAATCGAGATAAGTATAGCAAAAACAATTACCAAACAAAATGTAAATACACGACGCCAACTATTTATCAAAACATTAAGTAAAAATCTCAAAAAACAGCAATGAGATCAAAACATTTATGCCTACTACTTTTGGTCCATAGAATTTTCGTTCAAGAATTTAAAACACACTAGAATTGATCAACTTAACTATCTAGTAATATAAATATTTACAAAAATCTAAAAAATAAATTAAGTAGCAAAATTGCATTCACAGATTATCGAAATTTCCTAATTCTATTAGGCTCAAGTTGCCCTTTTTTTCATGCATTCATAGTTCAAACTACACCTGAGCCAATGACACAACATTTTTGTTTCTATACGAACGAAGAGAAACCTGGAAGAGGGGCTCGAGATCGTGCCATATTATTCATTATGATTTGTCCTCCGTTTAAACTCACTACCGCACTGCCCTCTGGCTCAGAATCTGTGTAACTCGAGTAATTCCGCACTGGTTTTTGCCGCTTCCACGATTGCCGCAACGTGTCGTTTACATTTGCGTAGTGATTTACGAATGAGTGTGGATCAGAGCGGACACTTTCATTTTCACTTTCAGAACCCTGAAACAAAAACAATAAAAATAATTAGCAAAAATTGTTTAATTGTCATGGTAAATGTTGAGATTTCAGTGGACGAAAGTAAAATTTTTATTTCAGTGGATTTTTGTACAAGTGTTAGAATAAAAGTTCAGTTCAGTCTAAAGCCACTATACTAAACCTTAATGGATTTTGTTGCAATCCAAGACCATTTAATTACTAGCTAGACCTGTAGTGAAGTAAACGCAAATTCATATCACTGAATCATTAAATTAATTTCAATTCAAATATATTATATTTTATAAAATTTAAATGAACTATAATTTTAAACTAAAATTCAAGCAGACTACTTTTTTGAACAAAGTTATGATTCCCACAATTTATTTAACCGCGTAAGAAATCTTAAATGTATAACTTCAATATTTGCTAATTTATTAAAAATATTTCTTACTTGTGAATCAGATGAGCTCATCTCGGATGGTTTCTCAGTAACGCTACTGTCATCCGGATTCTCATCGTATCCCTTAAGACTCTCCTCATCAGAATTGTAAGGTACTGAAGCAGGAGACGGTCGTGGCGGCGATTTTCCGAGCATAGGTGGCGGTTGATGCGGAGGTTTTCGTGTAAGTGTACTACGTTTGCTAATAGTGCCAAGTGAACTTATATTGCCATTGCCGTTGCGAGATCGGTAATAATCCATTGCGAGGTCCTGGTGGTCGCCCATCGACATTGCCATTGACTCTTCTAAAGTCTTCTGGGCTTCTTCTGCGAAAAGTAAAATTTTATTTACTAATTATATAAAAGTTTCGTAATTTTTGCTTACGTTTGTATTTATAGCTTTTACTTTTAACGCAAAGTATCGCAATAACCATAATTACAATTATGATTGACGTTGCAGCCAAAGCAACCATAAACCAAGTTTGCCTATAGAACGGTTTATGTTGCAAATATCCGTATTCGAGATATAACTTTGATGGCGTTAAAACAGCTTCGTCCGAATAAGCGGGATAACTAATTCCAAATGAATTGTATGGAATTACGCGGAAATTGTAGGAAGTGGAAGGTAATAAACTTTGGAAAGAAACTGTAAATTCTTGCAAAGGTCCGTTCGTGGATTTTATTACAGTTTGCCAGCGAGTATCATCTGAAAAACACCAAAATTGAATCAATATTTCAATTTTTTATTGGGAAATTAGTCAATAAAATCGCATTTTGGTGACGATTTCTAGTATTTTATTGCCGATTTCTTACCTTTTCGCCTAGACTCAATATAGTACCCCTGAATAGCACCTTTGCCAGTAGGTCCATTCAACCAATGCAACTCTACATTGGATAAAGTTTTAACTAAACTCAGCTCCTTCGGTGCGCCAGGCGAGCCTTCTTGGGGACCTGTTGTAATATTATTCGAAATATGCGGTCCATAATCGATGGTTTGCGCACGAACTGTAAAAGTATAAGTGACCTCTTCTTCCAAACCTGTTACATGCAAATATGCCGTTGACACTTTTTGCTTCACTTGTTTGCTAAAACCTAAACACAAAACATAAGTAATTTCAACTGTATTAAAATAAGTTTAGGCAAAACATACGTTCGTTTTGCTCCGTGGTTTCGTAGGTAACAATGTACCCAATAATGTCTCCGTTTCGTTTTTTCGGAACATCCCACGATACTTTCAAACTATTCATAGTGATTTCAGTGAAACGCAAATTCGATGGTGCACTTGGTAAACCCTGGAGTGTTTTTACAATGATGGGCTGTGAACGGGGTCCATCACCAGCCGGATTAAATGCCAAAATTTGAATTTTGTATTCGGTGTATTTGTCAAGGAACACTAAACTATGCGAAGTTGTTGAAGCCGCTACTACTTCAATTTCTTCTTCAAACTTTTTACCTTCTTCGAGTTCTTGTGGCGAATTTGTTACCAAGTAAAATATCTGTTAAAAAAACTTCTATTAGAAAAAAATCGTCTATTAGATTTAATTTAATTACCTTATAGCCAAGTAGCTCCCCATTCTGCATATGTTGCTGTGGAGGCTTCCACCTCAAGCGCACCTCGGTGGACGAAACAGGTTCCCCTTGAAGTCCTCTCGGTTCCCCAGTAGGAACCGCTTCTCCTACATAGACTGTTACTGGAGTACTTGCTGGTCCTTCACCTTGCGAGTTAAATGGAACCACAATAATCTCATAGTTCCGATCTTGTAGAAGTTCGCTTAGAACCATTTTATTAGCCTGTTAAAAAAAATAATATAAATAGAATTTTGAATAGCAAATAAAACGTGAGTAGTTACATTGACCCCCATAACTTCTTCTTTCGGAGTAGCCTGTAACGCAGTGGGAAAATCCGAAACTGGCTGGAAAACGACACGATATCCGCCGGTTTTGTCATCACCACTCCAATATTGCTGCTCTACTGGTTCCCATAAGACTTCAACGCTGGTTGTGGTAATTGGTACAACTTTCAATCCAGTTATACCCTTGCTGGGAGCTGAACAATAAATATTGAAATTTTAAAATATAATAAAATTTGCTATAATTGTAGACAAATAAATTACCTGCGGGATAAGTGCGTTCTTCAATTGATTCCGGACTAAACCTACTCGGACCAATATCGTTAGTAGCTTGAATTCGGAACCTATACGCAGTAAACGGCTTTAAATCGGAAACCGTGTAAGAGGTTAACTGCGGGTCAACCCGTTCGGGTAAAGATTGCCACGGTCCCTTATTCTCCATTTTCTGCACAGTATAATACCGCAACGGCGCAAACCCATCGCGACCAGGCGTCCAACTAAACGTAATATGTTTACTCTGAATCTGACTGCGACTAATTTGTGGTAAAGACGGTGGTTGTGGTGGTTCTCGATTATTCGTCGTGAAGACCAAAGCATGTGCAATTTTTCCCCATCCCAACCGAGTTTGTGCCGCCACTGAAAACATGTAATACTTCTCCGCTTCCAAATTTGTGAATCTAAACGTGCGGTCCGATGGCGGAAATTCCTTCGAGTATTTGTTATTGGTGTTTGCATTGTTGATGTGATAGGTGACTTTATACGCTAAAATTTCACCATTAGGCTCTTCAGGTACATCCCAAATAATTCGAGCAGAAGTGAAGGACACATCCGGGAACGAGACGTTGGAAGGTGCGCCCGGCACGTCTTCGAACGTCCGCACGCTTACCGCTGGTTTGCTCGGTTCGCCATCTCCCAAGCGAGTGTAAGCGAGAACTTGTATGCGATACACGATAAATTTACGCAGTTCAGTTAACGTAGTGGTAAACGTCGAGTTATGATCTATAACTTTGTGTTGAACGGGCGCTTTCGGTTCGGCCGCATAGTAGACTTTAAAGCCTTCAATCAGACCGTTTTGGTGTTCTCTTGGTATATCTCCCCATTTGACCACAATAGTGGTAGAAGAAGTAGCATTCGCCTCGACGTTCATCGGCCCAAAAGATGGAACCGATTCGCGCGTTCTTTCAACTGCTTTAGGACCCGGTGCTGAACACCCAACATCATTGCATGCTTGCATTATAATTTCGTATTGAGCAAATTCTTCCAAGTTTATGATAATGTGCGAGTTGGCTGTGTGATCGTCGATGGTTGCACTTTGAGCGACGCCAGTTCGCTTTTCTCGGAACGTAATATTGTACCCTCGAGGATTTCCGAACCATTCAATTTGTTGCAATGGAATCCATCTCACTCGCAGTTCTGTCGCACTCATCGCTCGTACCGTGACATTTTTAGGGGGATGCGCTGGAGGCGCTTGGATTGTCTGGAATTCTTTGGTTGATTCGGATGGGACGGAGGCACCGACCACGTTGTTGGCAATTAATCGCAGTTTATATAGCGTGAACGGCACTAGTCCAGCGACAGCAATCGTAGTCGCATCAGGGTCGTTAATTTCGTAAACAACAAACCAGGTCGCATTTCTGGCCGTTTGCGCTTCCACTGTCCACTTCGTTATGGAGGAATTCCCATCGAAACCAGGCGTAAATTGCAAAACCACTGAAAATGCTTCAATGTTCGAAAGGGCGAGTTTAGATGGCGGATACGGCAGAACGGGTTCAACACCGGATTGTATTATAGCGACTTTTGGTGAGCTTGAACCTACAGCGGTCCACGCTGTAACTTCGAACCGATAATGCGTGGTGGCTTGTAAATCGTTTACTTTTAAGCTTAATATGTCGGATGTGAGGTTTTTGATTTTTACAGATTCGGGTTGGTCTTTGATTTGATAAAGAATTTGGTATCCGGTTAAAATGCCGTTAACTTTCTTTGGTGGGGACCAGATTACTTTTACTGCACGATCACTTATCTCATCGAATTGTATGCTGGCTACTTCGTTCGGCACTGAGTAAATAATAATAAAAAAAATTTAAATAATTGTTAGATATATCCAGGGTGAGTCACAAATATTGCAAACTCTTTCAGTTGTAAATTAAAAATGTTTTTCAGTACTTACCATCTTCTTTGGTTTTCACATAAACATAGTCGCTGATTTCCCCATCGCCAGGATGAGTAAAACAAAGCACCGTGATATTATATTCCGTAAACTTTTCTAAATCGCCCATAATCGCCGTTTGCTCGGCATTTGGTTGAAGTACATTTGGTAAAACAGTCATCATGTTACTTTCGACAAGCTCGTAGGTGTTTGAGTATTGCCATGCCTGAATTTTGTAACCCTGATTGATACCGTTGATTTTCTGTGGATCTGGTGGAATCCACCAAATTTGCACCGCAGTAGAATTCAACGGTTCTACATTTCGAATGGACGGCGGTGCTTCAGGAACACCTTCTTTGGTTTTAATTTTTGCTCCGTCAGTAAATACGCCAACTCCTTTATTATTGAAAGCGGCGATTTGGACCACGTAGTCCTTCCAGGTTATTAAATCCGGAATTAAGTAGTTTCTCTGTGCCTAAAGTAAATATGATTAGAATAATTCCATTAATCTATTAAAAGGAATTTACTTCATTCGTAATGTTTCTTATAGTCCATGGACTTTCGTTGTATCCGTATAAACGATAACGTATGATGTATCCTAAAATTTGTCCGTTTCGGTGTTCCTCAAGTGGAGGTTGCCACTGCGTTATAATTTCGGAACAACTTCGAGCGGAGCCAACGAAACCAACGGGCGGTCCCGAAGGTGCTACAATAAAAATTTATATCAGGATCGATATTGAAAACAATGTAATTAAGCAGAGTGTTTCCAATGTAATAATATTTATTGTAAAAATAAATCCCTGATTAAAAAGGAGTTGATAGATCAGCATTAAAATAAATTAATTTGTAATTAAATTATTTATTCTCTGAACTGAAAATATTGCTAAAAAGACAAAAATGTATAAGATTGCACAATACTAACCTGTTTATATTTTTAATCAAATATATATTGATTCAAAAATAAATTATAAACTTGTTTATTATATTGTAGATTTTTTTTATAATTTAGTTGGAAAATAAATTATTAACATATTTATTGAATTTTAAGCAGTCGCATAATACAAATGCATATCTATTTGTTAATTTATGCTGATGCATTTGTTTATTACCAATGCGATGCTATTATTTGCTTCATTTTTAATTTTAATATAGAATAGTAATTTCTGTTTGACGCGTCCAATAACCAATATCCGACGCAATATAATAATCAACATTCAATAAATCAATCTATTTGGTGCACTATTTAAAATATTGTCGTCTTGGGGTAAATTTTTCAAGTAAAAAATATTGGATTAAAATCGGTTTGTTAGTCTCTAATGCGTCCTGTAAAATTTTATAATTTTCTTTCTTCTAAAGAAATTATTAATTGCATACATATGATTCAATGGTGATTAATGAATTGCAAATCAAAGTAATTAGAAACACTCTGTTCATGCTTTTGCACAAAATCAACATAATTTTTGAACACATTCACATGTTACAAAAAGACATGCTCATAAACATATTACAAAGCATTATCATCCCACCTTGAATTATAATTAACAAGCCGCCTGCATGTCGAAGAAAAAAATACAAATTCGTTTAAAATCAAACAAATTACGAAATAGAATGAATACACATGCCAATAGAGCACATTAAAAAAATAATTTGAAAATATTTTTACCTTCTTGTGGTAACATAACTTGATTGCTCGGCTCGGATGGACTGCCTTCACCAACCGCGTTGACGGCGCTAACTCGAAACTGATACGCAGCTGCCGCCTTTAAGTTAGTTAACAGAACCCATCTTTGATTTGCGGAAACGTTGCTCAATTCCGTGATCCAGTTCAAAAGTGGATCAGGTATTGGACCTGGAATAGGAGGTACTACTAAAGCACTAAAACACTGTCTGGTCGTACGATAGACTAGGAATATGTGGGTAGAATAATTTTTTTCAGTATGAGCATGCAATTCAGCGATTTATTAATTTAAGCTTGATTAATAATTTTCTCTTCTACAGCATTTCAGTTAAAATGTTAGTTATTTAGTATTTTTAAAAGGTAAATCTCATACAATGTTTGAGGTATGGAATTTTCATTCCATACATTTTTTAATAGTTTAGTAAATACTCGAATTCCATTACGAATTTCCACCACAATTTGTGTATACTATTTTCACCTTTCAACTTTTTACATTATTTGCGGTGAATTAATAATACACTATATTTTCTGAATAGGAAACATGCATATAATTTTTTTTATTTATAATAAAAATTTACAGTTTATTTAATTGATATGTAAAAGTATTTTTGGAAAAACATGTAGTAAATTTTGCAATAATGATTTTAAAAAATTGCAATGTTTTAAATTTTTAGAAACGGTTTCTAGAGCAATATGCGTAGTGACGTCACATATAGCCTCCAAACAAAAGAGCGTTTTCATCCCACCTCTCTTTTTAACTAACAAGATAAAAAGAGAGACCTTGTTTGGAGGCTATACGTGACGTCACTACGCATATTACGCTAAAAAGCGTTTTCTGGCATTTAAAATATCGCAAATTTTTAAAATCATTATTACAAAATTTACTGCACCTAGAAAAATTATTATAAAGCGTGTTTCATAGGTCAACTATTGCACTCGTCCTTTAAAAGCACTCTACATTGGCTCGCGCTTTAAACTAGAACTCATGCAATAAAATTTACCCTATGAAACGTGCTCACATTCTTTAATAATATACTATTAATTCTGACAGGCTTACGAATTATCATGCTCATGCTTTTTTAGTTCAACTCAAATCAATTAACTCACCAAGCTCAGGAACTTCTCGCTTCTGCACAATGTATTGCTTAATCGGACTATTCCCATCGAAACCAGGCGTCCAACTTACATTAACAGCTCGTTGCGCTCCAGTGTCAACTTTATCAACTTTAACATTAGTCGGAGCGAACGGAAGTTCGATAACGCGCAGACGTGCCGATCGTGTGTCATTGCCTCCAGCCGATTTGACCGAACAGGTATACTGACCGACATCAGCGGCGCGCACTGCTTGGATTTCCAACATGCCGTCTTGCAGCACATTAATGCGCTGCGTACTTGTTGGGGTAATAATTCGATTATCGCGGTACCATTCGAGTTGGAACATCACCGCGGGATCCGAGGAGATTTTGCATTGCAAAGTGGCGGTGTGGCCCAGAAGCACTCTTGTGTCGACTGGTGGTTGAATTATTTGTGTGCGCACTAAATAGAAATAAAGGTATAATATAAATATTTAAAGGGCAGTTCATTAAGTTTGTTAATCTGCGTTTAAAGCACACTTTCTTACCCAAAACGCCGAGATGAGCAGTACCGCGCACCTCACCAGCTTCGTTCGATCGGATGCAAGTGTACTGTCCTGAATCCATTTCCCGCACGGCGGCAATTAATAAATCACCCGTTTCAAGAATTTGTATCCGGCTTGAGGTCTCGATTTCTTGCGCTTCTGTAAAAATTAGTAACAAACAAAGCACGTGCGTTTTTGTTATAAAAGTATGTTAATAGCAAAACATCAATCTATAAGATTGGTAAGAAACGTACCATTAAAAATCCATTTGATTGCTGGTACCGGCGCGCCAGCCGCACGGCACGTTAAAGTTGCATCTTTGCCATCAAGAACTGTTTTGTTCTCTGGTCCGAACTCCATTACTGGTGTGGAAGCTAAAATTGTTATTAAACATTATAAATATTGCTTGGGGAAAAATTAAAAGTTCATCATTCTTTACAGTGAATTATCAAGTACATTTCAAAGCAGCATTCCTAATTAGTTTTGGACAATAAACGTTATAGGTTTTTGTGATTTTGAACGAATATAACAAAAAATTATTATAAAAAAATATTATATTGCGCAAAAATGATAAAATCAATAATTTTAAAGTAAGTTTTTAAAGTACTCTGTTTTCTATGTCGTCTTGCGCATTAGCGATTTCTTGCCATAAGAAAGGCTCAATTACACATTAAAAAATATTGCATTGTAAAAATTGCTGAATAAATTATTTGTAACAATAATGTTTTGTGTCATTTTACGACACTAACTAGCATTTACTTCTGTTAAAGAGCTGTCCATTCCTAATACATGAATTATAAATCATAATGGCTGTTGATGTCTTTTGAAGTAACGATACACATTTTCCCTTGCGATAGGTTTACGCGATCATTTTTTAACTAGGTATAACTGTTCTAAATTGTTTATGAAATTTTTGACCCAAATTTTCGTGATTAAACTAATAGTTTTGAATTCAATTAATAATGCAGTTAGGAACAAAACATATTTACGCCTAAAAATACATAAAAAATCGATAAAACCTTTATTTATAATAAATGTGCCACACGTTCGTTTTTCTCTCTCTAGTAATTTTCTAAACAATTCGACAAGCATTCTTTCAAGTTAATGTGATTGAAGAAAAATATTAATGAGCATCTGAATAAAAACCAATAATTTCTTCATGTTACAGCAAAATATTGATTATAATGTACTAATTTATATGTAAACTCAAGCAATAACTATTTTGCAGTTAATGTTTAGATAATAACGTATCGATTATTCACATTTTAATAACACCCTTATTAAATTTCCTACAATTTAAAGCATAATGCGGCTTTCTTGAAATTATAGTAAATTAAAGAATTTATAGAAAAGGTATTTAATTAACCCTAATATCTTTTGTACGAATACTCCAACTTAAAGAACAATACATTTGATATAAATTACCATCAATTACATTGGCTGACACCATATACCAACAGCAAATTTAAAACGTGTTCGTCATGCTGCCTGAACTTGCAAAAACTTTTGTCGCAATTTATCCATTAGCCTCACTTCAAACAATTTTTGTAAAAATTATTCCAATGTGGATTTGAATAAAATATTAGGTTGCTAACTTTTGAAATGCACTGTATCGTTAAAAAATGTAATCATGCATGTTGATTCGATGCTATGTGCGATATAAACCAAAAATAATCCATTAATCTACCAAACAAAATTAAAAATTGTGCTAAAAACGTGAAAACTCAAAACAACAACGCATTCCATAAGAATTGATATGGTCCTTACATGGTGAAACAAAGACTAAATTCTTTTTGTTACGTCGTTCACCGGAACTTCTCAATCTCACGATTTTTGCAGCTAAACTTCGTATTTTTCGGCGAGCTGCGTTTACATTTGAAAAGCATTTTAAACATTGATTAGTCAAATAAAATAATTAAAATTGTCACTTACTTTTAACTCGGAGCCATGTACTGCTGGAACTTTCGCCCGCCGCATTGCGTGCGAAACATTGATACATTCCGTTATCAGTGATGAGAAGACGTTGAATTTGCAAGGAATTATCGTCCTGTAATTTATACCTAAAAATACAATTTTTAATATTTTCTACCAAATTAGTTTGTAAATTTAATTACCGCTTGTCGGTGAAATTAAGTTGTTCATTATTCCGGTACCATGAAACCTCTGGTTCTGGAATTCCAGCGACGTCACACGATAAATTAATTGGCGATCCATAATTCCCTAAATTTTCGACGTTACTATGCGTGAGGAAGCGCGGTTTCTCCAACACCATAACATTAGCCACTGCTTTAACCGCGGGAAATCCACCCGAAATCAAATTGACGATACATTCATAAACACCATTATGGGTGATATTAACCGAAACCAGCGTTAACGTGCGATTCCAACTGTCGTTCACCGAATACGCAATTCCCGCGTTCTCAATCGGCACGCCATCCTTGTACCACAACGTCTGCAATTCATGCAGTGGTCGTGCATTTGCGATGCAATTAAGGGTACTTTGTTGGGTATCTTTCATGATCTGCATATCTTCAGGTGCTATTACTATTTCCGGTGCGATTTCTTTGTTTTCGCTGTTTTCTGTGACGCTTAATCTGATATAACCGCTGTTTTCCTCTTTGCCATCCTGGGTGTTTATTGCACGCGCCCGATATGTTCTCTCGTCCGATTTATCCGCCGACAAAATAATTAATTGATTGCTTTTCGATTCGGCATATTTTTGAGCGTACGGTAGCGGTACATCATTTGTTTGCCATGATACTGATGGAGGCAGGTTGGAATCAATTTCGGGTAAATCCAGCACGACGGCTTCACCTTCTTTCACAGTGATTGTTTGCTCACTGCAGTCTTTGAACACATCCATATCTGAAAGTAACAATGGAAAAGTAAGTGGTTTTGCATAAAAATTCAAAATATAATTCCAAGTATAATTCCTTCAAACTTGTGATTTATTTTCGATGAAAAGTGTCGTTTTATCTCTAAAGTAACGCAATGTAAAGAAGCTTAAGCGAGTTTCAGTTCGAAGGAAAATTTCAATTAGCAAAATATCACTTTCACTGAATTAGCTGTTTTGCGGAACAAATATTTACAAACGTAAATACCAATTTTTATAAAAAAAATATCAATAATGGCCTAGCTACGACAACGTAAATCCATATGCAGTTTCACGACTATATATAAAACAGTGATGGGTGAATCCCCTCTTAACGGGTATATGTTATATTTATCATTCATGATTGTTTGTGTAACTACTATGCAAAATAATACTTTAGTCCCGAGAATACTCGATTTTGCCGTCACAACAACAGAGGTAAAACATTATTCAAGAGCGCTAAACGGATTTAACAACAACTTTTTTCTGTAAGTTTAAAATTTCAAAAAAATAGAATTAATCAAACACCCTGATGATGGCAACACAACAAAAGTATTCGCCAGCGTACGAGAATGTAATAAAATATTTCACGTTGAACTACATTATATCACAGAGCAAAGTATAAGGACAAATAATTAAACTGCGTAAAAGTCAGGCAGATTTTTTAAATTTAAACTAGGTAAAAACATCAATATTATAAATATACAGATTGAGAAGTGAGAAGAGGTGCATAAACAATTCAGTGCGTGTGACAAAGAAAGCATGCTTTTTACTATTATGGGAAAGAGACGACGTTTTTCCCCCACTAACTGTGGAGTGGTCTGTCTCTTTCAGACCCATCTAAGCAGATGCTCTATCTCTGTCTTTTACCCACACGGAAATATCAATACAACGCTTCGTGCCTACCGGCCTGTATACAATTCCTTAAAATTTTGGACTAAAATAAATTAATCTCTGCAGTCTTCTATTTAATAGTACAGATACAAAATAAATAAATAGAAAATGCTTTTTAAAAAATTGTTGTTGTTAACAATTATGTAAAAAAAGGATTAAAGATTTTAGATTTAATTTTTTTGCGTCCAACTCTTATGAAAAAATTGTTTTGTTTGTTATACAATTCTGCTGGAAAACAATAGGGGTCTGTCTGCTGATTCAATTTTCATAAAAATCGATTGAAAGTTACATTTTTAAGTTATCCTGTTCGTCAGATTTTGTGACACCACGACAGACATGTGATCTAAGGTAGTGCAATCTTAGAAGAGACTTAAAAAAAAATTTTAGAAATTAGGTCTGTTATTTTAAAATTGATTCTTAAAAAAGTAAAAAATCGATCAAAAAAATCGAATTTAATGAATTATTAAAATCATACTACTAAAAGTTAACCAAAATTAGTGACTAATTGTAAGCGACCTACTTTCAAAATATTGTGTATCATTGTTCAATTTGTAATGTTGAAAAAATTTACTCATATTGAAATCGGTAGTTGTTATATACTTACATGCAACCACAATTTTGTTTTCTTCACTAATGATGGATCCCAATTTGTTGGATGCAATGCATCGATAGCTGCCCTGATCCTCAATTTTAGCCGAAATAATTTTATAAAATTGATCCGTCGAAAAGTCGGTTATAAAGTCCCCGTCCTTCAACCACCGATATTGGGGGCGAGGATTTCCTGAAAATAAAAGAAAATATTTACAAATAACGTAGCGAATGTAAAATGCGCTGAGAAAAATCGGATATTGCACGCGAAAGAGGAAATTAGGCAGTTTTTACATTGAAAATTAACGGCGAAAATTGAATATTTGCCAAAAGAAATAGAATAAAACGATATTGTCCAACCAAATTAAAAACATGCTGCAAACAGAGACATAATATTTCATATAAGCCGGAAAAATATCTAGCTAATATATCGTCGCGTCGAGTGTGTATGTGGAAATTGCAATTGTAGAAAAGCAGCTCAGAGAACATTTTGTGGCTATCTTTAATTTAAAGCAAAGGGGTTGATAAAGTGTCCGCAGTGAATGGTTTGTAATGAGAACGTTTGTTTATGATAGAGCCATACCGTCGCTAGTGCATTTTAAATGCGATCTCTATACATAGCCAGCCATTTATTATTGAAGGACAAATTACACGACCACTATTCAACCAAATGAACCGAAACTTTTCCTATTTTTCATCAACATAAATTATTAATATTGTCTTTTGCATTACGAAGAATCAATTAAAATTCTACTTTGCTGTCCATAAAGTAGCACGTCGCACAATGCCAGGAAGAATACAGTAATCGTTGAAGTTTCAGAACAGCTTAATGATCATTTCAAGATGTCATCATTTTAATATACAGTAAATAAATGTTATGCTGTAATTTAAATATTTCTGTCGAATGAAGCTTATTTTGTACATGTTTAATGGAAAAGCGGTTAGTCGAGAGACTTTTATCGAAAGCTTTTATCTAGACAGGTAGAAACTTCGACAATCAACTTGCATATTCATACAAGAAGTTTGAATAAGTCATAGTTACTTTAAATATTAAATTAATATTTATATCAAATTTTCCATTACATTTTATATTATGTACTTAATGGAATTAAGTACATTATTTAATTATCCGCCTCCATCCGTCCAAGAAACCATCATCATGTTTAGATTAGAAATTGACCATAAATTATTGTTAACGTTATAACGAGATTTATAGTTACAACACCCTGTACATGACTAATTATTCACTCTAACTAATCTTAAGTAATTACTATGGCGACTTTGGAGCAGTGTTATGAACTTGGGACATTAATAATAATAGTAACATAACGGTTCAACAGGTATATAGTCAATTTTAATAAATCTAATTAGTATTAAAATTAACGAATAAATTGAAAATTTACAAGTGTTCGGGCATATAGGCGGCGATTCCCAACGGACGAAAGTCATCACCTCCGTCAGCTCATTCGCGGGAAAGAACGTGGCAGACTATTCATTTTATACGAATGCATAAAGTGTCAAATGTTCATCAGATGCTTTCAGTTCAGTTATAAAAATACACAATCTAATAAAAGTTTGCAAAAATTTCTTAATATAGACCAATTTCTTTTAAGAACTTGGTAATATTACATTATTTATTTACGTTACTGTTTAATCCAGATCAATGCTAAAATATGCAGTGCGAGAAGGAAACTTGAGAAGAAAATGCTGTTTTTAAGCGTTTTCATAAATATTTAATTATGCTGTATCCTAAAGGATTAAAACAAATTTGCAAATTGAAATTTTGTTTAAAAAAAAAACAATATTTTATTAGATTTTGCCTGAAATTAAGTTCGTTCTTTGACAACTCGTGGAATAATGGTTATTACTCATGAGGATAAAGTGTGTGTGACAGGCGCCGCAGACGAATGACCTGAAATTCTGTGATTAGTTGAAAATAGTTGAGTAATAAAATATTACTCAACGCCCGTGAGTAATGAATAGCATTATATACCAGAAAACGCTCATATAAAGAAGGTATTATTTAATAAAAAGTAGAAAAAAATGATAATCACAATAAGTTACTGAAAAAGTGAACTTGAATAGTTGTGAAAGTCAAAGAAAAGCCGATGGATCAAAAGTGAATAAAATATAAGCTAAATGGTAATTCGAATAAATTGCTCAATGGTAGAAGAAAAATTTCCATATCATAAAAATTCATCACATTTTTATGTATGCACACAAGAGAAAACCTTCAAAATCGAAATACTCCACAACTTCCATTTCATCATGAGAATTTTAGTTGATCTACGAAGAGCAGGAGGTGGTGAAACCCTATTAAAGCAAATGCACACCACCACTTTTGAATACGTATATCGTGGCGACGAGTAATTAGATATTTCCGTATGTTTTTAAACAATATTATACACATCTTTTACTTACGTCAACGCTCTATAAAAACTTTCGTCGCATATGATGTTAATAAATTCTGGTGAAAAAGCGGAATGGATAAAGATCTGAAGAAATATTTTGTCATGTCAAACACTTTCTGTTAGATAGAAGAAAAGTCAACATTTAGGTTGTATAATGTGATAAGGGAATTTCAAAACGTATTTGCTGTTTAAATTTACATCGAAGATTATTTTAAATAATTGTAGAAACATTTCATGAGGGGGAAATTTTGATTTATTCATATTCATATTTTTCGAATAAAAAAATAATCTTACCAATGGCTTGACACTGCATAATTTTTGCCATGCCCAATCGAATTATGCTGTTGCTTGAAGATGCGGTTTGAAATCGAGGAGGCTGCCATGAAGTTTCTAGAAAAAAAAGTTACAAGTTTATTAGAAGATGCACTCACTAGTTGTATACAAGAAAAGCTAGCAGCATAAAAAATCTGAATAAAATATTAATTACAAACTTGAGTTGACGTTTTCAAAATTTATAATTAAAAATGAAATTAGTTTTTAACGTTGCAAACTTTAACAACGTGCAGTGTTGAAATAAAATGAATACCATAGGGGTGTAGTATTAAAAGTATAATAATAGAATACATGAATATAAAAATATGTAATATTAAAGATATTTAAGTGCAAGACGTGATTAAAATATGCTACAAGCGAGGCTACAAGCTTTTCATTATTATTTACCGTTTTATTCTCGGTTTTAACATGGAGTTTTTGTAAAAAAAAAATTATTATTTCTCAAATGAAAATTAGTAATCAATAAGCTATAACATCTAGTTCACAAATTGATTTTAAAAGGAAAATTAAAGTAAAATATAAAAATTTCTGAAAAGATAATTTATTTTTAATTGCTTATGTAATTTAATAACAATCTAGTGAAATTTAATCAAATTTACTAATTAATAATGAAAGTATCCCTTCGTGCCAGCATTGTATCGATATCACTAATAAAAATCGTATTTTATTTTGTATTACATTTGTTTGATTTAAATACGTTGTATATTAATACATATATTATTTTGTATATTAATTACTTCATAATTAAATGTATATTTAGATTAAATTGCATATTGCGTTCGCTATGTTTATTATGTGTAGGTATTGTTGGCTTTGTGTTTTTAAATATTTGATTTTTGAAATTTAAATAAGACTATTAGATCAATAAATTGATTTAAATTATATATTATTTCTGATTTTGTGTTTTAATATATTGTTGATCAATTCAAATCGATTATATAAAACATTTTTCTGACAAGCTCAGCTTTACATCCCGAACTTGTCAATCTTATTAATGTCTTTCCACTTTTGTTGCATGCAATTTTGTTGCCTAGAGTTATTTTTTCCCAATTGTATGTTGCACAAATATCTAACTCTGCTTAATTTTTTTTTTATTTTATATTCGATTTCGATATCAGCTTAAATATTTCATTTTGATGGAATATTTATTTAAAAAAGCCGTATGTATCTGTAATCTTTTTGTATTGAAAGGTTTTCGAACTATGCAGTTATTTCTGTAACAAATCATGTTCTGCTTATTTTTGTTTGGCATCAATATACAACCTACAACACCAGATACACTCTGTAGGGACTCATATTGGTTTCAACAAAAATACCGTCATCGATTTCACTAATATCTTTATACTCGTAAGTCGTAAGGATTCGTATGCCATATAAAATTAGCTTTTCTTTAGATTATCGGTTTTTGTTTATCGGGAAAAAAATTGACGCGGAAAAAAACCAAAAATAGAGCTACTTAACACTTTGGCAATCACCGGCGTATATCAAACGGTCAAACTGCAATCAGCAATTTTTTATCAGATTAAACACATAATTACGTGTGGTGGAAATTTGAATAAATGCAAAAGTGGCTTTTAATAATGTCCAAACACTAATTCAAGCACCATGTGTACATAAACACATACACAATTACCTAAATATATTTCAGGTTGTAATGGGCTAATGGGACAAGCAATATTCAAATTGGCGTGGTTATACAACACAAGTGAAATGTGCAACGTGATTTTGTACGCTTCCAAATAATGCATAAAATGTCATTGTATGACCCACAGGCAGTTTGAAATTTTAACGATATAATAGCGCAGCTAATTTCGCTTTTGTGTTCCTCTGTTTATAAATTAGCATCGAAATTAGCTGAAAATTCGAACATTTCCCAAAAATAAAAACACTATTTATTTTTAATATTCAATTGAAGTTGAGCACATTTTTATTAAAAAATGCTGATTATTCATGGAACGTCAAATACTATAGAGGTCGAATAGTGGTTCGAGGCGTGCTCAATTTGTGACGTCACATTACTTTAAATTTGGAATTTTGACGCTATCCGAGCCCGGAAAAAAACGAAAAAAATTATATTCGATGTAATTTTGTATACTCTATCATATTAGTAAATTAAAAAAAAAATAAAACTAAAAAAATGAGTAGACAGCCCCATGAATGTTCAAAAAGGGCCTTCTCTAAATAAAACTTTTAATACGATCGATCAGGAGATTAATAATTTACTTTTTCGAATTTCTGCAAAGCTTCGAGCATTGACATGAATATATTTCTCAGTAAATTTATAATGGGTAAGCAGAATCAGGGTACTTATACATCTAGTTAGTGCAAAACCTACTTCTGCATTCATAATAGAAGATGACAAAAGCACATGCTATTTACTATTTCAAAAGTGACAATGTTCATGTTCGTATGCAACGTAAATAATATGCGGTGGATTGTATTTGTAATGGTAAATGCTGATAAATAAACGTATATAACACACCTTCATACATAGCACATATTGTTTATATTTAAGTAATTTATATAGCTAGTTTGGAACGCGCTTTGGAAGGTAAATACACTTTTCAAAGGCTCTATTTACAAGAATTTTAAATGTGCAATAATTTTAATTTCAGCGCAAAGTTTGTTGTGTACACTTTTAGAATTTCTTTATTATCGCTTAGTCTTTTGTTGCTCTTACATACAAAAGCTCATTCCACGGTGCAAAATTGCAACGCAAAAGTTGATTCTCATTTGTTCTAATTCCAACTTGAATATTGTCTAATCAGAGGTGGATGGGCGTCGAAGAAACGCCAAAGCGCTCATAAAGCTCGAAGTGAAATTGTTCGTTTAGGAATTGAATATCATTCAATTCATATTCAGTTATCGATAAAATCATTTTATCAACAAAATCAATAGGAGCTGACGATAACTGTTCGCTTGTAACTTGTATTGTGTGGATGTTTTACAATATTCGTATCGTAGGTGGAACAAAATATGGGGTATAAATGTGTAAACATGACGTTAATTTTGCAAACGAAACTTCCCTGAAGCCTATTTCATGATTCTATAATTTATTTAAAAAAACGTTTCAAACAGATACACCGAAAACGAGACGAATGTGTAACAATTTAGATGAAATTATTATTTCAATTCCTGTTTTATTGGTAAATATCAGGAATTAAGTGGTTCTACAAGCAATTTATTATAAAATTTAAGCAGTGTGATAAATTAAATTTAAATCTGGGTTAAAACAATTGCAATTAAATTGTCCTGCTCGGTCTTTTCAGAAAATAAGAAAAGTAAAATTAACCATTATACAAATTACAATAATTACCCGCAGAGGACTTTATAAATAGTTCTTTTGTTTTAAATTAAATACAAAGCAACAAAGAAATAAAGAACTACTAACCCGAGTAACCTCGGTGATTGACCTAATCGAATTTGCATAAACAATTTTATAATTATAAAAAATAGGTTAATTATTACGTAAGATTTAAGGGTATATTTTTACCATAATTCCAATGTGGTGTTGTAACTAGCACTAATCAGCATGGTCACTAATTGCAATTAAGTAAACTTATCCGTATCGTGTGGACATAGGTAAATTGATCTGTTTGCAATAATTCAGGGAATATCTCATTGTTTTGAAATGGAAATCCACCAAGCAAGGAGTTATGCGTGCATTTGAATGATACTTCACCCGCATGTTGCCAGCACATAGCCATAATTAATGTGCAAGACTTTCTTCGTTTTACTTAGCATAGTATACAAAATTAATGCAATACTTATATACTTCAAAAGCTTAATTAAATGCACATTAACCGAGTTCTTAGTCTAGATTTTAATCAAGGTGAAATGTATCAACCTTTTTGCATATATAGTAGTACACCATTAAATTAAAAACTATAATTTACTGAACCTGTAAGAAAGTTATCGATTTTAATTTGAAAACTGAATGTAATAAGGTAAGCCAACAAATACACCATACCATATGAGAGTAGGTACCACATAAATAGTGGATATAATAAAATATTAATGTAAAAAATCCTTTATATTTTGATTAGGTCTTGAAAATATCAATAGACTGATGTGGTAGAAAAGCCCTAAAGTCTTTTCATGTGAGCCTACGAACATAAAAGACGAAAATAGTATACATCTAATATTTTACAGACGATTTTTCAATTTTTGGTTGTATATAATAATATCCGACATATAATACCTATTCAACTTTAATTTTAATCAGAAAATATCATTATATACTAGATAATACAAACTTACGTGGTGTAATTGAATTGTAGTTGTATAAAGTCTATAAAGTTAAAAGACATGACTGTCAATGCTAATAAGATGGTTGTTATATTTTACGGTAAATTTTTAAAACGTCATTTTTAATGCATGACTAATACATGTAATATTTTCATCTTCCAAGTCTCTCCTTCTACCTTATACTATACGTTCCATTGAATATTTTTAATACACTCTTATTATCATGACACAATTGCACATCACTTTCTATTCTATATTCTTTTATGTTTTCTCAGATCACATTTTTCGTCTATTATAAAAATGACTAAAAAGTAATTTAAATAACTCAACTAAATCCCGCTTCTAACGTAATTAAAATTAACTGTAGGTGGTGTTAGTCGAAAAAGTAATCTAGGGATGTTATTTTTGCACCCTAGGAATTGTAAAATTTTGAGAGCCATTTTTAGTATTGACAGTTATTTGTAATTAATAATAAGATTCTGTGATTTCATGCAAAATGAGTGGGATCTCATGGGCAAAGGTAAATATTATTAGAATAATTTATAGAATTGTAATTACGCGTTTTTATTTTTTTTTAATAAAATATTCCAACATTTAATTGAAACTACAAGAGGAACAAGGCCTCGAATTAAATGCAAAGTAGCATAAAGCATTTCTATAATAGTTATTAAATAATTCCAAGCAAAACATTGCAGGAATTTATCCTAATTTCAGTCTCAAATATGTTGGTAGTTGAAAATCATTTTACCTCTGATTTTACATATTCACACTCGAATTAATTCTCTTTCATTTATTAATTAGATAAAATAAATAGGAAATCAGAATTATACAATTGAAATATTCCCAATTCTTTCACTCATTTATAAAGCATTTCTTTCTCACAATTAATTATTAATATTTATCAACATTCTTAGACGTAAGATTTTTAATAAGTGCGAATGTTTTATGTATTTTGAAACATTCTAGTTCTCTACCGTTGAATATAAAACAGCAGGATTCAAGATTCATCTAATAAACTGCACCGCTATGCACTTTATTTAATAATCATAGCAGATACACACCTGCAAGCAAATACTTTTTTCAGCAAACTTCATCATTAAACTTTTCATTGAACGATATTTCCTCGGATATTTTTGTGCTATGTAAGTATCAACACGTTCCCCGCTTATTCCTGTATAAATTATGGGAAATCATATTTTTCGAGTTGTACAAAATGTATTGTATTGTACCGCTTGATTGCATTTTGCCGACCGACCAGATGCTTGATAATTATTTATGTGAAAATATATTATAAAGTATAGAAACTCGTTATTCTAGAGAGCGTTTCATTTATATTATGAAACATTTATTGATATGTGTGATTTAATTCGATTCTACGTTTTTCTTTAGTTTTCTTTACTGCACTTAATTCCAGAAGAATGTTACGCTCGACTGAAAGTTCGATATTCGGAAGATTTATTTATGAGTCCAGTAATATTGGATGTTTATTACATATATTGATGACATTTTTATTTAATCTGTATTAGAGAAAATGTCTGTGAAAATGCAGCTGCAGCTGATATAATAAAGCAAACATTTTATCTGTGTGTAATTAAAAAACCCCAAAATGTATTTATTTACGTAGCTGCATCGGTTTTGATTGAGTCTAAAGAATAATATTTAGAAATAAAAAGCGTGTTCGGTGAAATAATCGTGTCTCGTGCAGGCTTTTATAAATATTTAGATTATAATAAAATCTGACTATAAAGCTTTTTTTATAGACATAGTGCATATAGATGTTAGACTTAATTAACCTACATAAATGTTTACTTTTTGCTTGTGCAACCCAAAGTTGACTATTCACATTATCATCAGCATCCCATGTAACGTTAATTTTTCAGCATAAAAGAAACTTTATTCCCATCATTTTCTTCTTTGTAAATCTTTTTCATTTCAAAAATATACCTGCTTCACAGATGAGGGCTTATAATATAGTTTAAACTTTTAATCAAGAGAGAATTTTATGATTGTGTATGTAAGCAAATGCACCATTTCCATTGTTCAAATCAAATCTAAATTAAAAATTTCGAGAAAAATATTCAACGTGGAAACTTTAAAAACTTGACTATTCAACCTGGCAAAAGATTGGTTCGTCAAATGTAGAGGCAACAATTTCTGTTCTACCGGTCATAAAACTAAATTTTATTTTGGATCTTAATAAGTCTAAATTGCGAATGAATATTTCACTTTTCGAGCTTTTTTCATAAATCATACCATTTAAGAAAGTCGATTTTTCGCTGAAACTTTACATGAGTATTGGTTATATTCTCGCATACTATGTAGCCCTAAACTATGTCACGCAACTGTAGCATAATAATTTTTGATTAATCGTACCTCAAATAATAGAAAGCTCTCGAAAATGCCTCATTAATATAATTTCCATAAGAATGCGATTTTATTTTAATAAAATACACTTTCGCAAGTTGAAAATAAACTATTGAAAATAATTATTATCATGTAGTACAAAAATATGTACCTACAATATTTTTTTCCATATAAATAAGAAGTAAAGGTAAAGCACGTGAGCATACCTCTACAGCCAAGTCTAAAGCACAAAAGGCATTATAAGAGTGTGACTGGTCACGCAAATATTAAAACGACCTGCGATAAAATCATACTGAGATTTATTTGCTTATCGTCTCTAGCGCTTTATGTAGTTGTTAATAAATGTTTGACCGGCCTTAACTGACCTTCATTATTTCATTTTGCAGCAAAATTCAATTGTGTGGCAAATTAGGCCTAGAGCAAGGCCGCCTTCTCATAATAAATAATCATTAGTATCATAATAATCTCATTGATTTAATTTCTGGATCGTATGATACTTAGCTATTTATTAAAAATTTATTATTTAGCCTCGACTTTAAGCTTTAATTTCCAGTAAAGTATTTAATTTCTAATTTTGTGAGTGCATCTTTGACAAACACCACCCATTTATTTCATATTTTTCGAGTGTTTTTGAGGAAATCAATTTCAACCGCCGGCTCATGTGGCGCAGTGGGTCAATACTAAGTAAATATATCTAAACTAGTTTCTGATTCAAAAAACATATCGCATAAAACTTCCCATTATTTTAAACTTATATAGCAGTTTAATAAGTTTCCATTCGGTGTTGATAAATTTTAAATTTGTTTACTCATGTACTAGTCCATGTATTTGTCGAAAATTAACATTTATATTTTTCTCGGTATACATATACGTGATTTTAAAATGAATGAATTTTGTTAGCAACAGAAATGTTGCAGATTGAAACTGAATTTATATTAAATCTTCATTTCGCTCTTTTTGTGCGCTGAATAAATTTAAGCGTTGCTTTATTATACGAGTACAATCTACAAAAACTATACTTTAAGTCTCACAATTGGGTATGGAAGAGTATTGAAGCATTTAAATATTTAAGCTGGGCTTTTGTCAACCAATACAAGGCAGGACTTGAGGCAGAAATATATACAAGTGTATTACTATTTTGTTTTTCAACTTTAAGAACACAATCGTGCATTCCTGCAATCTGCATGTTTATTCCTCGGTTTAATCCGTCTGACATTTTGACAGAAAGCATTTTCAATCAAGTTAGTTACAAACTTTTATACATTTTAGATCCTTTACTAAAACTAAAATATTAGAAAACCGCAATAAAAAAAGATAGGAAAAAAGTTCGGCGAATCCGATCGGTTAATCTAATCCTGGTATGACCAATCAGAGCTTTAAAATATATTTTCTACTCTTTTTACCACTATGTTGTCACATTTAATAGAGTAAAGCTCTAATCGGGCTAAGGGTAGGTCGTAAAGTATATTTAGATTACAAATTTGCAAAGCATAGAAAACAGTCTTTTCGTGTGAAACGCTTAGTTTTCGCGTTTATTTATAATATTTTTCCCTATAACGCTAGATGAGGAACGAGCTACAATTTATAAGAGACAGACTAAGTTTCAAAATGTAGATTTTTTTTGCGTATTTTTTATTCAAGAATTTTGCATGACAAATTGTCGTTTGTATTTCATAGAAGTTTTCTTACACACTGATCAAATTTCCAGTGTAAGCTGTATAGAAAAATCGAATTACTGTTTGGTGCGCTTCAGAATGGTACGTCATGCGCACTAAATATCTGTTGAGTGCAATTATATTTTCTTTTTTGGCTAATAGTAGTTTAATTTTCTCTGTTCTGATTTATGAAGATTTCATATTGAATAAGTGTTATTTTGATTATAAAAGAATAAACACCATAGATTCTTCAAATTCTAAAAACGTTAAAAATACTTTTTTCACTGGAGTTGCATGCTAGCTAATGCGACTATTAAAATTGGCTAGAAAATTGGTACCTGAAAGCTTTTAGCTTTCATTATTACCCTAGTTGCTATGAATTTATTTGAAAGGAAAGTACACCAAACACCACGAGATGCACTGTATAGGAGGCGAAAATGCACGTGCATTGCAAATATGTCTCATGTGTACAATATACATGAGACACATTTTCAAATCCGATGTTGGTCGTCTATAACCTAGTATTTAAAAATCAAATCCTTGTAATTTACACAGAAAAACATCTGAATGTTAATTGTTTTCTTTTGTTTTTACTGAAGAGAAAAACTTACACGACACGGATGTAAATTTGAATTGTTTCTTGAGTTCCCATACATCCATCTTTTTATTTTGTATGGCGCAGAAATGAATAATTAACATTCCACAAATTTAACAGTGTGTAGCTCTTTCAAATTCAAAATAAAAATATAATTCAATTGCGGTTTAAGATTTAAAACACTTTTTCTCAATAAATCTATAATAAGCATAAAACCAAGAAAATAATTTCGAGCGCTGCGTGAAATATCAAATTTCATTTGCACTGAGTGAAATCAAGTTAGCTTTGCTTGAAACAAATTATGCAACAGCTGTTTTGTTTCAATATTTGCAAAATTCACATTATTTAACTATAATGAGTTTATATATTCAGTGAATCTCGAGTAGATCGAGACGTAGATATTCCTCATACTCTCCTTCATGCATTTGTTTTGCTTATTATTAAATGTTGCAATTAGTTTTTGCTCCGTTGATTTGCAGACAGAGGTAAAATTCCTCTATTACCAAATATAAACTTTTTATTACAGTAACTACGTCAAGAATCTACGCACCTAAAATTAATTATTTTGGATACTGCATCTCTTGTGTATTTCGGATTTTTTACCACGCGAAGTTTCGCGGGAGTTACCTTTTTCCAAGGTTCTCTCCAAATCCCAGATCTCTGATTATTTATTTGGAAACGTATGATTTTTTTTCGAGTATTTTTTTTAGTGTTTTGTATAAAATAAAAATAATTTTTACTTCGGTCGCGTCCAACAAAACATCGCCAATTAATTCTAATAAAAATTGTGCTTTACACATAGTGTATCGAATAAGTTAGTAGTTGAGCTTGCAGAAATACATCTAGCTAATATTTACAAGATATAATCATGAATCAATTGTTCCAAACCCATACATTAACACGCCTATAGAAATGCAACATAATATAACCAGTTGTTCAGATTCGCAACACAAATGAACATGCTGATATACAATAACTTCTGTAATATATTTGAAAGTAATTAAAATCGTTTCTTATAATAATAAATAAATTTCAAATCATTTTCATGGTGAATTTCACGACTAATTTAATGTGCATTCAGATAATATGCCACACATGCACTATTCCAATACTATTACGATATAAAGAAAAACAAAGAGCTCGAGGAGTATGGCTCTAAATATAAAGTAAGGTTCTTGAACTACATTATAATATTCAAGAATATAACAACTGTTTTTACTGCTGAGTATTTTCCACTTTTGGATAATTTCAGTCATGCATCATAGTTAACACATGCAACACTTGCAACTAAAAATAACCATTAGATATCCGGCTTATAAGGACATATTATGTAACGAGACGCCCCTGTAGCCCTTTTACCTTGCATATCGCTTCCCGGTTCCCCATACTCTATTATATTTAGATGGAACAACCCTCGAACCGATCGAGCATCCCATAGAATTAAACGTAGGGGTGGGTTTATCTGTGCGTTCCTAATTCGGAAACCAATATGTTCGAATTTAGATTCTATTATTGTTGATCTCGTTTTTGATTTACTTTCTGCACCGAGTGCTGCACCATCTGACCACATTCGAATCAGGTTGTATTGTTTTTTAATAGAGCAGAAACTGATTCTGTTATGCATCCATATGAGGGGTTGCAAAGTGTATCAAATTTGTATTGTAAGAGCATCATATAGTTTTTAGAATGAAATGCTCGTAGATTTGTTTTTTTTTCTTTTGATTTACTGCAAGATTTAAATTTGTCTAAACAATTTGCCTCAAACACGTTTCGTTACAGGGTGGCCATTAAATTCGCTTTTGTGATTAGTAGAGAACGAAATTATTTATAGAGTACTATTACTTCAGACATTAACAGAACTAAGCTGAACAACTCATAAATATTTGGAACCCAGCCGTGAACTCAACAGAACATGCACAAATAATTTGAGCAACTCATTCAATAAAATATCTATTTAATACATGCGAGCAATGCTTTGGCTAGTTCTATTGTGAAATTATTTTAGTGTAAGCAATTTCGACAAAAATTAATTTAGAATTCTATTCGGAAAATTAATTTTCTTCCGTTTGTTTTGTTATAAACATTAAAATATTAATTATTCATATTTTTATATTCCGCAAATTACGAAAGTCTTGAAACAAAATTCGTTAAGAGCGGTTAGCAAAAAGAACAATATGTTAATTAACTTTTAAACCACTATTAATTTGTATTCAACTATTTTGAAATAAAAGTAAAGATTTGCATACAAGAAAATGAAAAGTCCAATGCTAAACAGCTCGCAGCATCCATTCCCATGCATCGCATGCGATAAGATATTTCACGAGACATTAATTCGATTATCTAAATTTGTTATTAGGTCAACTGCTATTTTCCTAGCGCCAATATTTGTGCTAGTGCATTGATTTAGTGAATAGCACATCCTGTCAAATTCACATATTCGATCCAATGAAAATGAAGGAAATCATGAGATCTGATCTCGGGTATTTATTAGCCTGCAGCACAAATTATACTTATACAAAAATTAAACTACTCGTAGAATGCAATCGAGAATGTTTATGCCAATGCAACATATTGAAGAACATCTATAATACGAGTATGTACAGTCTATCCAAAGATAGAAGATCGTTACGTCATGAATGTGAAATAATGACGTACTTAATACCAACCTCAAATTTTAAAAAAAAACTAACATAATCAAAATGAATTTAAGCATAAATTCTTCATTTAGTACTAATATTAACATTGCTATAAGAATAAAGTCATTATATGAGGTATTAAGCGAGAAAATGCGTTAGAAAGTTTTGGTTTTAGGGATTATAGTGGCTTAGGTTGCACCTGGCTAATGAATGGTTTACCCCCAAAAATTTCACAATTTCACAAATAATCGATTGTGTATTGCTGGCAATCTAGATCGATTGTCAGTTACACTGCTTAAATCATTGCATAAAGTCAGGTTAAGTTTTGTGGCTATTGCTATTCTTGTGCTAAGTTTTTTGAGTATAAAGTGACTGTTTTGTCGATAATCGATTCATAGTCATATCGCTTTGTAATAAAAGTAAGTAATAATTTGGCAACATTCAATACAAATTGCACATTGAAAAATATTGATGTAAATAGACCTTAAGCCTACGTCATATAGCATTAATGACGTAACGATCTTCTAACTTTGGATAGACCGTATTGTATTTGTATAATCTCTACATCATAACTGAAACTTTAATAAACTAAATACTAATATCTGAAGCATATTATGTTGAAGTTATTCCGAGAGATATTCGATATTAGTGTTTTCAAGTACATACGAGTATTTATTTCATTTTGTTCGATTTCTGAAAACGTAATTTACAATTATACAGGGTGGAAACACCTTCTATTTCGTTACACAAGATGTTTGTTTGATGACGCAACAACAAAAAAATAGCTTGTTTCAGGTGGTTAAAATAAAAGTAGTAAAGTTAATCGCAAAATACACAAAATATGCGAACTATCTCCAACATTCACAAAAAAGTCGAAAATTCTAACAGAAACCTGGTTTAGCGGTACGAAAAATGATGACGTAATTTCTTACAAGAATGAATCCAACCATATAACTCAGTCTTCAATCAATTTAATTTAATTTTTTACTTCCAAATAATTTAAAAGCTTTTATGATAATGTTTGTATAAACTGAACGTATGTATGAAAGCTTATTTTGCAAACTGTAATATTGTAAAAATATGTTTTGCACTTTTAATAAAATTGCCAAGCTAAAAATGAACAAGTCACACATCGCATAATGCGATTTACCAAGTTTGTTTTCTATCCTATTCAGCATCCTGAAAATAGCTTAGAAAGTGTCAGCTAAAGTTATACAGCCGCTTTTTTATGATAAATAACTAACACATTATACTTTTAGCAACTACATAACAATAGCAAGAAAATTAACATACATAAAAAAACTTTTTTGGTTTATAGAGTAAAAAGAATTTTATTGTCCTAATAAATATTACCAGAACATTTCTTATTCATAAGTTTCTACACATTGTTTAGTTATGAATATACTGAAATCTAGTATATTATTAAGCAAGTTATCTTGAATAAATTATGGACCTATGCAAAAAGTCACTTCGAACTTCTTACCCGAACATGTTTATTAAATTTGAAATTTGGTTTTATCTAGTTTGTTCCGAGGTGTATTTGTAAAGTTGTGTTCGGTTCTGGTTCAAGTCATTTTAAACATACCCACGACCTTTTTGTATACATTAAAATGTGCAACCAAAAGCGGAAACAAGTATGTACATAGGTACTACACATAATAAGAAAAATTAAGTAATATGATCAGCGTTCCGTTCTTTTAGTATTTTTGTTTTAAAACAAATTTTATTTTTAACTGGTTCTTAACTACACGATCATTTTTGTAAACTGTTAATTAAAAAAACAAGTAAATGTAAAAGCCAGTATTAAAATGCATTGAATAAACTTGATTCAGGTGGAGACAGAGAGGAGAGCCTTTACGACACCGGATGTAGATGCTTTAACCTTGAAAGGTTGGGTGCAGACACTTTCATACTCGTATTCTTTATAATGTATACTAAACTCAAGTCTATCTTTTGTATACATTCACATTCACTTCATGTTAGTAAGTTTAAAAGCAAAAGAAATAAATTAAACAATTGAAATAGTTATACCTCGATCTATATTGTATCTACCGATTACTCAAAAAGAGTTTGACACAGTTCAGTGTAGGCAAACCAGTGGTGGCGCCAGGGTGGCTGTAAAGCCAACACCCTGATAAAATATTCCTCTGGCGCCGCCACTGGTTAAAACCGAGGATCTCCTCAAACGGAGATGTATTTGAGAATAACCGAGGGAATAACGCCATAAAATAATTATTTGGACACTAATAGAATATAAAATCTAGGATGATCTAGTGGGATTATTTGATACTCGTTTTATACGATACTAATACGTATCAAAGTGCTTTATAAAAGATTTATAAATTGGGTAGCTACAAAATAGATGCTAAATTACGAGCGAAATTACTAGAATTTATAACATAAATAGATAAATATAAGAGGTGCCAAAATGCTTTTAGCTATACTCGTAACTACACATAGAGATAATTTTAAAACCTTAATTTATAAATGTTTATCTGCAATTTTATCGTCGTTTTAACACAGAAAATCTATTTTTTTTTTTAAGATAAACAGTTTCGGTAAAGGACAACCTATTCTTGTTATCATTTTTCCGGGCAATTTTCTTGTACGACATTTTTAGCAAATATTCGAGAATATATATATTGATGTTTTTTTCCTCTTTTCGATGTATTTTCATTTCCACTTTCTTCATGCAATTTTTTAGTATTTCATAACAAGTTTATCGAATAACCCGAAGAATAACCATTTGAAATATCTGTATTTGTCAATAGATTTCCTCAATATAAAACCAACATTTTGTCAGTAGATTATTACTTATATTTGCCTAATTTAAACAATGTACATAAGCTATCCCGAGGGCTTTCCTTTATAATATTTGTCTCTGCAATACCTCCTGCTCATTTTGTAATATTGTTCTCTCAATTTTCAATTTAAATCCTTTTGATGTAACTTTATAACAACTCATGTTTTAACTATATTTTAAGTACATTCCAATTATATTCGGCCAATATCACTCGATTCGATTCAGAGTCAAACTAAACCGAGGATTAAACCTCGGAACTCGTCTCGGACGAAGCTCAAAAATTCGAAATCACAATATTGTGTTTATGTCTCGTTTATATATACCGGTATTTTCAAATAGTTATTTGTGCATCAAGGCATTAAAGCAGCATTTTTATCGTCAATGTGTTATTTAGTAGCCGAGGCGATAGATGAGGCAACTACCCACTGAGCTCGCACGTGAATATCTAACTAAGGGCACTAACCAAGTTAATATATTATTTGAGTGCGACAGAAAGTAAATAAATGCAAAACCGAGGGCCAAGCTATTTTAATAATGAATTGTTTGAAATAATTTGGGTTAATAATTTAATGATGTTTGTTTACCACATTGCAATCAAATTACGAAAGGTAAATTAAGGATGAAAGCTCGGATGTGTACATATTATTTAGATACAGTCAGTTATGGTTTTTCCTCGGTTTTTGATTTCTGTTTACGTTGTATACACTAATCTAATTTTAAATAAACCACAATCCCCCTGGTACCTTTTTTTTTAACTGAGGACAGACTACATGCGTTTTATCGAGCGTTTTATTGATATGCTTATTTTCAGCGTATTCTCATATTTGATAGAAAGCAATTTTTATTTTGAATCAAATATGTGTAGAATAATAGTAAAATTTGTTTTCTGTTGATTTTCTGCTCAAAAAGCCACAAACATAAAACTTTTAACTACAGTAATGATGGCAACTAGTATTGAAACTTGATAAATTTATTAATGCACATGTGTATGCAACCTTATATCGGCATTTTCGTTGAATTAATGATGGAGCATGTTAACATGTAAATTTCAACACAATTTAACCGGAAACCATGTACACATACGATGTATTTAAAAATACGAGTATATTTGTATTCTATATTTTTCCTACAAAACAAACAATCACCACAAGTTTAATTTATTTAGCTATAGGTACTAGAAAAAGGAACTATTTAGTTATTCTTTTCATTTTGGTTTTTCTCAGAAACTTCTCGCTTATATTATTTAGACAACGCTAATTGGAATATCACACAAAACTATTATAAATCAAAGTCGTTTTAACTTAATCAAATTCTATCAAGCTTTTAATTAATGATTTCACCTTGGATACCACTATAGTTGAATTGAACTAGAATTCGAATAAAATACCAATCAACAAAAAATTGGGTTTTGTAATTTATGTTTCACACCAAAGTTTTCAACAAAAAGAAAACGAATGCATGAAAAATCGGGAGCAAAATAAAGCATTTCCTAAATTATTATTTGTTAACAGTGCTATCAAAATTCACATATACGCAACCCAGTTAATTTGGAAGATAATCTAATTAATGTACATGTGGCGTATGTGATGGGACTAGTAGGGGAGCTTCTTGCATATATTACTTGATGGACTATTCATAGCATATTAAATAATAATATTTAGAGAACAAATTAATCTTGTGTTATATATGTGTGTTAAGAGTATTAGTCGAAGTCGAGGTCGAAGTATTACAAGCTGCATTTGAAATAGCCACTTTTGAAATCGATACCAGCAAAGCGATTCAATAAATCCAATACAATTTTAATATAGTCAAAAGAAAAGATGCAACAATTTTTTTTAAATATATTATGAAACTATATAGTTTATTTAATAGATATGTGAAAGTTTTTTTTTTAAAATGCAGTAGATTTTGTAATAATCGAGGTAATAATCATTTTAGAAATTTGCGATATTTTAAATTATCCGAAAAAGCAAAGCAGTCTACTGACGTCACATATAGCCTTCAAACAAGGGGTGATTTATCCCACTTCTCGTTTTAACTAACAAGGTAAAAAGAGAGGCGAGAAAATCGCATCTTGTTTGGAGGCTAGTGACGTCAGTATGCATGCTGCGCTGAAAAGAAGCGCGTTTTCTGAAAATTTAAAAAATCACGGACTTCTAAAATCATTATTACAAAATCTACTGCACTTTTTTCAAAAAAACTTTCACTCATCCATTAAATAAACTATATATTTTATTTTCATTACAGATGCAATAAATAAAAAAAATATTATGCATGTTCCCTATTAGGTTGAAAAACTGTGTTTTATATTTAAAGCCTAATGTACATCATAGAACGGTCAATATTTATACATATTCGATATTTATGTTACATGTGCTTAACCCAGTTTATTTAAATAACTAAAGTATGAGCGTTTGAGTTTAATAGCGTGAACACTATAATAATTTGAATACCAAATTACTAGCCAAATTATATACATAGAAAAATAAGAAAACATAAAAAAGTGAAAATCGAAAGAAGAATCAACATGCATGAAGTGAACAAGTTTCGATTTAGTTTTATAGAGAGCAGTATGAAGGTAATGAGGTATTTGATACGAGCAGCTAACCATAAAATTGCATTTACTTTTCGTTTCCATCTCAAGAACTGACCGAGCGCATAGCCGCTTGTTATTAAGCAAGAATAACAAACCTTATATGACCATCATTCACAATCTCTGATGGGCATGCTGCAGAAAGAATGATGGACATTACATAAACAAACGCAGAAAAAAGTGGTCGTCGTCGACGACATCGAGCTCAGTTTCAAAGCAAGAATGCTACTTCTGGTTTTAACAATATACTTGACCCTACACTTGACCCATGTGAAAGTGTTATATAACATTGTCCTTTGATTTGCTCAAAGACTAACTAATACATGCCGAACACAATTTGCCCTGTACTGGTTTATATTTGCATTTGCTTGCTAAACGTGTCTATAAATTCAATACAATTAAATCGCTTCACTATTTGGATGAATGTGGCTGGCTGGCACTGGCTATATATTTAGTAATTTTCGTAAACGAAACTGCTTCCACAAACACAGATAGCAAATCCAAAAGGTGTATTATAGAAACAGACAAATAAAGCAAACCGAAATAAATCGATGTTAACTTACAGGTTTATTTAGAATTTCAATTAAATTGAGTGGATTTGTGAGCCTGTCTAATATACATAGCATATTCTCGAAAGGTATGAAATCGCGTCTTTCAAGTATTATTGTTAATAAGTCGCACGCATAATAATTTTAATAAATCATTTATATGTTGTGATAGCGTGAAAATTAACTTTAATTCTATTTTTGGGGCGTTTCGGAAAACTTTCTGGGCGCCCTGGTCTTTATGCAAAATCTTAAACCGAGTCTTAGCCATATTTATAAATAAAATAAATCGAGATAAATCTGGCTCGAAATTTTCACATTCAGAAATCGCTCATTCAACGTTCTCGAAGACGTTCGTATTTTGGTAAATCCAATGTTGTGCAACAGGATTAGTCTGCGGCTAATGCCAATTTCTATTTGCAGTTTGCATCTGCGAGATGCACTAAATCTCGCAGTAAATAGTCACAAATTAATGTAAGAATCATACTACATTACTCTTTAACCGTTTACTAAGTTCAAAAATCTTGAACTTGTAATTATATTTTAATTTCCACTTGCAATAATTTCACTTAAATTAACTTTCGTCTCCTCGTCATTTTAATATAATTATTAAATACGAAACAAACTAATTATGCGCCTACATATTAATTTCTAAAGTATAAACATGCCCAACATTTTCTATAGGAAATACGAGAGGAAATATTAGTGAATAGAATTTGTAACCGAGATCGTTACTGAGAGGCATTAAACAAATATTCGAACCAATATTATTCACAGGTCAATAATTAATTCGAATCAGTTATTGGTGCTCATCTCGTGCTCGGTAATATTTGTCACGAGATTTGTCATATTATATTTTTCATGTATCTCTCAATATATAGACCGACAGATTAGAAACGTTGCGGATCTCAGTGCGGATGAAAGACTTACAGTTGGTGGGGGAAAGCATGCTGTCTTTTTCTGTCGACAGTAAAAAGCATGTTCTCTCTGTCACACGCACTGAATCGTCTATGTAACGCTTCTCACTTGCCGACCTGTATACTATTTCGGATTCGTTTTAATTGTAACTTAAATTCAATTAGTATAAATAAACAAGTTGAAAAAACATGTTTTTGTCGAAAAAATAAAGTTGCATCTGCCCTTATTGTAAGCAATATTGTAAACAAAGTATTACATTATTCCGAGCATTATTCAAATTAAAGTGTGGAAAAAAAATATTATTAAAAAACCGGGTTAAAAACATTACAAATGAGTTGATGTGTTGTAGGTAACACTATGGTAACCAGGCGAGTTGCCAGGCTTTAAAAAGTGTGTGTACATCTGGTTCAAAATTGTAGAATTAGTCAACCCTGTCTCCTATCCTATTTTTTTCAACCCTCATTTGTATTTTGGTTCAAACAGCCGTTTGTCTCGTAAATGATCTGCTACAGTAAACAATTTCACAATCAGCTAAAGGCAACAATTGCTATTTTTGAAGGATGTCGGAGTATGTTTAATTGTTTAGATTTACTCGTATATTTTTGATTTATGTTAAAACAATTAATAGTTGACTCTTAATTGACCATACATTTTATTTTAACTATTTCTTATTTAATAATTATGTATATTTTTATTAAAAACCAGTTAAAAACTACCCGCGAAACTACCGATTAGTATAAGATCAGATTTATTTTTGATATGCAGACTCAAAAACGAGTATACATTTGCAGAAGGTACATAAAATAGTTGCTGCCTCGGTTGTTGCTCATGCAACATTCCAATGACGGTATGTTCGATGGTATGTTTTCTCATTCTGTCTTGCTTTGGAATATACCAGTTGACTAACACGATCTGTCTCCTCTCTCTTACTAGATGACACTACACTCTCATTACGTCACAGAATCGAATCGGTCATTCGCATTCTTAATTTATATGGAAATGGGGGGTAGCCTCAAAGGTCGAATAGCTTCTTAAGGCTTGATAGTTACGGTTAATCCGCGGTAGAATTTTTTGGGGGGCAAGCGGAAGATAGAAGTCAGACGAAAAGAAGGCAGTCCGAATATTCCCCACTCTGAGCGTAGTAGCGAGAAATTGATATTAGTAGGGGAAAACTACAAACATGCAAACTGTTTAGCATGGGTTCAAATTAAAATTGTTCGCTGGCCCAAAAGTCAAAAAAACGAATTCGTATCCGATAAAAAAGATCAATTTGTTTGGCGCGCTACTCTCGCATTTAAAACTACATATAACTTAAATTTTTTTATTTGTAATTAATTTAACATTTTTTTTTAATATTTATTAATTAACACAATACTTAAAATTTACTATAAATAATAAAATATGTAAAATTTAATTATTAAATGGTACTTTATAAAATTATTTTTATTAATTTTGGTACAAATCATCGCCTTCTTCCTCTTCTATTACACACATTTACTGCAAATGTAGAATTTGTTTAAAATGTATAATGAAATGTAAATAAATACAATTAAATAAATTGTAAATAATTTTTTTTAATGTATAATGAAATGTAAATAAATATATGTATGAAAGTTTTTTGAAAAAATTGCAGTAATTTTTGTTATAAAGATTTTAGAAGTTTGCTCTGAAGTTTGTGATACTTTTATATATATTTTCAGAAAACTCGCTTCTTTTTACCGCAGCATGTATACGAGTATACGTCACATTAGCCTCCAAACAAAAAGTGTTTTTATCACTCTTCTCTTTTTAACTAAGAAAATAAAAAGAGATCTGAGATAAAAACGTATCTTATTTGGAGGCTAGTGACTTTAGTATTCATGCTGCGATAGACGGAAGCGCGTTTTCTAAAAAATTAGCAAATTTTTAAAATCATCTTTTGAAACCTTTTGATTATAAATTCAAATAATCGGTAATTGAACCACTTGCTAAAATAATTTATCTATAATATTATCATATTGATGAAACTTACCTTCTCATACCACGAGCTTTTGCCATAGTTAACTTCGTTTTACTAAGTCTACCCATTGTATATTTGATTAAAGAATTAACCGATTAAGAAAACCGACCGAAACAATAAAATACACAATATGTAAAAAGTATCTTAGACACAAGTCAAATAATGCCAAACGCAAAATATCTATAAACATCCAAAAAAATTGTGTAAAAGAGTTCAAATACATAAACAGTCGTTTAGCTCTCTTTAATTCATGGGCCCAAATATGTAAGAGAGAGATGACAGAGACCGCATGAAGCTTCGAGATTTGTCTTTCCGTACTTGCATTATATATGTACTTGTGTCAAATAGCAATATCAATATAATACAAATACAAAGCATTATAAGAATAAAAATATTTAATTGTCAAAACAGCAACAAATATTTGTATGATTTCACAAATATCTGATTTTTTGAATTTGACTCCGCCCAAATAGGACGGCGCATTTTCTTATAAATCGAGGCGACACCTGGGTCGAAATGTGTGTAACTAAAAACAATACTTTCTTTAAACCCCTATTAATGATTAAATATTAAACCGATTTTGATAACTAAAATGTCAACGGATGCGCAAATACATCCTCTTCATAAGTATTATTGAAAAATTTCAATATTTTTTTTTAATATTATGTAAAATTGTCATTCAAAAATTCTAATTAATGTAATTTATAGTACAATTTTTTTTTTATATATATTCAATAATGTTCGTTTTGGAAATCTAATTCTGAACATTTTAAGATATAAAACTTTAAAATACGTGTACAAATAACAATGAAATACGTAAAAATTTAAAATTAATGAGTCTCCACAATTAAATTAAATTCAAGACAATCAAATTAATTATGGGGGTACATAATATCATTTTACAATTGCAAATAACTTTACTTTAAGAAAATGCATAAACTTCTACGTCAATATTATTGATATAAAAGTTATGATAGTTTAAAATTGAAGCAAATTATTACAAATTTGATGCAATGTTGGTTGCGGACCATCGAATGATAGACCCTTAAGATGTAGCCAAGTCTGACTTCTTTGAAATTCAAAGCATTTAGCCAAGTCATTGATGACAATGCGGAGTTGCACTTTGAATGACAAATATAAGGATATACTCGGTGACAAATATATGTTGAAAACTGAGTTGGAAACAAAAAAGTACCGGAATATTTTACAAGTAAATGTAAAAAGTATTCAAAAAATTATAAAAGACTATCTTCTCGACTTCAAATTATTGCTACCAGCTCGGTTAATAATATGAATAATCCTCTCGACAAACCTTCTTGTATTCTACCAATTACTACTACATTAATTATCCAATTATATGTTACAATTACTTTTTAACTCGCTTTTTAATTACTTGCTCTCCGTTAATTTTTAATTTTCCCAGTGATTTTCAGTTTGTATTAATATCTCAATTATTTTATATGGCTCGTTATGTGGTAAGCGATGTGGTAAGTTTGTATTTTGCGGTATTTTGAGATTACGAGGTATTTTAAATTTGAAAAATATATTATTATTGAGGACTGACGATTTGGCTTTGTACTTTTTGGTTTTTCCTCGGATTTTTCTAAATAGATATTAAGATATATTAAAATCCACTTATAAAACTGAATGCACAGTGCACTAGATATGATTATGAAATGAAAGTGTGTATTAAGAATTGCGAGAAGAACTGTAATCCGACAACGAGCATACTCAAATTCAATAAGCTTGTCAATTTCTACCTGTAGCTCAATTTTGTTCGGGATTTTATTGAAGACGGGTAGTCCTCGGTTAGAAAGTAGACTGATGGATTGAAGGCTCGATTGAAAATAAGCAAGCAATTTACTCTATTCCATAGCAACTTCCATAACCGATCCATAACAAAATACTTGATAAATAAATTACTACTATTTGGTTGCGATAAACGCTTAGTACTCAAATGTTTAATTTTTATTTAAAGTTTGATTTTCAACACTATTGCCTTTTTTGGCAAGAAAATGAAGAAGACTATTAAAAATAATACGACCTTTTGAAATGGTTCATATTTTATGTTTTATGATCGTCATTTCAAAACATCCTGTAGACTTTCTTACAAACAAGCAAGTCCATTGCTCAGTTCTCTGATAAAGAATTAATCAATTATTCAAAGATGTCATTGTATTTGTTATTAATTGGTTCTTTAACCTACAAGTAGCTATAAAATGCATCGTTGTTTTGTAATTTTAAAACAATCCAAGTAACTTCTCAAATTACTCTACAAACGAATCCGCAAATAAACTTTTTATCGCAATCATTATTCGAGAGATAAGTTGAATAAACAACGAGATAAAAAAGATTAAGCAAGTGCAGCAGAGCAAGTGCTTTATTTTACGTAATATTCAGGAAGTTTAAACGGTTTCAAAAAATCTAAAATCCTAACGCAAATCAAAATAGGCACAACCAAGAGCACAACAGAACAATACTGGGAACAATACTAGTGCGTAAAACTGCGTTACATACCTAGTAATTAAATTACATTGAATCTATCTTCTAGATTGCTTAGCTACAATATATTATTGTCTTTTGTGTGAATAATTAACAGCTATGTTCAACTATAAAAATGTTATAATAGATTGAGCACAGTTATGCAATTATAATTAAAATGCATTTTCCAAGGACTCTTACGGCTTCGGAAAATATTATACCTAGTAATAGAACAAAACACTTACCAGCACCAGCCATTTGAAGTGACGAAAACGTTTGCAAAAGTAGTAACAATTTGCATTTAAATCCAAGTAATTTCTGTGGTTTCCGTTGCCTTTCATTCATGTTGTTGAAATAATATTTCGTTCTTTGTTGTTTACACTTCGCTTGAATCATGTTCCTCAAAAGTTTTGCTTACTTTATATGCAATATAGTCGCTTCCAACATCATTTCAACAATAATTCCAACCTACTATTTTGTGTCGCACAACTTGAGAAACTTTTAAAGAATTGTGTACCTCTGCAGCACCGAACGAACACCTGTGGATGCTGTACCAATAACTGCATTCACAAACTACACTCGCATTTAACTCAACTTTATCATCACACAACACTGTTTCAACTTCATTTTTAATTCAAGTTAGTGAAAACAATTTGTAATACAACTTTGTATTCATATCGCCACATTAAATACATTTAAAAGGGGAATAAAGTCGCACCACCGCATCAACTTCTGTACAACGGACACACGCAACTTGAACAAAACTGCATGTTCAACATAACTTGCAACGCAAGTTGCGGCGCATGCGCATCGCGGTGCATTGCAGAGTTTGAGGTATTGTCACCTGAAGAGACATCTAGCGCACAGGTAATGGTAACTGTTTGACAATACCACTTCCGCGACCGCAATTTAATTTTAAATTAAATAAAAATGTTTATTAAAAATAAAATTCTCATTAGATAAATATGAGGCAAGATAAGATAAGCAAAAAACAATTAAAACTTAAGTATACTTTATTAATCCTTAAAAATACATTATTTAGCCAATTTATAACTCTCCTCGAAATACTGATTGGGATGATTGATGGGCAATACAGGAGCTTTACCATGCCTACACTCAAAATACTTGGTGCAAGCCAACCCGTACGACTTATCCGCCAACTCGCTAATCTCCTTCACGTCCGCGTCCTCAATACCATGCTCATTCAGCTTCACTTTAAGCAAAGACTTATCAAAATGCTTGAAAGGACACCCGTAATTCAACGACGCCCCCGTCCCAATATCCACAATCTTATCACACGAATACGGCGAATAATTGATCATCCCGCCAACTTTTCCATACATATGTCGAAAGCCGTAAGCATACTGCTTTTGGAACTTTGTCTCGTCCATGCTTTGCGTAAACTCATCGTGCCAAAACTCCATAGCACTATCATACAATAGCCCGATTCCTTTGAGAAACAAGCCGTACTGCAACCGGCTGAAATGCTTGAGATGATGGTCCTTTTTCAGATTTTCGTGCACGTGTCGCATGCACATCGGGAAATGCAATCCGTACAGCTTATCCACATCTTTCGGGCCCAGGCTAGCTTGCTTACCGGGGTCGGCAGTGTAATGATTACCGGTGTACAAATCGTGCAGAATTGTAAGCAAGTCCGTGATTCGCGGATCGTCCAGCTTATTCACTACAGCGCTGATGCGTTTCAAACTAGCGCTCAAGCTTAATCGCAGCTTGGTGCAAATGCAAACGACTAGCTCGCTTGCCGGTATGTAAGCGAAGCCGTTTTTTAGATAAACTCGGTGCGATTTTACAAGCGATGAAGCTTCGCTGAATTCGACTTCGTAGAATATTGAACTGGCAAAGGTGACTTCAGTCATGCCGCTTGTGCCTGCGATTAAGCAGTCGCGTAGTTCGTCTTTCAGACTATCGCTTATAGGAGTGTACGTTAAATTATTGTCTTGTAGGAATTTGTTGATGGATTCCGCGGTTTGCGCCATAAAGCGGAGTTTGAACCATTCGATTTCCCGTCCGATGAACCAGCGGCGCAGTTCTTCGGATCGGCTGTAGGCTAGACGTAGGATAAAGTGGGAAATGTGGTCTACTCGTCTGGCTTCGAAATCTAGATCGGTTTGCGTGTTGTAGCCTTTTAACAGTCGGCCGAATTTGGTAAGCTCCAGTTTGTTAATTTCGCTTTTGATTGAATCGCGCCATTCGTCACTGAATGGTTTTAGGCCTTTGTTTGTGGCTTGCTCCAGAAGTTTGAGAACGTGGACACGTTCGACTGCTAGTTGCTCGAACTCGGGTAGGCTGATGATTCCATCCGGGTATTGTTTTTCTTTGTAGAGGTTTAGATCGTGAGTGTATTTACTCATTGAAGCTTCGATTTGAATTGTGGTGTGTGGACGGCTGCGTTTTCTTACTGTTGTATCCATTTTCACTAGTAGTAATAATTTAACCTATATTATTGTTTTGTTTGTTGTAAACTGGTGAAAAGCGCGCGGAGGTTTGACAGACTGTATGTATTACTGGTTGCCTACTATAGTTTTGGAACATGTTCGCCTCCTATTAATAATTATAAATGATTTATAATTACACACACATATTTTACGCGTTAATAAGTTTTATAAAAATCTATATTAATTTAAATAGATACGTTAACTTATTAGGTACTTTCATTATTAATTTTTTCTAATTTTGGCATGTAAAATGTGACTTTTCAAAATCGATTGTAGTTGGCAAACGGCACATTTTACGCAACTGGTGATGTAATGAAAAATATTTCACAACTGGTGATGAAAAGTTCCGAATAAAGCCTACTTGTTTTGATAAAATTCACTAAATTATTAATATCATAAGTTTAAAAAACTCTTTTTTGAGAAGGTTCTTGTAAAAATTAGAAAAAATCTTGTATGCAACATGTTAGGAAATGCTATTTTGTGTAACTCGCGTTATTTTGCAGAACTCGCTGCGCTCGTCCCGCAGAAATCCGCTCGTTACACAAAAAAATGCATTTCCTAACTGGTTGCATAAATAGCTATTATTTCAGTATTAAATTTGAAAATTGCGCTCTACGCATAGGCAGCGCCAGCGACCTCTTAGTGACAACTCTGAACTAACTCCTTTTTCTCGTGTTGAACGAATGTGAATGGTTCTACCATAAACACAAAATAAATCGCAGGTAATTTCGTTTATTTCTAACCATCTGACTTTTAAATGATTCAAATATTGTTCATCAATGTATAATACTTAAGAATTGGTGCGTATTTTGTTATAGTTTGGCGAATTGACCGAATAAATCAAATGACAAGTTCGGAATGTATATGCCTGCATATATATTTTGTTCACACTAGCAAAAAAACATTTTTCTAACTAACTTATAGAAACGCAACAAATTTTTTAAGTATCCAGTGACCAAACGTATCTTATAGTTCAATAATAGGGAATCAAAAGTTTGTTTATATCATTCAGTTCTAACCTCAAAAATAATTCGGCACCCAGGTGAAACAACTAATTAATTTATATTTTCTTTTCTTCTAGCCATGGTGCGTACGAACGTATTAAGTGATGCCCTAAAATCCATAAACAATGCTGAGAAGCGTGGCAAAAGGCAGGTTCTCATTCGCCCCTGTTCAAAAGTAGTAGTCAAATTTTTAACTGTTATGATGAAACATGGTTATATTGGAGAATTTGAGATTGTGGATGATCATAGAAGCGGCAAAATCGTCATAAATCTAACTGGCAGATTAAACAAGTGCGGTGTAATTTCGCCACGATTTGACGTTCCCATTACACACATTGAAAAATGGACCAACAACTTGTTACCTTCACGTCAATTTGGGTAAGTCTTTATTTGAATGCAATCGTTAAATATTAGTAAAACTTGCCTTTATCTATTTTACGTCTTAAATGAAGCTATAAGAGCACCATAAGTAGTGTCGAAATTGAAAAGAGTGCTTTAACAGCCGTATGGTTATTTATTTTGGTAGTGAGTATACATTTGTTCAATCTGTCAAAAAACTAAAGGTGTTTTTGAAAACTTATAATAATCTGTCACTTGGTTCATCAATGTTAGCAACCAACATAAAATTCCTTAGATTTTAAAATTGCAATTTTGGCATTAAAGTAAGAGTAAAAAAGGCGTAAAATAGATGAAATAATATAGTGTTTCACAAGTCAAATTATTGTACTCGTTCTTTGAACTCGTGCAATAAAATAGGTCTTATGAAACATGATCTTTAATATACTAATTTTTTTATGATTTTTAAAATTGTGTAATTTTTCCTTATACCAAATGCCTGGTAATTTTTGCTAAAATTAATTGCCCATTGATACCTGTGATTTTTTGAGAGATTTTGGTTATCAATACAAAATTTCGTGATGCTCACAGGAAGATTATTTCTAGAATCCCGTGTTGACATACCAATCGAAAATTTAATTAATATTCTCCGAATATTGTTTCATTTTTGACATTTATGCTCAACTCCGTTTATTCGAGAACAAATATTTTTAGTTTATTGTATAAATTTGTTAAGTAATCAATTTATGATAAATTTTAATACTTCATATGTTTTACAGATACGTTGTGTTGACTACCAGTGGAGGTATCATGGACCATGAAGAAGCCAGACGAAAACATCTTGGAGGAAAAATTTTAGGATTTTTCTTCTAATGTAAAGTTATATAATAAACTTTATTAAAAAAAATTGCATATGTTTTTTAAGTAAATAAGTCTTTCCATTCACATGTGATTTTATTTCTAGGATCAATATATTAATTCTAATATGTCAGATACACTTATAATGGTAGACTTATGTAAATGTCATACAAATTAAGGATTTCCGCCTTGAAACCGCCATCTAGTATGAAACGATTGATTAGAGGGAACACGTGGACTTATTATTGTTTTGAATTGTGTTACTTTCGAAAATAATTTTACATAAAGATACTTTATCTATTTTACGTCTTTAATGAAGCTATAACAGCACCAATGTGGAAATAGAAAAAGGGTGCTGTAAGAGCGCTTACTGCACTCGTTCTTCAAACTCCCTTTCGGGTTGCTTTTTGAGCTTAAACTCTTGTAATAAAATTGGTCTTATCAAACATGTTCTTTAATATACTATTGTGTGGCAGAACATTGGACAACCATCTTAAAAAATAGTAAACAATGTAGGCAACCAGCAATACTTCTACCGAAACATTTTAGTTGAGTATTTCCTAGGGCTTTTACATACGCCATATATTTCCCTAACTTTTTGTCGTGTGTCCTTGCTCACTGACGTGACATTGAACCAGCCCATTTCCGTATTTATCAACATAACCTCCAATTTTGTAAAAAAAAATAAGTAATAAAGAAATTTTCTATAAAATTATTGTTTATTAAAATAATAATTTACTGCTTTCTATTTTAAACGTATGCTATATTTTTTTTTAATATAATAGTGTATTGTTTCAGCCAGAAAATGGTTTGCTTGGACACCCTCCGAATAAAAAACCTACCAAAAGAACTAACCGACCCACAAAAAGAAGACTTCATTCGTCATTTCGGAGCCTCAAATATCAAAGTGATAACATCAAGATTAAAAGAAAAGTCCGTTGTGTATGCGAAGTTTGATTCCAATGAGATTGCGAAAACCGTCTTATTGCGACTGCACCAGAAGCCGATTCTAAACGCTAGACTTTCAATCGAATATGCAGAGAACGATATTTTGGCAGGAAAAACCAAACTGAAAAAAATTGAAGAGACGGACGACAACAGTAAGAACTACTTCAAAACGTTCGTAACTAAACTGAATTCATTTAACGACGCCGTCGGATTCCATCAGCCGCCACCCTCACATTTAAAGTACAAGTATCCGAAAGCGAATCGCGGCACTATTAACAATATCGCTCATGCCCTTGCAACGATACCACGCTTTTACACGCAAGTTTTGCATTTAATGAATCGCATGAATTTGCCGCCGCCGTTCGCGGTGCCAGATGTGCCAACGAGGGCGAGCAAAGCGCCGCACGCGCCATCAGCACTACCCACACAAACTCCAGAGAGCTCGTCTGAATCGGAATTGGAAAGCGACGAAGAAAGCGATAAAAACAATAAAGAAATAATTCCACAAAAACGGTTGCTGCCGCAAAAGAAAAATGCAGTCAAAAGACCAAAGTTTATTAAACCGCAAGCAGCGCAACAACCATCGGGGAGTAAAAGTTTCAAACCGGAAAATGTGTTCGACATTGTCGACGTGCAGCCCGAACGCAAAATTGAAATGAAAGTAAGTTGTGAGAATCTTGACGCGCCGAACAGCGAAGAATTAGAGGCACCTGCGGAAAATGAAGTGGAAGAGGAAGTTTTAATTAAATCGGACGTGATAACAAGCGACGAATTAGCTGCGAATCAAATTGCATTGAAGGATCTTGGTGTTTTGCCTGTATTTAAAAATTACCACCCTGGCGTGCCAACTTGTCGATTATATATTAAAAATTGTGCGAAAAATGTTACACTTGAAGATTTGCAGCGTATTTATAATAGGTACAAATTGGAACCGGAAGAGGGCACTGTTGATCCGTTCGAGATAAAGTTGATGCAAGAAGGTCGGATGAAAGGGCAGGCGTTTGTGACTTTAGCGAATTTGGAGCTGGCGCAGAAAGCAGTGAAGGAAACTAATGCGTATATTTTGAAAGATAAACCGTTGGTTGTTGTTTACTCGAAATCGCCATCAGTGACCAAAGAGAAGAAATCGTAGTATTAGAATGAAATATTTTGAGCAATGTACAAAAATTGTGGAAAATCGATATGAGTGGCATTAATTGAATTGAATTGTAATAAATTAACTGAAAAATATTAATTTTTTAAATAATCTAAAATAAAGAAAGCATTTATTTGCATCTATAATTAAAATATATTGTTTATGTTATTAATGGGTGAAAGTTTTTTTAAAAAAAGTGCAGTAGATTTTCTAATAATAATTTTAGAAATGTGCGATATTTTAAATTTTCAGAAAACGCGCTTCTAGCGAAGCTATCTCTGACGTCATATATACCCTCCAAACAAGATGCGTTTTTATCTCCCCTCTCTTTTTATCTTGTTAGTTAAAACGAGAAGTGGGATAAAAACCCTTCTTGTTTGGGGGCTCTATGTGACGTCAGAGATAGATGTGCGTTTTCTGAAAATTTAAAATATAGCAATTTTCTAAACTCCTTAATTAAAAAATGGGCATGAAAAAATTTGCCGCGCGGTTTTAGTTTAATTCTGAAATTGCCGGAAATAAAATTCTAAATGTACTTTGTAATTTATTTCACGTAGTAATGTAAATATATAAATACCCGCTTACAAGTGAATATTTGCTGGTTTCTAAACTTAGCAAAAGTCCAGTTCTATTATTATTTAGGATTCAAGGCAATTATTTTAAGAACAAGTAGCTGAACTGCAAAAAAAATGAAATAAAATAAATTAGCGCTGCAAGTCGCCAGCGCCACTCTTTTTGTAGCAATGTTTCTTGTCGCAGTGTTGGTTAACCTGTCGCTCAAACAACGAGCGCATTCGCAAAATATCATGTTGCGCTACTACGTGGCGCAGAACCACAAATAAACATATGTGTCTTGAAAACGTCACGGCCGCGTCACCAAAAAATTATACCCTGTGTTGAGTTGGTTCGTGGCAGGATATTTTCATTTTCCATTCCATTATTAAGTAAGCCACGCTTATCTGCGAAACAGTAACAATGGAAATCGTTAGCGATCTTTCAAACAACCAGCTGATCCTTTACATCCCGATTGCGGTGCTTATTGTGGCCGTATTGGTATTTGCATTTGGATTCAAACAAGCGGTACAACCACCTTTCGACAAACTCACCAGCGATGATCGAAAGCCAGCTGGTAAAAAGAGGAAAATCAAAGAGAAGGTGAGACAATTTCGATTTCAATACATTTATTAAATTCCACCCTCGCTGTTCATTCAGAAGACGATTTAATTCGTCGACTCGGTTTTAAACATATGTCAGATATGGAAGTGCACGTTGGCTTTGTATTTATTATAGGAAAAGAACAACAACTTGTAGTAGTATTCGAGTTGTTCCGTAGTAAAATGCAAATTTCTCGAAGTAGAATGACTAGACTAGACGCATTCAATTTATATCGCGATTTATAATCAATATACGATTTTCAAAAAAAGCAAATGTTTGAAGTAGATATGATCTATTTCAAAGATTTCGAGGGTCTATTAATATCACAATACCTACTGTTGTTTTTAAACATGATAAAACTGGTACTGAAAAGTTGAAACCATTGTCTCGTTTTGCTTTATTTACAAATATCAAAACTGTTTTAAAATTACTTAGAGTTTAAGTAGGATTGAATTAGTTAGTTTTGAATTTGGTTTGAACCAATTATAATCAGTTGGAACAGATTACATTTTGTCAATATTAAGCGAGATATTAAAGAATGCATTTGTATACGTGTGTTTATAACGGGTGATCATTTAACAAAGTAGTTAGGGTGCTGTGGGAAAAAATCGTATGTCGTAAATAGATTTATTTAAATTAAGTCAGTTTAAACTTTCAAATAATTTAAATAAAATTATCTTCTCCAAACGGTTTTTTCGGGTTTTTTGCAGTCTATAACCCTAATTGCTCATTTTAATGATCACCCGTTATAACACACAAATCCGAAGAATAAATTGATGTCATGAAACGAAAAAAGTTAAGATTTAAATTTCTAGATAATTTGCACGACTCAATATAATAATGTGAAATAAATAGTCATAAAATTCCAACAGCCAATACTTTTACGTAGTGTCTGTCGAGTTAATTAGACAATTTGTTATCGCTATTGCAAGGCAATTAATCGAAATTAGCTGAAATTGCTTTATTCAAAATTGATTACAACTATTTAAAAATAAATAGATAAAATATTAATGATTAAATATTAAATAAATCATCACATCTAATTTTAAGAAGGAAATTTATTATATCGTGTTATTAAACTATCCTTATTAAATTTACGTATTTTTAGAACTTGTTCAAAGAACTTCGTTAAACTATCCCCCATCATCTAAATGTTCGATTATCTTCGCTTCCTTTTTTATTTAATTTTTTTACCTTTTTTATTCTAGAAATCTACAGCCAACGGCCATGTCCAAAGTGGCGAATCCAAACAGGAAAAATCACCAGCGAAAGATACGAAACGCTCTCCAGCAAAAGAGACCGTTGAGTTGAAAAAAGCTGCTGAAACTAACAAGCAAGCCGAGAAGAATAAGAAGAACGAGGCTATCAAAAATAACAAAAATGTGGTAGAAGAATTGAAAAATAAGAAGAACAAGCAGAAAGTAGCCGAGAAACCCGTCGATTTCGATGATGGCGATTGGGAAACTGTACCTACCAAATCCGATAAAAAAAAGAAGGTCGAACAATCGCCTATTAAAAAAGACAAGAAAGTCAAAAAAGCTACCGAAAAAGTTGACATTGCCGAACTTGAAAAATTGGCGAAAGAAGTTGTAAATAAAGAATTACGCGAAAAAGAAACCAGCATTAAAATTGAAGAAATCATTGAAGTGCCGAAGATTGAGCCGGTAAAGGAGGAACCGGTCGTAATTGTCGAAGAAAAGAAAGAGAAAGAAAAGGAAAAGAAGAAACCCAAAAAACTTAAGGTTGAAAATGTTGAAAAAGTCTCGGAAAAAGTAGTCGTTGAACCATCGAATGAGGTTCAAGTTGAGGCTCCTAAAAAGGAGACTTCGAAACCTAAAGCGGAAAAAATCAGCCAGCCTCCAGCTGATGCGACCAAAGTTGCTTCAGGTGGTGCAGCTTTTGATGAACTTGGTGGTGAGTAGCTCTTTATTGGTTTTTTAATTATTTAAACCCGGGCGTTTATTGATACCTCATTTTTAAAACTCTTTACATGATTGTGATTCATAAAGAACGCGCGGCGCTGTTGACGGGTGCAGCCAGTGTGCAATAAATTAAATAGTGATTTATTATTTGCAGATGTTTGGACAGAAGCCAAGGTTGCTAAAAAAAGCAAGAAAAAAGCTCGCAGAGACAATTAGTAAATTAATAAGCATTAAGCACATTTTTTAAAAAACACTACGTTGTTATTGGCATGTGCGATCGAGACCTAGATCTCAAACTAATGCCGGGTTTACATGCCGCCAGTTCTTTTACGTCAACAGAATTCAGAACTGAGACTAACTTCAGGATTGTGTAAACCAGGCATAAGAAAAAGTAAAGACTTAAAAAAATAAAAGGTATCATCACTTGCAGCGTTACTTTTATTCGAAGAAACAACAAACAACAAATCGACCGAAAACCGATAGGAACTTATATGTACTAGTTTTTAAATAAACATTAACATTTATATTGCATTCCATCAACTGAAAAACGTAATAAGACGTAGTTTGTAATAATAATTTTGTATCAATTTTAGCATTCTACATTAATTGTGCCAAACAAAAAAAAAATACGGAAAAATACAAAAATTAATCAAATTGTTGTCTAACCTATCCAATGAAAATATATGGCCTTATAGTCTTGCAAAACTAGTTTTTAATCATATATTTAAATAAGATATATTTTTGCGATAACGATACGTATGTTGTTAAAACAATCGTAGTAGATTTAATGTCTTCCAAATGTGTTTTGGTATTTTGATTTTTGTAGACTGTGTGTGCTTTTCTACTGTTTTGCATTTTCCTCCTAGTGTTTCAATTAATTTAATAATTTATGTAAAAAATTAATTGTTATACTTGCGGCATTTTTTAGACTAGATCAAGTGAACAACATATGTAAAAATATTTTAACGGGTACTCAAATATATATCTATATATATAAATAAATATATATATAAATAATAAGTTAAGTAACCAATATGGCTCTTTTTTTTTCGGATAATTTTTACTTTATTTTTGTTTTAGTCATTTATTGTTGTTTTATATATTTAATTTCTTGTTACATTTTTTCAAAGGATTTTTTTTCTATTATATGATTAATAATATTATGAAATGTATATTGTAAATAGGTTTTGTGCCTGAAAATATTGCGATATTTTATGTGTGTTTCTATATTTTATGTTTTTATTATTATATCATGTATATAATGCAAACACTGCTATTACAGGGTGTATAAATTTTTCTAAAACTACTTTTTTTAGACGTAGTTATTTATTACTTATAGGTAATTTTGAATGTGACAATTTATAATTCATAAATTTAAAGTGTAAGGTATTTTTTCTATTATAAATGATAATTAGAATCAATATGATTGATTAATATTGATTTTGAGGTAAATTGAATGACATTTTTATTTAGTACATGTTTATGTATCTTTTTTTTTGTGTTTATTAAATATACTAAATATTATCATTGTAAATGGTTTTGTAATGCAGGTCTGTGGATTGTTATCTTTTTGGGGACCATTTTCAAATATATTTTAAAACCAAATGATGAATTATTTTTAATTAAAAAAAAGTGCATCAATCGTACTTCACTGGAAGCAAAACTATTAACTTGCGCAATTATTTGATAGCGCACTGAACACATCTCTTGTAAATCTTGTGAAACCCAAAATTTGCGCGAAATTTACTCAATTAAAACAGTGTAGATAAATTACACTTATATTATCGTACAATTTTTTTCTACCATATATGAAACCAGTTTAATTGATACTTTACCTAACGTGTGGGAAACTAATTAATTAATTATACTTCAATTAATTTAATGGATACATTAAATTTACGGATATGTCATATGTCAGAAATTGTACAGTTTTAGGAACAAATCGGAATGGCAGTATTCTCACACTCATCAATGGTTTTGAAATTATTTCTTGTAGCGCGACATCCGCCATAAACAACCTCATCGCATTTTTTCGTTGAACTATTGTAATGATATCTAATGAAGTATGCTTGGCATTGGGCTCCTGGTAATGTGTGTGGTAAGTCACAGTCTAATTAAAATAAATATAATATTATTTATTGAACTTAACAATCAAATGTTTATATTTTAATACCTGTTTTTTTGAACGGTTGCGGATTGTCGCAAAGTATCGCACCAACTAAGCAAATTAAAAGTGCAATATATTTCCACATGTTTACTTGTAGAAGATAGAAAAATTGTAAGCAAGAGATTTTACGTCAAAGAATCAACTTTTCAATTGTCAACAAATGTGCTTTGTTTTTTATATATAGTTTACTAAAGTAAATATTAATATTTATATGCTATTTGATTATACGTCCATTAGTATGAAATGTGTAAGATACACTTATTTCGATAAACGTGTAAATTACCTTGGCGGATAATTACACACTGCAGTTTGATAATAAATTTTGAATAAATACAAATAATTTTAATATGTAGCAAATGCAGTATAATAATAAATATTTACATATTTTTTAATAATTTTAAATGCATTTGATAAAATAAAATATAGGTAGAAGATTAAAACGCAAATATAAATATGCGTGCGTTTATTTAAATTTGTGCATGAATTATAGTACAGCAAATCTATATCTTACATTTGCATTTCTAATGAAACTTTATTGACTGATTGCCATTACGAAATGTTATTTAAAAGCAAAAAGCTCAAAATTCAGATAGTAACGTAGGTAAGTAAAAGGAACATCAAAAAGAAAGTGAGATAGAACATATGTTTACATGAGCCTGAAAGAAATAGAGCGCTCAATAGTTAGTGGGAGAACTATTGAGCGCTCCGTCTCTTTCTGACAACAGTAAAAAGCATGTTCTCTTTGTCACACGCACTGAATGGACTATGTAACGCTTCTCATTTGTCGATGTGTATATGGACTCAAATGATGTTACTCCTAAGTGTTAACTGGTAATAACTATAAACTACATTTTTCAAAAGTAATAAATTAATTCCTTTACTTGTATTTTATATTATGCATGTTGCCAGATATTTTATATCGAATTTAATTACCAAATTTTTACATGCAAAGAAATTTTACTACCTCCAGTAACTAATTATTAAAATTTCAACCTTATCATAAAATTCGCATGAATATAAAAAGACGTGCTACAATCTCACTTCATATTGTATTGAGGTCAGAAATTAAATACTAATCTGCATCCATCAATCTGATCCAGATACATAAAATAAACCCCTAACGCAACTTTCCCTTATTACCCTACTTTCAGCCTTGACGTCTTGGTATTTTTGTTGTTCTTTAACCACCAGGTTATTCACCCACTCAAAATGTTTCAATCGTAGTTACTATAGTTACTTCACATACTCGTATACAATTGATCAAATACAAGAACTATTTTTCCCGCATCGTCCTTTGTGGTTTTATTATCAATAATTCATTCTTAGTCAGTTACTGCTGAAAACGAGTCTCTATTGGTGTAGTAGTGTCTTGCCTTTTTGGAAATAATCATCGGTAACCAAAATTAGGTAGGTACAAAGAAATTGTCATTTAGTTTTTGTCGGGATTTTTGATAATTTAAACTTTAATTAAAATTATAAAACTTACAAATTATTTATTGTTATACTTTAAGTTTTAAATTTTAAAATAATATTCTACTATATTGAATTTAAATATTCAATATAACAATTTTACGAGAAAAAAAACTTTACTGAAAACTTTAAACTGTTTAAAATTAATAACGTTACATAAAAAAATACAATTCATAATAGTACATAAATTGTCTTAATGTGTTTTTTAATGATTGTTACTTACAATACCAAGAAAGTATTATTTGATTTAATTGCAAAGTGTTCATGCAATAAAATACGCTTTCTATAAATTTTCCTGAGATTATAAAAAATTATTATGTAACTCTGTTTATGTATTTTTTTCAAGATTTGAAAAAGTAAATTTTACAAGGATATAGGGGCTCCCTCATTGCAATTACAAATAATTGTATAATTTCATTTAGATACTCCGACTGCGCGAAAGAAGTCCTATTCCGAATGGTTGTTCTATATTAAGCCATTGTTCACAAGAGTTCCAAAAATACTAAATAAATAATTAGAATTCAGTCACCAGTTTATAATTTTTTTGTAAATCAATACAATGTTCAACCTTGAATTGATTCGGTTAATTAATTTCTAGCTTGCATACACGTTGTTAATACAACAATTTGAAAAGCAATATTAAAATCCAAAATGTATAATGTCGACCTACATTGACAAGCCGATTAGTCTGATTGAAAGAAAAAAGCAGCAGTGGGCCAAAGAAAGAGGTAACCAAATTAATACTCGTTATAATTAAATCAAATTAATTTACTTGCAGAAGAATTAGATAATCTTAACGGTCCTTGGCGATCGATAGATTCGCAAAATAATTTCGAGCAACCATTTGGAAGGTAACAGTATGAAACAAGCCCTTCTATTTCCTAAAATTGAATTTTCTAGAAGTAGATATGATTCTAAATTTTCAATGGTTAATAATAACGATCAATATTTTCGACGGGATTTAAGTGAAACTAATCGCAGAAGTAGTTTACCACCGCTTTACAAAAATCAATACAATTCAAACAATGAAAGATACGAAAGAGATAAGGACTTTGGCGGAGGCGAAACTTCCGGATATGCAAGTGATAATCCAAATCCAAGCGAATACAACAGAAATTCTGGATATGAATCGTCATCCAGTTTCAGAGATGATAGACCAAAATGGGGCGATAAGGGAGTAGGCGTCGGAAAATTTTGGCAACCAAAACAAGATTCTTTCGATACCAAAGTAACCAATGAACCTCCGAATTGGGTTAAACGCGGATTGCAAGATGGAGAAATTCTCGTTTCAAATACTTCACCTGCCGAGTCGCCACAACAAACGTATGAAGAACAAGAACGTCCTTGTTCTGGTTCAAGTAGCTCCTTAAACCGGTAGGTTTTACAATTTTAATAATATTAGATCAAACTATATTAATTTTGTTGCAGGACACATATAAGAGGGCAAAATATTCCAATTGATTCGATAGAATTGGCGGAAAGGGAACGAAGACGACTGATTGCTTTGGAGCACCAAGAAGCCATTAGACAACAACTAGCAGATCGTGAGAAGAGAAGGCGAGAAGAGCGTGATAAGCGAATACAAGAAGAACGGGAAGAAGAATTGCGAATCGAAAAAGAGCAAGAAGTTGAAAAACAACGTAAAGAATTGGAGCAGAAAGTGTTGCATGAAAAACTGGAGCGGGAACGAAAACGCAATCGGGCTTTACAAGAAGCTGTTGAGTTGGCCGAGAAAGAAGCAAAGTTGGATAAAATGAAGAAACGAATGATGAAGCAGATAAATATCAACGAAGTAAACATGTCGGAGAACATAAAGGATGAAGAAGAAACGATGAAAAGTAACATTCAAACAACAGAGGCAGCTAATAATTCTTTGGATAAAAATAAAATTATTGAAGTGAAAAGCGAAGAACTAGAAAATTCCGCCAGCTCCAAACCAATAGAAATAAAAAATAATTTGCAGATAGTGAGCCCCCGTGATCTCAACAGCAACAAAAACGAGATGCTAAACAACGTTTTGAATAACAATTTACACGAATCAGTGACACCAAGACCGTCTGCCACCACCACCGATAACATGGCCTTAATTTTTCAAAATCCAATAGAAGCACTGCCGAACCTACATTACGCCTTATTGTTGCCAACTAGTTCCGGTACTTCAGGAACCATACCAATTGCACTACCAATAGCCACTTTAACTCAAACCGATCGTGAGTCAACAACTCGCACTGAAAATCGTATTTTGACTCCTACGCAATACAGGAATCGAAATAGAAAAGTGTGTGATAGCAGTACACAAACCGAAAACCTGGACCAAGAAAAATATTTGCCGGAAAAAAATACGAATTTGGAGTTAACGTATGACAACAGAACGAATAGCAGAAAGGAGCGTAGGAGTCGAAATGAAGATAGAAAAAGCGAAATTATGGAAGAACGGCCAAAATGGAACGCAAATCGTCCACCAACGCGGTATTTGAAACAAAGCGAAAAAGACCCATTGTACCAGCGTAAAAAAATGCGCCAAAAAATACGCGACACTAAAACACCGTACGATGATAAGAACTCGAGCGATGAAAGTCAAATGGCTTCACCAAGGTGCTACAGGAAGAAGGGTTACATTGAAAAGCGACATATGCGAGCGCTTTGGAGAAAGAACGACCAAGTTTTTGCAAGAAACGTTCGAATGTATCAAACTGAAATTATCCCATTGGAATCGGATAAAGATCAAATTTATTATAAGAAAATCGAGCATGATTGCTGCTGCCATTGTCGATGCGACCGACATAAATATCGCGAGGAAAAAGTTGACATTTTGAAAATTGAACATTCGCCCCGTGATAGTTACGAATTGGAAAATAAACTACTGCCTGATAATTTAAATGAAAATAATAACGAATTTATATTAGAGAAATTGAATGCACTGCATACTGGATTACTTATGAAACAGGAACAATGGGAGAATTCACCAAGAACTCCATTGATTTCATCAAATAGACACTAGATCTTATGATATTTAAATAATTTTCATATTTTTGATATACTTTTACAATAAAAGACGTCATTTTCATATTTACAGATTGTCTATATAATAAGTAGTCAGAATGGCAAAATTGGACGACTTTCTGGGCAAGAAAAAAGAAACAGCCCCAATTTTAGATCTATCTAAAACGTCTGTCACTTCGAACGAAGAATTTCGCAGACTATTGGAAAAAGTACCTGATTTTAAAATAAAACCCGAAAAGGTTCCATTTGAGTCGATTAAGTTGAAAGAAAAAAATTTCAAATTTAAAACAACTAAAAAGGATTTGAAGAACGTTAAGCAACCGTATTTATTCATGGATCCATTACCGGTTGAAATGAAAAATCTGAAAATTAGCGAACTAGCAGCTGTTCCAATTGATTGGAAAATGCTGACGACGCAACGACCAAAGAATAAAATGGAGGAAAATTACTTTTCAAGGTAAGATATTGTCACATATTGATTTCGATAGAAACAATATATTATAAATAGTTGGTTCTTTTCAATGTAAGAACTAGGTCAAATTTTATTAAAAAATCTTCAGTTTCTTTGTTATAAAAACTAGACATATATGCAGGTGAAAATTGTCATATATCGTAACATAAAAAGTAACTTTTTTTAGATTAATAGAGTTAGGAAAATTGCAATGCAAAACTAGAGCACAAGAAAAAAGACAGTTCATGCTTGATCCGCAAATTAGAAAATGTAAGAATAAATCGGGAGTCATTGAAACAAGAGTGGTATCTTGCTTAGATTGTGGAGAAGATTTTTGTAATGGTAAGTTTGAAAATATTTTATAACGTCTTAACTATTTTATTATTTTTATCATTAGGTAAAGCTTGCAGCAAATTTGGTTACGATTCATTTGCAAGAACTCCAGAATTACCCAAAACAGTTCACCAGATTTTATCCGTAGAATCGGGTGATAAGAAGGGCGAGAAAAGGAAGAGTAAAGGCCGGCGCAAAGCACGGTCAAAAAGTAAAGGGGGTGGAGGTCAAAAAACGAGTGACAAGTTAAAATCGCCGAAGAAAACCGCTAAGAAAGTTTCATCAAAATAATTTTATAAGAACCAATTTTGTTAATAAATTAACCTTTAACAAATGTTGTTAATTAATTCTTGTTAAAAAATCGCTATTATAAATTCTCTGGGAACGGTATTACCATTACATGCACAACAAAGATTTCTATCCATAATTAGTCAATCAACAAATTCTACTAAACTGCATCAATAGCTTTGTAAACATTCGGTATTTTGAATTACATTGATTAAATGTAATTCATTTTAGTTTCGTAAATTTCTAGTGGTCATAGACATTTGCTTTGCGATTAAATTTATTGTACAAAATATAGCAATAAACATCCAAAATCCAATAAATGATACCGGTGGATGGTATGGGTTTAATAAAAATTATTTCATCATTTAAGAGCGCTGTATAGCGCAAAAAGTAAACAAAATTCAGAACTGTTCAATTCTAGCTCAAGCAAATAGAACAAACTCAGACGACCAAAAATTTAAATACCAAAGCATCCAAAAGTAATTAATCTACATTCTTCAGACGAATCGGAATAAAATTAAAATATAATAAATTTCGCCAAATGCTTTAATTAAATATAAATAGTATCAGTTAAGTAGGTGTAGGTAGTAGCAAAGTATACATGGTGTTAAAATGATGTTAAAAGTGTTACAAGAGCTCTGACCAAACACGAAGAAATTACTTTTAGTGTGCCAGTTTCACTAGTGCGGACTGCGGGTCGTAACCAATATGAATACGATATCTAGTTTTTTGTTAATATTACTAAGTTTCATTATTCTTCACACGACATACTCTAGATTTCTTCTACCCCATGTACCTGACGTTATGCATCCACCTGTACCTGACCATGGTATCAAAAACAATCTTGGCACCCGAAACAAAAAATAATTTGCATACTTTTTAGTAAAACTGACGGAAGACATGGAGTATCTAATGGAAAACTCAGATCCTGAAGTGAGTCCCGGCTTATTTCAGGGCGACATGGCGCTAACTAATGAAGTTTATAATTACTGGCGAGTGGGAATCCGCTGGGATGTGTTCCCGGAAAAACTTTGGCACAATGGAACAGTGCCCTACGTTATTAGCCCTATTTATGGTAAGTAAATAATTAACAATTTGCATTTCCAATTATTTAATTATTTTAGAACCATCGGATAGGGCGACAATTTTAAACGCTATACGACTGATTAATTTTATGACTTGTGTAAGATTTGTACCATGGAATGGTAAAAGTAAAGATTATTTATTGATTTGGCCGATTAAGTATCCAAAAGGTTGCTGGTCCTTTGTTGGGCGATTTGGTGGTGCTCAAATCGTTAGTCTGCAAGCGCCCGATCGTTCCGGGCCAAATTGCCTTGGCACTGAAGGACGTGCAATTCATGAACTTATGCATGCTTTGGGCGTTTTTCATGAACAATCTCGCTGGGATCGCGATAAGTTCGTCAAAATTCATTCCGATAATATCATTCCACGTAAAGTTCACATATTTATGGTTGCATACGATCAATATTAATCAAACTCTATGTTTCAGAATTTCGGTCCAATTTCGATAAGCAAAGTCTGGCTAATACGACATACAGTTTCGAATATGATTATGATTCCATCATGCATTATGGGAAGAATTTTTTTAGTAAAGGAAAAGGAAAACCAACAATTACTCCGAAAATGTCTGGTGTTAAGTCGTTTGGACAACGAAAAGCGATGTCGAAAGGTGATTGTTTGAAATTAAATGATCTCTACAGTTGTTTGGATAATCCAACACTCAAAAGAAAGTATTATTATATTTGCCAATTTATGGGACTTTGATGTAGCGTAAAATTAAAATTATAATTATTTATTGCTGTAAAATTTGCTATTTTTAATAAAATTGATATAAAAGAATTTATACAGAAATGAAGTGTTTTAAGAACTGAAATTTGTATTTATTTTTTAATACGATCCAAAAACGTCATTTTACTTATCTCTGTCACACATATGAGATTCTGATGTGTGGGACACATAGGTAATCTGTAATGTCTTTAAAATCATTTGAATACCAGACAACTTATTGAAAATTTTAATATTTCTATTTATAAAATTGATTTTTTATATTTCATATCTTATCAAAAATAGGCATTGTATTTATTTTAATTAAATTTAATATTATCAATTAGCCAATTGTTCTTGTAACAATAAAGATTTAATATATTTAGTTCATACAATAGTAACACAAAAGTCAAAGTTTATCTAAGAGATTTTTGAATTTGATATGTTAAAACACTTTATCGATAAACTATCAAAAAGTTTTTGGAAATCGTGTTAGCCGATCAATTTAGAGTGCGGCTGGGAAATTTTCGTTAGATTAAATTCAAAAAGCTTTAATTCGAAGAATTTAATTTGATAAGATTTGATTGTTTAATTTCCACGAATCTTATGGTCCAAATCTCCAGCTAAAACTGAGAAAAACATAACAAAAATTTTTAAAGGCTCAAAACGTTCTCAAATTGTGACGTCATGTCAAACTAAAAAATTTCCAGCATTGTTTAAATTTATAAGTTTGCATATTATATATTGTGTTAAAGCTTTACTGCATAAACATCTTTGACTAATATCTAAAAAACTACTACTAAAATTGTACGACATGATTTTTCGACTAAACGAAATATTTTTTAGTATCAATTTTTGTTACAATTTAATATAGAACATTTATAATACAATAATGTAATCTATAGACGTGTAATTAGATTTTGGATTTTGTATCATTGTTCCAACAATAAAAAGTACAAAAATAGAAAACATGAAATATTCGAGTACCGAGATTGAAATCTTAAGACATCAAATGATAGAAAATAAACTAAAGTTGCATTGTTATATATAAAATAATCCACTTATGTTTCGAGATGATTAAAGATTAAATGAAATCTAACTAGTATATAAGAACCTGTCGAAACAACCAAAATCATTATCCAAAATGTACCGTTTTGTATTAGTACTTGCTTTAGCGACCCTCGCTTTCGGTAAGTGACAATCCCAATAAAAAAGTTAGTTGAAAAATACAACTTTGAAATTACAGGCCTTCCAGCCGCCAAAAAATCATCCAAACCTGTGCCTGGCACCAGGATTGTTGGTGGAGTCGATACCGACATTAAAGATGTCCCATACCAACTATCTCTCCGTTATGCAGGTAGCCACATCTGTGGTGCCTCCATCCTTAGCGAAAAATGGGCTGTAACTGCTGGACATTGCACTGACGGGTAAATAATTTGTTAATCTAAATTTTTTGACAAAACTAACATATGTTTCTATTTGTAGAAGCTCCGCTTCATCCTTAACTATCGTTGCTGGATCTTCAGACATCACCAAAGGTGGTGAAACCATCAAAATTAAGGCCATTCACCAAAACCCGAAATTCGATGACGCAAACATTGACTGGGATATCTCAGTTTTGGAACTTGCCAGTCCTATCACTTTGAGTGCTAACGCCAAAGCTGTTGGTCTTCCAACTTTGAACCAAGAAGTACCAGAAGGTACCGTTGCGACCGTTTCTGGATGGGGTACCCTAAACGAAGGAGATTGGGATCTTCCAAGCCAATTGCAATCTGTCCAAGTACCAATTGTTTCCAACAAAAAATGCAATGACGCTTATGGAGCCGGTATGGTCACCGACCGCATGATCTGCGCCGGAGTCACCGAAGGAGGTGTTGACTCTTGCCAAGGAGACTCTGGTGGCCCATTGGTCATTGATGGCACACTTACTGGTATTGTATCTTGGGGATATGGATGTGCTCGTCCAAACTACCCAGGAGTATACGCCAGCGTACCAGCTATGAGAGATTACATTACTGAAATCGCTTCTTTGTAAATTGTTTAAATTCAATTCAACTAAAAAGTTAATAAATTAATTCATTCAGAAAAAGTTTGGTGTATTTTTTTCAATAATATATTTAAACGGGTATTTTTCAATCCTACAAAAGAACGAGAAAAGTACCGTAGAATCGCTTCTTTGTAATAGAAAATAAATATTTTCTAAGCAAAATCTAGTAACTTGCTTTCCGTTGCTAGTTGCTACATCAAATATTGACAAAACTTGATGCTGTCCTCAAATTTCACTTGACTGAAAAATGCCGTACAAAAAGAAAGGTGTTGTAAAAGATGAAAAGCTTGCATTAGGTGTTCCAGAACCAGAAAGAATTTCTATGTTTGACGTTGTAAAAGACAATTTAAAGTTAGCTAACAGAGTAAGTCGCCCTCAATATCTATAATTCTAGTTTGTAGAAGAATACTAATTATTTTGTAATGTTTAACAATGTTAAAGGTCACTTATGTTCATCGTGTAATTTATCTTGGAGAGCATAGTTTTAACGAAAACACTGTTATTAACATTTTTGATTCCGTGGTAAAGAAAGTCAATAGTGAATATTGCGATGAAAAGCTGTCTGGATTTCTACTAGTCTATACCAAATATTTGGTACACATGGTTGAGGTTCAATCTTGAATATTTCTCCTTATTTTATAATTTAGTAGAATTTTTAATATAGGCCGACGAAGATACAATCAACAGACACTTTAAGTATTTATATTCCAATTCGCAATACATAAATCAAATAGGGAAAATGAAATTATTGATCTTAATTCCCCACATAAATCAGGTAACTTCCATTAAAGTTGCAATAATTTATCCACTTTTATGAGTTGAATTGCATTTAAGCGATTCTCACAAGACTGGCACCATTATACCAGTGTACCACCTGCGCTTTTGGAGCCGATTGATCCATACACCGATTTGGAAAATACCAGCAGATATGTAATAACATGTCTTCGAAAAATGTATGGTTTGATTGCGCATTTTATATTTGAATTAGAAACGGAACATGATACTGCAGAAGCTGCCGATGTAGGACATCTATTTGGTTATTAGATTGAATGTATAATTATTATATACTTATTTCAGCTGAGAAGTTCAAGATCAATGTCGGGTAGAAGTAGCAAAATTGGAATCACAAAACAAGACCCCTTCATTAAGTTTCTACCAGAGTATTTACTTCTTGACTTTCTGATCAATACTCCACACACCATGAGCATCTATACGTTTTACAAGTTATATGGTGATGTGCCCCAACGGGTCATTTATAAAGGTGGGTAAATATTGCTTGATTGCCAATAATGTGTTTTTGAAATTTGTCAATTTGTCAAAAGACCGCCTTCGTAAAACTCTTACGTTTAAGTTATTTTCCGAGTTATTTTCTCTTAAAGTCTTTTGACATGTGTCATGCATTTGTGATCAATCACACCAGAAGGTTCATATCGATCAAACGCTTATACTTATTAAATAGTGAGTTTAAAATTTTGGGAGCAAACTCCTAGACTGAAACCGATCGGTTAAATTATAGGAAATGTTTAATAATATTACTAGAAATTATTTAAAACGTATAAATAAGAAGAAGCGTTATAGAGAACAACTGACTTTCTAAGTACATTTTAATAACTGCAATAAATTATCTTCGATTGATTTCATTTCCGTTCGATATAAAATAAAATCCGTATTCAAGTTAGTGGTCAATATACCGTATGTCTGCAGATGGAATTAGCAACCGAAAAAACAAATTTAATTTTGAGTAAAACATTAAATACAAAAACTAAAGGATGTAGAGGAATCCTTTAGTTATTGTATTTTATTTTCATAGCTTTTTTCATGCTGTAAAGTCGATATACGGACACACTGTATAATAAATACAAACTGAGTTATGTTTCGGTATAATGTATAATTATCTGCACTTTCATTAAATTACACATCTTAAAGATACATCCAATATTTTATCAAATTATATATCGGTTTTATTTTTATTTAAATTTTGCAATATTTCTTTAGTTTCTACATTCTCGTCGGAATTTTCGATTATATCTTCTCGATAATAAGTCATTTTAAAATTACATTTATTCAATTTTATTTATAATCCATACGAAGTGCATTGCTTGACGTGGTGTAACGGCCAGGAACTGCAATTGCTCCTGACACTAGCCTGAAATGTTTGATTGTTTGGTTGCCTACTCTAGAATCAACTATTTTGGTTGTAGTAAGTACCTTTTAGACTACTCTCTAAAGAAAGTAAAAGGATAACACATTTTTGACGTTAAAACTTAATTACCCATCCAGAAATAAGTAGAACATGAATTTTTCGAGTGTGTTTCTAGAAATTAAGTATCATTCACTCAAAAAGATTTAAAGAACAAATATGAAAAAAAACCTGAAACGCAAATTTTGAAAAAGACACATCAAATTTTTGTTAAAAATGATTTGAATTTAGGTGATATTTATTTAGAGCTAGTACATTTTTTGATAAGTTTTTTTAAAACAGGCTTCTTTTATCGTGATCAACTGTCAACTGTGCTGTAAAAGCTAATATTTATTCTGACTTCATTTTTCAAGATATTGACCTAAATTTTTAAGTGTTATTATTTTATTATTTTACTCGCACCTACAATAATAAATTTTCAAACTTTTGCTTTATTAGATTTACCAATCATAAAATTCAAAAATAATCTATTGTTTCCTAGTGAAAAATATGAATACAATTACAAATTTTTGCACTTACACTTAAAAAAAATGAAATTAAGAGTGTAAGTAATCGAAAACTTCACAGAAAGAAAGCTAATTGTGTTATTATAGGCCTAAGGGCAGACGAAAGAGACCACGCATCTGATTTAGTGCCACGACTGAGCTTAGCGATTCGGTTGGCTCTCTTTACCTCAATCAAATTATAGTGAAATTTAGGATGATAGCCCCTTGATCCTATTTATTTAAACCAAGTAGTGAAATTTTGCTATAATGAATAATTAATTTTGGTCTACGTTTTTGGATTTTAACACAAGAATCTAATGAGTACCTAAAGACTAGAGTTTATCAACTCATTTGTAATAATATTTTTGTATAATGTACATGATCCATAACTGTTTCTAATAGTCTTTTTGAAAAATTTGATTTTTGTTAAATGTATTAGTGATACCTAGTATTTGGGAGACTGGAAAATATGATATTTTTGATATTCTTGATTTAACTAAATATCCTGTTTATATATATAAACAACTTGAATTGATACCCTTGTGTATGTTGCATATTTACGAGTTTAATTTGATTTGCAGATATGGTTTGGCCAGTCCCAAGCGATTTTGTCCCATATTATATTTTTGATCCACCATACAATCCCGTTATAGATTTACCGAAAGAAATGATCGAGTTCCAGGATGATGAAGAAACCAATGAAAAAGCTTAATTTCTAATTGTTTTGCTGATAAGCCGTTGTTTGCCTACCTATTGAATCGTATAAAAAAATAAATGCATTTGCGATGTTGCTTTTGTAAATAAACATGTTGTGACTTTCAGATGCCTTTTACTTTTAAATACTGTTATTTTTCCACATAGCGCAATATAAAAGTTTTATGTAGATGCAAGAATTACATCAGCTTTTTTAAAGTACATGAATTGTTTATTGCATTCCGAACATTTTTGATACCGTTTTTTATTAGCAATTAATGGCATTCTTGCAATATGATTTTTTTCTTAATCTTGGGCTTGTAAAATTGTGAATAAATGTTATAGTATGTGTATTGTAAGCGCAAGTCAGGGCGAGTGCGATTAGAAAGTGCCGGTGACGGTGTGGAGCAAACCGCTCCACGCATCTTTAGTATCTCGTGGACAGCGTCAATGATTGCTGCAAAACGCGAGTTCCGTACTTCCGGATATACACACAAGTTTCCGTAAGAATTTTGCTACTCAAAAAAAAACAGTTGTGAATCTTAAAAAAAATTACGTTTTGCTGCAGGACTCTAGAACATTTTGGAGGTAATTTAATTTTATTGTTAATATATATTTTTGCTTCTACATATTTTAAATTTATTTTTTAACTTTACATACTTTTATAATTTTATAAATTATTTTATTGCTGGTTTCGTACAATTTTAAATTCAAGGCACTGTAATTTGGATGGGTTATTTGTCAATTCCAAAGTTTGACGAAGTTGCGCTTCCGAGTGCGCTTCGTTTGAACTTTGGCGCGTTCTGCACCCTAAACTCTTAATATTTTATAAAAGAAAAACCTTTAAAGAAATCTAATTTAAAAATAAAGAATATTTCTACAAGTTTAATTAATTTTAGAATGGAGTTTTGTATTTTAGTAATTATTTTTAAAACATTTCTACTTAAAAGATTTTTTTTTAAATAAAATTTGAGGATTACATGGTTTTAGTTGTTAGAAATTCAAACGCGAGTCAAAAATGGTAAATTAGGTGGGTTAATTATAAAGAGAATCCTTACAAGCAATCATCGAAAATGCAATTTGTCTAGAGGCTAAAGCCTACACAAAATCGATGATTATTATCTTTAAGAGTTGAATTTCTCTTTTCTTTTTGTTAAAATTAAATAAAAAAAAACTACGTTGAGCTATATACCATAATTCGTAAAAAATAACAATAAATTCAAATAACATTTTCTAAGTTTAATGCTACTGACATACATTTACATCTCATTAGCCAAACTGCCACAATGCAAATCATGAACATAAAAGTGAACATTAAACATTTTCTTTGAAAGATTAATTATCACATTTACTTTTTCACTTAATTAAAAATCATTTAATATTTATTTTGTTTTGTGAGAATAATTTTTTATTATTCAGCAGCATCTTGCAATCTGTACTCGAATCTGTAAGTGAAGAATAATTGCATATATTAGTGCTTATGTTAAATTATTTTTTATTATTATTATTAATTTAACTATTAGTATTACAATAGGCACTAATAAATTATTAAATAGCAACTAACCACATTATCTATCTGTCAATATATAAATTTTCATCGATAGTTAGCAACCATCTGGTTGCTTTACAGATGCTACACAATACACCCTTAACGATATATCCTGAATAGCAGTTTACACTGATGACAAATAGGATTATGATTGGGTTACAATTAACAATATTCTGTAACATTTTGACTAAGGGTATTAGCGAACACAGAACTGAAACGCCACCTTAATAGGATTCATGATTTTTTCAGTAAGATATTAAATATGTATTCCAAATCCAATTATTTTTATATATTTTAATTTGGCTTCAATACAATGAAAATATAATCTCATCTTTTGATCTATGGTATGGGAGTGTAGTTGTACACACTTGGTATTACATAGACATTGAGAGGATTGAAAAACAATATTAGAAAAGATTGTGTCAAAAGAATGTTAGAATCTCTTATGTAATTAATATTTGGAAACAATATTTTATAACCATGACGCTATGGAATGCATTCAAATTCAAATAATTAATTTGTACATAATGTGGTCAAGTACAAGCTTGAGTAGTTATATAGTAAGAAGGTACTTTAAGTTAGCTAGATTGAAGTGTAACTGCTCGTGTAACTGTATAACACTTAGTACAACACTCAGCTCAACATAACTATTCGCGTATAACAATACGAGTACCCTCTGCAATACACTTCTATCTCAATTTATGATATAAGTATTATTTTTTATTCCTCTGCGAGTCTGCGAATCGTAAAGATTATAGCCTGGTGAATAAATACTTCATTATGGCTTTTATACGATTTTTGTATAAAGAAGAACTCGAAGAACTTCAAGAAGTCTAATAAAATTCAGTATTAGTTAGGATTAGTTAGGACCCATACATTTTTATAATTGTATTTTCTTAGCAATTTAGTCGATTATAATTAACATTAACAAGACATGAAAACTTTAACCAGAGGGCCTGTGACGTAGATTATTTGTAACCGCACAGTTGTTCAAGTCGTATGACTCGCATGCAGTGTTATGATGAACATTTTAGTTGTAAACAAAACTGTGAAATTAATAACCGAGCTAATAACTAACAAATCATGTAATTAAATATTTAGAAACAATTGTGACTCTAAATAGGCATTGATATTGTGCAATTCTCGATGGAAGCAAATGCATATTGCATTATATGTAATTTGAAAGATGGGTGAAAGTTTTTAAACTCTGTTATTAATTTCATTGCATTTAGTCTCAAATTTAGTTAAATGTAATTAGTGAAAACTTAATTTTCTTGTAAGTGTCTTATGAAATATTTAGAGTTGTGACTATTTTTGGATAAGCGAATATTAAGATATTTTAATTAAATAATTATTTTTTAAATGCATCCAAAATATAAAGTATTATGTGGTGAACTTGCATAGTGTTAGCCTCAGTGTTAACTGTAACCGAATGTTATTACTCGGAATATCGAAGAATGCTGCTTCTGCTAAGATGTGGATTGCTTACGACCTTCTTGCTTAAGGCTTGCTAATTAATAAATAAGTAAAAGTAACTAATTAATTTATTTTATTAAAAAATAATCAAAAAATTATGAATAAATTATTCAAGAATACATATGGAACTGGATTTCGAATGAATACTCATTGGAATATTACGTCCAAAATATTTCCGCTAGTTAGACTTTTTTTATACACACGGATATAAGATTATATGTAGTCAAATGGAAATAAATGTATTTAACTTTTTGCTCACTAGACCTTTAAAGACGAAGTGTTTGTTTCCTACAAATGTATTTGAATAAGATGCGGTTATATCTATTAAATAAATCAACAATATATCACGCAATATATTATATATAAAATTTCAACTCGATTATCAAGGACCACTAATTGTTGTTGTTTTAAACTAATCCGGATACGATATTTTAAATTGATAAACCAAATATTTAATAATGCGCTTTGCATATTTGAGTTCGCGGTGGGTGCAGCTTGAACTTTTCTCAGTCTACTCTCTAGTCTACTGCTGAAAATATTTAATTGCTTAAGAATTAATTGATTTTTTTTTGTATGCGCAATTTTGAATTAAATCGGATTTGGTTAAAGCTGACTATTTTCTGGGTATTAGTTGAATTGGTCTGATTTTTAAATTCGTTACTAATTGCATTATTTCTAATTATCCAATTTCGTTCCTAAAATGCTTGGCTGGCGTTATTTAGTAACAGGAAAAAAATATATGTGGTATTTCCCGAAGAACTAAGTTCAGTTCCCTAATACCCAATGATCCAGTGCAATCTCAAGATTAGAATCTTAATTTCTTCGTGATGTTGGTTTAGCCACTAAGAATAATTGCTTACGAAACTTTTTCGCACTTTTTTCAATTTCGCATATATGCGAAATCCCATTCGACATTTGTATGTAGCGCTAATCAAATTTGCCACATCCTTCTTTCTTATACTTTACATACATGTAATTTATAATGCAAGCTGAGGGAGGTCTGTCTTTTGTTCCGCACAATATTCTATACATGGTGTTCCGCACCCTCAAACCGCACTTTCAATGCGGATAATAAATTTGACACCTACTAGACTGTCGAGAGCAAATCTGATCAATTTTCAATTTCAATCACACGAATTATTATGTGTAGAAACTATACCTACCGACTGTAGGAACTATTCATTTCCGGCTCATATTTGCATTGTAAACTGAGTTTTTATATTAAATATTCTTTTTTTTTTTCAAATGTAAATTACAGTATTGATTATACCACATGTTCTTGTCTATTTGCGTTTAAAGGCAATTTTCTAGTTATCCATTCATTTTGCCTGGCTGACATTATCTAACGCGTAAATGCTCACGTATTTACGTTAATGATTCTGATTGCACATTTGTGTTAGGTCAAGTCTGTAATAGATCTGACTGCAAATTGGTATGGAAAATATCATCGAAGTCCAGACTTTTACAATTATTTTTTTCATAGTTGAACTTTTTTAAATAATTTAATTTTGATATTAGTGTCAGTTTCGTCTTTAATTTGTTGTTATTATCTTGACCAACACCTCGACCAACACCCTTCTGATTATAAGTTATAACACTCAATAATTAATCGATCAGATGATTAATATTTATACAACATAAATTCGGTTAAATGTAAGGTCGAGTGTAACATTTTGTAATTTATGTGTTTGTGTTTAAACCAAATAAGCTTGATGTTTGTCAACCGGTTGCTGCTGATGGACGACGATAGTAACTAATGTGTTGTCCGCTCTTCCATTTTTTATGATACATGTCTTAAAGACGTGAATTACAACTTAGATTAGATCAATTATATATTATACCCATTTGAAATCTATCTTGCGAGGCGTGTCCTGATTGCTTTACGGTATTTGGAAACATGCATGGAATAAAAATCAACGGCTAAGTTTATGGGATTTCGCAATTTAAAGTGGATCTTTAACGTTAAAGTGCAGGTTTCAATTAACTTGATTGGGTTTTTATGTATTTTCTGCATTTTTGCTATAATAAAAAATGATATCTAAAATACATGGATCTTTCGAATGTGTTTTCGCATCTTCGATGTGGTTGTTTATGGGCAAGATGACGGCGATTTTAAATAGAAATCCTTGAGTGTTATAATAATAATATATAGAATAAATATTCTCGACGGTGATTTCTGCAAAAATTGCACGATTGTATCTTATTTATTAAACCAGTGTACTTACATCAGTACAAGGTCGCAAATTTAAATAGGTACAAATAATATCTCAAGGTTTATTTAATTTCAACTGAACACCTGAAGACAAACTTACAATAGTAATTTAGAAGCGTGCTAGCAAATGTCCGCATTTCAATTTATGGCCACTAGAAGAAGCTCATTACTGTGATTACAATTGTAAAATAATTGCAGAAATATAATATAATGATCGAATAATTAAGATCAGCTCTATTAGCACTGATCATAATACATCCGTAATCTTAGAGCAATCGCTAATGCATTAGAACGAAATGAAAAACTATTCCGCAAACCAGTTACACCTTTTCTTATGTTCATAATTCAATCTGAGTAATCATTTTTGTTACTTCAAGGTTTAATAAAACAGTCTTATTTATAACTGATTTTCTAATAATTATTTCTTTGCACTTGTAATTTTTAACAAAATATTATTATTGCATGTTTCTTCACCTGCTATGTGTACATGGAAAAAAAACAAGAGTGAGATCATATTATTTTAACAATAGACAAATGATGACTTGTGTTTGTGTTATATAAATCTGTTTGAATAGGACAGAAATCTTGTAAGATATTAGGACATCGCTCACTAAAATTCGATTCATTATCGTTCAAATCGCATATTTGAAATACAATGTAAGTATTATTCAATAATTAAGAGTAATGCAATAAATAATTAAATTAATGTAAAATATTATGTTAATTTAATTCACATATTACAATTTCATAATCAACTAAGAAATCTGACTTTTTTAATATTGTTTAATAGTCTACAAAAAAATATATAATATCTTATTACTAAATTAACATAGTGTTGCAAACCGGATTCCACTTAAAATAATGTTTAATGATGAAATGTTAATGATATTTTTATGGAAGATGATACCTAGTTTTTTTTGTAATTTATTGATTTACAAAAAATTCTAATAAGTAAGAAATTTCTCATAATTTTTTTGCTCGATTTTTTGCCAAGAGCAAATATTTCTAAGCAATCGAAAAAGAATTTCAAAAAATGTTAACACAAATTTTTCCTTGATTTATAATGCAACGTTAATTATTTCAGCATGTTAAATAACATTTTATTTTCTGAATACTTAATTTGTACATAATTAATTATTTTTTCAAAACTAATTAATTTCTTTGTGCTCACAAGATGAGGAAGACTGGGTTAACATGCAAATAAAAAAATACAATTGAGATTAATACAAAAAAATATACAATTCAAGTGTGACCTTAGATTTTATTTTACAATAAGAATTATATGTTATGATTGAGATGATTTATGATCTCTTAAGATAAATATAATAGTAAACATAACAAATCATGATTCATGCATTTAATTTGTAACATTAACCTTCAAAATTTAAATTCAGTAATGAAACTGAAGGCCATGTCCGCATTCAATTGGGAACAGTCAATTAATTTCAAATCAAATTATCAATTAGCTATTTGTAATTGCATATTTGTAATTTATTTTTAGACATTTTAACCCGATAAACGCCTATTTATATGCATGAGTAAATAAGTAAACATTTATAAGCAGAAATAATTTTATTCATATAACTCGGTTATAAAATATATGTTTTATTCTTTTGTTTTTTTCGCAGCACATTTTGCAAATTCTTTGCAATATTTTGTTTTTATTTTCTATTCCACCAAACAGCAAATGTTTTTTACTGTATTTATATAAAAAACACAAACGAATAGCAGGAGCATTTTATCATATTATAAATTTGAATTTTTATTCAGTTTCTGTTTTCTATTTTGTGTAAAATATATTGATGTAACATAAAATCACGTAACAAAACTGAAATCATTGTTTTTCTCACACAATTCAACTTTTGAATTATTGTAACAGTTTCGAATTTATTGCGTTCGAAACACAACTTTTCAGTTATCTGCAGCTACTTCAATTTACGAAATTTATTACACCATTGTGATTCGATATAATATTCAGATAACCATCTGCTTATTAATAAATAGTGATAGTAGTAGTAAGTCCACGTAAATATTTGTATTTCGGTAGCGAGAACAGATTTTAGATAAAACTTTTTTAACATGTAGGTCACTTTATGGATGGCATTGTTCTGAAAACCTACAACATTTTAAATCCATTTAAACAATATTAACCACAAAGAAGTAAGTCTTGAGTTTACGTACGGTGATTATATCAAACCAATGCGCACTGACCCCAATAATTCCATATTGCAAATCAAATTAAGGATTTTCGCGCCAATTAAAGCGACATATCCATGCGAGGAGCTTTTGTAAATTTTATGTTCATTGGTAAACGTAATATAGAATTGCATATATGGAATTAATGTTGTAATTTTACTATTGTTTTGATAAACATTAATAATATTCAATAATATATGAAATAAATTTAGTTAAATCAATGTGCATTTCCTATGAAGCGTCAGCCTGATGCAGCTGACGCGGGCTGACGCGTGTAGATGAATTTCCTATGAAGCGACTCAGCACTCACCAAGCGGCTGTCGTCGTTTCATTCAAAAAATCTGGACTAATCTTAAGATTTTGTTGAAGCAGTTTACTGCGTCCATTTATGCCTAAATACTGCACATATCTTTCTAAAGTTATTTTAGTTCAAGTGGCTGATTATACTTTATAGTAACCTTTATTTAGCAATTAAATGTTTGAATGTAAAATGAAAGGTTACTTATAGTTTTTGCTACTCCTTGAAACAGCATTTGATTGCAATTGTAAACTTAATCATTAATGAAAAGAAAACGTATTGTGTAGTTAGTTAAATCTCGTTTTAAATAGTTGAATAAAAAACTCATCAGTAACTTTCTATCCAATATTTATTTATCTGTCGATGTACATTTTATAGAAAAGTATTTTATATTCGACGCAACTTGGTTTTATGTACCTACTTAAATTCAATATAAGTAAGAAATTTCTCTTTGAAAAAGACAATAACATTCTTCTTGTCTATAACATTATTATTGATAAAATATAGTTTATCGTGAGAAAAACTGCCAACCTACAACAGCAATTAACGTAGCTGTAATTTATCGTGTAATTATTTTAAAGGCTCTATCATAAAAAACAACCACAAATTTCTATTCTAAAGGAATTAGGATTATTTAAGTTTAAATTTTGTACAGTGGTTTCCGAGGTTTCATGCATGATGGAACCTTTTTTGCATTTTTGCATTTTTGATTGAAGTTTACGTAAACCCAACATATAAGAGCGAAGGAATGCACCTAAGTGCATAAGCGCAACTTTCACTTATTCAAACAAAACTCGTGAGCATGAAGCACTTCATTATTTCATTAGCATTTTATTAAATTGGAAATGCCAACCAGAATTTCTGAACAATTCTCTCTCGTACCAATGGAAACGGTATGAAAATAATGCAAACTAAACTCTTGTAGGAAAATTGCTCGATCGCTTGCTGAACAAAATGCAAATACCAACAAAAGAGATAATTAAAAAATCGTCTTAAACTAAATTTGATTATTTAACACTGCAGTTGCAGAGAATGTTATATAACGGATGAAATATGATTATATACCAAGAATAATTTTCACACAGCTCTAGCTAGCACTGCTTTCATTTGTACTACTACGGAAACTTTCTTCAATTTATTCATCTCAAAAATCTATTATAATGAGAATATCTCGGATAATATCATGGGATACACATAATAATAATATTCTGCTGCATGATACAAAATTAATTTTATTGAAACTTAGAAATTTGGTATTTTCTCTGCCCTGGTATTTCTTCGTTCGGCCACATTTTGAGCAATCTTTAATCAAGTATGCTTTTTAGTAGTTACTTTAACTTGGCACACATTCTTAATTAAAGTATAAATAAAACATTTGTACAAAGTCTATGTTATTTAATAATTATATCATAATAATTCTTTAAGGCGTGTTCTATGTATTTATCTGGTATGCAATATTTGTAATAATGAATGCACAAGTACCGCTAGATTTTATACGATGAAAGTGGCTTTGTAGGTATTTGTCAAGTACATTTCAATTTTTTTTTATCCTACTGCATTCATTCGGTAAATTAATATCACACGTGTTTGTTTCAATTAAGACTTTTTATCTTGGGTGTTATTTGCATAAATAATAGAACTTGTTCTACATTCAATGGCAATATTTGTAATTTAACTGTTAATTTTTTTTTAATGAATTGTTTTTACTATTTTTGGTATGCTTTCCGGGTTTATGAATTCTCATTAATTTTTTGTTAATCTGAAGTGGACTGCGAAGTCAGTAATTATTTGAGAGAAAAACCATTTCGTGTCAAATAATATTTTATAGTAGTTAAATAAGGAAATTAATAAATGCTATATTATTATTAAGTGTGAAAATCACTTGTGATATTACATCATATTTTTTCTATAAACATAAAACTTGCACCATAAATAAAAATAAAAAAGTGTAAAATTTAAAGTCATGATTTTGTCAAAATAATTTGGTTTAGTTGCTGCAATCTTCAAGCGTGAAGGCAATATTTAGACTACTTTCTGCTCTAGACCACTGTTTTAGCTGATTTAAAATATTTCTTATTATACTCCTTATTAATAATTTTTATCAAAAAGTCAAAAATATGATTTGTGTGTTTAGCGACCCATTATGACCTTTATGGACTTTTTTAAAGTTCCATCTGATTTTAACGGCAAATCGTAAATTAACTTTTTAGAGTTTTATACTATAATAGGTAAAAGTTGGTTTATATATTATTAAATCCGGATTAAATCTTATTTTGTAGGTTCTAATATACTATACGTATTATCCTACAATAGGTACTGAAAAAAATTAAATTCCTATATCCATATTTAGTTGAAGGTGATATCCCACAATGACATATCCTCAGACATATCTTATGGTTTAATATAATACATTATAAGCCTCGACATAAAAAATGTACGTCTACGAGTGGAATTAAGATTAGTTTACAAAGATTATTTGAATTATTTTTATGTGTCACAAAAATATTTCAAACGTTATTATTGATCTTATTTTTTATTGCATCCACTCAATGTAATCCGAATATAAGTTAGAAACAATAAATCTATGGTAAAAAATGCCTATAACAAAAGCCTAGATTTAAATGTCATTCGATTATTTTTTTGTGCTTCGTTCTCCACCCCTAACGTTAACTTTTTGGATACAATTTCCGGGTAGAATTTATTCCATGCGACAAATTAATCCAAAAATCCCGAATAAATCAATCCTAACTAAGCAACCTAATAAAATCAATGTCGCATGCATATTTAAATTTATGCATTGGCTTATTTCACCAGACTTGGTTGGTGTTTGCGATTTCACCATTTCTTTTGTGACACAAAACCTACAGCATCAATTCAAGTTCACCTAAATAAATTTCTACCTACTAAATGTATGTCTTAAGGTAGGTCAGTGATAAAACAACGTAGGTGAAATTTGACGATTATTAATATCCGCTGAGTGGTAAAACAAGTTATTGAGAAAATTGATAAACAAGCTACTACTTACTATACAGAAACTTATTTTTTTCCTTTTTGCATAAATATAGTATGTATTGCTTTATAAGGATCGATAATCCATCTTCTTTCACTTTGGCAGCCAAAGAACTTGCAGATTCATAAATATACAAAACTACTTGAACTTCTTTTCTTATTGATTCAGTTTAGATTAGTTTTATGAGTTATTTAATAAATGCACGTATTTCAATCCATTTTATTTATTAAATAGCTTCAGCGTCACTGTACGACATTTTACATTTAATATGCTTCAATGGATCAATCTTGTAAAACTTCTACTGACATTAAAATTGCAGTAATCCAATTATAATAAGTATTGCAAAACAGTATGAGTTTTCATTACAATTAATTAATGCAAATTAATTTGCATTATCTATCGTGTTGTATTGCATACAAATTATTATTGCACTGTAAACTGTGCTTCTGCAGCTTTAATGCCATATTAATATGGTCTATTAATTTCTTATACTTAAAATTTAATTTTCTTCTTGTATTATCGAGTGTATTATGCAAAATTATTTGTGCATGTGTTCTAACCATCTCACTTGCCTTTGATCTTTCATAATTGTTCTGGTAATGGTTTGAGTACCTAATTGTTTTACTAAACACATATGCGTTTCGAGTTGATGAATTTTGAATTTGAATTTTGAATTGTGAATTTTGTTAAATATTTTTTATTTATTTTAAATATTCGTTTACTTATAATAATAGCACTTACTGTTGTGGTTAATTTGTGATTCTTATTCATTATGTGTGTAAAGGCAAAACAAACTATTATGTTAAATAGTTAGCGGTTGTAATGCTAGCAGAACTATAAACAATGGAAAATTTGCAATATTATTTTACAATAATATTATTATAACATTTATCAAATATAAGTTTTGTATAAATATGAACTAAATAAACCAATTTGTGGCCATTAAGCCAATATTTTGTAATTAAGTTCGCTAATAGCGCCGCGTGGTGGCCGTTTTTAAAACTCTCTTCTTCCACTCACACTTATTAGACTTATTTTATTGCATGCCTCTAGACCCAGTTTGCACAAGTGATTTTATCCCTATTATTTAAAATCGAATTTTGAGACTTAAGTTGTTTTTTCAATTCAAGCGGACGGAAACGCGTATTTCCCCTTGGGCAGTGTTTTATTAGCTGTCAAGTGTAGACAAAAATCTAAGCAAATTACTACTACCCCCGATACACATCCGTCAAAAGGGTGCGTTCTGTGTTTAAGTGAAAAATTATCAATGGCAGGGTTTAGAGACGAACAATGAGCGACGCGAGAAGAATAATATATCAACATGCTATGGAAAAAATAGTAATTTTTTATTCAGCAAAACAAAGTTTAGTAGTATTGGAAATATCCTCAGAAATATGCATATTTTGCTGAACGTTGGGCTTTATTAAAAAGTTTTATTAAATCATTAGACGTTCCGTTCACACTTTTCCACTATTCGTGTACTAAAAATTGTTCTATTCGCAGTCATTTTCATTGAGAGAGATATAATATTTCTATACGAAACTTATTTTAATGAGAATGTAACTTTTCGTTACTTTGTAGGTGCAATTCCTTATACTTTCAGGAGTATTGTAGGGAGGTACTCAAATTGCGATTCTTGCAAATTGCAATTTTGTATATTTGAATTTGATTTGTGTATTTTTCGATAATTTAATTTAAGTGTCTCGAAACATGTTTTACAAACATGAAAGTTTTAATTGGCAAAATAATAATAAAATTAATTACGTGGTAAAAGAAAGTTTCTTTATAATTTTAACTGAATTCTTTCATCCCGCAAAATGATTTATTTTTATTCAAGAAAAACCGTTCGAATATCAAAGAACTTAATTAAACTAGGTGGGTATTACATGAACTTTAAGTCTGAATAATATTAGTAATGCATTATAATTATATAAAAAAAAGTATAACTGTTTTCTGAATATTTTATAGCTGAATCAAGATTTAATAAAAATACCAACTATTGTGTAATAAATTAATCTAATGTGCAATGTTTACCGTTAAATAATTATTACATTTTTATCTTAAGGACATAAGAAATTCCAGTATCATAATATCAACTATTTACAACAACAAAACCAAAGACTATTATCTCATAAAATTACAAGTGCAAGTGCAATAACAAAGAAAATTGCATTTAAATAAATTCTTAGAATTATTACTAATAAAGGTGATATTTTGAAATAATTTTAATAGGTTTCTATCTACTCGGATACGCAATAAAAAGGAATGATGTTGTGACATAGCGTTCAGGATCCATCCAACAAAGTTTTTGTATTAAGTTAATTAATGATATAATTTTTACCAATTTTCAATTCAATAAAAAATAATTAATTATAATTGTGATCTATAATTTATTTGTGATGATACTCGTTCTTTAATAATAGTGCTTTAAATTCTACATCGAGCCGCTATATACACTTTATGCATTTCAATATATTTGAAGGGAATTTAAATAAAGTGTTTTTGCCGTTAGAGCGTTAGTATGACTTATTTGATTTTCCGTAGGATTTAATGCGAATTATACAATTTGTGTATAAAGTAAATTTCAAACTGGGGTTGAATTGGACCGAAATCCAAAAAGTTGGGTTGTTATCTTTTGCATTTGGCCATTTTCCATAAATATTTATAGGTAGTTATGTAAACCATATACTAGAAAATCGCCTTAAATCGAGACCTGTGTTCGAAAATATCCTTGCTTGGAGCGTACGAATGTTTACGGGGCCTTTGAAAATTATGTTCGTTTGATGGCTCAATGAAACCAAGAAGAAGCATGCTAATTAATTAGAGTTTGACGCTTTAATTCGATGTGCTCTGATTTGAGCTTGAAAGCCGCAAGGTGCGATTAAAATGTTTTTCAATGTAGTAGGTATGTTCTCGTAAATTATAATTGTATATAATAATTTTTACAGTTGTTTTTCTAATAATAAGCTGTTTTAATTAAAAAGTATAATCCGTTTTCTTGGAGATATTTTATGGGATCATACACCGTACTGAGCAAATTACAGTTGTAATTATAATAATTATAAATTATCGCAATATTTTTCTAATAGCGAATACCTACCTTTTATATAAAATTCATATTTATTATGAAATTAAGTTAATTGACCTAAATAGTTAGAAGTTATAAAGCAGCCACATTATACATTATTAAAACTAAACTCAAATGAAGCATGCATTCAAGATACATGAGAATCTTGCGTAACTAATATTTTATTCTCAATGTTAAGTGAAACGAGGTAAAAAACTTGATAACTATTACAATTGCAAAATAGTTTGCCGAGCTGCGTTCACACCCAAAATATTTGACACACTAATTTGTACCAAATATCCGAGCAAATATCTCTGCTAATCAGATCAGATAATCTAGTACTTTTTTTATTAAGAAACAACTATAATTAATAATTTCAAAAAGTGGTTATATCAGTTTTTTCTATTGTAATTAACCATTTTTTATTAATTAATTTGCTTTTCTTTGACCATATATAGTTCTTTATCTTGAACCGGTTTGGAAAATAATTATATACATCTATTATTTATTTTCGTAGAAAATGTTACATCAATTACATTTAATGAAGACTTGCTAAGTTAAGGCAATTGCGACTGGATAGTAAATTTTTCAAATTTATCACCGGGACCTCTCGCATGTAAATGCTGGTCGTATGCGATTATTTATCAATTATTATCGCGATAGCACAGTAGACCAGGTAAATCTGCGGGCAGTGAAAGTACTGACCTCACCAGCGATTCTAAGATTCATATGTGGAATGTACTTGTAATAAATAATTGTAAATACTTGGTTTATAAATAAACTTCTAGCATGTTTACCGGTTTGCTTATAGTACTTTAATTCGTTGAACAAGATTAACGCAGTCATCTAATTGTACAATTTAACTTATTTTGTAATGTTTTTTATTTAATAACTTATAAAAAACACTTTCTAATGTGGTTGTGTACGTGATTTTAACGTTATGATCAGGTGTAATGGTAATTAAATTACAGCATATAGTTTCACTGTTAGAAAAATTCTTTTCAATTTCATTTCAACAATCCTTATATATAATTTCTTCTCAAAGAGAAAAGATAGATATTTTGCTTTCGATTTTGCTGCTGACTATCAATTTTATTCTCGATTTTATCTATTTTAGAATGCCAAGAAATGTACAAAAGTACTTACCCCGCATCGAGCCCCGCGTTGTTAATATTACGCTGCTATTATCCAATTCCGATCCAATTCACTAGTAATATTAGTAATTAGTTATTAATTAGTAATTAGATATTTTATCAATTAGAAGTTCACAATTCTAAGGGCACTCGATTACAAAATTTGTTGACACTTTTAGGTTAGGTAATTCGTAATCGCAACTGACAGAAGTTAACTTGATTACGCAGAAATATTGAAGTCCAATGAAATGCTTCCATTTTGAATCACGTGATTTAGATTTTCTCGCCATTTTTTTTGTTCAGTTGTGTATTATTTGTCGTGCATTTGTTGATCATGTGAGTACTAATTAATTTATTTGATTGCATTTCCATATAAAAAACAATTAAATATAATGAAAAACAAGAGCATGAAATATAGTACAAAATTATTTAGATTCACTAGATAGGTACTCGATACTTGCTGCTGCAGTTTGTACATTTGAACTTGTCGAAGAGGAAATTCGCAAGGATTCATTTGCAACTATTATGAAGTCATGTCTTTCTATGCACGTATTGTACACGTTTCAAATGAAATTTTTTTAACGCAATTATCAGCAAGAGCCGAATGTCGAGAGACCGAAATAATAAAAAAGAATATTTAATAGCAAAACCATTTACAGTTCATAACCAATTGTTTTCAATCGATACTTTTGAGTATAAAACCGCATGGACTTTCTTAAACAAACATTTACTCAATTGTTAGTGATAAGCACAAGGTTGATGCTTATATTTATTAATTTTGTTGGTATATTTAAAAAAAAAACTCACTTATATAACATGTTTTGTATTTTTTCTGTGGTTGAAATTTACATTCAGGAAACTGCTAGCTGCTAAATTGAAATGGGCCAAGTTACTCCCTTATACATCTTAATTAAATTTACCGATACCACCTTACACATTTAAGCATCCAAATTAATCTGTAACTTACACTAGCTTATAAACACTAAAACTTGATAAGCCTTTAGTAAACTCCTTCGCTATTTTGTTCGATATATGTTTCACCGAGTGTTTCAATGAAATTCACTAACGTATACTCGTATGTAACCAATATTAATAAATGAACTGGTTTCTATCATCTAGCGGTTAATTCGAAAATATAAAATGATATATAAAGTTTAATGGAATTTAATTTTGTTGCAGGGTTGAATCCAATTACGTATGAAGTTGAATCCGAGCCATTCCCTTCCATTTGTGTTTAATTAAAACGTTCAGCAGTGTAAAAAGTAAATCGCTTAAACTTCATGTGAGAGAAACATCCCCGTGTACCGACCATATTAATATAAATTACGAAAAATAGTATGTTCATCCATTGGATTAGCTGTTAAAATTTATTCTGTAGACTCTCGTGAAATTCTCGAAACCATGGAGACGGAAGAACTTATAAAGCTTGTGGATGGCATCTACAAGGTAAGTTATTTTTTCATAAATTACTTTAAATTTAATTTGAAATTAAATTGTCTATAACTATTATTTTTTTGTAAATGTTGAAACTTTCTTTTAATATCAAATGAAAGTTTAATCAGAAATAGAGAATTTGGAACGCAATGATTTGAAATGTTTTGCCAAATTAAACTAAAATTTACGGTAAATTATTTTTTAATTGTCATTCTGAGAAAACAAGTAAAACTGTGTTTACACTATATGATTTTTCATAAGAGAACATTTTAATAAGCCATTATAAGGACTAATTATCACATTTTTAATAATGAGTGCACTTAAAACTTCTCTAAGAAGTTATCTGCTACGAAACATCCTTGTAATAAAGCTTATAACGATCCAATGGGCAATTTAAAGTCAAGTTAAAAATTCTTACATAAGTAGAGGAATTGTAAATTTAAATGTCGAAAAACCAAAAACTACTCGACTGATGGACAGACAAATAAAAAGGAAGTTTGAGTGAACAAAACGTCTGCAGTAAAGGTTTTAATCGAATTAGAAAATAATTGTTGAATATATAATATTTTGTCACACAGTTTAATAAGCGTCAGATTTGGTTGAAAGCATCTATACGGAAGATACTCACAATTATATTTCTGGTTTGATGATTTCTGTATATGTGTACGTTTTAGCATAAAATCCAATTAGTAAAGACAAATATGACATCTGCGAGTTTCCTGAACTATCTATGATAATTCATTTTAGTAATGAAGTAATTAAGGAATTATCTCAAATTTTTTTGAAAGTTTCATATTACTCGGCTTTTTACTTGAATCCAATTAATGCATTCTGAAATATTTATATAAGTTTAACTAAAGAAAGAAGGAATCCAATAATCTCTTAAGTCAAATTAAGTTATTAGCTTTGCTGTGATAAACTATTCTATTTGAAAAAGTTATTCAATGGATTCTTAAGAAGCTGGCGACGTCGTTTACTAGATTCAGTCTGGGGGAAATTTGAAGCTGTTACTGCAGCTGCAGCAGGAACCCCTATTTTAGCCATTATGTCTGCATTCAACAACAAACCGGAGTACAAACCGAGCAGGAATATGAAAGGAAAAACCAATTTTGTACTTATAAAACGGAATTATAAACGTGCAAAGAAAAAAATGTCTGAACGATTTATACTACGTGAAATAGTTTTCTATATATTTAGGTGTGAATTCACTTTTTCTTGATGTTTATATATAGCAATAAATATGGTACATGTTGGTATTTCGTCTCCTTTCACACAAGTTTTGTGTTTGTATTCCGGTCGACGATGGCAAGTTCATTGAATTGGAAACTATTCGATTCCTTTTTTGCTATGTACATGGAACACTATTTATACATGTTTTTTTTTGCACTATTGAAGATACCTATTATCTATGCGACAATGCTTTCAATTCGTCAAATAATCTTGTTATTTTTTTCGACAATTTTGTTCTGTACTGTCAGGCGTGCTGCTGTAGTCTCTTCCATTCACAAGTCAGTTGTTCTTAATTTGCACTCTTTTTTTTGAAATTTTGAGACATTATATATTTTTCTAACTCAATAGATTAACAAATAAAATTTATTTGAATTTTTAATATTTGTTCAAATGGAATTTCATATTATTTACAATAGAGTTGTAAATATTATCATTTCTATGGACAAAACATTGTTTCCGATTAATTCATATAAAACGGATATTTTTTAATTTATGGTACATATAGACAAATAATTTCTGCAAACTTTAACTAATGGAAAAGCTAAACATTGTACAATGGTGTTGTAATATTATGATTTATTACACAGGTGTACGTTTTGCAGGTATTTTGAATAATTGTGAGATTAATTTAGAAAATGTTTTTTGAAATATTTATAATTTTTCCACTAGCAGAAACAACTAACTTAAATTAGAAAAACTTAATTATGAAATATAAAACAAAAACCGATAAAACAAACTAAATTATACATCTAATCCCCAGGAGATGCAATCAAAATTTAATTCCTGAAGGATTGGAGTTGCACAAAATGAGTGAAAAATACATACTTTTATCCTAGTTATGCAATCAGTGACCAGGTTATTGATGTATAAGTTACAGAAGAATAGACTCAAAATTAAAATATGAGGAACTTGATAGTTTAACCAGATAAAGGCTGAATTCAATCATAGTACTGCACCTAGTACTATCTGCTGGTATTCTGATTTTATTACTAGACTAATCATAATATGTGATCCGATTCTTCTTAAAGAGGTTGAGTTGTATTCTTCAGAAACTTAACAAAAATGCTTCATATGGATAATTTTACTTTAGTTCTAAAGAGAGTACATATTGCCTCGCATTACAAAAAGTTGAGAAATAACTAATAAAAACATTAATATCGATAGTAATTTTAGAATGACTGGCTTATTGCGTGCTTTTAGCTCCGATATTTGGAAACTGCCCACAAGTGTTGATAGTTTTTGCAGAAAATTTTATAGTTTTATGGCTATTACTTTTTACTATAGTGACTTTCAGTTTTACAATCATAACCAATTATGATAGAACAATCAGTGGATTTAATTTGATTTATTGATTGTAAATTGGTTGACCAGGCACACATTCTGTTTAATTACAAAAAAAATTTACATCTATAATCTCTTTAATATCTTCTATACTAAAAGATTTATTGTCTATTAAACTTTTTAAGCAATTAGTAAACTTTTTCAAACATTAGAAATTATGAGAAAAGAAAAAGTCCATCCGTCAAGATTCATTAATTAATTATATATCGTACATTTTAACATCAAATAAATGTCACTTCCATATCCTTGTCAAGTGGATCTTTATACGTTTGACTAAACTCGTTGCCCTACTTCTTTTTGTTTTCGTATAACCAGTCGCTTCATAGAACGAACGATGTTCAATTAAATTATCCACGTATTTTTTTATTATTTCTGATTAAAACGCGACTTGAAATAAAAGTAAGTAATAATTTGATAAAATTGAATTTTATTGGAAACTGCAGCATATTTCTGTGTAACATTAATTACCATTATGGGTTATACGAAGTGATTTATATGCAAAACTTCTTAGTCTTACATGAATTGGGTAAATGCTTAGGGACACTTCGTACAACTTGCAATTATGCATGCCATATTGAGATTTATTCAAAGTGCTATTATCCAGCATCAATTTACAACGTTAATAGATTGGGGAAAATCAAAATTTACAGCATACTAATTTACTTGCAATAATTGATTTGCAGTACAAGTTCAAAAATAGAAGGCTGGAACTTTGACAAATGAGCTTCCAGCTCCTTCACTCCTTATTATTTCAATTGACATTTTAATTATTTAATAAATATTATATTCAGTATTCAGAACAGTGAGGGTGTTTTTTTAAGCGAAGGCGCGAAGTCCCCAATTCGTCTGAGACCAGTAAACCCTTACCGTTCGTGATGCTTACCATGCGGAACGCTCTATCTCTGTACAAAAATGTAATGCTCTATTTCTAAAGGTTGGGTAAATAAATAAAGCATTCTATTCATCTTAAATGTGACACCCTGTATGTAATATTAGATCTGCCTCCGACTCTCAACTATCTCACAATGAAACCAAACGTTTCTATCCACATTGTTCGTTATAATAAATTAATTTGTAGTACGAGATCATGTTTTGTGATAGCATCATTTCATAGGCACACCTAAAATACACCTACAGTTCTTAATGGTTGCAGGTGTCCAATGTTATAAATCGAAAATTCATGCAGTTCGAATTGAAAATAGATTATTGATTCAATATATTGCAAATGTGTATTAGATGCAAGCGATAGCAATAGGAGAAAATGGCAAGGAGTGTTGCCGCACTGAAGGGAAAATCAATTTGAAAGATTGACGATTTTTTTTTGATCTGGTTCGAGTACGTTGTTTAAATGGGAGGTTTCTAAATAATCAGTTAGTGTGTGTTCAAACGTCAATAAAACTGTCGCTGTAACACGCTTATGTGTATAATGGATGCAGTGACTGGCTTGTTTGGTCCCGGAACGGAGAGAATTGATTTAGCAGTTCAATTTGCATTGAGTACTTTGCCTCACTAATACACTTTTCTTTCACTGATGCAATAACACTTGCATAATGGAACACTGAAACAGAACCATGTATATTAAACTCGATGGAAACTATTTCAGCTAGTTTTTCTGATCTGGTGAGATGTTTAATGTCCTGCCTATAGCATTTCAGTACAAAAGGTTCGCAGATATTGCCAATATAAGACACACTTTTATCCACACTTGGACTTTCTCTTTCATGTGACACAGATGTTTCTTTTCTGTTAATGTTGTCGTTTCAGCAATGCCTGCATTGAATAGGCTCCATCGACGCATCTATCATCTGCATTTTATTTCTTTCAATTACTTGAACAATTTTTACAATCAAGTCAATTCTTCTTACGATACTACATTTCGACGCTTTCGGTTTGTTTTCACTTTTCAAGTTTACAACTTGAAATGTATCTGCAAACAATGAGTTTCTTTCTCTAGTTTCTCCATCTCCACTAAACTTACAGTATCATTGCTACAGCAAATGTTTGTATAGAAGCACCGAGGAAAATTTACAACATTGTACGAATGGTGTAATATTTTTAATATCTTTAGTGAAGGGCACTAAGTTTTGGAGTAAAAGTAGGATGCTAGTTTAAAAATAACAAATATAGAACAAAATCTCAACTTTATATATTGAGGATAAGATAAGGTGAACATCGATGTTGTTTGAAAGCTATCAGTTGAAATTGTCTCTGTAGACAAGAAAATGCCCTCTGAGGAGTAATGTAGGTCTGTGTATCTTTTGTTTCACATATAAAGAAAGGCATACACTTTTTTGAGACTTTGTTTTATAAAAAAATATAAATCAAATTATACTATATGTGATCTCAGTGCAAAGACACAATAGTAAGTAGTATATTAAAAAGGGAGGTTTTATAAGGAATATTATTATTGTCCTTGTTCTAGTTTGAAACGCGACCGAACGCCAATATAGGGACCGCTTTAAATAACGAGTGCAATAATTTGGCTTATGGAGCACGTTCTTTTTTGTATATTTTACACTTTATGTCTTTTTTTTAAATAAACGAATTACATTTTAAAATCTAAGGAATTTTAGGTTGGGTGGTAACATATTGATCCAAAAAAGCTAGCTCAGATGAAGTAGTCAAATATTGAAAAATTGATATTTGAAAATTATAACACTATTTTTGGCTCGATTTTTAGTGATTTTATTTTATTTATTAATTAACTTTATTTTCGACATATAATAAAAAAATAATTATTTCAAATGTATTAAAATATTACCCGCATTAATACACAAATTGTATGAGGAAATGCAATTTAATTACATAAATATACAATAGCGAGAGTTATGCGTAATAATTCGATATATGAAATGAAGAAACATGCATTTCATTTAAAAATCTCTCTTTTATTGGTAAAATTTATTAAAAATTACATCAAGCTGTTCCAATCCTACATACATATTCTATAAAAATTAATAAATTCTTTTAATAACGTTACGCTTCCTTATATAATACATACAGGGTGATTCGTAAAGTCGTATATCGTAATGTTATTTATATACAAAACATTTTCATATTAAGTTTCTGTACCAAATTTAGTCCGTATATAAATTTTCTAGCATCAAAATTCAAATATTACGATTCACCCCGTATAATTAATTTACTGCATGTTACATACAAAACACATCATGCTTTGAGGGCATAAAATTTGGCAGTAAAATCTTTATTGCTCATCAGTCACTTAGCCTTTATCAAACATATTCTTTATCTAAATAGAAAAATCAATAATACTTCTTAGCTCTTGTCTGCTGATTATATAATGCACATCAACTATATGTCGTTCGGTAATATTCAAAGTCATTTACAGACCTCGTAAAGCTAATGTCGATATAAATATTGTTGTTCTAGTTTTATGTATTTTTCTATACCTATATATCATATTGCGTTTAATACAAGTTTAATATGACTTGGTTGTTCTCTTTAACTTCGTAAGGTTCAGACTTTTAAAGCGATCTTTTGGAATATTTTATTTGCATTAGGATAGCATACAAAAAGAAGGCATATGTGCAACGCTTTGCTGATAATAGTTATTTTTTTGTTAACAAATTTACATAATTTCTTTACATTATGTAGCATACTATTTTTAGTGGTCTTTTCATGAGAATGGTGAGGATGAAAGGTGATGTAAAAACATATTAACTGAAGCATAGAATTTTTGTTTTGAGAATGGCTTGGATCTGGGCGAAACACGCAAAATAGTTAATGTATAGTGTTTTTTCTTCAAGCACAATAATATTATATTATGTAACTAGGAGAGAAACGACCCGTTTTTCAGACGAGTGACGTTTCGAAGCGAAACCGAGTGCAGCAAACGTGACGCGAGTCCACAATACCTATTTTTCTCTGGGGTCCAAATTCTATTTTTTGCAATTAGTAAAACTAATTACTGCACACATGGTTTATCAGATAAATCCATTCTAGTATTAGTGGCTTTTCCAAAAACAACAACGTAATGTCGTTGATAGGATTTGGCATTTAAACGTCAATACATACTCGTGAAAAGTTTACGTCGTATTTTAACTAGTTAGAAGTTGGCAGACAATATGCTCGCCTTATTGCGCTCGTCTGTCGCCACAGGGAAAAGCTTTTGAAGCTTCCAACTATGTATGATACCCCAAAAAAAATCAAGACAAAAACATTTTATGCATTATCGCAATGGCGCGCGCGGCTCTTTTATATGAAGAAGAAGAAGACGGAAAGCGAAATGTAAATCTTTATAAATTGACTAATTTGCTTGCTAAGTATTACTTTAAATACGTTTTGAAAAAAGCCGCAAGAGTTTAACCCAAATTGTCGAAATTTGTAATTAAAATGAGTGTTTTGAATTCAGCCAGTTATACGAGAATTTTTCTTGGAATAATTTGATGTGCTTGCAGAGTTTACTTGAGAAAAGTAACTCGCATAATATTTGCATCTAAACGATTGCCTTACGGGCTGAAATAACGATTTTGAGAACGTCGAAACTTTAATAATAGAATCCAAACGATATTTACTTACAAACTCATATATTTGCTTCTTTTACGACGCATTGCATTTATTAGCTTGTTATCAAATACGGAGTGCTTTTTATTTATTCGAACATTTTTAGATATGATTTTACATAAAATTTGTTGTAAAATATTTTTTTAAAAAAATACGTGCATTAAATCGTGTGCATTTTTTGTTAAAAGCTTGGATTTATTTTAAATGTTCAAAGCTCCAGAAACTTCCTGAATTTGTATAAGATTTAAAATAATTATAAAATAGTGCTAAATACGTAAAAGTCACTCCTAATTGCATTTGCATTTAATCTTCTCGGCTAACAAATTATAATCAGTGCAATTACACAAATAGTCAATTAAAATGCTAAATGACTTTTAAACACCAAGAGACGCAGCACATGATATAAAATCTTCATCTGTGTAATTCTGTTGCAGAATATCCTGGATAAATTCAACCCTGGAGCAAGGCAAATGATCAACGCTGGTAAAGCTTACCTCAAAGCTCTACACGGTAAGTTATTTTGCTTTAGTAGATCACTTCTACAATTAGTTTATTCTGTTTAAAGTAATAGAGGCCGATTTAGTTAATGAATTTTATTTAACTTGTTTAGTTTTAGTTTTGTTTTCATTAAACATTTTATGCAAGTTAAATTCTGTTCGAGTCGGGGAACAATAAATATATTCCTAGCAATTAATTAAAAGGTCTCGCTTTTTGCTAAGCATAAAAAATGTAGGTTTTTGGCCATTTATTATTTTAGAAAATCAAATCGCTAGTTTGAATTGTGAATAGTTTCGAAAAATTAAATCGAAATTTAAACACACATCATCATATTTTTTTAACCGACTAAATAATTACACATTTACATAATCGTGACGATTGCACCTAGAATAATAGCGGCAGCAAAAAAATGTAAGGTCGTCTTCTAGGTTTCATTAATTCACTAAGATCAATGGTGATTGAGAGTGAATTAAAAGAAGGTCATTTGTAAAATATAGCTTGTTATTTTCATTTCTAACACATTTTTTAAAATTAATACTTGATTGACGTACCTACTTACTTGTATTGTTTATTGACCTTATTATTGTTGGAGTTTATGTACTATTCATTCTTTTGTTAATATAATTAGCTGAAAGTTTATAGCTAATAATATATTGTCCAATAATCCTTTATAATTGAGTTTGTTTGCAAACGTATAAAGTGCGAGTAAAATTGTGTTTGTAGTACCAGTTAAAATCATTACATAATAGCTAAATGTGGACTTTTGGTTATTGCAGTGGCGTAACTATTACATTTTTACCGAATTTTAAGTTTATATGATATTCAAAGATTACAATGTCATCAAATATGTAAAGCTGCAAACATTGATTTTGTATTTTTTGCCAAAATAATCGTCCAATAATAAAATAACATTAAATTTTCTGTAATTTCCTTTTGTTTTGTTTATTTTGTATGGTAATAATTATAAATTACGCCACTGCTGCAATAGATTAATATTGTTTACAATTACATTAAATAGCACAAAATCATAATTAATACTCAGCGTACATTTGGACTCTAAACTCGAACAAACACAATTCAAATTAATACCATAATTTTACCAGCTAGAAATATCAAAATAATATTTTATGGCTTTTGAAAATCCTTTTTGGTATTGCGGTCATAAGCGTTGTGCGTGCGTACGTAAAACGTAAACTCCAATGAAAAAGTAAAGAGGGTGACTTGACCACTGAAATGCATTTAAGGGCTAACAGGAAAATGTGGTTACATCGGAAGGACATCTAGAAAATTGTATTTGTGGATTTTATTTTACGAACACACCCGTTTTTATGGTTTTAATATTTAGGGAGGGCAATAAATATAAATTAGGCAAACTAATTGCTTTTAATTAAGTAAGAAGCAGAAGCTACATTTACGAATGTGCTTTGTTACGTTTGATCGTGTTTAAAATCTTTTAGCAATATTTCAACATACCGTTAAAAACCGATAGTATTTTTGGTTGAACATATTTTTGCGAGGGTATGAATTGCTGAAATTGACCAAAGAAAAACATCTTTGCGTAAGAATCGAAATATATCGCACGGAAGAAAATTCTTCCGGAGATGCAATTGTGTGAGATAGTTTTGATAAAGTATCAAATAAATTTCATGTACACATTTTATGTTTGAGACACATACAACAATACAATATTACAATCTATTTGCTTCTCCGCATTTCAAGCAATATATTTTTGCACCTAAATATGACCGCCACAAAAGTGTACCAGAAATGATATTTTATTTGATGATCTGCTACATGAAGCTTGATAAATTATATAATAAATTGTGAATTTATTATCTAATTTAACAGTAATAAATTTGATTAACGACCCCGACAGAAATCGACTCCATATATTGAACCAAGTGATATTAGATGAAGCAAGCATCTAATAGGGGGCTAAAACTCAACTATATTACGTTACATTCTCTACATGGCTAGTTGGTTTTTGACTCTCCATTTCTTAAACCGTTATAAAGCACGACTGGAATTTCACAGCATGGTGTTAGATATCTAACACAAGTTTTATTTTATTTGGAACTCGTCCGAGTACAAAGATTAATTATTTAGTTTTGAGCAGATATTTCATGTAGGTTTTTGCAATTTGCAGTAGGTAATAATAGGATAGTTTTAGAGTAGGTACTCACAATAATTTTAGAAAATAAAGAAATGAAGAAGAAAAGTGATGGCACTAAAATATCCGAATGAGTAATATCCCCTCATTGTACGCGAGTGGAATTACTAAACTTTTTCTAGAAGTATTTAATAGAGGAAACTTTGTTTAGCTGTGAAATTTTTTGACAAAATTTATAATATATTTTCTGTGCTGAAAACGTTGACGAATAAAAATGTATGGCTAACTTCACGCCAGTCGATAAATGACCTGAAATTCTGTGATTGGTTGGAAACAATTGAGTAATGAAATATTACTCAACGACCGTGAGTAATAGAAAAAAAATTACCCAACCAACTTTTAACATTTTTAAACATGATTTAATGATAAATAAAACTGAACTCATAATATGTTTCGCATCACTGCCTCGGAATTTAACTAGAATTTAAAAATGTGTTAAAAGAGCAGAGAAAGGATATTTGCATATTTGGAGCAATATTTAATTCAGAACATCATGATTGAAAATGTTTATCTTATATGTGGTCTGAGATAATTTAATATTATTATATTTACTCAAACATAAGTGTTTATTTAGTATACACTTGACTTACAAATACAGACTTTAAAAAATTGGCGTGCGTTGCGGTTACAGTAATTTTCATAAATGACTCCACTGTAGTTTGTGGTGCAACCTTTCCGATCCGTCGTTTAGTTTGAACGTTATTTGTTGATGGTAGGATAAAAAGGGTATCATCAAAAGCTACATTTCCTCATTTGTTACTTGAAACTGAAGCAAACAGTTCAGCCAAACCCACCAGCCTCAAGATATGTGATCAATATGTGTTAAGAAAATTTTAAAGCAAATATACAACGTTCTAATTTGGAATTCTATTGTTATTGAACGCTATAACAATATATTAGATAGAAACTTTCCTATAACAGATACTAAACACACAAATACTGATATAGGGAGAAGTAAGTTGGGCTATATTGCAATCGTGCCTCGAATGTCGAACACACATATTTTATTGACGTAAACCACATGGTGCGAGATGTTTTTTAAAAAATGCGATCGGTATGGATTTTTCTAATCAACAAATTACCTACAAAAAGAAAAGCGAAGCTTGAGAATATTCCTAAAACTATCCAAAATATTTGGGGTTACTGCGAAACATTGTATATCCCTTGAACTTTCAGAATTAGAAATATGTAGGTGTAATAATAACTATCTTCGGAAGGATATTTTGCTACAATAAATTTCCATATTTTGTCATGCCAGAATTTTAATTAGCCACAATGCTTTTACGAATTTATTTCTGCATCAGTTGCAAAAAAACATTTAATAACGGCAACCTTTAATTTTAATTAAGGTTTGCAGGTGTCATAAATTAAAATTAAAATCAACCAACTCGAAAACTAGTATGTATGCAATGTAGTATTTGAAAATTTTAGCTATAGAAACACATGTATAAAATTGTCATTGTGTGTAAAGAGACGAGCGGTGAATGTTGTGTCAACGCCCGTTGTTTTACACGCTCAGCTCAGCAAGGCTTTTCAGGCCTTTCAGGGTGACAAGGGTAACCAGTCTGACAGAAAACTCAAAAGCACCTCATGCATATTGTTTAAAATGGTGTTAAACAATATGCATGAGGTGCTTTTAAGTAAACTAAGGAACTGCAGTCCATGCAGGTTGAAGTACAAAATTAATTTGAAGCTTAGATGCACAACGTTCGTCCAAAACCGAGTCGAAAACTATACAAATTTCGTTTTGCAATACATGTTATGAATTCACATTGTTCGTTAGTGCACTAGTTTAAATTGTGGAAATTTGTGAATAGTCGGTTTTACAAATACTTCTTTTTGTTTCACTTCCAAAATGCTACATACAAGTAAAACTAATTCATTTCCTACCTTGTTAGAAATTAATAAATTATAATAAATTTAAACTAGTTTTGATTCTGAGAGGTCATATAACCACATAGAAAGTCTGTTGAATAAACAAAGCCACTCTAAGAAATCTTAAGTGCAGGAGCTCTTGAAAGTCTTCTTTTTTACCAAAAAATCTGGTGTCACAAAAATGGACGTGTTTCTTTTGGGGGAACATTTTGACGAATACTGGTATTTGTAGTTTGGAATGCTAGATTTTTACGTTTAAGAATTAATTTGTTTGACATTTATTGATAATGAGGCTTTTTGGCAGCTTGGTAATTATAAGTATATTGTTCTAGAATTCTAGAAACATTTCCAATGACGACATAATTATAACTTCTAAACTAGACACCACAAAATCAAATACTAAACTATATCTTGCAATAATTGGAATGTTTTCGTATATGAACGAATATTTTTAAACATTTAAATTCTTTAGTGTCTTTGCATATCGTAAGTCTATCAAAAGAGAACGTATAATTTTTTGAATAGAAAATAAATATTTCTTCCGAGTCGATTTTGTTTCAAGATCATGATAAATTTTCGGAAAAATCGTAACCATAAAAATATCGCGTTTGTATTTCTTCTTTTCAAAGTGTAAAATATTTAAGTATAATTTAATGTTATCTTATATTTATCACATCCTACTCCAAATTTTCTAAGAAAATTTTCATTTTATTTATAAATATGCATAAATTTTAACTTTACTAAAATTTATATAATTTATTCATTTGCTATAAAAGTTATGTTGCCTATCAAAGAGATTATGCCATATGCATTTGAATTTAAATTTTTAAACGAGTTGGTTGTGCAATATTTATATTATACGTGTATATAATTGTTAAATTATGCATGCATGTATCTCTATAAAGTTAATTTTTAAATGTCCCACTTATTGAGAGAGAAGTTCATATAAAAGATTATGCAAGTCTGCAGTTTTAATTCGGGCTTTTTGCAATATTACATTACAAGTGGAGTGAAGAGAATACTAAATAACATATATTATGTGAAACTATAAAGTCATCGGAGAAAAGCTGAAATATAAAAGCCCGATAAAATATATGCTGCTCGCAGTGCGGAGCGACATGACTCTAGTAGAGCGGGGTCGATGATGATACCAAATTCTTAAGGGAGGCCCTGCCATTCGGCTGACTGCCTACAAGGGCTGCTGCTGCGAATTTATACAATGCAATTACTTGCTGCAAAGATCGACGGAATTGATTCAACTCAAACAGTAATAAATAAGTGTCTGTTCATTCACTTTTGCTTTTTTTTCGTCTCTTCTAATGTTGTTCCAAGTTTCCTTTTTTGCATTAAAAAGAAACTTCTTAATGTGTTTTTGCTGGATGAAAGAAAGTGAATTCTAATGCTGGACGACATTCTTTCTAAGGATATTCCTAATTTGACAAAGTAATCACGTCTACAATAAGTGAAATGTAAATTCTGTAACTTAATCAAATGAATTCATTCTGTTTCTGTAATTTTATTACATCAAATTGTTTCACTCAATGGTGCTATTGAACTGACAGCTAAAATGAGACTACTCTAATAGCATTCTAATTAAATTCAAAATACAGAATCAGTTGAGCTTTTTCTAAGAGATAAATCATTCTTCAAATGCTATTAAATGCAAGTTGTTTTGCTTCTATATATTTCATGCCGTTGAAGATAAGATAATAAGAAAAAGTAAAACAAATGGGGTAGTCAACTGCATGCGCTGCTAAATTTAGTTTCTTTGGATTTTGGTGCTGCTGCTGCTGCTGCATTCATTCAATAGAAAATACTGGGATGTGCAACGATAAAGCAGTGGACGCCACTGATGCAACTATTTTGTTTCAATAGACTAGTATCATAAAATTTTATTAGCAAAGTTCAGCTAAAAGGGCCAGACCAAATTGGCATGGCAACGGACCAAATCTATAAGCATTTCGAAACGCCAAAACAAACACAGAAATCACAACAAATCTCAAATTTATATTTATAAGATGCACTCACAATGGATTCATCAGATTGTCTATTTTGGCCTGTTTTTAGATTTTATTGTGCATGTTTTTAAAGATTTTATAGTTTTTTTTCGGAATTATATTCTTCTAAGGGTAAGAAAAAATAGTTCCAAATTTGGTTTTATTGGATTAAGTAGTTGAGTTGGAAAAAGATTCCTAAATTAATATTTTCTTGTAATGATCTCAATCATAATTATTATAAGTGCAGTGCAAAGATAAGTATACGAAATTGCAAGTCACATGGAGTTGCGAAAAATCTCCGGAAACATCTCCCTAACTTCATGCAGATGATTGATAAAGTTTTTGTATAAAAAAGATATGTTAGATACGAGTACATTAATTATACGATGACTGTTAAATATACCAGCCTAACCGAGAACCTAATGCTCCATTGAATACTTTGTGGAATAATCGTTAACAATCCAAAATCAATATAATGATGTAACAGGAAAAATATATTTTTTAATTCTTTAAGATTTACGATGATTTTTTAGCAAGAATATATATTTGGATCATTTTAATCTTCTATAATTGTAAATTAACAATTTATCAACTTAATTGTTTGGTTGGAAGAAACTAAGCCATTCTTGATAATGAAATGACACCCATTTGAAAATTCGCATGGTCTAGCGTGTATTAATTGTTTGGGAGCTAAGGGTTAACAACATACACGGCTCTAATTTACAATCAACCAGATTTAATGATATTTCGCTGCTGAGTCTTGCGAAGGTGGAAGATAGTTGCAATCGCAAGCTAACCAGCTACAAATTCTCTTCTGTGGCGTTATAGTGCAAACGTAAACTATATATGCATCCTTAATATATTATATAATGTTTGTATTTGGTTGAAATTTATTTGGGGCATTTACTACACCTTGACTACGATAAAAAATCTCTATGGAGAAACATTTGATATTTAGTCTAGGTTCATATCATTTATCTAACTTGTTCCAAATAGCGGGAAATTGCAAATTAAACTTTTTAACTGATATTCAAGAAGTGGAAGTGAATAGGAAGAGTTATAATAGTGAAATTATCTGATGTAGACAAACAAATGATGTTTCCGAACTAAGAAATTGCAGGAAAGATACAACCATGCTTTCAGGCAGCGCAGCAAAGTATTTGCTTGAAAATGAAAATGTTTTCATATTGTGTGGAAAGGATTATATTTTTTGAAGCTAACTAATTTCTGTACGAGAGATATTGCTCACAATCAGTATTATTAAGAGGGAATTCGGAATTGTAGTAGTTTTGTACGAATTTTATTTGTAATTACGCCAGACTTTATCTTTGTCATGGAATTAATTGCTGCAGTGGTGCACGGAACAGTCGTTTCATTAAACTGTTTGCTGGGGAACGTTTACAATTTTTATTTTGGGTTATTAAATGATACCGAATGCAATCAAATAAAATCCAAGTGATACTTACTGTTTTCATTTGTCCGGTGTAAGCATGTGATTTTATTTTTATTCGTACACTTAATCAAACCATAAACAACTGCTTAATAATAATAGTGTATTAAAGTACACGTTTCATAAGCCAAGCGATATTGCACGATTCCGAGTTTTCAATAAGGGTGAATGCAATAATTTGACTTATAAAATAATTTCTGTCTACCCCTTTCGCCGTCGCCAATTTTAGAAGTTAAATTCCTTTAAATAATACCTTCTTTTTATAAGCGCTTTTTGATGTATATTGTTATTCATTACTCACGAGTGTTGAGTAATACTTCATTACTCAACTATTTCCAACCAGACAATTTTAGGCCATACAATTTTTATTTAAATTATAATGAAAATTGTTAAAATGTTCAATATTCCTACTGTAATAATATTCAAACGTTTACTGAAATTTATTATAAAGTTTTTCGTTCAAACTTCAAAGTTCCAATATTGTACCTAATCATAAATATGTTGCAAAGTATTTAATCAAATTTTATAAGAAAGATTCTACACGATATTGATTTATTCGAAAGTTCATTTTATATTAAACAGCACTTGCTTATAATACAAGTCATCAGCATTAAAGTTTATTTTTGTCAACATAAAACAATATTTTGTCGTAAAAATTTAATGAAATGTAAATATTTAATTACTTTATTTACATTTCTATAGACAAATCAAGAGACCAATAAAAATATCAAGTCGGCCAAAATAACGGTTAATTTTGAATATTCTAAATGCAGTATTTTCTATTTAAAAAACACCATTAGTTTGAGACACAAAAGTTTCAGATTATCAGATGTCAGATAAATAGTCGGATTCTGTCAAGAAACCATTTGTATTTTATTGAAAGAATATCTTGTTTTAAACGTATATTCTTGGCAGATGATTTGTTTGTAATGTAGATGTTTTCAATATCATCTGTAACTTTCATCTGATTTTTATCTCTTTGTTTATTTAGGCGCTGCTGCAGCTTCACGGATGTACGTTGATGCAATTAGTAAACTGGCAAGGCAAGCTCAGCAAGGAACCTGGGGCGGTTCGTCTGACATTGGTAAGGAAATTGAAAATACACAAATATTTATTTTTTATTACAAGTGCTTTGTGAGTTATATTACTCGTATAAATGTAAATAGATTCATGTTATGCAATTTGAATTGGCATCTGGTAAATAACACCATCTGATATCAGAGAGAGAATATAAGGAAATCCAACATCAGGAACCAAATTTAATGAAATATGCATTATACATATCATAAAGATGGGAATCTTCATATTGATGTTGTGGAATTAATTGCAAAGATTTTCTTGTTTCTGCGGCTTTTATTAATGTATTTAAAGTAGTTTGTGTAAAGTTTCGTATCATGTTTACTGAATTTTAAACATTCGCTTCTGCCATACATACAGTCGCAATACTAATAAACTTTATAAAGCTACAATTAATAATTAAATCAGTAATTTATTCATTAGAATACGGAACAAATCCTTCTTCTTGCACTTGCATAGATATTTATTTACAAGAAAATAAATGTGTATATAGAAGACGACGAAGTTTCTCGGGAATTTTCCTTAATCTTTCAGTCTCTAGTCTAGAATTTAATGCCCGCTCTTTGCTGAAATATCAAAAAGTTGAATCGAGTTTAATTCTCTTGTATTTATGTAAATGGATTTTTCCTGTAAGAATAAATACAATTACCATAAGGAAGGATCTTTCTCTTACAAATAAATTAATATTCTTCAACATTTTTATATAATATCCATGTATATTACTTAAATAAATCTGTTGTGCTAAAATTTAATTTTCGAAAAATTCAGAAAGCGTTACAGAAGTTGTTGAAGCGTCAATGGCACAAGAACAATACAACGCTGAATTCGTAATTGAATTTCAGAAACTTACATAGTTGGATATAATTTGTACAGATAATAACCGTGTGCAGATGTTAAAGTTTCAAGTAATAAACCGAAGTATACACTTGGTTCTCTCCCATCATCAACAGCGTCTCCAATTTAAGTTTACCTTATAGGAACGGATATCCTAGTATTTAGATATAAGATCTAATCACTTCAAAGGTTGTCTACTTGAAAATCTTCGAATGCTATATGTTTGCTAAGCAAGATAAATACTTTCTACTGTTCTATTCCACTATCGCTTATTGGAAATAATTAAGTAGACTTGAAAAAAATATATTTTGCAAACTCATTGCTTACATAAAAGATAATATTGTACTTTTTTTCTATATCATGTGCTGTAGCTGAATTGCCTTAATGGCAGAGCGGCGGAGTTATAGTGTAATAATAACGCCTTGGGAGAACAGTTTGCCAACTCTCATTAGAAGACGGCAATCGACCAGTTAAGCCTTTAACATCCTGGAAATTTTTAATTCCTTTCTAATTGTCTAATAATCTAATAAGTAAATTTGTTCTTCTTTTCCTCTTCAACTAGACTTCTTTAAATTACGTGTTTATTCAAAATGCATCTCAAATTGGTACATTTTATCAATATACAGTAAATTTTTCAAATATTTAAAATTAAATTAGAGATTAAACAAATTAAATTTAAAATAATATTAATTTATTATAATTAACAAATATTGTGAATTTAAAAGCACACTCAGAAAGTATTTAAATTCATTGATAGGTATCCTTTTTACATTATTGGATCTAGGACTATATAGTAATATGTCGAATTGAAATATACTCACCATTCGCCAATAATTTATTAAAATTGTATTGAATGTTATTGATGATAATTTGTTGCAGTCCCATGAGCATACTTTTACAGCTTTGTTTATTTTGTTGACAATTACTGAATTTTTTTTGTATGCAATGGATTTGAAAAATAACATAGTTAAATATTGCAATGAAACATATACATTCTACTAATACTATTCATTTCGAATGAAAATCATTTGAAAAATAAATTACCATTGATACATGCAAACGCTTCCGTAACATTTTTGTTCATTTTGTGAATAGCTGCACTTTTCTAGTCTTTATAGTGAACTATGAAGTTTCAAGATCTTTAGATTGTTGACTGTTGTTTGTCTCAATTCTTCTGTCATTCGCAAGTTTAATTTATTTTAAAAAAATATATTGAAATCCAATCAAATAAAAGTTCAAAATTCTTTATGAATATTGTTTTAAATTAAACAGAATGCTTTCTTTTATCTTTATATTGTGAAATATCTACTATATCATCTTCAATCTATAACTAACTTTAACTCGAGTCTTAACTTGATCCAAACTTTAAATCGAATATATGAAGATTCCATCGCTCACTATTCTCGGTAACAACACAACTATCTATGTGATATTACTTTGCTTTCAGTAGATCAAAAAAAAAACTATTTTGTTTTTTGTTTGTTGAGCTAAATATTTATTTATGTTATATTTCAATCCATACTTTAATTCAAATTTCAAACGCATTAATTAATTAAAGTGCAGATTTATTTTTCTTACTTTAATTAAACCTTGACTGTGGCTCCATGATAAAATTAAGAAACTCAAAAAATTATAGCGAGAAAATGGACCTTTGTTCTTAAACTTCCACCATCAAGTATAATTCCAGTTTCACGGCACCAGCTTTGAGAGAAATATTTATTATCACTTCGTTTCTTCTACCTCTTCCACTTTCATTTTTATATATAGCAAGTCTATTAAAGAATTCAAATTGCGGTTTATATAAAAAAGCTTTGCGAGTAAATTGCTTTTGAAATTGCTGCAATTTCATATTATATTTTACAAGTAAAAAATGCATTGGCGTCTAGAGCGCGAATGAAAATCTTGTTTTCTCTAATTTGATTTATCGGTGATTTTAGAAGATCGAAGAATTATCATCATCATCGCTGTTCGATTTTGAATTAAATGAAAATTAACGTAGGAAAATTTTTAACGCGGATTACATTCATTTTGTCAGGCTTTCCTGGTAAAAAAAATAAGGTAATTTGCTTCGCTCTTTCTTATTGATCGTTTTTGTAAAGTTCATTCAAAGACCTGTTAAATGTTAAGTTTCCGGAAAGCTCTTTACAAATGGAATTATTTTATCTTTTTTATATTAAATGTCAGATAAAGTGGATATTTATTTTTTTAAATGTAATACATTCAAGAAACATGCGCCCACTTGCGTCTCGCAAACACCGCAAAAACCGGAAGCTGTAAAATATTGCCCATTTATTTAGAAAAACTACTATCAGTATCTTCTCATATATATAAGGCTTTAAGGGAACGTGGCCTTATTTGTATCATGTCAAAATTGGTTCCAAACTTTTCAATGGATATATGTGTTTTTTTCTCAACCATTGATTTTATATTAAACCAAATTATTTTTAAATTACTTTTTAGGACCAAAAAAACAGTTCAATCATGACAATGTCACATATTTGTTTTGGTATCATAATCGCTACTAACTTATACGAAAATTAATCCATTTTCCATGCAGTTAGTAAATGCCATACGCCCATACATCATAAACCTGTATCTGTACGTTTTTTTATAATGGATTATAAAGGTAGACTTGCTAGTGCTACCATCAATATTAAGTACGTGACGACTAATTTTCCTCTTGCATATCCATGATAAGAATGATGTATTGTAGTAGCTCGTTCGCTTAAAAATTGATCGCTCCATTCGCTACTCGAATATTAGCATTTTAATCTTAATTTACAAAAGCATGGCTTTTTATTTTTATTTATAAAGAAATAAGAGTTGAGTTCTATTTAACGTTATCTACATTTATCTAAGAAGTATCTTATCTCTGTAAGCAAGGCACGCTTCAACGTTGGAAGACTGGGTTGAAAAGCTTAACAAAACAAAACGGCGTTCAGGGAAAAAGACTTCTTAGCTTACAAAATGTGTGTGTGTGTGTGCTGCTGAAGAAATGGCGAAGTCGCCAAGGGAGGGAAAATGGTTAAAAAGGGTCTCCCTATTTTCTGCTTTATATACCGTACTTTGCTTCGATTTTATTCTCACGTTATAGAATGCAGAATAACCAATACATAATTTTAAATGCCAACTCTTTTAAATTAGAAATCTGGTCGACAGTCTGGTAAATCTATCTGGAAGTGTGTGGGTGGAAGCTTGTCTTCGAGATCTAATTTTTTTTGTGAAAAATCAAACAAAGCTTTCCGTTTAAACGTCTAATAACAAAGAGACAATATCCAACCTGACGCCAAATGGCTTTTTATCGGCATCGCGGACCATGCCACACACATCACAAAAGTCAAATAAAACTCTCACACAAAAAAATCAAATATCAAACGAATCCGTTTCTGAGCTTTTTGTATATGTGACAAAAAGTTGATGGTGTTATTTTATCGACTTGTAAATGTTTACATGCGTTGCTGAGAATTTCTTTAAAACTTAATAATTCATAAGTATAATAAAGCAAGGCAAAAGTTTGTCTTGTATTTTTTCTGTGGGGTTTATACGAGTATAAATATTTATAGGAGCCTGTCAGTAAATAATCAGTGTATTTCTTCCAAACTAAGTAACTTCTCACTTGAATTAAAATTTACTACCCCCGGGAGATTCGACGGTCTAGGCAGGTACTATTGACCGTTAATTTTTGATTACATAAAACAGAGTGCAAAAAGACTATTTACAAAAGTAACTTATTTTCAGGCACTTCTTTGAGCAGTATATTTTTTGTAGGCAATTTTACGGTTCAAGCATTTTTTCATCATGTGTTTGGACAAATCCCTAATGCATCATTTATTACTAATATGGGAGCAATCAAAAATATTATGGTCATGGCTTAAGGGTGCGAGTTCAATAAACATCTAGCTATCTTAACTCGTTCGATAAAGTATCACTTTACTACCTTGTTGTTAAATAATTAACTATTTTTGCTTTCAAATGTATAAAATCAAACATAGTTGTTTGCTGCGGTTTTGAATGATAATTAATTAATGCTATTAAGCTGGTGTGGTTGAACTTGCATAAATAACACACACTATTCAGATTAAACGTATTTTATGTATATTGTATTAGTATTATAGCTTATAGTTTGTATAGGATGAATTAGCTACTGCTTATCAATGATTTACTTAATATTAATGCACAAAGAGAATTAAATTGTGAAGCATCCAGAGTCTCCGATAAGAGCAAAACAACGACAAATCAAAGTAATTCTGCAGCGATAATTACTAATACGTCGATGATGCTTTCGAAGCCGTGAAGCCATGAAGTCTCGCATTGAAATCCTCTTCTCTGCAACTAATGTACTTTATCATGGTTTGATCGTTCAGATGATTTTACCATCCCGGCTTGTATTTTATATCCACGTAAAGAATAGGACACTTGGACATTCACGAGATTAGTTTTAATCGTTAGCAATACACAATCATAATGCACAGATTATTTTTGGTTGTGATGAAATGAGTTTAGTTTTAAGCTGAATTGCTGATATGGACGAAATGCTTTAAAATTAAATTTTGTGATGTAAATTTTAATGAAATTGCACGTTTGGTTCAAACTCTCCTAAAGTTTTATACTGATAGAGTTAATTAAAAAAATAATTTTTTAGATAATTTTAAAAATTCTGCTGAAATGTTGAACTGATTCTTGTACTTTTTGAGACAAGATATTCTTGAATATCAATGAAATCGAGAATATAGTTCTTGATTACGTAACAATGTGGTTCAATTGTGACTGTGAACGTGCAGAAAGAATTAAAAAAAAAATGCAAACGTAAATGTGCTCTGAACTTTGGACTAATTATTTTCACTTCTTTCGTAAAAAATATATATTTTTAATTACAAAAGGTGTTTATTTAATTCTCAGGATTAAGAACCATCCACCGTCAACTTTCTGTCATCTAAATAACTATAATATGTTGTGAAAAAGAAATGAAACCCTCTGATCATCTATGCAGAATTTTTTTGTGCAGTTATAAAAGTAGCCCTCATTCTCATCTAATATAAATTGAATGTATCAGGTGCTGTTCTGTGGGATTATTTACGATTTGTCTTTATTTGGTGTAATAGAGTCAAGGCTCCGCAATTTTGTGGCATCACCTGAATTTTAAATTTCTTTATGGCACTTATACAAACCCAGCTGGTTTTTGCAGGATCCACAAGCCGTGAGTTTTTAGAATAGGGGAACGAAATGACGGATCTCTCTCTCGGTTTTTGTATGTGTGTGTACCATAAACTTTCTGGCCAAAATGAATTTCTCTAAGTGCATTTTGATGGAAGAGAAACGTGCTATGCCAGATGGTGGAAAATTGGAGGGTCTTATTACAAATATCACACAAATTCTAATAATGACAAGACAATTTGTGAAATTCTAATTTAAATTGCAATTTAATTGCAGATATTATCGCATGCAGATGATAGATTCTTCATTGGTATAAATAATTTAGATATCAGTTGTATTCAAAAAGTTTGGCTTTGTAAGCTCCTGAGTGTTCAAAGTCAATGGCTTCGCTAGAATATTACAGGAAAACTCCTTAGAGAAAATGGAAAGGAAATTATAATTTATTAAAATGCATGCATGAACTTTTAGTTTTCTCTATAAATTGTCTTTTTTCTAATCTTTCTCTTATATGAAACTATAATAAAGTTAAATTATTTAGACTTTTAAATTATTTTTATTTTTACATCTTTCGTAAAGATTTAGCCAACAAACGAAAATTATGATACTTATGAACAAAAGCGTATGATATTGGTATAGATTTAAATACCAAGCAATTGATTTCCCACTAACTATATTTATAGATAATTTATTCTTCATTTGTTTGTAAATTTATACAAATTTGCTTGTACGGGGAAACATAATACCATTCATTTGCTATCAAATAAACAGCAATTATTACAATAAAATAAATTTATTCATCAGTTGTTTGTGGATACTATTTTATTGATGAAACATAAATAGAAATTCTACAGTGAATAGTGATACGTTATGAACACGAAATATCAAATTTGATTATACTGTTTAATTGGGCATACATTTAAATTTCATATGCAATGTTAACCTTATGAATCAAAATAGGGCATTCCTTTTGTGCAAAATTTATTTAGCTACATGAGCATCACAAAAAAATCATGTAGACATAACTTCCATTTCATTAACTCAGACATCGTTTACTTACATAACTGAATATGGAGCAGGGATCGCAAAATAAATCCTTTATAATAAAACGAAAACCCAAACCATTTAACTGATGACAATAATAATAGTAATGTGCATGCGGTTATACATATAAGAGAAAACAAACGATCGTGTTTATGATCTCGCATCATACCATTAGGACGACGAAGAGGCTTCATGGGAAATCTATTCATATTACTGTTGATAATTTCATTTGCGAGGAACATTTCTCTTAATTTAATCTATAATTTCAACTCTGATGTATAAATGTAAATATCTATTATATTAATTGAAGTCGAGATGTTCAATGCATCCGAAACCGGTAGGATACTTACCGACCGCAATTTATATACTGAAGTATTTAGATGTTTTTTTGGGAACCGCGCATTTTATATTTAAGAATGTTTTGCATAAAATGGACAAAGCCAAAAGTAAGCTCTAAAGTAAAGAACTGATTATTAAAGACATAGTATGTGCATCTGTATTAAAACTTATAATGTATGAAAATGATGAATGATGGGTGCTTTAAAAGAATAGCGCAAAGTCCTGCGAGTGCGAAAACAAAAAATGAGCAGTGGTAAAAGATAATATACAGCAGGACGACTACAAAGATTTATCTAGGGTTGCTTGATGTTGCTATGCAACTCGGCGGGAACTGCGACACGTTTACAACCACCACCACTGCCGCCCCCAGCGAACTCTATTTGTTAAAGATATGCATAAATATATATGTTTTACCGTTGCGTGCAAAAGGGCATGTTAATTTATGCTTTTTCTTCTTTTAAGAGAAAATTCCTTATTTGAGTATGACCTATCATTAGAATCCGAAGAAATGAGCAGACAAATCCAATTATTCTCAGTTACACAACAAGTACGTGACATCATCAAAATCTGTGCAAATAGGCCAAGTTACATAACTATATTTATGTAAAGTTAGAGCAGGTGAATTTAAATATTACTCCATGAGATGAAGTGATAGCAAGTAAACTTGTCGAATTATTCCGCAAACTCTTTGGCCCTCGACAGACATTGCCCTACCTAATCTAATAATAAGGGATGGTTATCTCTCAGCATAACCAAACCAGCTCTGTTCCACCGCCGCCAAGTGCTACTCAAACTCATACTCATTAACCCTCTCCTTTGACTCGAACATGTATGCGAATAAAATATAAACACACTTTCGCCCATCTCATTAAACAATTTACTTTTCCATCATTACGCGGCAATCAATGTAATTTCACCCTGCAAACACATATTTTTCATACAAAATCGTTGTTTTCATTGATCGCCGCCTGTTAAACTTCAAACAAACAGCAGGCGGTAGATTTATAATGAGATGCTAATTTATGTTACGGGACCCCAATTGTGACAAGCATCGACCGAAAATTTGAATGGAAAACACATCCCCTTAATAACAAAACATCATGATTAAAGCCATTAAATGAGCGTGCTTTTTGGTTTAATTTTACACTAATTTTTCACAACTAAGGTGTTACGAATATAACTCGTTCATATTATTTACAGGACTATCTTTACGGCACGTTTTAGCATAAAATGATGAATTATTAATTTAATCAGTCTCTCGAGTATAGTCGAAGGAAACTGAAGAACGCTTTACAACTTTAAATTTATCTATAATTTAGTAACGTAAAGATATTAATACGACTTGGCTTTTCGCATGCATTTCACGAGGGGTTTGTGATACTGAACCAAAATAAATGTTTATAAATTTTAAATTATGTTTGGAAATTATATTCTTTACTTTATTTTTTTTTACTTCCATTAAATAATACGTTCTTTATATACTCACGGGTGTTGAATAATATTTCATTACTTACGAGTGTTCAATAATATTTCATTACTCAACTATTTCCAACCAGTCACAGAATGCTTCAAAAAAATCTTTTCAAATTTGTTGTAATTTTTAATGAAATATTTAAACTAGGCATTTATTTTATATAATATTTAAAACCCTTTGGATATACATAGTCAAATATTCGAAAAGTCTGCTAGTTTTACATCTTGAGCGACAGCATACATTATTCGCTCGATTATTCCTTATCGGAACGAAAGCTGATGAGTGATGTGTGAAGCTTATTTTTCATAACGAAAAGCTATTTACAATAAACCTCTTACATATACTAAAATCCTTTATTATTTTCAACCGCAACTACTCTTTTATAAGTACGTGCAAGCATCGGAATAGCTAATAAAAACAGTTAATTCTACTGTTCTAAAAATATTTATCTTTTCAAGTTTGTGCGCATTTTATTAAAACAATAATCTAATTAGGAGCGACTAACAGTCTAATAAAAGCCATAGAATTTTATTTGATTAGATCAGAAAAGATCTTGAAAGAGAAGAGCTTGTTCAGTTACAAATAAATTCCCAATTATACACTAAAAAGGAGTGTGAAAACTGAAAATAGCTTGCTACAATTTACGCTTTCCTATTATGCAAAGTCGAATTTATAAACAAGCTACCCTTGTTAACTCTTGTTATTTGCTTCTACATTTTCCATCCGTCCGCGTATAGACTCTATAAAAGATAAGCCCGAATATGAATTAAAACAAAAGGTGGATAAATTAGTCACCTCGAAAGTAAATGTATTTACCTAATTTAAGGGATGCGTTTATAATTGTATGAACCTTTAAGTTGTTATCTAGAATATACGTACGGAGATTAACATTATTTTATCAAAAAAAAACTGAATATTTCGAATAGGATTTAATTTTACTAAGGGATGAAAACTTAGTAAATTTTTCTTGAAATATATGTTCTTCTAAAAACAAGTCATTATGGCTTATGTTAATGTATGCATATGATTTTAAAAACGCAACAGGGGAATTGAATGGTAAAAAGCTTTGAATATCCCCTCTGGTGCTATGTCTGCATGCTTTTATTATGCCCTAAAGCTCCTAATGACTGGCTTTTGTTGAAGTTGTACAAATATTTGGATACTTTTATATCCAGATTTTTCCATTATATTTCATTTATGTTCGTCGGGGTGAAAAAAAATAAAATATATTAGTCATTTCATGCAAAAGGTTGTCTGAAATCTTCTCGCACATACGACAAGCGAAACTCGTAAGTCAAGATTATGTTCCTATTCTACGTCTCCCTTTTGTAATTGGGCGTAATTCCGTATTAGATTTCCTGCGAAATATTGAAGACAAGATTTCAATTTATTTCTAAGGGCGTTTGCCGGCACATTTATCCATTTTCGGAAATATTCTTAGAACGGAAATGAGAAAAAAACTTATTTTAAGCCATATTTCTTTAATTATAAACTTTCGAATTTCGTCTCAAAAATACTTCAAAGAAATTTAAATTGTGGATCTGGATAAGCCATCTTCAGTCTATTTAAATAATGTTTAATCTTTTGCGATTTGTAAAAGCCAATGAAATTGAGATCGCATTGGCAATCGGCATATGAACTTGTGAAAAGTAAATATTGCTTTCCGAAACATTCCGCAAATCGGCAAATTGCATCCGACAGTTATTTCACTTTTAAAATTGTGTATCTATGGAAATGTGAAAATACCCGTAAGTTGGGAAAGCGCACAGCCAATCAGCCACCCAGTTAGAAAAATTTATGTAGGAGTAGCGTGCATACATATATGCGAGTGAATATGTGAAGCACCAACACAGAGAAAAAAAATCATAAATTTCATAAAAAAATGACACATGCACTACTAGTCGCATGTTTATAGGCCAGCGTATCCAATCAGTTGGTTTATCGAATTTCAAATTTATTTTATATGTGCATCATATAGTGCATCAATTTGTTAATCTTGATTGCAATTAAGCAAAATTTAAATTACATGTTGACAACGATCTCTTAAGCAGAAGATAAGTTAATCATCTATTCCTCGGAAGTATTTTGATATCCTGAACCTGATAGATAATTTGTATTGGATATTTTATAATGTTGCTTTAAAATTAGTATCAAGATCTTTGATAGAGAATGGATTCGCTTTCATTCATTAGATCTTGATTACCGTTGATATTTCACTAAGTTACTATATTCTAGATATTTTTATTGTCCATATTATTATAGGATTTATTTCGTAATATTTTTTCTCCAATGTAGTCATGCAAATACACATCTATAAGTAACGTCGTCATCTTGCATATCTTTCCAACCTAATCGATTCTCAGGATATAATCCAATAAACTGGAAAATTGCTATCATATGCAGTTAATTTAAAGAATACTGAATATTCATATGTATATACAGTGTGTTTCGTTTCAAGAATGTAGAAATACTTTAAAAATAATTTAATTTTGACATACTTTTGTGAAATAAATAATTTTTTCTACTTCCATCAAATAATACTTCATTACTCACGGGAGTTGAGTAATATTTCATTACTGAACTATTTCCAACTAATCACAGAATTTGAAGTCATTGCATAATCTACTAATTTAGTATATTTTCCTTTATTTTGACGTGACTTTTGACTACCGAACCTTTAACTAAATTTTGGTGGGTCATCAAAGAAATACCCTTTTAAGGAATGTGAAATTTATGTATGCATTTTTTATAAGTAAATTTATCTTGTGCGGAAATTGTATAGAAAAACATTTCATTTTCGAATTATCAGTAGCAAAGCAGCAAGGCAAAGCAACTCCACCCTAGTATTGCAGAGGCATAGCATTTACTTCTGTTGTTTGGCAAGTGATTTATTTGCACCCCGTTGGTTTGCCTTGTTCAAATAGTAACGTTTAATGGAATATTGGATGTGATTTGGTCACGATTTAGTCGAACATTGGAAAGGGAACCTGCTAAGAGTGTCTATCTATATACATACAAAATAAGAGCCATTTAATGGAAAAAGTTACATTGCAGTCTTTATAAACTTGTTGACTGTGAGAGTATTTGCAGCTGGTCTTTAACCTCTAAGTCAGTCGGATTTAATTAAATTATGCGGTTTGTTTTGCCACATTTCATCCTTTGCCATTGCTGTTATTAATAAATTTCCGAGTGTTAGTCTCCAACTTACTCCTCGAATCTCGAGGCATCAAAGCTACAACTGCACATTGCACCAGTAACATTTGATTTTCTTGCAATTAATTACGAGTACGGTTGTTTTCGTTTTACATCAAAATATGTTAAAGTTTGATGCTTAATTTGTTGCAGAACAAAATTTGTTCCCATTGTTTTATAATCAATTAATTTTGATTTTTGTCATTTTACTAACTTGTTACGTAATAGGTAATTATGTAACTAGACGATAAAGTAGCGCATTATTGAACGAGTACGGAATATGCAAACCGGGGCGAAGCCGAGGCATTCAAGCAAACGAATTCAATGGAGATGCTTATTTATGCTGCGCTGCATACAAGATTTTTGCTTTTTATCAAACAAAGTATAATCCACAAAGATTACATGCACCGCTTATTTTTCTTTTGTATCAAAATAGGTTTAATTTCGAAGCTTAAGCCACAATTGCAAATCTGAGTGATTCGAGTTTATTTCTATTTTCCTTTGCAGAAAATATTACGTGGATTTTAAAAATCCTCGGATTTATGTTACCGCTGCTACCACACTGTTGTATGCAAACATTGTTATACCCTTAGTAAAATATAAAAACGCTTTACATGAAAAGAATTACAATAGGTTTTTAACCTTTTATCTTTTGCACCAATAACGCACCAGCATTTTTTTCTTTTAGTAAAAATTGTTTGCAATTAAATGAAATGAAAAATAATGTCTATAATATTAACTTTTCTTCGTTTGATTTCAGGTGGAGCCCTAATGAAAATAGTGGAAGTTTACAAAGAAATTCAAGACCAGCAAATGAATATTGTGAGATATTATTTTTTTTATGAACCTTCGAAATCAAATCTACTCTTAAATTACATTTCGTTTTACACATGAATTCACATGGAAAGATATAAAGTTGAATATTAATACAATGTCAGTTCAGTTCGGCGTAGTTAATATTGTATTTCGGATTTAATATTATTCGAATTAATCCAAGTTCGCTATCCGGGTGAAATTCGCTTTTAATGCTCACGAGTGCAAATTGTTAATATATTTTGAATATTATTAGTAATACCGAATTTATAATTCAATTAACGAAGTTCGAAATCAGCCGCATTCTTTCACCACTATTGATATAATTTTTAATTAAAAAACATGCATATATTGAATTAAACTGATGTGCTAAAAGCTAAACGAATAATTCGGTGTTTACATATCAAAAGCGAACGCTTCCACACAAAATTAATATTTAGGCAAACTTTTGCAGTAATCGCTGCTAATTAATATTTACTTTTCGTTAAATTTTACATAAATATTTGATAACATTGATTACATAAATACATTAATTTTTTTTTTGTATTGCAAATATGTAACCCTTTCGTATTTTCAGTTGAAAGCGTTCTATGTTGACCTACTCGTTCCACTCGAAACAAACCTGGAAAAGGACACCAAAGTTGTGCAGGTAATTTTACACAGCGTGCATTTCAGCAGAGTAAACTTACTCCAGGCGCCTTCGCCTTATTCTTATAAATAATTACATTTATTATCACTTTCAAGTAAAAATCTACTTAAGGGTGCGATTTTACAGTGTGATTCATTAATATTGCCTACAACTTTAAGGGGGATTCCTTGCCGAAAAATAAAAGAAAGAGAAAAATGTGAGAATTGAGAAAAATAATTTTTTATAAGGGGTGACCATAATTGCAACTCTTGTTCGTTTTTTTCTTTGGAGATTTTTTTTTGGAGTCTTGATTTTTTAATTTAAAAATTTCTTGTAAAAAGACTTGTTTCTTATTTTTTCTTCAATTTTTTGGCAATAATAATAAACATATTTGAACATATATATTTAGCCCCTTAAGCTCGCCCTCTTAGACTTGGGGACATCTAATGAATGCAGCACAAAGTTTTGACGGTAATGATATCATGTTTTGTTTTCAGTCTGAACAGAAGCGCTTCTTACAACAACATAAACAACGGTCTGAAACCTATAGCAAAGCAGCAGCCATGATGAAGAAACAACGCAAGAAGTCCAGAGGAACAACAAAGACCGGTTTGGCTATGGATAAGGAACTAAAGGTTTGTTTACGGTTTTTAATTAATTCATTTTTTGTTTAACGTTTTATTCTACTGTCAATCACACAGAATATGCAAGTGTTGGAGGAAGAGAAAACAAAGTTAGACACATTCTGCGAGCTAAGTCTTAAAAATGTAAGTCATCCATTAATAATAGGATTTGTAAAAGAAGCTAAATAAGAAACCGTTGTGAATAATTTCAGGCAATGACCCAGGAACGTAGACGGTACGGATTTGTCTTGGAGCGACATTGTTCACTTGCAAAACACTATCTCTCTTATCACACTCAGGGTGTTGAAGCTTACCAACAAAACATTGAGAAGTGGTCGGAAGTTGCTAAAACCAGAGAATACTTACCGGAATCTGTCGAGAATATTTTCAGCAACCGGCTCAGAGTGAGTTTTCCACCAAACAAATTTTCAGCAAACGTTTCTGTCGTTTAACTTTCACACAAACATTTGCATATTCCAAACTTATTTTTCCACCCAACGTTCGTCGGTTAGAACTTTTGCGGCGATTTAGCCATTTTCAGTATAGTATTTATTTTTATTCGTTCGATCCTGTAAATCCAAACAGGATTGTGTGTGCAGTAACTACAAACCAGACGACATGTAATAATTCGTTGCGTCGGTTTATATGGTCTGCCAAGAGTGAAATGTTTAGCCCTAACCACTCTCCTGTACTGATGGACCAAAGGGGATTTAACGGCAAGCCACATTTCACATTAAACTTCCGTATTGCGTCAGAATTTTTATTCTGTTCTTTCTTATGTGAATATTTTTGATGGAGAAATCTAAAGTCCGTATAGTTTGAAATGTATTTCAATGATATTTTGATAGTTATATTAGAGAACCAAGTAATTGAAAATAGTTTTACAACTGGAGATAATTACTGTTAATTAATTGGAGATGTAATATTATTTAAATAACTCTGGCGTAAAGGACATTCTAGTGGAATTTGTATTTGTTAGATCTAACTTTATTTAATAAATTAAATTTAATACTTTAATTGATTATTGTTTGTTTAATAATTTTCGACGAAAACTTTACACAAGTATGTGTTTATAAATTTCATCAATATTCATATTATGAAAACTAAAACTATATTATATTCAAAATTGTTAACATGCTATTTAAATAGCTAGAGGTACATAGTAATCCCTGAAAACTTTTGCCCAAAAAATTATGATTATAAATTTACAACTTTATCATTCAGTTTTATAAATTCGAATATTTGCAATAATCCGAAAATTAATTTATTAAGCTAATAAAGAAAAAGTTTGTAACGTTTGCGTAAATTCTTAAAGCAAAATAAACGTTAGACATTTTTCAAAAAAAAATATACTGAATAATGGAGTGACTTTTTAAGTGACATTCTAAAGTGCGATGGAAATCATTCAATTCTAAAGCCCCTGCTTTTTATCCGACTTTGTGCGAGGGATTTTTTGATTACATCTTGCATTTCATCAATGCAATATACTTGATTTGTTTCGGCTCTCAAAAATAACACGGAAATGTAGAAAGTGTCGACAGTACGTAATTACTCCTCGTAAGGATATTAAATTGTTGTAGATTAGTATTTTTATCGTATTAAATTTTGTTTTTCGGAAATTACAAAATTATTCAAAAGGGATCGTGACAGCAATGTTTCGCTTGAGCTCGTTGAAAATCCCTAATATATTTAATAAGCTTTGCAGGTGTAATGTCTTTAAATTACTCTATTATTCAAAAGAGAGTCTCATAAATAAATTCGCTACTCATTTCATTTGAAAAACAAAAAATAATTCACTCTGAATAAAAATCGTTTGTTCTTGTAATATGCATCTGGTAATATGTTTCCACAAAAGGTAAAAATTCTGTTTGCAGTGTATACTCGAAAAGAAGAATGGAGATTGTAAACTGGAAGAAGCGAATTAAAATTCCGCAAATTTTAAAGCGAACAACTTATGCATCTTTGTAAAGGTTGAATGCCAGTCAGGCAATTAATTTTAGTATCAGAATTTAGTTCATAACATCTCATGCAACATATTAAAATACCTACCGCAGAACGAAATTTATTTGAAAATAAAAATTTAATTATTACAATTTTTTAATATATTTTAATGAGTATTATGAAATTAGCGCTAATTTATGAGTTTCAAGTTGCGTTTAACATTTTCTAAAATAAGTTAAACAATTTTAAAAAAAGTTCAAGCTGTACATGCAAAAGGCGTGCGTAACATTCAGCCTATTAAATTCTACAAACTTTACATTCTTCTTTGTAACCGAATGCCTGGCCAACAATTAAATTTCCTATGTGCACATAGTTTTGCAATTAACATTGTTCGATGCATTGCCAAATAAATATCGTAGAAAATATGTGAAATTGAATAAAGTACGTAGTAGTATTATAGCGCGAATTGATTTTCGGTATATTGACTCTATAAATTGGTAATTAAAAGTTTTAAATGAAAATTCGATTTCAATTTAAAAACGAATGAAAGTTTAATTGAATTTAATGCAAGTGAAAATTAATTTATTTTAATTACGATCATCCGTGTTATTTTTAGCGATGTAGTTATAATAGATCAAAGGTCATTTAGAATCGATTAACAAACGAAAATGCTATTCTATCTAAATACATTCACCATCTACATATTTACAATACAGAAATTTCCCATCTTTTGTACGTCCAACTACGTACAAATAATAATAATAATAATAATATAATATAATATATAATATAATATAATTGTGTAGAAATCCTGCCAAATCGTCTTTATATCCTGCGAGCTATTCATATTCCAGTTCACTATAAATGTAAATAAATAAATACAATTGTGTATTTTTCTGCTTAGCAAATCTCGGTCTGGCAAGATGAGGATTTGTATTCAAATCCGAGAAGTCCCAATTTTGAAGACGATCGCATGAGCATCACGTCGCAACTACGTAAAACCAAAAGCATGGACGCTTCTTGTTTGGACATCCGATCCATTGGCGATGTTGGATCGCCAGTTACCACTTTGAATCGCGCTAAATCCGAATACAATTTGAACACATCGAGCCAATCGCTCGATCAAGGTGCGATTAACGTTGAACTCGCATTGAGCTAATTTTAATTGATTGCTGATGTTTATACAGATGGACAAACTTTGACTCGTCGGCCACACAAAACGGTGGTGCCGCCGCCCCCGACTTGGGAGACCCTGCTGGCTCGGGCTTTATACGCTTACTTGTCAAGCGGTGAGAATCAGTTGAGTTTCCATGAGGGCGATCTTATCGCCTTGATTGGAGAACGTAATAAAGGCTGGCAATTCGGTGAAAACTTGAGAACACAATGCAGCGGTTGGTTTCCCTTGGCTTATACTGAAGTTTTGGATGATCCTTCTCTGTAAGTACATCATATTCAGATTTTACCTAATATTTATGTATGAGTTACCTACCTCTCTCTACGCCTAGATCGATTTGTGCAATTTGGTCGGATTTGGAAAACGGAAGAAAATCATATTCTTTTGTCGGATAAAAAATGAATATGTTTTCAAGTTTTTCTTTTATTAAATGTGGAAACTTTGTTTCTTGGGCGGATCAAGACCAAAAAATAGGCGTTCGGTAGTTTGGTACCTACCACATTTTCTGTCTGTACATTTACTGATCTCCCACCCTTAGGATATTAAAATCCAATCTTTAATAAGGCCTGTCTATAGTTTAATTTTCTTTCAAATGAAAAATTGATTTTGCCGTATGGCATAAGAAACTCATATCTTCTTTATTATTTTATTCAAGCTGTCTGAGAACTCAAATTTTGTATGTATTCGAGAATATTACAGCTCAATAGATATTCAAGGTGAATAAATTTCACGTCTGTCAAATATCAAAACATTTATTTAAATTTATATCAAAAACTTTCGAGTATGATATGAAAAACGTAAATATTAATGATTCCAGATTTATAAGAGATTTTTTTTAACTATTAAATCTTTAGCCAATTGAATATTTGTCCTAAAAGTTTTTACAATCCAAGTCAAATGATATTGGTCCTATTCGAGAGAACTCGAGATAGGTACATAATGAATAGTTATTAGTTTATTAGAGACATTGTCAAAGCCATCTGAATCTCAGGTATTTAGGTTGCATGCATATTACTTATGGGCGGAAAACGACAAATTTGTATCGACCATCGCAAACGTAAAGGGCTCACATGAATTGAATGAGCCAATATTCCTAACAAAACTGCATAATTTGGAACAATATTTATTGCTGGGAATATCTTAAAAATATGCTTTCATAGAGAATTTTTGGCATTTATCTTCAGGATGAAATAATACATTTTCATGTTGGCAACCAGCTGAATATTTCAAATAAAAACTTTTTTTATTTTTTTTACTGTAACTTTTCAACTCAAACGAAATGTTACAAGCTAACATTCAACCATCTATTAAATTGTTTAAAAAATCAATACGGTTATTTTAAATGTATTGTTTGTACTGCTATTACGTATTGTGTTAAATACGGCCATGACTCGATTCAAATCGATCAATTGTTTTTTTTTTTTAATTATTTATAAATGTTACATCAAGAGTATCAGTTATTGCGTGTTAAAACTCAATAAATAGTAAAATATTGATTAAAATCGAAATTACTAATATTCTACTGGAACAATTTGTTATATTTGTGTGTAATATTTCTAGTTTTCACATTTTAATTTAATATCAATAATTTGTGGCATTTAATTAACTCAACAAAATTATTAAATTTATTTTAAAACCTTTTAATAACAAATCCACCACTAAATCTGCTTAAATAAATACGAATAATAACATAAATTTGCCTTTGAATGCTTACGTTATTCATTAATTAAAATTGTATGGAAATACCAAAATTATATTTCATTTACAACAAATTTAGATTGAAAGCGAATTTTCCATAGAGAATAACGAACGGCATTAAAACTTTGCAAAGAGTAACGTTTCGATAGTTGGTAGTTTGTTCATACTTTACAAATTAGATTATCAGACTAGTATCTATTTAGTATATGAAACAGGCTATTCAAACATGTCCTTTCTATTTATTTTGAACTCGATTTTGCTCTGTTCCAATTCAGTTCCCCATCATATCGCATCGATGGCAGTGGACAATCTCAGCATACTAATGTCGCCACTCCGACAAGTGGAAGCAACATGATATCGTCTGCAGGCTCTGGTACTCCTGCAGGTAACAACACGGTAGATCAGCCACCTCGTATGTTTGGCGACACTCTCCATCTGCAACGATCATCCAATAATGCTAAACAGGTAGAGTAGTTGCTAATTAAATATTACCCTTTTAGCTCAGAACACAGAGCGTTTCATAATGCTTGCCTTATGGAACGAGTTATTTAATTTACCACTTTATAGTCGTAAACTGTAAAAATGCTTTATTTTGATGATGCCCGTCATAAATCACATCACATAGTAATTTAGCCGGTAATGAAGTAGTCAAGCTTATGTTGTGTGCGTGCTATTAGAGCATCTATGCAATTTATTAGAGCAGCGTGGCAGACTTTATTTATTGTGTATGTGTTCGCAGATTCGGCGAGCGATCGGTTTTAATAACATCCCTCCACCGGCACTGCCTGCACCAGTGCCGACCCCATCACTGCCATATCACAAGTCTGGACTCACTCAGTCGCAGAGCACCAATTTCCCATTAAAATCGAGCAATACCATGATGATGATGATGGACACGTCTACGTTCCAATCGCCGTACTCCGCGACAGGCATAAAATCCTCAGCGTCAAGTTTTAACTTTACCACATCCCCATCTGCGGCAACAACGGGTCCATATTCGACGCATCCGCAACCGTCTAGATCGGACCGACCGACTGCCGGCGCTCCATTGCCGCTCCATTTGCAAACGAAGGAAGGCAAAATTGGTGTGCCAGTTGGAAATGTTTCATTGCACAGTAGTAATGATTCGGGATTTAGTAATGATCCACCACCCCAGCCGGAAATTGATTATTCCGACGACGATTCCGTTCATGGACAAACTAAATTGCCTAGCCGGTAAGTTGGTTACATTTTGACCGCTACATGATATTCAATTCCATTATTGCATGTGGCTGCCACTGTATGGCTTTTTGGGGAAGGGGAGATAGCGATCTAAGCAGTTTAGACCTCTTTTTATTTCGTTGCAACATAGATCAAATACTAACTTCCATTTTCTACTTGTCAAGCATGTTTTCTTCTGTCTCTTGCTGATAAAACTAATAGCTTTATGCCAAACAAACATTTGCATAGGTAATATGAAACAGTTTTATGTACAAATCGAGATTTTATCAATCATTTTGCTTTTTCGATTTCAAGGAAATATTTATTTTCAAAGGAAACAAATTTGTTTCATCGGCGAATAATCACTTAAATGCGATTTTAGTGACTGTTTTTTGTTATAGCGCAAAATCACACTCTGTACAAATATATCTTCCAAACTTTTGGAGCAGACATTACGTACACAATAAATTCTACACTCATACATTTCTATCTATATCCTTAAACTAAAATACGCTTTTCATTTTAACTGCTTTAGTCGCTACGCTTTCCACAATATTTATTTGTAGAGCAAAAATAAATTTAATATTATTGTCAATTGATCAGAAAAGTCCCAAAAGAAAATGGTATTAAAAGCAACGCTAGTAGTTCAATGCGAAAGCCATATCCGATCAAACAATCGATAAGTCATGGAAATCTGCACGGTAATAATTTCTTAGGCAGCGAACAGGACTTGTCGATCAAAGAAAACCGCAAGTTAGTTAAACGAACGAAATCGTTCTGGAAGTTTGGAAAAAACAGCTCGGACAGTGAAATTTTGGAAGGAATGTCACTGTGGCGTCATCGCGACTTGGTAGATGTAGATGATGATAAAACTAGGAGTAGGCGCAAAATTAACTCGCAATCGCGAGTGCGCAAACCAAGTCGTGACCGATCCAGCGACTCGGATAAAACAATTAATAACAATAGTAAATCTGAAGTTAAACATCAACATAGCTTTAAAGGTAACGATAAGCCGCGACTGACAACTTTGCCGCGAAAAGAGGTGCAAGTTCCAATCGAACGCGAAAAGAAAAGTCGCAAAGAATCGCGTTTCAATGAAAACATCGTCGAAAAGAACGGAGGCGATCAGTTTTACGACGACGATGGTGATGGCTTGATGATGAAAACCGTGAACCGCAAAAATATTCTACAACAATACAGCAACGATTCGTCGGATGGTGCTGGTACAGATTCCGAGAGTGAATCTGACTTAACCAGTGACCCATACGACTGTATCGTGGTGGACGATCAAAACGTTGTCAATCAAAACAACTTTCCAAATGTGGCTGAAATCGGCAAGAAACTGGAAAAGCTCTCGAAATCGAACAAATACTCGCCGAACAAAGACGTGATGATCATTCAGGAGAATAATATGACCAATGCACGCAAAAACCGAGCGGAAATCGAAAACGGCAATTATCGCCACGAGAAAATGACAATGAAAACATTCGGCAAAGAGATTCAAAATAACGAAAATGGAGAGAAAGAAATCATTGATTATGCATCGCAGAAAAACTTGAACAAGCGAAACACGGACGAGAAAAACAATCATTTCTTTAACCAAAAGAAAATTAAAGATCGTCATTCGCGATCGAGCTACGAAAGCATGGATTCCGATATTGATCATCATAACAATATTAATAACAACAACAATATCAATATGCGGGAGAAGAAAGGGGATAAAATTAAAATGATGAAGTATTACGATGAGAGTGCGAATGATGAGCTTTCTGATGTGGAAAACCAACACAAACAGTTTCTGCCGCGAACCAAACTAGCCAAAACAAACAGTAACGGTTCGAAATACGACCAGGAAAGTAGTTTAATGGAATACGGGGAGACTTTACAGAGACGCCTGAAAAACCCGGAATATGGTTCAAAATACAACGAAAAATCGCCACATAATGGTAATATGTATGGGCCTTGGTATGATCTATGGGGTCTTGATGCATCTGTTAAACATAAATAATTTTGCATGTTGCTTTGCATTTGTTTTAATATGAATAATCCTTATGGTGTTGGTGTTATTTTTCAGATCTAACAATTTTGCTTCAGTCAAGTTAAGGAAGTCGCTACCAAGTACAGATAGAGCTGCTTCTCTTATAGACTAACAATTGTTGTTAAATTCTAGTCAAAACTAATTAAGCTGCTTTAATTCTAAGTATAAATTGATGTATAATGATCGTTACTGAAATGTGGTTGCATTTTGTAATAAATAGAAAAATTATCTACAAAGCTTATTAAAGACATCTTAATTTTAGCCTCTGCTTCTGATTTATTTACAATTCGTCAAAATGTAAATATTAAATATTTCTTGGTAGTTGGACTGTGAATCTCTTTAAATCTCACAAACTTACTATTGTAACTTTTATTTTATTCTAATTAAAATGTGTCTCATTAAGGAAATTAATCGAAATTGACTGAATTTTATATAACAATGAAACGTAGGAGACTGTGATGTAATGGATATGAACCATTTGTATTGTGTGAAGAAAATGTGGAAATGCATGCTCTTTAAGTGCGTAGTATAATAGTAAGTTTGCGAATAAATTGCAATATAATTTTATTTTCATTACTAACCATTTCTAATAAAAATATATAAATAGAAAAACATTCTGAATGATATTTTAATTTTAATTAGTATTACCGTCCATCATTTTTTTACGTAGAATTATACCTAATACCTACATCTTAAATATTATGAAAATATACTTAATTCTAATCGTACTTGTATAACAGTGTAGAATTATTCAATCTAATTATGCTCTATGTTAAATGCCAAACGTAAAGAGAAGAGTAAATTTTAAGCAAATTGTAGAAGTGTTTTAAAAATATGTAATTAAAAATGTGTTTTTAAAATACTTGCAATAAAAGAAATGTTTTTGGATTATATATAACTTTTAAAGTAGGTATACAATTAAATAAATTAGATGTTATTATATAGATATAGTTGTTGTCTTTTGTCTATAACATTTTTAATATATTCTTGAATTTTTCTGATTATGTACAGATAAGTAATATAGTAATTATATTGTTATATTGGTTATTGTATATTATTTTATAACATATACGTATAATAAAATTTTACATTGTTTTTCGTATTTGTTATTTATTAATTGTTACCCAAATAATTAGAAAAAAATTAGCACATATTAAAAAAAAATGCCGGTTCATGTGGAGGTGGAGTATTAACAATTCAGACTCTTCTGCTAAAAATTAATTGAATTATCGAGGAAACGATTTTCTTTGACCAAAAATTTCCGTTTCTTCTATAATTCAACCAATGTTCAACAGAAGTGACAGTAGATAGTCCAATGCAAATATCCATTTGTATTTGTCACAGTAATGATAAAATACACCAGTCTTCCAAATTTCATTAAGATCGAACAAGTTTGAGCCCCGAATTTTGGCCCAAAATACATTTTATTATTAATGAAGTAATTAATTATTAACTCAAAAACTATGAATCTAATAATTAATTTGATAATTTTCTCGGATTCTACGCATTTTTCTACATACGTATGCCAAATTTCATTAAGATCGGTAAAACTTTCGATTTTGAGAGAGCGCGGTCGTTGCCCCCGTGTATCAAAACACCTAAGGGATGTTTTGATACACGGGGATGTTTTGACACGCCCCGCATTACGTAACCGCTTATGCAAGGCTATTAAAAAGCGCATCGGCAAGCACTTTCCATCTAAGGTGGTATTCGACATTCCGCAAGCGAATTTCGCCCATAATGACACGCCAACTTCATATCGCATGCTACCACGATTGCCAGTTGCCAACGTCAGTGCAAATCAAGCTACTGACAGCTGAGTTTATTTAATCTCAAAAGTGATAAAAACAGATGGTATAAGAAAGAAAATAATAAAATTTTACATTGTTTTCGTATTTGTTATTCATTAATTGTTACCCAAATATTTACAAAAACATTAGCACATATTAAGAGTTCTCCACCGGCTGTCTCAAAGTTGTCTGCAACCAGCATTGCATCATAGAGAAAAGAGCGCGAATGATTGACGAGAGTTTAGGAGAGAGTTTAATTCATTATCTTTGGAACATCCTGTAAGTATAAAAAGTATAAAAATACTAAATCATAATATTTATGACTTAAAATAATAATAATTATTATAATAATTGTTTAATTTATAAAAAAAAATGCAATCAACTCAAAACAATTTAATGCGATTGGTACATAATTTATTCTCTTTATTCGTCTATATAGAATTTAATTTTTCTTTATAGACATATAATATCCCATTTACGTAATTATTTATTTAAACTGAAATATAATTTATTTCATATAAAATTCTCTGCAAAGACCTCATAAACGAACTATATTTTAGTCTTAATCTATTAGTTGAAAAAATGAAAGGTGGCAATATTTGATGAAAAAAAATTTCTTACTTAAAAAAAAAAACAAATAATTTTTTATTTTTTAGAAGATCCGCTGAAATTTCTTAACGATCTCATTATGATTTATTCGGAAAATGGTTACATTAATAAACTTGGATATTTTATGACATTATATTGTGGTTCGCAAGTACTGATTCAGTTATATATAATGGCAAAATTACAAAGTTTTGAGTTTCTGCTTCAATTTGCAATAATTTTTTTTTGCAATTTACAAGTATGGGTTTTTACAAATTAATCCATATTTAAATAGTAAAATCCAATAATTCAAATATTCTCAGGTGGGAATCACTATCTTTCCACTGATGATCTATGCTAATACAATGAAGCGATATCGCCAAGATATTTTAACGACATTTTGGGATATTGAATCAGTTGGTTCTAAGCAGCATAAAAAAATACTGCGCGAAGTAAAATTTATTAAATTATTAGTCAAAGTGACAATTGCAATTGGCCTCATGGTTTGCACAGCATTCTTGCCCAAGAAACATATAGATTTCAGAAATAGTCTACATCTACTTTTAGCTGGATTAGATCACTTAAACAATGTTCCATCAATTCTATATTATACTCTGGTTGTACTTTATTTTATTTCTATATACATTATGGGTTTATCTATGGCCCTTTACGCTTTTTCTTTGATGTATTTTGTGGTTCATGTTAAGTTTCAATATTATTTACTAAATGGTTATATCCTGCAAATTTCCGATGGTTTTCAACATTTAACTTATGAAAGCATTCATAGCAACAAACTTTATCAGGACACAATTTATAAAAGACTTTGCGTTTATATAAAGCATCATGTTTACTTAAGTGGGTAATTATTTTTGATACCTAGTAGATTGGGCAATGAATAAATTTATATCATATTTTAGATTTTCTCAGTGTGTGATTGACTTTTTGTCTTTGTTTCTCTTTTTTCATATCGTTAGTGGTGTGACACTTGGCACAAGTTTGTCATATATTGGCCTGGTGGTAAAATATTAAAAAATATCTGCATTCACAGAAATATCTAAATCACACATTTTTTAGCATTCTGGAAAATCAGATCCTATTGCCGTCATGATGCTTTTGACTGCTATGATTTTTGTAGCTCTAATTTATTTCGTAAATGGAGAAGATTTTCAGAATTTAGTAAGTAAGAATGTTACCAACTCACTAGCTTTTAAAATTTAAATTATAATCAGAAAGAATATAAAAAATTAACCTATTAGAAAGAATTTAAAATTATCTTGAATTAATTATTGCTTCTATTCTAGAATGACGATCTGTATAAGAATGCCTTAAAATGTAGATGGGACAGTTTTAATACTAAAAATCGTAAATGTTTCCAGATATTTTTACATAACACTAAACGTCCAATGGTTTTAACAGGATTTAACATATTTTTGCTTAATTTTGAATTGCTTATTTGGGTAAGCAAATAGTAATTAAAACTTAGAGTCTTTAATTTTAATATGAATTTGAAATTTTTCAAAACTGACTGGAAATCTGTGCTGAAAATGGTCAAGTCTTACTTTGACTGCTTCTAATTGTTTTGCTAATAGAATGCACATCTTTATTATTCTATTTAATTTGCAGATGGTTCACAAAGTGGTTTCAATTATTAGCGCTCTTTTGGTCGTAGAAGAAAATAGGCAAGCAAAAAAATAAATATTAATTACAAAAATTATGGAGCAATAAGGAGAAACATTTTCAGAAGAAATATATTAGATTTATTTTATAAATTATTTATTACATTCATAATATTTAAATACATACACTATATGTATATAAATATGTATATATTATTTTAGCTTAAACTCTTGATAAATAATAATTATTGTATAAGTTAACAATAATACATCAATATTGTAGGTACTATAGCACTTCAAGAAGTCATCATGCTAAAATATACCGTTAATTTTGCTCTTTTAATTTCCATAACTCTCCATAACTTGCTTGTTAGTAAATGTAAGAAAAACCTATAAAAAAGTTGTTTATAAACACTCATTAAATATATCATACTTTACTAACTTGTTCTAAGCTGGATTGACCAATTGAATAATCTTCGATGTTCAAGATTTTCTTTCCGCGTTCCAAAATACCAAACATTTGTGACCATGGCATGGATTTTTCAGCAATATGGAATGTTAATAATTCTTGATGCTTTTCTCGTAGTTGTACCGATTTGAAATGAGTATGAACGTATTGTTCCACATGCTCTGTATTAGGATCTCGAACCGATTCGTCGCTAAGTATTTTAATAGTTAATGAATATCCTTCAGCAAACTTTGATTTTAAATGCTGAGTGGAACCTAAGCATTGAAAACTTCCATTAACCATAATTGCTAGACGTGTGCAAAGAGCCTCGCATTCTTCCATACTATGAGATGTTAAAATAATACATTTTCCCCGATCACGTAATTGAGACAAGGTGTTCCATAAGAATCGTTTTGTAGCTGGATCCATTCCGGCGGTTGGTTCATCCAAATATATTACAGGTGGATCACCAATTAAAGCAATAGCGGTACTCAGTTTTCGTTTATTGCCGCCACTAAGTTGTTTAACTTGTTTGTCCAAATGTTTGAAAAAGTCGAAATCATTTGCTAATTTTTCTAGAACGTCTTTGCAATGAGTACGTGGAACACCTCGAATTAAACAAAACATATTTAATGTTTCTCTGGCAGTTAGATCTTCGAGTAATGCATCAAACTGGGGACAATATCCAATATGCTTCTGAACGGTTTGAAGTTGCGATTTTAGATTAAAACTTTGAACCCACGCATTACCATAAGAAATACTTAAATCACCAGTCATCATTTTAAAGGTTGTCGTTTTGCCAGCTCCATTGATTCCTAATAACCCGAAACATTCGTATGGTTTAACACCCAAATTAATACCATTTACCGCCAAAAAGTTTTTATAATATTTTGTTACGTCTTTCAAGACTATCGCGTAGTCCGATTTTAATTCTCTGTCTGTTAAACTTTGGATTTTGTGTCTTTCGTTGGCAACATCGTTATCTTCATTGGCAACTGGTAAGGGACCCTGAGAAAATCTCTTCATTGTTTTAGATATTAGAGTGTTTATCAACTTATAATCAATTGCAAAAAGACATGCAAAGAAGATAATTATTTCTGCACTCATTATTAAGAGAAATTGTCCAATTCCTGTTTCACTAACGTCAAAATATGAGGTAGCTGCAATAAATGAGATTTAGAAAACATAAAGGAGTTGACAAGCATAGTCACTACTTACTTCCATTACAAAGAGGGGAAGTATGAAGAGCTGAAATTAAAATTTGAATTAAAATTAATGAAAATTTAAATTGTAGCTAAAGGTACTTACAAATTTCGCATTGACTTTTGCGGAAAGCCACGTCAGACATTCGGCTTATAGAAACGTCGACAGAGTAGAATGGGAAGATGGAAAGAACACCATCAATTGGATTTCCAATATCCTTCCTGCCTGCTATTTTTAGTATGTATACAGCAATGAAGCCAATTGTACCTGAAATATTACTGCGTAATTAATGGTGAAATTCAACTTTTAACTATTTTTTGAAATTTTGTAAAAGTAGCCGTAATAATTGTAAAAGCATTTGTGGTAAATCTGCAAAACTACTAACCTGTAAGCGTTCCCAGTAATAACATTCTTGTAAATCCCGCCGTAGGTTGTTTGAAGACAAACGAAGCTACATAAAGAAGTGGTAGTGTAGCTAATGCATATATCAGCATAATCAGAAATAAGGATCCTAAAATTTAACATAATGAATATTTATGATACTAGTACAATAATAGCAATATTATGACAGTCTTGTGTCTTGAAATATTTTATAGAAGACAATCTTTTCGGAATAGTAAAATGTGCAAAATATTTTACCTAATTGTTCTGCTGTGTTAAAACCATCTTCATTCAAAGCGACCATTGTAATAATTATAAAAATACTAATAAGTATAAATATAATGATATCGCAAATATATGCAGTAAACCAAAATACCGGTTGCAGTATACCACAAACGGTTTGCAAGTGGGTTGCATTCGAAAGACGTTCTTTAATGTAGAACATGATGTACAAAGTTAAAATAAAAATCAAACTAATGCCAAAATTGATGGTCATAGAAAAACCCATATTGTTGAAATTTGCACCAAACTAAAATACGTGTGAACAAATTAGAGTTGAAAATAATACGTTAAAAAAACTTACGCTGTCCGGATCTTCTATATAAGGAAGTGGATGACTTATAAATGTTATTTTTTTGTCAACTCCTGCTAGCTTTTGGTAAACAGCATTTAGAGCTAAACTAACTGACAATGGTGTAGCATGGTACGGCCGATCGCTAAATAGACAAGTGATGTTATTTTTGTCAAATACTGCACCAACAATGTATTTGAAACGAGACTCGTAGTTGTCTTTTTCCAGCTAAAATTTTATTTAAAACTAATTTACTATAAACAAATAATTTACTTAAACTAACCATTGTTTCAACAAAGTTTGAAGTAATTTCTGTTTTGTGCTTCTGCGCATCAATATTATTTACGTAGGTAGTATAGTAGCCACTACTTCCTATTTGTTCAACAATTGTAATCGGATCGTTGTAAGAGTCTAGAGTAAATGTTAGTGGTGGATCATTTTTGGATCCACTTGATGATTTTCCCGCCAAAACTGACACCAATATTAAAGCTATTGGAATTATAATTTGCATAAAAAGTAGTCGCCAACTTCGAATAGTAGAAAGTAGCTTTTTCAAAAACATTGCCAATATTTGATTCAGAATTAAGTTACATCCGGTAACTAATTCATTGTTATATTTTAGAGAAGGATTGATTTCGTATACTGCTGAACCATTTGAATTATTATTTATATTCACATCCAAATTATGATCAGCGCCAACTCTATAATTTAGTTTCGCATAAATTATCGATATTTTTAAATAAATAGTAACACTTACTTTAAAAATACTTCTTCCAAAGTTGTGAGGGATATACCGTAACTATTAATTCCCAGTTTTTGAAAGTTATTTTCCAACTCGCGTAACATACGTTCGAAAGTGGTTGCATGCTCTTCAGTTAACAAGTAAGTCAATTCAGTTCCAACATTATTCTCCATCTTAAAATATCGAAATTGGTAAATTGAACTGATATTGTTTTAGTATACTTACCACTACGTTAGGTATATACGTTTTTATAAGTTTGGTAATTTCATCAATTTTGCAGTTTTGCGCTTTGTCTAAGATCAAATGGTAGCCAGCGCCATATTTCTTTTTTAGGAAGAAACTTGAGCCACAGCATTTTAATTCACCGTCTGCCATAATAGCAATTCGATCGCCCAATAAATCAGCTTCGTCCATAAAATGGGTAGTTAACAGTATGGTGCGGCCTGAGATTAATTAGTAATATAAAAAAATTCTTGTTATCTTGAATAATATCTTACCTTGTTTCTGCAATTTTAAAAAGTCCCAAAGAGCCCTCCTAGCTGATGGATCAATTCCAGCTGTGGGTTCATCCAACATCACCACTTTCGATTTTCCACATAAAGCTATACCAACACTAAGTTTCCTTTTCATTCCGCCTGATAACATACTAGAAAATACATCGGCCTTATCTTCAAATTCTAATAGTTTGAGATACAATTTAATTTCTTCTTCAATTTCCAATCCTTCGAGTCCTTTTAGCTTAGCGAAAAAGTACAAATGTTCCCTAACTGTGAGATTATCATACAAAACATTATGCTGTGGACATAATCCTAAACTATCTCTAACATTGGTGATATCTGTGCGAATATCAAAACCATTTACAATAGCCGTTCCATTTGTTGGCGAAAACATTCCAGTTAACATTGACATGGTAGTCGTTTTACCAGCGCCATTGTGACCCAAAAGCGATGTAATCTGCCCCTCATATAAATTCAATGATAGTCCCTTTACAGCCGTATGATTGCCAAATGTTTTCTTAATATTTTTTATCTGAACTCCTGCATGTAATTGTTTAGGTTCCGCTTCAAAATATTGGCTTTGATCGGCATTATGACTTAGAAGATTTTTTTCTGTAAAATAATTACTAATTATAATGAAAGCTGAATGAGACGTAGTACCTGAAGATGGTTTTGGTGAACACCAGAATCGGGCTGTAAATGGGAAGTACCATTCGCGTTTAACGCCATATTCCCCGGGAAATACTTGCTCAATATAAAGTGCAAGTAGCAAATATATTGCGCAATCTAATATTAACATCAGCATTATTGCACCCATACTTAAGTTGTCGTCCGGTGAGTTTGGTGTGAATAGATTGCTCCATTGAACTCCTAAAATTGAATTTTGATTTAGACAAATAAACACTAAAATTCTTCTCTCACCATTTTCAGTTCCTTCAAACATTATTAGAATTTGAATTCCAAAAGACATTGCTGTATTTGTCAACAACGACCCACCAAGTTTAGAACCCAGAGCCAGTGTGCTATATGACGATTGCATGATACTATACGGTGCAAATCCCACAAATGTTAAAACACCTGACACACTAGCTGCAGTGCTAGCTGAAAATTCGCAAACGCTTTACGTTAATTTTAAAGTTACTCTATGCAAACATACCCTTCGAGAAAAATACACTTATCAAAAAGCAAAACGTAATTGTAGCGCAAAGGTACAAAACCAAAAATACAAACACCACCGATGGATCAGAAAATTGAAATATTGCTGAGTTGGTCACATCTACAGTAAGTAATATCGTCATTAAAATGATGGTAATGATTAATTGTGCAAAAGTTTTCGTAAACCAAGCCACCCAATGCATCCAATTCGGAAGTCCCATAATCTTCATCGTTTCTTTCAGTTGCTTCTCCTTTTCCAAAGTTATGTACCGAACGGTATTCAAACAAGTTAACATAAAACTAATGGTAAACAGAATTGGTATAAAGTATGGCGCCATAACGAGGAACTCATCGTCAATATATGTTTTATCAGGAAAACGTTGAATAGAAAATGTTGGAAAGCCTTGTGGAGATGTGGGCGTAATCTGTTGAGCAATGTAGTACTGTACATGAAGGAACAAATTTCGATAATAAGCTGAAAGGAAAAGGCTAGAGTCCGTTCATGCAGCTAAATTAATAAGTATTTACCACCAGTTCCTTCAGGGCGGTTTGATGATGGTCCAGGACTTTGAATTATAGGATACAAGTTTTTGGTTGAATCAGGCGACTCCCAAGGCAAAAATCTGAACACATACCGTAAAAATAGTTCAACAATTAATCTTTAATGATCGTGTTAAATACGTACCGTAAGGTTATTTTTATATCATCAGCATTATTATTGTTGATCTCTATTCCAAATGAATCAGGATTTTGTTTTACATAATATGCCTCCAATGATTTGCTGTCGGAAAATTTCATTCCGTTTGTTTTAAAATCCGACGCCAACTTCGTAAAGAAAGCATCGTTGAACTGCGGATCAGCAGGATTTGTTACGGTGTAAAGTAGTGTATGGTAGATTCGTAGGTCAACCGTACTGCAATAATTAAATAACTACGTACGATCGAAAAAAAATATTCCAATCAAAATAAAATATGACATTACAAGGTTGGCTATGACTAATCTAGTTGAAAGTGGACAATTATCAGTACTGATAATTGCCCACAGAGGACAAACATTCTTCCATTCTGATTGGTTGATTATAAAAAAATACACACGTGTCGTTGGTGTAACGTAATGGTCATCATTAAAATACTAGTGTTATAATTTCTGAGAGCTGTTAGAATAGAAGTTAATTTTTTTCATGTTTGCTACTTTTTTCAAAGACACCTTGTAGATGTATACATTCACTTTAAATTTGCCAATTAACAGAAATAAATTAATGAATAGTTATAATTTTTTATATAATACTTGCTTTAGCGGTAGGCTGTCATAGATTTCTTCTGGTTTTCTGTCTGAAGAAATAAAGCTTTTCATTGCCAACAATAAGGCCATGCAAAGCACTGGAATAAGCACTTCAAATGCTGTTGATACTTTTTTTCGCACTTGTAACTTATAATTTTTCCACATTAACAGTTTGTACTTATTCCAATTATTACCCATCTTGAAGGTATTACTATTACCGGTCGATGGATGAATAGCGACTAAGCTTTCTGTGTGTAAGCTTATAAGTTATAGTATTTACAAAATGAGAAATATTTTGGGGAATGTATCAACACTCAAATGGGAATAAGTAGAACTAGATGACTAAAGTTTTTATACATACATAGATGTTTTAGGAATTAATGATAAGCAAAATCAATAATCTATTCTTGTTAAAATTATCAGAGATAAACAGAATAGATTAAATTGTTTATTGCAAAACTAGAATTATTAAATAACGTGTAACATTTTCAGACACCATCGATATATCTTTTCATTTTTAAAGGGACTAAATTTTTAGCAATCCGGACCATATGCAAAATCAATTAATTCTTCAAATAAAAAGTTATCTGTATAAACGTGTGTATCTTCATTGAATTTAACGTGTTATTATCAGAATGTTAGGGGTTTGAATACCAGAATTGCTGAATTGTTTACAACGTTTTATACTGCTCATCTATCATATGATTTGATCGCGTTCACTGAAACCTGGCTTTCTGACGCGGTAAACAATGCTGAAGTTGTTGATTCTAACCTATATACACTTTTTAGATCTGACAGAGATTTTGTAAACACTGGCAAGTCGAGAGGAGGGGGCGTACTGCTTGCGGTCAAGAATAATTTAAACGTTTCAAGACTGAATTTGAACACCATCTGTGATAATTTCTGTGATTTAAATCCTATTGATATTTTAGCTGTAAACATTAAATCTAGTCATAAATCTTTATATGTTATTGTCGTCTATGTGCCGCCCCAAGTTAATGTTAATTTATATAATAATTTATTCGATTGTATTGCATCAATACACTGCCTCTTTGGCAATAATCTATTAATTGTAGGTGATTTTAATATTTCAAATTATTATTCCACTTTAAATTCTCAGCATTGCAGTAATCATACTTCGAGTACTAGTGCTCTCGTTAATTTCTCTAGCCTTCTGGATCTTACTCAATTCAATGAAGTTTTAAATGCAAATTCTAGACTGCTGGACTTGGTACTGTACAACAATAGGTGCACAGTGAATGAATGTATTGAACCATTAACTACTGTAGATTCGCACCATCCACCATTACTGATTGAATTGAGTACTATGCTTGAACCTAAACGTTGTTTTCCACATACTCCCTCGTCCGAATTTAATTTCAAGAGAGCGGATTTTATTAACCTTTATCAGGATCTGGCACGGACTGATTGGTCAAAAGTTACCCAACTTGTTGATCTGGATTTAGCTATTGAAACAATGTACGAAATTTTAACTTCTTTATTTATAAAACATGTACCTCGTAAAAGACATACCAGTAGATCGTATCCGCCATGGTTTGACGGTACTATTATTTCTAAACTTAAGCATAAGAACAGAGTTTTTCGAAAGTTACAAAAAGACCGTAATAATTTGCTAACTTTATCAGAGTTTAAAAAAATGAGATCAGAATTAAAGCTGCTTACTTCTAATGCATATCGAATATATATATCCAAAATGGGTGATTCGTTGACTACTGACCCTAAGAAATTCTGGTCGTATGTTAATGCCAAAAGACACAACTCTAATATCCCGTCATCAATGTGTTATGAGAATTATCAGTTAGATAATCCTGCATCGATTGTTAACGCATTTTCTAACTATTTTTCGCAGTCATTCTCTAAACCATCAGATCCAGAAGTTAATAATGTTGATGCAAAGCAAACGTTTAATGGTGCTCTACAATGGTGTTCAGTATCAGAGAATGATACTTTTAAAGAATTGCGTAAGTCGAAAAATAAATTTACTATGGGTCCAGATGGCATACCAGCATTCTTCCTTAAAGATTGTGCTTCTATTTTATCCACTCCCTTGACGTGTATCTTCAATCTTATTATTCGAAACTCTCAATTTCCCCAAATATGGAAACTTACGCGTATAACACCTGTTTATAAAAAGGGTGATAGAGAAGATATATGCAATTATCGTCCAGTTGCTATTATGTCAAACTTCGCCAAGGTCTTTGAGTCGCTAATGCATAAGGTCATATACAATCATACCAAAAACATAATATCTGTTAATCAACATGGCTTCATGTCGGGTCGCTCTACAGTAACTAACCTGGTGTGTAAAACCCAGTTCCTTAGTGAAGCAATTGATAATCGCTGTCAAGTAGATGTCATATACACCGATTTTACTAAAGCCTTTGATAAACTTGATCACTGCATTCTGCTTCTCAAGCTTGACTCCATGGGCTTATCTCATTCACTGTTGAAGTTGGTTGAATCATATCTTAGTCGTAGGTTTCAATTCGTGCAGTGCCACGGATTTGATTCAAAGAAATTTGAACAGTTTTCAGGTGTTCCGCAAGGTTCAATTCTAGGACCTTTATTTTTTAATATATATATTAATGATATTGTGAATTGCCTTACAGTCAAACATTTGTTATATGCTGATGACTTGAAGATTTTATCGATTATTAAGAATGTAAATGATACTGTGATACTTCAGGAAAACTTGAATCAGATTCAATCCTGGTGCTCGTCTAACCTCCTTCCGTTAAATTCAATGAAGTGCTTTGTTATGAGTTATTCTCGGTCACGAAGTCCTATAATTCTGGACTATAAGTTGGATGAATTTGTACTTGCTAGACCTGATACTGTGGTTGATTTAGGTGTTACTTTTGATGCTAAATTGTCATTTCTGCCTCACATTCAGTTGACAGCTTCGGCTGCGTTTAGACAATTGGGATTCATCATCAGAAATGCATGTGATTTTGTTGGTTCGGATGTGTTGAGTGCGCTTTATAGTGCATTTGTTAGATCCAGACTTGAGTATGCTAGCTGTGTCTGGTCACCCCTGTACCAAGGTCAGTGCGCTGTCCTTGAAAAAGTTCAGCGCAGGTATTTAAAATATTTAGTTTTTCGTGACACGGGCACTTACCCTGTACAAGGTTTTCCGCAAGGTGACCTGTTAAATTTATTTAAATTACCTAGTTTGTTTGATCGCCGAAAGTTTGCTCTAGTCGTATTTCTATATAACATAGTGAATAATATTATTGATTGTCCGGAATTACTTGGTCAAATTACTTTTCATGTACCTAGACTTGCTGATAGATCACCTGTGACGTTTTACCAGAATGTACCGAGATCTAATGTACTATTAGCCTCTCCTCTGCTGCAAATGTATTCGGCATATGCAGGCATTGCAAACTCGTGTGATATTTTTTGTTGTAATAGATCTGATCTGAAACTATTGTTATTAAATGTTTGTTAGTCTGTATTATTTATATGTTACCTATGTTTATACTTTTTAATTAGCTCTATTCTGTCAAGTCTATTTTTGTTAAGTTTTAAAACTTGTAATCTGTATGTTAAATGTTTATACCGTTCTTACTTTTTGAAGTTATAATGCGCTTGTGATATTCATGTATATCTATCCACTTACTTTTGTCAACCTCACCTATATTTGGAGCATGCTCTGTTGGGTGTTGCAATACACAAATAAATAAATAAATAAATAAATAAATAAACATCGTTCCAGTTTGAAAAAATCCAATTGATTACGTTCTCCGTATTTTGAAGTGGGTGAATCGGTTGTTTATTTACTTGATAAATATGGCAAATAATTGACGCATCTACGTAATTATCAGACGCACAGCATAAAAATATTACGTAAAAACATTGTTTAGACTTTAGATGATATACTTGAGTGATATTATTTCAGATTATAAGAATGTAAATTAAAACACGTACTCTGAAAGGAATTTATAGTTTGTTTATTATATAAATAATGGTGAATGCGCCTGGATAGGTAGAGACAAATCAGTCTATGCCCGATTTAGGTCCACAACAATAAACAGAAATCTAGAAAATGAGGTAGTTTCAGCAATATGTCAATATATAAATGGAAAAAATGCTAATGAATTGTAATTTACTTAAGTAAAAACCAACAAAACATATCAATTAATACTTTGCACGAGTGGATCTCGTTACGAAAATCACACATTGATAATATAATTACATATTTACTTATCTGTAACATTGTTACGTAAATGCATGAATCATGGTTGTAAAAATATTAAATCAAAAGCAGTCCGCCAAATACAGCAAGGCAAAATAAGTCTCAACATTTAGTAAGACTGTTTGCTTACGATCCGGGAACCATGTTGGAAGACATCTTTAGTAACAAAAGTATGCAACCAAACATACAGTAAATACTCGCGCTGAGTAGGCGGTAAACGCATTCTGCCATATTGTTCTTATTCTTCGGGCGGTTTCTGACAAGTTGTTCAAATTGTATATTATGACATTACCCAATAAGAATTCAAGTAAAACTTTTGTAGTTTGATGAGAAAAACATTTAAAAAGAAACTTTCCGGCCCTTCAAAGCTAGTTAGGTATGTGTACATCACACGAGTCGAAACATAGATTTCAATTAATGCTATAGATTTTATTAAAGAAAAGTTCTGTCAAAGTCTTCAATATTATCGTCTACAAAATCGAATGAAAATTTAGATATCATGTCGGAATCTGATTTGATATTGACCAAAGAAATAGAGGTTCTAAAGGATCAAATTCAAAACTTGAAAAATGCTGTTACCAACTTGCATGAAGAGACTGAACACAAGGAAATGAATGTAGCTAAACTTGCAAAGGAAAAAGAAAATATTTCCCACGAATTGTTGCAACAAAAACGGTCAAATATATGCTTAATACAGCAACTTGAAGATGAAAGGAAATTTTACTATGAAGAGAAAGAACGCTACTGTAAGGATATGAATGATTATAAGAAGCTAAAGCGACTTTTGAGCACAACTACAGTGGATAGCGAATCTAACACCCCTACACAATTTAAATTGGAAATTGCTAAATTGAAACAAACGTTAAATGAAACTCTGGAAGCCAATTATAATCTGAGTGTTAAGTTTTTGCGCCTTAAAAATACAAAAACCTTTTTGAAAACACAGTTGAAGCAAATGAAATTGGATCACGATAAAGTACGTAAAATTAGTTCTTTATGTAAATTAAATTAATAATAATTGTTTATTATAGCTGGTTGTTGATTTGAAAACCAAAATAGAGAACTTGACCGCGGAAGCAAACGATTTGATCAAAGAAAAATTGACTTGCAATATTACACCGAGTAATAAAAAATATTTGCAATTGGTGAAGCACAATAGTTGTTTAACTTATGAAAATCTGTGTTTGCAATTAGAAGTAGACAACTTGAACTTAAGGTTTGATAGACTTGATGGACAACAAGCTAGAAGCGAATCGAACAGTAAATTGCAATTCATACAACATAATAATTTATTCAATGATTGTCATAGAAAACATCACAGAATTAATAAAGATGGACCTGGAAAGTTGAAAAAAGAAAAGCCGTCATCCACCCATTTGCATAGTACTACTTCGAAAGAAAGAAACATAAAAGTTACGACCATTTTTGATTGCAACGACGCTCCGAAGGAAACTGGTCAAGATGAAAATAAAAGATCTATTAGCAGATTGGAAAAAGAGAAAAATTTAAGTAAAGTTTCAGCATCCAAGGATAATGTTTCATATACGACATAGTTCATACTAGATTCGGTTTGTTAGTATTACGACAAATAAATGTAAGATTGTAAATTAAACAATATTTTAATTTAGTTTTATCTATTTAACAGAATAATCGGAACTTAATTATTATTTTCTAATAATAATCAAGAAACTAAAAAACAATTTAATAACATATGTTTGTTATTTATTATTTTTTTTTACATATAGGAGTGAAAAGTAAGTAAGAGGCATAAAAATAAATACTCATACTCTCAATTCAAAGTGACAAACGGCGCGAAATTCATTTAATTTGCGCCATCATTAATTATTTATAGGTGACGTCATTTTCATACCAGGTTGAACCGGGTTCGTCATCTAACATCGACTATGGCGAATTTTAGTAAAATGAAAAGTCAACAGTGGCAGCACTGTTCTGTTATGTTCTTTTTGTAGGTTATATTTACAATTTTCCAAGCAAAATGAACAATTTAATTTTACCAACGGAAACTGAACCTGAAATAACTTCAGCGGATGAAACTAGCTTGCTAATTGCAATATTAGACAGTAATCCAGGTCAAAAAATGTTAAGAGCAAATCCACAGGCCTTAACACATTGTGTCGATTCGGTTGTAGCTTTCGCTAATTCCCATTTAATGCAAAAACCACACAATAAATTAGCTTTGATGGCGTGCCATTCAAAAACAAGGTAAATAAATACATGTATTTGTGAATTAATGCTTACTCAACGTTTGGATTTCTGTAGCGAATTTATATACCCCGGTCCGGGGAGAGCTTTGGATATTCGACAAGTCGATGGCCAGTACGAAGTGTTTACCATGGTAGAAAAAACGGTGAAACAAAACTTAACAAGGCTGTTAATGACCGAACATTCCTCAGCGGTTACCGAATCGCTAATTGCAGGGGCTATTGCTATGGCACTTTGTTACATTGCTCGGATAAACAGGACGAAACCGCCTGGATCTAAAGTAACTAGTAATTTTCAATATTAGTTTATTAATACGTAATATATTTATTTTTAAAGCTAAATAGTCGAATATTGATAGTAACTGGTAGTGGAGATTCAGCCAGCCAATATATGAATTATATGAACGTATTTTTCACAGCACAAAAGCAAAATGTTGTGATAGATGTTTGTTCATTGGATCAGAATTTGAGCTTGCTGCAACAAGGATGTGATATTACTGGTGGACTATATTTAAAAATTCCACAACCGCAAGGACTATTACAATATCTGCTGGTAAGTCAATTTGACCCTATTTCTTAGCGATAAAAATATGTTATAAACGAGGTTATAAAGGATTTATATATAATATGTATTTTTTATTTAGTGGGTATTTTTGCCGGAACCGCCAATTAGAGAAAAATTAGTTTTACCACCTCCAGTAAAAGTGGACTACAGAGCCGCTTGTTTTTGTCACCGAGAACTGATTGATATCGGTTACGTATGTTCAGTATGTTTGTCAAGTATGTTTTTATTTTTTATTTTATTTTATTATTTATTCTATTTTACAATATTTTTCTTGTTTTCAGTATTTTGTAAATTTAGTCCAATTTGTACAACATGCCAGTAAGTACTTTGCAATTAATCTACGAAACTGAATTTAATTACAAATTTACTTTTTAGAACCGTTTTTAAAATACCTGGTCCTATGGCAGCCAAACCGAAGAAAAAGAAAATGAAACTATAATGTTTCTAAATGTTATGTTTTTTTACTGTTTTTGTTCTTCCTATATTGTTTTTGAACTTTTTAATTTATATTCAAGCTAATCTGAAATAAACTCATCGAATTCGAATTGTTTGAACGTGTAATGGATGAATGCAGTGTGTAGTACACAAATTCAATAATCTATTAACATATTTGCTGCCGTATTTTGAAATTAGCGTACGGATCTATTTCACCGTAGTCCAACACAGCTCTCCCAAAATATTTGACAATAATACACTTGTCTGTATCCTGATAAATAAAAGAATAAAACAATCAAATATAATTATAATAATGTCCCGTGTTTTCTAATTATGGTGCATGCGCGAGGAAATTACAAACGTCAAAAAAAATTGCTGTCAACTGTCAAGCAAAGTGTGGTGCGGGTGAGTTGTGGACAGACAGAAAGAAACTCTCACGAAAATTAAAATTAGCACTTTGTGAAAAGAACAATTTCCCATACAATGTGTTCTACAAAATTTACAGTTATGATTTGATGGGAACTCATCGGTTACATTTCATTCTATTAATGTAAAGTTCTCGCCTTCAGTTCGACTTGTCCTGAAGTACATCGTTTTTATCAGGTATATTTATTTATATAGTACATCTTACTAATTACGTAAACATCGAAACTTGTTTATAGTGTGCAAATGATAAACTTATCTTGATCGATAAATGTGATTTTAGTAAAGAATATAATTTGGAATAGAATGGTTGTGAAAACGCATTTAAAACGCACAGTTCGGATCCTGTTGGTTGGCGATCATGGCGTAGGTAAAACATCTTTAATTCTCTCGCTGGTGAGCGAGGAATTCCCGGATAATGTCCCTGCAAAAGCGGAAGAAATCACAATTCCAGCCGATGTTACACCGGAACAAGTGCCAACCAACATTGTCGACTTCTCTTCAAGTGAACAATCCGACGAACAATTGAATGAGCAAATTAAACGAGCCAGTGTGGTGTGTGTCGTTTATGCTGTGGATGATGAGGAATCTATTGAGAGGATTTCATCTTATTGGTTGCCTTTGGTGCGTCAAAACCATGGAGAGTCACCATGTCCCGTTGTGCTAGTTGGAAATAAAATTGATTTGGTGGAGTATTCGACGATTGATGTAAGGAACTAAATTTATATTTTATTGACAGAAAAAACAATGTTTGGGAAAATTCAGGAAAAATCATAAATTGTAGAGATCGGTAAATTTCGTGAGGCCTCGGGTATTATCTTTGTGCGGTTGGTTTTTGGTCGTAGACTATTTGACCAGTGGCGGCGTTGCCATTATTACAATTCATTGCATTGGCGTACGAAATTTTAATTTCAATATTTAATTTTTATATTTTTTAACTGTCTTAACTAATTTTATCTTGCAGGGAATTTTCGAAATAATGGAAGAATTTTCGGAAATTGAAACTTGTATCGAATGTTCCGCTAAAACGTTGAAAAATATATCCGAAATGTTTTATTATGCACAAAAAGCTGTTTTACATCCAACCTCTCCTATTTATTCGGTGGAAAATGCTGATGTAAGTTAAAAACTTAATTAAACAAATAAATGACTTACTAACAAATATGTTTAGTTAACAGATGCGTGCAAAAAGGCGCTGATACGTATTTTCAAAGTATGTGATATTGATTGCGATGGCTTATTAAATGACGTTGAGCTGAATAATTTTCAAAGCCGCTGCTTTAATGCACCTCTACAACCCCAGGTGTTAGAAGACGTTAAAGCCGTTTTGCGGAAAAACTTGGATGACGGAGTTTGTCAGAATTGTGTGACCATGAAGGGCTTCCTATACTTGCACAGTTTGTTTATACAACGTGGACGAAATGAAACTACTTGGACTGTGCTTCGCAAATTCGGTTATAACGATTATTTAAACATGTCGAAAGAATATTTATTTCCAAAGTACTAATGTGAAGTAATATTACTCTTTGTATTCTAAAAATGTTTAGTTTAAGAGTTCCATCGGGTTGTACGACTGAACTATCACACAAAGGACAACAATTTTTGACTCATATTTTCGAACGTTTTGATAAAGATCGTGACCATGCTTTATCGCCACAAGAGTTCCAAGACTTATTTTCTACGTGTCCCACGCCAGCTTGGGCACCCGATTCAAGTGCAATGGTTCCGACGAATGATAAAGGATGGATCACGTATCAGGGATATTTGTGCCAATGGGCTTTGATGACCTTAGTGGACTTACCGAGAACTTTTGAGTATTTGGCGTATCTTGGATTCAATATTTACGAAAACGAGAGTCAAATAGCGGCGGTTCAAGGTATGCGACTTAAGATATTAAATCTCTAATAAGTTTTTAATGTTTATTGATTTTTAGTTACTCGAGAAAAGCGACTGGATTTAGCTAAGAAACAGTCTAGTCGAAATGTATACCAGTGTCACGTGATTGGACCAACAAACGCGGGAAAGTCGACGTTTTGTCGTAGTTTTATTCGCCCTCTAGTTGACGTAACTATATTTGATAACGTTATTCGAATTATTTCACAATTAATTTTAGTCCAGGAGTAATTTGGTCGACCAAAGTGGCAGTCCTAACTGTACAGTGAGTACCGTACAAGTTTATGGGCAAGAGAAAATTATGGTGCTAAGAGATATTAACGTGAGAAATGTGTCAGATCCGTTGCTTCCACATGAAGTACAGTGCGATGTTGCTTGTTTAGTTTATGACATCAGTAATGAGAAATCATTTGAATATTTGGCACGAATTTATATTGTAAGTACTAAGAATGGCTTTTACTTTGAAACGTAATACAATATAATAAATTGGTTTCAGAAATATTTTGCTGAAAGTAAAATACCAGTGCTTATCGTAGCGTGCAAAGATGACCTTGAAGAAGTGAAGCAAGAATATCTGCTGCAGCCGTCGAGTTTTTGTCAAAAATATAAAATTCTACCACCTCAAAGATTTAGTGCCAATGGTCATCAACGAAAAGATGTGTTCGTTAAATTGGCAACAATGGCAGCTTTCCCGTAAGTCAAAATATTTTTATAATTAAAATAGTACAATACGATCGTATCAAAAAGAGTTTTTTTTAAAAAAAAATACTTTTTTCTAATTTTGGCATGTAAAATGTGACTTTTCAAAATCGATTGTAGTTGGCAAACGGCACATTTTACGCAACTGGTGATGTAATGAAAAATATTTCACAACTGGTGATGAAAAGTTCCGAATAAAGCCTACTTGTTTTGATAAAATTCACTAAATTATTAATATCATAAGTTTAAAAAACTCTTTTTTGAGAAGGTTCTTGTAAAAATTAGAAAAAATCTTGTATGCAACATGTTAGGAAATGCTATTTTGTGTAACTCGCGTTATTTTGCAGAACTCGCTGCGCTCGTCCCGCAGAAATCCGCTCGTTACACAAAAAAATGCATTTCCTAACTGGTTGCATAAATAGCTATTACAATTTTGATACGATCCTAGATTCCTAGATAGAATAGAATATTATATTCAAGTTTTATTAGTCGTTTTCAAGCTGCTTGGATTTTATTCTACAAACACAGGTTTGTTAGTATTTATTAGAGCAACGATTTATGGTCATTTATTTTTTCGTTGCAATAATATCATTAGTAATCATAAATGCAATGTTGCCTTCTTCGTTTTAAATAAATATTTCAGATGGTTTATTATAATTTTTTTCAGTCCATTACGTCGCATGGTGCACATGCTATTGTTGCGGCCACAACCCTCAGAGTGGTTGACTCATTTCTACAGGTTCAAATATATTTTATTCGAATGTTTCTTTTTGATTAATAAATCTTTCTTCAAAATTCTAACAAAATTTTCAGACAATTGGCAACTAAAAAAATCATAAAATTTGCATTTTAACTATTCATTTTGTTTGTTATCATTATATGGTTTAATTTCATATTAGCGATTTATGTTTCTGTGAATAACAATAGTGTGCATTTTTTAATGTTATTGTGTTTTCGAAGATAATTTTGCATGTACATTCTTGCATCATTCAAATCATTCAAATTTTAATAAATTATATGGTTCAAATAATAGCAGACACTGGATAATACAAGAATATATTTATTTAGTTGATGTTTTACTCAATAGTTGATAATCTGGACATTATAGTAATTTCATTGTCGTCTGAAAAATCAAGAGACGGGTCAAAAAAAATTGGGGATATAATTATTTGTCATTTTCATTGGACTACAATTATGTGATGTAGTTTTATCATCTAGGCATTGTCCAGTTATGCTTTCAACTTTTTCATATTTTAGTATGTAACAGTAACAGTGCTTAAAATACTAATTATTTTACGTAATGCATGACTGATTGATGCTTGAATAGTTGCAGAAATTTTTCTTTTTTTATTTATTATTAAAGTAATTTATTTGTTACTAGAAACTTCCGGGATTTTGGAACAATAGCGAATGATCCAACAGTTTGGTGGAAGGCTGGTCTAAGTCTGGCAGCAGTGACAGCATTTGGCTTTTTGGTAGCAAAAGTTTTGAACACAACAGATAAATTAAGATAATTAATTAATTAAAAGCAATGCAATAAGTAACGTTCGTTTCTATTCTATTATATTATTTAAGTTCTTAATACTACTTATGTAAATACAATTAGTTGTAGTACCAAATTAAGTTCTCGTAGTATTCGAGTAAAAATTATTTTAGATATCTATTCTTGTTTGTTCTAGTCTTTTTGAGTTTTTATTTACTGCCAGTAAGTACCTAATTTTATCAATTTTTGTATCTTTATTGGTATATAAAATTTCTTATTATTATAAAGTTGTTTGTTAATATAAGTAAATATATACAATGAGAAATTATCGTTTGATTTACGTCTTTCTAAAAGATTTGCATAACATTTGCCTTAATGAAAAAAAAAAGATACGCCTATGGAATTACTGTCATTCCACTTCCACGGCGTTTTCAAGGACATGTCACTAGCTAAGCTCACAATTGTTTTTAGGTTAAGTTTCAAGAAAAATTCAAAACAAATGTATAAATTTTAACTAATCACGAAATAATCAAGAATACAACTCAATCAAAATTATAAACGTAAAAAAATCAACCGATATGGTTGGTTACAACAAAAATTCAATCAACTCGAAATTGACGCAGATTGATTATGCTTTTGCTGGTGGTGGTTCCGGATTTATAACAAGAGCAATTTGCCAGCCACTCGATGTGTTAAAAATACGTTTTCAATTACAAGTTGAACCAATTTCCCAGAAATCTGTCTCCAAATATCGTTCAATTTTCCAAGCAGTACATTTGATATTCCATGAAGAAGGTGCAAAAGCGTTCTGGAAAGGCCATGTACCTGCCCAGTGGTTATCAGTTACTTATGGAATCGCTCAATTTTCGACTTATGAAATGCTTACACAGAAAGCGAAGACATTTAACTTCTCAAATAATTTGTCGCCGTTGATCAATTTTACTTGTGGCTCATTTTCAGGTATTTAAAATAATTATTGTTAGGATATTGCTTTTTGGATTTGTTTTCTAAAATTATATTTTAATAGTGCTTTGCGTAATATAGGCATGTGAATTGTGAAGTTGGCACGACGCCTAAAAAAATGAATGTTAATTAGTGATATTTGTAGTTCGCAGTCGCTTTTTGTTTGTACTTTATTTTAGTTTGGTTTATTGCCAATAGGGGGAATATGCATAATATAATTTATTTGCATCTATAATGAAAATATATAGTTTATTTTATTGATGGGTGAGTTTTTTTGAAAAATGCAGTAGATTTTGTAATAATGATTTTAGAAATTTGCGATATTTTAAATTTTAAGAAAACGCACTTCTTTCTAGTCAGCCCACTGACGTCAGTAGCCTTCAAACGGCGCATTTTTATCTCGCCTCTCTTTTTACCTTGTTAGTTAAAAAGAGAAGTGGGATAAAAACACTCCTTGTTTGGAGGCTGTGACGTCACTAAATATGCTGCGCTAGAATGGCGTTTTTTGCAAATTTAAAATATTGCTAAATTCTAAAATCATTATTACAAAATCTGCTTTTTTTCAAAAAAAATTTCACACATCTATTAAATAAACTATATACTTTTTTCTAATTTTGGCATGTAAAATGTGACTTTTCAAAATCGATTGTAGTTGGCAAACGGCACATTTTACGCAACTGGTGATGTAATGAAAAATATTTCACAACTGGTGATGAAAAGTTCCGAATAAAGCCTACTTGTTTTGATAAAATTCACTAAATTATTAATATCATAAGTTTAAAAAACTCTTTTTTGAGAAGGTTCTTGTAAAAATTAGAAAAAATCTTGTATGCAACATGTTAGGAAATGCTATTTTGTGTAACTCGCGTTATTTTGCAGAACTCGCTGCGCTCGTCCCGCAGAAATCCGCTCGTTACACAAAAAAATGCATTTCCTAACTGGTTGCATAAATAGCTATTATTATGAGTTAAAAAAAAGGTTCCCTATTCAAAAAAAAAAATTGCTGTTTTCTTTTATGATGCTGCATGATAATTTTTTATTATATATTTTAAAATAATACTATATTTTATTATTACTATTAATTTATATTTCAGGTTGTACTGCCAGCATAGTTTCGTTTCCATTCGACGTTGTACGAACAAGACTAGTCGCGCAAAGTGAGGTGAAAAAACTATACACCAGCATCGCGCATGCAATATTTGAAATTGTGCAAAAAGAAGGACCTCTAGTATTATATCGTGGACTGTGGCCCACACTTCTGCAAATTGGACCACATGCCGGCGTACAATTCATGTGTTATTCGTTATTTAAAGATTTATACAAATATTTAATAAAATCTGAAAATACCACATTAACGAATAGTTTATTATCGGGTAGTTTAGCTGGATTATTTGCGAAAACGGCAATTTACCCATTCGATTTGGCGAAAAAGCGAATGCAGATACAAGGATTTGAAGCAGCTCGAAATGGTTTCGGACAAACTTTTAAATGCAAAGGTTTAAATGATTGCTTATTTAAAATATATTGCGTTGAAGGTGTACCTGGTTTTTTTAAAGGCTTATCGCCAAGTTTGATTAAAGCAGTTTGTACATCTGCTTTGCATTTTAGTACGTATGAAATGATATGTTATACGCTGAATGCGACAAAGTTTTCATAATCCAAAGCATGTGCCAAAGTATATTGATATTTATATTTGTTTTACAATTATATCATTGTTATTCCTTGTTTAGTTATTTATTATTGTACTCAAAACAGTAAAAACTCTGAGATTGTTAGTCGAATTACTGGTAATACTAATCAGTAACGTTGTTAAATTTTGTTATAATATTTAATATTTTATCTTGTTGTGAAAAGTGTGATATTTTTCGATTGATATTGTCTAGTCAGTTTTTGTGATGGCTTTAAAATAAAAGTTGTATTAATAAACTATCTATTATTCGCTTATTTCCACATTAGCCCCTCAGCGGTAAATCTCTCTCTCTCGACATACGATTTTTTCCCGGGCTTACTCTAATTAATTTCTGGCTTAAAATTAATTTATTACCGGATTAAAATTAAGTATCTATCAGAAACAGAACTATATTTTTTTTATACAATATTTAACAATTTTACAATAAATACACTTAATCACTATTCAAATATAACACCAAAACATTTATCCATACGAGACGGTATACCCCATATTTTTCATGAGGGTTTCTTTAATGGCTGGCTGCAGTTCTTTTTGCATGTAATTCGTTAACAAAGATCGAATACCTTTTAGAAAAATGTCTTCCATTTCCCTGGACATATCATCGTCATCTTCATCCCGGAAATTACGACGATGTTTTCTGAGTCTCGGCTCACAGCCATAGGCGTAGACGCTGATGAAGCCCGGTTCTAAAAAATGGGAGTCGGTTCGAACGTTAAATTGGCCACGTTCTCGGCGAATTGGTTCCGTGTGAAAACTGAAACAAAAGAATAAATATTCTTCATCGGTTTGCAAATACCAAAAAAAAATATGGGATTGCTGCATGGTAGTTCCGATTTCAAATATATTTCGGTAAAATTCATTCTACTAGAAAATAATGTTGCATTGTATTATTGTATTCCAGTTGAATGGAGTTAAGTTCCTGTAGTTAATTTCAATTAAAAGGCCAAAATCGTTTTCATAATGGCATTGTTCTTGTTCAATATTATTTATGCGCTGTAACCCACATTTGCTAGCTATATACAATATGTTCAATTACATTGTGTGCTTCATTAATTGGACAATTTAATTAATTCAAATAAATTACATACCCAATTCCCGCTTTTCGCAATCGCAAAATCATGTTGCATGAATCTTCCACGTTTGTCTGAATAGGCGACCGTTGCAATTCCTCTTCGTTCAGTAAATTAACTTTGCCGCTGATTGTTAAATCATTAAACAACAATCGGGTCTCCAAACTTGTATTTCTTGGATTGTAGCGACATCGATCGACTCGGACCCAGACGTTGCTTGGTGGTAAGCGAACTCGCATATCGCTTACATACATGTCATAAGGAGCACTCCGCAATTGTTGGTGCAAAGAATAGCCTTTCAAATGCAACGCTTTTTGTTTAGCAATTTGCCGGCGTCGTATTTGTTCCAATGCACTTTCTAATCGGTCCGAACAGCGATGAGCAAACTCCGGAATTCGATCCTCCGGATAAATGTTGTTGCCGTTGCCTGGAATGTATGGATATGCATTGTTGGAGAATTTGTCGTTTTGTCTCGATGGGAGATTAGAAAATGGATCTTCTGAAATAAATACATCCATGTTTATTATTCAGTGAAGAGGAAACGAATTAAATAAGAAATTGCTTAAATGCAACTTGATATATGTGTCAACTTTTAGTACATGTCGTTTTTACGGCCAATAATTTCTTGTATGTAGGTTCTTTCTTCAAGATATTTCTCGAACATATAAAAGAAATTTTTACTATATTTTTCACACATAATATAAAAGTACATATAAAGTAATTCATTTGCATGTTGTATATTATTTTTATGGTCTGATGAACACGCAATTATTTTGGCAAATGTAAACTATTTGTTTTCTGCTTTCACTAAAAAACTCATTGTTTTAAATAATATGTTAATTTAATGACTTAAGTATATTGTTAATAAATAAAGTACATTGTGCTTAACAGTCAGTTCTTTAGGGATGAAGATGATTTTAACATTTTTTTTTCATATAAATTCTTTCTGTTCTTATGTAGAAATTTTGATATAATGTTTCATTCTATTCAAAAAATGAATAAGAACCAAAAATATATAATAAAATTTAAACGCTGCAAAATATATGAACGCATCGCATACTTAGAGCCGTGCGCTAACTCCGTTTTACTTGTCTATCTCTGTTTTACTTTCGTTGCCGGTATCTTGTGTCCTTGTTGCCAAATGTAACAATTTTAAAATAATATAAAATATAACACAATTTTTATAATATGGATAACCATTTCATTTATTTATTTATAGCATTAATAAATTAATATTTTTACTGAACATAATATATTATTAAAAATATTTATATCAATAAAATGTATTAGAAATTCTAGTCCATAAAAAAGGCAATTTATCTCCTTATAACTGTCACATAAATTATTGTTAATTTAAAATAGTAAAAACGCTTCAGATAAAATAATAATAAATATTAATAATTTAATTAGTACTTAGTTATATTTTAATTGAACTCACAGTTCTCGAGTGAAACGTTTGAGAAAAAAAGTGAAAAGGTTTCAAACAATAAACAAATATTAATTCTTACCATGAGAATCATCCAATGTTGCGGTGTCTTCAGCCAATATGCCCATCGCACTATCCGTAAAACTTAGCGCCCATAAAAACAGCATCCACATTTGAAGATACATCTCACTAGATTTCCCGATCATAAACCAAAATACTCTGCTGCACTTCGATCAAGAACTAACTGATGGTAAGGTACTCGTCTTCTCGACGAAATGGGTTTGTGTGTAGCGGGCGTCAATCTCAAATCTGAAACCGAATGATACCTATTGTAAACGTTAATCAGAGCGTAGTGGTGAAATGGGAATCGACTAACTCTCACTGCGGTTATGTCTCAGAATCTATCCATCTATTAAGTACACAGACACTTCTCCGCAAATATAGAAAATGTTTTTGAAAAAGCGGATGGTGAGGGTAACTGAAACAAAAATTCACTATGTACTTTTAATAATAGTTGACTTATTTTTTGAATTAAACCAGGTCGTTTATAATACTATAAGAAATAGAAATAACTATTGTTTGTTTTGATGATGGCAAAATTGGTTAGTGAAACGTGTGGCGTGCGGACAAAAGTTCTGCCGAAGAAAGTTTGTCGCAGCGATAACACGATCAAAGCAGATGCAGCACAAAATCCTTTCTGATAACTTTTTTTATTGAGTTATTGCAATAAAAGTCGAAGAACAAAATAGTCGAAGAACAAAAAGTAGAGAAATTTTTCGGCTAATCTCTGGGAGATTAATTAAACACAATAAGGATTCAGTTTTAATTAAAAGTAGATAATTAATTTTAAAATTAATTGTTCAGGGTTATTAAACTTTTGTGTGTTGCGCTTGTTGCAATTTTATTCTATTATGCGACAGATAATTAAGTTCGTTATAATGACAACGATGCTTATTAGTAATTTATATTATTTAATTATTTACGGTTTTGTGTTACATGTATCAGTTATTTTTATAAATTAATTTGTATGAAACAACACAGGAAAACTATACTTACGATTTATTATTTTGTTTTCTCCGATTTACTGTTGAAATTCTTGCATAAAATGTTGACGACATTTCTGATTTAATTAAAATAATTGTGTTGGATTCGAAAATGCAGTGTTATGAAAAATCAACATACTTGTATTTGATAAAATTGTTCTATAACCATCATAAGCGGGTTAAAATATGCATTTATTTTACGATTATAAAAGTAATTATTTTATTAGAATTAGAAATTTGCAAATAATAATACTAGAGAGGTTGCAGTTCAGCACTCAGTAGTTGTGGATAAAATTATTCATTATTCAACACTAGCATATAATCGGTAGAAATAGGCCGGGGATAAACCAAAGTTGAAAAACAAGAATTATGTTTGAAATGAGTCTGCAACCAGACATACATGTTTTGGCGCAGGTCAAATATTTTCCATCTTTTTTTGTATTCTTCAGATACAAAAGTAGGACTAGCTGTTAATTATTTAATTAATTTTACACTAATTTTCAATCAGTTTCCATTTTTGCAATAAATATAGCAGTATTATATTTTTTAAGCAATTTTATTATTTATAAGTTAACTTATGAATTCGAAATATTTTAGTATACATTATTCGTAGTCGGCATCGGTAGATCAGCGTCAGCGAATTAATATATCAGGCTGTCGATTTCTTGTTGATGCGACGTCCTGTAATATCCAGTGTTATCATATTTAGCTTCCAGTTCATTCCACCATTCGGGTTTATTACGAATTAAATGCTGAATAATTCTCCGACTGCCATTTCTTTGTTGTTCGCTGCATTTTGAACATTCACTGGCTAATGCGTCAGGAAGCAAACCTGAAAATTAAAAATTGTTAATATTTATATTTTTTACAATAACAAATTTGTATAAATAACCATATGCGTAATATAATTGCTGTGTTTATTTTATTGCAAATATTAAATATAGCGAGGGAACTATTAATTACTTGTTTCATCTTAGTTAATTTAATTGATTTTTATTTTATGTAGTGATTTTTATTTGTTGGTTTTATAGGTTTAATTAATATTAATTTTCTAAAGTAATTAATTTATTAATAATCAATTAATTTTATTCCTATTTATTTTATATTTAGTTAATATTTATAATAATCTATTAGAAAAATATATTGATTAACATTTTTATTAAATAATTAATTTGGAATAATTGAAATTAATGAATTATTAAAATTCAATTTAATTAAGTAGATATTTAGGTTTTTTTATTAAATTATGAATTTATAATGTTAATTAATTTACTTTTAATAGTATACTAAAATATTTATTATTGTATTCTATTAATTAATCTTTTAGTATCATTAAATAATATATTTCATATTCCTAAAACTATTATTAATTATTAGAGCATTTGTGATTTTTTTTACATTATCTATTTCAAATTAAATATTATGAAATTTGAATTGTTCACTTACGTTTTAATTCAGCTCCATCAGGTGTACATCTACCTCTTTCCAAAAGACAATTAACATAATTCTTCATCAAGCGGTCACTTTTGATAATTTCGCTCAAATCAACATTGTCGTACTTTGTTGTATATTTTTCTTGCGGTCTTGCATTAACAATTGCAACTGCAATTGCAACAGTAAAGATGACTAAAAACTTTTGGCACATTTTGCTTGATGACTTGACTTTCAATCGAAGAATAACTGACTATTTGAAGAAATCTCAAGTATTTATACAGATTTTCTTAAATTGAATGCGTCAATATAATAAAGTAATTGATGGATTTTTAAAGACCTTTCTTACTAAAAATATATTGATTTATTGAATTCTTTAGAATTTAGTAGTCTTAGTTAGACGTAGACGTTATTAAGCATTCGACACATTAAACAGGTAAAGATTTGCTAATTGACGTGAAATTGCATTTTAATTATACGTCTTAGTTTAAGTCTGATATTGACAAGGTAAATAAATTAACAATTTTAAGCTAAAATTTTGTTAATATTTTAATTTAATATTTGCATTGCGTAGGCGACATCAATTAAAAAGTGACAGCCAAATGGAAAATATGTGATTTTAAGGTTTTAAAACAAGCAAAACTTCTTATCAAGTCTAAAATTTTCTTAGAAAACAATTTTTGCCATTCAACTAAATTCGGAGAAATACTACAGAAAAGGTAAAAATTAATATGAGTACGATAAAATTATACAAAAATGTTATTTATTATAATTAAAATATATAAAAAATTTAAGAAATATTGTATGATACTTAACATTAACACTAATTTTAATGCAATCATTGAATTAAAAAAACAAATCCGATAATATAAAAATTAATACAAAATATCTAATAGTTAAAAAAAACAATAATAACTATTCATAAAATTAATCACCCCACCACACCGTGAGCAGAAGGCTCGGCAGAAGGCGATAAGACGTCCAAAAGTAAATCAGATACCCATAACCTGCACATTGCCCGGAGTTCGAATCAGGAACCTCCACGAGCTGGCCAGAATCTTTCAGCTCCGGATCACCCTCCATTATTGCTTCAAACTGAAACGATAAATTAATTAATCACAATTTAAAATTACAAGTTTAAAAATTTACTCACTGTTCTCATGTTAAGGATTGAAATGAAAATGATGCTCTATTTGGTGATGCTGAATTTAAATAATATTGCTCCAGTGGTAATCAGACACTCTGGTCTGCCAAAAAGCACGTAGCGCGATATAGTCAATTTTGTAAACATTGATATAAGTTTTGCTTAGTTTTGCAAGCTTTAGTGTTTTGATTAAAGTAATTAAGATTGGTTTATGCTTGGTCGGAGGATTTTGGTCGATTGAATTTGAATTAATTTTAACTACGTATTTAGTTTTTTTGTTGAAGAATTTTGCATTTGTTTTCCAGTAGCTGGACAGACTAGATATTTTGGCTAGATTTTTTTACTTTCTAAAGGTTTGATTTTTAACCAAAATTGATTTGTAACACTCTTTCAGTGCAATTTTGGTATGGCAGATATTAATTTTGTTTTGTCTTTCATTCGCTCTGAAGATCCACAATATAAATATTTATTTACACATTACACTTTTTTTTTATTTTGAATAGTATAGTTTGAGATTTTAAAAAATGTCAATTAATTATCCAAAATATATTCTTTACATTTTTCTTTCAAATTTGAATATAATATTAAATTATATCTTTAACTGTAGACTACTTTTACTACCCATTAGTATTACTGGTTGCATGCCTGAATATTATATTACCGAGTAATTCTTTTTACCATACAAAACAATTTAAATAAATTGTGAAATGGACGAATGCATTCAACTAATACTCAAATAAATTGAATCAACTAGAAATAGAATCAATCAACTAGAAAACAAATGCACAAAATGTATTATGGAGCAGGGCACAACATATTTATTGATTTTAAATTACCAGAGAGGTTACCAATCAAAAATACATATTTTCCATAGCATTTAATAAAATATAATTAATTAATAATTTGGTAATAAATTTATATACATATTGAATGTTTAATATATTATATTAACTTCATTAAATATTGTATGTTTTATATAGTATTTATTTAAATTGTATTAATTATTATTTTTAATAATTAAATTATATAAATTAATCAGTGAAGAAAATATAAAAAAACTATATTAATAAACTAATTATATATTAATACTATATTTTTATTTCTCTCGTAGAAACAGTATTGTGATTAATATTTAATTTTTATTATTATTAATACTATTGTATTAAAAAGTTGTTATTGTTTTTTCAATTCAATTTGTTTTAATAATTTCTACGCAAATAAAATATGTAAAATAGGTAAATTTTAATCTTAAACCTAATGAATTAATTAACATTCTACATATAAATCCAGAACGGTATTATGAAATATCTCAGCTTTGTAAAAAATGAGTGCATTCAATGAAGCTAAGTAGTACATAATTCATAAATTGGATGCAATTTCCGTTGGTCGTATATCATTTCTTGTATCCGTATCATCAGGTGTATGAGAAGTATGGTATCAAAGAGCTAGAGCACAACTATCACGGTAACCCAGTTATAAATTCTGCCGTGTCGTCAATTGAGGAGGATGCTGGCATATGTGAGCGAATTTTAACTAGATACTAATATGTGCGCTTTATTTCCCCGGGGTATAAACACCGCTAGTTGCAACTCGTGCGCCCAATATTTTTATTTAATATGCCCCATTGAACAAATGTACTCGTATCGTATCTGTCTATGATACATTACAATGCGTACACCTGATGCCACTGTTCCTAAGTAGGTATAACTTCCGGGTTTCAGGATGAATTGCTAGTTTTTATTTCTTGTAGAGGAAGTATTTAGCTAGTAGTATTTTTTAGCTAGTTCCATTACAAAATAGTTACTTCACCCACGTACCCACAATGATTGCTATTATGCCAGATGAAAAAACTCAAGGCGTCAACGCCCGTATGACCATTTCAACCAGATTTGATTAATTTCAAGTGGTGTAGCTGTTTTATTTGCTTTTTGTCGTTGTATTTCATTTCGAGTATAAATAGTGGTGTCAAAGGGCAACTTACAGAGTTACAGCTGGAACTAGCTATCTTTATGTGTGCACATCCTGTTTCTAAATCTTTTTCATTAGAGAGAACTGAATGTCAACCTCACATCTGGTGCGAATCCCCCTTTCATCTTCTCTATGTGGATCTAAAAAGCTGATAAGATGAAGAAGGTACAACATATGGTGATTGCGGCTAATTCTAAGCAATAAGCATAAATTAGATCTCCAAGTTCTCAAAATTAGTTTAACTATATTTTCATGAAAACTTCTTTCTGTATTATTATTATTTTTTATTTAATTTATGATATTGTTAAAAATAAAAAAAACTGGAGGTGCCGGGCATCGATCCCGGTACCTCTCGCATGCTAAGCGAGCGCTCTACCATCTGAGCTACACCCCCTGTTGTTTCGTTTGGGGTGGTAAGGGTGAATTGGTCAATATTGATAATATTAAACAAAAATTCTACGTCCATGAAGGTTTATAATTTTTATTTTGTATTTTTTTTTCGAAATTTGTAAATTCGAAAAATTAATTTAATTAATTATTATTTAAAAAAAACATTTGCTTCATTGTTAAACATACCCCTCATTAATCATCAATCCTTGAATTAATTTGGTAATTTATCAAAAGCACATAGAATAGAATATGATAATGAAATGCTAATCAAAATGAGATAGATTTTAGTTATACAATAATGAAATTGGTGAGGATCACCAAGTGTAAAGAACAAATTACTATTGTGTTAAAAAAGCGGACATCCCGTTTCTAACTTTATGCACCGGAACCAGGAAGCAATATCAGCGCCCAGACTTTTCAATAGCAGATCTTCATTATGTATATTTATTGTGAGCTTGTGCTGCATAATAGCTGCAGGTATAATTTGTAGGTATTTTATTACCTACTACAGTCAACATCAGGGGGTGAAGTAGTATAATCATTTTGAATTAAACAAACCCCGGAACATTTTATGTATTTACCTTGTTTTTTTTAAATCCTTTCTTGGTGTATTATAGTTTTACTTCACTCGTAGAGGAATTCAGCTCTCTTTCGAGCTCAGCTCGAAAACTACAGCATGGACCGGAACCAAATTTTGATCCTTTTTTTCTCGTCCCGTAAGCACAATAATTCCACAGGAAAATGTTTGGAATAATGAAGTCTTCTAATATGTATCTAAATCAAATGCTATATATTTGTTAGTATAGTGGAAAATTACTGAACATTGATTTTTAATATAAATATAATTAATTTTTATTAATGCGGACTTTCATAAATAGAACAATTATAACAAGTGGATATTTAAATGTACGTGATAAACAATGACATGTGTTTAAAGTGATTAAAACTTTCATATTTTAAATATTATTTTATGACTTGTATGGCTTATTTACATGAAATACTTTACAAAATATGCTCATTTTTAGTCATCACTTTTGTAGAAAGTAGTTCACTACATTTACATATACCCTTCGTATACGTAAGCGTCTTTGTTTTACACTCAAATCTTTTATTTAGAAATACGTGTATAATTTTGTCAGCAAGAACCAATTTTGCTGATGGTTTGAGATGTGTTGGAGTTGTAATAATATTTTTTTAATAATAGAATCATTTAATTAGGAGATTATGAATATTGTTTCATCCCCCACTAGTATTAGTCAGAAAAATCATGAAATTGCATGTTTTTCAAGATCATTGTCCGTTGAAAAAGTTTCTTGTACTCAATTTAAACTTAAACCCACAGTAAATCTAAATTTGGAATGGTCATGCAAACATAAATGTTGATTATGGCAGTGAGTTTAGTATGTTATTACAACTCATTAGCTACAAAAAGTCTAATGGTATTTTCTGAAGTTTTCCAGAAAAATACAATTAAAATGCAAATAAAATCAAAAAAGTTCAAACAAAAAATGTCTATCTACTTTATTATTGAGAGTTAATTCCTCAAATCACTTTTATTGATTTCCACCTCCTTGAGGGTGTCACGGTCTTCATCCGCATTGACTATCATTCTGCTTTCCGCGTTTTCAGTAACCACTTTCTCAGATTCGCTAATTTCAGCTTTTTTCTCAACACGCTGTTGATTAATATCAATTCCATAATCCTTGAGGTCATCAATCAAATGACAATAGTCGGTGAAGAAATCTAAATATTCTGTTTCTTTTTTTGTCAAATCCCTCGGCGGGATTACCTCGGGCTTTGGTGGATTCACAGGTGGTGAGCGTTTTTTGAGCTCTGTAAAATAAAAGAAAAACTGTACAATAAGTGCAAAGAAAAAGCTGCTTTCGTTATTTAACATGTTGCACACACATCCTTTGTTCATTTTTCAACTCTCATCTCACTTGAGTCGTTTCAACAAAGACAAGAAGAAAATCTGCATACTTTTACTTTTCAAACCGCACTTGAGGAAAAATGAAAAAGCTTTGAAAGGAAATGTGCAACATAAAGAGGAAACGGATATATTTATATTTAATGTCTTTTGCAAAAATCGTTTCTTTTTTACCTTTTCCCACTTTTTGGAATGGCGGCTCTAAAGCTTTTTCTAATTTATAAGTAAGTCTTTCCAATTCGACATACTCTCGAGCCGCCTTTTCAGCGAGCTTCATAATTTGCATCTCTTCTTGGTAATAAGTGCCTTCCATTGCTGAAACTTGTTCGCGTGGCAATTTATCGAGTTGCAGTAGTTCGTGTCTGTATTTGGCTTCAATCGCTTTCATCATATCGCCCATACTCAAATTGGCATCATTCGGTCCTATTCGTGTTTCGTAAACATCTTCAACAAATACATGCAAATTTAAAGCTTTGTCGTCTATTATTAGTTTCTTAAACTCGTTATTTATCATGCTGTTGCTCAAATCTTCGAGATATTTGGCACGCTCTTCTTCCCACCTACAACAAATTCATAAAATTCCGATACTAATACATTTGCGAAATAACTGACTGAATTCCGCCTTCTAATTTCTCAATCGCTTCTTCCAAATATTTGATCTCCTTGTCAAAAGTCTCCTCAGCATGTCGCATGCTTCCTTTCACAATCATAAGAGGAGTCGCTAATTCTTCAGAGTGCAACAATGCATTTAAGTTTTGCATTTCCATGTAGCGAAATATCTCCATCAATTCTTCCGGATCTTTAAAATATAGAACTGGTTCTGGATCAGCTTCGCAATCTTCCTTGAACTGTTCAATCAAATCGTTCAATGAGCCACTTTTTTCCGCAAACGAAAGACGATATTTGCCAAAAATGTCATCAATGTCCGTTATTTGTAAGTTTTGATGGTCGAATTCTTTTCGCCACGACATTGGGCTTATTAGGTACAAGAATTTCTGGTACATTTTGCAATTGCGCCATTTTTCCTCTAGTTTGTAGACGACGGAGCGTAAGGCTCCATACTCTTTCGACAGATGTTTGTATTCCACGTACACCTCGAAGGATCTTCGTGCAGCTTCCTCAGATTCGTGTAACACCCTCATTGAATCACTGTGATCTTTTGAAAGAAAATCTTCAAAGGCATTAACGTACGATAGATAGTTTTCGTTAATTTGATCAATCCTTCTTTGTTCCAGACGCAAGCTCTCTTCAATCAACATAATATCATCCTCTCTGTATCCGGTAATAATTTTGGTTTTCAATGAATCGCGCATTGTTTGAATATAGTCTTTAACACTCAGTTTGTCAGGTATCGGCCGGCCTTCGATAATTTGAAAATAATCTGGATCAATGTCTAAAATCGTTTTCAAATCGGCTTGTTTGTCGTCCTTTACATACAAGCGGTTTAATAAGTCTTCCTTCTGGCGCTGTTTGTAACTCGGTTTGTTTGCGCATTTCTTTTGCAAATTGGTTACTCGAACATCATTCCTCCAAGCCTTCGTCATAACTTTATAAGCAAACTCCTCCAGCTCCTTTGGATAGGCGAATGGCGATTTTTCTAGCTCCAAGTCTCTCTGGTTGTGATCATTGATTTGTATTCCCGCTGTCAAATAATGCTTAATGACCTTTGGTTTCGGTTTGGCTTTGAGTTTGAGCGGTTTCGGGTGTTTTCTCAGCAATGCTAACGATTTACGTTTTTGCAAATTCAACTCGCGAGTCGAAACACTCGATTTGGTTTGGATAACATATTTGCCAATCGGTCCTTCGACCACCGACTCTGACATTTTGGACTGAATAATATTTTGTCAATATTTTTCCGGTTACTATGGTAATTTCAGAAATATTAAATCAATGCCGCCTATTGTGAATTAATGGTAGGTTTACATGTGAAGTTAATTTTTTGTTGACGCAATGTTGATGCAATGCCACCACGCATTGAAATAAACTAGTAAGGGTTATTTTTAGCCCATTGGACTTGTACAAGTTAATTGGCGAAGGTCTTTGTCGCGGTCGTTTCCGAGCTTCATCCCACCATCACTTTTTCCTAGCCTGTAGAAATACACTAACCCAGTTGGCTTCGGATCAATACGCGCTCTCAGCCAACGTGTACTCTCTGATCCAGGTTTGGATCGGTCCTTATTACATCACTATATTACTCGATGCAGGATGATTAAACCTTCAAACAATGAATATTCCGGCTAAGTGAGATATTCATGAAGCCCTATCTGCCAATATATCAGTACAAGGTTCCAAATCGTAATGAATTACATAAATTACTATCTACACTTTTACTTCGCTTGCATGAAGGCTAAACTCATTAATGTGTAATATTGTTTAATGTAATTGCAATTAGGTATTATGTATTACTTGATTGTGGGTAATTATGATATTCCTAGAGGTTTTTAGCAAAACTAATTATGCGTTTATATTTTTGAACGCATGATGTGAAAGAAAAAGTAAAAATGAGCATATTGCAACAACAGAATGAATTGAACCGCTATTTCAGCACTTCTGTAATCACCGTTTTATTTGCATGGATGCTGAGTACACTGCAAGCATGTTGAACACATCAAAAGATGATGAGTCACTGGAGTGCAAATATTATCAGCTGTACAATTTTCAGTTATAATTATACCAAAAGTAGCAAGTTGCAATTCTTCAATAAATTGCAAAGCCGAAAAAAAATCTACTCTAAAATAATGACGGGTCCCTAAGAGGAGGAGATATATTTAATTCATCTTGTTCATCTTTTAAGGCAAACATTGAAATGTACAGAATTGAAAATGTAAATAATATATTTATTTTCATTTAGAAGACCATCCAATTGGGAGTATGTTTTTCAATAAAACATTATTCCTGGAATTTATCCTGAAAAGATATTTGTATATTTTGATTTGAAAGCATTCGTTTCAATCGATTTATTGCAAGGTTTAAATATAATGACAAAAGTTTTGCTAAATCAATATTTGGCGAGAGCATCATTTCAACCCAAAGGAGCAACACAAAAATTCAATTAAAAAAATTAAAAGTTGAACTTTATTTCACTTTTAAATAAGTTGACCTTAATCATTTTAATTGGGTCTACAGTTCACAGTTAATTAATCAAATTACAAGTAAATTTGTAAAAAACAACTTTAATATAAAATTTGGTCATGTTGCGTAGGTATTGAAGTTGGACATCGCCTATATTTTGAGTAAGGTTTAGAAATCTGGAAAGAATTCCAAACCTGTGATCTGTAGATCTCAGTTTGAAATAAACATAAATTCTAACAAATTACCAATAAGATAGAAATCAATTGAAGATGTTGCGTCACTTATTCCATCAAATGATCTTATAGATCGTGTATTGAAAATGGGTTTTCTAAAGTAGCATCTGTCCTATCGCTACTCTCAGGAGATGCACATACTATCAATTTTCAAATCCCGATGCTTGTTATATAAATTGCTTTTATTTTTAACTTTGATGGTTTGAAAATATATATTATGAATATTAAATTGTACATAAATAAAACCTGCATATACAAATATACTTAATTTTTTATAATTATTGCTTAATTAAAAATTTATAATAATTGTACAAAAATTAATCATTATAATTTACCCGCATTGTAGTCGTTGTATGACCCGCACTACCAATTATTATTTATATTTTAGTACATATTGTTAAAAAATCAATACATCAATCACGTATTCAAGCTTGGCAGTATTGTTATTATTATCAAATTATAAACGACAATTTATTGATATAATAATTACTACACTGTATTATAATTAAGTTTGATATAAAATATTCATATTTATTTTGTTAATTTATGTTTTAGTTACTACTCAAAAATCATCGAAATTTTATATCGCAAATTGAACAATTTACTTTAGAAAACATTAAATCGATATGCCAAAATAATGTATGTTGTGAACATAATTAATGTAGATTGTAATAATTAATATTTGTAATGTAGACCAATTCCACTTGTAAATGGAAACGCTGGATCAGTTGAAATACGAGTAAATAATGGATGCTAATGCGAATGATTAGATATATTGATCCACGTTTTATTTTTAACAAGAGTTAAAGTTTCTACCGAGCTTTTTACATCGAATGTAAGTATATTTTGTTCCAGTTCAATTTTTCGTTCCAGGAAATTTTATCCTGCCGGAGAAAAAGTTTCTGAGTAGAATAATTTAATGATTGTATTTGCGAATAGGAAGTATTTTATTTCAAACGTAATTTGAATTTTATAGATTTATGATTTAGTATACTATTACAATAGTTTAGATGCTTACGCATAACAGATGTCAAGTAGATATTTATAAAGCTTTAGTATAATTTATATCATTCATAGAAATGTATGTATGAATATGTGTCCATTATACGACTATTATATGAGTTTGATGAGGATATGTGAGGGGAAAATAGATGAATAGCGATGCATTCATTTAAATTGCAATATTTTTACCGTAAGCAAATAGATCTACATATGCGTTATATTTAACATTCAATTTATATTCATTGATTTTATAATTATCGCAGTGTTAACTGCAAGGCAACATATTTTCAAAATCAAAATCCCTCTATTTGAAACTGCAATGAAGTAATATTCCAAGTTTTTAATTAAAATTTAGTGTAGGAATTTAATCAAAACATGTTACGTTTGTTTCGAAAGAACTTGCAGTCAGTCTTGTCATGGGTTTTGTGTAGGTGTTTCAAATGCATATCGCTACCGTATACATAAAAGAGAAACGAAAAAGATATACCAAATACAATTTTTAAAGAACAATGAACCTGAAAGCTGAAAAACTATCCTGTTGCTCGTCTTCGCCATATTCAGAAAAATGCTTGCGCCGAGGCTTGCGCCCACTGAGGAACAGATGGTAAACAATTACAATTGTTTATTTATCATTTCAATACTCCTAATACAGAAAGTGGAAGATATTTTTATCCTTTTGCACTTAGTTGAATGGCAATTTTTTTATTTTTGTCATTAAATTTTGGGCATCCAAAAGTGAACGATACTTCGATGCCATGATTTTTTAAAAAATTCGTTGGATTAAATCGGGCTTTGGTCAGTGCCGTACTATTTTAAAAATTAATGGATGTAATAATTCACTCTGAGATTTTATAAAGCGCGTTTATGCTTCTAAGTCTTTAAGTATCCCTTTTATTAATCAAAGCAAAATTTGTTTGTTCACTTTTTAATTAATTTAATGGGTCAAAACCTTTACGACCACTCTATGAAATATGAAACCTCTTTGTGATGTATTTAACTGCTCCATCTACTATTTTAAGAGATTCCTTTATAGTATGAAAGCCAAACCCTAAATAATGATTTGATTCATTTGCGGTCTAATAAACAACATTGTCAAATGAATTCAGTGTTTCGTAAATTATTGAAGTTGATTCCGTCCACTCGAAATGGTATTTATTCGTGGGCGAAAGATTAGTACCAAGTCAAATCACTAATTTCGAAACGAAAGAAAGCTTGTTTGAAGTTTATAAAAGAGCTTTTAAAAATCGAGGATACGACCCTTTTTCTTTTATAGCATTTGAAGACCTGAAGGTCCGGTAGGTAGGTAATAGGATTAAAGTAGAAATCTTTTATTTCCTTCTTCTTTTTTTTAACTTATTTGTATGTTTTATTTTCTTAGACAAGCGACTAATTCTGATTCAAATTAAATTCTGATGAAAAGATCTAATTTTTAGCAAACAACGGAGAATTTACAGATCCGTGAGCAAATTGAATCGAATTGATTTCATCAAAGTACAGTTGCGAGCACAAGAATAGGAATTACCGAGGGAATTGCACATTTTGGGTTTCGTAAATTGTACCAAAAACTCAATAATTTTGTTTTAAAAAAATATATTGTGTAATATTTTTACTGAAAATAAATATTGAAAAAGTCCAACATAAAATACCAACCATTCAAAATAACTTTTATTCGTTATTTCCATTATTGTGTTCGTAACTGTACAAACGTTATGATTATTTTTTTTTCAATATTTTATAGATTCATTGTTCTGGTGAATCATTAAAGCCATTGATTTGTGTTGACATTATAAATGAGATACCAGAAACCTTTTGTATGGAATATGATAGAAATGTAAAATTGTATAAATATTTATTTGTTCTATTCATATTTGAATTTTAAGGAAATAATAAGAAATTTTCTATGGCCTTTTGAAGAATAGCTTTTTGTAATTATTTTTTTGAATGCCTTGTTCGCTTGGCAGACAAACAGCATGCAGCTGGTAGGGAAGGTTTCATATAACCAACATCGGATTTGTTTTGATATTTTAAAAGCAGCAGGTAGACTGCAGAGATTCATTATGTTTTTTATGCTCGGCTATGTAGAAAAATATTAAGGGGTTGTTGGTTCAGCTGAAATATAAACTGGTAATTATAAATAAAAATGCCAATTTTATAAAAAACAAACATGGGTTTAATAGAAATAATAATTATGTTACATTTATATAATGTAATAATATTAGATACAATATTTACAACAATATTTAGATTATACAAACATGGCGTTTATTAACAGATATATTAATTACTTAATCAATTTCTAAGGAAGAATAAAATACGTTTTATTATTATTCGTCTCGAATTCAATATCTCTAGGAAGGAGTTAATAGGAATCAAAAATATTTATAGAATAAAAATATTTATATTTAACAAGAAAAACATTTAGATATTTCATTAAAGGCCGTATATTATTTTTAAATTATAAATATTTTGGTCGTCCAGTGTTGCTAGGTTAAATAGAAAAACGATCATATTATGGCACAAAATAATAAAATTAATTTTTTTCGGAAAGGACGGACTACTACCAAATTAATTTTTAGTCAAAATCATTAATTTTTAAATCTATTTATTAACTTTTTCTATTTAATCTAGCAACTCAAAAAACTAAAGCTACTTTATACAAATAAATGAGCACCTTTGGTTCTGGTATATAAAAGTTCTTTATTCAAGAATGAAATTATTTATTGAAACAGTTTAATTAGAATGCAGTTGGAACAAAACATCTTTAATAATTCTATTCAAGAATAAAGATAATTATTATCTAAATTGCACATTTTCGACGTAATATATAGTATGTATGTAAAGCGTATGGGAATTTGTAAAATGGGTTCACACTGCTTTCATTTTTTTTTGCTGTATTCTTATTATGTTTATAATGCACATTGATATAATATCGTTTCACTTTCAAGCCTTTGTGTGCAAACTATATATTTTAATTAGTACTTAAATATGCATATTTGCTGCAAAAATTATTATCTTGTGCTTAAAATACTACATATTATGTAATACAAAAGGATTTTCGGATAATATGTACATTTTAGAATTTTACAAAAATGTATCACATTCAAACAAAATCGGACAAATAACGTTTTACCATCCCTTTAGGCAAGTTCGAGGCTTTAAGCACTTGTTCAGTAAATGCTTCATCAAAATTATAACTGAAACGTTTCCCATACCAATCTGACTAAAATTCCACCGAATAATTATTATTGACTACACTGAGCACATTTTCACAGCTTTTATCTGATTTTCTTTTTCCGTTCTTTCGCCAACTTTCGACGCTTCAATATCATTTCGTATAACACTTCGAGTCCCTCATGCAAACCATCTCCCGTAATCGCACAAGCTGGTTGTACATGCCACAAATGTCCACCTGGTGCCCCACTGCCACCCAACTCAATCAACCCTAACAACTTCTCGAGCTCCTTCGGCTCCCTCGCACCAGGCAAATCCTGCTTATTCGCCAACACTAAAATAGGAACACCAGAATTCTCTGGACTCTTTACAGTTCGTATCAGTTCCATTTTCGCCTCTTCCATACGCTCGACATCGACACTGTCCAGAACAAACACAATTCCATCAGTGCATCGAGTGTACGATTTCCAAAGTGGTCGCAGCTTTTCCTGCCCACCCACATCCCACACTAGAAAATTGATTCCTTTTGCTTTTCCAATCATACCTTTGACTTTTTCGCAATTAAATCCAATCGTTGGTACGGTGTTTAGGTATTGATCGAATTTTAATCGGTAAAGAGCTGTGGTTTTACCTGCCGAGTCTAATCCTAACATGACTATGTGCAGGGTGCCTTGACCTGATGGAAGAGCATCAAGTAAGGATGCGTTTTTACCCATGTTGGCACCCATTGGTATAATTTTGTTTTTGAGCAGTCTTCTCGGTTACATTTTCTAGTTGGTGAAGTTGTGTTGGTATGCGGGACCTTGCTGGGATATCCAGACGTTTGCGGAGCGTGTGGCTAACATTTCATGTTTATTTGGTTAATCTGAAAGCGAAGGAAAAATACATATAAGTGATAAATTTTAAATGTATTTTATTTTTGTAAATAGTAAAATATTTCCTGTAAACATTTGAACATGTGGCATAAGGAAAAAACATGACTGGAATAGTACGAGATAAATTACATCACTTTATTATTTAATTAAATTATCAGCATGTACCTATGTTTTATATTTTAAACATTATTTTTTATTATAAAGTATAACTTTGGATTAAGAAAAGTTGTGTGATGTAATAAAAGTACAAAAAAAGCAACGTAATGTACTAGTCACGTACACAACACAGTATGTTAAAAGTTACAGCGATAAAAGTAAAATCAGGTGTATGAAGAAAACTACGTTCTATTATCTTGCTTTCAAGTAAATGTAATCATTATGACATTTAAAAGTAAATATTATTTATTAACGATTAACAAAAGGCGCTGTAGTATTGTTATGCAAGTTTATCCTCGTTGTTGAAAACCATTAAATATAGTTTAAACATGTAAGTAGAATATTGCTAAATGGGTTTAAAAAATGATGCGACACAAATTTGTTAATCAATGTGGTTAGTAAAACTTTATCTCGAGCTTTATCCGATACTCTATCATTTTCCGAGTCATTTTCATATTAAACAAATACCAAACTTTTGCGATACAATTTTCCTCGCAATTTTGCAGATTATCAAAACGCCAATTTAATTAACAAATATACGAGCAAAATAATTTATCTTTATATATCCCGAGCCGTATCATTCCAAAGTTTGAAAATGTGATTATAACTATTAAACCTCGTATTAAACTTGATATTAAACCATAGAAAAAGGTTTGGTCGCTTGAGGAATCTTCAAACTATCAAACAACTTTCCATAAACCGTCTAGACTAGAATACGGGTAACTAGTAAACATATGCAGCAAATTGAAGAACATTGTTAACACATTTTAGACTTTGGTTTACACCTCGGTTTTTTACCCATGTACGAGACCATGTGTTAAATGTTATTCATCATTAATGTTGAAATGGCGAGTAAAATTGATTTTCGTAATGAACGCACAGCCCTCGATATAGTCCAGTTCCTAGTTCCACACTGGTCCAAAATTCGAACCAAAATAAGTCGTAAAATAAGAACGACCAATATAATAAATAGCTAAATATCTTGCAAAAAATGATACGTGTTGATTTAATCGCTGGAGGCAACGATCGTTATTTTGGTATCAACAATAATAATAATTACTTATTTTGAGGACATGACCGACCCAATTGGAAAGTAGACAAATCTAAACTGTACTGAACTTTTCTTTTATATTTGGAGATAAAATAAACTAGTAACATTAACTTGATTGTTTATTAACTGTTATGTGTACGGTATGAAGCTTATTGTGGAGTGGTACTACTTACTGTACGAATCAAGCTAGCCCTAAAAACTCACTTAAAAATAATACTAAAAAAGTTAAGAGATATTTTTAATTTTAGATATGAGGATACAATGCTTGTAGTACCAGTGGTACCTTACCTCCTAAAGTAGTAAAAAGTGCTCAGAAGGAACACCCTACGAAGAGAATGCCATGAACTATTGAGGAGGTATTCAGTGAATGATGCTTTTCAACTTCACTTCCTATTACTGGGAGTATTAAAATATAGGAAGAAAGCAAGATATTCAAATTGGGTCAGTGGATTCCAAATAAGAACTATTTTCACGACTATTTTCATTTACTATTTATGAAGATACTAAAAACCTAGAACTAATTAAGTTAAATCGTTTTTAATTAAAACATGTAGATATACATTTTTTTAGTTTTATGTACCTAGTAAGTTAATCAACATTCCCCTTTTTAGCACTTGTGCAAAAAAAGTTGTGTACTACTTTTATGTGCAGTCTCGTGCATAGCGCATTTGTGCTTACTATGCTGAGTTGCATATGTACAAGATATATGTACTCTTGTCTTAATAACATAACTGAAAAGCAGTATATGTTTCTTTCAAATTAGTTTTATCGTCTTAGATCTTCTCAGAGTCAACGGTCACTTTAAATAGTATACTTTATGAATTTCTGTTAAATCGATACTACTTGCAAGTTGCAATGATTGCCTCTCTGTGAAAGTACGGTTACATGTCAGTACCGCCACAGCAGCAGCCAGCAGGTTCGCTGAAGAGAAAAGATAATCTAGCAGGTTGATGGGCGGAATTTTGCTCTCATATAACGGCACGAGCTTATAATCTCTTACAAGAATAATTATTTGTTTCACCATGTGTAGTTCTTTTTCGCTGTAATCTCTAGTTAGATTTATAATATAGAACATTTTATTATGCCCATAAAAAAGTACGCATATATTTTCTTATCTTTTGAGATATATTTGGACTACTATACACTTGTAGTTTTTTACCGTTATTGTTGTTTGCAAGCAATAATTTAATTAACTTGATGCAGCAAATGTGGGCTTGGTTCATCGCTGGGTTACGATTGTACTCATAATTTAACTGGTTTTCACGTCAGTTTGTAATTACATTTCCTACACATAAATTAGCATCACTTTATCTTTTAGGTAAATTGTGTTTCTGTGTCATCTATAATTCAGTTCAGGCAACAAAAGCAAAAGTTTGGGCTCCAGTTTGGGTATTCATCATTTATTTATGTGTTATTGGTTTTGAACATATCTTATCTTTATTGTATTTTGGTAATATAGATACTGATACCAATATGTAATGCGTAATTGAAAATTTTAGACTTGGTCTCCAAGTAAATATGACCTTTGGATTAGTAACAACAGTCGATGTTAATATTTATCAAAGTAACTATTTAAATTTCCCATAAGACTCATTTAATTTATCTGAACCATAAAACTACTTATTTCGAGATTTATTTATGATCTGATGTATTTCCTCAACTATTATTTACTTATGCAACATTTTTATACAATTCATATTATTTCTGTGTCAATATTGTTTAGCATAACGTAACGTATGTAACTTGTGCTACTTTTGCTGGGAAAATGTGAGCTTGAAAGAAATATCTTTAATCAAAAAGCCTCATTCTGACCTTATTCAATTATAAGCTCGGTTGTAAGTATTGAACATTTTATCAATTATCTTGCAACATATGAAATTCCTACAAGTATTAGGAACGAAGGGAATGTTGTACATCTTCTTGTGCCTAAAGCAGTTTTCGGCCTTCTACAGATTGTGTGAAGCATTAAATCACAAGCTTCTTTCTACATACCTGTTAGCAAGAAGGTACTACATTCAAAAGAAATTGTAAATCATGGTGAATGTAGTTTGTTGAGTTGACATAGAATAAATATTCAATTAAATAATTGCAAGATTTTTCTTATAATAGCAATTAAAAATATTAACAAATAAACTTTAATAATAAAATTGACCAATTTTTGAACGCTGTTTGTTTGAAGTTAATTAGAAATGTCTACAGTGAAATATTTCCCAGGATTATTCTCTCTCAATCGCTTTTCTGGATTGCTGCGTTATGAACTTCTATGAAAAATCCTCGGAAAAATCGATTAAATTTCTTTTCAAATTGAAAAATTAATCTCTTGGATAGAATTGTACTTTTCCTATCTTCGAAACCAATACATCATTATCTTCTGAATGGGTTTCTTTAATCATCAGTGACTAATAAGTGTAACAATAATATCTCTATAAACAACAAAATATTGTTCCATTGTTGAAAAATACTTGGATAGTCTGGCCAATCAATTCATTAGCAATTTTGTATACTAATTACTATTTGCAAACGTCATTCACTTGACCGTGTCTTAAAATCGTGAGATGTATTAGTGACCGAATTCTGAACAACTTTCAAAAAATCCGTTCATTCGGTAGCACGACTCATTGTAACTCTATAACATAAGAATCTTGCACTCTTAGGATAAACTTTGTTTCATATAGTTAAATGTATTATTTATTTGCGATTTTATTTGTTACACTACATATTCTTATGTGTTTAAAAGTGAAATGAACAAGAAATATTATATTCATGGCCATTTCTCAATAATTTTGCAAACCCAAACATAATAAATAAATATATCATTTGATCCATGTTATGTATTTTGTATCATCATACAATAATTCTACTGAAAGTTCCAATCCAATTGTCAACTAAATCATGTAGACCCAAATAAAACACATCCGTTTCCCATATATTCAATGAATCTCGCATTGGATGATATATAAAGTTCAATCAAAACCGAGACTGATACCAAAAAATAATTTGTATATGCCGTTCTGCATAATAAAAGGCAACATTACGCGATATCAATCATTTCGGAAAACTTTCTCTTTATGTATTTCCTCAACCGGTGCATAATAGCGTGAACTCCAGCAGAATCATCTCATCATTTCACATAATAATGAAATTGTGGTGTTGCAGTCTACATTTGTCCATGAATCAATTTTCTACAAATAATTTCCATAACATTTGAAATTACAGCAATTCAGATGCGGAATATAGCGGTAATTCTGTTATTTTCAATTCTATATATGAAATGGGTATATTTTTAAGTTAACATCCGAGTTAACATCCTTCGTGGCAAACGTATTGCATCTTTATAAAGAACCTTGCATGTCACCAAAATACATTTTCATTATCCCAACAAACGAAAATAGAACCCATTCGTATAATCCGAGGTATAATCCTCATACAGAGCAAGATGCCAAGAGAAATAGATTTATACATTGTAAAATTGGATTTTCCCATTTCTAATACATTATTGGTGCATATAAAGTGTTGCATGTTTCAAAAACTCTTATAGTTTTGTGGTTTAGAAATAATCATAATATTTGATTAAAATATTTGTGGTAACAATATAATCTTTTTTCAGCTTTTTTCAATATTATTCAATTTGTGTTGAAATCATGACAATTCGCTACAAACCTGGGAAGTGATTTACACTTCAATGAATACATAAAGTACTACTAATAAATGAATTATTATTTATTGTACCTGCTATTAAATTAATAGTATAGTATTAAACAAGGTTTTAAATTTATATTTTTACAAAGCGGAAATCTCTCAAGCTTGCGAAGGATTTTATCAAAAAGCGTTGAATTCGTTTGCACATCGGAGAAAAAAAATATCACTAAACTGACCTCGAAACTGACAAAGAATCAAACATTTTCTTCTCGATTTTCCTATTGAATACTCGATTTATTATTAGCGGACGTGATAAAAGTGGGCTATTAATTTGATAGTGTGTTGAGGAAACTATCTTTAGTGTGTTCTACTTTTCCGTATCATTATCGACATGCTGATATTATAGAAATTCTCACAAGCTATTTTGCTTTCATCCGCTTACACACACACACAGATATACAAACACAATCAAATCAAGATCAAAGGAAATCGAACGAAATTGCCTCTTATATTCACATTTTATTTATACGTATACGTATTTATCTGCGAAGCACAGTACATGAAAGTATAATAATTCATCGTTATTGGCATTGACATTAAATTTCTAATTACAATTTATATCTCGAGCAGTCATTATAAAAATCACAAAAAGAAACAATAAGTAATAAAATAAAGTCCAAAGTAATTCAATTGCAACTTCACGTTAGGTGCTCGCAAATTTACCGATTTAAATGCGCTGAATGTTTTATTTAATCGATTATTCAAATTAATCATGATTCACTATCTACCGATATATCCACTTTGCAGATTATTATTAAATCGGATGATGTGTGATGATAATAGCCTCGATAATAGCTATTTATATTACGAGGTAGGAAAGTGCCTCTTTATCTAAGGAGTTTGAAGATTCCGAGCCGAGGCTCCAAAGTTCCCATCATAGAATTTTGTATGCAAGACTCCTTCAAAATTCGGCTCATGGACGAAATATTAAGTTGACCTTTGTTGACTGATGGGATTGAAATGTCCCATCACCACACCAAAATTTTGGCGCAAACTTTCAAAGGTCGCTTAAGATGTTAATGATCATTAAATTGGAACAATGTACTTCGAATCCTCGGTACCATCTGAGAGAAAGTACCTACGTACTCCCCAGCATACAATGTTAATTTCTCGCTTAATTTGTTGCAATAATAATTGCAAAGAATGATGACTTTTACATTATTATTTCACCAAATTAATTGCACAATCTCATCAAAATGACGATTGTCCGTTAGATACAAAACTTCCAAACAGAGGTTATTATCTAGAATTTGCGCCGTAATTAACGTATTTAATTAAAACCTCTATTCAAATCTATGCAATCCTACAAACAATATATATGGAAGGTTTGTTAAATTTGAAAATACTACTCGCATTCGTTAGCTCGTGAACAATTAAAATGCTTCGCACGCGGTCTTGTCTGCATGTGTCGTGTTACATCATGTTTATCCGAGTGTTTATCATTCTAATTGTACTCCGGACTTACGTGAATTGTTTGTATTCATAGTTTGAGCTTTTAGAGATGGACTATTGTCGTATATTGCCCTCCACATTGCTGCATGTCAACTGACTACCATTCAAAAACGCTGCAGAAGACATTATCCAGCTTGGGAACCAGATGCCATTGTTTTGGTTTTATGTCTAATTCGTGAGTTTGATTTCAGATTGCACAATGAAAACTATTTTAGGATGCAGCATAAACAAATTTACAAACATAAATACCGTTTGGAGAAAGTGCAATATGGCATCAGCAGGAAGAAAAAATAATCGATTTTATGATAGCGGTAAAACAAAAGTGTTTATTATTCAAGCGTATGCTTCGAGGAATATTTAATGTCTGATACGAAGAAATATACAAAAAATAGTGTTTTTCCGAATATTTTGCAAAGTATTTTGCAAAGTATCATTACTTCCTCGTTGATCATAGATCTATTCCAACAAGATTACCGGATCGTCCTCGAATAGTCAAAATCAGTCAACCAGCGTCTGATTGGAGCAGACCAATATTTTAATTGGAACGGAGATTAGAGCCAAATATTCTGATTTGTGTTGAGGCTTATAGTTAGCACTTCGCCAAAATTGAGGCCAAAATATAACCTTAACAAACTTATGCCGAGCCTCATAAATTGGGGTCAAAATTGAGGTTTTGTGGCTTTTAATCCCGAGTCCTGATACTTATTCAGTGAGTACACCTATTACCAGACCTATTATTACCTACTACTGAGCTTACTAGTATAACACGAATCACGATTACTCGCTCGAGTACCAATAACCGAAATAATAATATACGACCCTCCATACGACTTTTAAAATTTAAATCACTACTCGAATCACCATCAACCCTTAATCTCCTCCTCCTTTTTGCTTGGATTTTCTTCATATTTTATCATTCTAATTGGTTCGTACGAGGGTGCGTAACGAGGGTGGTTCGAAATATTTATTTTATATCCGAGTTAATATCAATAATCTTTATAAAATTTCGATTCGAGTAAAATTTACTCGAAATAAAGATTAAATTAATTAGTAGGAAAACCGAGGGGAAAACGTTACAAAATTACTAAAGCCGTCTTCTCTTGGCTATAGGGAAGACAAAAGCTTTACCAGCTTTTGAAACTTTTCCTCCCTTCTCAATGTGACGTCATGTTTCGAATTAATAATTAATAAACGATATCTCCGATATCGGCCCTAGATACATTTTAGACATTTTTTTAAAAAGTTATTTATTCGGGTAGATACAGTACAGCTACTAGATATTAACCTCGATATTAACTTTAAAAGTATAAATTCAATACATGTAATTAACCGTGTAATTAAGACAATAGCAATAAAGGATTTCACATAATTTTTTCGATAATTTTTAAGCGATATTTAATTACACGGTAATAACGATTAGTCAGAATTCTGATAAAAGCAAAAAAAAAAAACAATTAAAAAAAACCGAACAAAAAAACTATTAAATAAACACCTCAATAAACGCTTAACATTATAAAAACCTTGACCAAAATTTACTGCATTTAATAATTTTGGTTAATTGGTTAAAACTTGTAATTATAAAAATTTCTACCTGTTCTGTTTTCTAAAAATGATTTGAGAAATAAATATTACCTACAATATGAATACCTATAAATAATCCTGCATCACAGACAGGTACGAGACGAGACAAAAATGAAAGAAGTTTTTAAAACTTATTAAACGCTTATTTGGAAATATGAAAAAGTGGTATTTATTTGATATTCGAAGGCAAAGTAAAATATATTCTGTAGACAGTAATCATAAAATCAATAGCTCTACATATAACAAGGTATCTTTTGCTGAAACAAATACACTTGCGTCTCGATTGAAGTATTTTCATATTTAAATAAAATAAAGTTCTATACATAGAATGTAACGCAACCACCAATAAATTATATTACTAGTAAAGTAAAGTTCTAATTCGAATTCAGTTGCATCACTACTTAAAGCGAGACTAAAACAAGAGCGTAAAACAAATATTATTTATTGGTGTATGCTTTTATAAGCAATTTTCTCGTTAATAGCATAACAACAAATATTATGAAGGAACACATTGAAGGCCTTTGATGAGCCAAAATAAGTGTAATTTATCAATCAGCTGTGTCAATCAAACGACGAGATTAGGACAAAATAAATACGAACCTTTTAAATTCGAAATCAAATTATCCACTTTGAATATATGAGTTTGTAACGGATGATATTATATTTAATACACTCCACTTAAATTATAACAAGTAGAAATAAATTGCAATCACTTGATTGTTTACTAAAAATTTAAGAGGTCACACTATTAAAGGTCAGTTCATTCAAAAAAAAAGTAATCCCTCTCAACCGACAACGTACACAACGTTCCACTCCAACATCTTTGCTCGACTAACAACCAATCCAACTGGCACCGACTATATTTTAAATTTAATTCGTTTTCTGACATTAATCGCAACTTTGGATGCGCTCCACCAGGTGGCGTATCAGTCCAGCGTGCTGGTAACTATGTAGGACGCTGTTTGGATCCCAGCTAAATTTAGTGCGCATAATTGCTGCACGGAGCGCTGCTTTACTGTACTGATTGATTTCCAAAATCAGTAAATTGCAAGTAAATTTTGATATAAAATATTATTCCACTGCATTTTGAAGTATTATCGCCGGTTGAACCAACAATTTTGGAGAAAATCTTCTAACTAGTTAAAATTGGGATAATCAAAAACATTAAATTATTTTCTTATATACTTTTATTAATTGAGTAACCCGATAAATCATATATCTTAAAAAAATGTCACCAAATAACGCTTTGCCATTTTTGACCCATGACGTAAATTATGCAATATTTTTTGATTGTCCACAAGCACTGTATTTTATTCTTATTCGTCTACTAACCAAATATCGGATGTACAATCTCCACCAGGATACCTAAAAATATTATTAAAGTTTGTTTCATATTACAGAATAATTTCATCTTTTACCTCATTTCATGGGGTAATAGTGGACCGTCTTCCCCTAAAGCAAAATCAACCAAGAAATTCTCATCCAGCTTCATACCTCCTTTTACTACATCTATATCTAATTTCACAATAGTACCACCCTTGGTTATAGTATCAGGATAAAATTGACGATCCCACGGGGAAAACAAACTGTTACTCACAAATAATCGTTTTGCCATCTAAAGATAATTGTAGCATTTGTGGTGCTCCATAAATTCGACGACCCTTAATAAAAACTGGCTTCGGAGCTTCTTTTAATTCAGGATCTTCAAGAATTTTTATTTTGGAATCATTCAGAACCATCCCACCAAGAAATACTTGACCAGTTAATTTTGGATTGGCTGGATCAGTGATGTCGTATTGTCTAACATCGCCATGAAGCCAATTACTCAAATATAAATATTTGTCATCTAAAGATATCAAAATATCCGTAATCATTCCCTGGATGTAATCACCGCTCCATCCAGACACTTTTTTCGGTTTGACGTCAATAACATTATCAGCCGCCCATGTACCATCCGGTTTCAAATGGAAGCGAAACACATTTGCATTTACAGCACAACCTACGAAACCTTGGCTCTGCTTTGGATTGTGCAAAAAGCGAACCTCAAGCGGAGCAAGACCTTCTTTTCCCAAGTTAATGGTTTGTATAAGAGTTCTTTTGCTCCACGAGAAAAAGTTTAAACTACTGCCATAAGAATTAGGGTCATCACAATGTGATGGGTGAAACCCAGTTTTAAAAACTTTAGGTGCTCCCCATTCAGAAGACACCATAATATCAAAATAAGGTTGATACCAAAAGTCGTAACCAAATTTCGCTTGTTCACCTTTCGTCCAAGTGCCTTTGGTTTTCAAAGTTGTGGAATCAATTAAGATATAATCGCATTTTCCATTTCCTTCATTGTCACCCATAACCGATATCATTATTTCACCAGTTGGCAGACAATGCGTGGTATGAGGAGTTGAGCAATCGAAAGCATTCATTTCGGAAGCTGCGATAACTTTGTGTATGGAAGGAGCTTTTGGATTCTTTCCGGTATCCACTATGTAAACCCGATCTGAACCTAATGCTGGTAACACCAGTTTATCTCTAATTGGGGCGTCGCAGCATCCTTTAGTTATAAAGCAACTGGAGCAAACGTTCCATCCGCTGTGATGAATCTCATCATTCAAGTTGCCGGTTTTTAATCTATGAATTATCTAAAAAAATGTGTAAATAAATATTGATTTGGTTATTTAATTGACGAATTACTTCGCAATATGTCGGTGAATTAGGATTTACATCGACAGTGGCCAATAGATCGGTTTTGTCCTTTCCTTGATTGGGCTGGACGCATATCACATATAAAAGTTCTTCTTTTGGGCCTTTCATAGCCGCTAAAGGACTTGCATATCCAGGACCTAAAAATTTAGTCTTATAATCATAAATAATTATTGTGTGATATAAATAAAACCTGTTTTAGTCGACATGTTGCGATGATTTTTCTAAACGCTATCGTTAATAACACAATGTGCGATTTCAACTGAATGTTTTTCGACAATATTATTCTTTTAAATAAGATAGACAACTACTTATCTTATTATTGGTAAACAAAACAATGTTGTTCAGGTTGAGATAAACTTTGATTTTTGGTGACTGACCTTAGCAACAGTCTCTTTAATTTAAGTACACTTAACGGTACAAGTCATGTGATTTATTATATGCTAGTTTGTTTAACATACATTATCCTTGAATGCGTTTTAAAGACATTGAAATTGCAATATATTTTTTATAATATGCAGTTACAGGTTTAGTAGGTGGGTCTTTATAGATAAGGAAGAGTCGCACTCTCCTGTAGATATGAAAGGGATTAGAGCTTATCGCATTCCCCCATTTGAAAAAAGTTATGTAATTTTTTGTAATAAAAATAAAATTTTAATTAAGTTTTTTTAAAATCATGATGATGATTTATCTTTCCTAAAATTTAATATAAACCCGTTGATAGGCAACTTGTCATACACATAATTCAATAAGTTATGTTGAAAATTACAAATATTCTTTAAATTTTCGTATCTAAGATTTTGGTTTGTTACTTTAATTTCATCATATTAACAATGCTTTGTAATTTTCTATATATTAACGATTATAGATCGCTAACGCCCGACTTTAGCGCTAGCTTTTTTTGGAATTTTCCAAAGCTTATTTCGATACAAAAAAATCTAATTAAATTGCGGTAAACGAGTCAAAACAAATACTCATAGCTTTAAATTTACTTAAAAACTGATTATTTCTGAATTTTACTCGTGCATATGTTTAATTAGGCTTAAGTTTTAACGTAGTATTCCAACAAAATAAATATTAGTTAAAACTATTTGTAAAACTTTACGCTAATTTGGCGTATGACCAGTTTACAAATTCATTAAAGATAATGAAAGCAAATGTTTTTATCTAAACGAACTCCATTCAACAAATAATACCCTGCAACTTTTAATGCCTAAATAAATGCAAGATGGAAAATTTTCTGAAATATTTTTATTCTATTTAAAATGAATAATGTTTGAAGCAATGTTAAATTACTAAAATTGCTACTAGTGTTAACAACCAAATATGCATTAAATATATTCTAAACTATAATGTTGCCTTAGTGGAAAATCAATTACTATTTAATACTATTTACTATTTAAAAATCTTTCAAGGTGAGTTTCATATTCGATATTCTTCTATATACTATTATAGATATGTTAATAATTATTACAAATTCAGATGGACAACTCTTCCCAATTTTACGATTTATTTACAACAATGCTACCAAATATCACAACATTTGCACCACACTCTGTAACATTTTCATGGTACGATTATATCTTATTTTCGGTTATGTTATTAGCCAGTGCAATAATTGGGATCTATTTTGGTTGCTTTGGCAGTAAACAATCAACGGCCAATGAATATTTAATGGGCGACAAAGAGATGAAAGTCATACCTATTGCAGTTTCTTTAGTTGCAAGGTATTATTAATTACATTTGGAGATACAATATATAACTAATTAATTTAATTGTTTAGTCATACTTCTGGGATAACATTATTGGCACTACCAGCAGATGTTTATCTGTATGGAGCAACGTACTGGTTGGGTAGTATTTCAATGGTCCTCTTGATATTTATAACAATTTATGTGTTTTTGCCTGTTTTTTACAACTTGCAAATTACTAGCACTTATGAGTATCTCGAACGAAGATTTAATAACCGAACCAGAATGTGTGCTTCTTTTCTATTTGGATTATCGCTCTTCGTCTACCTTCCTATAGTTATTTACATACCGGCGCTTGCGTTTTCTGCAGGTAGTACCTGGTTAATATTTATAAACTAGAAAGAGTATTTTTTACACAATTATTTTAGCTACCGGAATAAATGTTCATTATATAACTCCCGTGGTTTGCGGTGTTTGTATTTTTTATACAACTATAGGAGGTCTAAAAGCACTTGTTTGGTCAGATACTCTTCAATTCACTGTTACCTCAATCGCCATCGGGGTAGTTTTTGTATTAGGAACAAAATCTGCTGGTGGATTTGCAGCAGTTTGGAGTAAAGCTGTGGAAGGACAACGGTTGGATGTATTTGAGTGAGTAGTGTTACACTATAATACAAGACACTATGATGATGTTTTTATATTAAAGCTTTGACATTGATCCAACTAAACGAGGAACTTTTTGGACAATTGTAGTTGGTTTAACTATTCATTGGGTAGCACACACCAGTATAAATCAAGGATGTGTACAAAAGTTCCTTGCTTTGCCTACGTACAAAGATGCCAAAAAGTAAGTAATCTTTCACAAGCGTTAATAACTCTTTTTTTATAATTTTATTTTTATTCATTTTACAGATCTGTGATTTATTATTGCTTGGGAATGGTTGTCGTAAAAACTATTAGCGTACTAACCGGCATCATTATGTTTAAAAAATATTCGGATTGCGATCCGCTGTCATCCAAACAAATCGAGAAAAAGGACCAATTGTTACCATATTATGTAATGGATGTTGCCGGTAACATTCCAGGTTTACCAGGCTTATTTATTGCGGGAGTTTTTTGCGCTGCTTTAAGTACCTTGTCTGCTAATCTTAATTGCTTAGCTGGCACTATTTATGAAGATTTTATAAGCAAATGGCTAAAACTTGAAAAGAACAGTAATTCGGCTGGATATATTTTGAAAATAATTGTAGTAATAACTGGTATTATTAGTACTAGTATGGTCTACGTTGTGGAACATTTAGGAGGTTTGCTACAATTGGCCATTGGTTTAGGAAGTGTTGCTCATGGACCACTATTAGGGATGTTTACTCTTGGCATTCTCTTCCCTAAAGCAAATGAAAAAGTATGAACAAGTAGATATTTTTTAGTTTCAAAGATAAAAATGTTTTGTTGCTAGGGTGCCTTTTGGGGAGCTATGGCTAGTCTTAGCTTTATGACAATGGTTATTTCTGGAAATACTTATTATCAAACCATGGGAATATTTGAATATCCTGCAAAACCCGTTTCATTAGAAGGTTGCAGTTTCCTTGTGAATCAAACCACAAGTTTCAGTGATAACTTTGCCAACTCTACAATAACCGCGGCCGATGTAATACAACCGATGTTTTTGTTCCGACTCTCATTTTATTGGTACACATTAACTGGAGCACTTGTAGCACTAATTGTGGGTTTGCCAATTAGTTTTTTTACAAATAGCAAAGATGCGAAACCAATCGATAGAAGTCTGTTAAGTCCGGCTATTCATTTCTTGTTACCGAAAGAGGATGATGTGAGGATTGAAGATGAATTGGAATATTTTAGCGTGGAAAAAGCGCTGAAAACTGTGATTATCAACAGAGAAAGGGAAGATGGATTGTAAATAATTTTAATTTAATAAAAATGTTAGTTTATAGCATAGTGATAATTTATTTATTTTTGGATTAACAAACAATGAACTTACTTTTTGGTTTACAAAAAAGACACACCATGGTCATAACGTACTTCTCTGATTCTTGTATTTATCATCATATTTTTTCTGCACGTTCTTATATAAAATTAGTAAATAAATAAATAAATAGCAATATTATGATTTGCTTAAATATCATAATATTTATTCTTTCAGTTTTGGTTTTGAGGAAGTTTTTAATGGTATCTAAATTGCAGCATCCAAAAATTAAATATTTAACAAATAGCAAACATACGGCATTTATTTGCTTAGATACAAATTAGAAATACTACAATTGAAATGTAAACCGTTTTTATGCAAATATCATTGTCAAATTAAATTATCATGATGATCTTGAATTTTTGGTGCAAAATAATTAGAGAAAAATGAGAGTCATATTTGTTAAGCATAAAGATATAAAAGTATTACATTAAAAGTATTTAAAACTACGCTTTTAAATAAAATGTTTTAATACGGCAATAAAATATATTTCAATTCGTTGCAGTCGGTTGATTCAAGTGAATGTGAGGATATTCTTTAATGGTAACTATTATAATAAGCTATATAAATAATTTATAACATTTCATATATATTGACTTTGCTATCCTAAGATGAAGGAGGAAATATCTACAACCCTCATGGACTTACCATCCACAATTATACCAAACATCATTAAAGATCATCAAATTACCTTTTCATGGTACGATTACATATTCTTCAGTTTAATGTTGGTGGCAAGTGCACTTGTTGGTATATATTTCGGCTGTTTTGGTAACAAACAATCAACGACATCCGAATACTTAATGGGTGGTAAAAAAATGAAAGTGTTTCCAATAGCGATGTCCGTTATAGCAAGGTGACGATGATATTCATAACATCTCTTCATTATGTTACTAATTAGTTCCAATTTCTAGTCACGTTTCTGGGATCAGTCTTTTAGCTGTACCAGCTGAAGCATACAGATTTGGAGCTGCCTATACTTTGGTACTTATTTCTTGCGTTTTTGTTGCATTAGCCACAATATTTATTTTCTTACCCGTCTTTTTTAAATTACAAATTACAAGTACATACGAATATTTGGAAAGAAGATTTGATTCTAAGTGCAGAATGTTTGCCTCATTCTTGTTTGGTCTTGCGGTTTTTCTGTATTTACCAATTGTTATATATATTCCAGCACTGGCTTTTTCTGCGGGTAATCTAACGAACTAAGGTTTGATAACTTTCAATTATAACTTTAATATTTTAGCTACTGGTGTAAATGTACATTTGATCACACCACTAGTATGTGGTGTTTGCATATTTTACACCACCCTTGGAGGTTTGAAGGCGGTTGTTTGGACCGATACTCTACAGTTCACAGTAACTATTGGAGCATTAGCTGCAGTTTTAACATTGGGTGTAAGATCTGCTGGTGGGTTTGGAGCAATTATACAAAAAGCCTTGGAAGGTAATCGCTTGGAAGTTAGGTAATTTGAATACTAACTTATTTGCAAACAAAATACTAATTATTGAACTGCTAGTTTTGATTTAGATCCTACATTAAAAGAATCATTTTGGTCGCTAACAATTGGACTATTTTTTGCATTCGTTGCCACGACTAGTACAAATCAGGGTTGTATGCAAAAGTTCTTATCGGTAACTACATTGAGAGAAGCTCAAATGTGAATACGTTTGCTATATAAATGAATCATTAATTTCAATATTGTTGTGTTTAGGTCTGTTGTGTATTTTGTAATGGGAATGGGTTTTGTGGTCTGCTCAAGTGTATTTACTGGATTAATAATGTACGCCAAATATTTCAATTGTGACCCATTTCTTTCCAAACAAATTGAAAAAACCGATCAGTTATTACCATATTATGTAATGGATGTAGCCGGTCATATTCCAGGATTACCCGGATTGTTTATAGCTGGAGTGTTTTGTTCCGGTTTAAGGTAATATAGATGAAACATAATAATGCAGCATTTTAACCATTCTGTTATAGTACTTTATCAGCCCATTTAAATTGCTTAGCCGGTACAATTTATGAAGATTTTGTTTTAAAATGTATTAAGAAACCCTCAGAAAGGAAAGGCAGTTGCATTTTAAAGATGCTAGTGGTTTTAATTGGTGTGTCATGTACACTTTTAGTATTTGTTGTCGAAAAAGTTGGTGGGTTGTTCCAGTTAGCTCTCAGTATGACAGGTGTTACTGGTGGTCCACTTTTAGGTCTCTTTACTCTTGGTGTTTTGTTCCGAAGAGCTAATAGTAAAGTAAGCGTATTATCTCTACTTTTAGTCAAACGGTATTAAAATTGATTTTTTAGGGTGCATTTTATGGATCAATTATTGGATTGATATTATCTTGCGTCGTGGTCTTTGGAGCTCAGTATTATAAAATTAATGGTGGTATCCAATATGAAGCAAAGCCGGTGTCCACATTGGGTTGCCCCAATTTCAATCAGACAGTGGATAATTTAGCGGATCCGTTAAACACTGACTATTATGGAACTACAATAATTCCAAAACTAAACACAACTGGAACCAATTATTTATTATCAGATGAGTCTTACAACGCCACTACATTAGAGCCTGGACCTGGAGAAAAAAGTGTACCTTTTCTAATATTTAGAATTACAAACTATTATTATACACTTATTGGATTTGGAGCTACATTAATAGCAGGATTGATTATTAGCTATTTAACCAATCAGAATGATGAACCAGTCGACAAAGAATTACTAAGTCCTATTATACACTTTTTATTGCCGGAAAAAGAAAACTTCAAAAATGGGAATTATTATACTGTTGAAAAAGCAATTCATATTGTGTCATTGAATAACGATGATAAGGTGGCAGCCAATTAAATACGTTTTATGTGATATTATTGTAAATATGTTCGGCACTAAAATACTAGAAATCGTTACTAAATAAAATAAGACAGTCGACTCACTAAAATGCAGTTTTATTGACTAATCTGTCAAAATTAATGTGTAATACTGGTTGCTTACATACAATACTTTGCGTATTGACAAGACGCTTTTCACTGAGGGCATTTTTGAATTCTTTCAATTGTTTTCATGGCCCAAAAATCACACTTTTATTAAACATAGTTGAAATTGAACAGTCGATAGAAAACAATTGGAAACTCAATTTTTGAAAACTATTCATTTTGATTGGCATCTGTTGGTTTCCTATATTGTTACAATTTTTCATTTGTTAAATTAACTACTATGTTGGTTGTCTATACAATTAACGTTACTGACATTTTTAAGTATTTAGCTAACCACCAATTACTTCGGTTAAAATGTAACTTTCTTATCACTAACATGGTTAGTTGCCTCGGCTATCGCCTTTTGTGATAAAAAGCTTTGAAATTTTAATGCCATTTACTTATTGTTATTAAACAAATATTATACTAATGTTTTCTGTAAAAGATTAGGTATGTAGCATTTAAATAGCTGGACTAGTCAATAATACAAATTAATAACAATTTTTTGAACTAATCAATGGTTCTAATATTTATGCTGGCTCTATGAATTGTTTGTCATATTTCATAATCAAGTTGCATTTATTTGATCTGCTTGAAATTTTATGTTTTATATGCAATTCTTCTCATACGATCTTTGTGAAATTTAGACTTATATAAACAATATAAAATATTTAAATGCTTTGAAATTAAGCTTAAAATTAACAAATTTAAGATAATATTTGTTTATTTATAAGCATATTACAATAGAACGTATATATTTTTATAAAAAAATAATACAAATGAACCGAAGGCATCATTTTCGGCTGTGTGCGTAAATCTGTGGAAAATTTCCAAATATTACTATTTAACAGCAATTTAAGACAAATGTGATTTATTTTGCGTTTAGTATGGTAGACAGTTAGTTTAATTCATTTCACAATATCATTTAACAATGGAGAACATCACCGAAGCAATTCTTCCAAATGTTCCTAAAATGGCTCAATTATTATCCTTTTCATGGATTGATTATACGCTATTTTTCATGATGTTCTTTATATCGGCACTTATTGGAATATATTTTGGATGTTTTGCTTCAAAAGAAAATACTACGGCAGAGTATCTACTTGGAAGTAGAAATATGGGTGTTTTTCCTGTAGCTGTGTCGTTAATTGCTGGGTAAGTTAATTAGTGACTTTATTATTAGCACATTGTAGAGTTAAAACGCGTACTTTCAGACATCTTTCAGGAATTACGCTGCTAGGCGTACCCGCAGAAATCTACATGTACGGTGGACAATATTTTGTCTGCATTTTGACTGCAGTTTTAGTTAGTATTGGGATGCTGTACATTTATTTACCAACATTTTATGCATTACAAGTGAATAGTAGCTACGAATATTTGAAACTGCGATTTGATGACAAAATTAGATCTATAGCGTTGCTACTTTACGTAATTGCTAGTTTATTCTACATTCCAATTGTCATTTATGTTCCAGCTTTAGCTTTTAATCAAGGTATCAAATATTGGGTATATTTTTAATATTTGTTCTAAAGTCTTTTGTTCTTTTAGTTTCTGGCATTGAAATCCATCTGGTAACTCCAATTATCTGCGCTGTTTGTATATTTTATACAACAATTGGTGGATTGAAAGCTGTGGTTTGGACCGACACACTTCAGTTCGTTGTAACGCTTGCAGCACTATTTATGGTGTTTATTTTGGGAATCATTCAAGCTGGTGGTTTTGGAAACATTGTGGATATTGCTAGTAAAGGAGACAGACTAGATTATTTCAAGTAAATTTCCTTTTACTTACATTTTATCCAATATTAACATTAATTAACAATTTAGTATGAGTCCGGATCCAACCATTCGCACAACGTTTTGGGGTGTTAGTATTGGCATGACAGTAGGTTGGATCTCAGCCTTGGGAATAAATCCATCTTCAGTACAAAGATTTATGTCGGTGCCTTCTCTAAACAAAGCCAAAGCGTAATATAATTCATATTGCGTTTTATAAATTTTAATTGAAATATATTTGCAGCACAGTTTTACTTTTTGGGTTAGGCGTAATTTTGACAAAGTGCCTGACCTGCTTTTCAGGATATATTATGTATGCAAAATACTATGATTGCGATCCTTACACTGCAAAGAAAATATCGGCCCCTGACCAAATACTGCCATACTATGTGATGGATGTCGCAGCAAATATTCCTGGACTTTCTGGAATCTTCATTTCTGGTATTTTTAGTACTGCCTTGAGGTAAAATAGTATTACTAACAATAGATAACAATAATTGAAATATTTGATTTTAGTACAATGTCTGCACATTTAAATACTTTGGCTGGCACCATTTATGAAGACTTTATTTATAAATATATGCCATCAAAAACAACCGATAGAACCGCAAATAATATTATTAAGGCAACAGTTGTAATAGCTGGATCCATTTGTGTGGGTTTAGTATTTGTGGTAGAAAGGCTAGGCGGGGTAATACAAATTTCTGGATGCTTCTCCGGAATTACTACGGGACCATTGCTTGGACTGTTTACTCTTGGTATGCTTTTTCCAAGAGCTACTACAAAAGTAATTTTAAAAAATGATACAAATTTAAATTATTGATGTGACTATTTCTAGGGAGCATTATATGGATCTCTAATATCTTTAAGTATAATGACGTATATTGTTGGGGGATTTCAATATCATTATTTAAATAAGAATATTAGATATTCCTACAAGCCTTTAAGCGTGGAAGGATGCACCGATCTAAATGAAACAATATCAAATTTATCCAATAATACAAGTAGTTTCATAAATTTTACGACTGAATCTTACACCATTTCCCACAGGTAAATTAAAATCACAATATTTAAATACTTTAATTATTTTCATTTATTTTTAATAGTTTACCAACTGAAAGTGATCAACCATTCTACATATTTCGCTTGTCCTTTTACTGGTATCCAGTTATTGGAGCGGTCCTAGTGGTAGTTATTGGTCTTCTAGTGTCATATATTTCAGGAGAAGAAAACGAGGCTGAAAAAAGATATAACAAAAAGTTATACAGTCCTTTAATTCATAGATGGGTACCCACCGAACCAACTGGATACAAAAGTGTACCACAAGCTTCGGAATTTGATAAAATCAATAGTCAAATAGAAGATGCGTGTCCAACATATCAAGAAACAATGAACTAATCGAAAATATTTTGATAATAGGTCTGTTTATTTTTGGTATTATATAAATAAAAAATATTTACAATGTAATTTATATTCCGTAAAATACTTTACAACTATTTGATATAATAAACCACTTCTAAAACAAATATAACAACACTTAAAAACAAACTACCCATAAAGAACAACAAAATATATTTCAAATGTAATAAACTGATTGGTTCAGTACCATGATCAATATTTTTTATATTGATTGCTGTCTTAATATTGCTATCATAGATTATTTGATTAAAATACAAACCAGTAAGACCGTTACTATGCAACTTCAACAAAAGTCCATCAATTTGTTCAGCCATAGGAAATCCCTTATAGAAAAACCAATGATAATGTGTGCTAAGAAATGGTTGTTTTAACATGACAATCAATGGACTACCGTCAGAATTTAAATAATGATGGGCCATAAATACAAGCATATATCCTTTGGATCGCAATTGAGCCATATCTCTAGAAAATGCTACACGATCAGTACAACTATTAACCGTTCCGTTGCATGGAACAAATTTTTTTTGTACGTTAATTTTTTGATCGCGAGATAAATATCTGAAATGCCTAGGATTCATACCAACCAAAAGATTAGTGTCGAGCAGTTCATTAAAAGTAGTTGGCGAATTTTCAAATATTCGTTTTTCAGAAAAGGCAACGTATTTGCTGAAGAAGATTGAATTTAATAGAAAGTAAAATAGTAATAATTGTAGTACGATCAAACGAATTAAGGAGTTGTTGTGAATATGCAGCGGAGAATTTACAATTAGTTTTATGGTAAGCAGTAAAATTATCGAAAAATTAATGGGGTTTTCAAATTTTTGATGTATGAGATACCAAACGAATATAGTTAAAAAAATAACTGCCAAATATAAAGACCAAGTTGTTGGGCTGAATATCATAAACATTTTTTTCCATTGTGGTACCAATCTTGGTGTTGGAATCAACCAAACATTACTTTCAAAATGAACAGGAGTAGAAATATCAAAATCAATATTCTCATCTTTGGTTAAATGGAAGGCACCAATTCCTGTAGATATAACTCTTTCATTTATATCACCCAATAAACCTGTGTAGTATCGAATAGAATTATTGAGATAAATTTTTCCCCATTTGTCCCCAAGAGTATAATTAATAGTAAATCGTAATCGTTCTTCAAAATCCTTGATCAGTGTTACTTCATAGCCACGATTAACTGTGCAGTTGATACACAGAATTAAAGGACGAATGCGCACATACGAAATTTCCAGTGTTGTGTTCTTCCATGTAGAAGGAATTTTGTTTGGGAAAAAATCTTCTATTTGCTCGCATGGTCCTAATGTGCTGAGATCCAAATTAGGATTATAAAGATCTTGATATTTGTATGGATAATACGTGTAAACGTTTGGATCATCCTTTTGCAGTATGACCACATTTCGAATAAAGTACTGTGATAAATATAGCAGAAGTGTTGGAACAATTTTGTCGATTATTAATACAAATTTTGCTTTGGAATCGAAAATTTGTTGTCTTTCTAGTTTCATTAAAACTGGAATTATTGTGATTTGTTTTAAATTTATAACGTAAAAGTTTGCTCTTATATATTCTAATACTACGAAGTTTTCTTTGAAATTTTGCACTGCTGTGGGAAAATTCAATTGCAAGGTTTCATCTGATTCGTCGTACCACAAGATAATCAAATCATTGCTGCGATAATTTTTGTCCAAAATTAAATTGATGCACATTGAATATTTGGAATTTGTTTTCACTGATAGCGCTTTTATTTTTAGAGATGTAGAACAAGTACATATACTTGTTATTATAACTAGTAGGCTTTTCAAAAACGTATTCATTGTTTACGATAAATAGTAATACTGATGTAGGTTATGGTTTGCGTGTTTTCAATTTATCTAAATCTTTGTAATTATGTATGAAATGTTGTATATTTATATATTTGTATAAAAATAGTAAATATCCAATACATATACATATTTAACCAGCATTTATAGATTTTAGTCACATAAATTAGTGTACAAGACCCAATTAAAGTTGTTGCGTATTTTGAAAAATTATTTCATAAATTATTCGATGCAATCAATATTAATAGTAATTCTGTAATTGGTTGGAAAAATGGTTGAACGTTGAGTAATAAAATATTACTCAACACCTTTGAGTAATGAATAGCATTATAAATCAGAAAGCGCTTAGGTATATAAATTTTAATCAAAGTAGAAAAAATATATTACGTTTATTGAATTTTATTATAAATTAATTCAAAAATAAATACCAATACACTTAAAAGCAAGCCTCCCAAAAAAGCCACCAAAATATATTTTAAATGCAATAAACTGATTGGTTCAGAACCATGATCATCCCTTTCTACATTAATTGCTGTTTTAATATGAGTACTATCTGGCAAAGCAATATAGGCACCACAAACTCTAGTGCGCATACATAGGGTACCACCCATAAACTTGCAAAGCCACACCACTTTCTACAAAAAACTACTAGAGAATGAATTAAGGCGTTACTCTATGCAACATTTACTTTGCAACCATTATAAAAGAAAATAACCCAAAACGAAGCTCAAAACAATAATAAAAGATATTTTAAATAAACATAACTTTGATATAAGTGAAATATCTATAAAAATACTTGAAATAATATTTCGATAATAACCATTGAAATTTACTCAAAACACTAACATGATATAAATGGAATATCTATGAAAATACTCAAAATAATAAATTTGATAATAAACATTATAAAACAAAACAACTTAAAACACTAACAGAAGAAAACTCAAATAAACATAACTTTGATATAAATGAAATATCTATAAAATACTCAAAATAATAAAGTTCAATAATAAACATTATAAAAGAAAAAATTTAATTTTTATTATGCATCTAAATTCTGAATGAGTTGGTTGTGTGTAAGCTACTGCTGACTGCTGGCGCATACGCTAGCTTTGCTTACATTGTTGTCGCCTTCGCCCGGCCCCCATAGATGTGATTTGTGCTAAACCGAAGGCGCACGACTTTAAACAGACATACCCGGTGCCTATATTAAATTGTCAAGCTGTATTATAAGTTATTTGTTCAAAATATAAACCAGTAACACCACTAGCATGCAATCTCAATAAGATTCCATCAATTTGTTCAACCATAGGAAATCCTTTATTAAAAAACCAGTTGATATGTACCGTATGAAATGAATTTTTTGATATTAGAATCAAAGGATCACCATTAGCATCTAAATATTTATGCGGAACAATATAAATCATCATGGTTTTGGATCGCAATTGAGCCATATCTCTAGAAAACGCCACACGATCTTGGCAATAATTCGAAACAGTTGCGTTGCATAAGATCAATCTTCCTTCAACTTTATTTTTTTGATCTTCTGAAAAATAAACCACATGATCGGGATGGATACCCAGTGGAATATCAGTGTCTACTAATTCATCCAAACTAGTTGGGAAATGTTCGTAAAATTTTTTCTCCGAAAAGGCGACGTATTTGCCAAAAAAAGTTGAGTTTATTATAAAGTAAAACAATATTAACTGAAGCAAAATCAGACGAATAAACAAGTTCTTGTGAATTTCCAGAGATGTATTTACAATCAATTTTGTTGTAAACAAAAATATTAACGAAAAGCTAATGGCGTCTTCCAATTTTTGGAGTATTAGGTACCAAACTAACATGGTTAAGAAAATAACGGTTAAATATAATGTCCAAATGGTTTTGCTGAATATCATAAACATTTTTTTCCATTGCGGTATCAATTTTGGTGTAGGATACATTAAAACTATATTTTCTTCATAGACGGGCGATGAAACGTCAAAATCCATATTCTCATCAATTCTTAAATGAAAGCAACCAATAGCTGTAGATGTTTCTCTCCTTTTTATAGTACCCAGTGAAGCTGTATAGTGTCGATTAGAATTATTAATATATAAATCTCCCCAAAGATTGTAAAGTGCCAGGAACTCAATCTTAAATTTCAATCGTTGCTTAATATCTTGGTACAATTTTATTTCGTAACCAGGATTATCCGGGGAAGTAGCACGTATAACTAAAGGTGGCATGTTGACATAAGCAATTTTTAACGTTGTGTTCTCCCATGTGGAAGGAATTTTATTTGGGAAAAAATTGTTAGTTTTGTTGCATGGTCCTAGTGATTGGAACTCCAAAGTTTGATGATAGAGATCTTGATATTTGTATGGATAATATGTATAAACGTTTGTGTCGTTTCTTTGCAATATTACCACATTTCGAATAAAGTATTGTGATAAATATTGAAGTAGATTTGGAACTATTTCATCGATTATTATGATAAATTTTGCACTACTATCAAAAATCGTTTGCCTTTCCATTTTGATTAAAATTGAAATTACATTTTTTGGATTTAAATTTATAATATAAAACGTAGCTCTTTGGTATAAAGGCACTATCATATTTTGTTTTAAGTTTTCCACAGCTACTGGAAAATGTAATTGGAAAGTTTCTTCTGAATCATCGTACCACAATATAATTAAATCTTTGTTTTGGTAATGTTTGTCTAGAATTAATTGTGTGCACTTTAAAATGTATCTAAAATTGAAATTTGCAGATGGCACCTCTATGTTTGAACATGCCGAATATGAAATTATACTTAAAAATATTATTAATGCAAAATATATGTTCATTGTTTCTTTTATAAATAAAGAATAAATCTAGAAGCAAAAGTTATATATTATATATTATTTTTTGTTTATTTAATTTTCGTTTAGTTCTAAAAACTACTGTAATGTATTTATAATTGGTATTCATATACTGTTATATGAATATATGGTAAATATTAAATATTATAAATGCCAAATACTAAATAACTAAATAACTAATTTTTGTTGTATTTTGTTTCATGTGCATTAATAAATAGACAAATGGAGCAAAGTGTATTTATTTATAAATAATTAATTGTTTTGTGTACTATTCACGCAGTAATTATTCAAGGCAATAAAATACCGTTTTACTTCCACGTAAACGTAAAATTGTTTCAATTACCACAATAAATGTAATCAAAAAATATATTTGAATAAAAAATAGTCAATATTAATATCACAAGAACTTTAAGTTTGTTGCTACATTTTTCTTTACTTCTCTCGTAGAAGAAAATAATGATAAATTTAACTTTATTGATCTATTGTTATTAGACCTCCTTTTATTAAAGATTTTTTATGCAAAATCGTAAATTTTGTGTTTTATTGTGTTTTGGTATATGGAGATATATCCAGCAACAAGTTCATTTGTAAATTTGCAGCAATTTTATATGTGTATTTTGGAAGAATGTCCTAAATTATTTATGTTTTATTATAATTCTTATAATATCTACAAATAGGTACAGCTACTTTATTACATTCTCGAAGTGAACCAAAAAAGTTATTCGTAGTTGGAAGCTCACATGAACTGAAACTCCTTATTTCAATACATTTCGTACCATTAAAATAGTACCCTTCCCAATAAGCCAAACACGACTGGCTGCTACTAATAACAGGAAATATATAACAATCTGAAAATAGATACTAATTTATATTAAGTTTTTGAAGATGAATAACTAATTAATTACCTCTTCTTGAAAATGGCTTGTAGCTACCACAAGAAATAAATAACATGGAAAATATTATTAATAATATTCGCAACATGTTGAAAGGATGTTAATTCAATACTGCGTTGGCTGAATATTTTTTTATTATATAAACCTTTGCATTGTGAAACATTTTGATTATAATAATTTAATTAGTGATACTGGTTATTGTATTTTGATATTCAGAGTAGTTTGGAATCGATGTTTTTATCAAAGTTCAAAAATATCAAAATAAACAAGTTTAATTTAATTAAATCAATGTATTTTTATAGGATTATTATTAAATTTTCTATGGAACGTTTATATGAATTACAATAATCTGGATAGATCCCTTTCCAGTAGTTCTAAAACTGCTGGATTGTTTGCTAATTTAAAAGAAAAAAACTTCACATGTAATAATTGTTGATTGATTGATCTACTAAAATCTATTTAAAAATAATAATAATTTACCAATTTATTATTTTAAAATTATTTATTTAAAGAACACCTATTTACAATTCCATGCAAATGACTAGAAAATACCTAGCATTTCCGAACGTCAAGTATTTTTCAGAAATTCATTATTGCTGAAGTGGGCTGTTAGATTTCTTTGTGAATGAAATATTTGTTTTTGCTTTTCATCAACAGATATCGCTCTCCTAAAATTATACTAGCAATGTGGGTCATCTACTTTGTAAAACTCTCGGCAATCTTTACAAAAAAAGTTTGCCTGAAAGCGCTCGCGCTTGTTATATTTATTTTGTGCCGCCATTTGTAGAGAAATTTGCAACTGAAAATTTGCTACCTACAGAATAAAAAATCATCTCAATTTACAATTTTTTTCGTGTAATAAATTCTTTAAAAACAAAATTCCTGATAAAAATCATTTATTAAAAATATAATACACATTTCGCTTAAAATCTAAAATCACTGGTAATGGTTGTCCCTTTATAAAATATTTACATACATTATTTACAAAAATATAAACTACATTATTTACAACAATATTCATATCATGTTAATATATTTAAAATAACACTAATTACAAGAAAACTTAAACTATTTAAACTAAATTTAAAGATATAAACGCTAGTACTATGGCTAAAAATATTTTCATGCAAAATGTCTCTCAGTCCTTGTGAATAAGTGGGTACCTCGCCGCACTTGACTAAAGGCATTTGAAAAGCAGTCGGACGGTCCAACGACATTGTATGTAAATTATTTGTTTCCACTTGTCCTAAAAATAACAAACAAGCTCCTTTATAATCCATTTCCAATTTAACGATATCAAATTGAGTGGATGGTAAAATTATGCCCAACTGCATACAACCATTTGTGGAACTCAGCTCTTTCGGTACGTTAACTTCCCATTCATCTTGACCGCACAAGCCCGGCAAACGCATATCGTGGATCATACGTTGATCTAAAACCGTTAAACTCGCCCGTTCAATTTGAAAGTCAATATTCGTGGTTCCTTTCAAGATTTTGCTTGGTCCCGCCATATCAAACTGACCAGCAGCTGTTACTATAAATTTCGGGATTTTGCAAAATGGGTCGGAATAAAATTTGTGTTCGCCAATCCAAGTGGTGTCTTCGGAATAGAATGAAAATCTTCTTGTTAAATATAAACCCATCGGTCTAACTTCACATCGAGTAGACGTCCACTCGCCCCAAATGTATGGCGGCAAATGGGGTTTTTCTATTAAATGCGGAGGAGTTTTGCCATACGTGAAAATATTTGTTGGAATTGAGTTTGAATTCTTCACGACATAGGAATGACGATTAATTGAAATTGTTTCACTTTTAACTTGTTTAATTAGAGGCACTTGGAAGCTAGTTGGGGAATAATGTTCGCGATGTCTGTAATTTGAATGGATATCTCCCAAAAGCAATTCCATTTTCATCACTCGTGGTCGCTTCTTCAAGTTTTCCACACTTGGTCGCAGTTGAATTTTGATTAATTTCAACTCGTTAAATGAAGATTTCAATGAACCCAAACAAGATATGTCGCTATATAGAAGATTTCCTCGACTGTTGATTGATTGTTGCGTGTGGATTTGTTCGTAGGCGGGCGCCCAAAGATTGAACGACTTTTTCTTGTCGTCAAATTTGCTGTTGTAGACCGTATGTTCCTCATATCGACGCCAGGATTTCCAATACTGTCCCGGACACTCCTGGGACACAATTCGGTCCAATTCTTTTGCCGCGTTATTATCCTGCGGGGTAACACTGATATTTGTGACTTTGATGGTACCACTTGAAGCTCCCGGTTGCACTAAAGAATTACGTAATTGAATTCGACCATGAGATATTAAGGATAGTTTGGGAGACGAACAGGAATCATCCCAGTAATGATGTTGGATTATGTGGAATATACCATCCGGATCAAATGTATACGAACGCAAGACATATTCTGGTCCAGGTCGGGTCTCGCATCTGCAATAAAATTATGTTTATATCAATAACTGGAAGTTGCTTCCTGTGTACCAATGAAGATGAAGAATTAAAATTTTAAATTTGTCCATTCCTCGAAAAGCAAGCGCACCAGTAATAAATTTGTGATGTCGTTGTACGGTGCAGTCATTCCAAATAGGGACATTCTTATCGTGTTCAGAATAAGTTTGTTGTTTTTAACATTTTAAATAGTCGCCGCAAAAAACATTCAGCTGTCTTTCATTTCACGTCCACCTTCCTTCTTTATATACCCGAAACTTCTGCAGGTACGCACAAGATTTACATAAGAATGCTTCAGCTCTTTGTTGTTTCATTCGGATTTAATGAAAATTACTTTACTATATTTGATTGTAAATTGGTGAAAATATTTGTTGTTCAGAAGATTCAAATAATAAAAAAGTTATTCAATTTTTGGTTTTAATTCATTAGTTTAAAAAAATTCAAGTTGTGACCGTGCCCGTAAATACAAGACCACTTGGTGGTCTTCAGAAAACGTTAAGGTTTAAAGAAACCGATGGGTGCAAGATTAGATTAACTTTGCCATGTTTACTCAGCAACCCCCTGTGGATTTTGGAAATATTATATTTTAAGATATTTATATCTAGGTATATACCTGTCGTCCGAAACACCATTGTTGTGCTTTATTTCTGACAGGTATTTATAGTACCTTAAATATTTAACCACTTATCACAAGAGAAATCAATAAGAATGAATTTTAAATAATTTATTTTGGTGACAATAAAAAAACGTACCCTTCCGAAATCCATGAGCCTGAAAGTAGACGTAGGCTAGTTTCGACGACCGTATTGTGATCTTCCAAAGATGCCAAGGATGATAATCTTTCACATTTATTGGCCTGCGTGAGGAAAAAATAACCTGGAACAACGATAGCTTTTATTAATGATGTGGAGTTTCGAAAATGTAATTTATGGCATTTAAATAATTTTTTTTAGTTTGTGTGCCCATGCTGTGTTGGGGTAACTTTTTTTATTCAACTCGTATTTACTTTGCTTGTTTTTTCCCAATCTAAATTTATTCATAAACTTTAACCGTATTTTATTTCACAGTAGGCAATTAAACGAATGTGAATTCTAATTAATTACCGAAAATAAAATCTGTGGTCGTTGTTATTAGAAAATGACAAAAAAATTAAGCAGATTTTAAATGGTGTGGTGTTGATGATATTTGAAACCGCAGGATGTATTTAAAACAAAACTCCAGACATTTGAGTATAATTTAAAAGTGATTTATGACTTAAGGCAGCAAAAAGGGAGGGTTTGAGTGACAGACATTTATTTCTGGTTCATATGCTAAACCACTTAACTATGTCAAAAGAAGAAATTGCACAGCCTTTATAAATTAAATTCCCAAAAATTCATCACAGCACTTAAGATTGCATTCAAATTAAATATATAAACTCTGAACATGGTTAGTGTTGTTATATTTTTGTATTCCTTCAACAACTTTTTTATTTGTCTTTGCCACACATATGTGTGTGCATGTAATCTTTCAGGAAAGTTGCAGCAGTTGTTTTTTCTTCCAGTTAAAAAAATAAACAAAACTGAATTAGTGACTTGCATTTAAATAAATATGTCTGCATTATTCGGTTTTGTATACACAATCTGTGTTTAGTGTAATTAAATTTTAATTAGCAGTTAACACTGTTGGCAGGTTTAAAAATATGTCTGTTACATTGAATATACTCATTATATTATGTGGAAAATTAATTTATATATAAAGAAAATGGTTTTCAAATATTTTTCCAAAAAATACAATTTAAATTTCAAAATATATAAAAGCAATTCGCCATTATATTTTTGTTAGATTTAAATTTACTTACCACAAATTAACGAAGAAAATAAAAAATAATTATATTCCATAATTTATTAATAATTATTTAAATATTTATATGGATAATTTGAATGTGTCATTGATGATTGTTGCACATGCTGCACGACAAAAGCGCACAGAACACAGAATGGCACATCCGTAGCACTGCAACGCCAAGTTTAGAATGAATTTGGGACTCCGGTCTCCGGTATCCAATCCATCCACTTTGCATGACTTTCGTGTTTTGCGAGACAAATTTCAAATGGCATTAAATTCCCGCGTGCGTAGACTCGGGCTTCGAGCCAACCTATCTATATTGAATCATGCCACTTTGGATACTTTTAGAAGATGCTCACTACGGAGTTGTAGTTGTCAGATAATCTGCGGGGGGTTTCATAGTTATGCCTTTAGATAAAGAACATGACACGCATAATTTTTAGGTAAAGTTAAGACCTAAAATTCGAAATATATTTTTATTATTTATTTATGGTATCTTTATGGTTTAAAATATGGTCAGTATTTGGAGTTAAGTAAGTTTTTTACCTTAAACGGTAAGTAAATCTGTACCTATTATTTTTTTTTGAAAAATGTTTCAATTAGATCACATCGCATTTGAAATTGATTTTTATGATAAACATTTATTAAACTTGAAAGATACAAAAAAATTTAAAAAACTAAAATTTTTTACAAATAAGTATTCCGAGGTATAGCATTTTCTAATATCACATTTATTTTTTTGCCTTTTGGCTTTAGAAAAAAATCTTTGAGTACAGCACTAAAATAATTTACCATATAAATATGAGAAAAAACAACTATACAATTAATAAATAAATAACAAACAATTTACATTATGAACAATTTACAAAAACCCTAAAATTTAATTAACATGGATGAAACCTATTAGATCACTTTATAATACTTTACTGGACGGAATGTGGGTGTTGATATGGTGACTTACTGATTCGGCTCAGAATCACCAGTTTCATTTCTTCTGATCATTCGGATGGGAATAAGGCCTAGCCCTATTGTACCTTGATTGTGGCACTGATGTTACATTGAAAATATTCGCAAAACCACCTCTTTCAGGCAGATTTTGCTGAAACCCTTGATTCGGTACTAGACCCAACCTATTACTTGGTGGGTTGGAGTCACTTGGGTTTGTTTGCACACTCGGTGGCATATTATTAATTTTGAACAAGCTGCAATCCGTTTTAGCAATCGTTTGTTTATTCAAATTTGTCCAAGTTCGAAATGGTTTGGTCTTTTTCTGATTATCCAATTTCGAAGATTTTTTTCTGTATGTTGCTTCCAAACTTCCGATTTGGATGTCCACAGGGATGAGAGAGTGCAATTGGGGCATCAAATTGTGGAAATAAACTGTACTCTCATCGTTAATAATATCAACTGTTTCGGGCAATGCAGTTTGCATACTTTTTTCAACGTGGAAGTTCTTCTCATTATTCAACAATAGTTCCTTAATAATATCAGTATCATTTAGGTTAGTATTAATATGATCGAGCAGATTGTTATCTTGGATTTTTATCTCAGCTTGCACTACGGAAACTGAAGAAAGGTCGTATATTTTCACTTTGCTCTTGGCACTTGACTTTGCAATGGGCATTACTTCTTGAGAGAATTTCCGCTCATTAGAGGTATGAGTGTCAATTGAAATGGCTTGCCTAGGTTTCGGCTCGGAAATGCTTTTCAATTTGGCCGGCAAGATCAAATTGTCAACATCTTCTTCGTCTTTGAATGGCTGTATTTTTTGGGAATCCATTGTTAAGAGTCCGTTTGAACTTGGAGTGGATTGTAGTACTGTTTCCTTTCGACATGTTAATATTGTCGGTTCAATGGCTGGCTTTGTGACCGATATTTCTTCCACTTCTTGTACCGCTTTCGGTACAACATCACCGGAAGGTTCTACTTCTGGTAAAATAGTTCTAATTGGGGAAATAGATAACTGAATGGTATGTGATGTTACAGGTGATTTTGATTGAGTCGACTCGAAAGCATCTGAAGGGAATTCATTGAGCAATTCGGTCAAAGTGATCTTGCTAGAAGCGTCTGGTTTAATTTGTGCCATTACATTTTGCGCAACAGGAACAAAGTAAACGGAACTGTCTGAATACTGTTTGCAAAGTGTCTCAGTTACCTCCATTTTTATCGGTAGCGGCATTTTAATCACTTTAACCGGTGTGAGTATCGGTTTTGCCGAGCAAATTTCGAGATGATGGGATTTTTCAGCGGAGGTTTGAAACAGTCGTTGGCAAAACTGGCATTTTAAATGATTCCGTTTGACATGCCTCTGCAAGCTGCGGTTCGCCGTAAAAGGTTTGCTACAATAATCGCAGGTCACGACCTGGACTATATTACTAATGACAAGAAGCTCTTGAGATTCCGGATTTACCATATCCGCCGATTCGTAACTACTGGGCAGTTTTGCAGCAATTGAAGAGGCAGCTTCGTCGCTTTTGCGTTTACGGGTTGAGAGCAGTTCGGGAGCTAGTCGAGGAATACTGGATTTTGGGAGCGATGGTTCGATTTGTTCCTTCTGTGCCACTTCACGCATTTTGAGCACTCGTGAAACAATGCTTGGTTCTAAACGGTGTAGGTCGATGACGGGTAGAAGATGCATGTTTAATGCACCTGGAGGTAGTTTTATGTTGGGGTAATTGGAGACGATTTCAATAACGGAAGGATGCATGCAAGTGGATGCTGTCTTTATTTCCATCAGCTCTTTCATCTGTAAATTGATCAATATGAGATTGGTTTCATGTTCATGGGTCTAGAGCTTACTTTTAAAAAATATCGTTTTGGTCAGCAGCCCTGCGAAACTTAAAAATATCTTCGTTGATCGCTACACACTTTCATTATACGTTTTGCGATATTGGTCTGTTTCGCTAATCTATAAACAAAAACCCTTAATTATATTATTTTTATTTTTTGGTAAATAATGTGTAAAATTTTTCTCTTTTGGAAAAGTACGTCAAAAGCACGAACACATTCGAAAGTTTTTGCGCAACGGCAAAACGCGTGTTTGCAACGTTCGCAAACATGTTGCGTATTAAAAGAGCATTTGTCCCATTTTGAATGGCCAAATCAAATAGATGAATCAGAAACCGATTTTTTTTTCGTTGAGCTTTTAGAAGATTTGTCTATTTTTAGCATCTAGTGTGCATTTTGTAAAAAAGTTTCGGTATACTTTCTCATACGAACAAGAAAAAAATCCAAATTTTGTGGGACCGTTTCGAAGTTTTCATGATAAGATTGAGTCGAATTCACTAAAAACCGATAGCTGTGTTTGTTGGCCATTAGGTACGCGTACGGCGTCCACGGTATATATAATACCGTGTAGGGCGTTCGTGTATTGTATACCGTGTACGGCGTCCATGCCTGAATTACAGTCGCCATATTGGTTTTTCTATGCATAATAAATACCTATACAATTGTGGTCAGTTTGATAATTTCTTCTTGAATCTGTGCTCTTCAGGGAAGATCCAAATCAAGTTTGAAGAATTTAATCAGATTCGACACAGGATGGATTATTATAAGAAATGGTTGTGAATTACAAACCTCGCGTAAATTCAGGCTTCTTCTTTAGCAACAGCGCTTGACAGTTATTGTTGTAGTACGTTTGGCCGACTCATGGTGCGCTGAATGCAACATTTGGAGGGGGCGCTGGTGGGAGTTTCAAATATCTTTAATTTTATTTACTTTTGTTGTTTTTTAATTAAAACTCAAGCAGTGTAAAATTATGGTATTATGTTGCACATAAACATATATTATCAAAAAATATATTGTCAACATATATTATCAAAAAATTGTAACGAACACTCTTTGCGCATGATCAGAATAATTTCGCTTCCGGTTATGTATTGTCAAGTGATGTGGAGTGGGAGTGGGCAAAGCAGCGCTATGTTGTTCTATAGACCAATGGTCATTCCGAAGTCTCTCAGATGACAAAGTGTTAGCTAATTATCTAAAAACAATTAACTAAATTCCCCATATTTATTGATTTTTGATTAACTTATATCATTGATTCTGTTGCATATCCCTTGTATTATATTGTATTACTAGAAATAATTGAATTTTTTTTCTATTATGTTATAAATTATTTTTTTATTTAAACTAATGATTAATATAAATCTATATAAAATTTTGTTTGAAGTTTCCGAGTTAATTTGCAGTTTGAAATTTGCGGTTATCGAGGCGGTAGGCAGATTTCCAGTGTTGTCAAGGCAATCAGTAGCGCAAGTGTAAAATCAAGAGTATCAGAGGTTCAGTCACAAAAATTTGAATTGAATGAAAACACAGGTATTATATTAATCAAATGTTAATATTTATATTTTATTTAACTAACTTATATTTAAGTAGGGCATTACGAGTATTAAAGGGACATCTATAGGACACAAGCCAGACTAAATTGACTGTTAAGTGTGATACATAGGCAATCAGCAATACAGCCGCACCTACCGAACAATAGCTCAACTGTAACCATAACAGTGTGTGACTAGATTAGCATGCTTAACAAAGGTAAAACCGACTTCAAAATTATCCTAAAGAGTAAAAATCATTTTTTGGTGCAAAAATAAGTCGGTGCCAAAATAGATCCACATGGAATAGATCCCAACCAAGTTTCTCAAGTGCCTAAGTTATATAATAAACTTAGGCACTTGAGAAACTTGGTTTTAGAATTTTTTTATCGTTTTTACTTATAATTTAATTACCGGAAGTCTTTAGTTTTTGTTTCCGATAAATATTTACGCCAACTAATGCTAAAAAGTCCAGAGAAACTGTATAATATGGGATATTCACAGGAACTGTAATAATTTAACAATCTGTATAGTATTGCTATTGATTAATAGGGGGCGCAGGAGTTTTAATAGGCGACCAGCAATACATCATTTTTCTTTTTAAAACTTTATACTAAGGAGGTCCAGACCTTCTTACTTTATACAAAATATTTATTTATTACTAACAATATAATACAAAAGTAGTAAATAAATAAATAATTTATTTTCTATTATCGTCAATCACCTTCGATAGACTTTTCAAATGCTTCTTGACGGCCCAGCTAACTGAGGCCCGACTTTTTGACGTGCATTTTTAGCCAGTCTGTACGTTTTTTTGACCAAAAAAATTACTTTAAATTCAGGTAATTTGGACAATTTTCTAGAGTCTAAAAGACTTGAAGAAATGTAAGAAGTTTTTAAATCAATACTTATTACTCATAAGCTGCTACCAAACTTCAAATGCTCAAAAGTGCAGCTATTGCTCACTAGATGTTCCTACGAGTATTTAAATTTAAGTTTACATTCTATTCCGATTTTAAACGGGAATAAAATATGTCTTCAATTTTATTAGATCATAAAATAAAAAGTGATTTGAAAATGTACTGAAAGTCGGGAACTCGTGAATAAATTACCCATTTGCAGAAATTAATAGATTCATTTAGTATGATTCTACTCGAACATGTTAGCTACAATCCTTTATAAACATGTATTTATATAAATATAATGTACTTACGGTACTATTTTGTACGGTCTATAATTTGGTCTTTCTACAAACTACCTAAATCTTGACCAAACGATACGATACGATATGAAATAGATAAAAAATTGAGTGACTGAAGAAAACTGAAAGTGTTGGGTAGAATATTCAGCAGCGAAGACTAGGTGATCGAGCTAACTTGAAGCTCAGGATTTGCTACGCGGCGAGTGAATTTACAAAATAGAATATTGATATTGAAAATATAAATGTTTCTGATAAATACCAAATTAAATGATACGGAATCTGCACGCCAAAAAATTAAATATAGAAAAAAAGTTATCAAAATCTGTTCATAAAAAAATTAAAGAATATTTATAGCAAAAATTATTTTTTTTTTTAATGGGACTATACATTCCAATTATAAACAAACAGATTAATAACTATTGGGTTTCTATATTAATATTTAGTACATTTTTTCAGAATATGTGTTTGCCACCATATTGGTAATAAGGATTCGTTATTTATGATTTTTTCTTGAAAAATAAGGAAAACCTAAAAAAGTACTTTCAATACAATAACTTCGCAACCCCTCAAGGACGTTGAAAAGAGGGTAGGTAGATCAATATATTTAAATGGCATTCCCTTATTTTAAAGTTTTATCATGAGTTTTATACAAACAAGGCTCAGTAATTGCATTTCTTCAATCTCAAAACATTACAAAAATTTAGATTTATTTATAAACAACCAAACATTTTGCATTGTAGTTTCGCCCGGAATCAAGCCGGAGGACTTCTGCGTGTAAAGCAGACGTGATAACCGCTACACTACGGAACCTCTAGCTAGATAGTTATAGTAATTTATATAATATATAAATTAGAAATAGCAGTAATTTTTAATTAATTAAATTCTTTCGATTTAAATTTTATAAAAGTTAGTAATACTACTATGTAGTATTTTGTTATGTCTTGACTTGACTTCTTATACAATTATACTGCATTCTAACTATCTAATTTTTAATCCTGCGAACTTTAAAGTAAATCAAGATCCCGCTGTAGATATAAAATGCAACAAACCTAAACAACGAAAACTATATTTTTTCTTTCAAATTATAATTTTAGACGTTTTAGGTATAGTTAAGAGATAATAAAAATTCCTCAGAACTTTTTAGTTATACTGTACCTCTACATTGAGAGAGAAAGAATGCAAATCTACACACACAGTATTTTTTTACCCTAACGAAGCCACCCTCGCTTTTTTTTCACCCTCAAGTCAATGGTACAGCGGCCCTGAGAAATCGCCGAAGATGTTTTAAATGTTGACATGTTTAAAAAATGCGCATGACAAAACTGGAAGGCTTCAATCTTCCCTAACTTGAAAAAAAATCTATAATGTATATATATATATACACATATATATGCTCTAAGATATGCTAGTTAGAAAAGAAGGAAAAGAAGTTTTGATTATTAGGATTCGCATATGCAAACTTACAGCTCATCAAGTATGCTCTTTCAGATGAAAACTGAAAAGCTTCTCATTATGAGTGCATGAATGAAATTATTAATTCGTAAATTGTAATTATTTAGGAGTATTAAATATTGAAATCTCAAATGCAAATGTTACGCAATATACTTATGAAAAATAGATAGAATAGATTTATGATTTTTAAAAAATAAAAAAAAAAAACTAGTCCGAAACTAGTCTGCCACAATATAAAGATTTTTAGTAGAACTTTGTGTCTGATTATTATATTTAGATTTATGATTATTTTAAATTTTATTATAATCGAAATTATATTTAAAATAGGCAATCTGTGTTACTTTAAATCCTAAGTGTATTTTCATTTAATTTTTTAGTTGTAATTATTCTTACCTCAAACTTTGCAAATACAGATGCGATATCTTCAATATTATTTTGATTCAATTTTTTTTGGTGATAGTGGCTTTATATTATCCTTCTATAACAGACATGCATCGCTTTCGGTCTCTTTTATTGCAGATAGCACTGCATTTTCAACTAAACAATATTTGAATTAATATTCAAGGTTTAAAAATAGGTTATGTTTTCTTACAATCTCCGGTTAATTGAATCGGTGTGAAGCCGTAATACGACTTTGAGAGTCGAGTTTCTTCAGCATCCTTGGACTTTTGTTTATTGGTTATTTACTTGATACAGTAGCTATTATCAATAATATTCATATTTTAAAGAAGGAACTTGAAGTTTAAACTGGTGAAATAAATTAGGTTGACACTTCATTACATCGAATTTGCATAAGATCAAAAACAAGTTTAATTAATATACTTTAGTAATTAGCTTAGAAAATAATTAATGAGTAACTAGTAATTAACATTTGTAAAGCTCTTATTTAAATTTTAAATCAATATTATAAAACATCAATTAATTTAAAATGTGTTGGTTTGTTTTTGTAGTTTTGTTAGTAGTTTGGTTGGTAGTACTGGATTAGTAGAAATTGATAATCTATCAAATTTAGTGCGTGTCAGCTTTATTAATTGTTTTATAATTAAACTAAACTAGTAAATTAAGAAATGTTGATTATTTTTAAGTTTAATTAGTCTTGTTACTGAAGTTGAAAAGAATTAAGACCTTTCGCGTTCGGTTATTTTAGTGTTTAAAAATAATTGTTTTGCTGTTTTACTATTTGCTCTAAATCAAAGTGCGGATTTAAGCCCTTAATATATTTTGCAATTAGTAGTAGTCAATAAAATTAAAAGTTCAAGTGTTCAATATTTTTAGTGCGATCGTTCATATTCATAGTGCCGAAAATGTTAGTGTGCGGGATCAGTCCAGACGACGAAAGTAGAGAATCGCGGGCCCACTTGTAAGTCGCAAATTGACTTTGAAAATTTGAATACTATTGTTGTTATCTTGGTGTTAGGTCTTGGCTCTTGTTCCACAAGAAAGTGAATCTTGAGTGAGTATTTACTTTATTATATTATTATTTATTTATTATATTATTAATTAGCTAATAATGTCTGATGATTGCGGGAATTATTTCCAATGTTAGTGCTATATATACCTAGTGTTAGTTACACTATTAGAGGATAGGTATAAAAAGAAGGGGTAAAAATTCATTGCAAAGTTAGATGGATGAATATTATTTAATTTAATTTATTTAAAAAAATGTTTGAATTGGTAACATTTTTTCAAAATGTATACGAATTCTAAAAAGTAAAAAAGTGACATTTGGAAAAAAAATCACGATTACTGTTACTTCTTCTACGAGAGAAGTTAAATTATTATCTCTTTATAAAACCATTACATACATTTATAAATAAGTGTTTTACTTAAGGCAATTTTATGGTTACTTGCAAATACTCATTTAACTTTAATAACTATTTTATAGTTGTTATTATCCCAACGAACCACAATAAATGAATACACGAATGAAGGATGCCTTTTTCTAAATTTTGAAATAAACAAAGTTTATAAACTTTTATTTTACTATCTTACTATATTTTCATTCTAGTTTCTAGTAGTTTCGATGTGCCTATGTTCGTAATTTGGCATGCACTATACCTATACATTATATTTATCGAAAATTTTTGAACCAAAAAGTTGTCAAAACTATTGTAATAGATACAGCAAAGATATTTTTACTTATTACTCTTAATAGTGGATAAATTATTAATAGGTTTCCTAATTTCTATCTTAAATATTAATAATAATTAACATGAAAACAATGATTAAGATTAACCAGTTTTAGATTTTCTATTAATGATCTTGAAATGAGAATGCAAATTTTATAAAGATTGACTAATTTGCAAAGTAAACAAATAGAACCGCAAGTTCACATCATTAATTTGGAAAGTTTTCCTTTTAAAAATAAAAGAATATATAATGTGGATAGAATATTATATCTTACAAAGAAAAGTCGTTAGTTTTAATGTGTAACACGCTTTTTTAAGTCGCCGTACAAAATTTTATATCTCGGGGAACAAAAAACCCAATTCCTCATTTCGCCTGGGGTGGATAAAAAAACAGGGGTTACATACTTAAGGGTGGCGAAAAAAATGAAGGGATGTTTTTTATGAATGTCCAATTTCATTGTTCCCGTTTCTCGATCTCGCAGCATATACATTTTTATGTATATTCGAAGGGGAATCAATCGATATATTTCGATTTCTTTCCAAACACACACACACAGCTTGCCTTTTTTTAAAAAATGTTGGCATAGGTTAAGTAGTCGCACTTTTACCTTTACAACGTGAACAACTATTTTAATATGTATGAATAAAAATAGTGAGAGCTGAATGTAATTAAATAAATTTAGTCGTATGTGGCAAGAAATAATATGTATTTATATATACAGAGTGTCCCAGAAGTCGCGCACCCGAGAAAAAGAGACAATACGCTGCGGCATTCAGATGTGCAAGGATTATTTCTGAAATAAAAATTTAAAGTATACCAGAAAGAGGCATGCTCCTTTAAGGTATGTGTACTGCAATTTTACGTTGCTATGTATCCGATTTTTGGATTATTTCAATTTTGATTTTAATGAATGAAAAATTACGATCCACGTACCTTAAGGGAGCATGCCTCAGGATTGGTTAACTTTAAACAGCTTTTTTTCCTAAATAACACTTGAAATAAAAAGGTTTTTTCAAAATTACACATCTAACTACCCTCTGTATTGCCAAAATTTTTCTAGGGCGCGAGTTCCGGGACCACCCTGTATATTATTGGCTTCTGCAAAGTAAAATTACAAAAAATATCGATTTATAAGAAGACCAATTAATTCTGCTTGGTGCTTGGTGAGTCTTAATTTCATTTATTGACGACGCGAAAAGCGACGAAGAAAGCTTTGCTTTACGGTGCTCATTAGACATGTTCTTGGAATTGGTGTGTGACGGTGGTGGTGTGCCGTTACCATCTTGTGCTTGGCCGGCGGTGGCGGCTGAAGTGCAGATGAACGGAGGGGACATATAAACTGACGTCACACGTCGGCGCGGCTTGTCCGACCCGCCTCCAATTGCCCGCCGCTTGCTAATCAGCCCCTTTGCACGACACGACACTTCTTTGCGTTATCGATCTCTCGCAATTTCGCATATTTAATTCTATGAGCATAATTTAATTAGTTGATACATAGAGGAAGATAAATACTAATGAACATATTCATCAAGTTGCAGAGATGGCTTCATTGCATAGCTAATTACCCACAAAACAATTCTAATTTTGATTGCAAGTTTAAAGAATTTAATTATGTTTACTAATACTAATGAGTTTAATGATTATTGCCATTAGGAAGATTATAATTATAAGCGTTAACAAAATAGAATCAAAAATGTAAATATATATTTTTTAAATGTTATTTAAATATGAAAACTTCTCAATTTACGAAATGCGACTTCTATATTGTAGAATTATTGCTAAGTGCACCTCAATGACTCCGTTTTTGTATTTGTGAAAGTCAGAAAGCGAAAAATTCTAAGAGCGCAAAATGTTTTGAAAAAAGATTAGAAAATCAAACTAAATATATTGAACAATTATGAACCAGTCCGAATAATATTGACAAAATTCAGATTAATATTATTTTCAGAAGTTAAAAATATTTAAATTCAAATTCGAATAAATCTTTAACTTTGGCAATGGTCTAAAAAGTATTCAGTTGTCTAATGGGGTGAAATTATAATGTTGCTGGTATACATTTAAATATATCTAGATTACTTTCACGAACTGGATCGTTTGGAATATAAATATTGTTGGCATTGGCAAGATGTGGCATTTGGTGTAATAGGTTTTTCAATTTTGAAAATTGAGTCCAATATATGAAGCATCATTGGTCTAAAAATGACACACGTAGAGTGAGCTCTTTGGCAACGGAGTCTCTAATATATACCATATATATAAATATATTTGTATGTAAATATACATTTAGGTGTAAGGACACAGGTGCGAGATATGTCAACCGCAAAATGTATAGGGCTCGTTTTATAGGAGCGCATTAGACAGAAGGGATATTAACCGCATTGCTGCTGCGATCCCACAACATAAATGTTCCATACTCGAAATGTAACATTTAATTTTCTTTCTGCGTTTTTCTAATTCTGCATCAGTAAGAGACATTCTGAAATAGGGTAAAAAAGTTTCCGGTTCTGCTTTCAAGAGTTTCCACGACTAAAACAACACCCCATTTAAACGTGCGTCTAGATTTGACTCACATGGCCTAGCAATAATCGAGAGAAATGGCTCGAATTTTGTATGAAAGACGAAAAAAGGTTTTTTTAGCAATTGACCCCCCACCATGTTAATATATATGTATATATAAAACACATGAGTGTGACAAGGATCAGTTTATAATCGATATACGTAGCGCAGAAAAAGATGGTTGTTGGATACATGTGAGTAAAGGAGAGAACGGGCAGACACCCATTTAGTCGTAGCGTTTCTTATAATAATCTCGGGGCGAGCACGGGGTAGTTAGTTTCAGGAGGGGTTGGTTGGATGTTGGAACCCCCGAGATGCTGGCCTTTTTTAGTAATATGGAAGAACGCGTTGTGTTTTGGTCTCTAGATAATGTAATGAGGGATTTGAGTTATTGCCTTATTAAATGGCTCGATCTGTTTTCTCTGTTCAACTGCACGATATATGGATATATAACTAATTTTTCTCGAACATCTCGTATGGGAATAAAAATAATGATATTATACTTGCTAATATTGTTGGACATTGCAAAAAATTGGCAGCTTTTGCATTTTCCTTTTTTGTTTGCCTTCCTCTGCCTGCACAAACCAAACATAATGAGATATCACATTTATATTCATCACAGAAAATTCTATGCAAATATGAACAAATCTAGCAGTTATTTTATTTATATCTCTCGAAATGATCCCATTCATTTTTCAAAAGTAAATAAGGGATTAGAACTGAAAAAAATAAATAAAAAACCAACATATTCACTGGACTGTGGTGGTTGGTTTCCTTTTCTCTCTGGAGCCATATGTGTGGCTTTCCAGCGCTCGCCTCGCTCTCTTGTATTAGACAAGCTTAATTCCTGTAGAAAACAAAGCCAGGGCAGATACATTTCTTCCTGAAGATTATTCTCTTATATATATATTCGGTAATACGGTGAATTTCCCAAGCCAAAAGAAAGCGTGTGTAGATATAATATATTGAAGTTGTCACGTGCATTATTTATATTATACTCAACATACACAACGAGATTGTCATCTTAATGATATTGTTAGCCATATTCTTCTTTATAAATCGAACTGAACAAAAACAACACGCAAAATAAATTCGCAAAAGTGGCCGCTTGGAGAAGTAAAATAAGAATTAATTTAAGAGTTGAGCGCCTACATCGAGATTTAATATCTAAGTCATGGCTTTTAACTCCAATATTGATTTAATTTAAAAACAAGTTTAATTAACATGACCTATTGATGTTTGAAAACAAAGGACAAGTAGTGTAGTTTAGTAATGAAATGAAGCCATTGATGTGGATCTAATTAGTTTTAGTTTTGATCCGTTCTGGTCTGGAGAGTGATTAGAATGTGCCAAAGTATGCATAGAATTGCAATTAAGGGCACACAATCATCGTCGCATTTTTCAACTTTAGCATTTCGAATACCGAGTGTGCAAATTTAGACATTAACACTTTTAGTATCTTGCCAAAAATATTTATTTAATTTTTGAAACATAAATATTTCACTAGTTTTTACAGTAAATTTTTAAAGATTTCGGTAACATTATGTAAAAAGTTAGAACATAAATATTTTGTTGTGGCAAAAATCTTTAACTGCGCATACTTGCTAAGACACTCCTTCAGTCAGTGGCGTTCATCTTTTTTTTAAATAGCAAACGGGAATAGATAAAGAAGCGTGTCATAAATATTCCAAAAAAAAGTTAAATATCTAAAATCAATTGGTTTATTTTAATAACTCTTGGATACATTTTCAACTAATATATTCTGGCATGAAATAAACTTATGGTTCTCCGAGTGTTTTGCATTTGAATATCTTGTTAAATTCCTACACAATAGTTTGCAGAAATCCAATATACATATTCATACAAGGATGAGGTCATAATGTAGGAGCAATCGCGAAAGACGATTTTCCGGGTGTTTTTCGCTCGGCCTATTGGGATGAATGAAAGGCGCTGAATGTGTTGCGTATAAGGGATGGAAAAGGACTATGAATTACCATCAGGGTAGTGTTTCTGCTTAGGTTTTTTTTGCGTGAGGGTCGAAAGATAATATGTAGTATACTACTCGTATAACTGCATCTAACCAAGCCAATGTCCACGTATTGTAATAATAATAATAAGGGGAAGCATGCCAGCAACGCGAGAAAAACCATTAAATATATAAGTAATGGTTTTTTTAGATTATCGTTATGCCTGCTGGATATCACATTTCCACTTTAATAAGATTTACATGTAGGTAGGAATATACAATATAGCTCATATTATTTTAATCATAATTGAAAAAAGTGAAATTAGTTTTTTGCGTATCGGAGTTATAATTCAATGATTTAGCATTTATCATGAAAAAGGCCAGGTTTCCGGTAGCGGAGCTTTTTAACTGTTAACGTTTAAAATAAAAAGGGGGAGAAAGCATCAGCCTCTCGATCGAGCAATATGGACGGTGGGGATTAATTTAGATTGATCAGAGCCGGGTTTGGACACAAGGAATTGATTAGGCAATCTGTTTTAGCGTGTCCAGTCGAGTGGGCCATGTCCGGTACACTCTTTGCTACAAGCGTCAACGTTCACTTTTCAGGCCAACCCTCTGAAACTGCTGAAAATGTCCACTTTCATTATTAAAAGCGGATTAATTGAACTTGTTTCGAAAATTAGCTTTTAACTAAATTTCAGCACAATCCTCATAATTTTTTGATTAATTGTTTTTCAATAATACCAATAATTTATCAAAAAACTGAAATATAAATTCTGAAAGTGGATTGTATGTTTTAGAAGCATGTGTGGGAAAAACATGTAGAAATTAAAATTGTGTTCGTAACATATTTGGCGACCATAGATCAAAAAGTGGGCAAGCAAAAGAAAAAACAAAGATGGCCGTTTGCCACTTAATAACGGAGCTGACACATCGAAAATATAATTTAATTTTTGTATTTTTTGTTCCGCTTGCGTAGCAGATCCATCTAGTGTAGTCACCACTATTTCAGCGAGGCCCCGAAATGGATCAGCAGACGGAGACGTTTGTAAAATACGAGTATGCCGGTTACGCTTCCAACTTATTGTCAAACGGTGTATATATCGCGGAACGTGAATTGAATTCTAGTGTGATCTTTTTCAGACCTCGGTCCACTTCAATTTATCAGTATGACGGTATTCGGTGTCGCCTCTCTTTCGGCACCTGTCAACGCAGAGCGCGCGTGTCCGCTCATATTTCATCACCACCGGAAAAATATTAATACCTACACATATTACGACTAATAGCATTTATGCTTTTTCTTTTCTTCACCTTTTACCTTTTGGTCCAAGAATTTTTTTTCTGATTTTAATAAATCTTACCAATATTGGAGCATTTTGGATATTTGGAAGACCAAAATGTATATTAGCTTTGTTTACAGCCAGACGCCAAATTTAACATCTCTTTTTATGATCTCGTCTCTTATCGACGTCCATGTGTCATAAGGAAAGGGCAACTTTTATTATTGCAATTCAAGGTCCTCCTGATTCTGCTCTTGGTTCTGCTTCAACACCTGAAAACAATATTTCAAACTTTTTGCTATTTACCTTTGAATTGTGAAGCAGGTTCCTTTCAGCCAAACTGCCAAAGAACAGTCGCTTATCGAAGTTTGAAAATTACCTAGAAAAGAGTAAAATTATATGAAATTGATTTTAAAATTTGTGTTCGTTTGAATAGCGCCTCTTGTACACCCTATATCCCATGTTTATTTTAGTTCTTTTCTCTTTCAAGCGTTGCGCTAGCATCGATTAGTATTTCAGGCCCGGGCATTAGAAAAGAGAATGTGACTTGCCGCTCCTGAAAACCCGCGGCAGGCAGTATTAAGCTTTTGTGCCTTTGATGATTTTCTCTGCATCTCATTTTCGTGTGTGTGGGAATCGAATTTGAAGAGATGGAGTGGTGAATACCAATTGATGCTATACAAGCAGCTTTTCTTCCAGAAACCTAGACCTCTCTCGCTCTTTCTATATGGTCCCTCAGCAGCTTCATATGTGCAGCTTTTGTGTATCAGTTTACGGATTTAAATGATTTTCTAAAAGAATGTTTCTATAATAGAACAACAAAATATCAGTCGGTTGACAAGTTGAAGCAGCAAAAGTATTTCTGTACGTACACGATACATTAAACGCTCTAAATTATCTTCTGACTGTTTATTCTCGCAGGCTGCTTTGCTTGCTGAATAGAAGGCTATCTGCAGAGATATTACAATTCCTTTGTCTATATCATCATATATGCAAGACTTGTCCAGGAAACGTTTTCTCTCTCTTTCCAATAAGCAATTAAGTCTGCCATCCTTTACTATCCCGAGGGATTCATATTCCTTCGCTTCCCTACTTCACTCCTTTTCCGCGCCCCTGCCTTTGAGACACGTTTACTTCTTTTTCCCTTTCCACTCGAGAATTATAAATATTTTTTTCTCTTGTGTCCCGTTGTCTCTTTCTCGCCTGCTCCCTCTTGTTAAAATATATTGTAAAAATTAGTTCCCTTTTTATTTCCTCATACGAAAAGCGAGTTTCCTTTGCACCTACATATCGAATTTTTTTCTTTTCTTCTTATTCTTCTTTTATATTACATTTGCCTTGATGGGTGTGTGTGTGTGTGTGTATATGATGCATATTTATGTTTTTTAATTTGTTTTCCAAAATGGAAAAACATTGTTTTCAACTTGTTATAGATAATAATGTATTGCAACGATATATTTCTCATGCAGAAATAAAGTTTCGTATTTTTTTCTTTTACTAAATAGTTTTGAACTCATTGTTCGCCAAGCATTCTTAATGCACATAAAAAGAAATTATAGGAAAATAATTGGAAATAATTATAAACTTAACAAATTAAGAATAATTAACAATATTAATTAATTAATTATTGAAATCAAAAGTGAATATATTTAGACAAGTATGTGAAAGAATGATAAAAAAGCTCTTTTGGGGTGAAGACTGAAAATATGTGAAGTCGAGTACGATGGCTGGAGATGGAACTGAATTTCGTTCCTGCCGCCACCGCTGCCGCCGCCGCCGTCGCCGCACACATACATACCTAGTATAGTAGAGAGAAAACTGATTCTTTCGCGCGCGATCCATTAAAATTACTTTAGCACACTATATGCCGGTATATGATATACATAGAGTAACAAGGATGTGGCATGGTGTAAAGGATGTGGAGGACAAAGATACGTAACGGGCGGGGCCTTGAAAGCGGGGGCGGTTACAATATGGCGGATAACATCCCCCCACTTTTGCTCCCTCCATTCTCTCAGCATCATGCTCTAAGAATTATAATTGCATATAATATGTATGTGTGTGTATATGAACTGTGAGAGAACTGTAGCAGGGCCAACCGCCATAACTCACTAGATTTTCAGGGATCTCTTTTCGTATATTAAAGCGCTCTTGAAACGCTTTCAGTAAAGGTCCACAATATTGTATTAATTATCATCTAATTATAGGGTTATTTATTGTTGTGGTAAACTGTGAAAATCCCCTTTGTCCATGTATATAAAAAGTCGATAAATTATATTGCGTCAACGGCCACCACAATGCCGCGAAAAACTTTCAGAGAAACGACCAACTCCAATAAAATGTTATAAAATATAGAAAAGAAGAACGCATCAGCGGAAGGAAGCAATTAAACTTTTTACTATTATACGCATTTAATTTCATTGTTATAATACGATGATTTCGGTCACAAACAATTAAACACCATTAGAATAAAAATTTGTATGGATGTCATTAAACAGTAAAAATTACACAAATAATTTTATATAATATTGCATTTGTCTTTATAGTACTCGTTCGTTGTTTTCTTTATTATTTTAATTTGACAATTACAGTTAACTATAATGAATTCAAATTACCCACGTTGTAATTATTTTAATAGTCGGCAATTTCATTATTACAAAACCACGTCGTTTTATAACAAAATTTCGAATGAGTTTCAAAGATTTCACTTTTTAACCATTTAATTTATTAACAGACTTATTATGAATTTATCTAACGAGTAGTATGAACAAATCACCTTTTTTATTGCAACAAAACAATTTCAAATAATCTTTTTTTTTAATCAAGAACTAAAAGTGAAAAGTAAAAAAGTGCAAATTGTCGAGCTGGTTGCCTATACTCATTTCACTTTAGTACCACAATATATATTTTTATCTTTTCTTTTTATGTATTTTTTTATATTTATTATCTAAATTAACATTTACATTGATCATATGTATGCTGCAGATGCAGAATAAAATTAAGTATTGTTATTATTAGTATTTTAAAGAAAGATACTGCATGCAAGTCCAAAAAATATCGAATTTGTTATAGAGATCTGCCTCGATTCTGCTTCATATTAGTTTTTAATTGATTAGCGATATAAATACGATTCAATACGAAATAAAAAACATTCTGAAAATCAAAAATATTTTTTTTTAGTAAATTTTGAAAAATGTTTGAAAATCACTACTATTTCGAGAATTTATGAAATGTTATATTCAAGTTGTACTTAAATAACATACAATTCATTTATAATTGTTCTAAAATATAAATTTTAAACAATATGTTTCTTTTTCTTTCTTTTAGAAATTCTATCTTGTTTCGAATGTGTTTTGATTTTTTTGTTTTTTGTTTTTTGCATTCTACGAATGATATTAGTTGTGTCTGTGTGTAAGCTGTAAGATAATATGAGTGCAAGGATATTATAGGTAGAAAAGAGTGTGTTTGCGATTCCACAAAGTTGATGACATGAAAGGTCGGACCGATGAGGACACGATATACCCTTTGATGTTCTCGCACCAGAGCACCAGCGTCTGTAGCACAAAGATCGTCGAGCGAGCGCATCCAGCGCGGCCCTCTCACAATCTGACTGTGCAAACGTCAACAATTCGAATCCACTTTTAATATATTCCTATGTCCACAATGCCAGCGACGACACGATCGGAATATCAGATCAGCAGCAGCAGCAGCATCAGGGTCGACGGAATCGGATCCCGCGCACCCCCGCATGCTTCAGGGCCACCGCCCGCTACAGCTATGTGCTAAATTAAACTCTTCAGAATATATTAACATTTGGAGCAGGCGGGTTGAAGGAATGCGAAGTGCCAGCCTAGTCTCTCTTCTGTGTGTTGTGTGTGTGGCTTTTAAACTTCCCTTTTCCATCGATCCGATAGACCGATAGATGTCCCCGCTAAACGTCACATGCCCATCACGTCGCCCATCTCGAATTCAAAACAAGAACGTCCAATTTCTAAGACTTGTTTCATATAAAACTATTTTGCCTTCATTAAAATGACTCTTCTTCTTTCTTGAGACTTCTTTTCATTTTTCCAATCTCCTTTGTATATCTAACCAAAACCAAAGGCATTATTTACACACAATTGCAATGCTGGATGGCGGATGCTGCATTGGATGGCTCGGCTTGGTGACAAACTCGCCTCTCTCTCCATAAACATTATTCAAATTTAACGGCTTCCCACTAATTTCTAACGATAAGATGGCTACCTTATTTGGGGATTAGTTTCTTGCGGCTTTGGTGAGAGAAATCATTCCAGATAAGACGATTTCCCGTGTAAAGTAAAGAGAGACCCCCGAGTTGAAGAGGGCCGGAAGAGGTCGGTCCGCAGCAGTAAATCCCCTGATATATCGCGCGAGTTAAGCAAATGTCCGCTCTGTCGGTCATTCAACATATGTTATACATACACAAATATATACTAACCAAACACACGGATCATTACCACCGCCTACTATATATTTACTATTATAGCTCCGCTCCGGAGAAGCTTTAGGGACACATACACTCTGTTTGTCTCTTTAAATGGATGTCGACCACCGGTCACTGCCTTCTGCATACATAATATTTATATTCCACATAAGATTAATTTGCAGCTTGGGTGCTGATTGATATTAATTATGCTTTCGGCATTACAGCTTAAGAACATTAAATTAATCATTTCGTATTTTCAATGGGCTCATCTGGACATGCTTTATTTATATTTGTACATACGTCTTAGCCACAATTTTAGCTAATGGTCTCTAAAAGACACTTGGACTTGTGAACTTAATCATTATTAATTTATCAAATGGTCAATTAGTTTTATAATTTTATAGCAATTAGCTTTTAGCATTCGGATTAAAGTAGGTATTAAGCTACAGAAATAAATCAAAACTTGAATTATTAATGATTCTATTTAGCAATACATTTTTTAGCTGAACAATACGATTCAAAAGATGATGTTCAATTGGTTAGCGACTGACTGACCGCATTTTCTATCGATTAAATCTAAGCTTTGAATCATTGAAAATATTGAATCGATTGATAGACATCAAGTAATCGGATGTACATGCACTTTATTCGCATAAATCTGAATTTTAGTTCATCAAAATTAAATGCTTTAATAACAGTAATTTATTGGATTCTAATGAAACGCAAATATGATTTGTTTTATTAGTTCCTAAAATAAACTCATAAATAAGTCAATATTCAGTTTGGAAAGCCAAATAATGATTTAGAAAAGCCGAAAAAACGTTTTCACTCAGATGATTTCCTTTGCTTTTGTGGCAACCTAATGAAAAAACTTTTTAGTTGATGTTTTTGCTTTCTTTGCGTTTTATTTAGTACCTACATATTAAAATCAGAAGATTGGGAAAACTGATTTCTCAAATAATAATAAATTAATAATTATTTTGTTAAGATGATTTCTTAGATGTTATTGGCGAAAGAAAAATGAGCTCCGAGTTGACCAACAATTGGCGTCACCATTTCATATTCACTTAGGTTTCCATTTAAAATGGTAGTTGAACTGTTCTTTGTTCCTTGAAAGCATTAAGATGTAATTCATCAAAGTTGCCATAAGAAAGAATTGAACGTGTATTGGAGATTTATAAAAAAGTAATAATTGTATTATAAATGGCATCTTTTAGAAGACGTAAATTTTATACGGTGAGTGTATCTATCTGTGTATACATTGTAGTTTATATGTTGTTGGGTAGGAGAAGCAACCCTGAGCTGAATAGTAATTACCGTATATCGGACTTGTCTGAAGAAGCGAACGAAGCATTGGGGCGTCTTTGACAAAGTGTATGGAGCAGAGTGGTTTTTAGCGCGCACACAATATAACGGGCAGTAATTAAAGCAGAACAAACAGGCAACGCCCCAACCGACTTCGTCCAATCACCGAGCTTGATTACGTAATTAGAACAAGTCTATCTTGGTTCGAAGTCTCTTTTCACCAATCAAACGGCTTGATGAAGGCACTAATAAATTTTGTTGCAATTATGGTGAATGCGCACAGTGTTATTTCGCAATGGAGATGGTGAACATAATCGAAAAAACATTTGAGAGATTGAAAGAACGTGTGAGAAATGGCCATTTATGCAAAATGCTAAAACAACGTCATCTTGGCATGTATCAGGATATATACGTCGAATTGGCTATTTTCATGGTCCGGCATCAGAAGCTGAACGTGTGGCTTGTACGGCATTTTCTGTAATGTTTTCCTGGAGGTGGCGGACAGATGGCCGTATATAGCGGACTAAGCTTAGGTAAACGAGCCTCGGCCAAGAGCTTTGATTTCCGCGGATTTATGTATTGTAAACGATTGCTTTATGCGATATTGGACACCATTTACATGAAAAATGTATCTCTGGGAAAATGCGTCCTTATACTTGGAGCTTTTGTTTTCGATACCAGAAAATATTGCTGCCTCACCACACTGAACGTGACTGCCTCCCTTCATAATTGATGACTGCCGCCGCCTTTCGGTGTTATTCTATATATATTCGAAGGCTTATGGACCACCATTTTTATTTTATTTGTTTGATTCTCCTCTTTTTTTTATTCCAATTGGAATTAATGCAATCAAAAATGTAAACTAGGCTTTACTCGGTTTTTGCTGAAAGAGCGAGCGTCTTCTTTGAGGAGCAAAATAATTTGTTTGATAACGCATGATAAGATTTTCTTTGCTACGTTCTCTCATTTTGGCGGCCCTAGCAAATGGCTAAGTGGACATTATAGGCTTTGAGGGGCGGCATATATAAAAGTGTATGTGTTTTGATGCGCACTGAACTAAACGCAAGCGCTAAAATTTACGTCGATAATATTCGCCAGTTTTTATAAAAATTAGCTAACCATTATAATTAAAATAATAACTAAAACCAAGTTACGTGCCAAACTTGATTGGGAGTTTGAAGATAGATAAGATGTTTGAAGATCTTCTACAATATCTAGTTGTGGTATTTTATAATCTTATATAAAAAAATTAATTCATTGATTTATATTTTTGGTTTCACATGATATAGTGAACGCAATCTCTCGTGGTCTCTAACCTTGAGTGCACAAATTTTATATTTACGTCTAGTTGCGCTATAAAATAATATATAACCGACATGTAATATTATAGTAACCAAACCATAGATAAAAAAGTCGATGTACTATTTAGGTTTCTCTTTTCTAGTTCAAATTCCTGCTTTTGCGTGATGTGTTCAAGGTCAGGGATCACGAAATATTGCGTTCACTATACACATATGCATTTGAAAGAATTTATTAAACATTTAAAACAATATTAAAAATATCAAAACATGCTAAGTTCAATTCAAGTATACATATCTATTTTTTTAATTTTCGGAGTAGTTCAGCATATTGTGCACCCCATTTGTCGGAATCGATAATAATAACGAATTAATAATTATAAATTTTTAATACTTAATCCAGGTTAGGTAAAATTGAAATCAAATCATGGATAAGTATTTATAGATTGTTTTCGTATTGATGGAAAGACATTAATCTATATTAAGTTGAAATGGCAAGAGCGGTTTTCTTTGGTGCTTTTCTTTTTGGTATTTTTCGATTAGACGTATAATAATAATAATGATAAAGCAAAGCAGTAGGAAATTAGAAAGAAAGAAGAAAAGAAAAGCAAATGTGACGCAGGGGTATAACGTAAACAACACGTACATTCCCGCGCTGTTTTTTCATTTTCCGAGAGATTAATATTTTTGGACACACTAATGGCCCACGTCACTGACTATATATCACTTGTTTCAATCTAGAACTCGTTTTATGTTTCAACCCCCCTCTTTCTCCCTTGTCTAAATGTGTATATAGTTTCTACCCCATTCAGCGCGTAGCACTCTTCGATATGTAGTTTTTCTTAATATATATTATGTGCAAAAAATATACGAAATATAATTCGGAAAAAACTTGACATGATTTATACCGATTTCTCTACAAAGTGTTTTGTTACAAGTGATTTTTATGGCATATAAAATGTCAATCCAAAGTTCTTTATCGTTAAATTTCACAGAACGAAGCTCTCTGCGGAAGTCGAATTGATTCTCAACTTTCGGGAATGCTTTTACATTGTTTACATCAAATCATGTATACAAATAATAATAAGCCTTTTGCAACAACGCATTAATTTCGTTCATTTTTTTTCGCTCTCTCAAAACATACGCAACAATAAATTATTTTGATGTAGGCGGAATTTTATGGTCGAATAGTATATGTGGGATCAATTATAATGTGAAAAGTTATTGATTGGAAATCTTTTGCAAAGTCGTATAAAGTTTTATAATCACATATCGAGTGCAGCTACGTCTGTCAAAAAGTAAATTATGGTTACAATAACTCAATCACGATTTAAGTTTTATTCCATCCTCTCCTCTCTTAAATATATTTATATACATATAGCTATAAGCAAAAATTAAATTCTCGGAAGAAAAAAGTTGAGTCTGTGTGCGCTGCGCGCTGTTGAAAAAAACCAATCGAGGGGACAATATAAATATTTTGTTTATGCATTCACAACAAAAATTATGTTGACAAGAAAACAAAGGCGAGATAAGTCCCGATATGCTGAGAGGTAACCTCGCAAGTTATAGCTAACCTTTACGTAGTTGGTCAGCAACGTATTTGCCATGCATCTCTTTGACCATTCCAACACCATTTTAATGGTCTACTCTCCATAGACATACTACAGACTGAGAAGACTTTTTGGTTTCGTTTTGCAATGTGCATAGATCCTTAATCAAATTTTTCTGGTATTCTGTAAGCTGTCGTTACGGGAATGCGATTATTTATGTGTATGTGGTAATTCAGATTAAATGCGCGCGGGCCTCTTCACGATATGGAATCTTGCCAAGTGTTTAAAACAATGTTTACTTTTCACTCTGTACATATATATAAAACACAACCATAGATTGCGGTGTCAAACATTGCTAGTATATTATCATTTGGAAATTTATTCAAAATTTATTATGCTAAAAATTTAGTATCAAAAATTGGAAATATTTATTCACATTTAGAAGGTTCCAAATTTATAAGAAATAAATATTAAATTTTTTAGATTTATTCGAAACCAAAATGGATCACAGGATCAACCATAGAAAATTCGTAAAAATTAAACTAATTATTTGTAAATTTATTAAAATCAAAACATCTCTCCACTCCCGAAACGAAAATATTAAAACGCTGTAAATATTGACGAAAAGAATTTTGTCGCTGTAGTACTAATACATCTTCGAAATTACAAATATTGATACAAGATAAGCGGTTTATGAAATTTCGGACAAAATGCTCAAGATATTCTTCAGCACGTTCAGCTAGAACGTAATATTGGATCGCGGCTCATAGAAATCATCACACATATTCCTACACCGAATCATCCCATTTGGATATCTAAAATGGTTTCCGCAATATTTATAAACCATAATTTATATTCACCATCTTTGGCGCTGAAGAGATTACACACACACATATATAGTTTGTGTGTGCATCGTCGGTTTTGCTTTTAAATTTTCACTATACTTATATTACGGGAATAGAATTTATTAAATTTTATATACCGCCCCGAAACGGAATTGGTCAACTTTTTAAACACAATCTAAATTCAAATTGATTTCAAACAATTTGTATTAGAGCATCTAAAATAGTATGTTTTACAATGCTTCAACTTAATTTTAAACTTTAATTATTTTGAATCATTACAAATACTTTATGTCTAATTAAAATAGTATCTTTGGTACATTATGCATGTTATACCATTATGTAAAAGTTGTATCTTGAATATAAGCTCAACCACTTTTCTATACAATATCGTATGACGTATTAATACAGCAAAGTTAATATTGCGCCTGAATAGAATATTAAAATCGGACTTTTCATATTTTCAGTAGCCCCAGTACAATATTTCATTTTGCGCATATTCATATGTACACAGAGATAATATAATCTGTGTAGAACTTTTCTGGTGCATAATATTATTTATATTTCACGTGCAGGTCAAAGTTGAAATACTATGTATTACATGTAAATTTATTTTGAAAAATATTAATTCCATTTAATTGGTACCTACACAAAAAAAAATAGAATAACAATTGATCGTGTGCCAGTAACTGATGGTTTTTGATTAATTTAACATCGATAAGGTACCATAGTAATAAAGGCTTCGACCTCCTATGGCGTTTCAAACGCTAAACTCTTTAACTAAAATAACAAAAACAGCGTGATATATAATTAATTTCAATATTCGATACAATTCTCTATACATCTTTTCGTTGTTGTTGTACATAAATTAGTCAAATGCCTTTTGTTGCTTATAATTGGGAACATAACATTTTAAATTGAAATTTAAATATAATTTGACAATAACGCATCTGTGTGCGACTGTGCGTTATTTGAGATAGATAAGATGGACTTGAGTTAAATAATCGAATTAGAAATGAAATAACTTTGCATTTTTTTTGTTTTAATTTAATAAATTCTAGAAATGGTTTTTCGTGTGAACTTGAATGTTTTCTGGCATGTAAAACACAAATTCTTGGTTAGTGCAATAAACTATCTGAATTATGCACATTATAACTATTTATGCAGTGCAAAGGTAAAAGTATAGAATATCTAGGCGGCCGCGGCAAGCACATATTATTATGAGTAATATCCATGATGCTGGATACAGTAGGTAAATTGGTGAATGTTTCAAGATCATTTATGCAATTATTTAAAGAAGCCGGAGAATTCTATATAAGCATAATTGACTATTAGTGAATGTGTTCCTTGCTTTTGCCAACTATCTACAGAATGTCATCTATGGAACTTTATGAATTTCGCATATAAGGTTATATTATTGTCAACCGGTTTTCTTCTCTCAATATATAATATCAACATGCAACATTACATCCGCAAATGTTCGTGTTTTATAAAGTAAACTTTCAAACCATATTATTTTCATTATCTTACCACTCATTTCATCTGCAAATTAGACTAGGTTTGGTATAGGATATAGGTATGTTTATCTATATAATAATGCGAGTAATAATGTTATTAAACATATTCACCGATATGATGAAGTTAGTCATAACAATAAACATTATATGTTCAAAAATAATCTGTGTTGTAAAAGCCAACATCGATTTTGACTTTTTTTTTTCAAGACAGTGAGTTTAAATTATAAAATTTAAAAATATTCGATTGAATTGTGTTATTGTTAAAATCACCCAACAATACCACAATAAAATTCTAGTAAAATTTAGAGAGATTGAGATAGCCCCTTAACTTCGCATTCACTATTATTTTTAGTGCTAATTAATTCACTTCGCTTCAGGTGGATATCAAATACCTATCAGGCAAGACAATTTTTGAACCATAAACTCATTGTGACTCAATCTTAATATGAGTAAAATAATTATCAGTATAGAATTCAATAACACAAAGTTGAAAGATAAAAATAGAATCGAACAAAAACAAAAAGTTTTTAACGTATAAAATCAAATCTTTCTAAAAGCAGAGAACGTCATTAGAACCTTCCAAACTTAATGTTCACAGAAACATTTTTAGAAACTTTATGAAAAATTGGTACGTTCGAGAATAAATAAGAGTAACTTTGATCCAATAATTTCTACAGAAAACTGAATCAACAAATTTTTAATATAATAATAATATATGTATAGAAAATTATAACTATGTATTTATTAAGGTATTATAAAATGGAGTAGATACATTTTTTTTTGTAAAAAGTCGCTTTAAAAGAAACTTGGTAAAATATATTATATTATCTTTATGAATCAAAATGAGTGCGTCATTTAATTTGATAAAAAGTAATAATTCGTGTAAATCAATTTCCGTTGAATGCTAAAAAAAAATATAATGAATATAAATTACTATACTTTAGTTTCTTTATGCTACATTAAAATATTAACAGAAAAATAAACTCTAATAATAATAAATAGCATTTTGTTAATTGATTTAAAATTACAGTCAAGCAATGCTTTTCAAATAATGCCATAGCAAAATAAACGCTTTTACACGCCATACGTGCAAGAAATTAACGCTGTTCAAATTATAAATCGATTATGACAATATACAGTTGCCTATAATGTCACCTAAAATGAACGTAAAAGCTAAAAATGGAGAAAGTCACCATCATCAGTAATAAATTATTAGTAATTATTTATTACGGTTTTTTTGTTGTTTTATGTCCTTTTTTCAACTTAAAAATTACAGCTGCTTAGCACAGTTGTTAAGCGGGTGTCGTTTAGTGTTTGTTGGTGACATGTGTACGTTCTGGAGCCTCAGCATTTTTGAAATGGCATAATTATGTCTACCTTTGTATTATATTTTATACATTTAACATTATGTATAAGCTGCATAAATTTTAGGTATATAAAGATAATTTTCTTGAAGTAGGAATAAATTAAATGACATTTTTTTGGTAGCCCCATTGTCCGGGCGTTCTCCTACATTCCAATACTTTTTCATAATAATAAATTAAAACCTTTTTTACGATTAATTAATTATGTAATTAAATTAGGAGATTATTAATTATAAATAAAAAGCTGACAAATGCTTACATGATGTGGTCAGCATGTAAGTGTTGCAGTGGGGGTGGTGGTAGTTTATGTATGGTAGCCATTCTCCCCTGTATAATACGGTGGACATACATGAAGGAGGTTAAAAAGAAGAAGTCGTCTCATCACATCTCCATGGTAACGAGCTGGCCCGTGGTTCCGCAACCTTCTCTTTACTTCCTCTCGACTATATACTTTTGCTGCTGCTTTGCATCGATCTTTAAAACTGTATATATATGTATGCGTATCTAGATGCAGGGCAAAATTACTGCTCCTTTCCCCTAAAAGCACTTGTTGTTACGCAAAAAATTTCAAATACCTTTATTATTCATTTTTGTTTCAATTAATCTTGAATGGAAATTCGATTTAGCTGAATTTCTATAGAATTAAAAAAATTGCTTTGAATAATGTCAATTAATTTCTAAATGGTTTTCAGCAATCCTTGTAATTGAAAATATTTTTGTTTAGAAATGATGCACTTGAACGAATTTGTAAATAATGGAATAAATAATTAAATTTATTTCAAATTTCAGGATTTCAGGATTTCTTAAAAAATTTGTTAAAAAAGACTGTTAGTGAGCCAGAGATAGATGATGTCCAGATACTTCCAATACGATCGTTAATTAATATTTCCACCATTTTATCAATATATAGTTAATTTCATTTTAATTAGACCCAAAAAGAAATTCTTTTTTGTCAAAATAAAAATGAATATAACTGGGAGAAACGATTTTGTATATGTATGTGAGGCGTTGTTACATGCAGATATAACTGCTGAATGCTCCAGGGTATATATGGACGTCTTATAGCATTTTATTCTTTTTCGAGAAAAAATCTAATTTCAAGGTGTCAAAGAAAAGCCATTTTCCATTTTCCGTGCCGTCCAGTCTATATGCATATAGATATAGTTAAAGTTGACCATCTGAATATTTCACTCTTTCAAATTCTTGAATATATTTTCATTTATGTTTTAAAATAGGTTTTCATAAGATTATTTCAGTTTCATAGACTTCTTTCTAGGTCCTACAGAATAATACAAACGGTAGACAACATTTATAATTATTTTGTTTGTATTTTAAACTTGGGAAAAATCAAAGGGTTTGCTTAAACAAACATTTGATCAATGATTTTAAGTTAATAACATGTTGTAAGTTGTATGTACAAGTCGTAGGAAACTGGACGATGAAAATCCAATTGAGTGAGTGTATCAGGGCTTGATACTGTTATATGTATGGAAATATGAAATTGATGAAAGACGAGTATAGGATTTATTTGAATCTGACCCCACTCACGATCACGTTCTTCAAAATAGTTCTTCGTTAATCAAGTTTTGTATATATAGAGACATTTGATTTGTGATTCTCAATAAAAATTGTATCGATTTTGTTATATAAACAGACAAAAACTTATTTACAAAGAAATGGTATGACAATGCAGTATGCTGCAAAAAGATGATTCCTTTAAAAGTCATCAATTTACGCTATCATTATTTTTGCAAAAACACATTCACGTATGCTAATTTAGAAATCAAAGTAACTTAGATAATCCAAAATACAATTTGTGCGCACATAGAACCGGAAGCGGGTTTTTCTTGATGAGTGAGTGCACCAGGCAAGAAGTCTGGCGTGGCGTGTCTGTTGTTCATGCATTTCCACATAGACGTTTTGTTATTGTTGACTCATTAACGATGCTAAACGGTTACCATATCATCATCATATTGCATATAGTGTTGAGTAAACAACGATTAACACTCGTCACTTTTGCCTTATCTGAATTTTATATCTATGTATATTTATACGCTATATGCCTCAAGAATTATACGTAAATGCGACGACTACTGCCTACTCCACAATTAATTGTAAACGTCCGGTTTTAATTTATTTCCACAGTTGTTGTTGTCTTTGCATTTGATTATGCTTATTTATGGGTCTCGCTAACATGCCCATGTCCTTTTTATTCCACTTCTAAAATCGAGTTTCCACACTAGAGCAATATATTTTTCATAAAGATGTAAGTTTAATGGCATTCAGAGGGTACAAATGTTTTACTTTAAAGGGGGATTTTCTCGATCTACGCATGCAGATGGATGTAGGTGTGGGCAATCTATAAACGATTTCAAAGAAACAGGGAGAGTTGCCGTTATCACACTTACGAGTATACCGGCCGTTATAAAATGTGACTCTATTTTCAACGAACACATCCTTTCTTTATCTTATCAGACAAGATCACCATTCAATATCAATATCAATACAAATTGTATTTTCATTACGACTCATTTGAAATCTATTGCGTTTTGAGGGAGTACAGTAGTGGACAGCCAAATCTGGGACGTCCGAAATTTCCATTGTGTAAGTCAGGTTTATTATTTTAAAGTTGACATTTTTTTAATGAAATTTGAAAAAAGATAAATTATTTTAATAAGACTAAGTGCATCTACGTGTGAATATTGCTTAATGAGAAAAGTAAACGAAAGAATTCATCTTTGAAGTATTTTATGGCAATAAACAATTTTCAAATCGGTTATGTTTCAGTTGACATAAAGACAGCTATCATTGTTAGAATGTCTGACATGAGTGAAATGCTTAATAAATCAAAGGTGACATTCATCTGTATCGTTGTTTGCAATTAAAATTGTCTCATGTTGGCATAATTGTAGCCGGAATGTCGCTAATTGTCACTCCCAGAGCTTTGCCGCCACCGCCGCTCTTGTTCGTCGCTCCAACCAATTTGCATAGTTTTCTTTTGCAATTTTTTGCTGCTCGTCCGTAGATTTTTGTTTGTGTTTGTATTGACCGCATTAGAGCTTTGAGCAAGCTCTAAATGATGACACGTTGGACCCAGTGTGCTAACAGCAGTCGTTAGCGCTAACAATCGCAGCACACACACACATGATGATGACGAAGACGAAGACGACCAAAAAATCCTGAGCCTCCCTTGTGAATTAAAGTAATTTCAAATTCGATTCCGTCGCTAGAGGGACAGATAGATGAGTGGTCCACTCGAACAATTCGTTTCCATGTTTATCAGCGGTCCGAATGCGCCAGAATTTATCTGTCTCACCACAAAACAACCTTAGCTCGGCTTAGCTATTCAAATCGCGCTTCGATTGCAGTCGCGCAAACCTATTTCTCTCCTTGCTGATATCGCGGAAACGGCGGCCCTAGCGGCCAGCACACGCCTGGGCCGTTCACTCATATATACATACACACACATATAGATGTATAGCCATTCCAATTGTAAAATCTAAATTCTACTTTGCATTCCCTTCCGCCGACACCGCCGCCACCTCCACCGCCACACTGCCATCATCACTGATGCCTCTGCCTGCTACTATTACTACTTGATTGTGACCAACATCCAAAACTAAATTTCAAACAAGCATTTTACTTATACGTGAAACATAGCTTCAATGTTCAATGTTCGTGTTCAAAAATGCCCAAATCTTTTTTTATTGATTACTATTCAAATAAGTTCAATCAAAATAAGTTAGAACCGAGAAGAATTTTTTTTACAAGTTTGAATGATAAGTTGGTACCTCAATAGCTTAAATTTTAATTTTTTTTTTAATTATTTTAATTATTCATTAATTTTCGACTATCTATGAAATATTATTTTGCATATTCATTGTAATGCAGCCTCCGGCTCTCGGTTAGTTAGAGGGTTAATTTCCCTCGTGATACATATTAGCATCGCGCAATTACAACAGAATCCCCTTGCCTCTTCCTGCCAACGCCAGTCAACAGGAGAATTAAAGCACGTACTAGATCCTAATTATATCTCGGAATGTGTTGCGGTTTGAAACGTGATGATGTGATGTAGCTCATCTTCAGTTTAAACTTGAACTGACAAGTTTGCACAATGATTAGCATTTTGCCAAAATGGAAATCACGTTCTTTTGCCAATATAGCTTACCTGCAGATAACTAAAATCTGGCTATTAACTATATAATTCTAATAATTATTAAGAACATTTACGTTTGAATTCCAAATGGTAGAATTATTTCAGCTCTCATTTAGTATAAAATATTTTTTTATAAACTAGTATTTAAATCTGAACTTCCCAGGACAAAGATGATTGTGAATATAAAGTCTGAATCCTGCCAGAGGAGAGAACACTCATGTAATGCATGCAAGTTCAGGAGCTAAAATCCGGTGTGGTTGCGCACAAAGGATGGTTTAATTGGATTTAATTGGTGATCCTGCAGCATAGGATAATATAAGTTTTTGCAATATGTCTCTCAGTCGAGTTTCGTCCTTTGATGCATGAAAAGCATAATTATGTATGCTAATGTTAATTTGCATTGAACTTTGAACAATTGTAGCCCAAAATATGATTGAATTCATCATGCATAACCATCCCTAGCTGCGTATTATATCCCTTTGTTAATTACAACTTTGAATTAACTACAATAATGATTTGTGTTAACAATTTTACATCACTTTTATTGTTCTGTCTAACAACAGCAAATATACCATAAAAATGTTCTAGCTCAATAATAAAAAAGCAAGATGCGGCTTAGATGTACATATACACGTTTATCTTAAATATTCATCGCTTCAATGATGATTATACATAAAACCTGAGCAACATATGGCTCATTTTATATGGACGATGTTTTCTGTCAAAGTTTATTGGCTTGTCCATCTTATTATATCGTCGATGAACTTTGAACTTTGCGCGTGCCGCAGCAATTAAATCCCTTTTTATAACTAGAATATACCAGACACAAAAATTCTAGTGATTGTAAAGTTTATATTATCAGCTTCAAATTTTAAATATTATAAGAAGAACAATTTTAATGATTTGCAATAAATTTTTGAATGCAAATTCAAAAAGTGTCATTCCACTGAATAGGCATTTTGGTATCAGAGGTATAAATATTCAAAAAGGATTTCTATAAGAAGCCACATCAAGTATATTGCTTATAATAGGGATTTTCTAGTGAAAGAACTATCACAATGGAGTCGACATAAAAATGCCAACTATTTCATTCAACTTATTTCATAGTGTGGCTCTTGAGTCGTAGATGGCGGAACGATACACTTATAAAAGTCCAGGGAATTTGTCCAGTGGTCAACCCCTCGTTCGTCACTATTCTATTTATCGAAATAAAATATTGGTAACATTTACATTTTAGACTTTATGAAATTAAAGTCATTAAAATCGTTTCAAAAAAATATTGAAAAATTAATAAATTTTAAATTTTGACGCGCACATTAATTTTATTAGACCAATAAAATGCTTCTCTTTTTTGATAATTTAAATCAAAAATTATAATTCGCAATTTTCTATCATGTTACATACAAAAAGTTTTGTAATTTTTCCAAAAAATTCTTCAAAAACTGTTTTTTAAACTGGTGAAATTATTGATTTTGTGAATTTATTGTATCAAAATCAATTATTCATTTTTATGAACTTTTTTTATATTTTACTTTTATTTCATAACAAGTGACGTAATAGTATATTCTGCAACGAGTGCGGAATGAGAATATTCAGCCCGAGTGAAAATTTGTCACACGAGCCGAAGGCGAGTTTGACGGTTTTCACGAGGGCTGAATATTCATTCCGACGAGTTTCAGACTATACTTTTTCTAATACTATCGTCAATTAAAATATGTCAGTTTGAGTCGCTGTCTAGTACCTATCGCTTTTAGGCAATTAGTTCACAGATGTCGCTGCTATAATATATGTATTAATAAACAAAATTAGTTATAAAATGTCATAAAGAATGTTCTAAATATGAATGATTTAGTTAATTGACTTATAATATTACTAATATCAACAATTAATAAGTTAAATGAATAATTCATTAATCAAAATACAATAGCTTAATGTTGCGTCAACTTCCATGAGATGGCGCCACATGTGGTCATTCTATCACTTGTGTAAGAATGAATATTCTCGCACTTGTTGCAGAATGAGTACATTCTCAAATTAAAATTAGTTCAAGAATGTTATTATTCTAAAATAGTATTAGAAAAAAGTCGTTTTTCAACCACAATCGATTTTTAAAACATTTATAAACAAAAAACACTGAAACTTTGGTCCTAAATAATTTTGCCGATATTAAATTTTTAATATTTTAACTCCAAAAAAGTACCATCGTTTGTTTCGTAGTATTTTGGGACACCCCACACCCCATTTCTGTAAATTTATTTTGATATTTATATCCAAGAAGTACTAAATAGTAATTCAAAATTTAAACTTTCGTCTTCCCCGTATACAGAAACACATTCATACCAGTTTCCCTAAATGTAGCAAAAGATAAGTGGTACCGCCTTTGGTCCCTGGTGCAAGGCGAATCAGATAATAATAACGAGTTATACACGATGGCCATTCACAGAAGACCCCGGTGTGTGTGTGTGTTTGTATATAGTATATATGCTTATAATTGTTGATTATTTTAATGACGTCCTGGCCGTTCAGAATCACACACAGTACACAATGCCCACACAAAGGTACACAATTGTACCCGTCTATTTGCATTTATATTCTATTCAAGTGCACAGGTCCAGATAAACATCGCTAAAAAGACACATAGAAACGCGCTTTTCGAATTAACAAAACTTTTTTTACTGCAGAGCATCTTTTTGTGTTTGTTTTAGTTTTCGTTGTTTTATTTATTTAAAACCCTCTTCTTAAAAAAAAGCGTATAAATTAAATATTATTTTGTAATCTGCTTTGCAAATCTGAATCTTTAAAATTATATAGCATTTCATCAAGCATCCTTACTTATAGGGATTTATAAATAAATTGTTACATATTATTAGCCAACAATTGATCGATAAATTCTTAATTATAAGAAGAACAAAGAAAATGCCATGTATTTAAGTGAGTTTATCCTGCATATATCGATAATTAATACCGTAACTTTTCAAGTAAACGAGTAACTCACGTCCACCGAGGATAAATAGTGTAGGTATAGCATCAGGAGGCAGTTTAATAGTAAAGGTGCATATTATATAATAACTGTATCAAGGCTGCAAACTTGTGATTATTTTCATGTGGATAATTGATAAGGGAATCTATGCTGGCGTTTACATGTGATGTTTTACTATGTTTGAACATCAACACAAAATTGTAATGCATGACATTAAGTATCAAGGGAAATTCTACTGAAATATAATCGATACTTATTATAAATACCTATCAGTCTATTAGTGAATAAATTAAACTTATACAACATTATAAATTTGCTTAAAAATTTAAATTTATTTATGTCAATTCTAAGGTTCATTTATTTAATTTCAAGACAAAAGTTTATCTATTTGTGTGCCTAGAGCTGAAAGTGGTCATTTGCCGCGTGCGCATGAAGTTTGCAATCATGCGCGGCAAAGACTCTTTCTGCAAAATATTGCATTTTTGCACAATTTTCAGAAATACCTTCAATAATATTTAACCCTTCAAACTCAACAAACGCATTGAACCATTTATTTATAGAAAACCGTTTATTTCCACCACATAAAATGTTTTTATAAGTCGTAAACAATAAAATGTGTGTGCATATAATAAAATTTAAATATTAAAATACATTCTTCTAATTTTATTTTCGAGTACGTATTTAAATAATCCAACTATATTAAATTGAATAGATGAAAAATATATGAGATTGCATTATGTGAAATTCACATTTTGAATTGCAAATGTATAATACTTTCTGAAATTAATAAGATTGCTGCTTATTTTCCATTATAATATATATAGATCGTATCACAAATTTATATGTGCATATTGTATAAGTCGGTTACGTACTTAAGTTTTATTTTTTTCAATTTAATTAGAGTTTTTATTTCAGTCCATGCGTAATGTTACAGTTAGAACCATTATATCCTAGCCTAGCTTAATTTATTAGAGTACGTGCATGGTTCCATTTTAGCTAGAACCAGTTCAGTTCCGAGACTTCCAAGTGCCATTTAAACGGAAAATAGTCCAAGATTTACGTGCGTTATCAAAAGAGTAAGACAATCTTGAAATGACTTCATTATAATATATAACAACACAGTGTGCTAAGGCTTCTATTAAACTTATTACATCACGATGCACACGCCGACCATAATTTTTTTATTTCTGAGAAGGTTCCGTTTTTATCTTTCCATCGCACTTCATACGGTTTTACTGTAAAAAATATGATATGGACCTCGTTCGTACATTTCATAAGCACTTACTTGAATGTAAATTAGACTTTAATTAAAATTAAGTAATAAAGAACAAAGAAATATATGAATTCTAGAAACGTGTGCCGGTAGGACTAGATCAAAACGCTTGATACTCAAACCTGGTTTTGTTGAATTTGGTGCAAGTGTTGTAACCACTAGTCCAAATTTTAAGGCACATTTTGAAAATTATCCAATTGAAAATTCTATACAAAGTATAAAGTGTGTAAGTACAGTTACAGTTAAGATTTTAAATTATAAATAACTAATTCAGTCAAGTTTTTATTCTATTAATACTTGCGCATTCGCCAAATTTTAAAAAGTATTTATTGAAACCCAAATTTAAAATGTGTCGGTAAATACATGCCTTTTTTATGTATATATGTATTTACCATAAACTATTTACTGCCAATATTACTTTTAAAAAATTGAAATCATTATTAAACCACCAAATCTATTTTATAGTCGGAGTTAAATTTATAATTTTGCAATGAATTACAATTTGGATTCATACGGCTAGTTAAAGTAGAATTAAAAAACCATAATTAGAATAAACGTCTCTTGGTTCATGGTATGCGATTAGGCTAATACTGCCTGCATCCATAAGGCATGGAACTGTTAAGTCTGCAGGGTCCCCATAAAAGGGGGGAGCCTCTATAATGATCGTTTTGATTATATGCGTGCTCGCGAACTTGAGGACATTTAGTCTCGAAACTAACTTATACACTTTACGGTTATACAATCACACTAATTTAAATTATTGTAACAATGTAATGTACGTTGCATGCTGTAATGCATATATTATTCAATGCACTTGCAAACGTTATTATGCACATCCTACTGACTTCGAGCTATCATATATGCTCTTTCTTTCTCATTAAATGCTAAACATCTCATTATTATTATAGAATATTATGTTATATGCTAACTCTTGCACTACTTTATGGTATATAGGTAAATGCAGTTCATGCAGAAAAATACTCATGTTATTATATGAAATATTCAGTTTAAAACGTCGTTTGGTAAATATCTGTAATTTACAACAACATTGATCATCATTTTATTTTAAAATTTATTAATATGTACTATAATTTAATGTCTAATGCAAAACATGTTGATTGGTTTCAATTACCAGTAAACCATATTTTATTTTTATTTAAATATTTATTGCCACATGTCGTAGGCGTATTTTAAAATAGATTAAATTTTAACCCAAGGAAAAACCAATAGTATGGAACTTTTTGGTTGCGTCTCTCCATCATCGGTTTTTCCGGTTTTTTTTCTCTTAAAATTTTGGAATTTGAATTTGTGGAATTTTGACTTTAATAATATCTTTTTTAATCTATTTTATATGTTTCATTCAAAATATGTTGATTTCTTTCAATTATTAAGTACCAGTAGGACTGTTTAAATATTTATTGCCACTCATTTTTATTACTCGCATATAAAAGCGTTTTTTTATCTTTTCAGAAAAATCTTAACAAATGATGAGATGAACTTCACGCATTTTAATGCGCCAAAGTTAAACCTTATACGCATTTTTATCTGTTGGAAAATTACACTCGGACCATTAATATTCAAGTAAATGTATTCAGCAGCCGTCGTTGTCTAACTATATACACCTAGTTTACAATGACAATTAAATGCGTATATTCCAAATGGAAGCTAGAACACAGGTGAATGTCTCGTCAAAGAACCGCATATCAACCGGAGATTCATAAATCACATTAAAAACGTCCTACCTGCTTATAATATAACAACGGCAGCAGCATTTTATCATATTCTTACAATTAAAACCCAACTATATGTAAAACACGTACCACTCGATTTTTTTATTCTTTCTGTAGTTTTAGTTGCTTTAGTTCTGTTACTCATATACTCCTCACCATTACAGCTCTTTTTATCGCAATCGAAATGGATCTATAAATGAGAAATGCAAAGAGCATATTTTAAATTTACTTTTGTCTAACGTATACGAACTTTCAACGTAAACATTGGAAGATTATTTAAAATTTAAATTTAAACAACAGCACCATGAACATTGCTGTATAGATATCGATCTCTAATGCCATAAGTTTATTATTATGCATGAACTTACAGACTTCTCATTTCTAGTTCTATAAAAATATTTGTGTAATATACCTAGTAGACAAAAAAATTAAGTCAAGCAAAATGCAAATATTTCTCAACTGGATATAATAAAATAACGTTTGCCTGTAATAACTGTTTGTGTAATAACATTTGCATGTTTTAGTGTCATTTTAAACTAGTTTATTCTTTACAGCCCAAGAAATATTATGGACGTTGGTTAAAATTGCAACCATGAATTTAGTAAGTATGCAATATGGAAGTAAATTTGCGGATAATTTCATAAAATCTTCAATTTTTTTTTCCTTTCAGAACTATTTTTGATATCGTTGTATTAATTATTTTCTTCCTTTCTAAAAGAATAAAATAAAATCAACGTAAACTAATTTATATAAACGCGTCCAAACGACAGTAAAATAAATTATTTGTATCTCGATGAAGAAATATTTTACCATAAACGACAGTACAATAAATAAAGCCGACGACGCAACTATTTTTTTTGCAGATTTTAATTATTGGCGCGCACACACCGTGGAATTTGAACTACGCCCGAGACCACTTCATAGCTTATACTATAATTTATATTAGTTTTTATATCAATTCATTTGAAGAATGAAAAATAAACGAATCAAATATGCAAGCAGAAAGAAGAAAAAAATCCACATACAAACTGCTCACACTCTTATTAAATGCAACTACATTAATTATGCAAGGTAAAAAAAAAATAAAAAACTGGTTGCATATGGTGCTGAGTGAGTTCAACTCATACTGTGTGCAGTACTCGTATGTTTTTGTACAAATGCAGGTGCGGACAAAATGATTTTTATTATAAATAAGCGTCACGAAAAAAGGACGAAGAAGAAATCAAAATATATCGAAGGAAAAACGTAGGTATGGAATTTTTCAGAGATGTAATAAAAACATTTTAATACGGTTCTGCTTTGGTCGGACTCCGAGAAGATTTGTTTGGTAAGGTGTATACAAGAAAGATACGTTACAGTGAAGTGTTTAAATATTAATATTTATAAATTGACTTAGGCTAAAGCGAGGTGATAGGTTAAGTAGGCAAGGCGTGGCAGCAGTCTGTTGGTTTGGACCATGCTTTACCCAGCTAAACTGACCATCATCATCATCTTCATGGAAGCATGGAACGAAGAACACATACTGCAGAGCTGTAGAAGGTATATAAGAAGAGGCGAAGACGTGTGGCGTGTATATAGCACAACAGTCTCTCTCCTCACTAACCTACTCAATTACAATATAAATTAAGTCTGGTTTTTACGACGAATTTTTACTGCAATGCCACCCACGAAATTTTTATTTTTCTTCTTGTTTTTAAAAGGGAATTCAAATTCCATTTAATAATAAATATAGCCGAGAAAGTTGATTACTCAGTATTTATGCATGTAGTAATTATTATTGAGTTGAAATTTACAACGGACATTAAATTTTATTTTTTAAGTATATAAAAGCACAATTAAGATAACGTTCAGTTTAAGGTTCATGAAAATGTATTTATAAACATGTGATATTTTTGTATCCATAAAACATTAATAAACACTTTTATTACTTACAAATTTGAAGGTGTAAATAGGTATCTATTATAATTACAAGATTCTGAATTGTTTTCCTAGATAGAGCAGATCTTGGACCAAATTTGGATTGGATCAAAACGAGTCAAAGTTTTGTGAAATTTTGAACCTTCAATCCAACCAAACAAAAATGTAGATTTACTAGTTTATATTTAGTTTCCATAAATACAATGGGATGCAATTTCTTGAATTTTTAGCAAATTATAATAGTACCTAGTTTTTACGAGGCAATCTTCTATTCGCATTAGTTTTTCCTGGAGGCGTCAATTTGAATTTGAAATTTCTAATGCTCAACACCTTCACCTGAAAAGTGTTAAAATGTCATAATGTATATGATTTATGCCCTTAGAGTGAAGATCATTGCCATGGTCGGTCAGCGAGTGTGGCCGTTGACAGACAGCTTGTTAGTCGGCGCGAAGATTAGCTCTCCAGATCAGAGAACATGGTGCTCACGGGTAAATCGCACCTCGACTTCTTAGAGGCCACCTGGTCAGAGCACACAGTGCGCTGCACCCACTCTATATCTATATATTTAATTACACGACCACAAACACGTGATGAATCTACGTCTCTGGTCCATGGTGGTACAATGTGTGTATTATTCTATCCACCAGCCAGGGCCTTAATTGTTTTCTGAAGAGATCCACATTTGCATTGCTAAGGGCCTGACTGATAGGTGTCAGTGCATGACTGCTCTACCTCACGCTTCGTAATGAGAACGTTAATACAACTGTTTTCTTTTATCGTACGTCTTTAAGCAGCATTCGCAATCGTTTTGATTGTTTTGCATTTGCAAACAACACCAGCAAGAGAGACAAAAAGTAATTAAAGGAATGTCCGGCGAACCAAGAGAGTGTGGTGTGGGAGTATTTAAATATCCATTCGAATTTAATTGTTTAACAGGGATATTGAAAAATTCAATTTGAAATGCGTTAATAACTGTCAAGGGTAAAACCTGTAAATAAATAATGATTCAAGTTAATGTGTTATAATTTATGCAGCCTCCTTATGACTGCATCATTTCTTAGATAAATACGATATGTCTTCACTGAAAACGCCCCACGTAACTTTTTTTTATTAATGACGTCTGTTGTAGTGTTAAAATATTCAAAAATATTCTGGTTATTAATTAAACACAACCTCTTCTTGAATACTCATAAGTCATCTGCCGAGGAGGACTGAGGAGAGCGAGCAGAGAGCAGGCGATGGAATTAAACAGGTAAGAATTGAAACCGTCCTCGGTGCCAATCAACTTATATATGTGTGTACGTCTTCGGTGTTTTAGTGACTCAGCGTTCAATTAATTATAAAACTAACTTTAGACAGCCAGTCACTGATAAACAAGGGTGTGTGTTCTTAATGATTTCCATTCAAATGCCATGGAGCTCCCCTTCTTAACTCCTCCAAACTACTCATATGAGTTGCTGTGTTCTTTTCAAATTAAAGGTATGTCTCTACTTAAACGTGTTTATTTAATGCAATACCAACAAGATCCTCTACTCTTCCAAATTAACAATCATTGATAACTTCTATTGTACCAGAATCTAACATGTAGCTCATTTCAAATTCATTTTGAGTATGAATGGTTTGGATGGAAACAATAGTTTAAACCAAATAGGATTTGTTGCAGTTTTTAATATTTTGGGAAGCAACTAAAACCAAATATTGTTCTTCTATAGACTCTAATCTTAGTCTTGTTTTTCGGTAGTCTCTTATAGTTGGTCATCATTAATTACAGATAACTTCAAAAATATATTCTGTTTGTAAAATTATTAATAAATTATTCTAAATTAGAAGACATTCTATTTTGCATTCCGCCCAAACCGTGGCTTATTTGTTATAATTAATCCGATCTAATTGAGAACCATTTTTATATTTCGACAGTTGAATGCGGTTATTATGCAGAGTTGAAAGTCTTGTAGTCTATTCACTATTGTGGAAGATTGTTGATGTTGGAGGAAGAATATGATACAGACCTCTAAGATTGAATCGAGTTGCTCACTTCAGTGGATCTGATGACTTTGCTTGGCACGTGTGTATGTGTGCTAACACGTATCCACACACACTCACAAACAATCACATACCTTTAGGCAAAGAATTGAGCAGTTTAGCTCAATGATCTTTACAAAATAATCCAGTCTAAGAAAATTATTTTATTTTGTAATATTTATGAGGTTTAACAATACACATAAATCGTATGTTATAGAACAGAACGCAATAAGGCAAATTAAAATTAATCTTCACATCCCATTCATTATATTCTCGTACATTCTACATACGTTGTTGGTTGGTGATGTTAAATATCGCGCTTCAGTTTTATAATTTTTATCATCGCCGGCATAATTTGTTAGAGAAATAATTTAAAATATTCATACGCAATAAATAATATGATATTCTAATAAGAAGATGAATCGCATTGGTTTAATTATATAGATGGGAATTATTGTGCAGCTTTATCCAGTTTAATTATGCTGAATTTTAAGATTTATTTACAAAGTGCAGAGTGTACAAAATGGAAGCATATGCGTGTATGTCTGTCTGTATGGTACAATTATAGATGTACATAAAGGATGTAATTAGTAATTAAGTGCAATCAGACATGAGTCGCCTTTATTGCCTTAATCACGGCAATAGTCAGCTGACAATCAGTGTGCATAATTTCATCCGTTGATTGTAATAACGCTGTTCTCAATTAATATCAATTATGTCGACTATTCAATCGCATGCTTGGCATTTTCCTAAACTTATACCACGACCGACAACGGCGACCACCACATCTACATATTGTACGACGTTATTAATTGAACCAGTTTTTAATAAAACCCGGCCGTGCTGCTGGCTTAAATATATGGTTGCACGAAAATATGTTTGTCGTGCAAAATCTTTTCTTTTCCTTTTATTTTATATAAGTTCGATTGTAATAAAATGCGCTCCGAAATTCAATTGATTTTGTTTTTGCACAACAAAAACAAAAATCAAAGTACTGTATGACATAAAACAATAGACACCCACGAGGATCCAAAGCAGATCTTACGATTCTTTCTTTTAAATACAAGATACTATACAACCCAGTACACTATATATACACAGGTGCGTTCCATCTCTTATATACCATGGGCCCCGTAGGTGTACTAAATAGTCTTATGGTTGAATTCAAATCGGATATTTTTTTTATATTTTTTATTTTTTCTGTTTGATCCTCATTGTGTGAGGACATTAGCTCGAGATGCTATCGCACGTCTTGTGGGTTTGATATTAATTTAGTGCTTAGCCCGTGCGCGATCTTTCGGATTGCAGACACTGCATTGTGTCTGTCTCTCTAGTCTATCTACTCTACTTGCAAAAAATATCAACTTTTCTATTCAAAAATTTACATCAAAATTATGTAGATCAAAGATTATCTTCTAAAGTCTTGCAAAAATCAACACAAAGCAAAATTTGTTTCAATTTTTATTTGTTGGTTGTTTATTTTGCATGGGGAAAAGTATGTAGATTATTGGTATGGGCCTCTGACCACTTACTGTTCTAGAACAGTAAGTAATTTTATAGTTAGTAGTTGAAGAGCTTTTGACTCTTTGCGGGTAGAAAACTCGAGCAGTTTATGCTAATTAGAAAATTTTATTCACATAGGATAGAAAGGGGAAAGCTAGTGGTGGAAGCAATATAAAATATAATTCGATTTTGGTGGAGAAAAAAAAGTAGCTGAGGTCGAGACTGCTATGGAATGCATATAGCGTTGAGAACACAGCGTGAAGTAAGGGAGCATCAGAGTTGGACTGCAGAAGTATAGAAAAGAGGTACACAAAAGAGCCATTGGGCTGGAAGCAACTTTGATCTTGAAACGAAATTGCAATTTTCAAACGGTCACCGCAACAAAACGCATAGTCCAGAATATTATATTGAAAACCATCATCGGATATTTAATTCAGAAATTTTCTCGCTCTCTATATTTTTCATCTAAAGAATGAAGCGAAAAAAATGTAATATCCTGAACTGAGGACGGGTAAGATCTAGGAATCGGCCATCGATATAGAGATGGAACGTGGTGCGGCATTAATATGTTAATGAAAATGATATTTGTTATTATTGATGATAGTATCTATGAAAACATGTACTCTAATCCCACTCATTGGCGCGATGTAAGTGTTGGTTGTAACGTATAGCTCCGATCCGCGTAAGTTATAATGAGCAGTTGCCGTCCCGTCGACTTGTAGCATTTCTTCGGCTATGGCTCGCGCGTCGCGCGGGGAATTTACACCTGACAATAGCAGCATTGGGATCCGATGCCCTGCTGGACGCCCACCTGGTAATGAAATAATCTGCCACTCCTTGTTGCCTCTCTGTGCTACAGATAAAGTTGTAATGGTCCTTTGAATACCTCAACTATCCTCTGTATGCCTATCTATAATACATACTATTATTATTATGATAAATGCCAATAAACTACAAGTTTTATGGGACAAGTCTCAAAAAACTAAAACTTTTTTAATAAATTATTATCAAACGGTTGGTTTAAAATTTATAATTAATTTAAAATACACATTAAAATTATAAAATTACTTAGTAATAATTATGATGGTCAAATATCTGATTAAATTTCATGTAGCCTCTCCTTTTACGTGTACAAGCTATTTATGACATAATATAATGAAGTTGTAAAAAAATACACAGGTTTACAAGAACGTTATTTAGCCTCAGGATCTTCAAATTATTAATGATAAAAATCGTATTCTATCGCCTTCCGAAATAATGACATTTATGTTTAAAGATACCAATCTTATCAAATACAGCTTTTTAAATTTATTGCACATTTTTAAACCAAAATTATAAACATTCAATTCTGATTGTCAATACCTAAACGATTATTTTGATCCTGGAATGAATACATAATCCACAAACCTACCCCGCTAATTATTATACAGTAAACAAAAAAAAATCTATTGTAGCTGCAGCATCCCTTCTTCAATTTCCCCCTAAATCTAAAATAGACAATTGTTTTTTTTTAGATTTTTTTTTTGAACCGCATGAGGGTAAATTATTTGAAACAAAAAAATAGATTACGTAATGATTGCATCTGTATTTATAGTGTGACACATCTGTTCTATTTTCAAATGAGCGAGAAGCAATATTTTAACAAAGAACTTTTTTTCTATGTGATCGTGCAGTAAAATTAAAGTGGATTACGCTCGAGTATAAATAATAAACTAATTTAATTGCCTACTGGTATTCATAATCACGAAAATCGGTCAAGTGAGCCTTAGGGGGTGCTTTGTATTTCGTTGAGTTCAATCGTACCTATGTAAGATTTTTTCCTGTTGGCAGAAGTTTATATATATTTCTTATTTTAATTATGAATAATTATGCGTATTTCCGGTTTCCGCTTTTGTTGAATGGGAAGATAAAAGTGGTTCAGTTTAAAGTTCTATTAATTCTAATTTGTACCTTCTAATTAAATAAAAGCTTTTGTCCAATTATGTTTTATATAAGAAAATTGAATTTTTCTTAATGTGTAATAGGTATATTTTTATCGAACGGCACGGCGCACCAAAATGAGCGAAAAAAAATGCAATAAATTTGTGAGTTAATAATCGGACTGAGTAATTACAGTCATTATTATATAGGCTTTCAATATATGATAAAATCGCGTGCATAAAAAACACCCTCATGCATGCTAATCTGTAACATTGAACATTGTTTTTGGTCTGGTCCGTGCATAGCAGATGCGGTAGCACCAGCGTGTATACGCCACCCTGATGGGCTTAAAAGCTGTGAAATAATGAGTCGAGATTAATACTTTACCAAGCCGATGAGCACATTTGCATATCAATGCACAATTAGCACTCCGCAACCCGTTTCAGAATTAAATACCCAACTACCCCTAATCTCTGCAACAGCTATATGCATTTTAAACTGAAGACCTTTTTGAATAATAATGAATCATCATCATGAAGTGAATGAAATAAAAAAATTGTAATCTTGCATCGATGTTTCGAAATGGGATGAAAAAGCGGATCGAGTGCAATGTTATAGTATGCAGTTGTTGGACGGCGTCATCTACAAGGCTCGCGGGTCATCACGACCACTAAACAAGAGGATTACATTCGAATACAAGCAACGGCAATTAGCTGCGGTGTCAGCCAGGTTCTTTAATTAGATACCATATCGTCTAAATTACCAGCAATCGTACATCAAACTGGACTTGAGAATTTTACTCTGTATATCTTCTCTTCTCTGTGTTCTTCTGTACTCCAACGAAATTTACGATACGTTAATGTTCTCGTATGTTATATATTTATGTAAAGAGTGGTTGTGGGCGAGAAATAGGCCCACACCATTTAATACAAATATAAAACTATTTAGATATGCAGTTCAGTTATTTCTTTTATATTATACATTACCCATATTTTAGTTTTATTGATGAAGAAACAAACATAATTATCCACTAATTTGGAAGAATGTGTAAACGAACACTGATGGATGAAGAAACAATGGGTTCTTTGTGTGACAACGTTTACTTAAGTAATCATTCAAATAACTAGAATACTCTAACCATTTTCACGTACTTGTTATAAAAAGTCTCTAATGAACTACTTATAAGGTATTTTGAAAATATTTTGTAATAATGCTGTCTTTAAAAAATACATAAGGTATCAAAACTTAGCTCCCATCTCACGTTCCAGAAGCAATATAGTTTGCTGGGTAGATCTTTAACGCTACGTCACAACGATACGCGCTTCATCAGTGACGGTGCGAGAGTTTTCGCGTTTTTTTATTTTTATAAATATTCAATATTCTTAATTTTACTTCTTAACAAAAAAGGCAAATAAAATTTTGCTTTGGGATACTTATGAACATATGAGCATGCATTTAAATAAGTTGTAAGTACAAAACCGAGTACAAAACTTATCTTTAATTTAATTGCATTATTTGGCATTTGTTGAGTTAATTTGTCAAAGAAATATTTTTCTCCGAAATACATAATAGCTCCAATTACCAAAAATTACTCTTATTTTACCTTAAACACACCTATAAATAACAGAATTACTTAGTTATGCATGGCAATTTTTTTATTATTTTTTTGCTTGCAAAAAATGTCCACTACTACCGATAATCGCCTCTTGCATCAAATATTATGCATTTATGCATGCATTGCTATATGCGTACTATTTCGAACACGAATTTTAGGTTTGTTTTTAGCAGATTCGAATCAAATTATTCAGTGTTCGTTGTCCATACGAATATAATTTAAATAAAGCTTAATAACACCCACACCTCAGCAGGATATGCAGGCAGGCTGTAGCAGAAAGAAAAAGAGATGGAAAAAGAAGACCATCATGGTCCATAAGCCACCCAGACAACCAGTTTAATGTCTGTCCCATAGCGACCATTATTAGATTATCATTCGAATGCCGCGAGCTCTTTTATAATAACACCCGACACCTTCGTCCGGTTTACATTCCTTTCCAACGTGTACATAACGAGTCAAATTAGAAACACTTTTCATTCAGAATTTCATTACATCTACACAAATAAATGATAAAGTTTAAGATGTTGCAGGATGTTTAATGTCAATCTGGAAAACATTTTGTTGTATTAGTAAAACCGTCTCCGTCTTGTAGGTTTTTTATGGAAATAATTTTTAAATTGAATGCGTGAGCGATAAAAATTTGTTAATTTTTCGTGTATGTGGTAGAAATGAGTTCCAAAAACGGGCACCGCGCGCTGCTCATCAGGAATTTGAATGCTCAATAGTCAATAGGATTTTTTCATAATCAATAATAATTTTTTATATTTTCTATGACAGTTGATTTACTATAGTCGCTAATTCTATAAGTTTAGAAAAACATAAATTTTGTAATAAAAATAATTTTCAATTAAATAAGTTAATGATAAAAATAGCTGTAGATTAATTAATTTGTCATCAATTCGGTTTGGTTTTGGACCACCTACTTTGTATAAATGAATAATGAAAACGTAAAAAATAATCTGAATATCTAGTTGGCAACTAACTTTAAGTTATTATCCAATCATTTAAATAAGCAATCAGTGCTAAGTGGCTAAGAGGTCACTAACACAACCGCTAACTAACAATAAGTACACGCTTGTGCTTTATTAACAATCAACTTTGACGTCAACTGTCAATTGTGCAAATTACAAATTAATCCTAGATTGGTGGGAAAGTTTTTTTTGCGGAATCCATTCTTGTAACACACATAGGATATTTCGCAAGTCTTAATTAATTAACATTCGTTAGATATGTAAATAAACAATTGCTTAGATGCAGGTAGTGTAAAGGAGATAAATAATGACACAGGTCAGAAGTAATGAGTCGTCATCTGTATTTAAATTACACAAGACACTGTTAATCTCAATGGTAAAAAGAATGATAAATATCCTTATTGTACACCCAACATTAATTTACCATGCGATTCATATTTTGAACAAAGGGCCATTATCATTCACTTTTTAATCTGACACAATCTTCGTCTTATACTAATTCAAAAATAATACGTTCATTTAAATTAGAATCGAAAAATGAATAAATAGAAATATTCAATTTATTTTTTCTTCGTCCCTCAAATGTGTGTTGATGTTCAATGCGGTTATAACCGAGAGCATTATTTCAAATGATTGTCAAGCACAGCAAAGGATTCTTATGCTGTATGGAAGAAACCTAAACAGTCCCATCACAAATCCAAATGGAGTGTGTGTTTACGACAAAAACAAGTGGTCATTTATACGAAAGCACCAAAGACCTCACTTATAACTCAAATATTATTACCGCTTCCTTCTATTATTTTGTATAATATATACGCAATTTCGACTTGTTTAAGTGCTTTGCCATTGTATTGGGGGTGAATTATATGTCAAAGCTAACTTGAAAAGATGCGGAATTGTTTTGTTAAGAAAATTAACAAGGACCACAACCATAATGTGGTACTAGAAAAATCATAAAGCAATTCATGAAGTCATACCAATTAGTATTTAGATTTACATTTTTTAGGTTGAAGCGTTTTAGGTCTTAGGGAGTGATACTCAGAAATTTGGTGTTTTTAGACTATAGCGCGCATGTTCTTTAAGAAAATCAAAATACTATTTAAAAACTGAAATTCCATAAGAACTCTAAGTTGAGAATAAATATTACAGAGACACAAAACGATTAAAATTTTACTCCTCCGACCATTAATAAAATATTTATTGCTTGCATATTTTATGCTAAATATAAAATAAAATAATTATTTTAAATCACATATGTTTGCAATTATAAAATTCTAGTTTTATATTTAAATAAAACGAAGCTCAGTTTTATTTATGTTATAAGGAAAAGGAAGATAATTAAATTATTTAAATTTAGTAGGACTATGTGGTTGTAGGCGTTTATGAGATACATAATTTTCGTAACTAACATAAATCTGGAACTAGATTCTTTTAATTCGAAATTAAATTTAACAGTTTTTGAATTAGGCTGAAAATGTCAACGCACGCCTAATTACATCATTTATGCTAATTCAAAAGCATTTGCAAAGGTTTAACTACAAATCTCGTTTGGTTTATGGTTTTTATGTTTGGTTCAATTTAATTAAGACATAAATAAAATAGTTGGAAGTAAGAAAAAAATCACACCTGGTCATTAATGTCCAACATTATTAGATAAGAGTTGATCTTATTTTGTAACAATTTGAATAATTTATTGTTATTAATCGAATAGTATAGACGTGTATAGGTTGAGGACCCGCAGCGACTATTCGAATACAAAAAGCCAAAATAAGAATAATTGTGGTTCCGTAATTTGACAAGAGGTGCCCAGGTAAGTGACAGACGCAACTGCTAGTTGGGGGGTCGTGATAGCATCTTTCGATAATCGCAATCGTTGCCTAGTCATGCTCCTCAAACCGTGCCTTTGGTCGATATGATCGACGTACGATACTTCATTATAATCACAAGATTATACATGTTATATGACAGACACACTTTTCTCGGCTGGGCTTTTTAATTAAAAATTACTTAAATCATAGCGATCCAATCAGCAAAATGGAAATGAAACAATTAAACGAAACAATACAAATTGATTGGCTCGGTAGATTGAATGATGCGATTTCAACTCACACGCCTGTCACTATATTAAAGTATCTATGAATTTACTAATTTATTATCATCAATGTTTTTTCTTTTTTATTATTATCTGCTTTTGCAAAAGGATATCTACCGCACTCTCAAGCCATATTGAAATCAAACATGTACCTCCAACCAATCAAATAATCTACAGAAAAAATAATTGAGAGAAATATTTTATTAATTAATACCTTTGCTCAGAAATCGAGAGATCTAGCGCTCGAACTCAATAATGCCTCAAAATTTCGTAAAAATGATTAATATAAAAGTAATTCCATAGTAGGCTCAGGCCAACAGCAAATTCATTTCAAACCCCGTCAAAATCTATCCACAAAATTCACAACATGTCCGGAACTGAAAATATCCACCAAAAAAACCCACCCACTGAAGAACCTTCCGAAGATCCAGAGCGCAAAGCTTTCATCGAGTATGTTACAAACCTCTGCCGTACAACAGTTGAAAACCTTTTACTGGGATCGTGTAAGGAGGACAATTATTCCTCATCCTCAAGCGACAGTTCAAATACCAGTTCAATTTTAGACGAAGATGATCTGGTAAGTGCTGCAGAGCTTCAATTTCGCGGACTTCGCCTCAATGCAAATAATCCGGAGGTCGAGATGGATCCAAAACAAACTTCGAAGGCCAATTTGCCGGATTCGAATATTGACGCTGAGAAGAAGAATTTGGTAGCAACTGCTCAGCCGAATTGTCCAGAGTCAAAGCTGGATTCCGAGGAGCAAGATTCTGGAACGTACCACATCCCGACTCGTCGGGCTTGAAATGTCGGTAACGGTATGTAGGTGCAGATGGTCCAAAAAAGTGTGGCTAATTTTCAAAATTTTACTCAAAATTAAGTTGTGCTTTTAACAAAATAAATATAACAATCCGATTTTTGCAATAGTTTTTGAGATTTTGTATTATTTTGTGGTGAAGCTCCTTTGGCAAATAATTTCAGTTGTTATTTATTTCCATTTATACGTAATTTCAATTTGTGATATAAAATATTTCATTTCTCTTTCGCTTTGTCTCATTTTTTGGGAAAATAATATCAACCCCGCTCTCTTAGCTTGATAAGTAGTTCTGTATTGAGACTAAAACAACTTGAAACTTCAAAGCAAGTGCATTGTAATTAATACAATTTAATGGAAAAAATAATATTAATTATTTATGTTCATAGAGCAGAGGAAAATTAAAAAAACTCTGCTCTCGAGACATAAAAAATGGAGAATAAACACAATTATCTTTGGCAATACAATTAGTTTTAACGAAGTTGGTACTTATGTTTTCCGAAGCGGACTGATGAACGCAAACAGAAAAGGACAAGAAGTCCAATAAAAGAAATGCGAAAAAGTTCACTTATTAAGAATGTTATAAGTATACAATATTAGTATAGATAGTCAGCAAAGGATGCAAGATGGAATTGGTGGATTCGGTGAGACAATGACGGCGAACGGATATTAAGAAAATTGGGTAGTTAGGAAAATTGGTAAAGTAGTTAGACTTGGAGATATTAGTTTTGGCAATATTGTGTTCTGATCACGATTACTGCAAAGCGGCCTATAGATCGATCGATTAATTTAAAAAATACCGAAATAAAAAAAAAGGGGGGAAATAATGAATGCGACTAGCATCATAACAAAGTGCATAATAAAATATCGATACACAATTCAGATCAATAGTATGTTTCTTTATCAGATCGACGGCGTTCAAATAAAATAAATTTTGCAGAAATAATAGCTCAGTGAATGTTTGATATTGTGACGACATTGCTAGACCGAAGAATATTCCTCTGGATGGCCACCATACGTTAAGCTACCATACCAGTAACGCACTTAATGAAATTTATGGTCCAGATTTCCACACACACACATACATACATACAAAAATACATACGAAGAGTTCGATCGAGTAGGCTAATTTATTTATCACCTTCTTTCGAACAATGGCTAATATCAGTTAACACTATTCGAAGCGCTGCATGCCGTGTTTGTCAGCCATTCCTCGCATTATAAAAATTATATATTTGCAATTATTGTTTATTGCAAATTGTATAAATTGTCCGTTTTATAGCATACAGAATATACAATATAATGTTTAGAATATTTATGGCAACCACGGCAGCCATACAGAAGTCATTGTATTGGAAGAGTGGGTGAACGCGAAATATTATCTGTGACTTAAATCACAATATTAGATTGGGTTAAGTAATATTTAGACATTTTACACAACGACAGTTATCACACAAGTTAACTAAATATCTCATAACTCAATTTTGTCCGGTTTCCTCGAGAGTTTCCTATTCAATTTACTTCATTTAGTAAAATGACGATCAAACTAATTCGATGATATCTAGACACATATTAATTAGTTATCAAATGTAGCTTAATTTCCTATAAATTGATGCATGCCATCCTATTGAGTATTTAAATTCCCTATTGATGGCGGCGAGTGGTGGCCGTTCTTGGAACTTGCTTCTTCCATTCGCGAAGTTAACATTTTATTAAAACAAATTGATATTATTGTATTTGATTGTTATTAGTGATACTTTGTGACTAACAAATTGCTTTTCTATCTACTTCAAAAGTGCATATTTTTAAGAGTTAAAGAAAAGGATTCCTTAAAGGTATCCAAAAATGATTAAAATATTCAATAGCACCAATCTCGTCCAATCCATTCAAACTAAATCTAAACATTTTAACTATTCAAATAAAAGTTATTTGAACATAATTTGATTACCACTGCTGAAATAAAATGGTACTATGTAGTAATTCGTGAGTAATTTTAATCATCGAAATAAATCAGCATTCAAAGATTGTAGTCGTTCTTTCGAGACGGTTCTTTAACTGTAATTTAAACCCAGATTAGCGAGCTATTAGTAAACTGATTATATTGTTCGTTAATTTTGGAACTTGAATTGAATTTTAAATTACATACTACATGTATTCAAATAATTAAAATGCAGCAGTATTGCACCTGCATTATGTGCACGTAATGGCTGGAAAGAAAATTATCCAGTGGAACTCAATTGCAGTTTATAGTATTTTATTTGAGTTAAATTTGAATTGCTAAACAATAAAAGCTGTTTTTTTTTTCAGTTCTATAAAAAATGAAATGTAATACGAAATAGATTGTAATAAATTTCCGTAATTTTCAATTTAGAACAATATAAAGTGTGTCGTGACTCGATGTATTTGGACCGCGTGTTTTTAGATCCTAATCATCACAATGGTAATTAACAAATTCGTGACCCCATGCTAAACACAGTATAAATCAAGACTCAAGAGATTCGTCTCTTCTCCTTCTTGTTAATGTTTTAAAAACCATCCAGTCATCATTCATCATTAACTCTTAACAATTAATTATTGTTCCGTAGCTGAGCCCCACAGTTCCAAATGACAAAAGATTTATTGTATTGAAAAATAATTTACATTGAATTATATTCAATCGCCCTCAAACTCCACGGGTCGCTTCTCGCTCTTGTTTCAAAATTTCCTAAAGGTACCTTCAGCTCTTATTGGGCGCACATTGAGGTCCTTTACAGGGTGTTTCGGGAATGTATCCAAATTGTATCATTATGGAGAAATCAATAAATATAAACCGAAACTAGTATTTTGGAGTGCTACCAAAAAATGTGTAATCCCTTCAAGTTTTTTCGTTTCTTTTATAAGGTAATTTAGATCCTCGGATATAGAAGATCAGCTTCAGCATCGTTGGATTTTGTGGTGGCATTGATACAGGAATTGGTTGCGGTCATCAAGGTAATTAAAGCATTTTTTGTCTTGCAAACAAGGACATTTGGACAAATCCCTTTTAATCTCTAGTGCTGGTGCTGCTACAAATATATGCGTCCATATAGAATTTGCACAGTGAGAATGCTTTTGAACGTTTTTAATACTGTCGTGTATAAATAACAAGACTCTGCAGGTATAATAATGAGCTTAACTAACTTAATATGCATAACTGATTATGTGGTGGAATGTTATGAAGGAGGGGGCTCCTCTTTGGCTGTCACACCTCGAAGAAGGAATTCCAATGCGGAGCGGGACACAATAGAGCCGGAGGAGCATAGGCCGTTCTTCCAAGATGGGACACATTCGCCTACCGCGCGACAACACTACATTTACAAAAAAAAAAATGATAATGGTAATAAAATCAAAAGGAAGAGAGAAAAGAAAAAGTAAGCAAAGTACATTTTTTATCAGCCGTTTTGAAAACGATGACATCGCTTACTGCACGGTACGGATCTATCGTGCCCTATCGCAGCCACGTATAGCCAACTTACACACACCAGTGCGCGCTTTTGTTTAGCAAATCTCGTTTTTCTTTTGTTACAGGTGTTCAATATTTTTCGTAAGATGCAATTTATATCTTCCATTCTTATGTTTACACTGCTATGAATATCATTTATTCAACGATTTATTTTGTTTTTTAATATTTTGACTCAGATGAGTGATTGGATTACATTGATCAGCTTATAGATACATAAATTTTAATGCGTTCATTTACATAAATATTTATAACACATATAATCTCCAGATATTATACACACAAAAACGTTTTTTCTGCCGGTCGAAATTTAGAACATCATCAACTTTAATTTAAACCCCATTGTCGTCTTTATTCAGACGTTTTTTTCGTTGTATTTGTTGATAATGTGGAATTTGCATTTTTAATTGAATAAAAGAATATTTGACTTATGTTATTATGTAAATACGGTTTCCTGATCTACAAACTAATAATATGCATAGTATGATGTTGATGGATTGCTTGAACTGATAGCATAACATTCTTACACTGCTACAATAACCAAACAAAAGCAATGTATAATTTTTGTTATTAATTGATACAAGGATAATTGAACAAGCATAATTTTACAATTTGGAATATTGTTTATCATCAAATTTATATTTTACACTAGAGCTTTTATATTGTCGAACGTAAAGTTGTAATTTTTTACTAAAAAATTTGTTACTTGGCAATACGACGAAAAAAACTCACTCTGAGAAAAAATGACGAGTGCGTAGGACGAGTCGTAGTATAGATTAGTCGCTGAAAAAGTTAGGGCAAACTTTTATCGCTGTCAAAGTACCAAAAATTCAATACCGTATTTAAATTTGAACTCGAGTATTGATTATTTTTCATGCATATTTTAAAATTAAAAGCAAAATCCAATTTAAACGCTTTGGTTGATATCGCACTGTTCTAATTACATTGTACCTAATAAAGGGAGTGTAGTTTATGCATGTAGTAAAACAGGCAGATGTGCATATTGTACTGATGTTTTTTGTTTCTTTTGTCTTGATGAATGCTATGCATGCCCCACATTTCCACCTACTTGATCACTAATTACTGCCAACCGGATAATGTGCTATTGTTATAACATCGAGTCTGTTAAAATCGCATAAATTATCTTTCTATATGTGTGTGTGTGCTGTCACATAGTATTGAAGAAAAAAGGGACACCCCAACAATCATCAATAAAAATATGTGAAACAAAAAGTAAGCTGGCATCGCATATAATATGCACCGCTGTTGAATTTAAATTTTGATTTGCTTTTATGCAAGGAATAATTAATTAGCCAACTTTTGTGATGGCATTGAGAGATACGTATATTTATTTAGAATATTTAATTAATAATTGTCAGAAATATGGTGATTAATTCGATATTTCTTAATGATAACGACATGTATAAATATATTAATATAATTTTTTTCAACTTATTTAAATCAAACGTACATGTTGAATAAAATGAAATTAATGCGTTTAATCAACAACATGTATAAGCTATTATGCTAATGAGCCAATCTAAATACATAACTTGACTAATCAAAGTGTTAATTTTTCTATTTGAATTATTGTACGAGTTGTAATCGGCCCACATGTATTCCAAATAAATTTAGGTTGTCTCACTTGAAGAGGCAGAACATTAGCGTTTTATCACCACCGAATGTAGTCTGCAATTATTATCAATTAAACACGGTGTTCGTTTATAAGTAAATTTAAAATAAAGCTCCTAATCTAACTTGTAAATGAGCCTGCTAAGTTATTCAAGCTCTGTGAGATATGAGAACACCCCTGCTGAGATAATTTATTATTTCTTTATCATCGCGTGACTTGCATTGTTTATTAGAACAATTATCAGCAACTAATGATTTGCATTAATAAATGTTTAAACTCGTTTGTGCCATTTATAATAAAACATCCTTTTTCTTATCCTCCTCACCATTCATTTTAATTGAATTTGCATTTTCAAATCGTCTGATCTAATACAGAAAATTGGTCGTCATTGCCTGCCTGCCTCGTTACAATACCATGTGTTTTATTTTAATTAACTATTAATATTGACCGAGAAATAAATCAATTGTCTAAAGCAGATTGCATCATAAACTGTTTTCGACAAAAGAAAACTAATTACAAATACAAATTAAAGACACGGCGAGGACGAGTGAAGCTGGAAAAAATAAAACGTCGTTTAATCGGAGAGCAAAAAAACCGAAAAAGGAACAAAAGTCGTATGGGTAGTTAAAGATTCGGACAGTGGAGTAGTGTGTCGTCTTTTAGTTCTATTATCTCATTTCCGATATCCGCGACTGTGACAGAGCTGCAATTAGAGACCTAATGGGCCGCTCTTCTACACACACCCTAGTCCCATTCAAGAGACAAACGTGCCGACGTGCTCCACACAAACACTAGAATTTGTACCTTTTCATTTTGCCAAAGTGTTTGATGTCCAACTCGAACTTTTCCCTCTTTGCACGAATTCGATTTTCGACTGTCCAATTTTTTCGAATTTTTATTGAATATGTATTTAACATATGTGATGATAATTAGCAAAATGAAAAATAAATTTTGCATAAGAATTTAAATAAACAAATTTCTTTAATCAAAAATTTGTTTGTTAACATTTTTTTTTATTTTTATGTTAAGACCATGCAATCCAATTGTAAATAAATACTAATACTTAGTCAAGCACATCATTTCGAAAAGTTGTTTTTTCTCAACAATTTATTTTGCATGTTGCATCGGAGTCGAGCATTTTTAAGTGCATGCGGATTTATTTATTTGAAATTCAGAATATTGCGTATATATTTAATTACAAGCAGGCGTTGTTAGTATATATCCGAGGATAGACCGCTGATGGTGCCTGGGCTTCATAAAAGTAATTTCCAGTCAGAACTGTCGAGTAATTTGTGGTGAGGTTTTAAGCATTAAAGCTCTTATTAAAGCATGATTATAAAACATTGTAATAAAATTTCACACATTAAAATAAAATTCGAATAAATTATAAATAAACTGGTCGTCATTAAGAGAATGTTTATGACACTTAGTGTCCGCTAGCCTCATATTTTTGTTAATAAATTACAGAATACGAAAATAATAATCATAAAACTATAATATGACTACTGAACTGAGTGTTCTTCTTATTTCGTTTTTTTTATTAATTTTATTCCAATGTGTGTATAGAAGGCATACATGTTGTTTGGTAGGTTTTAAATTATATTTTATATTGAATAAAATGATTACCATTCATTTTTTCTTAGACTTTTACGGCTACTACTGAATTTCTTACATTAAGTTCTATCAATTACCCGCATTTATCTCGCTTGCATTTTTCCCACTTTAATTTTCGTATCACACCAAACAAACATATGTTTTTAATTCACAATTTATTTATTTATATAGGTTATTATATTAATATTTTTAAAAATTTCGACATTAATGCTGCGACTAGATGGATCTCCTGCTGCGATGCCCAAATTAAAATATCATTTTTATTGAACGCATACTCGTACGCTTAAACTTTTCATATTGAAATTAAACTTGACAATTTATTAAACACCTTTTTATTTATAAAGCCACATTTAATTATTGTTCTATTGTTAATGGAGAAAATGTGGCTTATCTCACAATACATTTATTTTAAACCTACACGTTATCTTAATTTATTAGCTTACAATACCATCATTTATGCATATTAAAACTGCAGCTTTTTAATATTTATAAATTTTTGATTGGTGCATGATTTATGTGTCATTGTAATTTGAGCTAAGAAATGATTTATTGGATTTTATTCTATTTAAAAAAAATATATTTGAAAATGAAGACATATATTTTGTCTACTTTCATAAAAAGGATTAAATATGAAAAATACACGAAGAAATGGTTATAAATATGCAAGACGTACTTTTTAAAAATTTATTTAAATCATAGGACCTAATAAAAGAAGTTAATAAAAAACGAAAAATAATAAACCACTCAAGTTACAAATCGTTCACTTTAAGGTGGCCGCTACTGTATAAGATATTTCGAATACAAATTATTACGCAGTCTTTTGATAATAAAATTATCTCAAAATTTATAAAAATTAGAAATTTAGAATTCTTGAAAAATATATATTTTGTTGAATTATTTTGTAGTAGTATTTGTGATTTCATAATAACGTGTTAGAATACCATACATTTATTGGTTGAAGGAAATTATAGGCATGGCTACTTTATGGACGCACTGCATAAATGAAAGTGGATAAGTTTGGGTCATTGTTTAAAATCGAGATTCAGACGCAACTGCACAAATCCATATGCATGTAACAATAAATCAGCGACCACAGAGTGCGCATATACTAGGCAGTTCTATAGTAGCATTGCGCTTCCAAACGGAAATTTAATTTACTCTCAACACGTTCATTTTACATATACGAACGTTGATATGCAATAATTGGCAATTTATATTCGTTCTCTCTAGAATATATATAGAAACAAAGTTGCGGGCCTCCATATAGTTTGCAGTGCACATTCCCATAAGTGCGCTTTTGTATATACATTATTACAATAACTTTATGCAGAAGGGCATTAGCGTAACGAACCATAAAGAGGAATGATTAGTAGTCCTTCCTATTCTTCCTTCATTCCATTTTTGATTTCTGATCGTACTGAACTCCTACCCCCACCCCACATACTTTTCGTTGATATTTTCTATAAGATAAGGTGACAAGAATGAACAAAAATAATATATTTATAATATAATCAAAAGCACAACACAGCTATAACATTTTTGATGGACAGGTTTGATCGTTTATGTGTGGCGGGGTTAAAGAAGTAAAGAACGTAAAGTCTAACCAGACAGAGGACACCTGGGGCAACAACGATAACATCTATCAGTTATAATTAATTGTGTTTTTATATTTTGTTTAATCATTCTATTAGAAACGATCTTCGATATCGAACATTTACAGACAGTAAGAGTGAGAGCACCATGCAATTCGAAAGATGGAACAAAAAAGGCATAACGTACAAGTGTACATTTTTAAAATGCCATGCAAAGTGTTTCTCTTCTTTTTTTTTATGATTATAATAGATTAAAAGGTTTTTGAAAGGTGTTTAGAAATTTTTCTATATTTTATCACAAGGATCAATCAGATGTGCTGCCATTATTAGGTTTGTCAAAGATTCTGTTTCGATATGTCATGCAATGTCGTGATTTATTTACCTGCACTAATTTATTTACAATTAGAATACAATTCTTATTCAAATGGATTAACGTCACTAAATTCTTAAATAATTGTCCCAATAGAATTAAAATTATCACAAACAATTTATTTTTAATAAAAAATTCTTCAAAAAAACTACCTTAAATAATAAATATTAATTTTTTATTTATCAGAACACTGCACCATAAGTGGAACTAGTCAGGTTAAATCACATTTCTCCCACTTTCCCTTTTTTATTTTTTTACTGCGCTAGGTGTTTATTTTTGCAATGTCAAATATTGTAGGTCAAATAGTGGCTTGAGGCGTGCTCAAATTATGACGTCATGTCTCTTTAAATTCGTAATTCCAACTCCTTTGGAGCTCCAAAAACTACGCAAAAAATTATATTAGTATGAAATTTTGTATATTATTTCATAACGTTTTTTATTTAAAAAAGAATTTTATATTTTAGTATTCTCCTTACTAAATATAGTAACCTTTCAGCTATTCTGTGATTATTATTATTTCCTAGAAATATTTACATAAAATTAGATTTTGGTAATTTGTAGAGTGCCACATAAAATACTAGGCAAGTGATATTATAAAAATGACATCGTTAGCGAGCCACGCCTGAGAAATACCTCCCACATTCGCTGGTCACTATATTCACTTGTGCCTTTGTACTCCTCAATCTTACACTATTAACAATGGCCCGACGGGGTATCTTATACAAAATACATAAATACATTGAATTCATTATATATACATATATCTCAACTAGTAGATCAAGCAAGTTTCATTTGTGACAGTGGAAGGTGCCCAACGAAAGTGGCAAAGAACGCACTGAGCCACTGAAACGTTTCTTAACGAGCTAATCAATAGATCACGGTTGGTCCTTGATCATTTATCATCTCTCTCTCTTAAAGAGATTTGTAATAAGTATCGAGAAGATCATTTAATTTTTTTCATCTCTTCTCTCTGCCTATTTTTTCATCTTCAGCAAAGTGTCACAGATGACTATTAAATTTATAGTTTGGAAATTAATTTGTTTATTTTGTGCGTGTGTAGGTATATAAAGGTGGAGGAGGATGCTGTTTCAATATATTGATTTGGAAGGTTTCAAGATCTGTACCTGCCCTGTAGGTGTTTCTTTGAATCATTACGTTTAATTTATGTTCAACCATTTTATTACTGTACACTTCTTTCGACGTTCTACCATAATGCATACACACATACTACTCATACGGTGTAATATTTGACAGACGTTTATTATTACCTTATTTATTTACAATAAGTTATGTTGTTTAATTCATAAATCGCTATCGCATGTAATTGAGTCGAGCTATTTATAAAAAATACAAACACATGTCAAAACTACTCCTTTTTAAGTAGGTACCAATATCAAAACGCGGCCATAAATTTCATCTTGTACTCTTATTGTGTAGCAGAATGGTAATCAAACATTTTTTTATTTGTAATGTATTAAAATAAATTTTAAATTTGATTTATATTTTTAAAAATATATTTTACTGATCCTTGATCCTTGGTCCGGTCGCGCTCGAGCGACTAGTACTACTACTCAAACTCAATGATTGAATAATGTGTATGACAAGTTGCCTATCAGCGTGGTTTCTTTAGGAGCTGTCAGCCTCAACTGTGCAGATATTCTAGGAATCTATAATACCTACATGTATGTAATACTGAAATTGGTTATCTACTTTTGTCATATGCTAGTAGATAATATAGGAAGGATATTAAATAATGCTCATTGCAAACATGAATAGATCGTTCTCACACTCGTAAATCAGCACTTTATTCAAGGTCCAACAAATCTAATTTCCGAAATAATCTCTTGAAACAGTATAGAATATAATTAGCAAATATATATCACACAAAATTCAAATTAACAGAGAGTGTTTAATCGGGCGCCCGCGGTGGCACATCCGCCCGACCCGCTGTGTTTTAACTTGTCCGTGTTAATTTCCGAGCGGAGTGATAGCCGTGTATTTTACATAATTGAGTTGTAATTGTTAAATGGAGTGTACATTTTCAATGTTGTACAATTTACATATATACCGGTCGTTTGTAATACGTTCAGCATAGAAGCTTCATATTTATTTGCAGCTTTAAATTACTTTCCATTATAGAGATGTAATTAATGTTTTATATAAATATATAGAAGAACGGATAGATTAGCGTTAATTTCCGCCAGTTATTGCCTTTTGCATAATTTAACACCTACAGTCTTAATGAAACTCGTTAATTATTCGATATGCGTTTCGCCAGGAAAGGGGCTCGTTCCTTCATTACAGCAGCGCTTCAATTATTTTGCAGGTCAATTATGCCCGTTTTGCACCTGCTTTCAAAACACAAATAATCTCATCTTTTGCTTTAATATCATGCAAATTTTTGCACTTAAGTACTCAAATCCGGTTTAAATTGATATCATATATAAGGTGCTATCTAAAATTTTAATTTATTAATTGAACAGTTAATTTAGAAATTGGAAGAAATATCTTCAAGGTACCAAATGTATGTTAATTGACAATTTGGAGTGTCAAAGTTCGAGCCATAAGTATGTGGAGCGTTTTCGCTTAGCACCATTATGGCGTTGAAGGTCGAATGGCGCGGGATGTTTTGCGATTTATGATGAAGTGGATTGTGTCAGAGTTCCAATTTAAAGCAATGAGAATGTTAAAAGATCCAGAAGAGTGTGTGTGTGTTGTGATCCTTAACACAAATAAATAATGAATAACAATACGAGTGTTTAAATAAGTCGGGTTTATATGTCTTGAGATAGCAGATCGAAGTTAAACATTAAAAGCACTCGTAGCTTAACAAACGGCTGTTTTTTCATGTTGGAATCGGGTGATCATTAGTCAATATGTCCATTGGGGCCTGGCTACAATTATGATTTAGTTATGCAAACAAGCGGGGGTCAGAGCAAAGCGAGACTCTTGACCATAGCTCGCAGCTCTGGTGATTGATAGAACGTTCTTCGATCGGCCCTCAACATCACACTTGGGGCGCCTCTCTGTACCTCTATCTGATCTCCCATAGATTAACCTGCTTAAATTAACCAGATATCATTGGCCGTCCGTGCAGTCATATTTATATTTATCTAATATCACTACTCAATCATTCATTTTTCAATGCAAGTAATTTGTTTCCAATGGTTTCGCTTATTACAATATTTAATCAAATCTTTTTTATTTAATTCATTTTGATGCTCAACTTTTTTATCAAATTCCAATGAAGTGGATTTTTTCAGTGATCTGAAATACCACAAAAATGACATTCAAATTCAAAAACAAGAACCATTCATCTGACAATTCATAATAAAATAAAAGTGTTATTGAGAGCATCATCGTCATCATCATCAACAATTGTGAAAGCTGAAATCGTATCTGATATCTAATAGGCCATTGTTAGACATTTAACTTTGATTATGTATGTGGGCGAGTTCATTTAAAAAAATCATTTCCTGTGTATTCAATAATGTGTATGTGGCATACAGAGATACACATAATTACCCGGAGAGAGATAATTGTAATAATGACATCTATTAAGTGAGATTTACAATTTTTAAACGCCGTTCTCAGGCCAGACACAATTGGAACTTTTTTTTAATCCATTCTGTTGCTACATTATAATAAATGTAATCGTTCATCAAATTTAGGAAATTGCTGATTTGACAAAAGCCATTTTATTAACTAATTATTCCTTAATTATTATTTAATTACTTTTCCTTTCCCCATAATGAATTTGGATTATGAATTCATTATGCAAGTTTTGCTTCCTAGTAATTTTTTAGTCATAGTTTATTTTGTCATAGTTTTTTTTTATAATTGAAAACCTTAAGGAAGCTAGTCTCTAGGTGGTCAACTATAAAATAATTTTTTTCTCGCCTCTTAATCCCTCATTTCTTTTGGACAGCCATTTCTGAAACACCCTGTATTAACATAATTTCCAATGAAACCAAATATACTAAGTAATAAGAATAAAAAAGTTGCTTGGCGTGAATTTTCACAGATCATTGCGTAATATTATTAGCCACATCTGTCTGCCGGTCATTATTAAATTTAATTGATTTTGACTATAATCAAGGTTAATTAAATTTCTGATTGTGCGCAATATCTTTTGTTACGAAACTAAACAATTTTTAGCGAACAAAGCTGATGTTAATTACTAGATGACTGCGATGAGATGAGATGTGATTTCTTGAAAATTGGATAATTTCATATACGACATAACGCTTCATTAAAGTTGTTAATGAAAGTTTGACACTTATTTTCTAATTAAATAATTGTTATAATTAACACAATTACGAAAGACGTATAAGATGTGCGTTTAAAAATAATGGTGTGCTTATTTAAAAGGAAAAATTATTGCAAAAACAAACAAATAACTCAAAAAGATGCTAATTTTGTGATTGTATGCAAAACTTGCTACAGGTACTTTTAAAAAAATTAATTTCTTTGATATTCTCTCAACATCATTTGTGTAATAAAAAAAAGTCGTCCAACCGTAGGTTGCCTGTAATTCAACATGAAGGTAATTGCACTATACTGATTTGCCTAACTGTCTTATATTAAATAATAAACAAGCCTTTAATTATGTATGTAACATGTGTTATATTGTTGCATGCATATGTAGAATTTTAATAATAAAGCAATGCTTTATTAAATATACATTTCCTGTCAATTTCTTAAGTACCTACCTACGCCTAATTTTTATATGAAAAATAATCATAACATCAAATTGATCATTTTTCGCTTTATACATAAGTAGGTACAACTTGTAACAATATAAACAGATTTAATGATTACACTATTCTTTCAATGTAAATAAATAAATCAAACAATACATTTGGTGAAAATATTTACCTTGACAAAGTTTCTAATCAATCTAATAATTTTTTTTATTAGTGTAAGTGCATTATTAACATTTTTCTTTAGCAGATGAACAATAAACAAGTCATAATATAAAATTGAACATATCGAATTCGTGCGCTTAGAACTGAAAGATGATTTTTGCAGCGCGCGCATGGAGTTGCGCAAACCATGCATTTGCAACAAAAACTTTTAAGTATTGAATAATTTTAAATAACAAAAATTAACTGATGTCTATTATCATTTTAAAAGCACTATATTTATTTGTAAAAAAAATTGTCTAGGTAATGAGTATTTTTTAAAAATTGAAATGAACTTAGCCCACGTACCTAATGTACTCGTATTTATTTAAAAAATTCGTTCAGTTATAAATCAACTTTAATTAAATATCTAATTTTTAAAATAAACTAATAAAAGCAACTAATAAATACCGTTGGTAAAGTGATTGGACACTTTGTACATTATGCATACTTGAAGAATTACATATTATTCTATTTTCTAGTTAACATTAACAAAAATAATTAACACCACTGTTAGTATTTGTATTTGTCGTAAACATTAATAATCGTCGAAAAAAGTAAATTGTTGAATAAATAGAAATAAATGTGCAGTCTATATACAATGAGTTCGAAAAGTAACATTATAAACATTATACTAATAAAGTATATGATCCCGTGAGAAACTGCAACGTGACTGAAACAATAACACGTATTTTAATAAGTATCACCATCCTTGTCTCGATTGTACAAAGCTAAATACGACTTGTTCGTTTTACATAATACATTTATGAACATCCTGCGCCTAGCCTACCATAACTTACCGTAATTGTTGACCACAATATGCCACAACAAATTGTATCAGAATAAATTAAAGTTTGGAATCTTTTATGCTATTATGACTCTGTGCGATAAAAATTTAAAAATAAACCTGCTACTTTATATTCTTGGGATGTCATTCTATTTCATTGTAAAAAGCATACATCATCATAACATTTTGGGTTTTTGTCATTTTTTTTTAATGATTAATCGTGTGTCTTTTTAATTAAAAAATAAGATTTTAATGATAGCTGTGCTACCTGAGTTGAATTGGGATTTTAAGTGATAATCTCAAACTCCTACATATACGTAGGTGAATCGAAATGAATTATTTGTTAGTTATTGTCGTAAATTTTGTTATTAATATTGATTATTTTATATTTAACATAACATAAAAAACGAACGTGAGTGGAAGAAGTAAGTTCCAAAAACGTCCACTGTGCGGCGCCAACCAGAAATTTAAACACTCAATAGTGGTACAGACGCCCATTTAGCTATTCTAGTACAATCACTGTGATCGAATCATTCAAAATAATCACTAATTTAAATTGCATGTTTTGATGTGATTATTTAAATAAATTTACTGAATAAAATATGTGGTGAGATATATTTATGTCTGCGAGTAAAAATTATAACAAAAACATGAATATTTATAGTTACTCTGCCAAAATGCCAAATAACTTGAGTCGCTTGGTTTTTGACTATTTTTAAAGTACTCGTAATTAATGAATTATTTTGTAATTTATTCTTATATTTTCATTGTTTGAAATAGAAAAAAATATTCCATGCTATTTATTCGGTGTAAAAAAAATGTACATCTATCTTAAAATTAAATTATTTAATGCATTTATTTTCACAAATTCTAAAACCAAATATCTCGTGCAAATCGAGAAAAGTTCTAACAACAAAAATTTTGATCTTAGAATTGACTAAGCTCTAAGAGAATATCATGCCTACCTTAAGATAGGAATTATTACCTCCCGTGTTATAGAAACTGGAAATTTAATCTGATTGTACATATTAATTCAGTAGCTAATCTTTAGTCTTCATAAGGAAGAATTTACCATGTTGTAGTTATAATGTCACCCAATTTATCAATTAGGAATTCAAATGTAATCCGTCATTGCATGGCTGCTGTAATTTTAATAATAATAATAATATAAATATACATAGTGTCACTTAAAGGAATACATTGTATAATTGGTTTTGATAAGGGTATAGGAGTTGATCAAGCAAAATTACTGCCATCACTATTAGAAATAATCAAATTGAATAAATAATTGAGTGGATGCGTTATCTTCTTAAGTGACAAATAATCACGACGGTTATACTTGTGGCGTAATTAATTGGTTAATGTTGCTTGGTTCTGATTTTTATTATTATCATTAAAGCTGCGACGGAAATTTTAATCAGAAACAATTCTTTATTAATGCTGATGATTTTATTGTGTAACTTATGCGTGCAATAAAAATCTTTAAATAACATTCAAATTAAAGTTTTCGCTCATCTGCCAATTATGCCTCTAGTATTATTAATTTCGTTGATAGTTATTTATACACGACCTTGGAATAAATTAGCGCGCTCTAATTTTTCTTTGCCATTTTGTGTGTAGGTGTGTTCATAATGTATAATTACACTTCCAATTCTTATATTTAACTTTCCACAAGAACATTATTCTACTTCTACTGGTTGTTTATCATGTGCTACTAATTAATCAACAAACACCCAAACGCGGCTCTAATTAGCAGATTTTAATCTGGTGAAAATATCTGATGTATAAATTGAACCGAATTATATGTGAAATGTATCGAATTGGCGGATTGAAGTGAAAGATAGAAGGACAAGGCGACATATAGTTAAATCCTGTGGATTAGTTTGGCGGTTTATTACGCTTCTGGGCTTACGCGAGGCTTAGGTAGCGTTAGTGCATATAGCAGTGGCCCAAAGTCCATTCACTCACTTCACTTGCTGGCTGGCGTGATCCATTCATAAGGTAAGGAGTAAGGAGAGAGTAAACTCTCACTGAGCTTGCTGCTCTGCTATGCCATCATTATGTTATGTATTTATAGTGTGTTGTACTTTAGATGACTTCAAATTAGCTAGTACACAATATTATTCAAATATTTTCAACAGCAGCTCAAAAAAATGCAATAAAATAAAATTCAATATGATTTCATTATCATCTAAACGGTAAGAAATTACTTACCGTTCTAGAACAGTAAGTGCAATTGTTAGGTAATTCTTTAAAATATGAATATATGCCATACTAATGGAAAAATGCAACTTATAGCCTTTTGAAGACGTTTCTATATAAAAGCCAACCTATTTTAATAAATTCGTAATTTATATTTTTGCTGAAACTAAATCGTTTTAGTTTTTTCTCATTATTTTTTTGTGTAGCTACGTTTAAAGGGTCTTGAGAAAATTCCGACTACTAACAAATGATTAATATGTTAAATGTCTGATGATGGTTTTAATTTAGAGATAGCATGCAAATTGCTCAGAAAGAACACAAAATGATCGTGCAAGATGACTACAACACGGAATCATCCTGAAAACGGAATCACAACCATTTTGCAGAACAGATTGTCGGTTAGTTAAGAGTATTTTGCAAGCGATTCACATCTCTAAACCACTTCTCCATACACGTCTGTTGCTTATCTTCTGCCTTGCATGTTACTCTTCAAATGAGTTTGTTTACTTTCATTAGATAATATGCCGCATGTAAAAACGAAGGAAATGTGTAATTTTACTTATAATATATATTATTGTCTAGATATTCGCATATCGAAATGCACTCACCGTAAAACGTGCATTGTATATTCAAATTAGTAATTAAAATATTAAGTAAAACTTGGTTTTTCATAAGCGCCAAAGAAATGTTTTTAAACAATACCGCGCCACTGATGCATGGCATGTTAAGAAATATTTAATTCATTTTAATAACTCAAAACTATTATTCTTTTATGTACAAAAAAATGTAATTATTATGCTTTCAACAACTACATATAATTTGAGAGAAATTAGTTACGGTTTTTAATTATTTTCAAATTTATATGAAGGTATTTCTCACATACTCTAATTTTTATTTATCTAACTGTAGGCATATTTATGTTTTGGGATGAATTACAAAACTGCGTTTTTATTATAAAATTATTATTTATGATGAGTGAGCTTTTATTTTGCGAGTTGAAAAGATTACAGAACGCGCTTTGCGAGTGGAGTAACTCCACGAACTGGTACAATATTTAAATATTTTTGAAAATAAATTAATATTTCCAAATATTAACCTGTAAGTGATATTTTACTTTCTCTCGAAAACTGCCAATTAATAATAATTAACATTTTATGCACCCTTATTTGAAATGCACTTCCGAATGTCAGTTCAAATTGATTTGTTAAAAAAGCTTCGAAAGGGTGCTGCTGCGTTTGGAACGGCACTTTCGAGCATATGTGTTGCTTTAGAAAATTATCATATTTTGGAAGATTATATTCTCGTCTTCCATATAAATCTTGAATTTTGATGTTGAACCACCCACAGCGGAAACCAGTTTTTTAAATGTTATTGTTCGTGATACAACAGGAAGCGATTACCGAATGAATAATTGAGATTGTTGTTTGTGACACGTTCTTGGAATTTCGTTGTTTCTTCTTCTCTATATATAGGTATATACATAAAATAATTGTAGCGTACCCGACCTGCTTTTAATTAAACCAATTACCGTTCAACATTCATTATTTTCTATTAATTATTGAACATCGTATACTAAGAATCAATACCTCCACAATTTCTTGGTATACGCGTACTGAACTAAAACACTTGTTTTAATGGATACTAAATAATGGATTGCTCATAATTAATATCTTTTGGAATTAGTAAATATTTAATTAAAAGCATCAATTCTTGAGTGTTTTAATAATAGACTGCTGCACACTTTGTATAACGTTTTAATATCATTGCAACGAGTGCAGAAAATTTCCCCGCCGTTTGCCAGATTTTCCGCGTGTTGAATTAACTTTAACAAATGAGCTGTACTTTTTAAGGAGAAAAATTATAATATTTTAAACCAGCTAGCTAGAAGATGAGCAAACAAATAAAACAGGTTAAAATCCTCCGAATAATTACTTAAAGAAACAGAAACATTTTTTTGTATGAACAAGCAATAATTAAAGTCAAATTACCAGAGCATCACTAATTAGTACTTTCTGTTAATTATTATATGAGTACTAATAACGTCTTCTCTATTCGTAATTATTCCACAATAAACAAACTTGTTTTTTAGAAGGCACACCTAAATTAATGTAACCGTTAAATGACAATAATCTTATAATGATTATTATTATTAATACACAGGATGTCCTATTTAAAACTTGCTAGAACTTTTGTGATGCATGCAAATTTAAGATACGAACTTCAAAGAGGGTCAAGCTACAAAGGGCTTAAATCTTCAACTTGGATATTGTTTGAAGAACTTGATTAAATTTATAACAAGTTTTTTCAGCCATTTTCAAAACCAATCAATACATATTTAAATAACCAAATAAAGTCAAAGCGAAATTTTTCCAAAAAGCTCTTACTCGAAACTTTGAGGATATATTCCAAAATACTTCAGCTGGAGCAGCCTTGAGAGCAATTTTTCTTCTAATATGATAGAACAATATTCTTTTGGCACAATGAGCCAATCGACTTCTAGATATGTATTGTACCGCTCTTATGATATTGTTTAATGACAATGACAGGGTAAGAACAAGGCCGAACGACAGTTGCATTGTCCGTGGATTGCTTATCTCTTATTGTAGCCAAAGAGGGCGCTTTGTTGGATTCCGTTATTACTTTTCTTCGCTCTTCATACTATAACATACGAATGGGCGATTGATTATCGTGAATTCATTTCATAATTAATCCGCTCCGATTCGAAGAAATATATATATTTATACTTGCCAAGTGTCTTTCAGGCTTATCGTGTCTGCGAGCGCTGAAAACGCTTCCTGTTCTTGAAAATCACTTTTATTATTCATTCCTCATCGATATACAATTTTTATTTGTTCAACGATAAATCATTTTTATTGTTAGTATAGCTGTATTAAAAACTAATTACGTCGTAGTAGTTTTGAACGAGTTAGGTTTCAGGTAATTTCAGTAACTTAGCGTGATTATACACTGTAATTATAAAACGGAAAATTAAATTCTACTCTTTTGCACGAGTCAAATTACTTAAAAGTAGTATACATACGGGGCGCTTTGACTTAAATAGAAAATTAGTTCAAAAGCACCTAAACTTTTTTTATTTTATGCATTTATTAATTAAAATCTTTTTTCTTTGAAGATTATTTATGACGTCACAGTTACTAAATCTGTTTGTTAAGCACTTATTTAACGAAATAAAGCATGAACAAGAAAATCTAAACTGCAATTGGCTCGTGTTCAAAAATTTAAATGTGGCGCTTGATAATTAACTCATATTTTTAACAATTTTATTCTACTTTTGGTTACAAATAAAAACTATTTTGAACTATTTTTTTTTTTAATTTTAATAAAAGTATAAAATAAACAAATATTTGAATGCATATATCAAGACAAAGCTCAACTTCTTTAGGTATTTTTATAAAGCTTTCTTTAAATTGGATGAAAAGGTGGTAAAACAATTTTTGTTTTTTTTTTGGAAAATGAAATGTAATTACCCTGTATATCAAATGGTGTGTTGAAAATATGGACGAAGACGCCAGAAGTCAAGGCATTATTAAAGTGCATGTTATATACAATTTAACTTTGTGTTTTCATAGATCAATACCTTGACTATTTTCTTAGAATTTCACACATTTAGACCTTATTCTGTTCAAGTTCGTGCACACTGACTTGTTATTAAAGCATCTATTATTAAATCTGCCTTGAATCATTTAAGTTTTAATACAGTTCCAACAACTAATTGAAAATCAGCTCTTCATGAAATGCGATGATTTCAGGCATGCCCTTATTAATGAATACCTTCTACATATTATGCAACACATTTAGATGAAATGAATTTGTATTTGTAGGAGAATAATAGAACAGCTGATTTACATTTCTTTATTAATAGCCCACTGAAATAAACTGAAACGAGAGCTCTGAAACGCGACTGAAAAGTTGAGATGGCCAGTTATAAAGTGAGGGTGGGAAGACGTAAATTTAGACTCGGATTAACTCGCTACAGTTATACTGAAATATTTAATGTAATTTCGCATTATTTCTAGTCGTTTCATTTAGACATGTTAACACAACAAACACACTTAAGTTTATTAATAAACATATCCAATTACCCCTAATTTTACTAAATCATTATTGATTGTTCAACAAATCAATCAGACGCCTATGTGAAAAACTGTGTTGCTTGTGCGATTTCTAAAAAAAAATGTATTTTGTGCGTTATTGATGAATGATTTTGGTTATTTTAAAAAAATCTCGTTTCCATTGGTTTTGTGTTTTGTAAACCTGTTGATTCTGAACTTGTTTGTGTCTGTATATTAAGGATGTACTATCAACATTTTGGAAACTTTAAGGTAAGCAAATATTTCGACTTTCCTAAGTGTAACCAACTATTTAAGATAATGTCGAGTTGGTGTCTTTAATAAATTGCTTATTTTGCCAAAGAATTCCAAAAATTTAATTTTAGATTTTATAATACCTCAATAATAACGTCAATGACCTCTTAGAATACTAATCTGCAATTACCAGTATTTTTAATTGGACGGTATTTTTGGAAAAAATTATTTGAATTCAACCGCAAATTGATTCGAATATCAAAAATAAACAGATCTAAAATTGTATTACTATATTTATTATTGCATTTAAAAACGAATATTTGAATCGCCTCGAAAATAGATTCCATACTCATGTAGCAATCATGGTTAGTAAATGAAAGTGATCCAACTTAGTCTCATAACTCATCTTATTTTATTCTGCGAAAGAGAATTACGACTTGAACACATTTTATTTCGCTCTTCACAAACTTTATGAATTGATATCTAATCTAACAAGTTTATTATTCAAACTGCTTAACGTTAAAACACATATGTGTCTTTTCATTCCCGCATTTTCCATTACAAACAATATGCTGACCTGATTGTAATAAAACAATAGCACCCTGGTTTTACAATGCAAACCAGTTTACATTGATGTGAACGTTAATAATCTCCGCATCAGTATAATCATCAGTTCTACAAGCAAGGGGTCGCAAAGGGTTAATATTTAATATAACGATGGTGTAGTTAATATGCAAAAAACCTTTTATAGTAGCATCAATTAACATTAGAGAAAGCATCAGCGAAGGGTCAGCTGCGACTTACAGGAAACCACCGCCATAATATAAAACAGGACCTTGTTACTGATTGATGCGCCCCATCCTTTGGCTTCTTGTTAGTGTGTCGTTGCATGTATGGTCATACTATGGGGATCAAGTGAGCAACTTCAAAACAAAAGCTTTCCAGTTATTCTTTTTTTTTTTATCTGCAAGTGCGTTTTGTTTGCGCTGACATGGGAACTCGTTACCATATGGATTCCTACGTGGATTTTTTATTTAACAGGTATTTTGTTTTGGATTTATAGCAATTCACTTTCCTACCGGCCCTTTCATCACAAGCACACTATTTATTTAAATTGACAAATAAACGAACTTTCGGCGAATTAAAAAAATTACTTTAAATATTTTTAGTATATTTTTGAGGCATAGCTTCAAGCTGACTTGGTGGACGATGCTCTACTCTACTCCTACTCTTCGCCGCTGAATATCCCTCCTTGAATGCAACTCGCTTCGCTCGTCCTGCAAAAATGCACTCGTTACACAAAATAGAGCATTTCCTTACTAGTTACATAAAAAACTATTATTTAACACATTTAAGATTTTTTAGTAGACAAAATATTTTCATAAAATGAAAATCTTCACATCAGTACAAAATGCTTGTTCATAATCTTTCAACATAAATCCAATAATTAAAAATGTTTTAAATTAAATATTTTCTACAAACAAAACGATGTGTAATTATGTTTCGTGTATATTTTTGATATAACTAATATAAAACATTTAGGTTTTTTATGAATCCTATAAATTATGATATGTTTCAACATTTGATAGTTAGTAGACCAAATATTTTAAGTATATTTTAATTGTACTTTTGGTATTAATATGAATCACATCACAAGAGATATAATTATATTCAAATTTGTTATAGAGCACAGCAGCAGTTAAAATCATAATTATATATCGCTTTAGAAAATTAATTTATATAAATTTTGATTGCATCACGCAGGAATTTTTATTTAAATCTGGGCCAAAAGCGGCAGAGCATCATCATTAAACATTTTATGAGCTTAGGGCAATTAATTACAGTGCCAATTTATTTAAGCGAAATAAAAAAATCATACGTTCTATTCTAATTTAAATCATATTTGATACCACAAGAGTGTGGGTCTCGAAAATTATATATAAATTACGTCACTGCGTATAATTAAATTTTGCTCTGTGTTGTTAGAGAAAAATCGAATTTAGAAACATAGAAAACTAAAATTAAAACAATCTCAGCTTATAGTAAAGACTAAGTGTGTTTAGTTTACTGGGTGGACTAAAAATAGGATTTTGGTGGTGGACATTTGTATATAAATCGTACTAGGTCGTCGAATTAAAATGCTTCTTCCATTTGTACTTTACACATGGCTTAGATCTAATGGCCCATGACAACGGTTAACAATAATTATAATACAAATTGTAGAGAAAGAGTTAAAACCTAATTAATCAACTAAGCACTGCAATATTTATTTGCATAATTTATTAGATTATCACAAATATTTTCTATTTTTGTTTAAATTCCAACAATAAATATTAGATGAACCCGTTTGAAAATATAACTTCACAGCAACCAATCCTTTGTTTACCAATAGAAAAAAAAACTTGTGCCTTGTAACTCAACGCTCAGTTTTCAATTAATGCTGCGTAAACAAACAAATTAACAAGATGCTAATTAGAAGAGAATATTTTTTTAATGAAATTAGACCTAGACGTCTAGCTTTAGATTAACTGCTGAATACAACTAATTATAAATAATCTACTAATGTTTTCAAGGTACTGCGTAGTTTTTCTGCACTTTCTAGTTTTGCTTGGATCTTGAACTTTATGGCATGAACAAGGCTCTGTGACAATGTCGATGTGACGTAGAGCTCAATATATAAGCGCCAAACCAAACTATACAGCCCGACAGATGAGAAGCGTTGCATAAAGGACTGGAATAAAGGAAGGTGAAGGACTGCGAGAGCCAAGAAGCTTTTTAAATGAGCCTGAAAGGTACAAAGCGCTTTACAATTGGTGGGGGAAAGAGCGCTCTGTCTCTTTCCGACAACAGTAAAAAGCATGTTCTCTTTGTCATACGCATTGAATTGTCTATGTAGCGCTTTTCACTTGTCGATCTGTATCTTCTTTGTATAAGTATGCAAGAATATGCGAGAACAAGTTTGCCAGAAACAGAAAAGAATAAAGGATAAAAATCAATGCAATCAAATAAATGGGTTAATTTCGAGTAGAGTTTCATTTAAATTCTACAATAGCTAGAAAAACCAACTTGGAAACACAATTTCACAGAAACCAATCCTTTGTTTACTGATGATAAAAAAAGCCTTGTAACTCAAGACTCAGTTTTCAATTAATGCTACATCAACAAACAAATTAATAACGTGCTAATTGGAACAGAAAAGAAGTTTAATTAAATTAGATCTATTAGAGATATATATTTGTCTCGTAGATATAACAGCTCATATATAGGTCTATTTGTGGACAAACAAACAATCACACAAAACGCGGACATTGCTTGGCTCTGTTAATTATTTGTATTCTCCTTCTTGAACGTTTTGCTGCGCTTTACTTCGATCCCAATTAAATGTCCCACCACACTATTGTTTTCTAAGCTGTGTACACCACATTTATGATTACAACACTTTAATTGGTATTTACGGCCAAACACCTTGCTAATAATAAATAAAGCGTACTTTTTTAAAGACACATATTACTATATATTTAATTAAAAGTAAATGTTACATTGTGAATGTAGAGAGAAAAGCGAGAAAAACGAGCGAAAGCTGGCTTGGCATTAGTATTTGCTCCAGACAAAATGAATTAATTCCCATTGTCGCGGTTGCCAGGGTGGCTTATAGTGCTCTGTTGTGGGGGGTGGGCGACTAATCAGAAAGTTCATTAGTCACTGCAGGAAAGACCGATGGCCTTTACTACACACTATATATTGAGGTTGCCTCTAATTAAACAATGTCGCTTTATATTACTTAATAAAATATTGAACACTACCTTTTATCTGACTACTTACAGATTCATCTTGAATCATTTATTTACAAGAAGGGTATTAAATTATAAAAAAACACAAAAATAAAATGTAATTGGTGGAATTGTCAATATTGAGGGCAAAGTCACTGAAAAATAATTAATATAATAATAAAAGCTTTATTTTTACTAAAGTTCAAATCCGTTTAGAATATAAGTGATTCTGCGCAGAACGAAATTTTAAAGATAGAAATTCTTTTTGCGCAGAAAGTTTGATTCTAAACAGATTATTTATAAATTATGTTTGCTATACAAAAATTAATCCTTTTTACTTTATAATTAATGCGCTTTAAAAAACAATTCTTTACTCGATGGCAGTAATAAGCTCTAAAGAATCAACAAAGAAAAATGTCTTTTTCTAATACCAGTAATTTGTTTCCTATTTAAATAACAAACTCAATTTAAAAATATATTAAATTTCCTCTTTTCTTTCTAGATTGTATTTATATTAATATAATATTGTTACGTAGAATTTGTTAATAATAATGAAATAACTTCGTATTGCAATACGCATAATAGAAGCTATTAACAAATTGAAATTATAACCATCTCAAAGAATAGTCTACATTTATAAAATGTTCTCGAAGTATTTATAGAATTTTCAGAAATAATTAACATACACGCTTTATGACTCTTAAGATATGCTTATAGAATGAAAAAAAAAATTATCAAGTAAAAATGACAGAATGAGTTTAAACAGTTAGTTAAAATAAAATTGTTGCTCACTTATTATTACATGTATATGAATATGATGTCTTGTTGGACAAAAGCATTTATTATATCCATCAAACGATTTAATTGTAGTCATATAGAACAAAAGCGTATAATCGTCTGATGTACGTAATTATCGAAATTTGTATTGTGCAGTCTGTAGCATACAACATACTCATATGAAAAAAAGTAAAAAAAAAAGAGAAATAACTAGCTTTTGCATGTTTGACATGCCGTGTAAGGCTGATGATAGATGCAGGCAGACATTGCACACTTCGATAAACATAAAAGTATATGAATTTATTATAGAAAAACTTATAATCATGTTTATATATACACACACACACGTAATTTTTATTTATTCTGTAATAGTCCCCTTTGATTCCTGCGTAAATGTCGACTTAATTATGGGCTAATTTAAACGCCAACTGCTTAATTAGAAGTATTTACTTTGTGCAATGCCATTTACATCATACTGTGAGAGAATTGTATTGCAGAGAGAAGAATCATTGCTTATTATCTGCATTGTTTGCAGTATTGGATAATTAAATTAATGCTGCAAATTACACTATATATAACATTATATTTTGTTGACTTTGTTCTTTTGTGCTTGTGCTTTGTAAACAAGATAAATTAAATTATGTTTAAAAATTGCTCTGCTGGAATCTAATCAGCTCGTACGAATTCAACTCGCATTATATTAATTATACGAGTATTTGCTTTCTAAGGATAATTAATTAGCTCAGTATGATTCCGGATTAAGTTACCGATATTTTTACTTCTAATTACTATCTATTCAAAATATTTTATTTAGTTTTAAAAACTAATAAAAAAAACCAACTAACTTTGATATTATTTTAATTACAAAGAAATTTATAATCTTTTGATTTTAATTACACAACTCCACATATATTAGTTAGTCCCTTTCAGAACTGGATGCATATATCTTTTCTGTATAGACATGACATTTATATTAATTTATACATAAAGATATTAAAAAGCTCTAAAAAAATATTTTTGTGATAGATATTTCTCGTTAAAAAGAAGCATGTTTGGAAATTAAAATGCATAGGGACAATTTTACGACCCTTTAAAATATTTTTAATTATCAAAACTCATAATTATTTTTTAGTTCAGTTCTTTGATTAGTTCCTATCAAATCTAGAAAAAAATACGAAAACTATAAATTTTCTTTTGAAGTTTTTAGAATTCTTAACTATAAATACATAACTATTTATAGTTGGGTATTTTTAATTGGGTATTTATAGTTGGGTATTTTTTTTCTTCAAAAATTATTTTATTTTTTGACTATTTTGACTATTTTTTTGACTACCTATTCTGCTCAAAAATTAATTCTGCCGATATGCATGAACATTTTTATTATTTAATTAAAAGTTGCCCCAAAAAAGAATTGCTTATTGAATTTGGTGTGTTGTGGGTAAGACTTTAAGCATTCATTGCAGAAAGTAATTGCATTAGTTTAATCAACGAACAATTGCAGAATTGATGAATCCCATGGGGCGTTTGCTTAATTTTTGTTCTTTGGCGTATAGATCCTGCTATGCTGTCCCACAGGAAGAGGTATGTGACGTCACGCTCGCGTACTAGTATTACTTCACACACAAATAGACATAGATATCTATTAGCGAAAGAGCAAATATGTGACCAAACCAAACCAAGCTGAGATCGCGAGCGTGCAAACTTGTGATTGAGTTAGATGCGGGCTTTCGCAAGATTCTCTCCGCAAAGTGATCTGCCATTGATTAAAGTCACATCAATTCCCACAACACCGCCTTCATCAAACTAAGCAAATTATTTTCGAACACGGTCGCTCAATTTTTCTACACACGATTCATAATTAATAATTATTATCGCCATCTTCGAGCTGTAGTTAGTTAACACAATTGTTTACGAACAACATAGCAATTATAATCGTTAATCTCATTTAGTATTGAAATAAATGCAGCGAGCATTGTTATTTATACGGCTTTTACATGGTTGTAGCTTGTCTTATGTACATAAGTTAAATACAATAATGAAGTGTAATTATCCTGTTTTAGATACAATTATTTTTACATTAATTTTACAGAAAGAGCAGCAGCGGTGAATGAATTAAATATATTCTTCTGTCACGCTAAAAACTATATCATGCCTTACCAATTAGATGGGTCTTTAGATAGTTCCAAGTGGACGCAGACTTAACTATACATGGAAAAAAGATTCATTCTTTTCTTTTATAATACGACGACGACGAGGATGGTTGATATAAATTTAAATGAGCACACGTTTTATTTGCATAATTTAATAATCATTTCAGCTAATTTGCTACTTAATCCTAACATGTAATTTATTAATCATACGGAGCAGTCGTTTTTGTTCGAGTAGAATGGATATCTTCTTGGCAGTCGACGTAATTTTATTAATTCTATAATTAATGCAGCCAATCGAAATGTATAAATAAGCAGCACTTAGCCAAAAATTTATTTAAAGATTTTTTTCCACACAAATTAATAAATTATTGCTTTCGCTCCTCAAATAATTTGCTCCACTACTTACTAAAAATAAAGAAGTTAAAATTTTATAGCATCGTGCTCACAAACATGTATAAACAGCATATTAAATAGATTTGCGAAAATAAAAATACTTTTGCGTTGTAAATATGCAATTTGGCACATTCACAAATAGCCTAATGAACGAACTTTTTAATTATTTTAGCGTCTTGTAATAAAACTATAATTTACGACTTTCCGGTATTGGTAGAAATGCGAACGCATTTCTTTGTATGTATAAAAATAAATTCAAAAAACAATCGATTAAGATTTTTTGAGGCATGCAAGATGTACATTAATTTTTTTGAAAGATAAATACACGCTGAACGCTCGCTTATGTAATTTTAGAAGAATGATAGCGCGACAAGCTATTGTTTTAATTTTAGTTTTACTGAAACAAATTACAATAATTGATGTTACAGTAAAAATGAACTACAATACGAATAAAATTATCAGAATACATAATTAAAAAATTATATTATGTTTGTAGTGCCAGATTCTTATAAAAAGTCAACAAATTATAGTTAGGTATAGTATTGTTGTATTTTTAATGGCAATTTTCGAATTATTCGGTTGAATAACGTTATGTAAGACAAGACATCTTAAGAGAGCTTTTTTACAATTATGGGACTTTTGCGTTTCTTACAATCGCATTGTTTAATGTCATAGTTTCTCGATAGATGGCATTAGATAGGGTTCCTCGCCTCTGTGCCCTAAATACTGTACCATTTCATTTTTAATTTTTTTTAAATATTATTTTTAGTATTTGCAACAACCGTCTAAGATAATAATATATATAAATTTACTAAACCGTTTTTTTATGAATTAATAAAAATCGTCCTTAATTATTTTTTCTTTCGTGTTTGCTCTAGATTAGAAAACTCATTTTTTCGGGAAGTTGTAAAAGATTGATGTTTTTTCGAGCTCTATACAATCTTTTAATCATTAACTTGAAAACCAAAAAGTTAGCATTACAGTAGTGCATTAAGTATATCCATATGATACTGTTAATATATATGTAGATTGTAAAAACAATGACGGTACCTGGCTCCGGTGCCTCAACATCGATCCAATTTAAACACAACTTAATAGGCACAACGGACAAAGAACCATCCCGGAAACTGTCGTCGCCGCCGTTGCCGCCGCCGCCACTAAGGTCACGTGTGAAATTAATAAAGGTGCACGCCACCATAGGGTGGTAATTAAATATCTAACTTAAGTTGCAGCTTGCATGCATTTCGTGTTTTTCAAAATCAACTATTTCGCTTTTGTGCGCGATGCTTTCAATATTAAATATTCATAAAACATTAAAACAAAAAGTGTTTTAATTTGCTGGATGGAGGAGTAGACTGAAATGAGCGAGTGAGGGATATTAAAATTGCTATAATTCCATTCTAATCCATAATTCAGAGACGGTGTAATGTCATTAAAAAAAGGTAAGATAACACCCTTGCATAAAGCACTCCTCTGTAATTAATACTGTCTAACGGTTTTCGATCGACACGATAAGCAGTTATTAAAGTCAGAAAGGAGAGAAAAAAGAATTAAAATTGTAGGTGTTATTAAACAAAATCATTTTCTCTCTCGCACTATACAATCACACGTATAAAAGCCTAATTTGCATGAATAATCACACTAAAAATACCATACATTAAGCCACGTGATAAACATCTACATGGAATATCAGTGAGTCTATAGTGTGAGCTTTAATGTATACTTCTTACTACAATTATAGTTCAAAATAATAATTAATTATTTTTTTTACTATTGTAAATAATGAGAAATATGGATTTTTTTGGAGGCCAAGTCGTTTCCAGAGCAGGCACCCCAACTATGGCCAAATTATTTCCTTTTTCTATTTATATTTAAAGTAATTTATATTTTAATCAGTTTGCAGTCACGCAACACTAATTACAATTCACGTTGCTTTTTAGTGTTGTGTGTATCTCACGTTGACGTTTTTCTTTTTTATAAAATATTGGAAAATATCTGTCATAATATTTTTGATAATGTGTAAAATTCGTACTATCTTTAAATATTTTGTTAAATTTTTGAACAAATCAATTCAGCACCTAGGAATAAAATAAACATTTTTCATTATTTTATTTTCAAATAATACAAATTGTACCATTAAATCTATTAGTTAAAAGAAAATCAATTGAAATGATTAAATATACTTATTGGCTCTAATATCTAAAAGCACTAAGATAATATAGCAATCTGAAAATACACCTACACATTCCTAGTTTTATTATCTTGGCTTCTTACAAACAGTGACGCTTGATATAATTGCAATAGTCAACATTCTCATATTGTATTTGGACTGACCAAATACCACAAATTTAAATTTAAAATTATATTTACAAAAATAAATTAGTATAATTAGTTCACTTGCTTTTTGAAATTGTAGATTATATATTACGTTAGGATCATTGGGAGATTATCACGACGTGAAATAAATAATATTTAAAAGTCACAAATTTCAAAGTTATTCTTCAATCTTTTCATTTCAAGCAATATATTAGAAAATCTTCTGAAAAAAATATTTAAAAATGATTACGAAATAACTTTGACCGAGGTATAGAGAATTTAAATTAGCGTTTGGAGCCTTATAAGAAGCGCCAACGCGGAGAAATATTTAACTACATATGTTTCCTAAACATCATGCATTTTTTTATCAATGAATTTTTTTACACAATTGTTTGACTACATAGTTAAATTTTTGATATATTCGAAAATATGTTTAATATTTTTATTAGAACTTCGTATTGTTACTTACTTTAGAATTTGGATAAATTTGGTTATGGAAATGTTGTAATATTAATTATATACTAAGCATGAGTGTTTATTTGAAATAGTCTTTTGTACGAGACGAACATTTGTTTAAAGTTGAAATAATTGTTTTCGCTATTAAATTTGAAAGAAAAAAGCAATTTAATTTAATAGCTGTATTCCGTTATATTGAACATTTTATATAAAAGCATAGCATAGCACAGTATTTAATTTTGAATCTGAAAAAAACACATTTAAATTGCGTGGCAACGACATAAATGTTAGTGACATTAATTATCAATGCATTGAACTAATGAACAATCTAACTAATTGCAGGAAGTGACGTAATTTTCTATAGGTATATTTTGCTCGCTCTCGCTCTGGCCAATGGCGATTATAAAGTGTGTGAGTGTGTGAGAATAATGAATAATAATAATAAAACATCGCGTTTTGTATTTTAGGCAAATTACCGCTCTACGTTGATTCACGCTACGAAATTAACGCGATAACCAATGCATTATAATAATTTGAAAAGTAACATTAACCGTAAAATGTAAATTCACATGGAATTAAAACACCCCGTATATTAGTAATATTTCCCATGGGACATCTATCCTTTGGAAATCCGAAACGGCACACAAAACTTCAAGGTGTATAATTATTCTTCCTTTCATAATGACTTTATACACATCATGTCGTCCTCCTAGTCCAGTGACATAAGCTGACCCCTGTCCTGTCCTGCCCTGCTAATGTCGACCAAACGGAATTGTGGTGTAAATCTAGCCCGGCCGCTATTAATACCGAGTCGAGCCTGTGGCCATCACCAGAGTAACTATTATGATGCAAATAAGGCAAGTAACCACTGCCAAACCAGGTGTTATTTTCCAATGGACAGGCCATTCTCTAAAGGCAAGACGCGTTAACGACTTTGCAGAGATTCAGTTAGTGTGCGCTAATATTTGCATTTGCATTCAATTATGCAAGAATCCATGTGAACTGGCTAAATGCACCTTGGATGGAAATTATTGCTTGCTGTGCCCTACAACTACAATTTTATGTACTCTATTATATCATTCACTCTATTACCGCTCAATATTCATCGGGTCATGATTCTTTCTGTCATTGATTATAGAAATTTGCAGAAGTCTATAAATATTAAATGCAAAACTGCAACATTCATTAACTAGCTTTCTATTCATTTTATTGATTCTCCTTTGCTTTTTAATTTTCAATTTCATTTCGTTTTTTATACATACAATTAATTAGAAAAACACATTTTGATTACTTATACCAAATGTGCATTGAATATTTGCTCATTTATAGCAAAATATGTTACAAGCTGTTTAATAGTTTTGTGCCAATAAACGCGACATGGGGAACTTTTATTTACTATAATATAATTCTGATTAACGATTTACGTTTGCAAAATAAATGCAAGTGCAAAGCTCACAGAAGTGGAAGAAGTTAGTTCTGAAAACGGCCACCGCGCGACGCGCATCGTAAATTTGAATTCTCAATACAAAAATAACCTCCTGCATAACAAAATATGAATTTTTTATATGAATTTTTACTGACTACTTTATTAATTCATCTTGCTTTTTAATCAATTTAATTCCTACCTAGCCGCAAATTAATTAGAACAAGAAATCCTTGATTAGTAATTTTTATATTTAGCATTGATAGCAAATGTATATTGTTCATTTATCTATGAGTTGATATAACAGCAAGACTTTTACAAGTTAATTATGTGTGTGTATAAATGTAGGCCAACTGTGGACATTTATCAAGAGTTTTTTTATCCATTTTATTTAATTATTTATGACAATCAAATGGACAGTTATATAGACAACACTCTATAATTATTTTTATATACTTGCATGCCTTATTTAGATATTATTAATATGTGTATTATTGATTCAGAAGTAATTTATAAATAAATAAAACCCATAGACGAACTAATGAGTTTATTTTTGTGATTTATTGAATTATTTCAAATGCATCAGATTTACTCAATTATAACTAATCATTTATTGTATTAAAATCTAAAATTCCACACAACATTAGAAAACCCTATATGCAGGTAAATCATGATTGTCATTGTTCTGACCTGACACCGTTAGGGTGGCATCCAACTGACCACCTCAAATCATAACTGTGATTCATATCGAAGAAAATCAACGCCACTTATCTGGCTGTTTGGTGTTTTGGTCAAATGATGGATATTCTAGGGCTACCAACTGTCCAAAATCGTAACTAATGTGTTTGTGTTCATTCATGAGGTCCAGGTATATAAAATCAGTGTATATGTGTGTGTGGGAAAAATGTCAACGGAAATATTGAAGAATATCATTAAAATGCCCAGTTTTTAAGAGCACTTTTGTGAGTATAATGAATTTTTTCCTTTAATGTTGTTGATAATAGAAATTCGGGAACTGAACCAAATATCCCACAAATTTATTGATTATCATGGGGACATATTCACAATTTTATGCATCATCAATAATAGTGATATTTTTCAATGGTCCTTAGTCCACTAAAGTAAATGCGACGAAAGCAAATTATTATATTGGTAAAGGTGGAGATAAAAGGTATAAATTGAGGAAGTAAAGATAATTTTGTATTTATGAATAAAAAAATCAATTTTATTCATTGAAATTGAAAACAATGTTTAACTTGATTTAAATAATTATTTTAGAAATAATGTAATTTAGATTGTAAAATAAACAATTAAATTTTAATTGCGCTTTATAGAATTTTATTTAATTTTTAGTTGATTTTTATAAATATAATTTAATGGTATTGCAAAATATCAACTACAATATTTTACAATCCTTAAAATAAATTGCTTTTTAAATTGAATAATACTTTTCTAATCTTGGGAGAAAGAGAGAAAGAAGTAAAAATATTTATTTCATAAAAATCTTTTATCAAAAACTGTTATTGCAGACATTTAATGCTAAAAGGTCACTGAAACCACCCCCTTAACCAAAATCAAATTGCTACATTTTATAAATAAATTACTAATTAGTCCTATAGTTTGAATTAAAAATGAAATTAATAGTTGGAAAACAAGAAAATTGGATAGATAATGAATATAGTTTGGTTTCATTTCATGAATGATAAAGAAGTGAGTTTGTTGGTGGTGTAGTGAATTCGTGGAGTTGTCAGGTGGCTAGAGTGTAGATCCCTTGGTAATGAGAAGGGCTTAACAGTGACAAACGCCCTGTTAAGGCCGCGGGGGGAAGGAATATGGATTTGGCATTAACCCTGGACTAGTGAAGGCGCGCAGAGAGATGAGATAGCTCTCTCCAGCATGCTTATGCACGTATACATAAGCAGCAGAGTGGGTGGAGAAGAGGTACCCGCGGGTTCGGAACCATGCAGGTTCATTCTCCTACATGAAGAATTCCTGCGAGGATGTTGTGCCATTGGCTGGCCAAACCACGCCTGGCGCGACTTGTCACCTACCGGTATGCAAATGATCCCCTCTTCTGCTCTGTTCAGTGAATCTCGCCTCGGTGCGGATGCAACCCGCAACGCACTAACACTACAACTGCGATCCGGCATTCGGCAGCATCTCAACCCAACCTTTGTGGCGAGGAATTTCACGGCCTTTCTTCTTATGTATATTATTTCTGAGCTGCTATTTTATCATTTTATGTCAAGTTGTAACTGAGGGAAAAAGAAGGTTTGAATGAACCGACGCATAGTGAGTGTTTTCTCCTCCGACTTGCAACTTGCTGGCTGAAAGCGAAAGCTCATGACTGGATTCTGGATTTTAGGTCATATAGTCAGACATAAAAGCGTAACGTAAATGCGTACTTCTAAGCGCCACAAACCCCAACATGCACTCACTTCCTATGCCACCACTACTACTACTACTACGACTACTACAAAATATACATTTTGCTATCGATTCATAGAAACATCGACGACGACCTAGAGAAATGTTGTAGTCAAGTCAAAACATTTGTTCATTGTGGTGATTTTCAACTTGAGCTTCATAAATCTTCGTAATAAAGAAATTTTATAAAAGAACCAACGAGCGAAATATACCAAGACCGTATAATATAATAAAAGTCTGCAAACAAATTATGCTTTAATTAAAGTGTCATACGCCAGAAGATTTGTAATAAAGCACAAAAAAAAACGTATCATTAGCAGTCGTCGCCTTTGTAATGATGGTGTGTTTGACCTCGCATGAAATATTCACCATTGAACACAAGTACCTCATAATAAGTTCATTGAACATAAAATTAATGTTCTGTTTTGTTTATTGTTAATTAGATGAATTAGCTGTTCTATCCGTGATTGCATTGCAAGAAGGAAGAAATATGGCTTATTGACATTTTGTTGTTAATTGTTGTTATTATTGAAGGTTCTTATCTGAGTGCTATTGATTTCTTATGGCCTATTGAAAAACAATACAGCATTCACATCAGGAAAATTATATTTGTGTTTAAACGCACACAATAGTTGCTGAATTCCGGACGACTTTCTCATATTTCACAAAAACGTGAATTACAATCTCATTTATATAAATCATAGCAGCGCAGTTTGTGTTACCTAACTAACACAATTATATATCGTTTTCAACACTATTATCCTTAAAAGCGACTTGGACAATTCACGACTTGATCCTTATCTTTGCGGAAAAAATATCACTCGATAAATATTAATCCTTCCTTCAGCCAAACTAAGGACAGGACACTATATGAGAGCTCATTAGCGAATATGTTAACTATTTACATTGTTAGCAAGGCGCACATGTGGTCCCCCCGCAGGAGTCATAATTATACTCCCTCTATCCCCCTCGCATCGTGGTCAGCCGGTGCAGTGGTCAGAGCATCTCGGCAAGTCGTGGAAACAGCACGGCGAGCACGCGGGTCGTGTCAGGATAACCGTCGTTCGTTCGTTTGTTGACAACGCGAAACACTTGACATTGTTCTTCTGCAACTCCTTTTTGCATATTAATAATAAACACAGATCGTCGAGCAAGAGATTAAACGGCCGGCCATCCAACTGTTTTGGTCAATAAAACTTGTATACAAACCTGACCTGACACCACGTGCCCCATCAAATCAGTGACTCATAGTGCACATGTGGTGAAATGTTGTTGTGGACCATCACCATCATCGTCGCCAAAAAAGACATTTAACTATTTTTTGATACGATTTTTCAAAGTGTAATTAGTTTTAGCACATTTTTAATTAAGTTGAGTGCGTTTTTGGGTGTGTAAATAAATACCGAAGTGCATAATAAATATTTTAGTGCTGTTACATATATTTGACTAGTATCATTCATTATGTTGTGGTATTTGAGACTAGAATTTGTTAATGTTGTAGTAAGTATTAGTTTTATCAATTTATCGCAAATAAATTTATACACAAGAAGCAATGAATTCTTGTTTAAATACAAGTATACGGCGGCAATATAAATGTCAAAGCAAACCCACACAAATATCGAACTTTATTTTTGTTGTTTTTGTCACTTTGCTATTATAAATTCAGCAACGACAAGCTCATTTAATGATTTTGTTTATTAGAACGGACAAAGCTCCATTTTAAAGTAATGAAATAAAGATTTGCGCTTAAGAAGAATACGGCGGGAGGAAAAAATCTAGGAGTGCATTCGCGAAATTCAGTCAGGAAAAATTTATCATGTGGTATGGAAAGAAAGATGCTTGCAAACATTAGACTGGAGGCAGAGTGAAATGGACTTACATTTCATTAAAGACTAGAAAGACAGAATGAAATTACATACCCTATAAGAGGGACTAAGACGAACTAGCCGTTAGACATAAGTTTCCTGGCGTGCCAGAAGAGGATAAAAATGCTAGACAAGGACGGAATTTTCTAATTTGCTAGGAGTTAGAACGAGCCAGCAATATGCAAGTTAATTAATCGGTAAAGTAATGAGTACAGGGCGCATGCGTTTTTCCGTCTTACAACACACTCACACACATATCCTGAAAAGTTGGCAAAGGAGTTGAGGGGATGGTCATCAACGCCAGCGCGCAGATTACAGAAGTACAGTTCAAGCGAAAAGGCGAAAAAACTGGCTATTTTTTAATATAATCTCAAAGCACTGAAATGGGGCTAGTAGCTTAAGGCAGCTTTACCACCCTCCACCAAATCTTATTAACTCTTCTATCCTAGGCTCGTGACGACAACAACATTTTCAGTGTTGATTTCAAGCTTCTTATGATGTACAAATTTCAAACTATTTTGACCTTTTCTAAGAAAGTGTCATTAAGTCCCATAAAATATCACAGAGCATTTTGATATTTTATAAAATCTGATGAATCTTGCGAAAAAAACATTAGTACATGCAATGAAATCTCTTAATGTCTCTTGAGGTCCCACGAAGTCTCATAAAGCCTCAGGACATATCGTGAATTCCAATGCATTATTCTTGTAAAACCAATGAGACGAGGAGGTGATGTTCGAGTATCTTTACTGATATCAAAAAATTAATAAATATTACCGGATATGCAAAAAAGGAGGCCTCTCTAGATCGTCAGTGTCCGGCTTAAATGCAAAACTTTCGAATTGAATACATTCCTCACTGTCTGTAGCACTCGATTTCAATTAGAGTCGTCTTCGTCTTCGAAAATTGTGGATTTTTGTACATCGCATATATATCCACCCCCGAAAATGTAAAAAGTAAAACATGGTGACAGTCGTCTTGCTCTGGCTAGCGGGAGGGTCGTATATCTGTCACCCTCGCAAGGTGGGGTATACGGTAGCGCGCCATGCAAATGCGTCAGGCGTGATAACTATTCCGACCGGCGCTCTAACCCGGCGCCAGAACAGCGTCGGCGTCGCTGTTGAACGCTGCAATCAGTTTCTTGTAATTACTTGCGATTTTAATTGCTTTTTTTCTTGGTTACTTCCACTCGTGTAATTAACACTCGCAAGCAAACAACAGTGCCACATTTGCGCGCGGTTCATTTATTATTATTATTATTCATTATTATTGCATTTCGTATTAGTAGTATATGAAATTAATAAAAGTAGTAGTTTTGGTCGAATGCGAACGAAAGCCGCAACAACACCTGTTTTGTTTTGGGGCAAAAGTTTTGAAAAGTTGGTGGTGTGGTTGTGGTCCGCCGCCGCTGCCGCGTCAGTTTCAAGACATATCACAATAAGAATACTACAACATTTTATTTAATTTAGTGTTATTGTAAAGTAACACGATGTCGATATAAAGTGTGTATTAAAAAAATCTGGTGTGATAAAAAAATCATAAAGTTAAAATATACCACGTTGGGTTTAACTGCATTCTACATATATCGGAACAGAATCATGCCGAGTCGAGCCAGCTGACCAGCGGTTTGGTTGCCCTTTGCCGCGTTACTGACCAAACAGAAACCATCTGGTCGATAACTTTGACACCTACCGGGAAAGTCTGTGGTGACATGCTATGAAATAGTCTTTATTGCCTTTAGAATCGAATCACTATATGTATATATATATACACACTTTAAAACTATATCTTATGCTTTTATTTGATTAAGTTTATTTTCATGGCATGCTTTGATATCTCAGCCACATAGACGCGTAGGCGGACGCGATTTGCATAAAATCATTAAATACATTTATGAATTTATTTAAATACCAATGACACGGCAACAATTAAACAATGTTACACCGGTGGAAGTAACCATACCGTAACGGTGGTTGGTAGTTGCGTGTCTTCTAACTCACTTCACCACCGAAAATTCAGTGCTCATACTTTTATTTCCTATTTTTCCAACAGATTATTCCTGTATGATAATATTTAGTGTTTTATTATTTTTACTACTACTGCACAATTACTACGAATATTTCCGTTAAACCAATGTTGTTCATGAATTGGAATACCAGATCCACCATGATTGAGGTAATATTTATTTTATCTATTTTTAACAAAATGTTCAAAATTTTGCCAAATTTACCAAAAATCCGATATCTTTTAAATTTACCAAAAAAACGACCATTTATCACCAAATTATACCTATAGTGAAATAATAATGTAGGTAATTTCGAAAGCAAAATGTGTTCTTCTGACATTTAAGTGAACTGATAAATAATAAATAATGGAAATTGTTGTAGGTACACAAAACCGAATCCTCTTGAATCAATAAATGTATGCGTATCAACCTTGAAAAAAACACTTTCTACACTCCATATAAAAACTATAAATTTATTACATTATTTTACGTTAGAGCCGGAAATGAAATGGAGTAGTATAAAGTTTTGTTTATATTATTGTCGAAACTGAATGGAAGTGCTGTAGAAATACCTCGAAAATGGTCTCTTACAAAACACGAAATAAAAAATGTGATTGTTCAAACTACATAGAATAGCTGATCAATTTTCGAATAACAATAATCATAATTATAACGACTATAAAATGCCACTAGAATTTTAATTCCAACCGGAAACTAATTAAAATTATTACAATTTATAAAGAGCTTTATATAAAATATCCCATTTCCCATAGCATAACAATATTATAAAATATTATTTACCTATAATTCGCCATGGCGTATTTATTTCATTATTGTTTACCGAACTGTAAACATTTATATTTTACGTTATTTTTTTATAATAATATGCAATAAGGATACAATAAATTAATATGCATAAAAAAACTGTTTCTTTATAATCTTGCATCAAGGCTTGTATTACGTTTTTTTTCTTCTTCTGATGGGCACATTTTTTTGTTGTTGCTCTAAATTTACCTGTGTCGATTCAATGAGCGAAAGGGTGCAAATGTGTTGTCCACAATGAGGGTAGTTAAATGGTTAAATTTCCTAAGGGGTGCATCATCCTCAGATGAAAAAAAAAGGTTGCTTTAAGCTATAAATACAGTCGATCGAATTCGTGTGCAATACTGCTCGCAATAGAAAGTTAATAATAAATTGTCTGAGTGATTGGAATTTTGATAAGAAATTGTCTTTTTGTGGACATATTTAGGATATGAAGCATTTGAACAATACCGGCTGTAACGAACTGATCTGGGGCGCGCAGGTATATAATGAAATTTAATCGGTAATAGTTGATTGATCTGCGAAAATCGTAATCTTTGTATTTCACATGGGATTGAACATGATCAAAAAATTCTCATTAGCACAATGCGCTGGGAACTTTAAATTAAAAATCTTTGGCTCGCTTCAGCATTTTTAATTTAGTCCTTGTCACTTTTTCTTCAAGGAACTCTTTGCAAAACAATGTGAATGATTTCTTCTTTTCTTCTATATTAAATATATATAGTACATATATCTTGTAAACTTGGTTCAACCCCTATAAGCAAAAATATTCTTTCTGTGCCGTATTGATTTTTATCCCCATCCGTGCAGCTAGCCAGCGGGTGTTTGTATGAAATTAAGCAAGTGCATTTACAATAAACAGTCGGTCCACTGTTTTATATACTAGACACTGTATAATGAATTTGTGTTAGCGTCTGCCCTTATCGCACAGTGTACGATTGCGCTCCTTCAACCTCCCATACTTAGATCTACATCTTTTACATTACTTGAGCGTTCAGAGCAGAGGCCCCCGCGTCTTATATATGCATACATCCACACACAACGCGCCCTTCCACCATCCCCCTCCTCACCCCCGCTTTCCATCCCTTACATGTCATATTTTAGGCCAACAAATTTCATCAAAACACAAAATGAAAATTGCCTTTGTATGTTTTTATCAAATTACCAGTGGATTGCTTTTTTATCTCTCTAATTTTCATTTACAGACAAACAAGATTTCCTCTTCTTTGCCACATATGGTCCTACATGGTCCCACATAAGCCTATCACACACGTTCTATCCTGTTATCCTTGCATATTTCAACTTCTACTCAAATATTCAACTGCAACCACTGCTTTTTCAATGTTCTGCATTTATCCACTTTATGATTATCAATTTTTTTTAGCAGCCAATCAAATTTAGTGGCAGTGATACCTATTATATTATTCATAAAAGTAAAGCGAGAAAAGTAAACCAATCAGCAATTACCGAAAAATCGATCCCCAAAACCTTATCCAAAAATATTGCTGGGTAATTTATTAGATTACCATTTCTACTCTTATAATTAGTTAGGTGCAGTTTTTCAATCAAAGTAATGATCTTAAATTTTTATGATTTTCTTCCATCCATCCTCGGCCAAGCATTTTTCCTAACAACCCAATTTATTTACGATATCTTGAGTTTTATTGAAGGAACATAATTATCTGGATAATTATACGGCTCAAATCATGATATTGAGGAAAATTAGTTGAATTAATAATTGCTGAATCAAGTTCTGCAATATTTGGAACAAAAATGCAGGCGCGCAGTAATATTAAAGAGAGAAAATGACTCCATTGTACCATTAACTAATTGAATTCCGAAATCGATTTATTTTTAATATAGAAATTTGTTATTTTATTTTACATGGCAAATTGTAAAAAATTGATATTAGTTGGAATTTCGTTAACCTTGATTGTGGTCAGCGTCTGTCTAGTATTTGAATTCGAAGTGATCTTGACCACTAGCAAGGTAAATTACTCGGTAAATTAAATTCTTTTCTATTATCCTGAATTACGAGTTAATAAAATCTATTATTCAGAAAAGACACAAGTTGTATAAGGTCAAAAGTTTGGAATTGCGTTTACTTGAAGGGACATTATAATACATAATGAGTGGTTTGTTTTAAATAAACTAGAGTAGTATATTATTCAAGGAAAATATTATTTTAGAACCGGGCAGAGTGTGTATAATATAATAATATATGAAGTAAATTATTGATTGTGTCCGATACATAATTATATTCTATGAGGTAGGGGTGATTAGTAAAGCTACCCCTGATTGGTTGCTTTAGGGTTGAAAAAAATGACTCACGCAGGGTGTAAAGTATTGACTAAACAATTAGTTTTACCCTTAAAATATATACATTTTTATATGTTTTTCCATATTAGATTTAATACCGTTGTGGAGTGGCGGAGAATGTCAATACATCACAAAATGCGATACTATTTGCAATAAGGGTATCGCTTGGCTTGGAAGTGCAAATGAGGATTCTCTTTTTATTTATGTATTTATATGGTCGTGTGTTAGACACATACATTTACACACACGAGCTAATAATACAAAAACATCCTTAGCACACTTACAGAAAGCCAAAGAACGGTGGCTTCGTTGCACTTTGATAACAGCTGAATCCTTTGACTAGTCAATTGGTCGTCTTTAATATTTAAATAAGAGTTCTAGTTAATGTTAATTTGCATAACCTTGTAGGGTCAAATTAGCATATATAGGTTTTGCATATATCAGAAGAGGTAGTACTACTACATAAAAAAAATAGATTGTTGTCGGGGGGTTGTAGCGATGTTAATAATAATACTGTTAAACAGCTTAATATAAAAAGAAATGCGCGCGTGTGTGTGTGGTCATTGATATTTTTCTTTTTGGGTTAAATGTACTTTGCATAATGTACCTAGCACGCAAAATGCTTGTCGTATTCTTGTATATATCACCTCTCTTGTCGAATAAGAGATTTTACTCTTTATTAATATGTTGGAGTTTATGTTAATCAGCACGTGGTTGACACGTGAGCTAATTTCAATAACTTAGATGCACCTTGGAAAAAAACACCCTTTATTTGAATATTTTGGTTAACAATTATTAGCATGAATTTTGATATACCCTTAAGGAATAATTATTTTGCAAATTGATTGGATTAGAATTTACTAAAAGAATTTTTTACCAAAAAAGTTCCTATAGAAGAATTCTCCAACATTTACCAAATTTAGTGGATTTTATTGATGAGGCTAAAAATGATGGTTCTATTTGTTTATGGCACCATATAAAATAGACAATTAGAATTTTTCAGATGTACTGTGAAAATAATTGTGCTGAAAATGCAATCGATATATTGACGACTAGGATAGTGGGTGTGTGTGTGCACTGTTCTACATCTACTTGTTGAACGACAACGACCAGTTTGGTTGTTCGGCCAGTCTCTATTTTGGTCTTCAATATACGAAACGTCCGACTGTCCACCCCAACCCTTCGAGGGTGCATTTTATTTCCACCGCACATACACGTGTATTATTGGTTGACCTTGTCCAATTTCGACACTAACCTGTCGTTCGCAATTTTGAGTTAATCTCTATATGTTATATTTAATAATTAATCGATTTCTGGATTAAATAAATTATAATACAATTTTATGGATTTTAGGAGATTTTTCATATAAAAAGCTTCACTAACTTTTAAAATTTCTAAATCAAGTATTGATCTTCAGCGCTTAGTTTTGTTTCCAACTTAGTACCGCTGAAAACGGTCAGGTTAATTAAAGTATATGCATTGGGCTGCAGTTCAACTGTTCACTTTAATTTGTCTGACATTGTGTGACACAATAAATCATTCCAGACCTTAATTAATTTAAGGAAGACACAACAAAAATTTATAGATCTCCGAATTTTATTTCATTTAATGAATACTTTAGTGACCTTATTGAATTTTTCTACAATGTTTGACAAAAATCAGATATTCTAGGAAATCGGAAAAAAGTTCATAAATTTGCAAATGCATTCAAAATATTGATAAGATTTATGATAGAAACCGTTAAAAAATGTATCACACTTTATCATATCAAAAGTTTCGATGAAAGTTCGTACCGAGTTTACTAATAAATATTTCTTTCACCAAACTTTTTTAAACGTTTTCATTAGAATCGATATTAACGACACTGAATGCAATCAATGCCTTGTAAATTTAATTAACTCGGCTAATTTCAAAATAAGTACTAACTAAAAGTGTAGAGCTTCTTCGAATAGTAATGTAATTTGAAAACGATATTTCGCACCAGATCTGGTCGAAAAAGCAGCATCTATTTGCAGATCGTGTTATCTTATAAGAACAAATTTGTTCTAGAAGCATTTTTTAAGGACGTTGTAACATAACAGACTTTTCGATTAACTAATCTAAATAAAATGTTTATTTATTAGCAATAAAAATCTTGTTAAGTCTAACTTCCGAAGCGTAAAATTTGGGCAACAGTTGCTCCAGTACAAAGAGAGTAAAAACTCAGTAAATAACATTATAGAAATAAAGTATTGTTGCGGTGGGCGTCTACACAACCCCTTAACGACATTAGTTATTTGAATGTATACATCTATAAGGGAGCTCAAAAATTTTGTCACCCCCTGTCGAACAGAAACCGATTAAAACAACCCCTTTGGGCCGATGGAAAATTCGATACGTTGTCACTTTGATTTGCAAAATGTATTTTTTACGGTGGTCCATTCACATTGTCGATAAGACGCTCTTTGGTCGTTCGCTGTAATGGTATATTTATTATCTGGCTGCCTGGAGGCACATAGATGTGTAAGGGCCTTTTTTCTAATGATGGAATCATGCAGGGTGCCTCTCAAACAATGTACACATAAACTTTATGGTACAATGTCAAAATTACAAGACGTCCCCACAGGACGGTTTTTTTTTTCATTAATTATTTTTCCTCTTTGTACAGAAAATCGAGGCTGCAGACATTGACGGTTTTGTTAAACAAATAATGAGTCGAAATTTGTTTGTAAGACGCAATATTTATATGTTTTATAACGGATATTGATAACCATAATCGAGATTACAAACCATAAGAGAATATTAATTTATATTTATTTAAATATAATAAATACGTTCAGCTGTCTTTCGACTTGGAGACATATTCACCAAATATTAGTTTAGGAATATAAATTCTTTTAACACTTATTTCATTTATATGAACAGTACAAAAGTATGTGTTTTTTTCTTCTATTTGTTTATATAGAGAAAGATAATTTTTCACCTCGCTCATATAATTTGAATGTGCTTATTATGAGATTGCTGCATGTGCAAAATTGTTGATGCAGTATATCTTGAAGGAAAATAAATCAACCACGATTCCAAACAAATATTTGTTTTGTGTTTGGCTTTCGTGGAATTCAATCAATGGACACCGAAATTATTCATCGTTCTCTACCACTGAGACATTATACGATAATCACAATACGAAAGTGACAAAAGATAATGATTTTAATGTCTAATCAATACAGCCTTAATAAATTATATTATTGTTTACGTTGACGATACGACGATACGTGCAGTCTGGGAACTCAAATCGAGATTGCAATTTTAATTTCTCTCGCTCCTCGAAACATTGAGGAGAAAAATCAAAATGGTTTCTACTCACAGGGCTCATAAATAGTTTTATATTTAGTGAGTCACAAATTAGCCAGGTGTTTACGATCAAGGTAAGCCGGTATTATTTAGTGGGTGTAAGGGAGCTCGGTGGTAAAATAAAGCATCTATTATCCTGTCCAGGTATAAACTTTTCACGGATCTGGTAAGAAGACATTGCTGCTACTTCTTATTTACGTACACTTCACCGCCTTTCAAAGAAGACCAAAGACGCTTATTAAAATTATGCTTCATAATTAACTTAGCATCTCAAATATCATGTCGGTAAAATCATTGGACTGTAACAAAAAAAAATAATGTGAGTCCTCGAATTTAAATATTTTGTCTATTTTTGCGATTAAAATGCCTCGGACTGAGCGTATTACGTTGGCGTAGAACTCAAAGTGACGTCACGACTGTAGATGACGTAACTTCTTAATAGTTCTCAATAGCCTATAGCAAAAACTTAATCGAGGACGTAATGAATAATTTTTATGAATGGATACAAGCAGAGCCAAAATGATAAATTTGTACAAAATCTAAAAATTAATTAACCAAAACTTCCCATCTCAAATATTATACATGTACAAGTAATCATTGGACTGTAACAAAAAAGAAGCTGGTTCCCGAAATTAAAAACGAGAAAAAAAAATTCTATAGACTCAATACTAATTTGAAATCTCTTGGGTTATGATGTTACATACCTATAAAGCTACCGGTTTCTAAAAGTTGAAAACAAAGGCCTTGTCGCCTGGTATACCTAAACAACAACTGTTACAGTTCATTATAAAGATACGTTAATTCCTTTTTTTTTCTGAAGACTTTTTAAATCATATTAAAAAATTCTCGCTACAATGATTTTCAATGTACCCTTTCCGAGTCGCTTTTCTAATTCCAAACAATCTTTTTTAATAGAATCAGATTTTTGATAGTTAGTTTGTTGCATCCCCTATAAAATTTTATATGATTTAAGTAAAAAGATTGTTTTTTTGTAACCCGCATCATGCATGTACAAATAATGATTGGAAACATTGAACGGGTTTATGGAATGAAACAGTAGAAAGAATTGCATTATTTCGTCCCCTATTTTATAATATGTATTTTCTGAAGCTAAAATTAGATCAATTTACCTCTCCTCGCTATTTCTACTTAGTTCGTTAAGAAAATTTCCAATTACACAAAGGTAACTTTATATAAATACACAGAATGGAAAATAGGTCACACATCCCTTACATTTATATATTTAATATCGAACAATGACAACCCTTAATTTAAAAGTTATTCGAATGATATTTTCTCATGCCGTTGTCCCCGATTTTAGCTTCAAATTGGAATTAGTTCATCTTATACAACACAGGCCTGCTTAGAGTATTCTTTTACTGGTTCCATGGCATATTGCAGCGAGATTTTATTTTTAAGGGATGTAATTTAATACCTCTTTTATAGTTGTAACTGTCTATATATATAATATCGAGGGAAGAAATATAAGGACAGTTTTTAACTAAGTGCGAATGACTTCGATTTGATATTTGAGCTTAATTTTTATTATACCTGGAAATTATTTATGAGAATTTGCTTCTCGTTTTTTTTTCTTTTTAAAATACGGTTTGTGAAAGCGGGATCGCATAAATTAGGGTAGATTTTAAGATACAACAAAGACTTTGTTTAGAATTAAAATCTGTATTTCAATTTTAATCTGGTCTAAGGAGATTTTGAAATTCGTTTCTTTTTGTTCAAAGGACTTACTTAGTAATTGAAATAAAATTTCCAAATATTGAGATTCGGCTACTTCATAGTAATAAATTAAAATTGGGCTATAGAGTTCCAAAAAGGTACAAATTTAACGGTTTAAATTTTATAAAATATATCGAAAGTATTTTGAAATTTAATGCTGATGGCTTCTTGGGTTCAAATTTCATATTAAATATTAGATTAACAATATTTTTGTGGCTTTTTATTGCTTCCGAAAATGTTATCACAATCGAATTAAGCCAGTATTCAATGGTCAATTATTTTCTCTTTCGTTGCCGTTTAGAAAAAATACGAAACAGTTCATTACTATTTTTTATATTGAAGAATAAACCTTATAGTCCACAGTTTATAACTTGTCACCCACGTGACTAATGTATCAATCTAGCTCAGACGTTCGTGTCGCTACTTCCTACTAGCGCATTGTAGTATGCTAGAATACTGATCTGTAACTGGTTCGGTTCAGTTCAAAACTGAATAGAACGAGAGAAGAAATGAAAGAAAAACAAAAGTTCAAAAACATGAATAAACTAATAATAGTAAATTTTGTAATAACAAATGTACATGATCTGATGCTGTTAATGAAGGTGGTAATAGTATGTATAAACCACAGTCAGTTGCTTGCGGTTACATTCCTATTATTACTTATACTCCATTGGGAATCTTCATTACTTCCAGTTCCCGCATATATGCTACTTGATTTTCATAAACACTTAAATATTTTTTGTTTGTATTGTTATTATTATTACTATTTTTCTTGCATATAAATAAAATTGTTGTTTCTTTGTTGCAGGAGGTGAGTGCGACTTTTTTTTTGTTGTGATGGATTTGACTTTGTGGATATAATTACTGCGGTAAGCAAATAGCTTTATAATTATTAAGCACGCTATTACAGACTGCATATGATATAATTATAAAATAATATAATAATTACTCTTTGCAACACCGGATAGACAATTATAATAAATATTAAATACAGAACGCAATTTTCTGTTTTCGGTCGGTCTGAAACAAATTAATACGAATAACGAAAAAATTATACGTATTGTAGTCGAAAGCGTTTTGGACGGATTTTTTGCTGGTGCTTTTTGAAGTGCATCCTGTGCTCACTTGTATATGCGTTCGTTATTGCCGAAGCGCATAAAAGTTGGAGAAAGAATTTGACCGGAAATTGAACAGCATGTAATAAGAACGGTGTTTGAACACACACACACACTCAAGACAATCTGACAGATTGTTTATAGAAAGCTTTATACGCATGTTGAAAACAGGTGTAAACTTTGCTGTATACCGCATCAATCGTCCCCCGAATTTTCGGAAAACATTTTTCGTGTGGATAAATACTGGCATCATTAGCATAACGTCTATAATAGAGCGAGGAAATTGACTTTTGGCTGCGCCAAAAAGCTCTAAGATTGCCAGTTTGAATTCGTGTAATATTAGACGCAGTGCCAATTAGGGGTTGTAAATGTACTACAAGAAGGGGCAGTTTTAATTGTTTGCCATCGCAGCAATGGCCTGCTTGTGTCTGTGTATATATGTATACTGTTTTATGTTTTAAAAACACGAGAGCGTCGTTTATCGATCGGCGGCGCTGAAAAAAGCGAGCGTCGCGGTGCTAAGTGCGAGTGTGGCATGCACGCCATCTTAGCAAACCGCAATTAAAACCTACCCTTCCGCCGCCGCTTGCTCGTTATACACCCCGCAGTGGCCACCAGCCGCCAGATCCAAACTTTCGCTCCTCCACAACCCACTAGATATATATATTCGAACGCTTATTTGGCCATTTACCTTTTTATCACTCAATACAAATTGCATTATATCATAAATTCTGTATAAAAACACAATTTCAAAAATCTTTTTTCCTAACTGCTTTACTAATTCCCCACTTGACTAATCGATAGACCGCGTTCATTGATTACTTATTTTCTATTATTTAATTCAAACCGAATTCAGGATTCTTAAAAGGAAATTTACATATTTCCAATTAAATTAATTAGGTATGCAGTATTTTTAGATATTATCAAAAAAGTTGCATTATTAACTTTCTAAGATTATAAATTTACATTTATGGACAATTACAGTATATTTTTAGTGTCGTAAATAACCGACTGAGTGACAAATTTTGAACAAATTTTTTAATATATATTTCCGTGGTGGAAATAGTTGAGTAATGAAATATTACTGCGCGAGTGTAATGAGTTGACTGCGCTTGCGCTATACAGACCGACAGTGAAAAGCGTTGCGCAGACATCTCAATGCATACATTTATAATTTACAAACAATCTCGGATCTAAAATAAGCAAATTTAAAACTATCTATAAATATATTTAGAATAAATCACTGGGTGGGATTCCTAAAAGTTTCGGAATTTCCAAATACATATCAGTTTTGATTGAATAATTTGGCAAGTTGCTCGACTATGTCCACAATATTTCCTTTGATATTTTCACCTCGATTTCAGTCAGTCAGCTTACTAAAAAGCCAATCCTGCAATAAATTTATATTTTATCATCAAAAACCAGCAGAAATAATTGGAACGATTTCGATCAGATATTGTATCAGAATGAACATACATACAATGTTTCGTCTAATAATTTAATATTTTTCATAAAATCGCAGAAGAGATAATTGGAAAAAATACCAAAACTAATTAATGAAAGAATGCGATAAATGTATGAGAATGAATCAAATTTCATCAAGCAATTCTAGTTTAAATGAGAATATAATTTGATGGACAGAAAGGAAAAAAATTCATGAATTGTTGTGTTTTTATCACATCCGAGTAATTTGCGGCAGTTGTTAATAAACTTTTTGAGTAATTTATTTATTTCTTGATGACAAAACAATTACAAAAGACGCAATTTTCATACTCTAAATGATTTTTTTTTTGATTGTGTATTTTTACATTGTAATTAAATAAATTTCATATGATTGCATGCTCTAGTGATTAGGAACTTTTTGAATGTTTGTGTACAATATACATATAGATAATTACACAAAATTAATTATAATTAAATATTAAATACACTTGATTTTACTGTTCCACATAATTACAGTTTTCCTGGTGAAATTACATTGTTTATTAAAAAAAAAAAAACTATATAAAAATAATTTACAGTTAGCTATATTATGAAATATATATTAAATCGTAATTTAGTTGCTTCTTTGGGTGTAATTGCTTTTTCTTTATTTACTCAAACAAAAGATTTTTGTCATACATATACGTATATGTGGGTAATAAACATAAACGATTTTTAAAAGTGATAAAAATCTCGTCTTTTTATTTATATTTTTTTGAAATCCATTGCTTTAATATAGATGACTATTAATCTAAATTGAATCTTTTGTTAGGAAAGTGTCACTGAAATTGAAAAACCATTAATTTTTCTCTCATGCATTAGATTATTATTCGTGACTGGAATCTTGGCGCTTGCGTATAGAGCATCTCATATTTTTTTCCTGTTTAATATGTAGATATAGTAAATAAGGGGGAGCAAAAAAACTTCAATCAATACCTAATGATTACTTCACGTCGGCATACGTAATGAGCCATGTGACGTCATTCTTAAATTAGTCTAAAATTCAAGCAGAATTTCTGGTAAGCGGTGGCACATTGAACGTGGAAAATGTTCCGCTTCCACGCATGCAAGAGCAATCAACGTAATGAATGATCGGGGCCTTAATTAATGAATCTGTCTTGCTAATCTCTTAGATGGAATAGTCGTGCGGACTTGACTGGATTGGCCCACGAAAGGTTCAGGATTGATAATGTGATTAATTTTTATGTATTAGTATGGGAGAAATTTATTTCCATTTTTTTTTGTTCTTCCTAATTTTCATAAATTGATGTTTCGTAACGACAACATGTACGACGCAAGTTTATGTAACAGAGACGTTGTCGTCTAATAAAAGTGTAATTAGCATTAGAACTATTTGTCATTGAAAATCATTAACCTTTTAAACGACTTCTTCATGATGATGTTATAAAGTCTTAATTGCATTGTTTAATTTATGTAGATATAGCGGTAAATGACAAGTGCACGATTAGTATTGTTATTATTGCTGCCATTTTCAATTAATTACATCGATCGAATCGACTGTTTAAAAATTTATCTTGTACCTTATATTAATTAGAAAAGCAAACTGGTCAATTGAACCACTTTGGAAAGTAGTAATAGCGGCAGATAGCGACGTGGAAAAAAGGGCATGTGTAACCAAACTGCTGATAAGGACATGTGTGTTGCAGCTTTTTGAGTCCGGCTCATCTTGCAGCTCGACATTCGCAAGGATCCATTCAAACGCTCAATTCTATAGTAAGACTGAGCCTTTTAATTCGTCGCTTAAAGTTAATCACGCATTCACTCCACACACACGTTTCGTTCTCTTTGCTTCCTTAACTTAAATTCACTCGATTCCTATTGTCACGCAAAATGCTCGGCCATATTTCAGTCATTTGGCGATAAGTCGAGTCAAATAGAGGCGATAATTTTATGATAGAAAAGAAGCCAACGTAACGATTAGCTTAATTGGATTTTGTTAATTTAACTAATTCCACAACTTAATTACAGTAGCAATATTGATTTTAGCTATATTCTAGACTAGTCTATTATTTTACATTAATTTTTATCATCAAAATGTAATTATATTAAACATTTCGTAGAAAATTAAAATAAAAGATTTTATTATTTTTATTATTAATTTTCTAATAATGCAGCTATACAAATATTCTAATTACCTTTTAATGTTCAATGCAACATTAAATTATTCATTATGGGAGCAAAAAAGTACTAATCGCTTTACTAAGTCAATAATTGCAATAAATAATAATTCTAAAAGCTTACAATACAATAGTTATTATTATTATTAAAAAATTCAATAACTTAACGACATTTTTTTTTCGATTACGCTTATATTAATGAGCCAAACTCAATAAAGCAGTAGGATGTTAGTTTATCAGCAAGTTTTAATTACTATTATAATAAAATTAATTACCCATTGTCCTTGAGCTTGTCGTGCACAATTAAATTATTAGAAAAAACAATTTTAATAATGGTATATTTAAAGAAATTAATATGCAAATAAAAATACACTAATTAAATCACGCAACCTTGTGTTTAATTTTGTTGATCTTGTCTTCAATTAAAACCTACTTACACACCATGCCCATACTGAATTGTCATTCTTGTCCCACCCACGTTTCTAATGTTGACTTCTAAAGTCAATAATTGACAAACAATTTATTAAGCGTGTGTGAATTTGAAAAACAATCAATTTTGCTAATATATTTTATCTGTATTCATTTCATCTGGACTAATAAAAAAAAAATAAAAGATTTTAGAGATTTAACTAAAAAGTCTCTCTGACCATTTGACTCACTATTTGAGCTGTTTCATACGAGTATACAAGCCAAGTGATCTCGCCTCCTCGCTCGCCTCCAACTCAATGGTGCGATTTTACGGCACATTATTTGAGTATACAGAAAAAATAATATAAAAATCTTAGCAAAGAATTTCAGTTTCTAAATTTGAAGATTTATGAGAATTTTTTATAAAAGAATTTGTCACTATTTTTGCTGTACTCACCCATAAATATACGAATTTTTTCAGCACCCTTAAATATATCAGAAATTCCAAAAATTAATTACATGATGTCCATAATATATTTATAAACCCTCAAATTTAAATTGAACATAGCATTATGTAATAATCATAATTACAACCCAATTTGTCAATAAATGTCCAAATCAGAAGCAGTAATTATTACTGTTCCATTCTTTTCCCATCATCATCTGTAAAGAAAACAGAAAGTCTTAATTTCGGGGCGATTTTAAAAGAAATAATAATTATATTAAGGCAGTGTTGACATTTGCAGCCAACCCCTTTCAATTAATCAGCTTTAAAAATCCGTGCTGAAAAAAGATTCGGGTGTAAGAAAACACACCCCCGAGCATTAAAAAAATACTAATAAAAGCTCAAGTGATTATCTTGAAAGAATTTAAATTCTCTCATCAACACCCCTTTTTCGTAATAAACGTCAATTAGAAGTTAAGTAATTATATATTTAACATCAGAGAAAGCGGTGTCTGGATTTTACAGAGCGAGGAGCGAGCGGCGAGGGTCGCTCTGGCGCGCGCGGTTTGCATAATGGTCCAGCAAAAGGGGTAATTAAAGGGGATGCTATGCTATTAATTAACACACAGCAGCGACCTGTTGCTCCAAATTTAACTAACTATTTAATGCCTCTGGATGTTTTCAAACAGATTTTGCACAGATTATGGAAGTTTGCCTTTATGCCCCCCAACGCACCAACCGCGCTCTCAACCTGTTGATTTGCTTCTTCAATGTTGACTTTTCTTGATCAATTTTTTTTTAATTTATGCTTGAGGTGTCAATAACCTTGTGCGGCATGTAAAAAGCTCATACCAACCTATTATAATAAATGTCTAAACAGTTAAATGGGAATTTTAGATTATAAATGGTTTAATTAGCAAAGCACGTATTGTCTTTTTAAAACATTGAAATGAATTAGTGATGTGTGTATTTGATAAGTCTCTCTCTGCCAACACACAGCATGATTAATAATTAATTTAAAGACAAATGAGTTGAATTAATAAGCAGAATGAGTTGGACATAATAAATAATTTTACCCTCGGCTCGGTCGCTCGGTCGGTCGGGTCGGTGCAGAATAAATGTTTTCGAGTACATAGAATGATCTGATCTAATCTATGGCTTGTATCTTGCGCTTTAAATGGTGGTGGTGGTAGTATTTGGTTAATTACAGTGTATTTGCATCTCTCGGCATGCACGCCGAGTTTTCGTTCGAAGAGAATGAGAGATGCCCCCGAGAGATGTAAACAAAGTAATTAAACGATTATTTCATTTAATTATGGTCCACGAAATGCCGGTATAATAGCTTTTCGTGGGAGTGGTGTATAGTGTGAGGTCTTACCTTCCAGCTCATATTCTCTCTAATAAGATATGCAAAACTATGAACTTTATATTTTTATAGTTCAAACAGCATTATCTTTAACGAGAATAAAACTAGCAATTTTAAGATAATCTAATTTGTTTTTATTATTTCAACGATACCTACTTAATTTATTGGCAAATCTGTATCGACAAAAGCTGTTCTTATGCTAATTTCATAGGCGCAATAAAATGCACTGGAATACAAATCTACTTTTAACATTAACAACCATTTTGCAAGAGTATTGGCTGCAATCATAGTAATTCTGTTCACTAATCGCAAATTAAACTGCGAAATATTTTACACCATATAGTACCATTTGTATTACTTCCGACAAATAATGTGCTCTAAGTCTAAGATAACAAATTTTAACTTCTCATAAAATTACATATAGATATTTTTATATTCTGTCTGAAGAAACTAAGGGAGTTTTTTTTACTAAAAATCAATTTTTCTCTTTATTTATATTTTAAATAAATAATATTTGGGATTGGGGGGTTATTCCATGACATGTAGCATGATATATATTTTTTGTGAAATTAACCGCAGTGCTAAAGTTGTAAATTTTCAGTTATACGTTGGCGGTAAGGTAAATTTTGTGTTCCTACACATGTTAGCAATTGCGGTAAAATGACAAAAGATATGAATTTTTAAATCAATTGTGGTTAAGTATAAAATGGTAAAGTCGAGGGTAAAGTATAGTAATTGTAGTTAATATTTGATAAATTGCTGGGTCAATTAAATAATTATTTTTTTAGTAAAACTATATAAAAACTCATAAATCATAATATTGAGGAGTGTCAACTTAATTGCATTATGGTAAAATACAATCATAATTAGACTCTCTGAGTATCTTGAGCTCTACGTCACAACGACATTGCTGCTTGTTAGTGCATTCCAATCTGCTCGGTTTTGAATTGGTTTTTCCAAACGATATGTAAACAAGAGACCAAACAATTTTTTTCTAAATTCACTAATTTTATTAAATCCTAAAAAAATTCAAATAATAAGCTTAGAAAATCTAGACCAAAATAGAACAATACATTACATATTTTGGCCTGGATTTTGGTTAACTGTTTACATACTTATTATAGTATTGCATATTTCTCACAGAATTTACATAGCCAAAATTATCATGCCCAAACCCATTATTTGGAGCATGATTCAGAGTTTCAAATTTAATCTAAAAATCTAAAATTAATTATTTGCAAATTCAGATGGAAACTCAGATTTCAAATATTTTTTGAATGAAGAACTTTTGACCGAGAGTGTGAACTGAGCTGAATATTTCATAAAAAAGCGACAAATAAAAATATAAAAATCATTCATAGATTTTATAAAATTTGATATTTTAGTAGCACTGTGTTCAAAAATAGATTAAATTAAGTGTTTTTAAAAGAAATGATTTAAAGCTCGATTTAAAGTAAAAAATCCCACATAGTTTGGGTTATGCTAAATGGCTTGAATACTAATGTATGTATTTATGTTGTCTATAATAAAAATAAAGAATAGAATGGTCTGACTGGATAGTAAAGAACAAAGAGTTAATTTGCTGTGGATAACGGTTAAAATCTATTTATCAACAATTGCAATGAAAAAATGACAAATTGTTTATTAATAATTAATGACCAAATTGAATTCAAGAACTCGTGGATGTGTGTTGTGCCTACTATTAACAGTTAATAAAAACAAGTACCCACTTAATACAGAGTACAGTCAACTTTGCAAAGTAATTAGCAATTAATATCAATGTTTACGACTTGTATTAACATAATATTACAATTTATTTATTTTAGTAAATATAGAATATATTATAATTAATTTCTAAGCAGCTTATAGTTTGATCGCAAATATTTGTCGCAAAATATGTCATTTAGTTTCGAAAACCAGAAATTTAAAATTCCTTTACAATTGAATAATGTATTAAAATATGAACCATCTGCCATGTTTGTGATGTACGAAATTAGTTAATCAAAATGAGACGAAAATTGGCGAATGTTCTACAAAGGAACCATTTTGTTTAAATTTCTTCTCTCGTTTATTATGATGTAATTGATAAATAATACATTAAGTTTGATGGCATGAGCATTCATGCATGACACGATCCTGATGTGAAAAACTACTTTTTCATATTGCCATTCGCCATTGTGTCTTCTTACCTGGCAGCATCCACGAAGACCAAAGAATATTATAAAATATATTGTCAATGTATATAATATCTGCAAATGCGCTACTTTTTTAAATAAAACCTGCATAAATTCCAATCTATCGCTTTTTCCAATCCAATCGAATCCAATTCAATAATTATTTATATCTATGGCATCAGAAGGAAAAAAAGTCGTCGTCGTCTAAAAGTAAAAGTAATTGAATGGAAATGAAATGGAATTTTTAATTCTGCAGCAGCTTGGTGTTGGGGCGTGCCATCGAGCTCCGTATAGTGTACACAGAGTCAGTAAGAGGGATGCTGGTAATTTCCTAGTTTGCATGTTAAGAGGTTAATTTGCATGTAAAGCTTGCAATTCCATGGTTCAAACAATGTCTCCATTAATTCTGTAATGAGCCGCCAACTCCTCTCCTTTTTACCTCTCACTTTACATTCCGCCCCTAAAATGTTTTGCCAACAATCCTAATTAGTCTCAAAAGTACTGAATAATTAATTCAAATTACACTTCTTGTGTTTGATGTACAAGTGCGTGCTAAAATTCGCTAAAGTTGTGGTTAATTTACTCAAACTTGCAATTATACATATTTTATTACTTTTACTTGACAATTGCCACATTTACCAAAAAAATTGAATTTTTGACCAAAATATTTACTTCTATATCGAAATCATTATCTCTTAGATTGTCCATATTAAACTTTTACCTTCAATATTAACGAATATTTAAAATTTTAATACAATAGCTCGTTTGAGTTAATAATAGTGCAATCAAAGTCGAGCTATTTTAATAATAAGTAGCTTCGAATATTAAACAGTATCGATATTTTTGAAATATTAAATAGCGAGGGGGCGGGAGGGGGTTAAAGTCGCCTTATCGTGGTTGATGGATCTTGCAAGTTGAAAATGCAAATACGGCAAACAAGACAGGGAAAGGCATTCTTAAAATTCATCTTAACAAAGCATACGCTTGTATGCAAATCAAGGCGTCGGCTATATATGTAAAAAAATCCATCACCGAATGCTTCCGACTGTGTGTTCTGCTGGTGCACCGAATCGCACCGAACTACATATTTATACAGACAAGAAATGGAATACTTATTGATTTTGAATTCTACTTAGCAAGTCTTAGGTGGTGACACTTCCCGATGCAATCAACGGTTTCTACATATAGACTTTTTGGGTCTGCTCCCCAAACGGGAAAAACTTGAGGACGAAACGGCGCACTAACACGCACACTGACTCGAAGGGATGCCGACCTCGCATCTCATAAAACTTAAAAAAATCAATATCATATTCTTTTAAAATTTAATTATTTTTTTATCTTTGTACTGGCTTTTTCCAAACCAGCAACCCTCCTCTTCGTCCTTTATAAAAGGCAGCGGAGTTTATTAGTTTGATGAGCACAACAATTCTGCATAAATTAATTATGTACGATATTCAATTTGACAGCGCTGTTTTATACTACTAATTAAAGAATAAAAAAGAATATAATAGACATTGTTGTTTGCATAGCTAATACTGGGGGGAAGACTTTTGAAAAAATCTCGGATAAGTAAATATTGCTTCATCTATATTTAGTATTTAAATATTTAAATTTATTAGATATGGCTATCGCCAAACGTATTTATTTTAATATTGATTGGGAGATTTAACGGAAAAATTAGCCAATGAGCTAGGTACTCGTAGCTTGGTCTACTTTAATTTTTTGCTTCAACTGTTGGAGTAGTATTTTTATAACAAATGGTATTTTTTTAAACAATTGATTATAGATATTTAATTAAGAAGGTAATTAATTAAGAAAATAATTTGTTTTTTTCCATTTTTAAATTATTTATTTATTTGCCAAAAAATATAAAAAGCTCATTGTTTCTTGTTGATATCATAAATATACTAATAAAACTTCCTACAAAATATTAAGTGTGAAATGAATAAAATATTATCAATTTAAGAATTCAAACTTAAATACAAATGTTTGTAAAATTATTCCTTTGGTGATAAAGAAGAATTTGTTCAGATAGACACTTTTTATCAGAAGATTAAATTCTATATTATCCTTTTTATTTATTTACCTATTTTAATTTTAAATGAGAACCGTTATAAACATATTTTTTGCGTATCGGACGATTTATTGCAAATTTGCATAAATTATTAACACTTTTTGATTTTGAATATATTTAGCTCAAATATTAATTTCTATTTATATTTTTGTAACTAATTGTTCTAATTTGTGGTTGTTGATTTTTACGTATTCAAAAAACCAAATTATATAATTAATTTAAAAAATTTCTAAAATTATTTTAAATTTAGTTTTTAGACAGAAAATATTTTTAAATTTGTACAAACGACAAAGTTTTATCTTTAGGCATTTTAATAACTTTTCCAAAAAGCTATAAGCGACTTTATAAAAAATGCTACAGAACTTCTGACTATCAAAATTTGTTCTTAACTACTTTATTATTTAAAACATTTTTTCCGCGTTCAGTCAAGTTGCAAATATAGCAATAAATCTCGTGTGAGGTACTTGAATTTTCAAGTTTCTACTGAATACATATTTAATATAATGAGATTTATCTATGTGGATGATTTCCGTAGATTGCGGCATGTACGAGATTCAATTAAAGACGCGATACTTGAATATATGTAGTATTTGAAAAGCTAATTAAATAATGAGTGCTTATCATTCAAGTATCACGTAGAAGTGGTAGTTTCGATATTTATTTGTACACAGAAAAGATAATTGAAGGAAACGCCATATACAATTCATTTACATGCGTAGATATTTTACAAAGCGTAACAAATTGGCCTATCTTGAAAAACAAGCCTTAATTACACCATGTGATTTCCATAAATAAATAATTTGTAATGAACACCTTTAGCTGTGTAAAGATGGCACGGTCTGACGCCGACTGCCATCAGATAGGACCGAAAAATTATTTCTACACATATTTTATTACTATAACAATAATAAATATAAAGTAAGATATCTGTGCTGCAACTTTTCTAATTTAATTTATTATACTATAAGCATATAATTGTGTGTAGTGTTTTGTCATAATTTCACACCGTGTTTACACAAACTAATTTAATTATATTTAATTAACACTTGTTCCGGTAATTGCGTTTGTCTGTAATTTACATTCGTTAGAAATTCTCATCGCCACCGCGCACACCGCCTTCTTTCTTATTATTCTCCTTAATTTTTTAAAAGCTCTCTTTGCTTGGCGGAAACGACGACGACAATCAAGTAGGTGGTTTTTAATTACATCGCCTACTACTACTATCTAGACGCAATTAATCAGTGAATCGATTTGTCTACAATATAATTAACGGTTTCATTATTAAAGGCAAACATAAGCGCCTTTCGTCTGTTCGGGCGAAATAAAATAGTAATCGGACGTGGATCGCGACGCCTTCGAACTATACCTCCACTACTACACACTAGATGTCCAGCAGGAAAAAAAACATCAACGTCTCAAGTAGTTGCAGGCGTCTCCGTTAGGCGGCAACACTTTCTTCATGCATTGTTATTTGATTGCGGCGCGCACACACACACATTTCGTGGAGTAGAGTTAATAATCAACAAATTAAAATTGAGAGCTTACAATATTTGCGCAAGTAATTTTTCGAGTCGCATTAAAAATGCATGGAGCAAACAAATTTGTTTGGCGGCTAAGAAGGAAAGATTCGAGCGATGAATTATTCAGAATTATTGTTAAATATTTAACAATCAAACACCCCCCACATTATACAAGTCATATCATGGGGTCGTTATAGCCCTCCGCTCCACCATATCCATTGGTGCTGTCACGCACGCCATACCTTTACTTTGATCGACAATCTACTATCATTTATATAACATAGTAAGTATACAAGTCGAACGAAAGAGAAGAGATATAGAAGACTGCATATACTCGCAACATATCCGATCTGCAGCATCCATATCGGACCAATCTTGAGTATGTAACTCATCTATCGCCATATAAATATTTTAGCAGGTATCGTTCTGTTAGTTATTGCCACTACGGCCTGTACACGACTCCACAATGCTATTATTTACAGAATACAGAATTCTTTACATTTTCTATCTCTATATATGTGTGTGTTGTAGTAAAGATATATAACTTAGTACTTGCATTCGCGTTGTATTTTCTTCTATTCCTCTCGCTGAGCTGCTATGCCATCTTCTTATCCCTTTTTTACATTAAACACTTTTTTCGATTGAAAGCTTTCTAATGCTGGCTGTGCCATTTTGCAAAATAATCAAACAATTTCTATTAAACATTTTTACTCAAATAGCTCCGAAATTTTATTTATTTTTGAATTTCTAAAAAGGCTCCCAAATTGTCAGCAAACCGTCTGAAGTCGCCCGTCAAAGCCATCATGACAAAATAAGTGTGCGCGTCTTCTCAACATTTAGTTGGCTGACTACTTTTGACAGTTTGCTGACGATCCTTTAAATTTTTGACATCCGTTGTCTAACAAGAAATAATTTGCGCTTCAAGTGTGGTGTTCTTAAGTGTGCTTCTTGCTTTCGCAATTAAAATTATCTACAAATATGTTTTGTAATCAACATTAATTACTATGTAATTTCGACAATAAAAGTTTTATTTTCAATATAAGAGGTAAATTAATTACGTTCTTCTCGCGTTTATGTGCACGTAATTAACTACCTCTAAATACTTATTGTTAATCAACAAATGTATGTACGTCGTATAAGATCATTTTATAACTGCAAAGGAATTGTAATTACATTTTAAACTATTAATGAAAAAGTTATGTTGATTCAAGAAAGCTACTGTTTAAATGCATCAACTATTAAAAAACTTTTTAATTGTATATTTTTGCAACAACTTGTTTGCAAAAGTTATTAAACTGTAGTTTTATACAACGAATTAAAGTGAAATTCAAAATGTTTAAAAGCGACTAATTGATAAATTCTTTATTTTATAAATTATAAATGATTTTTAGGAGATTTTTAAGAGTTTTTAATTACTGGTTACCACGTTTATGATTATGACAATTAATTGTCATAAGGAAATATGTTATACCAACACATAAATAGTTAACTATTGTGAATGAAATAAAATAAACATGATTTTCTCTTGAGGTAGTCCCATTTTCCGCATGGTCAATTTTTATGAGAACTTTTCGAAAAAGGTCTAACCATTGGATTTCCGGTGATGGACTTAAGTGTGATTCTTATTAGAACTTTTGGTCCATACAATTTGGAAAAAGTCCATTTCGAAAATTAGATTAAATTTTAAATAACATCACCGAGTGAGGTGTCAGAAGTGAAAAGAATAACATAAATATAGCGAGCGACCGGCTTTGGTTACGCAGCAAAACAGTTGAATTAGTGCCATTAACTAATCTAATTATGAGTCATTCTTAGTAAATCTTTCTTTTATTCAAGAATGAGGAGGAGAATAAGGAACGGAAAAAAATGGGAATTATAAAGAGATGTAAAGAAAGCAAGCAACTCGAAGCAAGCTTATTTCGCGTCCGTTCAACCGCGTATTTCTGAACTCCCCTCCCCATTTCCCCACTCTTTCAGGTATTTGAGGGTGGGGGTGTTATCCCCTCTTGGTCCCGCCCTCATTGGCTGTCAACAATATGCACAAACAGTTGAAGCTCAAAGTCGGATCGGTCATGTTGTCCGCCGTACAAAATCACACGTTTTAATTATTCCTTTTTGATTAACACCTGTATTGTTTTAAAAAATTTCGACACACTCTTGGGCTTAAATTATCGAATTGTGTTTTTTAGTTAATTTATAGAAAATTACTGTTTATTTAATTATTATTTGACGAAAAATGCAAATGTTACAAGGATTTTTATGATATAGTGTTGTGTTTAATAGAAAAAGAATTAAAATACGACAATTTTTCTTTTTTGTGTTGAAAGTGTTTTATGTGCTTTTCATTTTGCCATATATTTAAATTATTATTGTTAGTGACTCAGGTGTCTTTTGTGGATAATTTTACCACTTGCACAGGAATGCTTACAGGTAAAGTGGATCTCATGCTAATTTCCTTCAAGATTCCTCTAAGGGTAGTTTTATATTAGCACGTGCAACAAAAAATATAAATAAAGAGTGTTAAGCGCAATCGGGGCGCGCGACCGACCCGGGCACCCAAGAAACTTTATTGCCGGCGTGTGCGACCGCCGTATTTTGCATATTAAGAATACGGATAACTTCATGAAAGGAAATTTACGGCAAGCCCGGATAAAATCATGCAAATTTTGCAACCCTTCATTTAAGCCACTTTACACCGGCAAATCTAGCAAGGGACGCGTGCGAGATATGTTAATAGAATTTGTGCACACTATTTGCAAAATAAATCGAAATCAAAACTGTAATAACTAGTCTAATTGGATTATGGTACAAAATCGCGCAAAACATGTTGGAATGTAGTCGATGGTAAAAAATGTGCTTGACCGCGACAGAAAAAGCCAGCGTTGAGAGGATTGTAGTGTAGGATAGGCAAAAAAGCGAGCTAACTAATAAAACCAAAACTAAATTTTTAAATATCAAACGCAAAACGAACGATTTTAAATTACTTCTATCGAAATAATTCAATTTGTTGGCGCGAGCGAAAAAAGTGTAACATGAAAAAAATTATGATATCCATAAAAATAAACACATGTTAGGAACTATTTACAAGTCATAAAATATTTTCTATTTGTATACATACTATACACATTCAAATGTAAATAAGTGACGGACGTTCACGCAACCCCTTTGCTCGAAAAAGCCAGAAGACGTCATACAATAACAAAATGCAACCCTCGACTAGTTAATGTTCATAAACGCATATTGTTTCAATGGAAGGGCCTTCGTCAATTATTAGTGTGGCTAGAAATTTAGGGGGTGATTTGAGTAGATGATTCATATATTGATAGATTGGATGATTTTCTTTATTTTTTTGATATCAGAAGAGTGTATAAAAATATTATAAATATCGATTTATAACTTGCAAGTCTATTCGACACACAAATAAAACTATCAAAAGTGAAAATAACTTTACAGTACACGTTCCAACACTCATAAAAATTTTGTGTTCGTTATTAAAAGGACTTGATTTTATTTCAATAGTAAAATATTTATTTCAAATTATTATAATAATTATTATTTATTGCGACATTTTATTCATATAAACATTTTTTTTCTTCTAGTGGTAATATTATAAATAATTAATGTTGATAACTCGGTTGATAAATTTATTTAATAAATTGTTAATAATTTATATTTTATTGTTGGCATAAAAACTAGCGCAAAAAGAAATTTATTTGCAACCTAACACTCTAATATTGCATTCTATTTTAATATGGCTTTTTTGCCGCAAATGAAAGCACACTTAAATTGAAGCTAATTTAATTATAAAGCCATTTAAACCATTTTTAAATTGCTGGAAAATAAACATTGAGTGTTGGATAAAATCATTGCTGTTAATATTTCATTATTGTTTTTTTCTAATTACTCTAATTACATGCTTTCTGAATTATTTATTTTCTAATATTCGATACCAATTTTCCATCAGGAATAGAAATTATAATACATAATTCGAGACATAATTATTGAAATGTGTTTCCCTGCACCATATCTTTATATTTATATAAACAACTATTAATTCGTTGAAACATTTTACTTCGTCTCTACATTAATAATCGACTCAATAATTAAATGGAAAATAATTATTGGAATAATTATTCCGGGAATTATTCAGTTCGATAAAATAGTAAATAATATCGACAAATGTTCCGTTTTTAAACCAAATTTTTTTTGAATCTATTTCAATTTTTAAGTACAATCGGTTTTTTTCTTATAAAAACCATATCTAGAAACCGAGCAAAAATCAAAATTTAAAGTGACCTTTAGTTAAATTGGCTTTTATTGTTTATGAAACCGGCCCGTAAATATTTAACGATACTCGACAAGATTGAGCCTCAATTTATTCTAGTATATCGAGAGTCAGTATATCAATAACTCTTGTACATGAATACCAAAATTTTTATATTCGAAATTGCGACCAAAATCAGGTAAAAAATTGTTTTAGTACAAAATAAGATTGATTTGAAAATATTTCGTTGTTACAAAATGTTACAGAATATGCTCTGATTTTTTGCTTCGTTTTTTACCTCATGACAACACAAATTGACCCGAAAACAAAAAACTTCGCAAGAAATCATAGTTTTCGGAATTTAAAATGTTTGCGCTTTGGTGTTCATTCCCGTTCGCGCGACAATTTTTAAATTAGAAAATCAGTATAAAGCGAACAAAGCAGAAAGATTATTAAGATTCCGAGTAAGTTTCTAATTATTTTTTGTTTACGGAATGAAGGTTAATTTCATTCACACCTTTTTTCATCATATTAGACTTTTACTAATTTGATGCGCTTAAAATATAATATCCTCGAGTCGATAATATCTTTTTTATAAAAATACAATTTCATGATGGAAGTAACAATTTCTGATTCAACTTTTAACTGTTACGCTGGGATCCAAATATAGAATTCGAATAGCGATTAAAATAATCGATTACAATAATAAAAAATCACGTTGATTCGAATCGTGATAATATGATTTATTGCGGACCAACTTTAGATATAGTACTCGAGTCGAGGATATTTTTAAAACGTACGCATCAAGTAAAGTCCTTTTTGGTAGGACGATTATTTAATTTTGATAAATTATAGGAGAAATTTAATTTCTTGATGAGTAAATTTCGAATGGCTGGTTAAATCAATCAGTAAAGAAAAGAACGACATATTATGTACATTAGTCGATGCATTGCTACGTTTTAATAGAAGTAATGACAATTTGAAATGATTACCGGGCATAATTACTGGCCGACATGCAACCGAAACACGCACTCACTGCAAGGATTCGTTCGTTCGTTCGCTATTCGAGTGAGTCCTTTTAAGTGCATTCATTCCAATTCCAAATCTTAGCGACATTCTGTAGTAATTGTTGTATAATATTAATAATAATGTTGTCACCCGTAATTTATTATGTGTTTATGAAATGATCAAGTACTTGTTTAGTTATTGTCTGCTGCATATATAGTTGGAGTAAATAATTACACTTCGTGTACACGATGTGTGTACAGTTTGCGTCCATTTCCGGCGAATTTGATAAATGGATTTGGCGTATTTCGAAAAAACGACACCCTGATGCAGAAGCGTGTATTAAGTTTCCGTGCAGCCGCGTGAAAGTAGTATGACATTCCCGTATAGCTGATGCATATTTCAAAAATATACAAATGAGTTGCGATTGTAGTGAAATTAATTTCGCGCCATACACGTGTTTTGCGAGATAAATTCAAAGTTGCAAAACGTCTCGAAAACAGCGATACCAAATTTTATAATTATCGTATCGGAATCTAGACGAACTGGTTGCGGTATTCTCTCAGGGTGCTATGTGTAGCTGACGCGCCATTAGTTTCGGCCCAAGCGAGAAGCCGTATCGCTGTCTGCACTCTCTCGAAGAGCCCACTTCACACCAACAACTCTAATCCTTTTACTTACTTATTATAAGACCAGTGAGAAGGCGACTCAGTAGTCATTTTCTTGCATAACTTTATTATATATAATTTTTTTCAGTAAAATGTGTATGATACAGAATGTGATACAATTATGTAAATTACTTAAAAAAAAATAAAAAACACGTCATTCTACAGGATGTTGCAAATTGGCTGGTTTTTCGAATATTCGCTAAAATGTTTCAAAATGTTTCGCCGTTCCCCGAAGCATGTAAATCAAAATGTATTAACTTTGTTAATTACAGTAAATCGTCTTGTGCCGTTTAACGACTATCCGCATTAAAATTACGACGCTACGCCACTTTACAATCTATACAGCAGAATTGCATACTGCAGAGATTTCCAATCAAAGTGACTTTTTTTTTTCGCAAACATTGTGGTGTTGAGGAATGTGCAAAGGGACGCACCTGGTTATGTTATTTTAGGTCGCGCCCCGGTCTCTCCCTTCGTATATAGTGGCGGGTAAAATCGACAGCGGAGTAGTTTCCCTTATGTATCCATGGCATTGACCGCTACTCCAGTGGTTTACTACCCCCCATTCAACCACTGGCCATTCATGATATAACCTTTCATTGTTGGACAATAGAACGATCATACCGATGAGAATCTGGCTATAACATTTCCACTTTATTTCAGTTACCGGTTTGTTTTTATTCAACATTTCTGCACACAGGTTTTCTAACGATTTTAGTGTGAGAACATTTTAATCTCTTTTAATTTTAATTATCTTTCAAGTTTATTTTTTTAATCAAATTTGTTTTTCGAATGTTTTATTTATACAAATATTTATTCAAAATATACCGCGAAATATATTATCGAATGGGAATTGATACTAATCGAGATATTGATATAAATTAATTTTGTATTTATTATTTTTGGCCACCAAATTTACATATTTTTATTTTAATTCTGAGAATAAGTCAGGTAATTCTAATTACTATCCAAAAGATAACTTAAATAGGCGTGATTATCCGAATTACTATTTGCCGGATTATCATTATCTCAAGTGCGGGCTTATCTGTCTTCAATATTTGCGGAGTTTCTGAAAATTTAAAAGAAAATTTGTTGAGGTTTTATATAATAATTTTTTTTTCGATTTTTGTATTGAAATTGTTGAGAAACTAGGTGTATTTTAAAAACTGCATTATTCCTTAATTAATTTTTTTATTGTATATTTTAAAAATAAAAATAATCCATTAAACTAAAATCAACAAAAATACAATTATTTTCTCGATTATTTTTTATTGGAAATTTTTAAATTAAATATATTAAATTCGTTAAACAATACACAAACAAGAATACGTATTTTATTCGGTACTCAGATTTTACCTCGTCATTTAAATTTGGCCGAAAGTTCTGGACTTTTTCCCAAAAGATTCTCGGATCGGAACCTCGCTCAGAACTCCCGACCTATACATTAAATATCTTGTCAAATATTAGGCGTTTACTTCTTGTAGCTACCACTCGAAAAGTGTGTCCCAGGTTTATAACACTCGATATAACATGTTTGTAACACATAATTTGAACAAATTACACACATTTCAACAAGATTTTTTTTGAGTCAGGTGTTTATAGCTGTGTGTGTGTGCATATAAAATAGAATAAATTCTAAAATTATGATACATGTCTGGAACAGCCCACAGAGAATCCATAAATCATGGTGTTTTTTTTTTCTATTTGTTTTTCTTTAGACAGCATATATGAATATCGTGACATTTGAAACGCGTGTCGAAAATGATTTAAACAATCACAATTTAATTTCATATTATTATTACTATTTGAGAGATAAATTTCGAATTAAATTAATTTAAATTAATTTTCTTATTAAATTGTATATGCACTTTGTTAAAAATTCAATGTCACATAATTTAATTATTTTTTTTCCTTATTTTTTACGACCTTTATATTGTAGGAAAAATACATTATTATTTTAATTTAAATTTTTAAACGTTACAAATTTAAAAGTTTGTTTGTTATATAGAAATCAAAAGCCATAACATAATTCCAAGTTGGTCTGATGTTGGCAACGGCTGACTGGACTCATAAACTATACCTGCCTTGTTAATCGTCTATGGATGAATTCAACTGTGTATTAGGTTTATATATTTTTAAAACAAGCTGCTGAAGCTGATCAACGAACTTTGCACTTGAACGCGAATTAAATAAAGAATCATATACACACACGTATTTTATGGGAGTTTAAATTCAAAAATGCTCGTGCGAAATTTACGGAGAGGCGAATATACTTACGATATTAAATGGATTAAGACATGCATAGCATAGGTGTTGTGGCTACACGCAATATAATTGCTCTGCATGCCCAATAGATTTTTATCGAATTGCGTTGGTTGGCAGAGGTGTTTGGAAATGTACACATTAAAATTTACATTAATACAAAAGAGTTTTATTATTTGTTGTAGAAAAAATATTAAATCCATATTTTAAGTTACGAAACAACTCGGAATTATGAACATTAAAACCCAGATTATCTCTGTAAAATGTAAAAAATATAAGCCTCAAATTATTGCATGTAAATAGTAGTGCTATTGAGTGTTTAAATTTCGGATGCGCGCCGCGCGGTGTCCGCTTTTCGAACTCACCGTTTCCACTCATGCGCTTTTGTTCGTTAATTAAATAAGTTTATTTTATGTATAGGAAATATATCAAAGAGACTAATGAATTCTCAATTGAATTGAACCTTCTATAGGTTATTGTTTGGCGCAATAGAAAAGAGAGAAAATGCGATTTAAGTGTAAATAGTGATTTTACCATATTGGAGCAAAATGTTTGCGCGATGCAAAACGGTTCTCATACATATCACTTTCTAATAGGACAGGTAATAAATAAAGTAGCAACAAATGTGTTGGAGCGCTCAACCTCTAGTCACGAGAACGCCCGCAATTTTTACATTTGTGCGGATTCAATTAAGGAATTATCAGCTCATGCATAATTATACACGTTAATCATTCCCATTTATGTGTTACCGCGTAATTTAATACTATACATACACATTTTAACAAACAAGCAACTTCTAAAGGAGCAGCAGCATTTTCATATCAAAAACTTTTTCAATGCACAAGACGGTCGGTCGGTCGGCTCTTGTGTCATTTGTAAGCAGGCTGAAGAGTTGTTTAGAAATTTCCACAGACATTTATGCAAATTTCTTTTACATGTACAAATTTATACAACTAATTATAAATTATAATTATTTTTCTATAGCATTCATTATTTCATTGTATTGATTGTATTGAGTGCAAGTCCGTTTAGATCGCTTATGACGATTTTACTTTTAGAACAAGGTGTGCTCGGTAAAGGAAAATTCAAATGTATAGATTTTTTGAATAATTATTATGCTTGCCTAATTTCAGTCAGCGTTGCCTTTAATATGAAGTTTTATCTGATCCATCACGACATTTGTTCATTTTAACAGTTTTGTTACAATAATTGTGTGGTTTTGATTATGCTAAGGCGACTAGTAAAAATAAAAATACAAGTTGAATTAAATTGTTTTTCTTCTGTTTTTCATACATATCGAAATTATTCAACACGCATATGTTTGTTCATTATTTTTCTAAATTATTTAATAATCATTTTTGTATTGTGTTTTATAAAATAATGAGAAACCGAGTGGTAGACTAATGCCTATAAAAGGTTTTTTATTCGGATATTTATTAAATTAAACGTCTGCTATTATGTATCGTGCGAGGTATCGTGTGTATTGAGAAGTCAAACTAAGTGTCTCCCTCTGCATTAACTACTAGGACAAGAGCATGCGCAGTGGAAATATCTTCATTTCTTTAATTATTAATGAAATATTTAATATTGCACCATTGAATAAACTAATCAACATGAAATAGTTTAATTTTTTTATAATTTAAATTTCTATTATTAAGTAACACGGAGATATAAATATATTTTATTTGAAATTGCGCCTTGTTACTTATAGATAATCATAAATTAAAATATATTTTACTGTTAATAATAAAATTAGTTTCTATTTTTTGTTCGCATTAAATATTTCAAGCATGAAATTAAAGTTTATGTATGATTTTAATTAATTTCTTTTTATACGAAATATTAGAAATTAATAAATGTATTGTTGAAATATTTGAATTCGTTTATTTATTTATTTGCTTTCGTTCATGGTTGTTGTACTTGCATTCTTTATATCTATCAACAAAATGCTTTTTCCTGAAGTTTGTAGGAATTTCACGAGATTGCAGGTATACAAATAGGTGAAAATATTTTCGAATAAAATAAGTAAAATAGTTATATTTTTTTTGTTTGCGCGCCGGCCGCATCTCTAGAACACAAACGAGCACAAGTACACCTACCAATTTAGAGGAGATTTCTTAAGAAAAATTTTATAATTATGTGTAATTTTGATTATAAGTGAGGGTAGGGCAAGTTAAGGCGCCGCGTCTGCAGCGGACCATTATATTGCTTGCAAGTGGTGGAGATGTTAATCTAGAAGAATGAAATGGCTGGGCTAATGTAGTACTTGTATAATTATTCTTTCCCACACCAGGCTGGTCTAATCACAGCAATAATTATGGCCTTTTTCTTGCTGACTTTGTGTATTTTAATTTCGTAGCTATTTTTCCCATGCCTATTTCGCGCCGATTGATTTGAAGAATTTATAAGAAAAATTCAAACTCTGTAACAACAACATATTTGATATAGTTACTAGAGAGCCATATCATGATTTGAGTTTTTACAGGCCGGAAGGCAAATAGATTAGCAATATACAAGATGGATAAGAATTAATTCGAGCTTATAGCGTGTGTGTACAATATAATTTTTGTGTTTAATATTCAGATGCCAATATTGTTCAGCAGAGAAAACAGCTCGTGTTATAATACGGCAACAGCTTGAATATTTAACCACTAGATCGTTCTTGATTGCACTGCCTGAAGATATCAATTACATAGATCGTTATTCTCGACTAAAAACGGAATATTTAATGTTCTCATTTTCTTATAGAACAAAGGAATGCTGAATTGGTTTAATCACCGGCGAATCTACCTCGAATCTATACTCGATCAGTCTCAACAATATAGTAATTCCATCGCGAGCGAATAGTGAAATTGTTAATAAATCTTTTTATTTTCTAAGCCATTATTTAATGACATATTATAAATGCTTTCATACATTTGCACGTGAGATTTCATGATTATTTAATTTCACACATTGATAACATGTTATTACGACTCATTTCTTCTCTCGAATAAATAAATAAGATAATTTAATAATGCATTTCTGTGCATATATCATTGAACAAATAATAATTGTTATTAGCACGAACGACTGATTAGGATATGTGGATAAATAATAAAAGGTTTTTAAAGTAGTTTATTGTTTGCAGGGCGTCAAGTTGGCGAACATGTGATGCGCCGCGATGCCCACTTTGTCCGCGGCGCCTGAGCTGAGTCCCGGCGGCCGCAACGAGCGGCTATTATCCGACATAGGCGCCATGAGCCCCGAGCAAGAGGCAAGTCCACCACCTGCAGCGCCAGGAGCATCGCCACCACCACCGCCCCCAACGCGGTTTCCATCACCATCAGCCATGTCGCATCAAGACACGTCCGATGTCGAACAGTTCGCCGGTAAGATCGTCTACAATCCGGACGGTTCCGCGTACATCATCGAAGATTCGGAAAGCGATAGCGAAACGATCGGCGGCGGCGGCTGCGGCGGTCCTAACACCAACGTGCCCGATATTGTGCCGCCGTTACAAGCAGTGTACGTTTCGCGTTTGCTTCGACAACCTACCCGCCCGACCGAATTGCCCGCCGTTCACAGCTATCGTGTGGTTGCGCTTAGAGACGCTCGTCCTCCGCGGCCCGCATCGGTGCCCGTAAAACCAATTCTTATGTGCTTCGTATGCAAGCTGAGTTTCGGCTTTGCGCGTTCCTTTGCCAACCACGCACAATCTGAGCACGGTGTTACTTTAAAGGAAAACGAACGCGAAGTACTCGCTGCAGACTGTTCAGCCATTCTTCAGTGTGTCGGTGCCGATAAGAGGCCGATGGTGTCATTGCTAGAGCCACTTGGCTCGGCGCACGATTCGCATCACAATTCTCAAATAGTTCCTGTTACCTCCGTACAAAGTCGCAACGAAGGACCTTCGCCTAATTCCGAAACACCGCCATGTTCCTCATCTCGCAATACACCAGGAAAATCGCCATCTCCGCCGTTCGCACCGCCACCCGCCTTCATGACTGGTACCACGATAGGTGTTTGTCCCGAACATCTTCAAGGAAGGCCGTCCGGTGTGGAATGCGCCCGATGCGAAATGATACTCGCATCTGGTCGCTTGGGACCAGCAGGTCTTGCGAACGTTCACAGTCGAAACAGTTGCAAAACATTAAAGTGTCCAAAATGCAACTGGCATTACAAATACCAAGAAACATTAGAAATCCACATGAAGGAGAAACATCCCGAAGCTGAAACGAGTTGTATTTATTGTATAGCAGGCCAACCGCATCCGCGGTTAGCGCGTGGCGAAACCTACACATGTGGCTACAAACCATATCGTTGCGAGGTTTGCAACTACTCCACCACAACCAAAGGCAATCTTAGTATACACATGCAGTCAGACAAGCATCTCAACAACATGCAGGAACTCCAAAACGGTGGCGCGCCCAACAACGAGTCGCGTCAAGCATCGCCAAAAGCACCTCCATTACACCACTCACCAGTGAGCAGCGGTCACAAGCCTAAGCCTAGTTTTCGATGTGACGTGTGCAATTACGAGACGAATGTGGCTCGCAATCTGCGAATTCACATGACCTCTGAGAAGCACACTCACAACATGCTCGTCCTCCAACAGAACGTCAAACATATGCAAACGCTCTCCGCATTGCACCATCAGCAACATCCCCAACAGCACATGGAAAGTCTGTACGGGATGTATCCCGGTTTGGGCGAGAAACCCGAAGCGGCTCTTGCGGACATGGCATACAATCAAGCGCTCCTCATTCAGATGATGACGGGAGGGCAGTTACCTGGCCATGCAGGACCGGCCGATATGACCGCCCATTCTGATCTTGGACTGAATCCTGAAACTATGGAACCGCCGCCCGAACCGGCGGATCCTGATCCGGACAAGACTTACCAATGTTGTGTGTGCAACATTTTCACCACAGACAGTTTAGAAGAACTTGGTCGACATTTAGCGATGGACCGGACGCGACTGCGAGAACAGGAAATCCTCGCTGTGGTGGCCGGCCACTATGTATGCAAACTTTGCACCTACAAAACTAATTTAAAAGCCAACTTCCAACTACACTGTAAGACTGATAAACATCTACAGAGACTGCAACATGTCAACCATGTGAAAGAAGGTGGACCGCGTAATGAGTGGAAGCTCAAATACGCATCGGCACCTGGAGGAGTTCAAATTCGTTGCAACGCCTGCGACTACTACACCAATTCGGCTCATAAACTGCAATTGCATGCAGCGGCCGGTCGACATGATGCTGGTGTGGCCCTTCTCAAACATTTGGGCGAAAAGTGTGGAATATTGCGACAAGAACAACCGCGCGTATTTCATTGTTCTCTATGCGGATTCTCAGCTACTAATAAACTACCTCTACTTCAACACGTTCGATCTCTCAAGCATCTTCATATGGAACAATTGCATCAGTTGCAACGGCGCGCGGAGGGCAAGGAAAATCAGCCTGAAATTGGAGACGTTTTTCATGTGGTTCCGGGTCCAGTCGATCAACAAATGCTACCGGGTAAGTTTTAATTAATTTTTTGCGCGGATTTTGATGTGGGATTAAAAGGTGTTTTATATGTAATTTCGAATCAATTTAAATGCTAATGAAAAATGTTATCAATTCCAGTTTATTAAATTAACCTTTGCTTTGTAGGATAAAACATGCGGTCTGTGTTCAGAAAATTTCTAATAATTATAAAAATAACGGGGTTGTTTAAGTCGACATGCATGTCCTTTTTTTAATCAGACAATGGGTTTTTTGAAATTATGGTTCCTCTTGGGCTAACTGTATTCGTGATAAAATGTTTATTGTTCCCCGAATATATTTAATTATTTTAGAAATAAAAGCGGTTGTTTTCGTGGTAGAAAATTGATGAGAGTTGACACCCTTGGCGTTGTTGCTTAGTACGCCATATGCCCTATATAAATATAATTGCAGGGATTTAAATAAAATTGTTAGTACGTCTGTAATTAGGTATGTTTTTATCGAATATAAGCCTGCCATAGAGAGGCGTGACTGTGCCTCAGGTCTGCAAATACAATAGCAGCGGCAAAGTAATTGTTCTTATTGTCACTATAGGGCCCGGTGTTTTACAATGATACCGTTAATCCCTGTCATTACTCCCCAACAAAAAAAAAAATGATGTAAAGAAATTTCAACCCAAGCTAAATGTATTTATTTATTTTATTAACAGAACGCAGAGATAGCGTCAGTTCGGAATTGAGTCAACACGATTCGGTTAGGGATCAAGTGAAATCTGAACCTCGCGAAGATAACGAAGAGTTGAATATGGCTGAGAGCGGAACCGCACAACATATGTGCCCGTATTGCGAGTATAGCAGCGATTCTGAAATGCGAATACAAGCACACGTTTTAGCCCAACACGGCACCACCAACAACACTTCCATGCCCGAACAACTATTTCAATGTCCACTTTGCCAGGATGCTTTTAAAGAACGATCTAGCCTAGAACGACATGTTATGCAAATCCATTCGGTGAACAGCGAAGGTTTGCAACGCTTGTTAATGCTGGTCGACCAAAGTCATTGGCTAAATCAGGCTTCGCGAACACCGACACCCAATAATTTATCGAATCAAATGCAAACGCCGCCTAATCAAATTGTTTCACCCTCATCTGTGTCTTCCAAAGATTCAAATAAGTTAGAGAAAAGCAGCGATGCCAGTCACACTACTGAGCCCGAGCCAGACTTGCTGTCGCCCAGTAGCGACGACAATACGGAATCGGAGTCGGAACGATGCAGCACCTGTTTCAAGACCTTTCGGAACATTGACGAATTGTGTTTTCACCAAAACGAAACCGGCCATTTGGAAATCAAACAGACCCCAAGTGGACCGGGTTACGTGTGCTGGAAGAAAGGCTGCAATCAATTCTTTCCGACTGCGCATACATTGCAAATGCATTTCAAAGAGGTGCACGCAAAGAACTCGATAACTAATATGTCCGTTTCGGAGAAACATGTCTATAAGTACAGGTGCAATCAATGCTCGCTGGCATTCAAAACGTTGGAAAAACTACAGTTGCATTCGCAATACCATATGATCAGAGATGCCACGAAATGCGTGTTGTGCGGTCGCAGTTTTCGATCGCTCGTTGCGCTCCACAAGCACGTCGAAAGTGTCCATTCCGAATTGACGGACGACGAACTCAATGCGTATAAACAGAGCTTAATGAATAATCCGCTCTTATTGGCCGGACTACAAGGTCAAGTGCTGGACAGCTCAACAAATGACATTCTGAAGAAGGAATCGCTGCGAAACACCGCCGACGACACCGAGTCTGGAGAGTGCGACGATAGCAAGGAAATAAATACTAGTCACGATGATAGTAATCAAAACGACGGTGAAAATTCAGACGACAGCATCAATTACAAAGATCAGCAATTCCTGGAAGACTACCTGAACAGTCAAGCGATTGCCGAGGACAGTTACAATGATCCTAATAGGAAATACAAATGCCACCGGTGCAAAGTAGCCTTTACAAGACAAAGCTATTTGACCGCTCATAACAAAACCCTTTTACATAGAAAAGGCGAGAAACTAAGCTATCCCATGGAGAAATACCTGGATCCCAACCGCCCTTACAAATGTGACGTTTGCAAAGAAAGTTTCACACAGAAGAACATCTTATTGGTTCATTACAACTCGGTCAGTCATCTACATAAACTCAAACGAGCCATGCAGGAGCAACAACAAAACAACAACAATAATCCACCGATATCGCCGGTCACAGGTGCGGGCGGCCAAGCTCAGAATCTAACAACAACAACACCGAAAAGCACATCGTCTGAGGAAGACGATAAAAAGCGCTATCGCTGTAATATCTGCAAGGTTGCTTACACTCAAGGCAGTACTCTTGACATTCACATGCGAAGTGTCTTGCATCAAACGCGAGCCAGCAAATTGCAAGACTTGGCAATGGCAGGACAGATAGACTTGTCGAAACCCCTAATCGAGCAACCCGAAGCCATGCAGTCTCCTAAACAATCCAGCCCGGCGCCAGGTAGTGGGGACAAACAACCCTCTCCTACCCCACCATCACCGGGACTCTCAGGTAGCCATGGGATGATGGGTTGCCCAAAGTGTGGTGCTTTATTCAGTTCGCAAGATCAGTTGAGTGCTCATCAGCAGCTGTATTGCATGTTTGCAGCTCCAATGGCCATCTTTCATGCGGCTCAAGAGCCCGGCCAGGCAAAAAGTCCATCACCTGGCGATCAACACCAACAACAAGATAATAACAGTGTCGTTCGACTAAATATACCGAAGAAAACTGGATCGCACATGTACAAACATCTTCTGGAGAGTTTCGGCTTTGATTTGGTGATGCAATATAATGAGACGCATCAACGAAGAAAGAGACAACTGGAAGCTGAAGCAAAACAGGAATTACAAGCTGCATTACCACCGCCGCCAGCTCTTCCTGTTGAGGAACCGGCCACCGCCATGATCGAGACGAAAGCTGCTGCTGCTGAGGAGGACATTGAAACCAACCTACCAGAAGTAAGTAAATCCACGTGCCAACATTGCAATAAAGAGTTCTCTAGTGTGTGGGTTTTAAAGTCTCACTGTGAAGAAGTTCATAAAGATTTAGTGCCACTAGAATTCTTAGAAAAGTATGCTCAACAGTTTAAAAACGAATACGAAAAGAAAAGTGTGGTGGTGACAGCGGCGACCTCGTCGACGTTAAACAGCCTTCCACGAGTTTCGACTCCGAGTGGCGGCGGTGGTGGCAGTGCAACGCCAACAGCCGCCTTCTCTTCGAGTCCCATTGAGGCGACAACACCCGACAAGGAAGATGAATCCAAAGAGGCGTTGCATGCCAAGCTTAATTTGTCCACACCGCCAGATGCGACCACGTCAACCGCTCCATCGACACCGACATCGTCAACAACGCCCGCCAGCAGCACTGATTCGCTACCGGCCAATATTCAAGCGATGATTGCGCAAAGTATGGCACAGAACCCGATGGCTTTGGCCCAACAAATGTCCGAGATGCAAGCCGCACTCAATGTGATGCAATTGCAACAAATGAATTTCAATCCGATGATGCAAATGATGGGCATCGGATTGCCATTGGGTTTGAATGCGTTGGCGGCAATGAACTTGCAACCACCACTCGTTCCACTAATGATGCCACCGCCGCCGTATGATCCAATCACGCAATTTGGACCGCAGGATCAACAGGCCATGATGAAACAACAAGCAATGATGCAGCAACAAGCGGTGAGTCTTCCTTTCTCATTCATTTTATTATCGTATGCGATTTTGTCTCTGCTCCTCTCTACCTGCACTTTATTATTGTTTTTATTAATTTATGTTCGAGGAGAATATTGTTATTGAGCTGTTGAACAGTTTATTTATAATCAGCTTATTTGCCAAGCTAGTCAGTCAGTCAGTTTCCGAAGAAGAGAGCAGAAGATGGAATTTAAGTATAGCAATTAAAGTTTTCATAGAATATTTTGTACATTGTAAAATCACGAATAACTAATTAGGGTAGATTTAGTACCTGGTTTATAAGAGTTAATTATATTTTACAATTCCATGTAATGACTAGTTGTGTTTGCTTTGGATTTGACTAGTTTTCGAGGCACTTTTTAGTTATGATCGCCTGAAATTACGAATAATTATAGATGGTTCTTCTTGGATCTGGCAATTATTAGCGACTGGCCGATCCGACTCTGTTGATTATTTTAATTGCTGTTTCTACGATGCAGCCTTGTATTGTGATAATTATCGTAATTGATTTATTGCCAATTTGTTACAATTTATTAAGGCTATGTATATTTACTGTTCGACTATTGAGAGCGTATAAATCTGTATAATATCGACAGTGGATATAATGTAACGTTGTTTCAACATGGAATTTCTTATTTCTACAGGCCGTAAACGCTGCTGCCAACCAGAAACGCGCAAGAACGCGAATTACCGATGATCAGTTGAAAATTTTGCGAGCGCATTTCGATATAAATAACTCACCGTCAGAGGAGCAGATACACGAGATGGCATCGCAAAGCGGTCTTCCACCCAAAGTCATAAAGCATTGGTTCAGAAACACGTTATTCAAAGAGAGACAACGCAACAAAGATAGCCCCTACAACTTCAATAATCCACCATCCACTACACTTAATTTAGAAGAGTATGAAAAAACGGGCGAAACTAAAGTCATGCCATTGAATAGCTCAGGTAGTAGCACAGAAGAAAGCATTAAACAATCCAAAAGCTCACCGCTTACCATTCAGCCGGAGATTAAAACTGAATTAAAGGAAGAGCCGGCGGACGATATCTCGAAATACGCCATCATCGACGATAAAATGATGCAGCAACAGCACCAACAAGACGTAGTCGATGAAAAGCCTAACGTGTTTAATTTGCCGCCCAATTTACAGCCGCCGCAAAGCCCCGCTACTTCAGTGGCCAGTTCCGACAATCAGAGCGTGTCGCAACCGAGTACCCCTAATAGTTTGACGCTCACTTCAATCATTGCATCGCAACTTGGCGACAGTCTAACAACTTGCACGCCAACATTGAATCTCTCAAGCGTTTCCTCGCATCATGGAATGACCAGTCCCATGTTGCCGCCTCCCAAGCTAAACCAACAAAACTTTTCAACGCCCAATAATTTACAAGGCATGCTGCCACTGACACCTAATCGTTGCTTGAGCCCCAGCAGAGACTACAGCAACCCCGGCAGTCAAGGTTCGGGCAGTTCGACGGGCAAACGAGCCAATCGCACCCGATTCACCGATTACCAGATCAAAGTGTTGCAAGAGTTTTTCGAAAACAACGCTTATCCCAAAGATGACGATCTGGAGTATCTCTCGAAATTACTCAACCTTAGTCCTCGAGTGATTGTGGTGTGGTTTCAAAATGCACGACAAAAGGCACGCAAAGTCTACGAAAATCAGCCAGCTGCCGAACCATCGCCCGGCATCCCAGACGAAGCTGGTGCGAACCGATTTCAAAGAACACCCGGTTTGAACTATCAATGCAAAAAGTGTCTGCTAGTTTTCCAAAGATATTACGAACTGATTCGCCATCAAAAGACGCATTGTTTTAAGGAAGAAGATGCTAAGAGATCGGCACAAGCGCAAGCAGCAGCCGCTCAAATCGCTGCTGTTTTGAGCTCGGAAGATTCGAATTCCAGTACTAATGGGGAACAGTCGCAACAACAGCTTCAACAGTTGCAGCAACAGCCATTAATGCAACCGCAACAACAACAGCAACAGCAGGGCGCGCTACCGCAGACTCCAACTCATTCTTCGGCTCACAGCCCGGTGCAACCCAATCCGCCAACTACCCCAACACCGATGGGCGGTAGTATCAACTACCCCGCTTCGCCATCACCTTCTGATACGAAGGAAAGTTCGTTTCAATGTGATAAATGCAATCTAGTGTTCCCGCGATTCGATTTGTGGCGTGAACATCAATTGGTCCACTTGATGAATCCCAATTTATTTCCAAGCTATCCACCAGACTCACCTTTCGGAATTCTGCAACAACACGCTCAGTTGCAACAACTGAATGCGAATTTGGGGGAAATGAAGATCAACTCTCCGACGAACATTCAACATCCTCTGATCAATATGTTAAACAATGTTGCTGGACAAAAGAGGAAAATTGACGAGTTTGATGGAGAGAGCGATACATCCGACCAACCGAAAGACAAACGTTTGCGAACAACCATTCTGCCTGAACAACTGGATTACTTGTACCAAAAGTATCAGATTGAAAGTAACCCGTCTCGAAAAATGTTGGAGAACATTGCCAGAGAAGTCGGTTTAAAAAAACGAGTTGTTCAGGTGTGGTTTCAAAACACTCGTGCTCGGGAGAGAAAAGGCCAATTCCGAGCACACGCACAAGTAATCAACAAAAGGTGCCCTTTTTGTCCCGCTTTATTCAAAGTGAAATCGGCTCTTGAATCGCATTTGACAACAAAGCATGCCGATCAATGCGCTAGGGGTGAAATTAATATCGACGCCCTGCCCGACGAAGAAATCAGTTTGGAATCATCGCCAAGTTTAAGTTCTGGCGGCGACAATAAATTCCCACAGAATCCGAACATGATGCCGCCGTTATTTCCCAGTCTCCATCCAGACATGGAAAGCTCGATCAAAAAATACTACGAGGAGAGCATGAAGCGCTACATTAGCGAATTGCAAGCTCACGCTTCTTCATCTTCGAATGGTGATAAGAGCGAGATTAAAATTAAAGAAGAGGGCGAGATTCCGTTGGACCTTTCCAAACCCGTCGATTTGTCCAGACCAATGAAAGTATCGATGGACCACGAGCGCAGCATGTGTGATCCAGGTCCATTAACTGACTTGAGTGAGCGATCTCTTTGCGATGAACGCAGCGATTCAATGTCCGAAACCACCGAATTCTACGACGATGAGAGCAATCCAACATCGCCAGCCAGCAGCACCCAAAGCAACACGCAACGCCAATTGAACAGCAGCTCTTGCAGCAATGCTGGTGCCAATAAACGGTACCGCACTCAAATGTCTTCAGTGCAAGTGAAAATCATGAAAGCGTTATTTAACGATTACAAGACACCAACGATGGCGGAATGCGAATCGTTGGGCAAGGAAATTGGGCTGCCGAAGCGAGTGGTGCAAGTGTGGTTCCAAAATGCCAGAGCGAAGGAGAAGAAAGGGAAGATTGCGTTGCAAAAAGTACTAGGAGGTGGTGTAACTGACACGGAAAATCCACCGATGCCCGATGATTGCAAATATTGCAACTTTAAGTATTCGCACAAGTACTCGGTGCAGGATCACATTTTCACCAAGAGTCACATCGCCAACATCCGGATGCATTTGGAGAATGTGAGCAAGGAGAGCGGAGGCGGCGGCGATAATGAGTTCACCGTACCACCATTGCCAGGTAGTTCGGGTGGTGCTATAAGTGCCGATTCGACGACGAATCCTACACAGAACCTAAACAACAACACTCATTTACAATTACTACAAATGGCCGGCATGCAAATGAGCAATACATCAACAACAGCTTCCACCAATATCAAATCGGAAAACGATGAGTCTCCCGAAACGCTGTTCCAACAACTGTACGCCTTAGGAAACAACGCCAACTTTGGAGTCCAGAACCAGTACGTTCATCATGCGATGTTTGGGGCTAATGGTGAGTACATTTTTTCTTTATTCTAATACTATACTAACGGAGGGTGGTAGTTAAATGTGTGGGGGTTTAAACAAAAACGATTGTCAATATTAGTTATGGATACTACGTATTGTTCGTTGATAATTTATGTCTTATTGAGAATATTAGGCGCACCAATCACCGTTGATGATAAATCGACACGGGTCGTAAATTATACGTAAATAATTAACATAACAAACAATAGTTTGTCTGCGTCGAGTTGAATAATAAAACGTTTCGTTATTTATAGTTATGGTATTAATATATATTAATATTGGTTTTTGTTGCGAGGGGATTTTTTAATTGTAAAATAAAAGATAGGTGTTTGTTGTACGCATTGAAAAGACGGCAGGCAGGCAGGCAAGCGAAGGCATCGAAACCTTGATTCAGCGACTCCGGGCAATAAATTCCACTTAATAGATTGACAAAAAAGTAACATATACACAATGTACGGAAAGTAAGAGCGAAGGTAATACTGGTTTTACTTGAATAAAAAGAGACGTGCCGAGTCTGGGCGGAGTTTAGAGATTCATTCTACTTTTACAATAAGACAAACAAGTCGGGTCGTTTCTATAGCTACCGTATTACGCTCTTCCATTGGCCAAGCATTCTTACTTACGGTCGATTATAAACTTACATAGCGCGTTGTATTACTTTTTTCCGTCTCATACATTTATAATAATAATATACGCTGTATCATTTTCAGTTTCATTTAGACAACAAGCGAACGAACGAACGAAATCCCCGCTCGTTCGTCGCATTTCATTTCATATTGATTTCGTTTTGAAGAATTTATATTAATGTGGTTGTTCATTGTTAGTTAATCTCAAAACCATGGACCAGGTGTTATTTCAGACAACGAACAACGCAGTTTGAAATAACAAATAAGTCGTAACAAAACACAGAGAGCACCACTGATGAATCGGAAACATTTTCTGTGGGTACACTATTGCACAGTATATAAATATGTCCCTTTTTCTACCTGAGATTACTTATCATTACTCGATAATATAAACAGCTGCATTGTTTGACACGATTTTACAAAACACAGGATATTTCAGTTTCGAATTTTTGTTACGGTTTTGTAAGCCGGGTTCAAGGTTATTGCGCTTCTCTCCTAATTCTTCTCTACTATGTGCTATTCTCAGAAAAGGAGATTTTTTTCCTACACAATGAATGGTGGTTATTCTGTTTTCGATAGTATTAAAATTAAAACAAAAATTGAAAAAGACAAAAATCATTACCACATGTTTAAGGCATTATTATTTGTTTTTTATGATCCGTACACCGAATATATTAAAACACCTGCGGGACTATTAAAAACACTGGTGCGACACCTCTGTTAACTTTGCTGACCAGCCACAGGCCAACGTAAATAACTATGGCATAATTTATAACCCTGTCTTTATAGCTGTTTAATTCATATATGCTCCTTCTTCCACTAATCCTCACCATCCATCTACCCGTCCCGCTCTCTGCAGCGCTCATAAACTCTCCCGATTCCAATTATTATAAACGAACAAATAAGAGCAAAGATAATGCGAGGTGTACACACAATGTTTTCACTATTTTAATTTGATTTTATTTGTTTTTCTTTTTGTTTTGTTTGTTCAAAAAATTTTTTGTTATTTTTTTTTCAATTTTATTTCAGGCTAAATTTATTTTGAGTTCCGGGATGATGAGAATCTAATCGAAAGCGAGCGTGTGTTGCGAATTACGTGTGTGTGCCGGTGTCCCACACTCTATAGAAGAAACATTATTATTTTTTATATATTTTTGAGTTCGACGGTCATTTTTTGATTTGATTTGATTTTTTTTAAGAGAAAGAAAAATTAATTGTGATATTAAAATTATTATCATTGTATATAGACTTTTTTTATAAGAGAGAAAATGATTTTTGTTCGAAATTATATATGTAAATATATATTTTATACAGTTAATTGTAAGTTCCTAATAGAAGTTTAAGTTCTTCCACTATAATAGGTCTTTTTTTTTTGTAACATAAATTATTTTTAATAAAATATTTTTATTAATTTTTGTTTATTTTTATTTTTGTTTATTACTATATCGAAAACAGAACAATGCCAACCAATGTGTAGTAGGTTAACCGACAAGAATTTGCAATAAAAAAGCGTAAGTATAAACAGGTCGCGCTAGAAGCTGTGACAAAAATAATTATAAACAGTCCTGAGCTTTTTCGACTATATAGTAGTCGACGAAAAAAAACAAAATAAACATTCTGCTCAAGACAAAGATTGAAACTCTTCAAAGACGTCTATCTTGATATCAACCCAAACTGTCAGCCATCAATAACGCTGGAGGAAAAATAAATATAGACTGCAAGCAATAACTTAAAATTCGCTGAATGGACCATTTCGAAAAACTTGTTGTTTTGTGGCCCAAAATTAAGAAGCGATTTTTTGCTACTAAACTCTCAAACAAACTGCCTTAATATAGAAAATATATTCACTCGAATATCAAGTAGGGGGTTTTGATGAAAAATGAAGAAAAAAAACCAAAGAAAACGACATGTTTTGACATTGCAACGACGGCCATTTAAAATAATTAGCAATTCTAAATTTTTCATTTGTTTATTCGCTGCTCTGCTTTCGTTAGCCAGACAAAGGAATTTAGTTACATATTTAAATATTTAAATGCGTCCGATGCTTTTTTTATAAACCAGTTTGACATTCATGTCGAAAGAATCGTCGTCGTCGTCCATCATTTACTTTGAGCATAGAAAAGAATACGTAATAAAAAAGACAATAGCCGCGGCGCGGCCGGTGGAGGAGACTGTTGCTGTTGCGGATAATTAGAAACTTTTTTCGGTCCGACGTGAATTTATAAATAATGTAATGTAATTAATGGGTTTTATTGAAAAAGACTAAATCGCTTTAATATAGAACATAAGATTACAGTAATGGTGTACCGCAAATATTCATTTACTGTTATTTTGCATTATATTAGTTCCAAATGGATGGATGTCGTTGTAAAATAATCATAAATGTATGCGCCCGTTATGAAATTGTACTAAATAGCAAATTATTTGTATCGAACGATTTAGATTCTTTTTTATACGCAAATGTGTATAATTACACAAAGCAAAAGTTGATTAATACTTTTTTTGCGGTTAGTCAACTTCCAACAACAAGACAAGCGAAAAATATACAGTAGAGTAAATGCATAAATAATTACTATATCAATTCGACAGATGTTAATCTAGACGGACAATGTTAATGTCTCTCCTTTTCATCAATTATATGTAGCACTCTTCAATATGCTGAATATTGAACGAGTACTACATAATTATACACATTGAAAGGATACGTCCTGAATTATTTATACAATGACACACACGACACTTAGTCAATTAGTTAATCTACAAATTTTGGAAGAGCAGCGAACAGCGAAAAAAAATGTTTAAGAATCTGTGAAATAAAAGTTGCAGTTGAAAGATTTATGACAATTGAAGAAATTGAGTTTATAATGGCGTGTGAGATGTTCGTAGACAATAGACAATAAAAAATAAATTATAACCAAACCTTTAAGAGTCCGTTACGTTTATTTAATACGAGTTAATCATGCAACATTTAAATATAAAATGCCCCGTACACGATGGTACAGCAGGAACGTGTTTTTCCAAATAATCCACCCACAATAAATGATTGAGTAACAACCCTATTTCACAGAAAAAATCACCTTTTTCCCCTATATCTGCCTGTCATTCGATTTTCGTGTTTTGCTCATCAAATCTCTTTTGCCAATCGCAATTATATCGAAACATCCATTTTGGAAATAACAATCAAAATTAAAAATAAAATCATAAAAATCTCGAGGCGAATACAAAATTTTCTATTTCCCTCAAAAGAGCATATCAATAAAGTACAAGTTAATTGGCATTTTCAATTAAATACTTGAACATGCGCATGTTAAATAAAATCAGTTCCACTAAAGTGACTGACACTTCCCATTTTTGATAAGGAATTGGAAATCCGAAAATAAATCACAATTTAATGTTTTTTATGCTTTATCTCCATCCATTAAATCAAACTGGATAATTAATTCGAATTTGAAAAAAGAATCTGCAACCCTTGTTATAAAAACTTCCCTTGAGAAGCGAGCAAATAATTCATCAATTAGTGATAATTTTTCATCCCAGCTGCTATACAGCCGAAATATGCTTCCAAATCAATATGGATTTCGATTTTGTATAAAAATACTAAAGTTTCAAATATATAATAAAGCTGAAAATCGCTTTGGAAAAAGTAGCAAATTACGGCGCGTAGGGTAGCCTTCTATTGTATTAAGGAACCTTTTGTCAAAGTGTTTGCATTCGGGGCCACATTAAGACCATCCCCGCAGTAAATCTTTGTGTTAAAAAAATATTTTTCATGCAAAATCCCCCCAGCTTTTTTCTCTCACTTTCATAACGACTTATTATACTCAATCGATGATTAATGACTTTGCTGAAAAATAAGTATCCCTCGATTCATTTAACTAGAACATGTTAAATTGTGGGAAGAGTTTGAAAATTTGAAATTTATGGCTTTTATTTGAACTCAATATCAGTTGCATTTGTAGTTTAATTTGATAAAATCGAAAAGGGTGATTTTAAAATATATACGTAATCTGAGTCATGCATTGTAACAGCTACCCTTTTGTAATTTATATATAAGTTGAAATTAAAAGTTCCCTTCAATTTCGTAAAAAGACACATTTGCTTGAAATGGTTTAACAATAGTTTATTGGGCATTGTTTAAGCTTGTTATCTATAACTTGAACCGACAGTCCTAATCCGGGATTTAAGGGAAAAAAGGGGCCTTTACTTATTTAGCAGAAAAGCAAATGCGGTCGGTGCCGGTGCTTTGATCCGTTCATCATTTTCAGTTAAATTTAAATGAGGAACAATCATAAATTGTTATATTAGACGAAATAAAATTTATATTGTTTGGTTGTGAAAATGGCTAATGCAAATATGCCAATTGTTGGAAGACAAACGATACGAAATAAGTACACGTCTGGTATTCGATTTATTTCGCGCAGCAGAGAGAAGAGACAATTTAAGCGGTTTAAAGAAATGGCGATACTTAAATAGGGGGTGGCAGTCGCAAAACTATTCTACACATAGTCGACCAGCTGCTTCCTGAGCAAAGCTGCCGCATCTTCCATCGTAACCATTCACCATGATCGAATCCACGCCAACTTATCTGCGTCCAGACTTAAATTGGAATATTTTAAATTCACGGTCTATCTTTTGCTACATAAATAAATAGGGGCGTCGATAGCTTTAGGAGGATAATACAAAGTTCGCGAATCAGGAGGGTTGCTACCGGAATTTATTTTATTTCATTATTGACTTTTTTTCACTTGATAGAGTTGTGTGTGTGCTACACATATTTTTAATTCGGTAGCTAAATTGTTAAGACAGCGCGTTTCCGCTTAAGTTGCTGATTAAATCATACGGTTAGTTAAACACATATCGATAGAAGGCCGGAGGCGAATTGTTGTTTTTATTGGATATGTATTACATTGATTGATTAAAACGCAACTCATTTGCTGTCTTTAGACCAGTTGGGTTTATCATACTTTTTCATCCCCTTCCTCAATCAATCTAGCCAAAAATCGGACATAACATTTTTTTCTTTGGCATAATTTATTTTTGATTACTGCCAGTTTTTGTGAAATTTTTCCATCGCGCCTGCTTGCTTTCGAGTGGAAAAAGATGTGTGAGCAATAAACTTTAATGTGGTCGAAAATGGTATCATTAGGATGGCTATATGATGATCGAAACGACCATACATAACAAGTCATAATTCTGTTTGGGTATGCTTGATGGTGATTCTGTTGGATATTTGGCATTCTTTTCGCGTAGCGGCAAAGTTTATTGCTGCTGAGAATGTCATACCACTTTTCTTCTAATTGTTTTTGCTGTGCATGGTTACTTAATCGTGTATGTTGGAAATGTAATAAATAAGTAAGCACAGCGGTGGCGGCGGCGGCAGCGGTGGCGGCGGCGGCAGCGGCGGCGCTTGAACATATATAATGAGAGCGGTGTAGTTATAGGTTTCGTTAAATAAGTAATAAGGCCCCCGTCTTGGACATATAAAGTGGAATGCAACAACGAACGCCGCCTCCTACAAAGTGGGTTTGGTGAGTATGGCGCAGGTCTTAATCGACGCCGCCTCCGATGTGCACGTATAACATCCGCCAATTAGCCACCGCCACAACCAACTGGATTGGAGCAGCAAAATATATACAATAATTACGATCCACCTCGCGTTTGCTTTGGAAATTTCTCTTTTTTTCCGTCTTCTCTCGCTTCTTTCGTCCTCTTTTCGTCTTTCTCTTCTGGGGCGGACAACGCCTTAATGTGGATTTCTGTTATTTATACATAAGTAGTTTCGCATGTCCCTTGTGCTATTTTGTACAGCACGTCGCGGTAAACGATATGAATTGTTAATATTTTTATTCTTATATAGAAACCTGCAATCGCAGGAAAAGAATTCGTGTTCGCCCGCCCGCGACTCCCAAGGGAAAACCACCACAATGACAAGTTGGTGCTCTTCGCCCATAAAATAGTATATTATACACCAAGGGTGTGAAGTAGATTTTCTAGCGCGAGCACAGGTTCATATCCCGAGATGCGCAGCATCGAGGGATATGATAGTGCGAGCGCTAGAAAATTTTTCACAACCGTGGTGTATATACTATTTTTTGCACTACTAGCACGTCTAGTCCGCAGCGCCATTGACAGTTGACAGAAGAGTAAATTCAATTGTCGTAATAGATTGTTTGATTTTGTTTAAATTGAAATTTAAATTGAATTTCTATTAAACCGCTATTAAAACTGTTCGAATATCACAATTATTTATCATTAATATAATTTTGCAACTTTCAGAACCAAAAAAGTGCGCACTAAATGTACCATTGGAAAACGCCCAGTGAAATTGTAATTGATAGTTACATAAGTTTTAAAAATTAATTTTACTAATTTACACAACAATTTCATTGCTTAAATAGTATCAGATAAATTACCTACAACATAGTGATTCTTTCTGTATAACTTTCTTTTTAAATTCTGCTACGGTATTATCAGAAATTCGAATTATGTGTTTATTTACCCCGGGGTTGTGAAATGAAATTTCACAACCTCTCACCGGCATAGGTAGTGAAATTAAACTTCTCAGTCTGTTAATCAATATCATAAAGTCGTGTTCTATAGCTAGTAGTGTAAAAAAGTAATAATGTGGAAATATGTTGCTTCCTAGTCGAATTAGAAACAAAACGTATATAATAAGAAGAATTTAAAATTTGAATAACGAAAATTCTTGTACGAGTATATAAATCTTGGCAGTCGCAATGCAAGTACATAACCGCTTGGTAATCTAAACAGAGTCACCCCTGGGGGGCATCCATGGAAAAATACTTGAAAACGGGCTGGAAAAAAATACAATCTCCCTATGAAGCGAAGCATGTAATGAATTTCAGCTTCTTTTTATCCTGTGCGGGATTTTAGCACCAGCGTCTGCATGCAACCCGTACGATATCTTGTCCTGCCAGCGTTCCGATTCGTTGCGACCCTGATCTCGCATACATTGACATATGAGATGCTCTAAATTGAACCCCGAGCTTCGCTAAATTTTCCTATCTCCTTTTTCTATATCTCGCTGCTTTCATCTTGTAAGGGGGTGGAAGTTAAAATTTTAATATACGCTATATTAACTGCGCCTCTGCTCCGCTCCGCTGCTGCTGCTGCTGCCTCCTGCTCCTCGGCGTTTCTTTCATTTCGAGCCATGAAAACCAATAACCTTCAAGAAGTAGCGCCGAGGATGCGGACTAGGCTTTAGACAGCGAGCGCGATGCGATACAGTAGCGCCAAGTATGCAGCAGTGGCCACTATATGTATCAGCCGAATGATGAGGGTATAAATGCGCGCCCATGCACTTCACTTGTTTTCAACTTCGAAGAGCTGATATTGTTTACATTTTATCACTTCACGGCGAAATGGAAAGGAAAATAATAAAATGCGGTTTTCAGAAGGTCATTTATGATCAAATGCCTTCTGCATCCAAAGTAAAAGGTGCAAATTTAGATAATAGTGAGCATGTTTTCAATGTTGTGGAGTATAAGACTCTTCCAGAACCTAACAGAAGCCTAATAAAAGCATGTGTAGTTAGACAGACCTCTATTAATAAGATACCTTATAACGTGGAAATTAATGTAAGTATTTTCAAGACATACCTACACTTTTTTATTATCATTTGAAAGTAAAGCTCATTCCCACTATTTCTATTCAAATTTCTAATTTCTACAACCTAATGGCTCTGTACTATGGTACTTTTTTCTTATTAGTTAAAGCAGATTTTTGAAACGCTTTTCTTTCTACGTAGTTAACATCGACTAGAAATATTGAACATTGTGTTTGCGAGTGCCCTGCTGGAGTAAAAGGTCAATGCAAGCACATCTCAGCCGTTCTCCATTATGTTAACAATGAGCCGATTCAATCGAAAACTGGAAAACCGTGTGAGTGGTCCAAGCCTTCAAATTACGCCAAAAAAAAATACGAAAAAGGAAAACCCTTTTCAGCATTGTTTCCCAAAGAACATACAGCAAGAATTGATAGTAAATTGGTAGATGTTTTTTCAGTTTGCGATACTCAAATAGAGTGTAGTCTGAAAACAGCGTTAAGAGAAGAGCAAAAAACAGAAAGTCAAAGATGTGTCTCATCTGTTCTATCAGATATTCTTGACGTGCTAACATACCCAGCAAAAACGTAAAAACTTCTTTCTTAACACCCGTTAGATCCACTAACTGATTTTCTTCTTTCACTGAGTTAAACCCATGAAAACCATCACACTCCAGAAATCTTCCAGGTTTATCATTTTTCAAATCTTCTAAATTTGGTCCACATTTCTTATTTTTAGTAGAATCAGAGTGCTCTTCTCTAATAAAGTCCGTCTGCGTTTCGGAATTAATGTCTGTTCTTGATTCTTTTATATAAAAGCAACAATAAAAATTTTTCTCTGAAACTACATTGGTATATAATGCGGAATCTAAATCATCTGTTTGACAACCAATTTCAGCTGTAGAAATGATAGACGGATTGGATGGAGCACCTACATCAGAATCAGTATCCAACGTGCACTCTTCTTTTTCCTTTAGTTTATTTTTTCTGGCGGTTAATCTTTGGAATCGGAAATCATTCAAGACAGCAGACTGTTTATGAGTCGGAAATATGGTCGGTACATATGCAGGATGGTGAGGATGTTCATTTTTTTTTCCTCCGACAAAGTGTTCACTGCAAATTCTTATTAATTTACCAGGAATCCAAGGAGATCCATCTTCACTATAAAATAATCATGAGTAAAACATTTACAATACCTGTATATTAGATCAAACATACTTCACTCGCTTCACATTGGTTATCCATTGTTCTCGACGGCTACGTGAAATATAATTGTCAGGTGGAAACATGTAAAAGCTAACAGTGTTAGCAGTATTTTCGTACTTATTTGAGCAACCAACTACACAACAATTTGTACGCCCGCTTCTTTTTTTAACACTAGCACCATTAGAAGTTGACATTTTAGATATTATTTTACAATGAATGTTTAATTATTCACATAAAACAGCAAATCAATCGCAAAGTATAATGTAAACACGTTCTGTCGGTTGTTAGCGCTACATTCGGCTAATGCTATGAGTTGCCACCGAGACGCGCCACCAGTATACGCGCTCGCTGTCTTTACTCTCTTAAAACCCAACATCAGTATTAAGTAATTATAAACTTCAGAGTTATTACATGTCAGCTGGCATATGACGACGCTCGTTTTCCACATTCGCATTATTGATTTTCCTCTCTTTAATCTGAAAATCTAAGCCGCACAATTTACTCTTTTTATCAAATAGAAAACGGCTTACTTTTGCGAAAAACGGCACATTTTAAAACCCATTCCGATCCAAATCGAGTGGAAATTTAGTGAACGCAAGAGGATCGAAAAAAAGGACATTCTTTAGATGTCATATTGTCCGTTTATAATGATGAATGAAAGTTTAATTAAAATCGTTATTTATCTTTGATGAATCATCTGTCATCTGACGTCGACCCACCAAAAGACGCATTACCATAAAATAAAACACACGTGTATCTTCTTCTGTAAGGAAGAAGATGAAGAAAAAATAGTCGAAAACACCCTCAATAGCGAAACAAAGGCGCGCATCAGCTGTGTGAGGTCGAATATATGATGGTGTAGGGTAAAAATGAATAACAAAAATAAAAATCCATAACTGGCCCGATCGCTTATAAGACGAAATAAAAGACTACGAAGTGACGGCGATTTTTTTTAATAGATTCGTGTCGGGGCTCTTGGGACAATATTGAATTCCGTTGGCCAGGTAACACGGGACAAAAGACGGATTTTAAATCTTTTGTTACATGTTGGTGTATTGTGGGTGCTCTCAGGTAGTCAGGAAAATGAAGGAATGCGATCACATCATGTATCTAAAATAAAAATATGCATACATTCAGTAATTAAGATTTTATCTCAATTTTAAAAAAAAATTCAAAAATTGCTAAGAGCTGGAAGATCTGTTAAATAGACTAATATTTTCTCAAAATTCGTAAACTTATAAACCTAAGTAGTTAAAAATTTCTCCGCATTGGCACTTTTTAGAAGGCGCGAAGCGGTAATTTATCTTCTCTATAGAAGTCATAGACTAAAAATATTTCTGCTTTATTATTCCATTCATTTTTACAACAAAAAATCATTTGCTTGCACAAAACTGCTTTTATGAACAATTCTTCCAATTATTGAAAGTATCCATTTTTTCCATTTTAGATCTTAATTTCGATTGGAAACTGTTCGAATCGAACATAAAAAGCGAAAGCGAATTAGTGGGTGAATTTGGTATAATGCAGTGGTGCTCATTTGAATATAAAGAAACGCAGTCCATTCTGTTTTAAACCTTAAATCTCTGAGGCTCTACAAAAAAGAGCAGAGAGCTCAAAAGAATTGAAAAGGATTTAATGTGAAAACTTAAAATTTATGGCTACAGAACAATGATACCAGTTTTTATAGACTTAAATTATTGGTTAAGTTTTGGTCATTTAAAACAGCCTCCTCTTTGCTAACTAAGTTATACTTTATAATGTTTTTCGAAGCCTGATGTAAAATCGCCTACAATATTTTCCTTAATTTTATTTATGTATTTGAATTAATAACAAAACAGCCTACGCTCCGCTCTTCTGTTCTGTTATTACAAATTTTGGATGAAAAAAATACAGTTTCATTCATTCTTTTGTGCCAGTGTAATTTTTTTCCTTACCTGAAACGACGGCGTGTTACAAATTAGTTAAGGTTTCGAGGAACACCCCCTTTTGTATAACTAACCTAAACAAATACTCTGCATCCGGCACGTTTTTGGCTCACGAACGCAGAATTTCAATAAGTTTTCTGTTTTCTTTACTATTTTTTTTTCTCTTATTTTTGATAAATTGCAGTCATTACTTAGCCCGATATGTTTTGATACTTTGTTTCCAACCCCCTCATAACAATTGATTGTTGTGCACATTTATCAAACAATTAACACACACACACAAACACAAATCAATTTTAAGCATGTTTGGCTGTTGTATCTCTCACAAGTCTAAACTTCTTTTATCTATATTAATTATGCATATATATGTTTGTAATATGGAATTTATAAAATCAATAACTTTTTGTCTGAGGTTAAAAGCGACCCTGACGTGCTTAAAAAAAAATACTTTGTAAATAATTGTAACAAAACTTGTGTATTTTATGGTTGTTTTTTTCAATATTTCAGTGTACGAATCTTCTCAATGCGACTATGGACCAATACTGGCCTCAATGGCAAAGGTCAGTAATCACAATTATGCATCTTAATAATTAATTTTAAGCACGCAGGGTCACATTTGAAACCTAAATAATTTATAAAAAAAAAGTGTATCTGATGTATAAAGGAGAACAAAATCCAAACATCTAAAGCTCCCCCTTTTTACAAATTCCAGTGGTTGTTTGAGCGACATTTAAATGAGCTCTAATTAAAACGGCTGTACAGCCGAGGATTATACCACTTAGCACGCGTAAATGGCTTTTAATTAACAGAGAAGCGCTTCGACTTCGAAGGCTAATTGTAAAATTAACATTCATACCCCTTTTGCTGCGATTCCGCTCTCAGCCCAGCCACTTGTTGCGGCGCTTTTCCGAAAGGGTTGCAGATTTATAACTTAATAGCTCGTTTAATTAACAACTGTGTCACAGCTTTGTTTGAGCCATTCACACCGGATTAACGGATTTCCCCATTTAATCGCGATTTTTAATTCAATCATTTTGCATAAAATTCTTTTAGATTTAGAATTTTGCTTTTAAAGAAATATTATTTTATTATAGTAGTCGTATATAAAAGTATACATATTTAAGATCAATTTGAAAAAGATTCACTTGACTGACGTAGCTTTACACATGCCAGTTTTATATTTATAGTCTCCCATTAATTATTGCAGTTCAATAAATAATATGTTTTTTATATAGTTTTAATAATAAATGAGCATGCTAGTAGTTTAATTTCAGACAAACACACATATTGTACGCGATTCAAACCTGACGTGGTTCGAATATAATATGGATCTCATTTAAAAATTAAATTAATTTGCGCGTTTCCCTTTAATCTCTTGTACTAGATCGAATGCATGAGGCATATATTAGGGGTTGCATTTTTTATGTGCAGATATGCCCTCGCCGCGCCACCCCCAGCTATTTTTTAAATAAGGGTTCGAAAAAAATGTGAGTCACGCATCGCAAGAAGGGAGTCGGTGGTCTTGCAAAAAGTAAGATTTTTAAGTATTGATTTTCGGGACTTTCGGGTTTTTAATGATGAAATCAGGGATTTAAATTAAAGACACAGGAAGCTCGAATTTTTCAAAGGCGGATATGACATTAGAACTAATTATAGTGTGAACAAGTGACTTTGGACAAATTATAATTAGTAGACTCTTAATAGGGATACACTAGTTAAAATAATTACATAAACAATTTACACTGGGTAATTGTAATGGTTGTGTATACAAATGTGAAGGCGGCCTAATCTGTCACGTACTAACATAAACAAAATAAAGTTTGCGCTCGTCAATTTTAATTGTATCTTACATTTATATAATATAATATAGTACAGCAGCGAACTGAAAAATTCTTATGACAGTGACAGATAACCAATTTAAGAAGATTACTCTGCACAAATGTTTGTTATAGATCGAGTTGCTTTTATAGAGAATGTTTTTAAAGATAAATATCACCGCATAAACATTCTTCTTTTTCTTTTTTTCTTTACTCATATTTTTTAAAAGGCCACCACTCTTTGCGTTCCAATTTGAGCTACCGCATTACGTAATTACCAAAAGCCTACTAAAATATTCATAACATCCGAAATCGATACATCTAGTAGTTGCACTCCGACCGCTGAATAATGGCGAAATTAAAGCGTGCTTTTTACAACGAAAAATTGCAATTTGAGGCGCATTTTTTAATTATATCGTGGTTTTGATTAAAAAATCCCCGAGTCACATAAAAAAATAAATTGCCTATTTAATTGCATCGGCTCATAGAAAGCGAGCACGCTGCTTGATTGAAATCACAACAAATGAGAAATTGGACGACTGTAAAACGAGGGCGAGGGTTTCTTAAAATTTACTTTTTCGCTCCGCGAGTTATAATGGCAGAGGGGTGGGATACTATATATGCCTTGGGGTGAGATATGGATTTTTGCTTCCGACGCGCAGTTTTTCTGAATTATAAAATATCTTCCCTTATTCGCTACACACACACATACATAGAAAAAAGTTTTTATTAAAAAGTTTTCGCTTTTAATTTAAAATAGAAAATGTTGGCTGAGAGATTATTCTGCTTTTCAATTTTGGTTTTTTACTAACTGGGACTAAATTCATTTCATCATTGCCATTATTTTGAATATAAGATACAATTCTTTGCAGGAAAATAAATATTTTTTAAAATTCTGAAATTTTCCAAAAAAATAGGTGATACGTCGTAGGTCAGAACAAAACTTATCTCGAACGGAATAAATCATTAACGAACTCGTATTAAGTTTCCTTGTGTAGATTCTGAAGAATTATCTTTACCATGAAATATTTTCAAAATGTTTAGTCAGCTTTTTGATATAAAATATTACTCATTGGTTTTTAATTATATATTATCATGAATAATACTGATCCCACACTTTCTATGCGGTCAAAGTACATTTTGAAAAATATCAAACCCTTATCAATTCAGACAAAGGAACTCATAAAACACATCGATCATTTGAATTTTGAATATAATAAAAGAATCCTACATTTGTAAGAATCCGGATATTCTAAAAATATCTATTGATTCGCTTCGATTTCCAGTTTTTAAATAATGTAAATCGAGGAGAGGATTGTGATTTATTTGAACGACTAAATGAAATGCTGTTGATCTGTCAAGATAGCTAATTAGTTGTGATAATTTATGCATGGAAATATTGTTGTTTGCAGTCAATGATCCTGTGCACGAAAATAAATGTTGTTGTGATTGAGTGGGTCGCATCTTAACTATGTTTTAATCAGAACGAATCTATAAGACACAACTGTGATACAAATTTATACAAGACCATATTACATTGGGCTTGACTCAATTCCAATCGGCCAACCGCAGATCTTCTCTCATCCACACACTTGATTTACCTGCACGCATTCCTCTGGATGACTGTATAGAATGTTCGGTTTAATGTATTGACAAGTATGTTATCTCCCTGTATACGATTCTAATGGCGTCTTTTATTTATCTCGGAACGTGTGGAGTATTTTTAATGGGTCCGGCCTGTTAGAGGGTCTTTATGGATTTTAAATATACACTCTGTTGAATGCGGTTTGTTTGCTTGTTGGTTGCAGGGGGAGCCGGAGGACTGCTTCTAGACACCGGCTCAGGGCCATCGTTCCTGCCACTTCCAGCTCCAGTCCTGGAGCAGGTGGCAGCAGGAAACTCCGAGCCAGGAGTCACAACACTCAAACTACCCGATTCGCTGGTCCACCATCATCATCAACAGCATCAAGTGCGCGAAACCGATGTCGAGGTGTGCTTCGTGTGCAAGAAGTGTAGACTGGCCTTTCCCGGTGAGTCACCTCTGCTCACTCATCAACGACAATGCTACAGTGGCAATCAGGAGAATCGCGGTGCTTTTCGTATTGTACAGACCGGCTACGAGTGTAAAGTTTGCAATAGTCAAAAGTTCAAGAGCTTGTTGGAGCTGAAGAAGCATTGTGACAGTGATGTGCATTTGCGAAATTCGAATAGTAATAATAATTTGAACGTTGCTTTAGCGCCGCCATCCGAATCGCCTTTGAGTCACGAGATGGAAGACGTTGTAAATCAGATTACATTGTTAGCAGCACGTGCTGCCCAGGAATCGATTCCTGATGGTCGAGTAGTTGATTCAAACTCCAATACGTTTTGTACACCGTCTGAACCTAAACGCAGATTTCTGTCACCGGCTGATGTCTCGCCGGCACTTACCAGTGCTGGGCATTAGTTCATCCTAGATAATTAGTTTGCTAAAATTGAAAATAATCAAGTTACCTGATCAAGACATGTTTCGAGTTATGGCCGCACGGTTCAACCGGCACACCATAACGCGCAAAACGCAAGGAACTCTGACATAGAACAAAACAAAAAAAATAATGATTTAACACTGAAAAAATAAGCAATTTTTATTATAAAAATTATATTTACAGCTACTAATGATGATGTATATTTTTAAAATGAAACGAATGTTATGTTTATTGTAGTTGTGTCAGTGTAGATGTGTATATGTTGTATAGTTGAGTAGGTCTGACGATTCCTATTGCAACGTATAGTTACTATTTGAGTTTGACGGCTCCAAACCAATTCTAGCCCAAAGGGTTCGAAAGCGGAGCTAAGAGATGAAAACAAAAAAACAAAAAGTATAAACAAAAATAACAGCTTAGAGTTCCTCAATTTCTGTGTATATCAAAACAAAACAAAAAAAAACAAAACAAACTGCGACATAAAATGTTCCTATATATATCGAGATGTAGATAAAATGCATGCGGCACCCCGGGAGGAGGGTCCACAGGGCGCTTCTCTGGCAGCCCAGTAAAACAAGTTCCTATATCGGACGCGTTCGACAAGTTCCTCAAAAACGACTCGCAACGAACGTGTCCGCTTTTTTTATTCATTATTACTATATTATTAAAGCGATAAATTATTAAATACAAAAAAACTTTTATTATTATTGAACACTAATTATTAAATTATTGATATAAGGCAAAAATAAGAAAAAGAAAATGCTGTATTTATCAATATATATGTATATGTAAACTGAAATATATCAGCTGGTAAGAGAGAGTGAGAAAAAATAAATAATAAGCAGCGAGGCGGAAGCAAAAATAAATATGGTCTTCATGGTCTCGGTGAGTTAAACTAGTATTTGAATTCCATAATTCAACAAAAATAACAAAAACGAAACTAAAAATTCAATAACATGAATCCTCATACCAGCGCAGTCAAATTGGTTCCTACTAATTACTAATAATCGATATTACGGTGTTTTAAGTAATAATATAGTTATTATGTTTTAAACGTTGGTTTTCACACCGGCAATGTACGTATATATAGTAGTAGATATATATTTAAAAAAAATTAAATATATTACTAGGTTTACGTATCCAAAATAACTCAAAAATGGGTATATACTTCGGTATAGCCTGCCTCGCATACTAGTGAGTTTCTTTGGAACTAAGTGTGATTGTTGATATAGCGCGAAGTTAGACGCGCTCGGAACTTGGACTGCCAGACTGACGGAAATCATCTCAACGCATCGCAATCGGAGAAAACCAAAAATCAAGTTATTTACAAAGCAAAATATTTTTTGTTGTTTGTGTTCGAATCGAATGAATAAGAAAAAACGGAAGGAGTAGCGGGAAAGATTCTCTCGGATTTCTGGCAGTCTGACTCTCGGGCGTTCTACTCGCAACTAGCAATGCTAAGTGAATGTGACACGTGGGTCTGCCCACTCTGACGTATTACACGATTATTATTACTATTCATATTATATTATTATTATTACTTATTATTGCTATTGTATAGAGCAGTCTGTGTGAATTTATTATTAATTATATAATGAAAAATGATATTTGTTTTGGACAAGGGAAAGAATTGTCCGCAAAACGTGGTTCCTAAATATATTTCATATCGAAATGAATTTTGAAGAGAAATAATCTGATGTTGACAACTTTTTTTATTTTATTTATTAAGGAAGGATCTTGTTGCTTTCCTCGCATAAGCGATGGAAGTGTTTTACTTTTATATATACCTCAAGGAAAAAGCTTTCTAAACAATTGGACAATACTCCTTCTTTCAGTTTTCAGTGAGCTACTAAATATGCCCAAACCATCAATCAGCAGGTACTAACAAATTTACTAATCAGTACTAACTCTCTCATTTCTCTCAAACGTACTCACAGTGTGCCGTTTCACGAAAACGATAATGCAAACTGTAAAATTCGATCTGCAAATGTTTCTATTTTGGTAAACAGTTCCTATAAATAAATATAAAACAAAATAATTTATTTATACACACATAAATACATTTAAAATGCAAATCGTTTTACAGCTTTGTTGATTTTTTTCGTCGGAAACGGCTAAATTTCTTTACAAAGATGCCGTTCCTTTTTTTAATTATTTTCTAACTCGACTAACACATTCCTGTTCCAACTCCCGATAGTCGCATGGTAATATTTTTGTTCTTCCAAAAAAAAAAATGGGTAAGTTAATATTATTTTCGTTATTTTTTTGAGTTGTAGAATTCAATTTTGAATATTTTTTTATTTTTGCTGCATATTATTATGAATTTGTTTTACTGGATATTTTTTGAAAGCCGCCCATATTATTTATTTATATTTTCGGACCCTCAATATTTATTTCATTTAATTTATACTATTTTTGGAGCATGCAAAATACATCTCTATATTATTATTAATTTTTATTCGATCGGCCCACTTGTATGTATTATTGTTGTTAATTATTACAATTATTATTTAGTGCCGATATTATTATTATTATAGCCAGTATAGTATATTATTACAAAAAAAAGGAACATGTACCAAGCATCTTTGTAAATAAAACGCGATTATTGTATAAATTATTTAAACAAAAAAAATTAAGAAGAATTAGCATTTAAATGTTTTATTTTTTTTTTTGCCGTAAGACTTGACAAACAGTGATTTTAGGTTAAGTTTTACATATTTCTGCATAGTTAATTAATTTATTTTTTTGTGATGTAAATATATATATTTTTTAATTTATAAATAAGTTACAATCTTAAATGACTGTGTATGTTTGAGAGAGACAGAGATAAAAGAGTGTATGCGATGTTTGAGCATATTTAACGCTATGCTGCGCTATTTTGAGAAAAACTATTAATTTGCCAAAAGATAAAAAACTATTTGTTTATTTAATTTGATTTGATTTGTTCTTATTATGGATTGTTTTTATGTTTCGACGAAAAATAAAAAAGTATTGTTCGGTTATTTTTTCTAAAAAATAAAATCTGATATTGATGAATATTAATAATAATAATTACTAGGTAAATGTTTGTATCCTACGGCTTCAGCCGCTCTCAATTTGTGAGTGTATATGAAAGTCAAATAAACTAAATAGTTTATCATAACTCTTGTTGTTTTATTCCACATTCATCGGGGGGGTTGGTTGGTTCGACATTGAGGGGCTAAGCAGCAGGCAATCGATAACTGATTACTTTTCGTAGTAATATATTTGATACATTACTGAAACATCAAAAGGTCTGTAATTATTTAAAGCTATGTGTATCTGACTTTGTATATGTTGGGTATTGATTAGAAAAGCAATTATTTCAATCGATATGATTGCTTCAACATAATCATTTTAGGATATTACTTATACATATACACCTTGGCAAAGCATTTTCCATTTTCCTTATTCACTCATTTATTTTATTTTGCCTCTTTACAAAAACGTCTGTGGAGAAAAACGAGGTAAGTGAAATATTTATCGGCTAAAAGATTAAACTTTCAGACCAACTGCAACCTGAAACTTTTCGAAGTAATGTGTAATGACTCACAAACTACAATTACATTTTCTTTTTCTACAAATATACAGTAGTACAGGTTGTATAATTCAAAATTTCTTTTATTGTCAAGAATCAACCATTTAGAAGACATTAATTCAATTTTTAAAAATTGCAAAAAATTAGATATTAATTTGATTTCAGTTTAAAGGGAAATGCACGACGAATAGAAAAGTGGCCATCAAAAATTTAACGAAAAAAAAAAATTGAAAAATAAATTCTAGCATTGACAAACAAATTAAACTTGCTTACACAAGCTGTTGTTAAGTCCATGTTGAAAAACATGAATCTGACAGATGCAAACAATCCATTAACTGACCAATGCATTTTCACGTGTTAGAAAAAAAATTATGTAATCAATGAACTATTTGATTGACTTGAGTACCTATCTCAAAAAGTACTAGGGATTTACAAATCTTTCTAAAAATTTTAAATTATAATCAAAATTCATTTTTTGTTAAATGGGTTTTGATAACTTTTTTTGAAATAGTTTAATTATATATTTTGTACTTGTTTATTAACAGTAAAATTGAATCCCAATATTTTATAAAATTGAGACATTTCTCGAAATAGTCGTATTTTGTCGAAAAAAGATAAAACCATAATACATATGTGTATTTTCTATAATCGAACCCCAAATATACGTTAGGTGCGGATCAAATATCTGGAAAACCAATGAAAACAGGCTTAGAAAATTCCTTTTGCACATACGCAATCTTGATCTGGCCAACTAGACGGGGTTAAAAATCCTTCTGATGAAAAATAAACACGGCTTTCGTTTTTCCTGATGGTAAAGCAGATTTTTAGCGAACAGACTTCAAATAGCCTTTTACGAATTTTAGAGACGAAAGAAAAAAAGGGGGACGTCAATATAATATAAGTATTAGAGCTGGCTCAGGTTCTTCTACCATCCCTAATTGCTTTCATTATTATACACGGAATTTGTAAGTATAATTTTTGATTTATAATTTAATATGTTAATGGCTTTCGATAAATTGTTAATTGATACTTGAACATGTTTTTATGGCTAAGAACCGCAGCTATTATAATAATTATTGAGGAATCAAAGATGATTATGAATATTTTATGAATATTTGGAAAGAAGGTAAAATTCTAGTCTAATTAAAATGTTTTCGTGCAGACAGGATAAACGGTTTCGTATTCAAATTACTGGATCAGCTTTGATATCGAATAGAATGATTTTTTTACAAAATAAATCACCAATTAAAATATTACGAATAAACTTCAAAGTATTGATAATTCTTGATACTTTTGTACAAGTTTATGGACTTTTCTAGTTTACTTTTTACCACTCAATTAAATAAAGCTCAATATTTTATTACTAGTAAGTTTCATCTCAATCGATTGACCATTATTTTGAATAACAAAATCTTATGCTAAAAGATTAGATTATAGCCTCTAAAAAATTTTGGCAATTTATCTGTTAATGTTATATATAGTTCAATTTTTGTTATAAGAAATGACGTCATCAATAGTCTTGACGTCAGCTTTAAGTTCAGTGTCATCGTACGTTTAGCAAGTTTCACACATTTACTGCCTTGAAAATGCAACTTTTCCATTTTGGCTTTGTCTTAAAATATGCAATAAAATATAAACCTTAAACATAAATGAATGCAGTTGATATTTTTAATCAATATTTACCATAAAATGTGTTAAATGCAGTATAAAAAATGCAAGAATTCAACCTGTGGCAAAAAGCTTATTGAACATCTTCCGAATTCTGCGAAATGTATTTAAAGAATCTGAATGAATTTAATTTATTAAGGATATATATTACAGGCATTTCGAATTTGTGCTCATCAATTATGAAAAATCCCGATAAAGAATAATTTACATTGTCAAACCGCATTTATTTATTTTCGGTTATTAAATGCAAATTTTTGCGAGATATTTGTATTGGATTATAATGGGAATTCGAATACTATTATATAAAAACTAGAATAATTCAAAATTTTAAACAGCAACAGTCATTTTGATAATAATAATATCTTATGCGTTAGAAGGAGCACACAAAGTGTACTTTATGTGATGAGCCTGGATTAATGAGCTTTAAGGCCGATATTATAAATTCGATATCAAATTACTCGAAAATATGTAGATATATAAAATTGGTAGATTCCATATCGTACAGTAACATTAATTGCGGAATAATGAAGTTCTCAATAAGATGTAAAATATTCCAATTCCGTCGTCCTTTATCGATTCAAAGCCATTTGGACTGAAAACTAGCTTTTTCCTTATATCTACATACTGGAGTGCTATTCAAACACGGCAGCAAGCCAGTTCGATAGAGAAACGAATGACTCATACGCAGCCCTTGCTCCATAGCTGGACCACTTTTCGTTCTAAGATGCAGCTTTCAATTTAGCTAATGACGTTTCGTCGACTGTCACGAGCAAACACGTGGAATGCAACTGCCAATCGCGATTTTGCAAAATAAAGGTGTGTGTCTGTTTTTGCCTGCTAATACTAACTAACTAGACTTGCTCAAACATTACTCACGAGACGAATAAAGCTCCTCGCTCGCGCAGCCTCAACTACTAATGCCAATAAACCAAATTACGTTCAAATATAATCAGGCAATTTTATCAGTTTTTATAGAGACTACAGTTTATCTCTTATTATCTATTTGCTATCTTCTGCAAATTACACGTTTCAGAGAGATCTCTCCTCTCCGTGTGTGTGTACATAAATCTTGATAGATATAAATCAGCGGGCGCACAGATTGCACTAAATTAATGGAAAATGTGGCGCTCGCTGGTAAAGAAAGTGAAATGACAACAAGGATGAAATTAAAAACGTGCTTACACTGACCATCACGATCTTTTCACCATCATTTCAGCAATCCTACCAAACAAACTAATTTCAATTAGATACTCTCATTCTCATCATAAACGACATTGGATTAGATTTCATTAAATAGGAATTACTTTTGACTTCTTTGATTTCAAAATTGAAATAACAAACGTGTGCCTATGAACCACTATAGATTTCCATCATAATTATGCTTTGGCAGAAAAATGTACGCATGACCAACCAGCGAACGAACGAACGAAATTTACATGTTCTGCGGTGTGCTTCCATTAGAATATTAAAAGCTCGTTTTATTTGCACATCAAAAAGAATAATTTAATAAGGTCGCCATAAAAGTAGAAAAAAAAACGCTATTTTCTATATGGAGAGAAGAGTTATGTGTCTATACAGACTTACAGAGAGCAAAGTGTGCAGTGAGAATGTCAGTTGGATTTATCCTGGAGGATCAGCTATTTACCATCCATCCGTCCTGGTCCTCAAGAAGGCCATTGCCAGTTAAGTCACTTAGTGACAGTGATGCAAGTAGCAATATAAGGAGTGGTAACTCGAACATCGAGGCATATCAGGAGTATCACATTCATGTATTTCGGATCTTTTACATAACGACATCGATTGAGTCTATCGCTGCTCCTCCGAGACTCTTTTCAATTTTCAATATTTCCCTACGAGCTCTTGATGTTTTATTCATTGCACTCAGCGCCATCTTGAGAGACTCAATCAGACAAACTTATTGGAATGCATACGTATGCGTATCATCTGCTCCAGCTCTGCTCTGCTCACTGCTTGCCGCTGTTCGGACGACGGACGTATTTAGACGCATTTCTCCTTCTTCTTGCTACATTTTTTATTGATTCACCTATTTTGCATTTCGCTCACTATTCCGGAACTTAAGCGAAATTAGACGCATCTGAAAGATGGATACTTGGAAGGAAGAATGGAAATATCTGAACAGTATTTGGTCTTCAATTTTAATTAGTAATTAATTCGTCTTGGGCAATAATCGCTTACGGGATGAAAATATTTGAAAATAATATTGTGGATTTAGTTTTTAATAACAATTGTGCAGAATTGCTTAGCATAATAAATAAGTGGTTTTGCCAAATATGTTAATTCAATCAAAGGTACGAGTTTTTGAGGAGTTGAAAAAGGAAAATCGTGTTCCGAATATAGTTGCAGTGGAGCTAGATATATGGTACATATAACTGCAACTGAATGTGTGTGCCCGTCAATCAAAATTTAAAATACATCAAAACGTCATTTACATCCTTGTGCGGGGTTCATAAAATATTTTGCCTCTTATCAAAATATTATGTTTTTTCTCCCGTTCCGAAAGAAGAATAGAAAAAACACAAGTCAATTGTAAAAGTTTTCTAAGCTGACTAAGTGCTAATTAATTATTCTTATCTCCCGCATTTACTTAATAATGCAACTAACTGCTTAAACACTTTTCCCGTTGTATAATTTTGTTTGTAATTACACAAATTACAGCATTAAATGCTAATGGAATTAACACGGCTTTACCGTAACAATATTAATTAACCAACTCTCTCCCTCGATGAAACTTTACGCTCCCAGACCGCTTTTTCACATTAAAATTACGGAGAAGCTTTTAGAAAAAAAAGTTAATTTATTTGTAAAATTGTGATTGATTTATAAGAAAAAACGCTCGGTGGATGCGATGCACAACTGTTCTAATTATATAGCATTTGATAATTGGCCTTATACCTTCATTAAATTAATTAAATTTGAGTATTTTTAGAAAACCATTACAGAAAGCCATTTATAAAAATTACACTGTGCATCAACAGATACAAAAGAAATACCTCGAGAAATACTATATAAGCGTGATAGATCATTGCTTTAAGACGGTTACAGAGCGCGTATAATCTTCATTATTTCTAATTGTTCCCCCAAATATACGTGATAACTGGAGGCACATGGACAGTCCATTAGTGAAACGGATTTTCAGTTTCAGCGGCAAACTTTCGCAGGTCCACTATGCACATATGTATCTATACCGGGTAAGGGTAGTATATTACCATTAGAGTCGCTACCTTCGCCCAAGTGAATTACACACATGAAATTCGCCAAAAACGGCGACTTTCTTTCACATAAATTGCTGGCAAACTCTTATCTTAATATTGAAATATTTTTGCTGAAAATTGATATTGTTATGCGTTTTTGTTTTGATATGTCTGATGGTGTGCGCTGTACGCTTGACTCGGAATTGAAGACATTTATTTACTGTTTAATTAATTCAATACGAAAAAACCACCCCTTTATATGGTTTTTTCCTTTTCAAAACAACACAACTTATATTTATTAACGGAGCACTAAAATTAAATTGATCATATAATTTATATAATAAAAATAGTATTTATTTTTATTCTTTTTCAGATTCCTATTGTAGAGCTTTATTATTTATTGAATCCTTGTATCTGTTCAAAACTTATAAGGAATATTGCTAAATAATATATTTAACCAGTTCTAGTTTTTTTATCAATAAACAGCGAACACTTCTCGCAGCTTTAGTAATTTTTTCGATAGCTTTGGTGAAGATCGGTTTGCCGGATTAGAAAATAATTATCTTTACCAGATGGTCACTTTTGGCACGATTTTGAAATAAAAGGTACGCTAGTCTGGTAGAACTCCAATTTTTAGTAAAATGTGAAGACAAAAAGGTTTTTTTTATCAATCTTATGAAGACGTCATTGAAGCTAGAAATGTGGGTCGTAAAATTAAATTGCTAAATGCATTTGAAATTAATTAATATGGGTACATAGGAATTTTATTGCTGATTATGCTGATGTTTTATAATTTATAAATAATTATTTCTTTTCTGGAATGATGAAAAAACTCAAATATTTTCACACATCTGCTTTTAATTAGTATTTTATTGCACATTTTATAACTTAACAATCTGAAAGAATGTACCCGCATGCTAGGTGCTTCCATTTAGATTAAAAACTTAGCAATTCTTCTTGTCATAAAAAAACCTGCACTGCCAATAATTGATGATTCAAATAAATAATTTCAAGATAAAAGTTATTGATTAATGCGCTATGCTAGATGATGCTTTGATAAAGTAAATGTTTTGAGAAGGTGTCCATCGCTACAACTGTTTAGTAATTTAATCACGATGATATGACAGGCGGGCTGTCAGAGTAGAGGAAAATGAAGAAAGGAGCTGCTGGTGCTGTTGATGATGATTTTCTATTAGAAGCGAAGCTTTCAATATTGTAATATATGTTTAGATTAAATTGGCAGATAGTGGAGAAAGAAGGAGGCCTGCAGAGGGATTAAACCAATATTAAAAACAATCAGTTTAAGCCGATGACCGTGTCTTGCAGTGCATGTGTGTGGATGTCATTACGTGATTGCGGCCGGCCAAGTAAACATGGCATCGATTCATCAAATCCGAACAATACCTGCTTGACTGTTTGCACCGCCCTTAATAATCTTAATGATCGCGGATAAAATCTCTATATAATTTTATACGTATCCGTGAATTGGCTTTAGGCCACGTCTAGTATCACCTTCTCTCGATGGGTATAGTCGTCGGTCGGTCTTCTCCTCGCCACAACCAGATCGTTTTCTTCAGCGCTCTTCTCTTTCTTCTTCTTCTGTGCTGGACTGGACCATGCTGCACCAGCAATCTTTTTATCGCACTACTTGCTTGACAGACTGTACTTACAAAGTTAAAGCTATAATTATAATCTCGAATCCCCGATGTAATAATTATTCTATAGTTCTTGATCTTATATGTACCTCTCTGTAGCATAATTTCCTACAATTATGGTATTTTAGCAGCGGCTCTCAATCGGTTCAAAACTCTTCGAACGCCTATGTGCGATCAACCATTATCATATTTTATATTGTCTAACGCTATATTAAACTATAATCTATCGTTTTACATATCAAGTTCAATGGTCCAATGATGACTGCATATTCATTTCAAAATAATTACGTTTCTAGTACCTACACAAGTTCAATTTTTTTTCTCTAATTTCTAAGAGATAGAATGAAGATGTTGAATGCCAAGAATGAACACGGGAATTGAATAATTTAACATTTCCATAATTTTGATCTAAATTAAGTTTTCGTTCGTGATGTAGATCTCAAGATCCAAGCGCCAAACTACAGTCAGTTCTTACACCCAGATAAACATTAAGCAATATTTTTTATTTTTTTTTTGTACATTTAAAAAAAATTCAAAGACTGCTGAATTTAATTTTCCTCATTAATTCTTTATATTATTGAGAAAATCAGAAATAAATCAACTCCAATTTTCGAACGTTAAATTATTTATATTGAAATTCTTACTTACCTCCAGTTAACTATAGGTATTACTACCTTCCTAACATTTAAGGATTAAAGAATATTACAATAAATAAATTAAACCTCACAACAATAAATAAATTAGTTATTCTAGAAATATTTATATCTTACATTATTACACTTATATAATTTTAAGGTTTGGTTTTTGACTGATTGCCTGCAGATAGGGTTAAATACCAAAGAAATTACGTTCTAGGATTTGTTTGTAATGAACATTTGTTAAACCTTTTGTTGATATAACAAATGTGAACTTAACAACTTATTACAGCTCTATTAAATTGAGAAGCAAATATTAAATAAATAACGTCCACTTAAAGAAAAATTGGACCAATTTATCGTTTTAATAAATAAAAATGACAAGAGTCCTAATTATTTATAAGTGCAAATAGAATCAAAAATATAATAACCTCGATAAGAATTCAAAATCTATAAGCACTTGTGGTAGTTTACGGAGCAATTTTCTACAGATTACAATTATTCAGCAATTCCATTGTAAATGCAGGTATTTTAATGTTTAATTCATCTACAAATAAATTGTAGAAATATATTTAAGCTCTACAAGTGTAGTGATTTGCATTGAATGTATGACGGAGTGAGTAGGAACATGGTTTCAGAATTTCAAATTTGACCCTTGGTTCAAATTCGAAAATAAAGTTTGGCAAATAGTGCTTCTCAAAAATAATTTTCACTTATCAGAGACACCAACCAAATTAGATTCACAAAATGAGAGAACATGATTTTAATACAAAATGAAATCAGCCAATAAATCGTGTTTCAAAGCATGGAATGTGCACGTGCGAAATCGCGAAAGCAAAAAACTTTTTTTCTATACTCATCCAATCCAATAAAGACATTTCATCTATAGCGTGTTTATTTAATTTCATAAATTTGTTCTAAAACTAAATATTATTCGAAATATAACATGTTAAGCTGCATGCACATGAAAATATCCTGCTGCTAGTGCTAGGCGCACAATCAATATTATTAATATTACAATATTTCACAGGATATTTGCTTACTTAATTCCTAATAATTCCTGATAAATTACAAGTGTGGTTTATTATGCATTGGGTAAAATGTTGTAGTTTTGTTGGTACCTCTGGAGGGCCTGAGGTCAGATCTCGTCTCACGAACGAACACAATTACAGCGGGTCGTGGGTGTATAATCGCTTCTCCTTATATGAACCATACTTAACGTCATGCCATCTCTCTCTCGCTCACGTGAAACGAGAAAGACGTCGATATTGGAGAGCGTTCGAAAAACTCGTCTTGCCCATATAGCACTGAATATAATAGGGGAATTAGCATACACTTTACTATAGCTAGTCTAGTTTTCTGTAGAGATGAAGTGACTGCATTGGCAAGCAAGGTTTATCTGGTCAGCATACTTAAGTACACATTATTTAATAATTATTCTGATAAATCAAAATAACAAATCATATATTTAAAGCTCGAGGTATACTATACATATACTGTATGGTCATGTTAAAAATAATTCCATTTAATTACAGTTTATTACTCCTTACTTTACTATACATATTTATATTATTCATGCGGTATTTATACATCTCAGAGTTTCGGATTGGATTTAATATGCTGTATCGATTATTATAATAAATGCGCCTTTTACACTTTATTAATGATTCTCAGTACAATTATTACTCATTAAATAATCAACTTTTAAGATGAAGTTAATTTTTAATTTCACTCACAGGAAGCGAAAAATAAAAGGAAATGGGTATAACATAACATCACACTATTATATACATACATGTACTACTACGGCGTTAAACGACAAATTAAAAATTATTTTTTAAATTATTTAATTATCGAATGGCTTAAATACTGTTATTGAAAGTGTGTATCTGAACAGTGACCTTTTTCAAATGTTATTGGCACATCTTATTTAGCAAATGTTTCAAGCGAATTATGAGAAAATTACAACAAACGATTAAGTGTTACACATTTTTTGACCATAAAAAATAACGTATTCATTAAATACGTGGGATTATTAAATATGTCGAGTTTTTTTTTATTTATAAGTATTTGTATTTTTTGGGTATACAAGATAGTAATTAACTATTTAGGTTTTATTACTTAATTTTTTAATTGATTTAAATTTAATTGCATACTAAAAATAGAGAGATGCGCCGACCATCGAATTTGAAATTATTTCATAATCTCTAGAATTTATAATGTTCCCTGAAATACTTTCAGGTGATTTAAAAAAGAAAATCAAATCAAGTCAAATTCTTAATAATTTTATCAATTTTTTTCCAAAATCCTAAAATGTTTATTGCTATTTTTCAAATATTTATTAATCAAATAACTAATCTTAGAATTTTTTTTAAAGCTAATATTTATTAATAGCTTAACTTTGTAGTGATTTTAGTTTGTAAATACTTATCGTTGCCACAATTTAAATGGTCGTAAAGATGATATCTTCAATAATAAACGAGATTCCTATCGTTTTTATTTCGACGATCAATATTTCTGCATAAAAGTTCGATCAACTATAAACCTTCTTCTTCAAAAAATGAATCCAAAAATAAACTAAATCTGTTGCGAAAAAGTGCTCTTATTATAACTTTTTTTTTGATATTATTATTAAAAGTTAAAAAAATTATTATAATACTTATAAAATGTACTACTATAATAATGTTTGTGAATAGTGTTTTTTAAATTTAATGACGAAATAAAAAAAACAGTCAAAGCAGAGGAGAGTTGTTCATTATATTTACACTTTGATTGAAAATAATGTAATAATGTTCGTAATTATTATAAATAATAGTAGCTCGGAATGCGAGTTAATTTTTTGTGTCGAGCAAATAATTAGTTTGGAATTAATTTCTTTGTATAAGCTGTGCACAATTCACCTTTTTCTAATTAAAGTAATAACACTCATTAAGTGGCATTAGTCGAGTCATGTTCGTTTTAATCTTTTATTTCAACAAATCTGATCAGAAATCAACATGTATTTTTGTGTTGTTGTGTTATACACTTTTATCGAGAAACGTATCGCTCGCATCACTTTTACAGGATATGAGTCTACATTTTATACAACAATTTCCCCAAACATTTGGTCAGACGGGCTCATCCAAGACGCCACAAAATGAGATAATTACAGCGGATATTTAATTGCGCCCAAATTAGTCGGTAATAACAGGTACTTTGGATGGTCGGTGAAGAGCGTCAATAAAGTTCGACTAGTCGATCCTTTTACCTTTATAATTTCACAATTCTCGCCTTTACAGCCACACATCGACGAAGGCCAGCAATTAGGTTCTGCAATTATTGTGTGTTTAAATCTTCAAAATTAGTCTAGAATACAAAGTAAATTTTTCGGATATTGGGGCACCACGAACCCGCATTTTAATTAGACGGCACCTACGACTACCACATAGTCGCCAATTCCTTTCTTTACTCAATATACAGTGTGCTTTGATAATAATTTAATAATACCTCTTCTAGACATTTTCAACAAATGCACTTACACTTTTAATTTAATTTTATGATAGAATATAAAAAAATTCATATAAATATAATTTTTTGCGTTATTTTTGGGGTTGAAATTTCAAATTTAAAGTGACATGACGTCACAATTAAAATACGCCTTGAGACACTATGCGCATTAGAAATGCGCTGACTTGACCGATTATAATTATGACGTAGTTTCTTACTAAATGGCTTCTGATATAAATTATTTTAAGTAAAAATATGAAATTTTTTAATATATTTGATTTTATCAAATTCATTAAATTTTTATTACAAATTAGTTCGTTTAAATATTGGTCGTAGGAGAAGCCCTACTTTCGTAACCCACTGCATAATTTAATAATTCTCAAAGAAATTCAGATGGTTCAGATTAATTATACGAAAATATTTTCTTTGTATTTTATACCTACTAATATTGATGTCCCAAAATAGCTGAATACATAATTAATTTATGCAGATGATGTAAATTAATCTTTTATTCAATCTATGGAAATTACATTATGAATGATATGTTTTTCTACTTTACGCGAGACGAAAAACAAAATAAAGAAGATATTGTTCCGATCTATCTTGAAGATTTTAAATTAAGATGAGGCATTATTTCCTCGGTAAACAATATCCTTAACTGCACCGTTCAATAGGTATGTATGTATTAATTTGTTTAAGATCGCAGCAGGACATTTGCAAATGAATACACACAACTTGTTTTAATTTGTATCGAGAGAATGAAATTAAGTATATTCGTTTGTATATGAATGAAATTTAAAACCAACACCAAAATCAATTAGCATATTTATTAAGGAATTAATAAAGTTCGAGAACAAGGCTAATAGAATTAAGCTTGTGTCGTGTGTGTGTGCATTTGTGTTGTGTGTGAATACCAAACATGTTAAATTTATGAGCTATTAAATGTTTACAGTATTTCTTGACTGTGAAAAAAATCATTATCATTATCTGTGATTGACAAAGCAAATTGTTACATTACCATACTTATCACTAAGTACATCTCTCCCATAATATGCAAATGTAATGGAATTAAAACAAATCCGCCAATCAATTTAATTTAATTACAGGGATTGGTCAAATCACGCTTTTAGAACTTGTTTGCAAGAACGAAAAACATTTTTTATGAAATTGTAATAAAATATCTAAAATGTAGATTTAAAAATGTAAATTAATTATGAATAATTATTTAAATTTAATCTCCTCTTTATGAGTTTTATTAATTACTAAGTCCATTAGCTTTACACCCACGTGGTGGACTGGTGTCATAATAAATAAAATTTATATTTAAATATTTTTAATTAATGATTTTTGTTTTCAAAATTTACAAGCAAATACTTTTAATGTTATTATGGCCAATAGTCATACTGAGATAATAATATTTAAGAACAGTTAGGCACTTTGTCCTATAATGTAATAACTATTTAAAAACTGAATTAATAAAATAATTAATTATCATACTTTATTGAGACAAATTTGTTTTTTCTATCTGAATAAATTATAGTATATTATTCAACGAGCGTGTAATAATGGCTATTACTCATGAGTACAGTTTGCGACGCGAGCCGCAGGCGAGTGTCGACTGTCATAAATATCCGAATGAGTAACAGCCATTACTCGCAATTATTTAATGGAAGTAGAAAACTTTTATTGTTCAATCTCCGTCTATTGTAATTTAATTTGAAAGTGTGATTGTATTGATAAATATTGTAAAAGGTAAATTATCGATACGTGAATTGTAAAAATGATGGAAAACGGAAACCGCGAGTTGATTTATTGCTCGTACAATTAACTTGCATAATAAATGCATACAGATTTCTCGGATATTTATTATATTTGATTTGAGAATCTGGCAGTATTTCTGACACTAATTAAGACTGAATTCAAACACATAAATTACAACCGTAATGTTATGTGGAAGACAACAATATCACACCTCATGAATCGTTATCGTTATTATTACACTGAAAGCTATGGCTTAGAAGAAACCATCTGCTTGACTTTACTACTACAGAAAATATGTGTGCAGGGCAAAAGAAAAGATTATATCAAACTATTGAGTACTTCGTAACGACCATAAATAATTATGGAAGTGTAAACGCACTATTTACTGAGGTTATAGTTGTTTTAGCCCAGAGCATTTTACCAGCAGAGTTATAATTTGATCGATCGTGCTATGAGACGAGCTTAACCATTGATTAATAGCAATTAGACACCAATGGCTTCAAGCATTCCATTCCACAATCTGCCCTTTACTCTGCCAACTTTTCGATATTTTTCATCAAACTCTCTTTAGAGTTCAATTACTTCTCAGTCTTTACTCTCGTTTGCAATTTAACCCCTCAATTAATTATACACTGAAATTTATCGTTCACGATTTGCAAATGTCATTAGTTTTCTTAGAAAATGAAGAAAAAAAATTCATCCAACAAAATTAAAGTTTCATTATATTTTAATTGATCAAAAAATGCTAAAAATTGACTCATAGAGTTGATATTTCCGTGAACGTGCGAGGCTGTTGATTATTTTCAACAGCAACGAATTATTGCAGCTCGAACCGCATTTATAGCTAAGGTACCTCAACTTCTGTGGCCATGAGGCAAGAACAATTAACACAGCCGCCGATCTGACAATTAAAATCGGCCTGGCGGACCTGTTGTAGCCTCGCCAACACAAACACACACACACACCAATTATACTGACAAATTAGTATGGCCTGTCATTACCCTTGCTGCGACCTTTCGAGTCCTTAAGTACGTGTACCTTGCGGCACAGATGGACGGACGCTCTTCGGATTGCGTGTGCCACTTCAATTCATCTTCGCCATATATATCATATAAATTATTAGAAAATTTAATTAGGATTTTGGAAAAGTATCGCTCAACGTAAAAAAAAGAAGTTGGAGATTTATTTGTTTCACCACCACTAAGGTAGTTGTTAATGTTCCATTGTTAATATTGGTTGCCGTCAACATTTATGTTGGGGCCTGTAGGCTTGTGTTCATTATCACCGAGTTTCTATAAATGTTACTATTAATATCTTAACAAGAGGCGCGTAGCAATTAGTCAATATAAACAAATATAATGAATGAATAAACCATAAATATGTTGCGATATTGCGTTGGACCACATTTACATCTGTCTATTATTGATCATTGATCGGTTCTAATCAACAGACTGGATTGCAACATTAATAAATAAATACTCGTTTTCCAATTATGTAGCCTTCACAATTTCGCAGCAAGTTCATTTGCATCTCTGTGATAATAATATATCCAGTATGCATGGGAGTTTTATTGTTTTACCAAGAAAATGCTAAAAATTATTACTTCATTGCCCGATTTTTTTAAAATAAACAAATTAAATTATTATAATTAAAATTAGAGTTCGAGTTCTAGTCGCGCGTCAAAATTTTTGGCGCGCGATCTATTATTTGGAATCCGTAGACTTTGAGATACAATAATTTAAATTTAAATTAAAATAACTGGATTTTAACTGGATTTTCAGTTCCATAAAAATGTGGTTCATGGAACCGATTTATGTATGTTGCAAATTTATTTATAAAAACATATATTTATATATTAAAAGGAGCTAAAAAAGTTAAAAACCTATTAAATCTGTACAAAGCGTGGGAAGACATCAAAAATTAATCAAAATAGTGATATTAAATTTTAACTTTCTTCCTTATTTTAAACCATAAATAAATAAGTAAATATAAAATTATTATTGAATAGTAAACTCTGGTTGCAGAAACTAATCCGAAGAATTGAAATTAAAACTTTTAGCATTCCCATTCAGTATTTAACTGAATCTAGTCTGATGGTAAAATCACAAAACTTAAATTAAATAAGTCGAACTTGTTTTATTTAAAATTGTAAAAATATTGAAAATTATTTTTGTTTATAATTTAAATCAGTTATATAACTGAATAGCAGTACAAATATCTTAACACTTTTGGAAGGGATATTAGTAATATTTGAGCTACTTCATTATTAGCTAAAACATAAATTGGATTTGATCATGGTTTATTGTTAGCTCTGATAATTTAAATGTGTTATTTGTTAATGAATGAACGACTCGTGTTATTTGAATTAAAATTTATGAAACACAAGATCAGGTCCATAAATTATATTTAAAAATGTTTTCCTCGAAATTAATATTAAAAAGAAGAAGAAGACGATGAGGAAGGCGAAGAAGAAAGGAACATTAATAAGCCAAAGCAATTATCATAAAATTATATCAAGAATTAAAAAAGTTTCTTCCATATAATAATTAACCATTAATTACGCATTTAATAAATTCTTGAGCGTACCAATAATTACTGAGAGATAATTCTACTTTAGTAACCTGATAATATTACATATAAAATCGTGACAAAGCCTCAAGTAACAAATTAATGAAATTATGAATTATGAAAATGATCGCCGCCGTCAATACAATCAGCCAGCAAATTAATGATTATCTTTTAGTTCTGCTATAAAATTAACTATTCTACAAGGATAATTATATATGTAACTATACTCTGTTACATTGGAAAAACGCTTTTGAGTTTAGGTTGTATTATATGGTGCTCGATCTTAATGTTATACTATACCTACCTACCTACCTAATATATACTGTAACATTTCACTTTTTTCCGTTTTATTTTCAATAATAAACCTTAAAGCTGTGTATAGCAATCTGGCATGTGTTGGTTAATGCGTTCTCATTAACCAAGCCCATATGTTTAATAATTTATTATATTGTGGAAATTCAACAAATACTCTCTTAAATAAATTTTAATCTGTCATTGCGACATTATTTAATTTATACCACACTTGTAATTAATTTATCATTACCATTACTTTTTGTGTGAATACCAAAAACGAAACGCGACGTTTTATTAAAATTAATGAATTTTCATGAACAATTTATGAGAGAATTTTTAGCACCCTGCAGATGTGTCGAAGTACAAATTATTTAGAACCCTCCAAGTGAAATAATTTTATGCAATTTTTTTCTCAATAAAATTAGCGCTTTTAATCAATAGTTTATTTAATTTAAAAAATATGTTGATATATTTTAGAAAACAGTAAAACATATAAAACACTCAGTTTTCTATTCAGCCATTGTTTTCAATGAAGGAAGTTTTTTTATGTCGAGAACAGACACTGTTGAACTAATCGTTCAAGTGATATTTTGATTGAATAGTTCTAAAAAAACGCGTAAAAAATTGAAGAATTTTTTTTTAATAACGTTTAATTTAAAAAATATTTTTAATTATAAAATTAAATAAATTCAAAAAAACACAGTTTTATCAAATTAAATCTACAATTTCCGTCACATTTACATTTTGAGAGCTGCCTAAATAATTGGACACATAAAAAAAGTCCTCAAGAAATTTTACCTAAATTAATCATTTAGTCTAATCAATTTATCAGAAAGTTCTTAGCACCCTGTAGATCTCTAGTACAAAGTATTTAGCACCCCTTCAAGCAAGATTCATCTCATGCGGTGTTTTGCTTTTCTACATAAGAAGGCAAGGCATGGGCAGAGCGCGCTTGTTAAGACAGGGAACGAAGGAAGGAGGATGGCGGCTGCAACTTTCGTGTTCATATATATTGAGAAAAGAGACCCTGTTTATTCTTTGAGTAAATTTAAAAAATCGATCGGGACTCCCTTGTCATGTATGCCATTAGCGACGTAGACGGCGTTACCGTGGAGACGCGCGAGAGCACTTTGCAGTTATAATGATGTCATTTACACTTGCCGCCCTCTTCCTTATTTCACCCGCATATGTGACGCCCGGCACTCTCTTCTCCTCTCAATTCCATTTCTAAATTATTGCTAGAAAACTTCAACTTCACGAAACAATTCGTATTAAAATTCCATTTAGCACTCACACTTGTCTCGTGCCAGCCAGCACACTGCAAAGCTGAGGCTCTCTTCCACCATTCGTTTATTCGAAATTGTTGAATTTATATAATGGTCGTCTTGAAGATTTAATTTTATCTAATATTTAATAAAGCACATAAAGTTTTTTTCCTCCTGAAAATAAAAACAAGCTGGTTCAAATACCTGTTAAAACTTTCAGTAACAACTAATGGTTGAATATGGAATCGTGACTTACATACAACTTTTCTTAGTCTTCACAACGAGAGTTGAAGTTAAATTATGTGATAACAAGAAAAATAAGAATACAAGAAGCTTTCATATTTAAATTTATTATTAAGAAAAGTTTTATTTGCTTTCAACAATGCGAATATGTATTTCTTTGAAATATTGGTGGATGCGCACCATTTCAATCCCATCTGCCAGCAACATTAATATTTTATTTTTACAAACAAATTTTTACTTTCAATCATCCTAACGTCAGCCAACTTTTACAGCTTTCATATATCGATGCATAATCGTTCGTTGTATCTCGATCACGATATAGATTACAGTTGTAATCATTAGATTGTGTTTTGTGTCGGGTCAAAACACAGAAAGTTTAGCAAATCATAATACAAGTACTATATTTTTAATTAAATTTCTTTTGACTAATTAGTAAATGTAGCTCAGATGCATAAAATGTAATATCACTTGAGTTGGTATTTCCATTAAATATCAACAGCCTGAAAAAGTTGAACGCTTAAAAGTTGCATTTGCTATGCAAATGTCTCGAATTGAAATTTCCTATTAAAAATTGTATAAGAGGGGTGTGTCAGTTTAAAACCACCAATATACCTACATGAAAAAAGCACTTTCTGCTCAAATATTAATATATTTATCACGAACTTTGGGGGTTTCTATGAAATGCGGGTGTTAATATCTCCAGTTTTTGTGCAAGGTACTTCTAAATAATTCTAGGCCTAGAGGGTTAGAAAAAATAAAAACTATATTAAAAAAATAAATTTTCAAAGAACAATCAAATGTGTGAACCACAAATGCCGCACACTTTGGGAAGAACACTGGGATTTTGTTGAGCACTCGTCCTTTTGCGAGTTTACTATGCATTCTAAAAATATCTAGCAAATTACATAATTATGGTATTTTCATGATATACTATTTAATTTTTATCTAAAGTTTTATTTAATTATTTTAGGTGTAGGTTGAAAATAGAAACATATTTGTAATAATTAATTGGATAAGTTTGTTATAAAAGATATTTAAGAAATTATTTACATAAGAATTTTAATTACAAATTGTAATTGTAATTACACACCAACATATGCAAGTATGATAAACAGAAGTTATTGCATCGGTTTCTCTACAATTAACAAATAAGCTTGGCAGTGCAATTTTGTTGCCACCGCAATTTATAATTATAATTCTAATGCAAATTGTATTTTACTTGTAATCTATGCTTAGAAATAAAATGCTTTTGTTATAGTTAAAAAAGTGTAACATTCCAAATTGAATATCTAAAATTAAATTTCACAAAAAACTAATGTTTGGTCCAAATTTAGAACTCGTTTTTAGGGAGTGATAAAATTATATACAACTTAATAATATAAACAATTCACATTTTTGTTGTTTAAAACAATTGTTATTATGGTAATTGATTTGTGTCAAGCATTGTTGAAGTGGCCTTTAAAATATTTTTTTCCGAAATGCCACCCAAGCTGTACCATATATTGTACAACTATCTATTTTCAAGAAGAAAAATATTGTTAATATTATATTGATTTATTATATATATATATTGTTTTCACTTTATTGTCAAAAAATCAGTTTTCTTCAAAGCTAAACAAGTTAGTGACGTCATGGACAAGATACAATCCTCAGAATATAACGTTATGGGTTGCCTTTCCTAGAGACTTTAACAGGAGACTGGAGGCAACAGACTAATTCGCATTGGACAATTGTCGAGGAAAAGGTCCTTGGAGGGAGACGAAGCTTGCTGCTTGAACCCGAGCACCAAAGATTTCCTGAAAAGCTTTATAAATCATACATAATTAAACAATTTTGTATTGTCTTTATTTTATTAATAATAGTTAAAAAAATCTTTTAGATTTAGTTATTCTTGTGCGAATTCAATTTCAAATTTTGTTCCTCCATAAACTACTGCCTGATACGGCTGTTCTTATCTGAACTCCAAACCATTACAAGATAGAACATTCCCGCAATTTGCAATTACAACAATTGATTTCATTAAAATCTCTCATTATAACTAAACATATTCAGTAGTTTAGAGTTAAATTATTTTTTAAAGAAAAAAGTTCACAAAAATAATTTGAAGATCCTTTAATAAATTACAGTTATGTTAAAAGGACTAAACATTTTTATTTGGTAAAATTTTGATTTATCACGCCATTAGAACGTGTAAAAAGTATTATTTTTTATAAATACTAATAACATAACATTTTGATTTGCTAATAATTATATCGATTATAAAATTTGATGTCTGCGAAGCAGAACATTATAATGATATTGTTTTTAGCATGTATTAGCTGAACAATTTGCATAGACAGAGATAAAATTGTAGAAGAGTACAATAAACTGTTAATATTGAAGCTAATAGCATAAGAAGACGAAGAAATGAATCTCTCTGGCTGACTCGTAAGGCTATAACCGATATCAGAGAAAGAGCATCTCCAAATGAAAATAATACATCGCTGGGAGCGTGATCTATGACTGAATGCCAATCCGTAGATCTATAGATCAATCATCCATCGATTAAGAATCAATAAAAAAACTCAACTATAATTATATATATGCCTGCTTATTTCGGAATCCTACACATGCATTGTAATTACTTTAAATGGTTTATAATATTTCTTTCTCTCGTAATTCTCGGTCTCTCTGTCTTGAAGGATGGTGGTTTTATAATAATATAAAAACATGATGCGCAATTGGACAAATAAATCTTGCTTTTCAAAAGTACTTCCGAACAAAAAGGAATGCCATTATTGCTAATGGGCTTGTAAATATAACTCATATTTTATCATTTTTAATATAACTATAAATTTGTTTCCATTTACAGCGACCGGTTAATGGTGCAAAAAAACCTAATTTGCAGATAATCAAATATATTAAAATAGTTTTTAATTAATTTCGTTCGATTCGCTTAATAATACGTACATTGTCGCACGTAATTTGCGAGCGGACATTGAATTTGTCGTAATTTAAATGAGATTTTAATGCTGAATTTATATACAAACAAAAATCCAATTAAAATGCAAGAGAATTAAATTCGAGAAACGTTTTAACACGCGAAATCTTTAAATCGCATAAAAATTATCCGTGCGCATGATACTTTATTAGGTGCGGGAAATTCCACGGAAAAATCAGCCTAACCATTGCAACTTATAAGGGTTGATATTCCTTAAGGATTTTCCACGTTTTTAAATTGCATCATGTAATTTCTGCTCAAGTATAAATGAGGTTTTTTAATTGGAAATCTGAGAAGGGCAGTTGGCTTGGCTTGGCTTGGCGGGGTTGGTGGCGGCGCGGCATACTATACTTGGCGATTTATTTTAATGAGACTTTCGTTTCTTCTTTCTTATATAAGCAGCGCGTCGCATGCCAAGTAGTCCAATAACGAATTATTAATACAATCGCTTTTTGCATTCCTCTTTATTGCCTTTTTTCATAATGAATGTCATAAACTTATATTAAAAACTGCAGTCGCTTTTAATTAGAATCACACTTTTTTTTCAGCAGGATTATACAAAGTCGTTCCATCCTTTTTATCGTTTCTCCTTTTAACCGTATAATCGCACAAATCACTTATAACACATTTACAAAATTACGACTCTTAATTAAAACTTTATGTATACATGGCGGTTAATTAATTTAACATTTAATTATGTATTTTTTATTGTTGTTGAGAAATGCTAATTACAGTCATAATAAATGAAAATTGTAGAATATTTACTACTAGTCAAACTTTTTTTTAGATTATTATACTTAACAATTAATTACCAGATGTTAAATCTTTTGTGTTTTTATGCCCAGTTGGTTAAAAAGTTAGTGCTACAATAAAGCATTTTATTTAAGTTGTGTAAAGATTTTTCTAATTACGTAACATATACCTACCTAAGATACACTATAAAATATTAATAAATAATTACCACTTTTTTTGCAAAATTTGAAACCTGATTATTCAAATTATTATTCGTTAATTCATCGTCATCCATAATAATAGAAATTCATATACAAGATATGTAATAAAATACTGAAAAGCATTAACATACTCGTAAAACCTAGTAACTTCATAAATAAAATTATAATTTACTTAAATTTTTATTTGCTTTTAATTTTCGTAGATAAAATGGTTTATTAATACATTTTTAAAACTAAATCTTCAATTTCAAACTTTTGTAAATAACATCCACAAAGTACACAAGCTTTCTGGTCATTGTAAAATGATATTAAACTTTAATCAAAAGAAGTTATAGAGTATCTAAATACAAAAGACGTTATTCGCAGATATGAAATAATAACTATTCTTTCAGTGCATTTCTTTCTAGGAAATAGCACCTTTGTAAGTAAAAATAGTGCATTAAAGTCTATATTAGGGATTTTAGAATTTTCACTTTACAAAGACCTACTTGGTTAGCTATAAATGACCTAAAAATCTGTGATTGGTTGGCAATAGTGGAGTAATGAAATATTACTCAACACCCGTGAGTAATGAATAGCAATATATCAGAGAACGCTTATAAAAGGAAGGTATTATTTAATGAAAGTAGAAAAGGTACTTTATCTGCCTAGACAAAGTGCGATACTTTCGTTCCTCAAATAAATACGACAAAGTTGTATTTTCCATAACGCTGAAAGAAATTTTGCTTCTCGAGCTATAATGCTCAAGCTCTCACGTCTACGAGGATTTTAAAAATGACCCGGTAAATACATTATATTCTTCGTTATCGACTGCGAAGAGTCTAATTGAATAAATATCGTTTCGCAATTTAAATTAAAAATCAATATTATTTTATTAACACAATAATTTTATCAATTTTGAAAGAAAATGTGTGTACTTTTTCTAAATTGATAAATTCAATTAGCTTCTTAGTTTTTTATTATTTTGTTAACATTTAATCAACGAATAAAACCATACGATAGTAAATAATTCGGGCATCAGATTAATCCTGTAGATAATATTTGTCTGGTTTATTAATAAATTTGTGTAAATAGCCGAAAGATTCAATTAGGAATGAACACAGAAAAATGTATCCATCAAACGTCAATAAAGAGCGGAATCGACCAAAATATCAGATAATATAAAATAATGAATGCTTCTAAAACATCATCATTATTATTAATAATAAAAAACGTGATAAGTTGGTAGAATTTAAGTTGTTTAAGTTCAGCTGAGCATAAAATACAGCATGGAAAAGTAATAATATGCATTGGATAAAAGAATTATTTCAAATATTATTCCATTTATCGAACAATTACCGATCCGAATAGTTCTTTATTGAACCGTAAAATCCAAACGAAATTCATAATAAACACACTGGATAGACTGGCCATCATCATCATAGCAAAGCAATGTGGTATAATAATTAAGTTTGATGAACTCCCTTGCTTGGTTGCTTGAGGAGAGTTCCATCCAATCCATACCACCACACCATACAGTCCATAGACGAAGAACTGAAGAACGGGCTGGTAAATATATATTGTTGTGCAGTTTATCCTTTGTTTCTCTCGCACTCGAATCGCCAGGACAGACGAACGAAAGAAGAAGAAGGGAAGGACAGATTTGAGTCGGTTGTGTCATTACCTCAGGTAATTCGATTGGTAATTTGCGGTCTGCATCTGACAATGACCGTACCACCACGCGTCGGAAACAAATCTGTAATTGTACATCAAACTTTAATCACACTGCCCAACATTCTTCGGATAATATTCTTTCTTTATTCGTCGATCAAGGACACGGATGCTTATTCATTAAAGCTGCCATACAACTGCACTTTTATCCAATTCTTTTCTCGATCAGCGATGCCCAGAAAATATTCGATTTTTATTCGGATTCTGATTAAAACGCACGCGGATTTCTCTAGAGGTTTAATTTTAAGGTCGTTCTATCAATGCGATATGGAAAATAAAATGCACTAGTGTGGGAAGCTTGAAAATCGTTCGACCGCATCCTTGTTTATCCGTAGACTTGTATTTATAACAAATCAAAATCATGTAGAGCGTTAATAGAAAATTAAATTGATACAAAAAAACTTTATACTAATTCCAATGTCATTTTTGTACACAATGTAAAAACGCAACTACTAAAGGCGTTAATTAAAAAACATATATCAATGAGAATGTAATAATAATTATCAATAGATACTACTTCATAAAACTTGAGGAAAAAAAAACGATATTCATTGAATTTATAATTAATATTGCAGATGGGTGCTTAATGGAAAGGAGGCTTTTGAAGGAAATAATCTTATGGTCTGAAGAGATTATCTATTATATCCAGTATCTGAAATTAAACTTAGAACATAATTATTGTTCAAGTTTTATTCAAGATTTTTAATTACAGGAAAATTTTGCAAAAATCAATACAGCAATATTTAAAATATACTTTTTTTTATTTTGTATCTACTGTACAACTGTAAATAATTTAGTTAAAAAACAAATTGAATACAAGGTTTTTTTTATAAAATTTGTATTGATACCTTTTGCTACTGACCACTTCCTGCTAAATCTCATCACTTCTTAAAAGATAATTATTAAGTTTAGTGGGCAGATGTGCGCTTCGGAATGTTGGTAAAGTGCAGACTGAGAATATGTTAATTTAGATTCAATCCCCTTGAGCGAAATCTAGGAAAATTGTTAAGTTCTTAATTTTTGAGTAGATTGAAAGTTTATGAGAAAAATATTTTAAAATACAGGGTGATTCAGAACAGGTGGAGGACCCGTAAACTGAAGATCCCGGACAACATTCTAAGACCAACAGTGTTAGAAAAAAATGTCAGGGTATGATAGTGCTCAAGTTATGGACCATTGAAGTTGACCAATCACAACGCAGAATTTCAAATTGACCATTTTTTTTAAATCTAGGTTGTTGCGAACAAACTTTTTCAACTTATTTGGTCCACTATATTCTAAATGATTCTGATAAATGTCAGTTTGACACTTTTTAATTACACTGATTTTGGGGAAAAGTTGGGGAAAACGCAATGCGTATCTTCTTGCCGCCTCATTTGCATTTCGTCTACATTCGCCGTACATCAATAACATTTCACAATACTCTTCATTTGAATACATTTTACGTGATAAATTGCAACAAATTCAATGTAATTAAAAAGTGCCAAACTGATTTTATCAGAATCATTTAGAATCTAGTGGACCAAATAAGTAGAAAAAGTTTGTTCGCAACAACCTAGATTTAAAAAAAATGGTTAATTTGAAATTCTGCGTTGTGATTGGTCAACTTCAATGGTCCATAACTTGAGCACTATCATACCCTGACATTTTTTTCTAACACTGTTGGTCTTAGAATGTTGTCCGGGATCTTCAGTTTACGGGTCCTCCACCTGTTCTGAATCACCCTGTATATATAGAAAGTTCAAAAATTATTGTTATACTCGTATGTTTATATATTTAGTAATCGATTAAATGCAATAAAATAACCAGATGTTGCATATTATTATAACAAACCCATTTTAAGATATATTATTTTGATTTGTTTGGTATTTTTTACAAGCATATATTGTTTAAGCTTCAACGTGAACATTTCCTATGGAATTGAATACAATTAAAAAAAATAATAACTCTTTAATTGCTTTTAAATATGTCCGACTATAATGCAAATCAAATCAAGAAGCTCAACTTTTTATTGAATAGAATTTGTAGGAATACAATAATAATAATAACGCTGGCAATAATAGAATAGAAAATACGGAGGCATTTTGTTCGTTAAAGACAAGGACGACATCATTATTTATTCATTGTAATTATTCATGTCAAAAATTTAGAAATAATAATAATGCAAGGTTTGTATTATACACAACGTGTGAACTATCAGCTGTGGAAGTCGCGCGCGATTCCTTTTCGAATACATACAGATCAACTTTTTGTATTATCAGACAAGATAATTCAAAACACGTCTATCATTGTCACACTATTTTGTGCTCTGACACAAACATTCACATCCACAACCAAATAATCCATTAATTGTCTATGACTTATATTTATATTATATTATTTACATTTAGTCGCAATAATGGATAAAATTTTTAATTTTTTTCGTTTTTAAAATAAAAATGAACTTGAATGTACTAAAATTTTATATTCGAAACATTGATTTTGCTTCTATTTATGCTTAACCTACTGTGGCGGTTCTGGGACGTTCAATATAATTGGCACTAGATTTTCTATATTAACTTTATTTCCAATAATCGAATTAACTTATAATGTCAAGAATGAAAATACATGTGTGTCGTCGGAGAGTCTATCCGCGAGAGTCCGTTTTTGTTGACCATCCTTTCTCCCTGCGCCATCTCTTGGCCGGGGGCTGTATCGTCAGTAGGTCTCTACATTGCCATATACTCCCTCCCTAGTGAAGACGCTGAGGAACTTCTTCGGGAAGTTAACTCGGCGACCTGACCTGGTGGTTTTTGTTACTGCAGGTAAGGTTTTCGAAACGTCTGTATGCAGCTCGTTATTTGGTGTTGTTTTTCGTATGGTCTGTTGATCATTGACAGGTAGTGTGGGGTATGATACGTCATTATCTATTTCGGCGTGGTTTGCTTCGTTTAGCAGGAATGCTGGCTTGAGTCTGTCGATAGTGATTGTTCGATTTCCTGAACGAGTTTCTATAACAAAAAACTTTTCTGATCTGGAAATTACTTTAAGTGGGCCGTCGTAAACAGGCTGAAGTGGTTTTCTAGTAGCATCATGTCTAAGAAATACATGTGACGTTAACATCAATTCTGGATGAATAAACATTTTCTTTTTACTTCGGTGCTGTACAGCTGCTGGCCTGACAGATTTCATAGATTGTTTGAGATTGAAAACAAATGTTGGAATGTCTGTTGTGGTTTCCTGCTCTGCGAAAAAATCCGATGGCAACCTGATTCCGGTTCCATACGTTAGTTCTGCTGCAGTAGTCATATACTCTGGGATCACATAAGCCCGAAGCCCGAGAAGCACCATGGGTAACTTTTCGACCCAGTTGTCGCTGAGTTGTGCTTTAAGAGCTGATTTAAGAGCACGATGCCATCGTTCTATTTTGCCGTTCGCAGCAGGGTGGTAGGCGGTTGTCATGATATGATGAATTCCTAATAACCTGGTGAGATGGTTGAACAGATTACATTCGAATTGTCGTCCTCTGTCTGATGTAATGCGTTTGGGTATTCCAAATCGAGATATCCATGCCGACAGCACAACGTTTGCAATTGTTTCTGCCGAAATATCTTGAACAGGAATCGCTTCTGGCCATCGCGAAAATCTATCAATCATGGTGACCAGGTACGTATAATTATTAGATGGTGGTAAAGGTCCAACTATGTCGATGTGGATGTGTTCGAATCTGCTATTTGGTTCTTGGTAAGTACCTATGGCGCTAGATGTGTGTTTATTAATTTTAGCTCTCTGACAAGGAATACAAGATTTAGCCCAAAACTTGACGTCCTTCTTCATTGATGGCCACACGTATGATTTCCGAACAAGATTAATAGATCCTCGCATTCCAGGGTGAGCTAAGTTGTGTAATGCCTCAAAAACTGGTTTTCTGAATTCTTGAGGTAAGTACGGTCTCAGATTGCCACAAGATGAATCACATACTAAATCAGCACCACTGGGTAGTTTCATAGTATCGAATTTCAACGAGCAGGTAGATGATTGTTTAAGGTGAATCAGTTCATTGTCCTTTGCTTGCCTTTTTGCAATTTCTTCGAATGAAACCGTTGCGGGAATCTCTATAGTGCTTATCCGAGAACAGGCATCAGCGACAACATTTTCTTTACCTGGTAGGTATTTAATTGATGTAGTGAATTGTCCAATATAGTCTAGGTGTCGAAGTTGTCGAGGAGAAGCTTTTTCGGAACGTTGATGGAATGCGTAGGTTAGCGGTTTGTGATCAGTAAGGATGGAAAAGTTGCGTCCTTCTAACATAAACCGAAAATATTTAATTGCTGAGTAAGCTGCCAAGAGTTCTCGATCGTAAGTACTGTAATTAGCTTGAGCTTTGCTAAACTTTTTGGAAAAGAATGCGAGAGGTTCTGATATATTGTTTCTGATTTGTGAAAGAGAGCCGCCCATAGCAAAATCGGAAGCGTCAACCATAAGCTCTAATGGTAAGTCTTTCGACGGATGAGCCAGAAGCGTGGCTGCTGACAAATCAGATTTCAATTGTTCGAACGCTTGTAAGTTCTCTGTTGTCCATTCTATCTTCCTGCTGTCTCGTTTTCTATTATCGCGAGTTAAATTAAAAAGTTTAGCTTGAACATTGGCGGAATTTGGCAGTGAACGGCGATAAAAATTTATTAATCCCAAAAATCGACGAAGTTCCATTACAGTCTTTGGCAGTGGAAATTCTTGAATTGCTTTAACTCGTTCGTCTAGCGGCAAAATTCCCTTTTCAGAAACCTTATATCCCAGGAATGAAATTTCTTGAACACCCCAGACACATTTTGCAAGATTAATGTTGATATTGTGCTGATTCAATCTCTCGAAAAGTGCTTTGAGATGAACTGTATGTTCCTCGTCATTTGATGATGCAACCAAAATATCGTCAATGTAGCAAAAGACAAACGAAAGTCCATTTAGTATCGAATGAATATATCGTTGGAATGATTGAGCGGCATTCCGTAAACCAAAAGGTACTCTCAGGAATTCAAATAGTCCAAAAGGAGTTATTACTGCTGTTTTGGCAACGTCTTCGGGAGCTACTGGAATGTGGTGAAACGCTCGTACTAAATCAATTTTGGAGAATATCGTTTTTCCATCTAATTGACAGTTAAAGTCTTGCAAATGTGGAATCGGGTATCGATCCGGTTGAGTAACAGCATTTAGGGCTCTATAGTCGCCGCACGGTCGCCAAGAACCATCTTTTTTCGAAACTAAATGTAGTGGACTGGACCAGCAACTGTTAGAAGGTCTACAGATGCCCAAATTTACCATTTGCTGAAATTCAGTTTTGGCAATCTTAAGTTTTTCCGGAGACAATCGTCTTGCTTTTGCACACACCGGAGGACCTGATGTAATTAATGAATGGTAGACTTCGTTTTGTTGTTCTTGAAAATGCGGATCCTGCTTGAGTAAGTTTGGATATTGCTTAATTAAACTTGAAAATTTTTGTTGCGGTGAAATAAGAAGAATTGATGGCTGATCGACTCGAGCAGTCAAAACGTTAACTGACAATTGTGTTGATTTGTCTAATAAACGTTTCTGTTTTAAATCGATAAGTAGGTTAAATTCCGCAAGAAAATCCGCACCAATAATTGGCTGATTGACGTCTGCAATTTTGAATGGCCAGCAAAACGTTCGCCTTAAGCCGATGTCGATGTCTAGAAGACGTTCGCCGTAGGTTTTAATTGTTGAACCATTGGCAGCGTATAATTCCAGATTGCAAGATATTTTCTTTTGAAATGGTGATGGAGGTAAAACCGATACATCTGCTCCAGAATCAATTAAAAATTTTAAATTTGTTTTTGAATCTACAACAAATAAGCGACTTGATCTGGAGGCTGCGTCACTCGTCGCCGAAAGAAACGAGCCATTTAGTTTTCCGGATTGGAATTGTCATACGTACATGGTTTTGTGCATTTCTTAGCACGTTCTTGGAATTTAAAATGGTACCAGCAAAGACCACTGCTTCGTTGATGAGGAGAATTCGATCGCGTTTGCCTGTTTCTTGAAGTAGATCTGCTTCTATTTCCTTTAAGAGCAATTGTTAAATCAGACAGTTGTTTTTCCAGCCTATCTAATCGATCGGCAGTAAGTGCTGTTGCCGAGGTTGTTGCGTTGACTTCGTACACAGATTGGTTAGGTGTCATTTCCAAAATTTTATCCGCCATGCTAGCGACATTGTCCAAACCGTCAGCACATGTGGCAAGAATAGATCTTGCATTAGTCGGTAAACGTTGTAAAAACAAAGTTTTAAGGAATTCGTCCGTAACTTGTGTTCCAGCAAGCGATCTCATTTCTCTTAGTAAAATTGATGGTCGTTTGTCGCCAAGTTCCATTTCAGTCAACAGTTTTTTTACTTTCGCACCTTCCGATTGCTCGAATTCTGCAATTAGTCTCGCTTTTAAGTCCGTGTATGGAGTTGCAGATAAAGCCCTTGAAATAAGATCAGAAATCGATTCTGCTACCTCGCTGTCTAACGATCCGATAACATAGTGGTATTTTGTCAGTTCGGCAGTAATATTAGCTGTTACAAATTGAGATTCGATTTGGCAGAACCAAACCTTGACATTCCGTCTCCAAAATGGGGGTAATTTAACAGAAACTCTTGCAATTTCCTGTTGATCTGATGGGTCCGGCATGCTTAGTAAAATAAAGCTTGGAAACTCACCAATAATTAAGCTGACCACTGTATTGATAATTGAGGTTAGTTTGCGCCTTGATGCAGAGGATATTTAATTCTCTGATGGGTTGCACGGTTATAGCCCCGCGTACCGGCCTTCAGCAGCGCTTGTACAACTTGAAAAATGGCGTCAGCAAACTTGCCTCTTGTGGAAAAATCCAGAGCTGATTAAACACCAGAACACACAATATAATCACACACAGATCACGTCGGGGTCACCACTGTGGCGGTTCTGGGACGTTCAATATAATTGGCACTAGATTTTCTATATTAACTTTATTTCCAATAATCGAATTAACTTATAATGTCAAGAATGAAAATACATGTGTGTCGTCGGAGAGTCTATCCGCGAGAGTCCGTTTTTGTTGACCATCCTTTCTCCCTGCGCCATCTCTTGGCCGGGGGCTGTATCGTCAGTAGGTCTCTACATTGCCATACTACTAAAAATTCTAATTTCACTAATTTTTATTTATTTGCACTTGTAAGTTGTAAATAGTAAATGCATACAAATTAATCAAATAATAGTAAAACGGAATTGGAAAGCAAATATTTCTCGAAATATTTCATTAATTTTAATTTTTAATTTATTATGAGAAATGATTTGTTTTGATAAAATTTACATTATATTTCAATTAATTTATCGTTCTACATATGTGCATAAATCAAACTACTAAAGTACCTACTAAATAAATACTAGTTCGTATGCTTTGTCGTTATCCACTAGATCTTTATTCAAATTTAATGAATTAAGAAGATGTATCACAAGCTCTTGTCGACACTTTCCAAATCGAAGAATCTTAAAACCAAAAACATGTTTTTTAATTACTAATTTAAAATCTTTGGCATACAATACTTTATACTTTACAATACACAATCCAATGTAGTTTCAACTTTTATAAGATTTATAAATGTTTTTGTTCAAGAAAATTGAAAATTGGAAATAATTTCAAAAAATTATTGAAAAATATTAATATTTTATTAATGCTTTTTTAATTTTGTAAAATGTTTATCTAGGTTTGAAAATTTGAAATTTTCCAAAATAAAAATTCTAAAAAAGTTTGATTTTGGAAAAAAATATGGTAAGTATAGAAAAATATTAAACAAAAATTGTAAAATATTTCAATAAATCTTAATTTAATATATGCAATAATTCTGAAAATTCAAAATTAATAAATTTTTTGGAAACTTTTTGACCCTAAAAGTATTTTTTTAATATATAACGATTCTAGTTTATTTATCGAGTAGAATCTAAAAATATTGACCATAATTTTTAATGCAGGCCAAGAACCGATAATGAGCCAAAAAATATTTTGGTTTATTTGTTAGACAGCAAACCAAAAAGAAATATATAAAACAAATTCAATAAAACTCCAGTTATTAGTTTCACATTATTTACAAAACTTCTATGAACATGTGGTCGTATACCAAACAAGTTATTTAATTATTCTTTTGCACCTTTTTTTCTCAATAGGTACCTATTATATCAAGTTTTATAATAAATGAAATTTATTATTAAAAAATTAATAAACGACAAATATAATAGGTTCCGTTAAAAATGTATTTATGAATGAAATAAAATACAAAATATTTTTTATGAATGAATATAAAAGTTCATATCAATTCTAACATAATTTATTCATCTCTGGTTTAATATCAAAAATATCTTCTACACTTAACTATAGACGCACCAATATTATTAAACAAGAATATAATAAAGCTGAAAGGTGAAAATAAGTTTTTTCTTCAGCAGCATGCATAATCAGCGTATAGGTCCGCTTACCAACAAAAACCAGTAGCTGTAGATATTAATTTGAAAGAGATTTTTATATTACATTATGTAGTACCTATTTACCACCACATAATATAAGAGTTAATGTAGATGAGTGAGGAACCAGATGAAATTACGATTCACATCAATCTTAATTGAACTGCAAGCGCAGATTGCATCCTCCTTGAACTTGTCTTACGCATTTATGAATTAAATTAATATTATTTTACAACAAAACAATAAATAAATTAACACTAATTGCAGCGAACGCATTTAATACGTGTGATTCCTCATAAAAATACGAGTAGCGCACGATTCAAACCGCGCGGCATGGCGCTCACTCAATGTTGCCAACCTGCTAGCACAAAAGGTTTGTTTACAAATCGTTCTGCATCTGTCAGACGTGAAAGTAAAGTTGAAACAATTTCTATTAAAACTTATATTACTTGTTAGTTAAGTATCTCAATTTTTTTAGTTTAGCTTTCTCTACATAAAGCGAACCAGTGCAATTAAAAAATTCATTAAAATCGATCGTTCTAGTGCATAAAACAGAATTTATAACCTTACTTTTTATGTAAGTCTACCAGATTATGCTGTTAAACTTGCAATAAACTGTGTTCACGCTGTTATTACAAGCTACTAGAATCAAATTGTACAATGGACGAATACAATAATGTTTGTTTTAATAATGGGAGTGAATTTTATGGCGAGAATGCAGTGGATTGTAGTGGCAGTTCAACTAGTGGTCATGTCAGTCCGATATGGTCGTACAGGCCCCGAGGATCATTAGCTCGAGCTCTCTACGAAAAGCAGCAACACGACGAATATTTGAAACATTTCGACAAGGCGCAGGTGAGATTCTTTCAAGTTTCGAGCAAAGATGATTCGTTTAATTCCCTGCTTTAAACGGGACTCCGTTAATGAATTAGAATTAGTCGTGGCGATGCTTCCGTAATATGTTTAGAAAGTTATGCTGATATGCCTAACGTTGAGTCTACCGAGGTATAACTATAAATAAAATTTAGATACAAATTAATTTACGAGGGGTTAATTTATATGGGTTTGGGGCCCGTTTTAGGAGGTAGGTTTGTTGGTAGGGAGCTAGAGCAATTTTTATAGATTTAATGTGGACATATTATATCGTTTTGAGAGAACTAATAGATTTTTAACCTAAAGGCTCACATCAAATTCGGACTTCTTTGGTGGTCCCAGAGTTGGGGTAAGTTACAGGGCCCCAAAAATGTATATATAATTTTATTTAAAATTATAAACATATACATTACTTATTATTATTTATTATTGATTATATTACCATAAAATTGATACCGCATTAAAAAATCGATTTATTTCAAAAAAATAATTATTAAAAAGAACAAGATGCATTAAAGGGATAAGCAAAAGCAGCACGCAGTGAAAAAACCTTACTAACTATGCGTAACTATGGGTTATAAAATATTCACAAAGCAAATACTGATTTATTATTGAATAATTGTTAATGATTGGTAGACGGGCTTTGATGACCCACACCACGTAAGGAAAATTGACGATAATTGAGTTTGCACAGCTATTCTGGATTATTTATATAATCATTGTTCATAACGAGGGTGATAGACGATTAATCCAATAAACGTACAACCCGTAGGGTTTTTTAATTCTCAGAATACACTTTACTTTGCCAAAATAAAAAAAATATTGTTTTCCAGCCAAATTAAGTGACATGTTTCATTTTGGCTCAAACCCACCCCTAATCCCGAATTCGGGCCAGTGAAGCACGTCTGCGATATACGCACCTATCTGCAATCATTGTTTAATATCTATAAACCATAATCGTAAAAGAACTTAATAGGATTAGGAAGTTTAAAAAGATTCGCGCAAATTATACTTTCATCCGAAAATGTTCTTATCTTAATAACATAATAAATAAAAAATGTTACTGAGCTCACTGCAAACACACAAAGCTACTATATCTACAGTGTATAGTTAAAAAAATATATACGATCAAGATAAAAATAATCTATGTATGATTATTTTAATGGGACTGAGGGTCTAGTAATGTGTTAACTATTTGGAAGCAAGTGCGGAAATATGTACAAAGTTTTTGCGAAGTGGTTCAAGAAAAACACGTTAGTAAAACTATCGGTATGTCTAATAGTATTAGAGATAGAGATATTATTGTTTTAGTTCATATCTGATAAATTTGGATTACACGTATATTATGCAAATATGTTGATAATTACATAACAATGTAAATGTTTAGTAAATATTAAAACAAATTAATAAATGTGGTAAACTTGGTGTCAAACAACCGGAAATTTAAGCAAACGACTAGAAAAATTGGCAAATGGTTAATAAACATGTTAAATGAGCTGCAAATCAATTAAAAAATTATAAGTTTAATCTCGATCTTGAGTTTAGTATCTAAAACTCTTTATCTTCTAAACCGAGCCTGTCCTAACATTCTCAGGAAACCAAGTATTTTTAATTTAAATGTTAAGCAAAGGTAGTTCAGGTCGATTAAGTATGATAAAAATTATCGTAAAAAACAGATAAAAATAACGTGTTTTTAATAAAATGATAACCGATTTGACAAATAGAAACATGCGAGGATAAATGATTTTTTTCAATATTTATATTGAATACGTCACCGAAATAAATAAAATTAATTTATTGACTCCAATGGGCTTGAGAAACATCGGAGAAACAGTTCAATTTTTTAATGCAAGAGTTGTTTTTGGTTACTTCATATTTTTGAAGTAGATAATAGAACATTGAAAATGGAAAAAATGAACCACAAGCCAAATTTTTGAGGGTTGCTAAAATGGGTAAATATCCAACCAAAATAACTAGAAAAAAAAAATGAGTACAAATTATTCAACCTTTCATCATTGATTATTTAATTGAGTTGGATTTTTGAAACAAAAACAAATTTGCATTTTTAAATTAAGTTTGAAAGATTTTGCTTAATTGCAATTTAGGTAATGTGGATGAATATAGAGCGAATGTAGACAAACAAAATAAATAATTGGCGTAAATAACGATCCACACAGGAGCACAAAATATTCCTTTTTGAAAGCAAAGCAGTGGAGAAAGAAAGACGAAAAAAACGAGAATCCATCTGATTACTGAAAATCTAAATCACAAATGATACAAAGGGAGTAAACTTTCTTATAAAAACTACATTCCATTGTACAAAATCCAGTTAACTCATTTCAGAAGAGCGACTCGCTCCTTTACGAATTAAACATTCAATTATTTTGCGAGCGGCACACGAAAACGGCAAAAAATCTGCTTAGATGGGGCAGCGGTTACATATGCCGCCTCTTAAAAATGCTCCTCATATATATTAGTGTGTATAGTATTCTTTTCTTTGAAGTATACATTTTGGGGAGGCCTGGGCTTGGTAATGACGTTGAGCGCGAGTAATCCATGCATATACGAGTTTCGAAACTACCCTACACACACACACACATTGAGTTTCTTTTATTTTGTGAACTGCCGAAAAGATTTGATGAAATTTTTCCATCCCCTTCATTTCCTATTCACAACGCGCCCAATCAACACACCACTCAATGCTCCAGTGCATCTTAGATCATTACGAACTCCCGGCACTAACGAATTTAAAACCAAATTAATTATTTGGCAACCAGCAGAAAAATCGCAATCGGATCGCTAAGAAAAAGGAAATTCAAATTTATATGCAAATTATGAACAAAAGATTTTTTACGATCGTGTGTGTGAATAAATTAGAACAGGACGGAATACGGTGCGATGTCGTGGAGTCCCGGTTGAGTGATATGCGTGGCACGAAGAGTATTGCGAAAAAAAAAGAGACGAAGCACCCTGCGCCTACACTTGAGTGGGTTGCTAAAAGGGAAGGTACGTAACTGGAGGTTATCATACCTTTGGGACCGCTCGTAAAATACATCTCGTGACAAACTGGCTTGGCCGGGCATGTCACACAAACCACTCCAGAGTCCATGTTTATTGTTCTTTACTTTCTAACTGCATATATTCAACCCCATTGGAAATTAGAGCAAATTATTAACCGAATTGAACTAATTAAGGAAGTAGTTACTCTTCTTAAATTGCTATACACCGGCAGGCAATGTGGCAATTAGTCTTCTAAACTTTCCGTTGCAATTTAATTCGATTTTTTATGATTGTTCTGTATAATAACTAATTATGAAAAAGTGGTAGAGCACGAGAAGACTATAAAACATTTAATTTGTTGATAAATATTATTTAAATTTTTGGTGAATGCGACGATTGTAGAGTTCATGTATCACTACTTTCGAACTGTATAAATTCAACCCCATTGAAAATGAGATCAAATTATAAACCATGAATCGATCTAATTGCTAGATGTGAAATTAATTGGATCGCGAGCTTTTGCTTGTTTAATCTGATTAAAAGCAGAGAGAGCATGGTGCTCAAGGCGCCAAGCCGGCTGGTAAGAATATACATCTAAGGTATACACGGTGTCCAATAAATACAAGATATGATGGCCGATATTTGAGCTAGATACAAGTAAATAGTTTGCAGTTCGTGACGATAATTGTCTGCATTATTATATGCTGCTTCGATAAAATATAACACCGTGCATATCGTACGTCTTTTCTTTTATCCAACATAGACAGACAATAACCGCATATTCTTTTTTATTTGCATCTTTTGTGTGCTTTGTTTTGCATAATTTATTGAAATACATAGACAACAGTTATTTCAAAACCACTCGAAGAAATAATTATTTTACATAGATATTATTTGTTGGGCTTGCAAAGGAAAGTTCATGATTTCGGAAAAATCTATCTCTATTTGTTTCCAGCATCATTAAAATGAGCATGGCAATCATAAATAATAGTGAGAAAACATATTTTTATTATAAAAATTTTTGATCAAAATTGAATCATTTTTTAAAAACCTACTTCTTCAAAATAAACATTATCAACTTGAGTGCCAAATATTCAAAAAAGTTTAGTAATGTACTCAAAATAAGGATGTTTTGTTTTACATTCAGAAAGTTCTAGTCTCCAATTGGCAATTTGATGAGCTTTTATCGAGCATATACTTACATAAAACAATGATTATATTGTATACGCAATCATTGTGTCCATTGCAGAATACAGCAGAAGATTTGAAAATATTGACCTTTAAAATATAATATTACCTACTGCAAGGACTTGCAGTATCAATGTGGAATACCTTATGTCATCAAATTTAATAGAATAGCTATTATATTTTTTTAACATTTAAATGAAATCTAAAATTCATACATAAAATCGAGTATAAAGTGGATTTAAATTTCAAATATACTTGAAAATATACTTTTCCTTTTAGTTAGTTTTATTGCAAAACTTTTTCGATTTACTTTCACGTATTTTTTAATTTAACTGTTTGATTTGGAAAAAAAAGGGGTGCTTTAGGTTCATCGAGTATTCGCAATCTATGATCCGATGCTAAGAAATATTCTTAACTAAAAGCTCAATCTCAATTTTCTGGATCAAATTAAACGGACGGAGGAAAAAAAATTGGTTGTTCAAAAATTTCTAATCAACGCAATAGTTGCGCAAATTTGGGGCGGTTTTTGAAGAACGTATGTTTCCCAAAAAGAGTATAATAAAATCCAAAATTCATATAGGGGAAGATTTACTTATTGAGACTGATTGTTTTTCTTCTTCATTTTTATTATGAAAATATTTTAATGTAGCTTGAGTAATGAATGATATTTAAAACTACAGTGTCACAGGACAGTTTATTGTGTTCAATATATTATCGTAGTCGAGTGTATGAAAAATAAATGGGGGTCGCTTATATGTACATAAATTTAAAAACTAGACAGTCGTATACTGATTATGTAGAATTCGAATTAGGTGATGTGGAAAAATTTGGATAGAGAAATGGGTTGCGACTCTAATCATGGCGGAACTCCTCGCGTATATGTATATGTATGTGAAATGGAAAGAAGGGAAATAAGGCGTGAAAGAGTAGCACGCATATATGTATAAGGCATAAGAGTGAAAAGAAGAGAAACCTAAGGCGGCGGCAGCGGTGGCGGCAGAAGGGCCGAAAATGGAAAAATGGAAGAGCTTAATAACGGAAACAAAGGCACGTTCCCAACGATATCAGAGTTATTTTCCGTACTTACGAATGTGAATTTAAAATGTATCAGAGTGTCAGGCCCGGGATTCGATTCCAATACTCGATACATATATTTTTACTTAAGGGTGTGTGTGGAACAGGGGTAGAACTGCGACTCTCTCTCTACATATGGGAATTTATGGATTTCAGAATACCTCGCGGCACTCTCGATCACATTTTGATTGCAACTAAAGTAAAATACTGTGTGGCAAAAAATATAATATATAAATTTTTCTCTATATATGAGTCTCCTGTACGTAAATGGGTTTCGATTTGCCAGCGTGGATGTGCTTTTAAATTTTTGCTACCGATAATGTAATTTTTTTCCATCCATGCCATACCAGAAAAACTATAACAATCAGAAGCCAACAAAACGATTCTTTTCTCTCTTTTTCTTTTTTTGGTGAAGAAACTTAATGAAGTATAACTAAATGTCATTTCAAATCATGCATTATAAAGGAAGGAGTTTCTGGTGGTATTGTGAGTTTGTAAGAAATAAATTAAATCCGAAATACAAGTTGTCTGAATGGAATTCGAAATACAATAACCGTACCCAGGTGTCCAGTATATGAGCAGTAATTAGTTGAAATAACTTCCAGAGACTGAGTAGAGCTACGCTGGCTGGCGTGGACCTGATAAACGACACATAATTTCTAATTTCATTTCGAATTGTCGTCGTCGAATCTTATGAAGAAACATTCTGTTGCAAATGAATTTAAACAAGCAGAATAATAAGCTGATTTGATCCTTTGTCGCCGCCATTCCCATACTGCAAACCTGCAATTTAATTGAGAACTCGTTAGTGCCGACAGGGAGCGGAAGTATTTATGCTGCTCAACATAGATAAAAACGCTCAATCGTGGGACATGCCCATAAACCACCAATGCACTACTATTTAAAAAGAATTAATATAAGGAGAAGAAAGTTTGTGATCTTGAAACGCAGTTCAACAATGACTAATCGAATTATTGGAAGGCTATTGTTAGTGAATTCAATTTTTAATTACAACAAAATACCCAAACATTCAATTCAATGACAAATCATTGAAAGGTTATTGTTGTGTAATTAAAATTTTGTTTGATGACCTAACATTCATTCCTCATAGCAACGCATTTGAATTAGAGTTTGTTGATCATCAGAAAGAAAATTAGATTCTGGTTATGAAGGAGGAAGGGTGGTTCATGATTGACGTTGTCGTATACTTTAATAAATATTTAATATCACCCCTCTTTTTTTATTCAATAATGTAGTTACCGGTGAGAACTTGTGCATATGGAGCAGAAGGAAGACAACACATCCTAGCAATCCATATATAGAGATTCCGGATGCAAACGAACCGGAGTGCCGGAGTATCACAGTATGAGAAGGGATACACATACATATACAACCGGAGATCAAACTGTGCACGATCGGCTCGACTATATATGCATCTGTGCATTTTCACTTGGTCTTATTAGATATGCATATGTTTTGCAATTGAGTTGAGTTTGGGAAACTTTTGAGAATAAGAATGTAATAAGCCGTTTGGTAGCTGAAAGAAAAGAAAGAATTTGGCCGGGCAAAAACATCAGCGGAATGCTATAAAAATATTTAAAATTAAACAATAGTCTCTAAAAATGCAGCAGTTCGAGGAAAAAGAAACCTGCTAGGGAGAATTTGCATTTACTTGATTAAAGAAACTATCGGATGATGGAACGTGACTCTTGGGGCTCATCCATCACTTACATATATATACCTGAAAAACAACCATTCTGCTGGGCCTCATGTGCATATCTAAACTGAAGTGACATCTCCTGCTACCTACATCTTATACATCATTAGGCAGTTATTATATTAGCATCTTAATTTTTACAACTATGGAAGGAGGAAAAAAGTGACTTTTTATTTTGATCGCTTTGAATGAAGAGAGAACAAGTGAGTGTCAGGTGTGTGAGTATGTAATAAGAACAACATAGTTTTCGCTGACGATCAAAACATGTAGAGAATGAGAGCAAGCGAGAACGAATGAGTGATGATGGCTTAACAAAAAGGGACAAAAAGCTCAGCTTTACAACAATCGCCAAACGTCAATATGTGCCACTAAAGTTCGGAAGACAAAACAATCTGCTATACCAAAGACTTGGCTAGTGTTTTTCAAGACACACAAGGCATGCGGGGAATTGTACCAGCCGCCTCCAGTCTAGTGTGCTGAACGCCATATAAATACCATGCATTTGTTTTTTGTTTCTTCCATACATACAAATATATACGTAGGTATAGATTAAAACCAAACAAATATATACACCAGCCAGATGCATTCTGATGCCATTCTCACATTTTTTTCCCTTTTAATTTATGCAACGATGCAGGACGAAGCCAAAAAAATATTTGAGGTTTACGTTCATGATCTCAAATCAATTTTCAGTGTTCGATAGAATATTGAAATATTGGTAATTAATGGTAGTTATCAGATTCCACTTCTGCAACTTTATATAACAACTTTTATCTTCTTCGGGCTGTAGAGTGAATCTTGAGTTAAAAATTTATGAAAATTTCTCTATGGTAGGAGGAAGAATCCTATTGTTTTTGCAGGAGAACTGGATTATAAGGAGTCTTTTCATAAGGGAGGAAAATAAAAAAAAATTAATTGAATGGACTTCTTAGTCTTTATTTTCTTTCATCTACCTTTAATCTTCTCAAAATGTTTGAACTTTTATCGTTTCCATTTCCGAATTGTTGAAGATTATAATCATGTTTTTATGCCGAAATAATTACATTTTTTGTGGCAGCTTGTAAATCAGTTTTTTTTCTTAATTAGATTTGTAGAAACTATTATCATGCACAGCAATGACCTGGCTTTTGTATAGAAAAAACCAAATCAAACGCGCTTAATAATGAGTTATGGATTTATAATTATAGTTTTCAATTTAATATAAAGTTGTTTTGTGTGGTTGAAATAAAAATGTAACATTGACATTCAAGTATGAAGGTGAAAAAGAAGCACTACCATACATACCATGCTGCTCAAAATTATGTTTCTCGATTAATATAATAATGATAATAATAATATAAAACAGAAAAATGTATATCAGATTTACTTTCTACATGGCATGGCATGGTATGGACTGAATATAAATACTTTCAATTTAATAACAATATATAATTATTTGTTAGCAGCATTCGATCAATTGTACAGAGTCGATTTAATTTAAATTCGTATAACAATGTCGTATAACAATGCAATGGTCCACTGTATTTGGTTTAATTAGTGGCAAGATGACGGGCAGTTTTAATTCAAATTATGTACACCGTAACGGAGCCCACAAATGTACAAATTACATTTCAACCATTGTTAATCTTTGCTGTAGAAAATATATTCTCTATCTGTATTAATTTTTTTTTTCTCTCATTTACGTATTTATTTATATGTATGTGTATTTATTTATTCGTCTGTCTGTCAGTCTTGTAATTTGGTGTGACTGTGTGAGTTTAGTTGTTATTATCTGGTTGTAAAGTCTTGAAGTCGTGTCAATACCGCCACGTCTGTCAGCGTGTACGGCCTCTATGCATTGTTCATTTTCTTAATTCAGCTACTGACCAGCCAAAGATTTCTTGATCGCCTGTTGACTACTGGAATCCGGCGATTCTAGATTGACTTGAGATGTTCTCCACTGTTCTGCTCCTTGTCCTTCTCTTTCTATTGCTTGTCTAGTTATTTGCTATTATGCCAGCTACTGTACTACTTAACCTATTGTGTAATCCTTCTTGCTACTACAACAAACTTTTAACACGTTTATTATTCTCATTTTTATTTTGTCCTCTAATCATTTCAATTTGCTGCAGTCTTTATTAGTAGTACGTTAAGTCGCTGAAACATTTCAGGAATGCATAGTATGCAGATTTAATATTTTCATAAAAGATTATGTAGATCGGTAGGTAATGATAGTCTTTTAAACTAGGATCTATCTTATTTTCGGGGTTTAATTTTATCTGACCAAATCGATCGTAAACCCGGATTATAGATTGAAGTCGAAACTAATTGGACCATTTATCTCGTTGACGAACTATTGCATATTGTGAAAAATTTAAGAATATTTTTATCATTTTTTCTTTTAATATTACATATTTTTGATAAACTTAATCTTCAAATACAAGACATTTTTGTACGAAAATGTACCATTGTTTCTACAATAATCATAAACTTATGTAGAGGCAGTTTCTTTTATAAAGAACCGTGGACTTTGGTTGCGCACTCGTCGACGTGCACAACCAAAGTCTACGGTTCTTTATTTATTTATTTAGATTTGCACCAAATGTTGTTAGTTTGATATATTTTTTGGATCTTCTAACAACTTAAATGTTACTCCATATTTTGAGTGGGTAATTGGTTCGATTCTCAGTGCCTTCACCCGTAAAATTCGAATATTAATAAAACCTAAAGTTAAAATATTAGCAAAAAATTGTTATTTATTGTACTTTAGTCAAATCGCTTTGCTCGAGCTTTATCATTATAATGAACACCATTTTTCTTATCGAAACGTATATTACTTTCACAATGATTAATTATGTTAATTTACGCATAATTCAATTCATATTTTTAAATTTAAACAATTCAATAATTATTTTGTGCATATGCATGCATTCATAAACACAATCCTTTACAAAAGTCAATTAGTGTTGCATGGCAATAATTGCAATAATAATTGTTTTCTGCATATAGAAATGTAGTAATTATTTTCAACAATGACAATGATTCATAATTTGTTGCATTTGGTAAATTAACTCTTAGTTTTTGAAATCCGGTTATTAAAAATCGTTGTTGACTATAATAATTGAATAGAGTGAGGACAGCGGGAACGGAAATCTTGTTTAAAAACAGGTTAAATAAAATTTTATTCCGAAATAATTATTGTAAACAAATTATTGGTAATTGTACATTATGATGGAATAAATTTAGCGAATTAATTGTATTTTGCACAAATAATTTATATGTTTCACATTATATCAGGTGCAAACATATGGATATGGAGAGGTGCCGCCCAGTTGCACAGTTTGATATATGATTTTAATTAAGTTTTCATTATTTATGCTGATGAGAGAGCTTCGTTACTTCGGCTCGTTCGTATATAGTACAATGTTAATAACAATCATAACTCCAACAGTAGCAAGTAGTACAATAAACGGTGAAGAATGCCATTAATTCGGGCGCGAGAGAACTCGAGCACTAATCACCAGCCGTAATTAAAACAGCCGGTATCCGGCTAGGGCTGAACCTCCAATGCTTAACACTAATATATAAGAGCACGATCAGATAGCCCCTCATGTTAACATTTATTTACCTGCCGATTTATTTACTTATTATTCAAATGGGGCGGCGGTTGGAAAAATGTTTACGTTCCAGAAACATTTGTCTAAGTTGTTATATTTAAATTACAACAATGCCTTTCGACGATTTTTCAAATCTAGAGTTTCGTTATTATTGTTGCTGCCAAATACAGTAATAGTATACAAAGTAATTTTCTTCATATGAGAGAGAATTTTCAAAGTAAGTGCAAAAGCACCTAGAAAGCCTTTGGCGTACAGGCCAATTTAGAATCTGTTGTTTTTGTTTCTCGGACGATGAGATGAATAATAATGCATGTGCTGTTACCGAAGGCGCGATTTCCTATGCATATATATAGAAATATAAATATTCATAAGTTCAACTTGACGAACACTTCAAGTGATTATTTTCTATACTGACAACTAAGCGAATTGTATCATTAATTATTCGTGTTAAACAAACTTTTGCTCAATTGCATTCTTTAAATTGAAAAAGTTTCTTTTATTTTCCCTTTTTTTTGTGCCTTGAATTTTTGACAATTAAATTATCGCACAAACACGTTTTGTTGAAATTAACTAATGACATCTTATTAATATTGCTGCCTTAATATTTTCGCTCGCCCGATTAAATACCGAAGCGATTTTAATAAAATGTACAAGGTGTGCTTTTGGAATTTTTTCGACCAGTATTAATTTCTCATGTATATGCCACTATACAAATAAACTGTCGGGATTATTAAGTAATTTTGATTTTAAAATGCGATATTCACGACTTATTTAAAGCTGCTCGAAACGCAAAAATATTTTATAATAAGACATTCTTCAGCTAATGAAACAAAAGCTTTGGGGAATTAATTAATTTCCATTAGGTTTTCTTAAAGGTTTTGCTGGAATTTTAGATAATTCTCTTATAAATAACTACTGAACAAAAAAATTAGACTTTATTAATTTCTGTTTGTACAAACACCAAACTTCATACGTGGTTAGATACCTTCGCCTTCGCCAATAATTATGCATCAAAGTGGAGTTGCAAGGTTAAAAGTTCGTTGCATTGTTGCAGATGTAAAAATTAAACATTTAAATTAAAATTACTATAATTTAGTCCTGGATAGAATGAAAGTAATTAAGCACTTAAAAGTTGCAATCTGAGACAAAGAGAAAATGAAGAAGAGACTTGCTAATGAATGACACTGAAGTTTTGCTTGCAAGTGCCGATTACATGGTGTTTTCTTTTTGAATTTCAGTGGTATGATTGCGATTTGACTAAAATCGACGACAGTTTGAGTGAAAAGTTCGTCCAATTGAGTCCCGATGAGGATACGATAAAATTTCTGCAACAGTCTGAGGAGAAATCCGATTGGGTACCAACGCAAATTTGGCATTCGGTTGTGAAAGCCTTTCTGGGATGGTTCATGACACAGACATCAATTAATGGGTGAGTAGTAATATTTATAAATTTTATAGATTGAATATAGCTTACACTGCACCTTCAAGTCTACTGACAGATATTAATTATCTCTCACTCGAAGTGTGTGTTTATTTAAAACCTAATAAAAGGTAAATTTGTTTTGCGTCAGCAATTAATTACTCTAAGCTAACAGGTAATTAACTTATGGGAATTCCATCACGTGCGAAAAATGAATTTTAATTATACAATATATAAGGTGCTTCTATAGTAGATGTTGTATTTTAATAACAATTACTTTTGTTTTTATGGACTTATATAACTTCTCTCTTGACATTTTCTTAATTAAGTTTAATGCTGATTGTATTTTTATGGAAATTACAATTAAGATTATGATAATAAATTGTACAATTATTTTAATCGCTTCACTTCAAAAATTTTCACCATCATGCGCAATTAATTATTTCATCGAAACAACTTTAGTTCATATTTTTTCATACTAGTCTATAATTAACAAAAATTATTTTGCAACATTATTTACAATCTAAATTGTTACTTAATTACCGTTCGGTAATTAACTTCTAATTACGCGTAGAACAAAAATATCACCGCGGGAGTAATTAGCGTTAATGCGACCTCAATCTAATTTTAATTTAATAATATAGAAATTAAGTGTTATGAAACATCTGAGCAACCAACACTAATAAATTTATATTAACTTATTTTTATACACAAAGTAGTAGTGAGTGAGTCGAGAAGAAGAAGAAAGAAAAAGAATCCGAATGAGAATGTTCATCATGATCACTAATATAAAAAAAAAATGATTAAACATAATTTTTCATAATTACAGTTTCCTCGACAGTGTTGCATTCGGTACGCGAACACGTCGTCACTGTGTTACGATAATTATCGGATAATAAGTTTTTTCGGAGAGTTCTACCCGCCTAATGACTGTCGACTGGCCAACAAAAAACGTAATTATATAATTAGTTATGCTCAGAATGACAGTCGGGTATGATTTAGACAAGCCTTCTATTATTGTTGCTAATGAACGAGCATTTTTTCTCAATGAGAATATTTTATTTTCTGTATACTTGCATGATGCATCCTAGAAGGGACAGTTACTTGCTCGGTTATACTTGCACACATGCATATTCCTTTTCGCAAAAAGTCGCTATCAGATTATATTATTGCCTTGTCGATCGTACATAGAGAGAATATAGCATAAATATCTGTATTACAGTGAATAAAAATCTGAAAGCATACGATGGTATTATACTTCACTGTTTACTTCTTTCTATTTTTGAATATCCCCAACAGGTACTATATTTTACATTTGCAATAAATTGCATTATTCCCTCAAAGCTATTGTACCTATAACTTATGCCTTATAGTAGTAGTCTAGGCTTTTTTAAATATAATTATTCCGGAAAATATAGCTGCTTTATTTCTATTCTTCACTTACGTAATCTTGTTTTGCTGTTTTCAAGTTTTAACAATTACAATTTTTCTTATGAAAACAAATTCCAACAAAAATATTTTCGTCCAATATGGGATTGGGGCGGCATTTCAAATTCAAAGCAGTATCGATTATTTATAAAAAATGCATAACATTTTGGCGAAACTCACACGATTTTAATTTGAATAGGTTTGGGTAATGGTGGGTGGGTTTTTTAGATTCGATATCTGAATAAAAGAAATATTGTTCGGTTTTTAGTTCGTCACTTTAAGTTGTCACAATTTGGGCCGCATCAAAAATATTCACAATTTGCAGTTTTAAAAACAGTTAAACAGAAAGATTACATTTTTGAAATGTAGTAATCTTACAATGTTATGTAATAACGAAGTAGTGAATTTGAAACTATTTTGCAAAATGAGTGCTCATAAATTAAAAACAAATATTAGTAACATCTGTGCAGTGAAATTGCAAAACAACTTCTGCTGCTAGTAGTTTTATTTCGTTTTTCTACTATTTCAGAAAGGCAAAACAAATCTAATAATATAAATTGATATGTTTACTGCAAATATATTTTTAATTTGGATATCTCTACAGTTTTGACAGATTTTTTTTCTAAAACCATATAAATTCAAGGATTAGAGTATTATACTCGGAAGGAAAAGGTAGATGATTAATTTGCTGCTTTTCGAAAATAACTAAAAGAATTCTAGCGTGGTGAGATTGTCCCGTTGATATTTTTAAAATGATTATCACCCACTCACAAAGTCAACCATAAATTATAAAATTAAATCATTATGAGGTGCATAAGTCTTTCTTGATGATGAATTTTGTTATGAATGCCCAAAAAGGACCTTGCTCGAGATTAAAAGATTTTATCACATTACATAATAGAATTTGGTCTTTCAATTATCAAATTTAGAGAGACACTCTCTTTAGTTTTATTTGGGAGCATATATTTGTAATCTGGCCAAACCATCAATCAATCCTATTATTATTATTATTAAATATTACATTTAATAATACGAATTGTATTTTTGGGTAGCAGTACGTCGGGTATGATTCGCGAAGTACAATTGTTTATAGCGTCTGCAGCGCCACGATCGGATAGTTCATTTACCAATTGGTCCGCTCCAACAAAGCTCACGGGCTGTCAGGGAAACTATCAAGAGTAGAGTAAACAAATCATGAGAAAATACCACGTGTGCACGGATCCTCAACATTTGGTCTGGCTGACTACTTTTGATAGTTTGCTGACGGTCCCGGATTTAATTTTTAATATTTGTAAATAAACAACTTTCTGTTCACCCGATACAATATATAATTAAATGAAACTATTTTAATTTAATAAATAAAAAAGTGACTCAATGAGGAAATTAATGAATTAAAATATCATCAGTAATACAGCGAATTAGTTTTTAATCTGTGAATACTCCGGAAATGAAGATAATTGTGTATTATACTAATTTGACAGAATTAATTCATGGATTGTCACTTACTTTTAGATTTAATTCTGTATTAAATAGACCACGTAAATAAGAAATGCCAAGAATAATTGTGATTCCTTCAAAGATAATTATGCAGTCATAGAAATTATAAATTAATTTTATTATGTTTATATTCTACGTATATTACACAAACACACTCCAACAGTTGTACCTGTGTCCGAAGAGGCAAGAAGAGACTTCTAGCTGTCTCATACATGGACAGGATGTGTGCTTATTAAAGAATTATCAAATTTTCAACGCATACTTTGGTGCTCTTGCACCTTCTTGAGTCGTATAACAAAGTACCATCAACAGCGCCACTTTAATCAACATCGATGAAGTTTTTAACGAGTATTATTTTTGTCTTTTTTGACATCGTTCAGGCTATTAACACTGGCTATTTAACCGTGAAGGTTGCCCCCTGTTTCTAAATTAAAAATTACCAATTGTTCAGACATCAGACCGCATACGTGCCTATTTTAATTATTCATTATCTCCTGAACACGTTCGGTTCTATCGTATCGAAACTTACACATTGAACAACAAAAAAAAGCCATCTATTCTTTACGTTCTGTGGTTTTAATTTTACTAAATTGCCTGTATACAACAATTACGTTTACCTACGTAGAGAGAAACACGTGATTGAAAATTTCAATTAAAATTTCTGTTTTTCAGACAAAATTATAATGCAATCAACTTTTAATTTAACCGACATACATTTTTTCATAATTTCCTCCTCCACCACGCTATAATTTGCTGGTCGGTCATTTATTCGTTGCTTTTTTTTTGGAATCCATAAACAATAGTGTTGTCATTCGTGTATGCGTATAATCGTTAAAAGATATCTCGACTATTGGATATATACGGGGAATGGTTTAATCTTTATTCGAAATCTGATGCAGCCCATTTTGGACTTATCTCGGAGATTCTACAAGTGACAGCGCGATGTAATGACATGAGATGAGTACGTTTTATCCCATAAGAAGAAAGTGCGGGAAATGATGTCGATGGCATAGAGCCTCTCAACTCACTTTGGTCATACATAATATAACGAAGGCTGATTTTCATACAGTGACTCCTCATTATACAGTAATACAGTATACACTTTTTTTCGGAAAAGGTTTAACTACCTCGTAATTTTGAACTTCGTTAATACAAACAAAAATTGAAGAACAAAGATTTTTTTTTACCATTGGGTTAATGAACGAATTTTGAACAAATAATTTTTGTTCTGCGTTTGTTCGTCTAGTCACATTTTTCGTCAACAGAAAATTTCGCGAATGGATAATCGAAATGATATGAAATTTGGTAATGAAAGAAAGAACACTTTAGTTGAGCAATGGTTAATTATTCAAAAAGTTAACAATCAACAAAAAATTATTTTTTGTAAAGTAATAATAAAATTTATCTGAACCGTCCACACCTCATTGAAAGTGAGGTAATTAACCACCTGGTAAAATTTCAACCAAAAAATATTGTAATTACGTCTTTAAATTTTTTTTAAACATCACTTTCTATTCCCATGATGTATTCACATAAAAAAGTCACCAAAAAGCGCGTATGATACAGAATGTGAAGCAATTATGTAACAAAAAACTAATCTGCAGAGCATTACACGTATGGTTTATATGAATAGATTATTTAGCCGATACAGTTAAGCCAGTAAACACTCTGTATAATTTGTATTTGTAGAGAGCTTGTTACTGTGGAAAGGCAAGGTTGGGGGGCCACGGACTGGAGCAGACGCTCCGGCCCCGTCTTGATATCATCAATATCATAATTCCTTGCGTAAGACAGTAGCACTGGCGTATAATAACCGGCCAAGACTACACATTTCGAATTGACTTGGAAGTCTTCAAGTGACCTCGCCTCACTTACTTAGAGCATCACTTGAAATTTGATCCACCTATACATAATTGAATATTATTATACCGATGGGAGTTACAAGAATTTATTATGACACTTTTATGGAATTTTATATTGTTAATTTAATTAACAATTAACATAATGCAATCAAAAAAATGTAATAAATTAAACGGACGTTTTAGAAGCGTTAAATTAATGTGTAATGTAATTTTATTGTGTCATGTAATCAAGATTCCTTTGTGTAATTTTTGTGCGAATTTATACCTTATAAAATTCGACATTTTATTACGTACGAAAATAACCAATAAAATGTGTACATTGGAAGCGACAAATTAATACCATCGAATCTACACAAAGAATTAACAAGTTATTTTAATTATTATTACTACTTTACTATTTCTTTACTTTTATCGTTAAAAGCGCTGGTAAAGCTCCGGGAACGTCACGGAACGGTCAAAACTGGCAAGCTATACCAAATGTTGAGTATGCGCATGCGTATGCGCAAACCTAGTTAAAACACTCTTAGATAGCTCATTGAAACGCTTCAGTTTCTTTTTTAAATTTCAATTAAAAAAAAATATTGCACGTATTACCAAAAGTATAGAAGCTTTGTTTTAAATTTTTACATAATTTTGTGATTAGTATCATTGACACAATGAAATGCTATAAACAAAAATTACGTAAGTATTGTCTATTATTGACAATTTATAGTTAAAACGATTTTGAAATGTGATTGTATTCTATTTCAAAGCAAAAAAAGCGGCAGTTGTAATAAAAATAAGAAAACTCAAAATACAATTAATATTAATATTTATTATCGAACATTTGAAAAGAATAATTTAAACAGTCGTAATAAAAAAAATTCGTATTATTTTTTGTAGCTGTATGCATCATGTAAATCGTAAATGATTAGAATGTTATTTTCTTTGTGTGGATATAATGATCTGTACGCATGTTTAATAATTTTGGAAACACAATTAGAAAAAAAAGTAATTTTAATCTGTATGTTTAATTGTGTAGTAAATTTGCGTAACGATATTCTATTGTGTGGCAAGTCAAGGCGGCAGTTCTTTTTACCTTTAAACTGGTTCTTTTAATATTAATTTTTATGATTTAACAAAAGCTTCTGTGAAAAAGTTAATTAAAAAGCTTCGAAAATCTTTGTTTAAGATGATCAAATTTTCGGTATCTATAAAGACCTGCACTTTGGATGCCTTTAAATCGAATAACTGTACAATTAGATTTTCGATGATAATATAATAAGATGTGAAGGTGAAGTTCTCGTCATTCTGGCTGGTAAATAGATATTACATAGTAAAGTGACCAGGCAGAGGATCACAATGCGCGTAACACAGGTAGCCGTAGCTTGGCAGCTCTAGCCGTTCTTCGTAGAGGCCAAGATCGGCTGTCAAGAGACTGTAAACACACTGTAATCACCGCCAAGCTAGGCGCTTTTTACCACATTTTTTACTCATTTTATTACCTTCAATTATTTCTTTTTTTCTACAATTTTAAAACTATTTGTAACTTTTTATAATCACAATTACTTATAGTATATAAATACTAACACATTTCTTTTTTGATGAAGGAAATTTAACAATAGACTTGAATTTTCACCACATAATAATAAAAGAAAGAATATTTTTATTATTTCTATAAGGTCTTGTAATATGTTTGTTTAACTCTTGTGAATGGCGGCGAACTTTTTATCAATTTCCCCATTTTGCATCAACAAAATTGAAAAGACTTTAAAATTCTGGTAGTATCCTCACAGGTGGAAGATGATTGAATTTGAAGGGCAACCCAAACCAATTTTGCGTGTTCTGTAGGCCTTAAGTCGAGGATAGTTTGCCGAAAGTGTGATGTTTAATTTCCATTTATTGGTGATTGATGCCTTTATATTCAAAATTTCTACAGACAATATAAAAAAATGTACACAAAAAAAATTGAATTAACTTCAAAAAGATGGATTATTAGTGTAATATCAAATTTCACATTTATGAAAATGTCTTTGTATTTAAATCAAATTTACATTTAGCTGAAAATTTTTGTCAAAAAATTATTAATAATATATTTAATTTGAAGACCCTTGAATTTTTGTTATAAATATATTATGAATATAATATACACTCTTAATTAAATGAAATATAAATTATCTCTACATGATATTTGGTTGCCCTGAAATTAGATATTAATTATTAATTATCTTTCGTTTTTTTTTTAATTTTATGGCTACTATACTAGTTGCTTCGGCCGGGCAGAACAAATTGTAAAATTGAATCAGAAGCGGGAAAATTATCAAGTGATGTTATTTTAAAGATTTAATAAGTAGGATTAATTAAATTTGTTTTAAGTTATCTAACAAAGAGAAACGAATTAAAAAAAAAACTTATGGTCAAATCAAATGATTTGCAAAAAATGATTGTTATTTTTTTTTGTTCATTGATGTATAACAAAAAAATATGCTGAAGCTTCGTACAGGTATTATTAAGTTCTAATTAGAAAAAAGGATAATTATAAGAACAAAACTTTTTTTAAACCCGCAGATTGTGCATGCATATGTTTAATACGCGAGTTTGATTCTTGATGAAAATTGGTAAGAAATTCAGATGTAGGTAGGTTCATCATCTTTTTTCAACACGTTCCTCGCTTGCATGGTGCTACAGAAAATAAAGCAAGACAGGTGTATATCGTTTTGTCGAAACCAGTCTGTGGGTAATTTTGAGAGTCATTATTAATTATTATAGAATAATAATGAAAATAATAGCTGTGGAATTTATGAATTAGTGTCCTTCGAGGTTACTTAAAATGTATAAGAGTGTTTTGACTTTGTGGGGCAAATAAGTGGGAGTCGAAATCGAATTGTCTCATTTATTTGATTCCATTCCCATCTCGAACTACACGATACTAATTAATCGTCGTTGAATCTGTTATTCCCAATGTCAATGTTTCTAACGATTTTATATAATTATTGGTACGATACAATTAATTTTGCCCGTCATGACAGCTGCTCTTTCTTGCCTTCAATAACACAAGACGAAAAAAAAACAACATTTTGCTATTGAAGAATTTCTATTATTTTACAAACATTCTATGCATTTTTTTACAATTATACTTATTATGATATAATATGTATGAGGGGAGTTTCTAAGAAACGTATTTATAAAACGTGGTACTTGTTAAGTATTTGGACCGTTTGTGGGTTTAATGAGACTGCGTAGCGAAGAAAGAGAGCAGACACAAATGAAACCGGCAGATCCTGAATTAATTCTCGGCATTAATCTTGCCGATCACAATAACTAACTTACACAAAAGGCTCTGTCGGAATTGCACACTCGGCCTGCATTAATGCTAATTCCTGAACACTCGCCAATCAGTTTCTTCTCAACTATCGAAAAACTGAAATTTCAACGATTCGAATTTTTTTCTAGGGATAATTACTACGCGCGGTACAAAGTCGGAGTGTGAATAATTAGCCTTGAGATTAAGATTTATTATAATTACATTACATATTTGTGAAAGAAACTAATTAATTAATTAAGTGTCCATATTAGGATGTATGACATACATTTGAATTATACATTAAGAGGTGCAATCTCAGAAATAAATTACTAATTTAACACACTCATTTTATATAATCTACGACGTATACAAATGAATTTAAAATGTTGCACACTTTACACTTTCATTGCGTCTTCTTGTACAATAGGAAATTAAAGGCGGATAAGAAAAAAATGCTAAAAATTCTTATATCCGTCATCCGTTATAATTTTTTATCAATTAATTTAATTTAGTTATAGATTTATTTTTTACTAATTTACAAATTTGATCAATTAATTTTGCTCTGTTGGTCATTTTATAAACAATTCCAATAAATTATTTAACAAATCTCCTGAACATTTATTTCCAATCTGTTTTTGGTGGACTAACTTGATTGAAATATTCTCGGAAATATTTCAACTTCCGAATAAATGGAAAATGTTCGATATAAAAATGATTAACTGAATCCACATACATACATATACAGTATAAAGTAATTTACATATTCCACATCGAAAAGCCAAGCAAGTTTAATTAAAGTGACTAATGTTTATTTAACATAACAAAACGTATAATCATAAAAATCAATGCGGGACACAAGGCGTGTGGCCCACACCTGTAGCTGTAGATGTGATCCCTTGGAATATGTTGTTATAAACATATTACTATATACATATGGTACCTGTGTATGGTACCCAGAGACCTGTTAAAATCAAGAAGAGGATGGTCAGCAGGGTGCGGACAGGAGGCGGCAACTCACACATCTACTGTCTAGTTCACTTGAAGGAATATAATCATTTATAAATGTGTAACGGAAAGTAAATTTTATTAAATAAAATTGAAAATGTTTAAACAATAGTGATTTAATATAATTTAAAATATTTTAATAGAAAAAGTGGTACTAAAATAATGATACAATTTTTACAAATTAAATATTTATTGGAAGAAGTAAATTTATTTATTGTTTTGTGCACCTCTAAGAAAATTTATTATAATAGAGCTAAATAAATAAAAAAGAAATGTTATGGATTTCTTGGAATGTTGTGAAAAAGGAGAGGACAAATGTCGAATTGATTCAGAAGAGAACTAAACCGCAGTACAAGTGTTCAAGTCAGGTATATAAAATTAAATTTAATGGATCAAGTTCTTAAATTAAAATTATAATATAATTAAAAAAATAATCATATAAATATGTTTTAGAATGCATCCACAGCGCGCATATATAATTTTCAAAAGGTGAAAACAGATAAATTTATCAGTGGGTGGTGCAATGTGGCAAAATCCAATAGTTTTTTTTATATCGCGTTCAGCTTAGAATTACTCGGCAAAAAAGTTGGGTCTGCGTTGGACAAAAGAGCGATGAGGATGCGAGGGTGCGGTTGGCACCTGAAAGTCAACTCTCTTCGCTTGCAACAGATATTGCGACCATCACTATACCTGGACTACCCGCTAATTAATGACCAACACATTCTCAGTTAATTACTCCATCCGAGACGCGGCCAATTAATGCACCGATTCAAAAACCCGCTTTTAATTATCCTGCATTTTATTATAGACCGTGTCTTCCCAGACACAGATACATGGCCTTTTATTTGTAAACAAAATGTTTACCGAAATACATTCATTAGAATCTTAAACGATTTGTTTTTATTTTTCGTATACTTAAATTTAATCCATTAAATACTCCTATTAAAAAAGTACAATATGCCAGGATGGTATGGCTAAAACTACGAAAAAGATTCCATCCAATTTCCAGGATGCTCTAAATCTTGTTCATTGTATGCAAATTTTTATATAAAAACTTGTTAAAATACGGATTTTACTTGCATGTACCCCGTTTTCAATTACCTACTGTTTGTGGTAATTAAATTTAATTTTATATTTAACTTTTACTTTGGGTTACAATATTTTTTTTCAAATTTTATCAATTTCAAAAAAAATCAATTTGTTTTATCGCAATGTGTCAAATATTAATAGCTATTTATGTTACCAGTTAGGAAATGCCTTATTTTGTGTAACGAGTGGAGTCCTTTCTGCGGTACGAGCAAAGCGAGTGTCGGAAAATATCACGAGTAACACAAAATTGCATTTCCTAACAGTTGTATACAAGATTTTTTACAACTTTGCCAAAAAACTATCGAAAAACCTTTATGAGCTTTTCATTACTAGTTGTGTAATATTTTCATTTCACAACTAGTTGTGTCAAAAGTGTCTTTTAGTAACTACACGCGAGTTTGAGGAGAAAAATAATGGATTTTTGTCTTCCTGCTGTACAATTATAAAAAAAATGAATTTTCCATATTTCTAAATACATCATAGTTATAGTGTAATTACTCATAAATTACTAAATATTGTGTTGCGTTGTCGATTTGTTATAACATAAATAATTGAATCTTTTTATTTGCATGACACATTATAACACATAATTATTTTGTGGCTGTTACAGTGTCAATTAAGTTTTTATCGAAACTTTCAATATCTAACATTTACGATAAATAAATAAATTGAACAGCGTCCACAATGGTGCAATATATAAAATTTTGCAATGTCTTAAAGTAAATTTAATTAGCGGCTTGCATCACGTAGAACGAACGAACTAAAGAAGGATTAAAAATTGTATGGCACAAACTGTTGTGTTTTGTCTGCTCTGTGTGTAAAAGTTCAAATAATTGTCGCTTTAATAATCAGCGTGTTTATAATTACCGTGTATCGAGTTCTTTGTTTAGCTAAAAAGTTAACACCGTAAACGAAACACATTCCGATGCGAGCCAGACAAAAAGTTGGGTCGGATTTCACACAAAGGACAATGCAGTAAAAACCAGTAATGCCAGCAATATATCAAACCAATTAATACTCGATTATTTATTATTATTAAGAGAGCTGCCGAACTATGCTACAATTGCAAACTAAAGTAGGTTGGCCTTGCTGCACGACGAGATCCTTTTTTTTACATAATACGTACTCGATCGTATATAAATATAAATACGCATTATTCAATTATGAACATTGCAATCTATTGTTCTTGTAGTAATACGGGCCTCAGAGGTACGTGTTGTCGATATCGTTAAATACTCACCATTCAATTCGTTTGATCGAAGAGCGATGAGCGAGCGAAGATGTCCTTTTTTGAAACTGGAAATATTACTGTAACACTCTAAGCAAAGCAAGGTTTAAGGTGCGACTCGAGCTTATAATTGCATCTAATTCTAATATGTTTTTTACTATTTAGGACTGAATGTTTCAGAACGGTAAATTTGAATTAATTTTATATCGTGTACCTTGTCCTCTTTCTACATTACATGAACATTAATAAAGATTCCTAAGATACAATTAAAAGGTTACACAGCGATTTATACAATTGAATGATTATTCTAATAATTCGAGATGATATATTCGAGGCCACGAATTATAATTTGCATTTATTAAAATGTTGTTTTTGTCATTTTTATTAACGCTAAGTGTCATGTATAGGCTTCTAAGGCTAAATCTAACTTATATAATTATATCGCTTTCATAGTGATATAAATTCTAATTATTTCTTAAACATTTGAAAAAATAAAAATTATATAGAACAATTATGAAACTCATGTTCGAAAATATTTTAAAAATTAAATAAACGCAACGGTTTGCCATACTTTTGAACTGTTTTCACTTTTTAACGTCTAGAGTCTAGTGTACATATCCTACAACATTGTTTTTAGGTTTTACTTTCTTCTAAGGACAAGAAAACAAAATGGTTCAAATTTTATTTGAATCGATTGAGTAGTTTTCGAGATAAATAAGTTAAAATTTTAACAGACTGACGGAAATTAGTGAATCTGGTAAGCATCAGATAAGACGTAAATAAATTAATTATTGTAAAACTAATAATTTTATAAAGCTACGTGCGTACAAATATTTTTGAACTATTTTATAAAATGATCTTTATAAAAAAGTGCGTACATATCCCCGATCCTCTATGTTGAAAACCTCTATATTGTGGGTAATTTTCAATTTAAATACTAAGGCTTATCACAATTGAATTCTATTATTTTTTGTTTGATGTTAGGTTTTATTACATTTTATTTTCTTCGAAAGCTTTTTTACGACTATTTCGAAAACGTGATTAAATAATCTATCAACAACCTGGATAATTACTTTTCATAACTATATTGTAAGTCTACAAATATCATCAATTTTTACGGTAAATTTTCAATTTTTGAAACTTTTTTGATTTTCCAAAAATAATCGAGTGAAGAATTTTTCAATATTTTTCATAAATCAGCTTAATTAACACAATTACATTATTCCTAAAGCGCTAACTGCATATGATCTAATAATGTATGAGCCTCACATAATACAAACACTTATACTTATATATGCACTTATGTGTATCTAGTTAGTGATGCAGTAAGTTCAGAGACTGTAGAATAAGCTATTAAATATAAAGGTGTACAAAATGATTTATTTAACACCCACATTTGTTAATGCAAGTTTAGAACGTGTATAGGCCCCACAAACCCATAACAAAGTCTCCTAGACAATACTTGGAGGAACAGTCACAGTCTGTGCGACCGCTGGCTCTTCGGTACTCCACAATGCAACCATCATAATGTTATGTACTTAAATTTAAATTATTATTGGTTGCAAGGTGAAGTAAGAATGGTCATGCCGGTGCATTATCTGTCGCAGTTTATTAAATGTGAAATTCCGACCGGCGTACTCTACAGCAGTGCCATGCCACTGCCAGTGATCGTGCAATTGTAGCAAGATTGACGTTTACGAGCGTTTCTTTTTATTTAATTTTGTATATTGTATTTTTAGCGATTTAAAGTTGTAGTTTAAAAATGCAAGGCGTGACATTTAGAGGCGCGTTAAAACGGCACTTAAAGTATTATTTACGGCTAGTAATTAAGCTGGGGTTAATTATCCATCCTGATTGGATCGCAGATTATTCTAAGAAATAATATTCAAGTAATACCGAAATCGATCCTTTCATGTTGCTGTTTTAATTATAAAATCGCTGGCTGCCTTAATCGCTCTTATTGCCGCCGCGCCCGTCGCAATTTATTCATTTTTAATATTAAACCTTAATTAATTTAATTACCCCCGCTTTTTCTTCTAGATGCGATACGTACATAGTATAAATATACTGCCAGCAAATTCGATGCAATTTCTGATTTTAAATTAATTTCCGCATACCGCATGACTTACAACAATTAATTTCGCAATTTTTATTCTCAGTAAATCTTATATTTACTATTTGTAAATAAACAAAGTTTACAAAAAATCTAAAAATTTTAATTATTTTAAATTTAACAATTGTTTAAGCTATTATTTATTTTAGCCGGGCATTTAGGGAAGAACGTTTAAATTTTGTTGCGCACTGGTTGATTAGCAAGTTCACTACCCCTTCTAAAAACATTAGTGCATTTACATCTTGTTTTTGCTGTTTTGGCATCATTTTTATTTTTTTTAATAAGATTGATGGATATTGAAATAAAAAATGTTCTGTGTCTCCAAAGAGAAAGACAATCCTTTAGAAATATAGCTTATTACAGTTACAAATACGATACGATGTTTTTATGATATATTTTATTAATAATTCATATTTGAAATATAATTTTAATTGTCTGGCAAACCACGCGTTCAAATTATAATAAGATCATCACTGACATTTTATATGTGTTTCTCGGATGACATTTTGTGTACGTAAATATCAAAATCGATAGATACACTCCTCTTTACTGTCTATAGAACAGAAAATAATTTATTTTATGAGCTATTTTATTGCTATTAAACAATTATTTCTATCGTGTAAATATGTTTTATTGACTCTAATTCCAAATAGAAAATTACATACACATATATACATATTTAATACCGCATTGTCTTTTTTTCTACTTTTTTTTCTTTTATATTTATTTATCACAATAAATCTAATTGCAAATTTATAACTTCCATATACAATTAATTTGCATTCAAGAAAGAGTTCCATCAAGCAACCACAATTGAATAGCAATATCAAAATTGTATTTATAATACAGTTTGTAATATGTTTATCATGTAAAAGTACATTGTACTTTAATATAGAATTTTTGCAAAAACGAATTTACATTTACACAATTTTCTTTTATTGAATTTAAATCTTTTAACATGCACCGTAAAAAAATCAGCAGGAATGCAGTTAAACTAGCGAAATGCAGTCTGATGCTGCTGTGAATAAATATATACACACACACACAGTAAAAGATACAGATGCAGGTAAATAATGCAGATGAAGAGCGGGATAGAGAGCAGAGCGGACGCGATGGAAAACGGCGGCGAAGTCTGGGGTGACGGATGTGATTGGAAGTGAGTGACAGCCGTCAAGTGTTTGAGCTGACCGGGTCTCTTCTCAGGTCTGTGTTGTTGTTCATATAAGGGCCAAGATAGTGGAGGCCACACATCACACGTTTTCTGCTCGGTGCTCCTGTTTTCTACCGTCCTCTTGTCCTCCTCTTGTCTTGTCCACCAGCTTCTCCGCCGTCCGTTCTCCCTTGCAATCTTGCATTAATGCTTTTTCTTATACACACTTTGAATTAAATGCCTCTTTACAGGGTCGGGTTGAGGGATACTTAGTTATTGCCAAAGAAAGCCGAACATCGTTGCGTAAAAAGTAGTATATTTTGGGAAATAATTGGAAAATTTAATAAAATTTCCAAATTGACATTATTGGAACTTATTTGATGAAGAATAATGAAAAGAGACTTGACTGATTTATGAATTTTATATTATTGCAGCTAAGATTCTAAAATGATTTATAAATCCTTACGTTTAAATATTTTTTCTTCATTAAAGGACTAATTTTGCTTTCAAGTCCAATTTAAATATTAGGTCATAATTCACCTGATAAATATTTTGCCGTATGTAGAGCAGCAGCCTGGTTTTAGTAATTTTACAAAACAATTTATCACACTTCCCATTAAAACATTAAACCCATCTCTGCATCTACTTATTCATGAATCAGCCGCAATTGTATTCGTCCATACCCAAAATTGCTACAATGTACTTATAAAAATGCCTCAAGCAATATTATAATAAAATGATTATTAATTATTTATATGGGCGACCTTAATTACAATCATATTATATGATTGAATTTTTGTGTGAAACATTTTTTTCGACTGTGTAATCTCCTTCATAATTTTGTTATTTCTCTTCGGCATAATTGCGAAGCGTTACTAATCATCTGGAATTAACAACAAAGTAGTTCGAAATAAACAGTAGCTGCTTTTGATTTTTACAAATGACCATACCACCGTACTTAATGCAATGCAAATTGGATTCATCTCTATATATGCATTATGTGCGTCCGACTATACTGGGCCCAGTTTCGAAAATTGTCCACATTATTTGAGTCCAGGTAGGAATTGCACTAATGAACGCACTGTATATAAGACTTGTGATCATAAATAATTAATAAGTGCCACTGGCATTAAAAACTAAATCCGAAAAACATAAAGTATGCGCGCTTGCTTGTTTAACCGATTACATATAAACAGTGACATATTTTTGAATAAACAAGAATATAATCGTATCGGTGTTTGCATTTTAAATTATTTTTTTGAGATGCAAATCGTATTATCATTTATGTTAATTAGAAATTTTAATTATATACAACAAAGGAATACAATTTCGGTTCGGTCGAGATAAAATCGACTCATAAATGTTTGTGCAGTACAAACTTACAATCATCATTCTGTCTTGACAAGAGTTTAGCATTCGGTATAAAATAAGAATGGCTGATATTTTTCTTGTCGCCTGTCAAAATATGTTACATCAGTAAGATGTGGACAAGTTTGAAGACTTCAGACAACCCAATAGCATTTTCGCTTTTCTCCCGATTCAAGATTTGAGTTACGGCGATTATTCATGCCTCTGCACAGAATCATGTAATTTGAATCATGTATTTCTTTTTATTATTTAATTATGATGGTTAGCATGTATTATCATAACTAACCACTTAACAGAGGTAATTATGTAATTTTAACTGTTGTATAATATTAAAATGAAACCCTAATAATTTTTTTTTATAAATTTTTTAAAAGGGTTAGCAAATGAAAAACTTTTTGAAATCTTATTTTGTTAGAGAAAAGCACATTTTTACTTCTATTAAATAATATTTTCTTTATATAAGCGTTTTCTGACATATATTGCTATTCGCATTACTCATGGGTGTTGAGTAATATTTCATTACTCAACTATTTTCAACAAGTCACAGAATTTCAGTTCAATTTCCTTGGTTTTCAATGGTTTTTTTTGTAGCTTTCTTCTTGCTGCAAAAGTTCAATAATTTTTGAACTTTTTGGACATTTATATACTTTACAAACATAATACAAAGCAAGTTTTGCGCCATTCTGTAATTAATAATGAATTAACATCATGTTCAGTTTACTTTCAATGGGTTTGAATAGAATGAAAGGAAGTGGAGAGATTTTTATCGAGATACCACGTGTCGTATAAAGATGCCGTGCAAAGAATGAATCGACAGCATCATCAGAAAGGGTGCAGATATGCCGCCACCAAAGACAATATCAAAATAGAGAACCACATGCTGGTTCGGTTGGAGTACCACCACATACATGTACCAACCAAGTACAAGTAGGACATACACTACTATATGGTATAAATGTTCCAATAAAATGTTCTGTGCCATTAGAATACCACAATTATATAAGCGAATAAAAACTAAATAGGGTCCTTGTCCTCCAACAAAGAGTATTGGTCTTAAGATTATACACTCCAAGGTCGCCACATAATTAAATTTCTTGCTATTTACAAGCGTAATGGAATAAATATTTATGAATGAGCGAATATGTATTGGAAATATCAATGTAATTTTCGAAACATTTTTCTTTTATGCCTTATAATAAGGTTCGTTTTGTAGCAATGCTAATGTTTAAAGCGCCCATTTAAAATCTGAAATTTATAATTAGACGATTGCAAAGTGAATGAAAATAAGATTTTATAAAAATCAATGGTCGACTTTATGGGCAGGACAATTAATATCGAGCGGGCATCAAAACGATAAAAACGACCGTAACACATTATGGGGGCACAAATTCCAATCGTCCAAATGGTCAATTGAAAATCGCACTGAATGCACGTGCAACAGTTTGCATGAGTCCGTTTGTTGGTAATTTGCAAGCCATATAAATTGTAATTACATATATGTCATAATTTCAGTTTTAAAACGCGTTACAAAGCTTTGTAATAATCTTGCACTGTTTATTGTTCGGATGCTAACTTTAAACAAGAATCAAGAATAAATTCAATTTTGCATACTTGTGCACCTACGGAGCATAATCACCAAGTCGCAAGCGGACACACATTTTTATTATCCATGAAATTGTTGATTTAATTACACTGCAGATTTGTGATCCAGTCCAGTCCAGTCTCCAAAGGAGTAGAGTTGTGGAGTTTGCGCAAGATCCGCTTTAATTTCTTGATTAGTTTTCTTACATCGGGGGCAGTTCAAGTTCTAATAGGTCACACAGTGGCTAATTCTCACCCTCGTCCCTGACGAACCCGACGGCGGCATCCCGACGGCCACCCCTTAATTAATCCGACTTGCTAGATTGGCGCGGTACGGAAATAAATGCGCGCGCTGGACCAACCCTTTCACAGCCTCCGCCCTAATTAACAACCTCATTAGCGCCTCCAACTACAACGGATTCGATTTTTGCCCAGTCAGAGCGCAATCTCCGTTTTGTTTTAAGACGCGTTTTAATTGAATGATATTTTACGGGGCTGGTGTCTAATTGGTGGAGCGTTTGGACCATTAACGATCCTTCCAATCAAGCACCAATAAAATTAAAATTTTCGCATTTTCTTAGTTTTATAATTGCAAGACGAGAGTTTTTCAGATTTCGTCCTATGAGAGAAAGAATATCAAGAAGAGAGGAGGAGGAACAAGCACATCCAGAGACGGACGAACGGATGCCTGTAAACTGTGCACGTATGTGCTGTCTGTTCATGTCACAGTGAACGGCTTTTGACATGGCCACAATTGTAGTTTAAAATTACCTTTCATATTTAGATATAAATTGCATTCTTAAAACGAAATAAATGCACCCATCATGACATATAAAACAATCGAGCATATTTCGATTGAAATGTGTGTCTTTCGCTGTGTTTCATAGAAAACCTTATAAATGGGAAAATTATATATGTGAACAAGATATTTTTGAATTTCAAACGCAAATTTAAATCAAATATAAATGGAATGCGACTGAAACAATGAACAATCAATAACAATACATGGTTTCTAGTAAACACAATTTCAATATTCAACAGAATTGAAAATATGAACCAGTTATTTGATTGTTTTTATGGGCAATTATTCACAAATAATTGATATTTATGGAAACTTTCTTTGCATGAAATTGAAATAGCACAATATTAAAAACAATTTTTATAGATCTTTATTATATATCCGCAAATATATACAGTATTTTCCAATTAAATTACATTCTCTGCTTATTTGAATTTTAAAAAGATACAGGAGTAGTAGAATCTCAGAACCTTTTGGGGAACTAGTCTACAGAATTGCTAATTCTTCTAAAATTGCATCTTGGTACCATTAGAAGAATATCGAATATCTAAGACAAGTACCGAGACCCCTTATTTGGATATTGCGTTAAGCTTTAGCATGTTCGAAGAGGAAGTGTTAATTCTTTTTGAACTAAGGAATTAGTTGTTCAGTGAGACTTAATCTAAATCAAGTGCTTACATTAAAGAAATTGGTTGACAACCATCAAAAGTAAAGTAAAAAAAAATAGGATGAAATGGTAAAAGAAAGAGTAAATGAGAGGAGACTAGGCTGGGTTTGAGATTAATCTGAACGTGGATCTACATATGCCATCGTGTCTCCGGTCTAATTAATGTCCCCTGATGTGATTTATGCCATATTCTTTGTTAGGCAATGCGAAAGAGACACCGATGGTTCGCGCCCGGATAATTTGCCCTTTTGTGGCACACCGTGTGCACCACTTGACTGCACCGGAACGGACGATGTTGCCTTCGTGATTGCGCACCAGGTAATTAACTACTTTTCGCAGTCCGTACTCGCGCTGCTGCTCTTACAGCTTACAGGTGAATGTGTGTAATATCTTACAGCACAGCTAATTGTCGCATACTGTACGCGGATAAAGCCCAAGCAGGCTTTGTTAGGACCGGCAAACTACACACACATATGTCCATTAAAAGCTATATAGTAGGTATTGGTAGCTTTTAACCCAACCAACATCAAACAGACCAGTATGTACGTAATTAATGGCTCGATTATTGTCTTGTCTTGGATTTCTCTTTTGCCTGTTTCTGGCAAAAATATTATGCGCTTCTTGTAGAAATCGCAAGAAATGTGTGAGTGAGGAGAGAAAAAATATTAATACGTCTCTTCGCAAGTTCCAACAAGAAACGAAAACAGCTTTTTCTCTATGTAATTTATGTGTATAATTACGAATCAATTTATAAAGTTAAGTCCAGTGAACGCCTCAAGGATTATACAAATGGTTACCAGCTTAACTACTAAATAATACATCAATTACAAGTCTCTCGCCTTAACACTTAATCTATTAAGATTACAGTACAAGAAATTCTAAATGAACCCGTGTGTACAAATAAAACTCCTCTAATACAACAAACTCATATGCAAGCGACCACGTTACTTATAACTCTCCGTTATGTTTCTTTTGTTATTTACATTTCAGGCAATTTATCGTTCGGTCCGGCAATATAAGAATATAATTATTCATATAATTCTGATGAACCTCCCGTGGTCAAGTTAGTGCTAAATTATCAGCTTTGTGTCAACGATGCTCCGGCTGGTGCGACCACGAGCGTAAATTATCTTATCGTATGCCCCCGGATTCCTGCCAAGCCGTTCTCTTCTCTTCTTGTATGCCCATCACGCATTTTCAAAAGGCTCCAAAGTCCCACCATTGCCAACTGACAAAACACCGCATCCTTCACGATCTTTAAATCGGTTAATAAACGATTTTTCACTATATTCAAAGCTTCCATTACCAATTACTCATGGAAGTGTTCCTTTAATGTGATTGGTCTCAACAGCAATAAGTTAATCCCAATCGTTGCTTGGTGACTAGAGGATCTCAATAATGGAAGAGATACTAAAGAAATTACAAACGAAATTTTGGACAAATTTCTCTCTAACTTTTGGAAAAGTCCAAAGGATCCAACAAATCTTCTAGAAGTTATGTAGTTGCTAATATTACCAATTTTGACTCCAGATTGAATTTGACCACCACATCAAACAAGTTTTAAGATTTCTTATATCTTGGTACCTAAACCAAAACCTCCTTAAAATATTGTTGTATAAACATGTCAAAAGCGTATATAATTTATAATTATGATTTAGCAGCAAGACCTTAAATTATTTCGTTAAACGATATTGCCTTTGTCCACTTATTTACAGTGATTTAAATCCAGGACAGTAAAAATAATAAGCATTCACTAGTTATTGCATTATATGGAAGAGATCCATTGGTAATCATTCCTGGAAAAAAAATGCGCGTCGATAATAAAAAAATGTCAAAACTGCAACAACATTTTAAACACGGTGTAATAAAATAAGACCAGAGAAGATCTCAAACTAGCCTTGTAAGTTATGGCTTGCACAGCGCGAGACAATGCAAGAGCCTTATAGACACCAAAAATAGACTCTATGTCGGATCCAAGTACGGACCAAAAGGCATATGGGACGGTTTTCTGTTGTGTGTAATAATGCGCGTCATAAAATTAACCTTGTGCACTGTACAATGCAATGCTCGAAAACGCATAAAAGTCTACATAAATAGTCTCGGATATCCAGGTGGAGGTCCACCTTCCTAAACCGCGCAGAGATCTTCATGTTATTGCTTATTGGCATTTACAATTACTGACAGAATTAACAGCCGTTGTGGTGGGCAACCCAGTCGTATTTTACATCGTAGACTTGCAAATAAGTAACTACAATCTTAATATTTTCCATGTTTAATACAAAAATTAATATTGGTCCAAAGTGTCTCACTAATAGATATGATGTTGGCTTATATCGACCGGATTCACTCTACAAAGTTCAAAGGTGTATGTTGTAGAGTTTAAGGTCAATCTAAGTACCTATTATAGAAATAAAATCTAAGACTAGATTTTTGTGGATTTATTTAATTTGGTCTTCAATGAAAGGTGCAAATTTTATGTAGAATCGATTGGAAAAAAGGGCTACCCAGACTATAGATAGAAACTAAGTAAACAGATGGTATCCATTGCCACTTTTGTTCCTTTGGGCTTATTTCAATATAATATTGAACATTAGCTACTGATAAAATCAAAAAAATTGAACCATCTGTAGATGCGTTGGATCGGTCTACACGGAATATGTTGAGGAACATATGGTCTTAAGAGTATTATGTTGAAGTTTGCTATATACTCATTGAATCCAATTATACTTAAAAGTTTAAATATTAATTCTTATATTTAATGGAAATTATTGATTTATAGATGTCTATCTCACATACATTTAAAATTGGTTTAATATTAAATGTAAGTAAGTGGTTGCGAAAATTTGAAGCATTAAACTGAAATACCAATATTTTGCAGACTTAATGCAATATTATAAAATTGCAATTGCAGTTTTCATGATAATTTTATTTTCTATCTAAAAGCTTCCAAATCTAAATCACTCTTTTTCCAATGAAACAAATAACTACTTTTATGACATTCTTTTATATTCATTTTAAATTGGTAATTTATCAGTTTTATTCGAGATAATCCCTAAACGTGTGATAAAACTTTTCAATTTTGAAAATCTAGTTAAGTTAGTATACTTAATCCTTAAGGGTTGACAGTTGATTCTAGTAGTTTGTAAGATTGGAAGGAGACCTTTCCTGTTCTAATTTGTAAGTGCTTCTGGAGACTAACGGACCAACTAAGATATCTTTTGCATCTGTAAATTGAAATGTCCACAATAAAAGGGTCATTCACAAATAATTCTATTTAATTTTGAAAATGTTTAAGCAAATTTCAATAAGTAACATTCAAATTTCTCTTCGTGTTTAAAAGATATTAAACTCCTCTAAATAGAAGTTCTAGAGATTCTAATTCTTGTTATTGATGGACGCACTAAGAAAAGGAATTGTTTTATTCCTTATCATGATTTGTTTTGAAAAAAGTGGCGTGGCGCGTCTTGCTACCAGCAGGTATATCGCAGAATTGTTATTATTATTAAATTATACATGAGCAATCAAATCAAATTAAAATTATGCTGCGTCACACGTTATAATATATTCACGGTCCTCTCTGTATATATCTCACTGTGTAAAAGAAGAACATGTGTCTAACGAGCCGCCCAGTGTATGTATTATTGTTTGAACGACATAACATGTATAAACCGTGCGGGATCCAAAAACCTAACGACAATCGTCTTCGTCGTCGTCGACAAAAGAAATGTTTATTTTTTAATTTGACGTGACGTTAAAGCGCCAAGGTGGTTATTAAGTATTTTGGTTGGATTAAAACTAATTTAGGGGGTACCAAGCAACCAAAGTTTTTCCCAAAGACGCTCCGAGCCTCTGCAATTATTTGAAGCCTTATACCTACAGATCGATCACTATATACGAAAATTAGTGATCATAATTGTAATTACAGAGCAACGAACGGCCATATTATAAGAATCCGTCCGTCCGTTCCCACGATAACTACTTTGCATTAATTCTCTCGTTGCGTTGTTATTATTTCGGTGCGGGTAATAAGTCGTAAATCAATTAGATGAAAGCGCGCAGCGAAAATTAAACGATGTCGCGGTGTGTGAGCAACACCTGAAAGAAATTGGACACGTGTTGACGTGTCGTGTCTGAAACATTCCCTTTCCTGCAACATCGAACGAACAAACACATTTGTATGTGGAATGTGCGTGTAAAAGTACGTTCGCCAGGTGGCAGCAGTAACCAGCACCAGCAGCAGCGGTGCAAAGAAGTCGTCTTCTTCTTCTTCCTGCAGCAGCAGCAGGTAAGAAGTAGACTAGTTACGGGACGCCTGTCAAGATAATAACCAGTGGGTGGGCGGCGGGCACGGCCGCGAACTCGGGACGCAGAATCTTATTAAATTGCCCGGGCGTCATATCAGGCCGAGGCTGCGTTACCAGGGAAACGGCCGGGACACTTTGAAAGTCTAATGCATACATCTCACACTTGGGGCCAAGCAAAAGAGGTGGAGGAGAGGCGTCATTTTGTTTTCACCCATTCTCTTCCTTCTTTATATGAATCGTCTTCCATGCCACCCCCGCCTTCCCCCGATTCCCGAAAACACACACACTCGCACCCGCACACACACATATATAGAGTCGTGTCGCCTTCTTTTCCATTTTCTACATCTTTTATTTTTTACGAATATATTCACAAACTAAAATTTTATATCTGTAACTGTGCATCACATAAGAATACCCGCACCTCCTATAAAAATGTAGCAGAGTGGCTTTAATGTGACGCAGAGAAAAAAATTCTGCATTTAAAAATTCAGCTCTTATCAGTGTGGTGGTCGTATACGAAGCTCGTAAAATATATAGTTGCAGAGAATGTTTAATCAAATCGCTTTTTAACGATGTTTTTAAGCACAAATTGATCATACTTAGCATTGCAATGCAATACTGTGATGAAGCTGCATGAAAAATGCTACATTTATAAATTTGAAACTTATTTAAATTTTGGACTATCAGCAATCAATAATTTTCCTTTTTTTGTATAGTTACTATCTAAAAAATCTAGTTTAGTTTCTTTCCATCAAGACTATCAATAATTTTGATTTGGCGTCTATTTGTCACAACTCGCTCTCAAAGAGGGTTGAAAATGAAAAAGTGTTTATTATTTTCGTTAAACTTTTCGAAAACTAACATTTGTATTTGTATAAAGTTAAGTTTAAGAAATAGCTTTACATTTCGTTAGTCATAAATTAATAAATTTATTTCATTTTGAATAATGCATCTTATGATATAGAGTCGTAATGCAAATGTCTTAAATAAGTTTATTGAACTTTTTGAAAATTTAAATCGTTATGCATTCAAGTTGCATATTATTACAATTATAAAATGGAAGAATGCATTAAAGCAAAGCAATTCCTTATGAGTGCATCGATAAACTATTTATTTTGAACTGATCAAATAAAAATACCAATTAATTTTTCATTCGGTCAAAAATTTAATTTTTATTATGATTTTTGACTCCGTTCTGGAGCAACTGATGAACACTTGAGTAAAATTCTGAATATTATTTGCCAATAACTTGCATGCAAAATTTCAAAAATAATTTTTGATTAAAGAAATATAGCGAAGATTTTACATTTTTTCTGAACCAAGTTTATTGAACTTTTTGCAAATTTGAATAATGCATTAAAGTTGCATATTATTGCGGCTGTAAAAAATGTATAGCAAAGCCATTCTTATGAGCGCAATATAAAAGTTTGAGCACACAAATAGTACCCACATAGATATTATGAAGACATCGAATTACTGATGGTGGATTAGTGGCGTGAAGAAAAGCATACTTTTTAATAGTAAATTGATTATTTTCTAAAAGGTAGAAATGTTTTTGCTACTGTAGTACAGCTATTGAAATCCATTACATTGCTTTTGCGGCATGTATTCAGTGTCAAAGCTATTGTTGATCTCACACACTAATATGCCGATGCCGGTAAGGTAAGGAAGATACAAAGTATTTGCTCATTTCACATCACATGATATTGTGCTCATCAAAAGATTCTCCTTTATCCGTCCTGATATACACGAACCGAACTAAACTGTCTTTAGTTTCACGATGTTAATGTTATAGATAGAATTGCCGAAAAAAAATTAATGGATTTTTTACTGTGTGTGTCGGGTATGGGTCGATAATAGATTCTTTTCTATGTTTAGAAGGAAATTTGATAGGGTTATTGTGCTTGCTTTAAATCGATTGTAATGAATTTATATAGTGCTTGATCATTCAATCCCAATAAACTTTGAAATCATTTAAAATAATAAAACTGAACCGACTTCAAGGGATTGAATGCCAAAGGCGATAATTCACTTTTAGAACGAATCTTCCCAGAAAAAATTCGATTGATAACTCCAATTAATGATTTTTTGCGCTAAGAATGCGACATATAGAACAATAGTCAAGTAAGATATTTAAAAAATATTATTATTAGATAATTAAATAAAGATGAAAATTGAAATAAAACATTAGCCATGTTTTATCATTTATGGATATTTTGTACATATAAATTAATTAATTATTAATAATAATAGAAGCTATTTTATTTAAAATTCCGAAAATCACATTGGAAAGATCAGCGATGCTAAATGTAACACTCCGATGTTTTTAGGCCGCTTAGTGCACTCGCTAGTCGACCAGTGCGCATCAATAGTTCACGGTTCTTCATAAAATAAACCGACGACCAATAGAACAAACTTCTTATAGAGATTGATTATTAAAGGTTGTATTTGATTAATTTTAATTTATTTATAACGTCAATTACTTACATTAGACGTTTTTAAAGTAACATAATAAATCATTGATTTGTACCATTAAGAATTCAATTAGAATATCCAGTTAACTTTGCTAATAATATTGTATTGTCTGTGTGTGTGTGGTAAAAATAAGTAAAGTACGTAAGAATTAATAAACGTAACGTTTAGCATAAAAAATTCCGCCTCTGCAAAATTACTACAATTCCGCCGTAAATTTTTAATAATACTATCTCAATAGCAATAGAGGGCAGAATAAAAAAAATAAATAAAAAAAGCATAAACGAAGAGACGAAGAGAAAAGTTTTCCAAAAGTTTACCAGGTATTTATTACCAGTCTTGAACTGCTTGAAAACTTTTAATTATACACGATATAGTTCACCAACAAAATATATATCTTGTCAAAAAATATATAGTAAAGCAATATATTATGTTTGAAATATGCAAAGCAGAAAATCGATGGCCTCGAGTGAAAAATTAAATTTCAATCATGGTCGGTGTACGCATGCGCGCATTTATACTGTAAAATGTTCGATTAGAGTGATTAGGGTAATCAGCAAAGCAAAGCCTCTGGGTCTCTATGCGATTGCGATACAACATCTATCCGACCGATGCGATGCGAACCATCATCATCTAGATGCCTTCACGGACCGATTTCAAAATCAAATGCATTTTCTTCTTCCCATCTCGAAGGCAAAACGACGATTTTAGACGACGACTCGTTGTTGCTGTTGTTAATATTGAAACAATCTAATTATTAATTAATAATTGAGCCTATAAATATGAAAATGTTTGACGGCAATTGCCATGTCAGTGTGCAATTTAAAAGAAAATGTAAATGCTTATAATTGGATAATAGTACTCTGCTGTTAAATATTCCTTCTTTGTATAGTTGGAAACTTTATGGGAGATATTGATGCCCCTACGGCGCACTCCCACTATAAGGTTAGTGGTTAGAATTGTTTTGTAATTGTCCAATTAACAGTTGCGCATACCTATGCATATTTATTCCCATTTCCAATCTCATTATATTCTCCACAATATACCATCATCATCTTTATATAGGTACACGAAGATAAGTTAATGTAAAATTATTCAATACTACTAAGCGATTTCTGTATTACATTTATGTTATTCAATACCAATTCTTTTTTACTTCTTCACTTCTTGCTTGTTGCTAATACATCTGCTTTTTCTTCCGTTGTTAATCAAATTTTCCATCGTAATTTTATATCTCTAATGATAAACTGATGGTCTCAGTTCAACTATATAGAGGAATTTTTAAAAAATCGATGAAATAGAAAAAACAGTTTCCCAGAGAAAGATCTTGGTGAAAATGTAATTCTTTGCAATTATTGCACAATATAAATCATTTCCATTTGAATGAATTAAATCTACACACTGCAAGATGATTGAACTAAAATTCCATGTTTTTATAAGGCTTTAATTTGAGTTAGGAATTTTTGCTTTACTTGTTAACAATAGTTAAATTGAGCCGTTTGAAATTTTCTTGCAATTTTAGTCTGATGTAAATCTAAGATTTCCAGGAATTTCAATCTAGACACCACAAGACTCTAATATAAAATCGCATTTTTCTATCGGTAGCTTTAAGTTAGGATAAGAATTATAGTTTTTACTGTGTAGGGATGATCAGTTCTGGAAATCTTTTGCACTTCATATGAAATTTGAATAAAATCGAAAATTACTGAAATTAGCGAACTAATATTTCTTTCCATCCCCAAGTTTATCAATTTCAGCTCAAATCACAAATATTTAATTAATTTTGTTCTTTCAATTATTGTCGATTTTGATGAAAAATGAAAAAGCAAGAATAAAACAATCTTAAGTTTTGTTATAAAAACTTATTAAAGAAAATAGTTGAGCAAGTTTGAAATCGAAGCCACCGCCCTATTCCCATCGTCTTGCCGCCCTCAATCATTTTCAATATGAAATTTTTATGTATTGATCGAGTTTTTTTAGCAGAGCGAGACCTACTATAGAGGGACTGATTGGAGTAGGAGGGTGAGTGAGGCGATGCACAGCCACCACCGCTACTGCTGCTGTCACCTCTCTATATTCCTGCTGCCGGACAATCTCGATGGATTTTTAATATCATTATCCATTGAAACATTTTTTTTTCGCCTTCTATAGAGTCATATTCTGTTGTTGACTTTTGATTCACACTTTAAATGCTAAGCGAAATATCTTCTAATTTATATGTATTTCAATTTTCTCGAGATAAAAGTAATATATTAGGAATGAATTTACATCAACAAATATTGCAAATTTATAAACTGCTTGATTATTTTTATTGAAAAACATAATTAGATGAAGAACTTAATTGTGTAACAGTTTTCATTTAAATTAATAATGGATAAATAGAATAATTTTTCTTTCTTGTTTGTAGAGAATTTTGCAGTGATCAGAAATATTGTTCAGAATAAATATTTTTGGTTTTGACAACCAATCTAAATATGGATTTTATCGAATATTCAATCATTACTCTCTGTATATTTGCTGATGAAATGAACATCAAGCTCCCATTTCTTTCTGATCAATCTTTTTTTAGCTACTTCTTGAATACAGAAACTAGAATCAAAGTTTATTTTAAATTGCATTAAATATTAATATAATATTGTATGTGCTTTCAATTTTTCTTGGATTTGCGGATACTTTATGAATTTGATATAGTTTTTGTATAATATTTAAAAAACTTATTAATTTTTGCTTTCAGATATTTTTTATAAAATCAAATATTCAATTTTTTTAAATTTTAATTTACATTTTAATTTTCAAATATTTATTTATAATAATAAAAGTAAAATCAGACCTTATGAAAATATTTTTGAATTGCTAGTAAGTACTTGAAACAGAAGGAAAAAATCTTACTCGATTTGTAATGACTATTTAATAATGAAATATAATAGGGATAGGGTTAATGATAGGGTGACCAGGTGTACTGCTTTTCATAATACTGATGCCATGTAAAAAGCATTTGGATTCCTGCGATGAAATTTTACTTCTTTTATTATGGGAGAGTTAATTAAATAATATAAAAAATATCTGTCCAGTTGAATTAAAATTTCGATTATTCTGTTTATAAAACGAGTAAGTTATTAGTTAGTTTAAAAAATAAATAACTATTTAATTTATAAAATGGATAAATATTTTTTTGAATAATTTTTTTTATTAATATTTGTAGGAAATATTTTTTATATAACGTATTCATATGACTAGTATTATTACATTTGTTTAAAATGAAAATAGCGCCAATAAATTTGCATCGAATAATATTTTTGACACAAATCTTGAATGCAATTTCGTTTAAAATTTATTCAAGTTTTGAAAATATTAGATATTTGATAATGTATATTTTTAGTAGAGCAAATTGAGTGGCGGTATACAGTAAATTCTCGTATGCATTCGTTGCCTAATTAATTATTAACATATTAATCTAGTTGGAAGCAGGCGCAATTATGTGGAACATAATAACTTCATAAATTTCTATAAAAATGTAATTTTGACGATGCGGTGGTTCGTTATATTGTCTTGGCTGTTGGTAAGATTAATGTATCTGAAACGTTTAGTGTATGAGTGCAGGCAGGGGTTGCTTGATGGCGAATATGGTCTATGAATAAAACAGTGCATCTCTCCTTATACATACTATATAGGGCACATATAGGGCCGACAACTAACGTAATCGTAACGCTCGCATCGCAACAACCCTCCGTCTCCGTCATCATCAAAATCATAATCTATTACCTTAATTATCGCGCAAAACCTTTTCGGATTTGGTCGTTAATTTAATTTAAGAATGTGCCGTGTATGTGCAATATAAAATAACAAGAGATTTAAAATCAGGTTTTATAAAAGACAAGCTGTACGATCGCGCAGTGGACAAAGGCGGCAACACAAAAAATAAACTTTCTAATTAATCTGATGGCCGCATCCACACCGGCTATACAGCAAGTACAGAAAGAAAGAGGACATCCTGGACAACAGACATATATCTTGTGTCTGGAAGCGCTAGCCCCTGTCCAGAAACAATAGGCAAGCCATTAGGCAAATGAACGCGCCTGCATTACAATCGCACAGTTCCATTAGCACTCGTACCGCTCCTCTTCGGCACATCTCTTCGCGTCGTTTGTGCTACTGGGCTTACCTATATATACAGTGTAACAAAAGTACGGTTTGCGTTTTTCTCGTTTCGCTCTTCATTTTTTCCTTTTCTTCTTCTTCTTCATCTGCCTTCTTTTTGCTCGTTCGTTCTTGCAAAGGAGCGCACCTGTGCACCAGCCAGCCAGCACACCATCCAGTTGAAATTTTAAATCGGATACGGTTTTTGTTTGTTGTTTGAAGCGGTTTACGCGGCGCGAGGCTCCGATAATAATCAGCGCGCTCTTCTCTTCTTCTGTAATGCGTGCGTGGTTACATTTATTCATCTCAGCAACTCATATACAAGTTAAGGCTGTTGGTTGCAGAGTGCAGTTGTCTCAACTCGGACGGAGATGCTATCGTCATTTATTACCCAGATTCTATTTTTCCGCGCTCTATTCGCAAAAACCTTGCTAATTGCTTTTTCGATTCAATCATCGATGGGCCTTGCTTGCAGATGATTTGTCGAACTCACTCGACGCATTTTACATTTATATGCTTTTTAAGTGCTCATTAATGTAATGCTAATAAATGTTCAATATGGTACTACAAGTAATCGTTAATTAATTATAGTTAATTAATTACATTTTTTATTTCTTAACTCATCATACTGTTAATAGTGAGATCATACATGTTTTTGTAGCAGGACTCTAAGTATTTATTTTAAGGTTTTTTTTATGTTGATATCAAATTAATTAGTTTTTTGTAAGTTTGCAAAAAAGTTCTAGTCAACAGTTTAATTGCTAATTTAAATAGACACAATTAAAGTAGATGTAAATGAAGGTTAGCCATTTATTTAGCTAAATTTAGAGTTTCAATTGATTTACGCGCAAAGTGGTGTTTGTGTTTGCACAAACAACAATGCTTGGTCATCGAATCGACTATGCAAATTTTGTATAAATAGTGCTTTATACGAAATACTAGAAATTCTCACTAAAACAAGACAAATACGTCACTGAAATGTGATTCTATTGACTGATTTGCCAAAATCGATGTGTAATGTTGGTTGCCTACATACAATACACCGGCCGCCTCCGGTGACCGTATGCGCGGTCACCTCGGCAACTAATTTCCGCATTTGTGATAAAAATGCTATTTTAATGTCTTGATACACAAATAACTATTATTGGTATAATATTAAGTAATTAGTTGAATAAATGTTATTATTATTTTGCTTGATTGTTCAATTTTGAATAATTCATAGATGATTACACCATAAAAGCAATTTGTATAAATTATTAACTTATATTGCACGTAAAAAAGAGAATTATTGGATTAAAGGAACATTGATAAGTGATACTCCGACTGAAAGCGATACTACTACATATTTATTATTTCTGAGATATTTACTTCGTAGTCCTGTAGGAAGACAAGACGATACTCACCTCGTCATTATCTTTATTAAATATCCTCCATTAGCAATAACCATATAGTGATCAATTTGACTTACTCTTATGCCTTTCGTTTTCGTTCTAAATGAGAGTTCTTAATTTTACGACTTTGATTTTTCCTATATTGCATAATTCTCTATTTACGCCCAAGCGAAAAGAGTGTGTAGTATTACCGGAATACCCATAATTTAGTCATACTAAAAGCCATACTGCTATTCCTAAGGTACTCCTGCAGGCAAACAAAACACTAATCGCCTGATCACAGTCTGAAATTCACCGCCGATTTTTTTAATCACTGTATTTCCAATGAAGAAAGACTAGAAAATTACACGTAAACGCCACACCAGTCTGCATTTAATAAGTGATTTATATATCAGAGCATTCGCTTTGAAACCTGGCGCATTATGAGTTTACGGTAATATATCAAAATGCTCATAGCTTCATCGCATTATGTGAACTTCACACTTTATATGGTTTTAAACACCTACACTAGAAATACCTAGGAAAGTTAAAGAAAAAACTCCAAACGGTTTTAATTTTGACAAATCAGTCAATAAAATTGCATTTTAGTGACGGTTTCAATTATTTTATTGCCGATTTTGGATAAAATATTTTCATTTTATTCGAAGACACTTTTACGTATCATGTGAATGAGCAAATTAAAAAGTGAGTAAGATCTTATAAATGCTGGGGTAATTAAAAAAAGAGCTGTGCCCCAGCACCAATTGGCTGAAATGAGTCAATAAATAATAAAATGATTGGTGCCATATAATGCAGAAAATCGTACTGTGTTAACGTTATCTAAAATCAAATTGGCCAATAAAATGCATACATTACAGGCGATTTCGTGTAGTGGCTTGCACATAAATATGCAAGATTCTCCGCCACGGGTGGCTGATAATTAGACTTGTAGTAACCCACATTTAAAGGAACTTTTAACATCTCGTCTTGATCCGAATAGTCCTTCGACACGCACTGGACCAGCTAATTTGCAGGAGAGCCATTATTGATTCAGATGCAAATGGAAAAAATCATCATCGATCGATTTAATTTCTATCTGCGGCGGAATTTGAAAATGTTTACATGAAGATACGTACTCGTCGTCGTTCGTATAGAGAAAGAAGAAGTAGGAGCCAATCGAGGAGCCAATATAATTCGAGGTAGAGTGGCGTTTTATGGCTTTTACGAACGTATATTTTATCGGAATAAGTGCGGATTTAAATGTATCTCATTTACATTAAGTTTAGTATAGTGAGTGTCGGGACATATCTAGTTAAATCCGTTTATATTAATACAAAGTACTATGAATGGAATAAATGCGTTTCATTTGAGCAACTGCATTGTATTCAGTATAATCTATTGAGTTTTTAAAGACCACTATCTCCTCTATATATAAGCATGTGCATTATTTCCACTATAACTACACATTTTCTCACACAGAAATCTATACGAGCATTATTATTTATCGGTGCTGTATGTACACAAGCCAAGACAGTTTCTGTTGCTGTTATTGTTTCTTATTTTAACGATCCGCAATGAGCAAAATGATATACAATCATTACCCGGGCTCTGATTTGTGTTCCTTTTAATGCAATGCGTCTTATTCGTGCGCTTTCTGTTTCAGGTGGTTGCAAAGAGGCTCAATGTTCGTCGTGTCACAGCCGCAATTTTCCAAACTATTCGATATCACCATTGACTCCCGAAAAGATTCCTTACTGGATTTGGGAGCGGGTGATGGCGAAGTCACTTCTCATATAGCGCCATTATTTTCCAAAGTGTACGTTACGGAAGCTTCGAGTACTATGAGGAATCTGCTGCTGCGACGAGGCTATGAGTACGTAGGTTTTATTTTATGAAGTTAAAAATTTCGATAAAAGTGGAAAAACTTTTATTAGCAAATTTTGAAAAATTTTAAAAGGTTTATTTTAATACGCATACATGGAAATACATTTATTTTACTGTCCCGATAAGACATTAAGTTTTGGTTTAATTTTAATAGTCTTACTAAATACCTTAACGTTAAACAACATATGTCTCTGCAATAACGATGGCAAAAAAAAGAACGAGCAAATGCGACTGGCTTAGTTGAAAAGTAAAACTTTTAGCACATATAAATGGACCCAGGTGATGGTTGCGAGACTAATTAGCTAAAGTATCTTGATTAAGACACTCATAAAATTTATATAGATTGTAATGTTGAGAGGGAGTTTGGCCAAGGATGATCTGACCAATCTACTAAGTAACTCGTCTTAATTAGCTCCGCACTTCGTTTTATGGGTTAAGTTTTACTGCATTGAGAACTCAATTAACAATCTGACATGAAATGGATTTAATTACTTTTGCTGTCTCTTAGTTGCATGTCGATAAGATCGAAATTGCAAAGGGGGTCGTATCTCTTGTTGCAATTAAATTTATCAAGTTTTCTTTCTCATTTTTGTTTTTGTTTATTTTTAGGATCCTTGAAATTGATGAGTGGAGTAAAAGGAATGAGAAATACGATGTGATTTCGTGTTTGAATTTACTGGATCGCTGTGATACACCATTAGAAATTCTAAACCAAATTAGATACAATTTAACACCCGAAGGACGTGTTTTGCTCGCTGTTGTTTTACCATTTTCAGCTTACGTCGAATCTGGTAACTATTACATAATGATTAATGTCTCATTATAGAATGTCCATTTATGTCCTTGTTCTAGGTTCGCCCGATTACAAGCCTAAAGAAGTACTGCCTATTACTGGAGCGACTTTCGAGCAACAAGTTACGAGCATAGTGGAGAACGTTTTAACCCCTGCAAACCTTGAGGTGGTCTCTTGGAGTCGGGTACCGTATTTATGCGAAGGGGATTTGCAACAGTCGTACTATTGGCTGGACGACGTCATATTTGTTCTGAAATTATCAAATTCCTAAATGATATTATACTTATACAATTTTACAATAGTATTGTTACAGGGTTCTTTTTTGAAAATGTACACAATTTTCTACTCCTATTTTACAATTATATTAATAAAGTATTTAACGTAGATGCTGTTTTTGATGATGTTCTGCTGATATCCTACAAGAATGTTAGTGATAGTTTTAATGAAAATTTTATTACAAATCGTGAATATTTGTCACCATTAAAAAACCTCAGCTTCACTTAGAAGTACATTGGATTATTTACGTCAAGAACTTAATAATTTATTATTAAAAGTAAAAGATGTAAATAAATGAAAAAAGAAACATTCTAAAAATCGAATTTAATGCCAAAGATATATTTAAAAAATCGCGGTTTTATGAATTTCTTTAATATTTCTGAGAATATTATATTTTTTTATATTATTAAAAATTTTATGTGATGATTTTATTTTAACGTTAATTACACATTGCTTTTAATTAAAAGCAGTTATATTTTGTTGCGTTATAATAATCTGTAAAAATTTAGTACGATAGTCGCCATTGATTAAAAATTTGATTCAAATTTTTTATCCCGCGAATAAATGTGTGTAGTAATTTTATACAATTATAAACAATTTTTAAATACGATCACATATTATGTATATTATTGAAATAAACTTTATATTTGTATTTTGTATAATAATTAGAAATTTTCATAAATTGTATTCTGAGTTGCCTAACTAGATCACACCTTATCTATGACTAGATATAATTTCATACAATGTATTCTTGGTTGCCTATACATTGCATCCAGATTAACTTTAGTCATTCGATTTCTAAAATATTTTACAATATTTGAATGATTGAATAATGTAGCAAAATTTGAAAATATTCCAATTCTCGATATAATGACTTTATTCTTCATTGACAATAAACAAAACAAGATTTTTCTAAAGTATTCCACTTATTATGTTAAACAGCTATGTTATTTCTGAATAGAACTACAAATGACTTAGTGAGCTGCTGGTGGAGGAGCATCCTTGTCAACATATCCCTCTTGCTCAGCAGCATCGTGAGGCCAGTAAGTTGGCTTGTTGATGGGATCAATTGCATCTTCAGGATAAGCATCACGGTAATCTTCCATTGTCATTTGATCGTATGGAATCAAACTGGCCAAATGAGCCAGTTGCTTTTTGTATCTGCAATGCGCCAAATTAGAGACGTACATTTATGTTTAGGGAACATTCTTACTCAGCAATACGAGCATCAGATTCAACTTTGAATTTATCAATAGTTGCTTTTACAAGCTTCTCTTGGGCATCTACTTGAGAGCTAACAGTATCGGCAGGAAAAGGAATTGTTAGACTGGTGTATTGTTTTTGAAATTCATCGACCATACCAGCGACTGGCACTTTCGATTTGTAGAAAGCCCAATCGATTGCTGGTGGCTTTTCTGGATTGGCGAGCACGCTAAATATTAAATAAAAAATTGTAAATTATGTAACAGAAGTCATTTGACAGATTACCGTCGAAGGTATCCATCCGATTTGGTTTTGAACGCCAAAAACTGGGCTCTTTGATGCTCTGGGACACGTTCTCCAAGAGAAGTCCAGTTAATTGCACTTTGTGCAATTCTTTTCGATGCCATTTCGATTCACTAGGATCAAATAACTCGCCTGCTTTTTGACCTCAAACCGAACTTATTGGTTATGTAAGTTTTGACAGTTGCTTGACAGTTCTACTTTTTTCCAATCCAATGTTGCCAACTATAGAAATAAAAATTAATACATTTATTAAGAATAATATTTATAATACATTTTGCTTTGTATTTTAGGTAATTAAATTAAATCAACTATTTTAAATTTAAATTGTGATTGATTCACTGCGACATTAATTTTTTTGGGGTCGTTCGTTTACATATTGAGAATGTTGATTTAGTGATTTTTAAATTATGAATATATTTTGAAATAGTTAAAAATATGTTGAATAAAAGTTTAATTTTTAATCTTTATGATTAAATATATTTATTATTTTAAGCTTTATCAAAATTACGATTGAAATTTTATTAGTACAAAACGAACGCCACCTTGGTAGGGGATTTTTGGGGAATCCACATTTAGATTATTCGCCTGCTGTTTTTCAGACAATGTAAAATGGCCGTTCGGAGTAAGTGTACGTTCTTCTGAAGGTAAAATTAATTGTTTTTCTATGAGAAATAAGTGAAGATTCGGCGATGTGATGTATGAAAGTTGTGTGGAATATTTAAAGGAAGCCAAATTTGTGCTGTGATCCATTCGTGATTAGCGCAAAAAACTATATAAACATTAGCTCCTTTGTTTTTTTTTTGTTTTGGAAAAAATAAGGTCAGTATTTTTGGATTTTTATATATTATGACTTATAAAGTGACCAACAAAATATCGAATTTTAACCACATTTGTTTACTTATAAAAATGAATTAATTACTGCATGGACTATTAAATTTCAAGAATTTTATAGAACCAGCGAATGCAATTATATTTGTTTATTGTATCTGGATTCCACACCGGTAGTTTTATAGACAATTTAACACAAATTGTATTTGAAATTCGAGGAATCAAGGAATTGGTTTTTGTTCCTTGTTTCATAGTGTTCTTATTAGTCACGCAATTTATTTTCGAAATTTACATAATTAATGTATCAACAACCCCTTTTTCCCTTTTACTTGATATCATTCATGCAATATTTATGTTTCCTTTAGGAATAAATAAAATTAAGCCATTTACTAAACACACCTTAAAAATATTAAAATCAACTACATTGATGTTTGAATTTATATTATCGTGTTTATTACACTTTTATTGAACAACGGGTTGAATAATAAAATACATTTTTATTATTGAGTATTTATGAATATTTACGAGTGCGGAGTCTCGAATATTTATATTCAAATGTGTCGTAAACCGAAGCGATGTCTACACCTACAATCGTTCTTTTCTTTCAAATTTGCTTTTCAAAAAAATTATATGAATTTTTGTTACAATTTTGATTTTGATGAACTTTTTCATTTTTGTGACAACTGTAATTTTTTGAACTCATTGCTGTCTATTGATTGTGACAGCTGTCAAACCAGTTAAACTTGTGTGTAAAGAATAAAGATTGATTTATTCGAGGATTTAATTTTACTGCTTTTGCTTTATCCAAATCGTTTCCTCCGAGGTATAGACGATAAAATAGCCGATAAAATGCAACAATAATAAATTGGGAGCATTCAACTTAGTTTTGTCCGGACTTTTCAAAGTTTGTTTACATTGCATTTGGTTAAATCTTAAAACATGTCGAAACACGTCTAGAAACACACACGTCATTTCCTCGAGTCATTTCGAATTTAAATGTCATCTAAGTAGGCGATGTTAGACGATGCAGTTTTGTTTTGAAATAAGGAAGGCTAACAAATCTGCCAGGATTTGAGTTATTTGACATTAATATTTGCACGCTCGTTTAACTGTTCTAGACTTGGTCTGGCCAGCCTTTAGAATTCCTAAATACAATGCTAGATACTTTTTCATACTTTGAAAGATACTCTGAAGATTTTATCTGATGATTTCTCTAGTGATTTTTAATAAAGTTGGTATCTCGGACCTCGGTTGATATTAGTTACAGAATCTAAGGTGGTTGTTATGATTTGAGTTTAAAATATAAGTTTTGTTCCGAGCTTTGTTCATTGTTCCTAGACCTAGTTCTTACTAAATCAGAAGCTGCTCTGAATCGATTCTGATTTTGGAAGGAACGAACTAAACTGCTGCGCAGGTTTTTGTTTTAAAAGAATTCTCAAATTCTAAATGTTTGAGGTGTTTTGAGAGTTTTTTATCGGGTTTTTGAATAGAGACAAATCTGTAGAAATCACAAATTCGATCACAACTAGACAATTATTTCCAGAATTATGTGATATTACGAGTGCTATTGTCGAGACTATTGTTTATAAAATTTCTAACCAAACATCTTACTTTAATTATCTCGATACTTGGCTCTATCTAGTAATTATCGTCATAGGTGCATTTAGATTGCTTTCGTAAGGAACGATCGAAGAACGATGCTTATGGAGATTTTCAAGCTTTATTTTCTGAGTGTAGTTTGTTGACTAAATTGTTGCAAGATTGGGTTTTTTGAGTGTTAGAAAATTACACTTTTCAGGAACAACTTGTTTAGATTCTGGAAGGCAAGGATATATTAGAAAGTTCTTAAGGTACATGTGCGGTAAGCAGTAAATTAAAACTAGTCTCGTCAGAGATTAAAACGAGGGTTAACCAATACCAAATGTAACCCATCTTAACAACGACATGCAAAGTACTTTAACTTTTACAGCTAATAAGAAACACAATTCCAAAAATTATGCTTTTTAATACACTCGAATTTTTCTCTGATTTCATTACTGAGATTTATAAGTAGAAACTTAAGTCATTTGTCACGCGAAGTATTGCCAAGCCTCTTATAGCGTAGTATTTATAGATATAATTATATTTACTTATCAATCTTTTTGAAGCCTTTAGCGAACCCTAAAGTGAGGTTTTATTGCCGGGCGATAAATAATTGTACTGGCCGCTTATGTCACAAACACTAGTGATTAAGTTATACTCTCGGTTATACTCGGTTATAATACTATAGTTATCACTCGAGTTATCATTTGCTGCTGCAAACAGTTTGTAGCCCTAGGTGGGTTCTATAATTCATGCCCCGAGCCAAAAACGCCTTCTTTACGCCCTTAATACATTTGCACTCGGATCTATGCTATAGGAAAGCAAAAAATAAAATACTATAACTATCATACCTAATTTATTAACCTCGTTACTCGCCTCGTTATTAACATATCACATACTAAATAGAAGTTACAGAAAAAAAATGGACGTCAGACTTTTTGAAATTGAACCACACCATTGGTTTTTTTTTTCAATCATTTTTTTTTTACGATTGATGAATTGTACAAGAAATTGCTACATCGTATAAAACTGTGGCCGGTCAATATTCTGTGCTATTTCCAGGAGAATCAACTGATTCGTACGAAATGTAGCACGAATATTGCTCATTTCAAAAAGCTTGGTACACAGAAATTTGCTCGGAAATTTGAAAGACAACAAAGTTTATGCAAAGCGTTACATCGTGTACAAAGTCTTATACCACAAGAAACAAAAGACCGTCTGCACTATAGTTTTTGTAACGAGAACAAATATCTTTCATCTGGAAACTGAATTGCATTCATTTAGTTTACTACAAAAAAAGTTCACAACTATGGCTTGCATTTTGCGCGAATATGCTTGTCTCGGATTTTTATAAAGAATCACATCGGGAATCACTGTCAGTTAATTGTTTGTTTGCAAATAGTAAGCAGGTTTTCTAAATATCTTTCTAAACATTATTTTTATTACTAGTAACGAGACTAATTTAATTTATTACGAACACTTAAATTTTTCATGCTTTTACTTGTGCTTTTTCTAATACATAGGCCTGTTTGATACACATTTGTTGCTCGATTTTTTGTACAAAGAATAGAAATGAGTTCCTTCTCATTAGAAATCCAGATGACTGTAACTTCACTTTAATCTATCAGAAATTTCTATTTGTATGACAAGCATTATGCTTTTTGAAATTTAGGTGAAGTGGTACATTAACAAAAATTGAAAATGATTTAATTTAATTTAAATCTAATATGATTTTCTCTCGATTTTTCGTTACACATCGATAGAGAAGAGAGAACCATTTTTTAGAAAAGCTTGATATTGAATGGAATTTGAGAAACATAGAAACAAAGTAAATATTGTTTCAAATTTATCGAGAAATTTATGTTTGGTATTTTAGGATAAGAGCCTTAAAAAACGTCATTTATAGATATTAAATACATTTTAATCAATATTATTCTCGATATTATTGGTAATGAAAGTTTGACTCAATATTGGCTAAGTTAAGATAGCAATTTTAATTGTGTGTAGTCAAATCTAATCTAATACCAATATTTAATTCAATTAAATAATTATATCAAAATTCAAATAACGAAATCGCGAGCGAAATATCGACTATAAAAATAGTATTTCCATGTGAAAACTCATATTCTATCAATACACAAATATTTTTTTAGTCTATGTCAATAATCCTACATTCGAAATATAATTAAATTTTTGCACAAAATTTCAAATTGTGCAGCGCACTTTAATTTGCACCATTGTGCCGCCTGATACCAAATTAAATTGTCTCTTATTGGGTGGAGCAAAATGCCATTTATTCCTATGTGGGGGGTCTATTTTCCTTTAAACAGTGCTTTGTCATACTAACATTGATGTATTGATGTGCAGTATTTGTGCCAGTCAGACCGAATCACTAATCCATAGTTTCAACTTTCATCAAACGCACACCCCACGTGATAAACTCGCATTTAGATGACTTTTGTTTACAGTGCATTAAAATAGGTTTTGTTCGGGATGGATTGTATTGCTTTCGAATGCGCTTTGGCTTTATGCTTGCATACAAAGATTTATTAGACTTTATGAAATTTCAAGGAATTTAAGTTTTCACATTTATATGCTTTCCTCAAATTTAATGAAGTTTTCGGGAAATTTAATAAATAAGGTTTCATCTCGGGTTTCATACACTTCTGGAGAATATTTGATAATTTTTGCAGAGTTTTTTTTTTAAAGTAGGTTCTTGCTTAAATTTAGTTTTCAACATTTTTTGAAATTTGGAATTCAACAAAATTTAATGTTTTTTATGAAAATGTGAATTAAAATTAACTTTATCTCTTAGAGCATAAACGACATATGGTTTATGAGTTTTAAAATAAGCCGATTATTTTAAGAGAAATTATAATTTTGTAAGATTTCAAAAATAAGTAGTTATTTCCTTGTTATTATAAAACTCGAAGTTATATACTACATCAGAGTTTTTAATTTAAATTAGAACATCATAAAGTTTGCTGTTAGTTTTTCAGATCTATACGAATATGTCTTCTTAGACTTATGTAAAATGAAATATCAATTCACTCGAGCATCATACAAACTCACGAAGTTCTAAATTAATATTTAGAAGTAATATTAATATTTAGAGCATCATAATATGCACAACACTTTATTAATAATGGAACTTTATGAAGATTTTATGATATTTGTAATGCTCCAGCTCCCCGTAATAAATTACACACTAATTGACACTATTTCAGTAAAAAAGAAATAAAAGGGTTCCGAAACACATGCATTCAATATGTTGATAGTTTTGTATATCAACTGCACAATATTGCCAGTAAATTCTTGGTTTATGTTACTATGAACATGAAATGTGTTTTTGGATGTTTAGATGAAGCAATCATCATTAATTACATCTGAGGGGGCGCTTTCCTTCGTCACTATCAATCCATAATAGAGTCGTCGAATCGATTGGTCATCGAATCGATGACCAATTAGTAGTGAAATCCTAATTTACTAATTGAACTACTGTATTATATCATATTTTCTTACATTGTTGATAATTTACTGCAAAGAAAAATAAACCTCTTCAAATTGAGCGTAATTAGTCAAAAATGTCAGTTACAGTTACTGCTTTTGAAATTTAAAGTGCATAGTACTTATTTACTTGTTCATTATAACATCTCTAACAAAATGTGAACAATAGATCTTATTTTCCAATTGGGATCTTTGCAATTGCAAGATTGTTTGCTCCTTGGTTTACTCTGTAAAATATTGTGTGTAAGGGGGCGTTCAGGATCTCAAGTTCAACCTTCCAAACAAGTTTCACTTTTTATTTTTAAGTTTGGCAATTTGTCTTAAATCGTTTCCGAAATCCTTTTAAGTACGCTTAATTGCGTGTAATAATAGTGTAGTTGTTGAGGGACGCACTCGCATGTAACTAGTCAATCAAAATATTTGGAAATTGTTTTGAAATCAATAATATCCTCATATTTATAAAAGGTAATTATGATTTACAAGGTTAATTCAATTTATTAAAACAAATCCTGACATTGATAGCGTCTCGTGTATTGTATTTGTATGGAAACGTAATTAGTAATGATTATAAATATACTTAGATGTAGGAATTAATTTCCGTTGTTGCATTGAAAACGAAAAATATGTCTAGGTACGTAATAATGACTTTATATTAAAGATGTAAAATTAATTGTAAATTCATGCGTGATGTAGCTGACTAATTTGTACGTAAGTAAATACCTACTACTTTTACTAGGATATGTAGATTTTTACTTCACGTGCAGCCTTCAATACGACTGATCTTATTTTTAATGAACAATATCGTACTCTATTAATCGCAAAGCGCATAATGGAAATTACACAATTTCAGACTCTGGCATTTTTAATAAAAGGATCCAAGTATGTACTTGGTATTCATACCAAATGCTTGTGCTATTTGCTAAATTCTCGTTATGTCTAAAATGTATAATAGACGTAACTAAACTGAAACTGACTTTTTGATAGACAACGCGAATAAAGTGCCACTTGAGCAAGGCATTGAAACTAATTTTATATTATGAAATCCATTGTGTGAAGAGTAAGAGCAATCAATAACTTTCGTACTTTTTAGGTCAAAATTAAAATTTCGGATTTTGCTAAATAAAATAAAAATGTTTTTGATTTTATTTTGTATAATTAATTCAAACTTACCCCAAAAAATCTATTTTAAAATATCTAATAATAATAATAATGATAATCATAAAATAATGACGACTTTTTTTATAAAAAAAAACCTCTAGTTACTATATTTATTATAATAATTATCGAATACTATTTTATTTTATTTATTTTTTGTGCTATAACTATAAAGCATAAAATTTTACTAATTATTTTTTTCCTGAATTGCTATTAAAAATAATAATACTACATAATAATAATAATATAAATAATAATACGTAATAAATCTATTTTTATATATTGTAATTTTTTTATATAAAAAGTAGTATTATTAAAAAATGAAAAGATTTTAAGAATTTTTTACTTTATTTTATGTATTTATTTTTTATGTTAAAATGTAAAATAGTAAATTATTAATTTTTTACTCGATTTTTTATGAACTTGGATTCCGATTCTTTAAGGGGGCGAAACCACTACATATATGGCCGCTCTGGTCGCTAGCGAATTTACCTAGTTTTGCTTATGTAAATTCACTGCAAATTTCGCGACATCTGATAAATAATAGATGGACCAAGATCTGACGTATTTGCCACGTGCTTTAGCCGAAAACATTAGGAAAGATCGAGAAGTGTGGAAAATTCTCTAAAACTGGTAAAGTAGTTTGCGGTTTTGTTATAACCCCTAGAAAATTTCCAAAGCTACCGAAAATTAGAGAAGAAAAATACTTATATTTTGACGAAAGATTTGTTCGAATTGCCATTAATTAAGTAAAATATAAATAAAAAAACCTTGATAAAATATTAACCACTCGCTTGCTAATTAGCGAAAAAAAAAACAAAAAAACTTTCTGTCCATTTATTGCTATATCTGTTCTCTCTCTAAATCTACCATTAGATATTTTCTAGGATAATTAATAGTGTCTGAAACTGTTTTTCCGCGTTAAATTCCTTGAGCTGCTAAGCAACGTTTCACGCATATATTTGCAAATTTATGCGTGAAATCTTGGTCCATCTATTCTTTATCAGATGTCGCGAAATTTGCAGTGAATTTAGATAAGCCATACTATGTAGGTTCGCTAGCGACCAGAGCGGCTATATATGTATTGGTTTCGCCCCCTTAAGCATTTAGTAGCATAGTATTTATATTGACTCGTAATTTTTTTAAATGCAAATTTAAAATTTTTCTTATTAGCAATTAATTTTATGAAAATACTAATGATTTTTTTTTGGAAAATGTTCATTAAAATAACTGAATACTTTGTACATTGATTTTGAAGCGAGTGTTGAAGTAATAATTCTTATCTACATAAAATTAAATCAAAAACTCATGTCAATACCATTTTATTCAAAAGACGAAACAAAAAAAGTGTAATAGTAAACGTGACACGAACACGAAACTAAATGATATTCTTGATTTATAAAGTGCTTTCCATTCAACAGTAATAATTGAATTTTGACGAAAATCGAAACCGCACATCACTTCAATTGTTAACCATCGCAACTTTCTACATTATAACAAACAAACAAGTGATGTATTTAATCGGTATGTAGAACGAATATTAATATACAATATAGCACATGAATTAACTGACAATAATAATAACCATATACCATGAGATTATTATTGTTACAATGAACTAATTTTTAATTATTTTCATCTACTTTTTGCTTTGTCACGATTTCATTGCATATCGCTTTCAATAATCAGATTTTCAGGACAATCTTGTTTTTAAATTTGTTACATAATAATAATACATGCAACAGCTACCGCTGCCAGCTTTAATAACGCTAATACAGATATTTGCATTTAAAAGTGGGATATGAAAGCCAATTTGAATTTATAATAAATAATAATAGCACTTATATTAAGTTGAGTGAAAATATTTAAATTATTTTATTGCCTTTCTATGAAGTAGAGCCAAATAAGCCACTCGAAAATAAATATGTTTATATTTTCCTTTAAAGCGGCGCTAATCCTGCGAAAACATTAAAGCTTTACGTACGAAAAATATTGAGTATTATTCCCGCAAATGGAACAACAAAGGATTTTTTTCTGCTCATTAATATTTATAAAAGAAGGAATTGCAAATAAAAAGACTTTCGAAGGAACTTTTATTATTTGCTTGTACTTTGCATTAAGATTAAATTCGTTTCCATTCTTTTCATTAACGAATTTTACAAAGTTACCTTTTCAAAGGGGCATTTGCGTTCTGCGAAGAAAAAGTAAATTGCAATCAAGGGTTTATTTATTTTGTCGTTTCATATAATTTAATTTCCTACTTTGTTCATAAATTTCGACGGCTTAAAACTCATGTATAATAGACAGGAAATTGTTAAAACATCAGACACTCGTAGATTAAAAAAAAAGCACGAATAAAAAAGACAACAAACCAGACTTTATGTAAATAAGAAATGCATATAAAAAAGGCGCATTTACACATCTTGTGCATTTTAATTATGAACATTCAACCTTGAAAATTGAACCTTTAACACAGCTTTGGCCAGCAGTTGCGAGTCGTAAACGACTAAAACCCCATTTAGAAGAAACAACTACCCCCATGACAGTCACTAATATTGATCGCTTAATTCGTTGGGGGACGTCTGAACATCTATTTCAAATATCCCTGGAAAGCATCATCCTCTCCTCGCTAAGCAAATGTGGAATGGAATGCACACTCAACTTTTATTTAATGCGAAGAAGGGCTTTTGGGGTATCAGAGAGATTACAAATACTTTGCGAATTTGAATGTATCTATAACAATTTCTTATTATATGTTATTTTGATTCAGTTTGGTTAAATTAATAAATTATGGCAAACTGAATCGCTAATCTGAAATGTGCTGGTATTTGGTTAGAGATTTGCAGTTTTGTTTGCACAGAGTATCAGGCATGTTATGGGATTAGCTTTATTATGAGCTTTATTATGTATATGGGGTGTTTTGGATTTATAACGGGTGATTAGTAAGATATGGAATATTATGCAGATTTTATTGCTATAGAAATTGACATATCATACCTTGAGCTATACTCAGATTTTTTTGTTATGACCTATGTGGGATGTCAGCTTAGTGCGCCCGAACCAAATCAATTGAAAGCCATGTAAAAGTTTTACCAGTTAGTTCTAAAACAAATCGCTAAAGCTCTAGTCAGCTCGCTACTCAGTTTTGTTTATCTTTGACTACGTTAGTGACGTAGCGTTCAAGATCCGTCCAACAAATTCAAACAAAGCAAATATCGAATCTTCAATTTTGAATACATCTTCCGCGATTTTACGTAAATTTGTCCAACTTATAATTCCAATTCTTACTTTACCAACTATTTTTAAACGAATTTGTAAAATGTATGATCCTTTCATTATTGTTAGAATTTCTCTATGCTATTAATAATCGATATTTTTTTACAATCGTTTTTTTTTATATTTTAACTATGCAGCATCGTTTGTTCAAATATAAATTAGTATCTGCTCTAATGGAAACGTACAGTAGCAATATACCACCCGCTATGTCTACTTTTAGGTAGTAGTCGGGTTCAAAATAGGTGAAATTATTATTCAAACAAACTATGCATAAAATAATTCTATAAGCTTTGTTCCTGGACCAATCATTGACAGTTCCAAAAGGTTTTAATCAATCACACAAATTAATTTTGTATGCGTTTGATTGCCTAACACATTTGTCGAATACTTTGTTTCCGAGATTGTTTCAATATGAAACGAACATAAATCAACTATTAGGATCTAGCGGTAGGAAAAAATTATGGTTTTGTTAGGATATTCCAAAAATCTCAAATTTAGAAAGCTTTCTGCATAGTATTAACTAATTTTTATCTTATATATTGAATACTGTATTTTATGTTTGTTTCATGCCCTTTGTATATCTCGTATATTATGCACTATACGAAGCACTATGCAAAGCTCAAATTTAGTGTTACAGCCGTCTTAGAAACACTGTTTGGTTTAATAATATTAGAGTTTAATCAATTCTGCGGGCTATACGCTATGTGGGTTCAGAGTTGAATTTGTTATAGAATTCTGTTTGTTGATAATACATGAATAATATTGGTCCTATCTGAAATAGATAAATTATTACTTGCTATTGTAAATTCCTAATTTTACTCGTTCCATATTATCCGAGATATTATCAAATACAAACCACTTTAATTTAGATAAATATAAAAGTTAGTTAAATACATGTTTCATTAATTATAATTGTTGGCGTGTGGGTAATTATTGTTGAACTTGAAAGTGGATAGTGGTGTGTGAACATCCCATTTGATAGGACTTTAACAAATTTATTTTTTTGGGGGGTTAAAGTCGAGGTAAAGTAAACTTTGCTCGAGACTTTGTCGATCCGCAATTATCCGATTTTTATAACGATTTAAATTATGGTAGTTTTTAAGTTTTGTAATTTTTTTTATCTGAGTTTGTCAAACAAATAATATAAATTTTGCGTCTCAAACATGAAAAATACGCGTCTTTAATCGGGTGGCAAAAATAAGCCATGTGGATTGTATGCTGCGCGAGATGCTGCGTAAAGTTGACATTTTATTACCTTATTTAGAAATTGTTGGTCTCTAGAACTAATATTTTAGGATCTGCAGAGTTCTGCAAAGTTAATTGTTAGAAATATTTTACATTACAGTTTACACAAAATTTCCTTGAAATGTTTAATACCTTATTGTGTTACACTGTTAGCTAAATATAAACTTTCAAATAGGTATATGTGCTTTTGCCTTTTGTGAAATTTATCGCTGCCGCTGCTATGGCTATACCCGTATTTTTTATAAAATAAAATATAGTATGTACGAGAGTATGTATTAAATGTGCAAATCACTCTTTCAACCAATACCCACCTTAATTACTTCCAAAGCTGAACCTGAGCTATTGAAACTTGCACGTGTTTATTATTGCCTAGTTAAAAATATCGATTGGAATGGAAATTAATCAAGTTTTTGTCTTGCCAACCAGAATATAATTCTATTAACTAGGGCCTTTCTACCTTGCTAATTTAATAAGCTTAATTATGCTATTAATCAGACATTTTCATTAAGTAATTTCCTATGCTGAATTTGCAAATCAAATATCTAAATATTTTGCATAAAGAATGGTCTTAAGTCTTAACTGTTCAATATCTTTAATTCCACTTAATATTATTTTAACGAGTCTTTTAATTTGCTATAGGCCGATTATCTTATTGGAAATTTTGAACTTTTCCTAAGATCACGCTGTTCAAATTTGAAATGAATCCGCAGCTGTTAATTTTACGGTACATTCAGGAAAGCGCGTTTTTAGGCGATTAAATGAACAAACACAAATAAAAAATGCAACTATAATAATCTATCATTACTTGAGCTGAGTCTATTATTCTCGCTTCATTAGAATTATTGCACATTTATATAGAATTAGGTTAATTTGAAGCTACATCATAACTACACTTCCTAGTTTCACATCATCTTTGAATTATTATAAAATGTTAATTTAAAATTAAATTGAAGTAGTGGCTTTTGCAAAATCGTATTTCAGCTAGTAAAATGGTCTTTTTGTGACCTTCTCTAACGTATTTTTGTTCATCTATTTGGACTACAGTTCCGGTGATTATTTACAATTAATCTGTGACTATTACCTACCGGGTTTCATTAGATTTCAGTCCAAAAAGATTTATTTTCGATATATTACTCAGTGATATAGAATTGTGTTACACAAATTAAAAAGTTGTTTATAAAATGAATGTACTTTACCTCGTACTCTACTTATTAAGAATTGTGTTAATAATTTAACCAACTAATTATATTACTATTAATAACCGTAATATTTTTACACAACTGTTGCAAAAATTTCTAGTAGTAGATCCGTTATCAGTGTTGAATAAAAAATTAACTAGTTGTTGATTATATCTCTAGGATTTTTCGTAAGCTGTTTCGACTGATTGTCTTAGCCCTAAGCTTATCCCGAGGGTCTTAGCACCTCTTTCTTTTGCGCTGTTTTGTGTCCAGCAGATTTCATTTCAGGATCATTTTCTTTGTGGTTCTCATAAAGTCACAAAATCTCCTAATACATTTCGTGGGCTACCTATTTGGGAGGTTTGATGGATCCAGGAGATTTAATGGTGCTTATTCTTTTCAAGACTACTTATTCATGGAATTGTAGCGAACGATTTCACGGGAATTATGGGGAATTTCTTATTATTACTGCTTATGCTACCGAATGAGTGCGTTATATTTAATAGCTTTTTGAGAGATTTTATTATAAGATCATATTTTAAGATACTTAAAAAATGTATGAGATTCTATTTTCGAAAAAATATTTTTGCAGTTGTACTTTAAACACGTAAGAGATTAAAAAGTTGATTAAAAACTCCACAGAAATCTAATTGTGGTTTTATAATGATAAATGTTTAACAAAACCACAATGAAATTTTAGTGAAATTTAGAAGTGTTGCTACTTTATATTTAATTTTGCATATAGTGTTATAATTAATATTTATAAACTAAAAACTAGAGAATGTTTGAATAATTCGTATCGTCCTCTTTACTGCAGTGCTCATGAAAATACGTTCACTGCATCCACTATATTTATTTTATTAAGAAATCATGAAGTGGAATAAACTACATCATTCTTCAATTAAGATAAACTTTTTCTTGTAACTCTTAATAAGATTACTGTGGAATACCGAGATGTTCCTGATAGTTGAGCAAAACCATTATTGTTTTTATGTGACAAATTTAATGATTCAGAAAAAAGCAAATCTCTCTTACAGGAAAAACCTTGAGAGTACAATTTAATAATGTTGCACACTGCTAATAAATATAGTAATAAAGATATTAAAACAAGTTAAGTACTTTGATTACGATGATTATCTAGTTCTAAGAGATGTGTTTTTATTGCAATTAAATCCAGGCTTGGTGCAGATGTGGTTGAAGTTAAATTTAAGCCACCACATAAGAAGCTAAGAAGTCTTAGTAATGCTGTTTGACATTTTAGATTGGTATTACTTATATGTTTAGAACATCAAACATGCAAAGTGTACCAGACGAATATAGTTTCTAAATAATTCATCCGTAAATAAATCTCGGGTTAGGTAACAGATAATTCCATTGTCTTCTTATTATATGAATTATTTCTGTTAATAATTAGAATTTAAAATATTTAAAACAATAGTCTATAATTTTATATGAAATCTTATACGAAGTAATAATTTTAAAAAAATATCTACATGAATAATACATTAATGCGGTATTGAATTTTCACTTTTTTCTTCTAACAAAGCACAAATTAGTTGCATTGTTCATAGGATGACCATATTTAACTGGCGCCAGCCAGCCAATTGATTGATCCATTTTCATCGCAAGGCTATAGTATGCAATGCATACATCAATGTTTTATTGTCGAACGGGAAAATCTTGTAATTTCAAATCCAGGAGAAACTTTTTCAGGCCTTTTTCTTTTGTTGTTCTGGTGTATTTGGATTTTAGAAAGTTGAAATACTTTTTTGCTTTTGGTTAATATGACACATACAACGCGCTCCCACTAAAATGTCGCTGTGACTGCGTGTGGAACTTGATACTTTTTTTTGAATATTCTGGCTTCCGAAATAGTATTTATTCATAATCAGTGTAACATTTCATGATGGTTTCAATTTTAATAATAAATACTGCAATTAAGCTTTCAAACTTATGCAAGCTTAAAAATAATAAGTTTGCGTGTGGGATCTTTATTTTTGCCAGCTCGAAAATAACTTATATTTTTGCCAGCATTTTGCTAATTAAAGGTACTGTGAGTTGTGCAAATTTAAAATAATTCAATATATTACTAGAGGACACATACATATAAAAGTTTAAATATTATATGCAGTAAAAAAAAATTATATATTGTTAATTCCTATTTATATATTTTAAATCGATGAAATCAAATAATGAATATAAAATAACTATTAATTTGGCGTTAATTTCATCTTAATGTGAAGACTTTTATAGCTCATTGTTATTTTCGAGGTTATTTTATATGCATGTAGCATATTTCTTATAATTAAAATATATTCTTCTCGGTATTCTTTGATCATCATACTTTAAGAAAATATTAAAAAGTAAATTTTAACGACTGATAATTTTATTTTGTGGGCATTTTTGTAGTTTGTCGTTCTTAAATTTATTGGTTGTAAGATGGAACTTATTGTTAACCATAAATTGCCATAAATTAATTTTTATTTTATATATATTTTTAAATATTTCTGATATTTGTAATTTTTTTAATATTTTAAAAATAATTTATTCTCTTCAGTTTTTATAAATAAATTTGTTGCACTCAAGATTGAATTATTTATTTATATATTTTATTTGCTTTTTGGTAATGAAATCATATTATAAATGTAAATAGATAAATATATTTATTTTTTTAACATTAATTTTCTGAGAAATTCTCTTTATTTTTTTTAAAAAATTGAGAGCAAATATTAAAAAAGTCCGATAATCGCTGATAATATTCCAAATAATTTTCAAGTTCAAGCATACGTCATCAAACATTATCAATGCAGTTGTTAATTTATTTTTTATCTACCCATTTTAAAGTTTTTGTCAGTTCCATTTTTAAAAGTAATAGCTTTCTTATTTAACAGCATGATAATAAAATAATTTAAATAATTCCATATTTAAAATCTCAAATATACAGGTTGGTTATTAACCTTTTCTATAATATATCACGTCCAATTTGGGTTAATTGACGCATTTCTTCCTTCAGTTAACCAGAACTGAACTTCGCTCATAAAAAATCAATTATTTATATGTTTGAGTAGATATAATTTATTTGATTTTAATTATAAGCAGCTATTTTAAAATAAAAGCGTCATGCATAATATGCATACCAGTTCTGTGAATACGAAAAGATTTTTGTGCACCTACACATTGCATTCAAATGGAAATAGGTCCCAGACCGAGATTATTGTTGTTATTCATAGATTAGTAGTGGCTTTGTTTATTAATAATTAAATTGATTGTATTAAAAACCCATATTTTAGCTATTAAAATGCTTTTTTATGTAAAGCTTTTTTGTGTTCTACTATTATATTATTGGCGATAAAATTATGTAACAATTGTGACGTGAATTTCATTATGATCTCATTTGTGTCAGTCGTACGTATTGAAACTGGTAGAATAGTGTATTTCTATTTTCCAGCTGTTCAGTTCAATGAATAAATATTACAGTAGCAATTGTATTAAAAACTAATAAACAACTAGTATTCTGATTAGTAGGAAAACGCAAATGCTAATTACATCCTTAGGTTCAAGTAAGGATGTGGTGACTTTTTGGCTTGCCGCAAAATTTATGTTTACATTAATTTATTTCTAATAAATATTAGATTACATATAGCCACATGGAATGCGACTTCAACAAACTTCAAGAAGAGATTTAATTTTAATTGCTCGATCTATTCTAACTGTACATCGAAAATAACCAGTTTAATTCCCTGTATGAACATCTAGCTTGATCGTTTTATATGCTTTAATCTAAAATTGTGTTTATTTTGCATCTTGACGCAAAATAATGCGATTAAAGAAGGAAACTAATAAAAACACGTCCTTTTATAATAAGCAACCGTAACGATTGGGTTTTATTTTCAAGCGTTTATATACCTATTACGTTGAACTTGATTTGCTTTGTACATATGTATAGTACATAATACATGTATGTATATAATAGTGGGTGTTTTTACAGATGAACTGGCCTGAGTACCTCTGGTGACCTCGACTACTTCGCCATGGGCAATAACTGCTGCTGTTGCGGCAGCAGAAGATCTTCTCAACCAGATAGGTTAATCACACATAGTACGAAAACGGCTTATGGACCTGAACGTATGTATAACTTCAACTTGCCTCTAAACCAATAACAGCAACAAAAAAAAACATTTAGCCAATTTACGGAGATATGAATTGCAATCACAGTGTTACTAAACTCTTAATTAATTAGTCATGTTATTTAAATACTTCTTAGTAATAAACATTTGAAGATTTCGATGTAGAACAAGAATTTTAATTTGTTTTTAATTTGCATGAAGGTTGTATTTTAGTTTCTCCCACAATTCATAATAAATTTTTGGCATTGTATTGGCGGATAAACTGTTTTAACAATAGAGGATTCTTGTTATTGTTCATACTTCGGGTGTGAGGTTTATACACTGAAAACACAGGGTCGTTTCCTGTTTCATTATATATCTGTATTAAATTAATGGTTTAACAAAATCCAGTAGCGTTTTAACAATTAGTGATAGTTCATTGTTATATTACGAGCACTCGTCTATTCAGTTTTTAAAGTGGTTGAATAGACTATGGAGGAAATATTCAGCTTCAGGTCGACTTCGTGGAACAATTTAGATTAACAGTTTAAGGCGGATATCCATAAGTTAACGTATTAGCGTCTAGTTTAAAGGCACCGCAGCGTATCGGTGAGGACGGAAAAACACGAAGAAAAACGATTTGTCACGATGTGAAACGAAGACTTTTATCTCGAGTCAAATAGACCAATATCGGTTTTATTCGTCATATTCAATTTTGTTAGCAATTTGTTGCTGTTTTTACCTATTTGTACCAATTCAGTAGATTTAGGGTGATACCAAGCACTATTTAGATCGAACCATATCCGAAAGATTGCTAATTTAAAGCCCAAAACAACCACACCATTCCAATAAAGTGTAAAAACAAGATACGTCAATACGTGGGTGAAAATTGCAAAGGAAATGAAAATTCTCAGAGTGGAGTGCAATAAAAGATTTGATCTTATCGAAATATCCTCGGAAAACCCGTGTCTTCCGTCCTTCAGTATTACTGCGTTCGGTGTTGCACTTGTAGTATCATCACCACATCGCATCAGATATCAATATACCAGAACTGTTTTTTGGATTACTTCTGGTTTCTTCACTGCGAAATCATATCAAAAAATTGGATATGTGTTGAGTTAGAATTCCTTATTTAGTGTGAGCACCTTTCTGCAAATAGCAACGTTAGCCTTATACGCTTTTATTCATTAAAAGAAGTTGCATTCACAAATCTTTTACGTCATATTTAAATAATTCTAGGAATATTTTTTTTTTTAAAGTTTAATTTAGCTGAAATCAAATATGCAATCACAAACTTGTTAGTTATAGAAACGTAGATGACCTAAAATAAAAAATAGAATTTATAAAATTTACTCTGACGTAAATCTTGGATACATTCATAAAAACATTTATGAATGCTATTTCAATATTCAGTATTGGCAAACCGTAAGCGGTTTGGAAACTCGTTTAGCTCTAATTTAATTAATTCTACTTTAAACGTTCAAGTATTTTTAATTTTAATAAATGCATTGTTAATGCTTCTCCTTTATTGAATTAGTCTATAAAACCTCATTTTTATAAATTAATTAGAACAAACAACGTTCATTCAGAAAAACAAATTGTTTATTATCATCGTAAACAATCTAATTTTAATTATTCTTAAATAGTAAATGTAAAAGTGACTGACTTGTTGTAGTCCGGAGGAATTAAGATTTACTACACCTGATAACTTATTTAATTGACAAATTTCATAGGCGCAGTTCTGCGAACCAATACATTCGTTTTTATGGTTTCCAATTTCGGTAAAGTTTACATGTTAATTAATATTTATGCATGACCTTTCAATTCCCTTCAGGTTCAACGTATTCAAGGAAACTCGTATACATTAAAGATTCATACACAAAAAAATCATTACTATTTAAATGTTCCAAACTAAAAGTGCTCCAAATACATGAAATACACATTAGTGTGTATCATGTTTGGAAATATGTATATTTATATCGAAATGAATAATAATGAATGAACAAGAAACCGTTACATTTTAGATTAAACCAAATATTAAACAAACTAGTTTTTTTTTATCGCAATTTCATTCGATTGATGAGCTGGGTACTTTTTATTAGCATATTCTCATGGATGTTCGTAGGACAGATTATAGTTACTAACATTCCTTATAGACTGCAATCAGAATTGTTCAAGTTACTAGCATGCAGGGAACTCATAAAAATTCTTCCTTTCATGGCCTCATTTTGCGCTCGAACCCTAAATCGTTGTTCATTTTGCATTCACTCAAAATTTATGTGTTTCTTCTAGTTGCTGTTCGACAACCAGTAACCGATATCCACAACCGATACACACCGAATCCTCAACCTAGTCATGCAGACATTATCCGAACACGACCGACACCTACAAGGCCATCGATACCAACAAAGGGGCCCATTGTCATCGCCATGTACAATTACGATGCTCGAGATAATCAGGATGTGTCTTTTAAAAAGGGCGATCGCATGGAAGTTATCGACGATTCGGAAGGCGATTGGCTGAACGTGATACATCTTCTGACAAAAATTAAAGGATACATTCCGGGCAACTTTGTGGCTGCCGAACTCAGTGTGGAAAGTGAAGAGTAAGTTTAAACAGGCTTACGCAAGATTGTTAAGGAATGAAAGCTGTTAAAGTAACAATAAACTTGAACTTGTTTTATTGGCTCTTAAGCAAACTAGTTTGCAGTAGGAATTGTTTTACTATTTTGCACTAAATTTTACTTTTACTATTTTATTATACTTTTTCTGGGACTGGGGGGGTATTTGGCTCGAGGTTTTTGGAATAATTAATTTTTTCATATCGCATTTTTTTCTAATCAAACAAAACAAAATTTGCATGATTTAGTTTATCAGCAAATTGAACGGAAATGCCTCATGATTAAAATTATCTGTTCTTTTTTCAGTTGGTTCTTTGAAAACATATCACGTAAAGAATCTGAAAAACTTTTACTAGCTGAGGAAAATACTAGAGGCACTTTCCTAGTCCGTCCATCCGAACACAATCGCAACGGTTATTCACTTTCGGTGAAGGATTGGGAGGAGATTCGAGGATACCATGTGAAGCACTATAAAATCAAACCATTGGATAATGGGGGGTACTACATCTCCACTAATAAGACATTCGAGTCTCTTACCGAATTGGTCACCGCCTATACCAGTATGTAGATCTGATAAATAGTGCAATATCATTTTTAGCATATTTCTCACAAACGGATGTAATTGCAAGGACATCCTGTAAGATTAGAGACAGTGAAGCAGATTTCTCTATGCGAAACTTAGTTATTTTGGGAACTTTATAAGAAAGTTGAATATTTTTGCTTTTTGGTAAAATAATCAGTCCAGTAATTATGCAACCCGCGTTACATATTAATTCTTAATAAGTAAAATATGAATAAACCGTATTTTTAAGGGTTATAATAATTACAAACAATTTAATCGCTATTAGCACATACATCTCATTATTTTGGATTTTGGAAAATCAATCAAATGTCTCATTAAAATAATCAATTAAGCTTCGAATTAATCAAACTGACACAGTTTGGTGTTAGTTGAACGACGCCGGATTATAGATTATGATAATCACTCAAATATTATGGCAGTAATTCCAAATTAGTCGAAAAATTTTCCTCAAAATGATAACAATAATAAAAATAACTCTAAAGATAATTTTTTCATTCACGAATTTTTATTATTAATTCAAATTTATTTAACTTTATTTGTGTTACAGAAAATGCGTACGGATTATGTCACGTTTTATCGAAACCGTGCCGGAAACCTCAACCAACAATGTGGGATCTCGGTCCGACATACCGCGACAAGTGGGAAATACCACGCGATGAGGTTCAGCTGATACGCCGATTGGGTCGGGGAAATTTCGGTGAAGTATTTTTCGGCAAATGGCGAAACAATACCGAAGTGGCTGTAAAAACTTTGCGCGAAGGTACCATGTCCACGCAAGCCTTCCTCCAAGAAGCAGCGATAATGAAAAAATTCCGTCATAAAAGACTGGTGGCACTTTATGGTGTTTGCAGCGAAGAAGAGCCGATTTACATCGTCCAAGAATACATGTCCAAAGGTAGTTTGCTCGATTTTCTTCGCAAAGACGAAGGGAAGAACTTAGAATTTGAAGAATTAGTCTATATTGCGTATCAAGTAGCAAATGGAATGGAATATTTAGAGTCTCAGCAATTGATTCATCGCGATTTGGCAGCTCGTAATGTGCTGATCGGCGAGAACAATATTGCTAAGATTTGTGATTTTGGTTTAGCGCGGGTTATAGAAGATAACGAATATTGCCCGAAACAAGGATCTCGATTCCCAGTGAAATGGACTGCGCCAGAGGCAATTGTGTACGGGAAATTTTCGATCAAGTCCGATGTGTGGTCATACGGGATATTGTTGATGGAAATCTTCACAATGGGTCAGGTTCCATATCCGGGCATGCACGGGCGTGAAGTGATCGAAATGGTGGAGAAGGGTTACAGAATGCCCAAGCCAACAACGCATACTCTACCAGACGAAATTTATCAAATAATGCTAAACTGCTGGGATTCCAATCCCGAAAAGCGACCAACCTTCGAGTTTCTTACTCACTACTTCGAAGGGTTCAACGTTACGTCTGAAGTTCCATACAGGGAAGTACCAGATTAAGCATTGCAGTTTTTGTATCTTGTACTTAATTAGTATTTACGTTTTAAAAGTGATTATTTTTATCTTGTATATTTTGAAGCAGAAAAACTTTAGATCTCATAGATTTGTAATGTGGTTGTACCGGTTGAAGTATACATAGCGTTTTACAACCTTTGTACAGAAGAACGAATTTCTTTTTCAATGTAAAACCGTTTGTATATTTTCTGATAATTTTTATACAGTGACTTGAGTGTACAAGACGCCATCTACTACCATGATTATTTGTATTTGTGAAATACTGGGTGTTTTATTGCATCTTAAGTGCAACTTCGATTTTATTGACGTGACTTTGTCAAGTAGTTGAAGGCATTGCGTTAATAAAACACCCAGTGGCGTGATACTTATCACTAAAAATTATATCCATATTGGCTAGTCAGCTTATTAATGTAAAATGCGTTGAATATGTTATGATTTTATTTGCCAACAAACTTAAAGAAACAAATTCTAAAGTATATGCGAATTTATAAATATGTACTAAAATAAGGCCAAAAGAAAATTTTTGAAGAAAATATTGAAGAAGACTGCGCGTTTACTTTTAGTGCATGAAACTGTAATATTTGTACTAATCTTGTTGAGTATTAGATTGATAGTACAAAGATTTTAAAAAAGTGTCCTCTCCTTCTGTGTCACATGAGAAATTGTAAAAGAAATATAACTTTTATACCTAAATGGCCTTTTTGATCACTTTTTCGAGCAAATGAATAATTAGGCGTGGACCATCCTACTTCTACTTTTCTATTACTTCTACCGAAAATAGAAGTGATGATAATTATCTATTTATGCATTTTTTTTTAAGTATTTTAATCTTTTTTTTTAAGTTCCTATGTGAGAACGCATTTGTTAACGTAGACGATGGGAACATTTTGTGTAAATCTGTCTGTGTGTCTGTAAAATTATGAATTATGTTTGACCAAATTTAAATTAAGAGACAATTTTATCATGACAAGTTATTTTAGTGAATCGAAAATGTAGCATCGAACACATTTATATTCATTTCCAAATATTGCGATTAATTTAATTGAATGGAATTTAGTATGTAATCTTGATTAAGTTAATCGTATGTTTAGGATTATTGTTTTCGGTTTGTTTATTTTTGTTTGTGCAATAATATTGTGTCTAATCAAAAGTGAATTAAAATGTTTTGCGTTTTTTTTTTATCAATATTATATTAAAAATTAATCTTTTATTTTTTGTTATACATATTTGTTTTATTATTAAGAATATGAATATTATGATAGTCATGATAGTGTAAGTGAGTGTTTGTGTTAGTCCATATATTATTTATAATATTTTACGACAATTAAAAAGAGTTTTTAGAACGTTAAACTTAAAATAAAGTACAGTCAAGTTGTTTTCAGTCATATTTTATAAATACTTTTTTTACAAATAATAATATAAAATAAAAGCAGCCATATGTTACAAATTTTATATAGGAACAATCATATATATTATTATATATAACTTTTGTACATAGATAGTATCGAAATAAAAAAAAACATTTGTGCTACTCTAGTTTAATCTGTTTTATTTGTACCAATTATTCAATCTTATTAAGCACGTTCTAAAAATCAGAATTTTTTTATATGGTATCAAAATTTAAATTCAAATATTCTACGTGCTATCGATTTCCTATCCACTCAAATCCAATTTTAAAAAATTTAGGTTTGTGAGTGATCCATCTATATATTTAAAATTAAAATAATGCGTTTTCTTGTGTGAGGTTGTTAACTCGCTTCCCATGAACATCTATGCCTCTAAGGATATAATTTTAAATTTTACGTAAACAGATTTAATTTAAGGGGGCGAAACCGCTAGCCGCTCTGGTCGCTAGCGAATTTACATCGTTTTGCTTATCTAAATTCACTGCAAATTTCGCGACATATGATAAAGAATAGATGAATCAAGATCTGACTTATTTGCCACGTCACGTGCTTTAGCCGAAAACATTAGGAAAGATCGAGAGGTGTGGAAAATTCTCAAAAACTGGTAAAGCAGTTGGCGGCTTTGTAAGAACCTTTAGAAAATTTCCAAAGCTACCGAAAATTAAAGAAAAAAAGTACTTATATTTTGACGAAAGATTTGTTCGAATAGCCATTAATTAAGTAAAATATGAAAAAAAAAAACTTTGCTCAAATATTAACCATTCGGTAATTAGCGGAAAAAGATAAAAAATAATTCTGTCCATTTATTGCTACATCTGTTCTCTCTCTAAATCTACCATTAGATATTTTCTAGGATAATTAATAGTGTCTGAAACTGTTTTTCCGCGTTAAATTCCCTGAGCTGCTAAGCAACGTTTCACGCATAAATTTGCAAATTTATGCGTGAAATCTTGGTCCATCTATTCTTTATTAGATGTTGCAAAATTTGCAGTAAATTTAGATAAGCAAAATTCACTAGCGACTAGAGCGGCTATATATGTAGCGGTTTTGACCCCTTAAGAGAAGGAAAAATAATACAATTAATTCGAATAATCTTATTTTTAATTCAATTGATTAAAATTATCTAATTATAATTTATTCTAAATTTTGTAAAACAGGTACTTATTTATAGTAAAATTTGATTCATAATTCTATTATATATTAGTTGTATAATACTCATTCTTGTTATGTCGTTGTTTCGTGAACTTTTTATTCACAGCCCTAATTAAATTCTCAATCATAACTTCAAACTCTGTTATCGATAACGGATGCTTTTTGCTGTACATATTTAAATAAATTCCTAAAATGACTAGAACCCCTGACCAGACATATCTGAAAGTTAATAACAAAAATATTTAGTATTCAGCGGACAAAAATGGAAACCCTAAATCAATTAGTATAGTACTTACTGAAAGACGAATGGCTTGCTGAAGAATATGAACGAAATGACAATCGTAATGGCTTTTCGGCAGGTTGTTACGGTAACTGCTGCAAATGCTCCAGTGGTCCGAACCAGCGTTAAAACAATTTGGATTCCTAAATATCCAGTGATAGAAAACAACATCGTATAACCATATGTTTTTCTAGGATTCTAAAATTTAAAATTTGTCCTTTTAATAACGTAATACTGTATATATGTAATTCATACTTGAGCAAAAAAGTTGAGGCCATCTACGAGATCACCAGTCAGGAGCATTACTACAAAAATGTAAAGGAATCCCAAAGAATAGGAATAAAGAACCACTTCTGCATTTGTTGCTCCATAATTTTTCATGGACTTTTCTTGTACATTGCCAATGATTGCATCACACAGAAGAGCAAGTGAAATCATCGTTATGCCTTTGGTGTTAAAATTTGGCTGCACTTGCGAATCAGCTGAAGAGTAATTATGATTAATTTTCAGTTTGTTTAGTCGTATTATTCTTGATATTGTTAAATGTAATCCAAATTCGAAAAATCAAAACCAAACGATGAAAGCAAAAATTGTATTAAATGTAACCGATGTTTTATTGCAAGCAAAACTTTTTCAAACTGAACTTATAGTGAGTTAATTATTATTAAAATAAACATTACAAATAAGTCTTCCAGTGGTACTTTTCTTAAAAAAATCGAAAAGGTTTTATAGCAAAACATTCACAGAAATCTAATTATGGTATAGTAGTGGCAAACACTCAACACTACCACAATGGAATTACAGTAAAATTTTGTCGGATCATAGCCCCTTAAGAACTAGTATTCGAAAATATAGAGAACTCAGAGATTCCTGACCGTCTCTAGTTTGTCTCAGACATTATATTGTTGTAGTTTATTAGCAATCAAATCATACACACCCAATGTAAATAATGTTAGTCCAACACACATTAAAACCGCAGCAATAAAATCCAATGGTCCATACCGTTTTCCTTGAATTAAAATGCCCCCGATTAGAACCGGTATGAGTTTGCAGCATTTAAAAATTACTTGCGTTGGATAATTCAAATACCCTAAAGATGAATTCGATAATCCCATTGTGCCTAATGTTAATAATGCTAATAAAAAGTATGTTTGGAGCGGAATTCTAAAAATAACATAGTAAATCGAACATATAAACAAAAGTATCGGTCGTCATACTTCCTTGTATGGATTTGGCGTATTCTAGTTTCCACAAAACCGAAAACCGTGTAAAATCCAAATTGTACTAAAGTCAAATACCAACCATATGGTTTAAAGCCATCGATTGTGAAAATAAGTTCTTGCATGTATCCATAAAGTAGGAAAAATAGAAACACTGCGGCAGTGCATATAAAGAATTGTTGCGTTTGAGTATAATTAGTAATGTCAAAGCAGAGAATACTAATTTTAGGCTTCTCTGCTTCCGGATCGATATCCAATCGAAACTTTGAAGACATTTTACGTTAATTTAAACTAGTTGTACTTAAGAAACGGTGTTTTAATTAGACACGTTATCATTTTCAAAAACATATGATTGGCACTGACACTTGACACTGACAACCAATGTTGCCAACCATAGAAATTAATTTTATTAATTGAAATATGACTTAAAATATATAGAAAATTAAAAATGCAGTTCAAACTTTGTTTGTATTGATAAATTAAATATATTAACATAAAGTGAAATGGATTTTATTTATAAATAAAATAGTTTTGTGTCAGTGTTGCCAAGTTTCAACATTCAAATGTTTTTCATATCAGATTTATTTTTAACAAACTATAATTAATTTTAATATTCCCGATAATATTTATCAACTATTAGCAACAAATAAATAGATAAAAATAGTGGGTTTTTGTTATAATATGCATTTTTATCTGCGAATGAAGGTCAAGTGAAGTGATTGGTGCGCCATCTGGCATACGAAATGTAAACAAAAAGCAGTAATGGCTGCCGTGTTTTGGCAGTGTTCTTCGTGGGCAATAAATAAGTTTGCGTAAAATAAACTATAACAATTAGATACAATTTAATTAATTATGATAATTCTAATTCGGTGAGAGTGACTTTTGTTGTAGTGATAAAGTGTGTTATTATGTATTGTACGGTTGACAAGAGCCACTGTAGTGCAGCTTCCAGCACTCAACCTAAGAATATGAGGGATGGTATGTACACAACACACTTTACTTTACTTTTTCTCTGTTATATTATCCGTGATTCACTGCGATTAATAGCGCAAAATAAACACTACGGAATCTGTTTATTTATTTGGCATCTGTAACAACTGCCCGTTGATGCATTGTGCATTCAAATTAATTTCTTCTGCTTGAGTTGCAGAATGAGCACAACAACAAATTATTTTATTAAATTCTCCTCAGACCCCCATGCTCTTTGCACATCTGTGCGAGGCTATTTTTAAACCACTACATTAGTAATATAACCCGACAAATATTAATTTACAAATTCGATTGGCGTTTAAGTTAATGTTTGTTTTGTTTCATTCTCGATTTCATTCATTAACAGCTGAAATGTGTCATAACTGTCATTTTTATGACAGTTATCAATTTTGTGATTAGCGGAAATGACAGCTGTCACAAAAATGACAAGCTGCCATTAAAGGAAATTATCTCGGAAATTATTGTTTATGTCTCTTCAGCTTGAGTCTCCTTGCTCTTTGAACATCTGTGTAAGCTATTAATAGAAAAATAATATTAATTTACAGATTGAATTGCCGTTTATGTTGTGTTTGTTTTCTTTCATTGAATAACTTGAGATTTATTGCATCTTTGTAGCATGAACGACAAATATTCTTTTCGCTATTTTTAACAAACATTTTACAGGATGTTGTTAAACTTTATTATAATTGCAATTATAGCAGTTGTTCAACTGTATGCTAATTTGCAATTTCCAAGTAAAATTGAAGAAATCTTTGTTAACATTTGACTTAAAACTTTTTCTGAGATTTATTTTTAATTTATACAGATGTTACAAGTCAATTACCTCATTAATTACCTACGTGATTGCTGATCACCGAATATGGTATGAAGCGAATAGTTTATTTCTTCGTTTATTTTATGTTTATTTTTGTCTTGACACAAACCGAGGACACTCGACAAAATATTATGAAATGTCATGATGTTTTTAAAAAAAATCTGTGAGAAACTTTGTTGATTCCAGTATTATTTTAACGGACCTCGGAAGTGACCCCACAATTTTGAGAAGAGTTATCTCTCGGTTTATCGGTTAATAATAAAATAATCTCGAAAACAATGATGTATCTCTCGATGTATTATCTATTAAGTTTTAGAATGTTTTTTGTTTGGGTTTTTTCCGAGGTTTTTTCATACTAATGAATAGAACGATGTATTGTTTTTGGCATGCTTGGATTTGTTATTAGAAAACAATTCGGAAAACAAGCTATTTTTTTCGAAATTGTTTTTGATAATACACTCGATATTCGTGATGATAATAAGCGAAAATGTGTGTTTGCAGGATTCACAAACAGGAAGCTTCAAAGAAGTCCTATCAGAATTGTTTAAACAATATTTTTTGAGATATTTTTGTATCGGGTCTGTAAGGTTGGCACGTCCAAATGCAATTTTTTAAGAAGAACTGTAATTTTTTTGTAAATATCACTTATTTTGAACTATATTCCGAATGCGAGTCCGAATGATATCGTGCGTGATTCAATAATTGCTCAAATAATTGCAATGGTTTTTGTTCGGGTCGTGCTCGGGTTTATGTATATATTTTGTCTCGATGTAGTATTTATGATTAAAAAAGTGATTCGTGTTCAAAAATGTGCGATGAAATGTGTATCCCAATCTGAATCTCAATCTGTAAATACTCGTATATATTTTTATTTGAAAATATGTACTTCTTCTACAAAAGAAGTGATAATAAATGTCCACTAAAGATGACACGAGAGATGACATTTGTCAGTAGACGAGAAAAGTACCGCGGAAATGCATTTCCAGATATTTTAAAACACTCGAAAATACTGGTATTTTACGAGAATTGAAGAAGTTGGGATCGAAGTTGTGATAGTATCCAAATAGAGATCCAAATGCTTTAAGCTGTACAAATCTTGAGACTCTTGACATAAGTCTCTACATCTAGCTCCACGAGGAGCTCCATATACTACGTACATTTAGTATATTATTCGAGTTAGTCTCGGAGTTAGTGTTGTTGACGTTGTGTTGTATGTTGATGATGAACTTAAAGGGCAAAAGCGCTGAACTTAAATTCAGGAAGAGTATATTACACCTCTTCTTATTACACCCTTAATTTCTTCATGTTTTGTCAAATGAGTGTAGGAAATTTGGTTGATATCTTGTCACCCGTATCCAAATTACGGAAATACCGAGGGAAATACAATTTATTAGCTTTTGTCGAGGCTTTTGTCTTTAGGTAGCCAACCCTCCAATATTCATTTCTGGTTTCATTAATTGGCTCGTTATTTTGTAAGCGTTGACCTCTTCGTTAACCTCTTCAGAGCAAAAAAATACTTCCTACCAGAGAAGTAAAAATTGTCGTAAAACTTATACAGAAACTTGATCAACATAGGTTGGTTCAACAACTAAACTTCTTTCGAGTATCGAATGCATTGTTCATCACGAGGTTCATCATTACGAAATGAAATTTGTAGATTTTTTCGATTGGGCGGTTTTCAGTTATTTTCTATTTTTTCAAGATTTTTTTCTAGTTCAAATACTTTCGGTTTTCCTCGGGATACTCTATATTCATTAGCATTTTGAAAAATTGGCTGATGCGAATTATTCTTGGAATTATCTATGGAATAATTAGTTTTCGAGTTAGTTTTATAATAGCAAGTTCAGTTTGTTACAACGTGAATCGCAATTTTGAGTTAATTAAATTGGATTTTCCGGCGGTTTTTCATAGCAATATTTTAATAAATTGCTGCTAAATTCCGATTAAAATTAATGAGTTTACTTCGTATGGTATTAAACCAGTTATTAAAACCTTCATGAGGAATTGGTTTATATACTCACTTACTTCTTGTAGTATTACTTCAAGGAATAGTCGTACCATTTTGTCAAGCTTGGTTTCGCATTTAGTCATACATTTTGTACATTATATTAATGCTGGTTCATTATTCTATGATGTTTCACCGAATGTTCTATTTTAAACAGCCAAAATGATCAATATCGAGGGCAATATGTACAATTTTTATATACATTCTCTATTTTGAATCATCTTGACTAGCATCTTGACATATTTTTTAAGAACATTTTGTCGAACAGACCCTCGAGCTTTATTGTATGAAACTGCCACAGGCCTACAGATGCTCATATAACACAAGAAATCACATTTCAAAATGAAGAGGCGTAGGTAGTAAGTAGTGAACCTACTCTACGTGGATGAGATTTTGAAATATACTCGAAAATAAATTTTGCGGGACCTAATTATGAATACTTCACATACGTATGTACTTAAATAAGGGAAATAAATATCCGTGGAATAGCATTATAAAGTGTCTAGATTTGTGAAGTGAGAAATAGGTAATTTTGAGGGTAATTTATTACTGTGGAGAAAATTCGAAGTGATAAGGGGCGACAATTTTAATGCGGATATAAGTATCCGAGTAAGTATCAATCGAGGTATATTATTAGGTCGATCAATACTTGCCTGCAATAGTTTATCCATCAAGGCAACTCGGAGCAAAAATTTAATCGAGTTATTAATAAAAGTCCATTTTTTATATATAATTTATGATTATGCTGCAAAAAATTGAGCCTTATCGGTCACTTTTGAAACACAATGTTGAGCAAAATGTACATCCAGAGTAGAGCGATATTTGAAAAGAAAAAGAGCGTCGATTTGTGATGTTATGTATAAATGTATTCGCATGAATGTGTTTTCATAGTGGAGAGCGGTATCGTCGGCATGCACGAATGCGGAGCACGCAGTTAGAATACAGTGTGGGCTGGTGATCGCGAGGCGAGGGCCGAGCGAAGGCCGCGATGTTGCCCACTGACCATATGCAGCGGGCAACAGCAGCAAACCCAGGTCCGTGATATTAAAGTGCCTTCCAACATCATATCCCGGGTTTGTTGACCGTCTACGATCTCAACTTTTACACACAACGATGACATTCACAGCTGCTGCTGCCGTTTAACAGAACGCCTAAGTTCCTAAGCATCATTTCCGCGATCTCTCGCGATTATTTTAACACGAACGCTATTTTATTTGAATCGATTCGCTTTGATGTGGTTTGGCTTGTATTCGATAATTTATTGCTCGATTTATTGAGTTAAATCAATTTAGCATGGATCACAAAATACACACTTTTTAAACTCACTACCGGTTAGCATTGACATTAATTTTTGACTTTTTCGGCTGTATGCTTCTTAAGGTGATCAAATTGGGTTTAGTGGCTTTTTCCAATCTATTTTGGAGCATCTAGAGTTCGAGTGATTTAAATGATCTCACTTTGGTTAGGACTAACTTGGGAGTACTTTAAACTAATTATGTCTATTCCAAAACCCGCAAAATACGATTTGTTAAATAACTTGTGTTTAGATAAATTACAGTGGAAGTGATTATTTTATATAAGAAATTAGTTGAATTCGCACCTTCAATCTATTTCGGTAAATTCAACTCGTTCAAGATATCCTGTTAGTTTTGTCAAAATATTTTTGTGTAATTCCAATTATGTTTTTTCGTCGATATTTTATGACACTGATGGATAAACTGACACTGAAGATTCTTTCTCAAGTTACCGTTAATGATTATAAATGTTTACTGCGGATACTTTTATAAAAGACTTTCGGGCTCGCTTTCGTGTATCGAATCATTATTCTCATGGAAAGCATAGCAAAATAAATAGTATGCTTCAAATTTGCAATATTGTTTGAATTATTCGTACATCAAATACGCAGAATTAAAATAGATTAGTGAATTTGTTTTTTTCCAGTCTATCTCCAGAGACTTGAATAGAAATGGCATGATGCACGCATGTGGAATTCTATTCAACGAAATTGAAACGAAAATTAATTGAGAAATTATAATTAACGAAGAGCTATCGGTTTAAATTTAAATATGCCTCTGCTACCGTATGTAAAAAAGACAAAATTTCATGAATGTTTTCATGAAAAAGAACCTTTTAAATTTGGCCAATGAGGGAACTGCTAAATTTGGCAAGCAAATTACTTTTTTCCAAAATTACGCATTTAAATCAAATACCTTCCCAAATTGCCTCATTTTCTTTGGGGTGCGAGGAGAATGAATGGATCTACTTTCGATCACTTATGAGCTGTGAGGGTTTAATAAGCTAAACTCGTAAAATGATAAAACTTTCTGAGATTTAATGACTACATACTCGATTACATATAATTGAAATATTTTGAACTCGTCACAACTTAATGCTACTTTATTACAATTTTTTAACTTCATTACAATTATTGGAACCTTGGAATTTTATTCGCAGCTCGATATCAGTGTAGAAATACATGAGCTTTTATGTTTCTATTTTGTCAGACTTGAAACTCTTTGAGATATTAGAAAACTTGTTGAAACTGCATGAAATTTAATAGAACTATATGCAAACCTCGATGCAAACCGAGATGCAAACTATATGCTCGTAGATGATTGGTTCTATCTTGGTTTCTGAAATTTAATGAAATCTTACAAAAGGCGTTCTGCTTTATGCGAGGCTTTATGTGTGTATATTTATTTATTGAAAAGAAACTGTACTTTAATAAGTTTTCTTTAGACTTTGTGGAACAAACTTTATTTTATCATGTATGTTGTGAATTTATTGAAAACTAAATATTTTGTTAAGAATCGTATTTTAAAAGGATGCCTGAAAAACGACCAAAGCTGAAACCGAAAAACAAAAAGACAAATGATAATTCCTTGGTTAGATCCAGACTCGGATGCAGTACACCGAGCTGTATACCAATTTTAGTGCAGAAGCTCAAACAATACAGAAAGTTGCCTAATTAAAGTCATCTTGGTTCTGTTTACTAACTAGTTTAGTATATTATCCGGAATAATAGTGGTATATGAGCGTTAGCTAAAGTTATTAGTCAGTTTGCGGTTTGGATTACCAACAATTTGCTGTCATGATATTTTATATTATGCAAAAGTTCCAAATTAGGGTTGCTTAACATTTTATTAAGATTAAGAACAAACGTATACATATTTTCTTTTGTATATAATCTGATTTGTAAATGTGTTGATCATTTAAAATATTTCAACATTCTCTCAAGTTGTATAAATTTGTTACGATTAGATAATATCGACATTAAGATTTATGTGGACTGTAAAATATTATGAATCATAAACTTTGAAAAATAACTTTGATAATATTTTTAGTTCGTTTATTTTTATAAAGTTATTTTTGTAATCAAACTGTATTTCAGGTGGTCATAAAGCGAAATCAATTTTTTTGCACACTGTAGCTCGATTATTTCTTGATGACCGTTCGTTATTTCAGATTTTCTGTCATATTTTTTATTTAATAATAAAACCATATGATGGAAAATTCTGTTCTCGAGTATGTGACGGATATTATTTTCTTTCTTGTCAGCGTCGACGGCTGCTACATTGATACATTAAAAAAATATTAAACTAAAATTTTATCTCCAACTTTATATAGAGCGAAATAAAATTAGCATCGAAAATAGCAGCCGTCGCTCTAAAAAGGTTCACAATTAGTGCACGAATTAATTAGATAGGTGGGATGGTATATTTTGCGTTTATTACCATATGTATTTATTCAATGTACTTATATTATATATTCTGTTCTATATATAATGATGAGCATAAATACTTACACGTTCAATAGATGTGCTCGCGGAGATGCTCTAATATCCGATTACGAGGAGTCCAATTACCTCAAAGCATTCAAATTTATAACTAACTGCAATAATTGCATCCACTTGTTTATTCGAGTGTTCATTGTTTCCCGATTGTTTCCTAACGAGCTTACGAGTTTCAATTTAAGGTCCTATTTGTATAAACAAAACATAATTTTTCAATAAATTACACTAAATTGTATTATAATACAATTATACTAAACAACATTAAATAAGATAATATTGACTATTGATGATATACAGATCGACAAGTGAGAAGTGTTACATAGACAATTTAATGCGTGTGACAAGGAGAACATGCTTTTTACTGTTGTCAGAAAGAGACGGCGCTATTTACCCCCACCAACTGTGGAGCGCTCTGTCTCTTTCAGGCTCATCTAAGCACATGCTCTATCTCAGTCTTTTACCCACACGAAGATGTCTCTGCATCGCTTTTTATCTGTCGGCCTGTATAAGTAATATAATCGGTAATAGAAACTCCTCGAGAAACTCTGTCACAAGTTTGTCCCACTTTTAGTTGCGAAGACTTGTACAGAAATTTATGAATTCAGTTGGAAGAACCATACTGAATGATAATAATTTACAAATTTTCTTAATGTCGCAGATGTTGAGATGATATAATCCACTTGTATTATTATACCAGTTATGACTCGAGTTATAATGTATGTATATTGCAAAACATATTATTTGAGAGTGAATGTGACAATACATCAAAATTTAATGTATCATCATCTCTATCATGGCATTTATTCGAGCATATTAATTCAATTTTTAAAATTATATTATGTTTTTATTTTAATGCTAAACTGTTCCCAATTCTATTTAAAAATATGACTGAACAAGACATATTTCAGTAAATGAAAATCCAAACCAGACTTGTAAACAGGGCATATTACTTAATTTATAAATTTTATGTAATTTTGTGCATCTGCTGAACGGGTTATTATTTTCTGCCTTTCATAAAGTGAATTTAATTTCCACACCAGAAATTGCATTCTAAATGAGATTTTAATTTTACAATGTATTGGATTTCCGATTATATTTAAAGAAATGCGATAAAGTCCTAAAAATATAAATTCTTCTAAACCAGCTAAAACTAAAAAAATTTGAACATAAATTTTAAATGTAATTATATTAATTTAATATTGGCGGTTTAAATGAGTCTATTTGTAGACTAGATGCATGTATGTTGGGTGCTTGTAACTCAATTTGTCCGTATGCCACTCGGTATGCCATAAATGTTAATTTGTATTGGACTATATGTTACTGATGAGGAAATAGTGTACCGTAATTTAGAAATGCATGCATTATGTGCTGATTGCTGTTCATTTTCATTCTATTGCACGATAATTACGGATGCTTCTATGTTTAACATCAAATTTTGAAAACCCTCTCTAAATGTACAATTCCCATTTTATTTTTGCAAATGAGTGGATATAATTCAAAGCGGCAATAGAACTAAAACTGTCTACTAAGCAGAAAATGCTATGCTTTTCATTAGAAACTAAAATTTTAATGCAAAAGTAATTTCATTCCACATTTAAACGCTATTTCATTTATAACCCAATTATCATGCAAATTGAATAAACAAAGTTTATTTTTGTTCATTAATTTTATGGTACAATAATTGAATTAACAAACACTAAACTTCCACGAATCGAATGAATTTTAGTTCGTCTATCATATTGATGAATTTGAACCAAATATAGTTTTGATCCGCTACATTTATTTGCTGAAAGGAGATTAATTACGTTTTCCAGAATGTGCTTCGATATTAAATTGGCAATCCAACCGAAAGTATATTAAACTGAGTTTCACCTTTCTGCTGGCAACCGAAATTATTGCTTTTACATACACAATATTAAAGTTTCTAAAGGTACGAGTGCAAAAAATGATTTTTATTAAAACCAGCCAGCCAGCCATCTAAAGCCATAACAATGTTTTCTCCGTTCGAATAAAGCACTTGAAAGAAAACCAACCCGCACCGAGACGCGGAAGACATTCTTGTTTGTAAACTGTGGTTCGTATATTTATGTACTAAACTATTGGCCACATCTAAGTAAAAAATGTATATTGTGGCTTTCGTTTTATTGGTTTTCGTGCGCTCTGTTCTGGTGTCAGCCCTTTCGAATTTCGATTGAAAAATGCCCTGTAGCCCAGCGACTGAAAATGGTAGCAAAAGCACTCAGGGCTTTTCCAATATACACCGACTACCTAGTCCCCCTAGTTAACTTTGTTCAGACCCCCACAGGCTACATTGTCGCACACGCCGGCTAGATTACGGTATTACGGGTGCTAAATGGATTTGTATATGTTCATTCGAAAATTCGTACAGATGAAATTGCAAGTGCTGAAAAATAATCAATTATTGCCATGGGACTTATTTGTTCAACTGAAGGAAAACCGCGCAATAATCCTTAATGTGCTGATAAATTCCCTTTATTTTTGCGAAAGTTTATTTTAAAGAATGTTTGCGATTACTTCTCGGAATTCTAACTATTTTATGCAATGTCCAAAACGCTATTAAATCCTAATTTATATAATACAGTTCAACGACAGCACAAGTTTTTGGAATCGACCCAAAAAAGTAAAGAATTTATGCACTGTTCAATGCAGCAGAAGTATTTCAATCAAGAGCAAATCGCATAGTTCTAGTCGTTTATTTATTAACACACTATAAAGATCAAGATTTCCATTTTACTTTGGTGTCTAAATTGAATCGATAGAGTGTTGAACACGTTGACACTGATTTTGGTTGGAGAGAAAAGAAAAACAGGTGCTTTCGTTTCGAGAGATATGATTTAGTAGTTTTGCACCTTTAGGTTATATATCCTTTTTTCCAAAAGCAATAAACAACTTTGTATTGGACTTTAGCACGCAAAATGCATTTTTAAGTGAATTATATAACAAGTTTTTCATTTAAATTTACTACCTACATGCGTTCAGTGGCGTTTCGAATTGTATTAAAATGCGGATTGGTTATACTTAATTTATTAATACCTGCATAGTAATAGATAAAACATGTGTATTAAATCATGTATGCATTAATGGAACTAGTAATGTAATTATTTATATAAAATTGTTGATTTAAAATTGGAGTTGGGTGAAAATTGAAATTCACATTTTTTTAAAATAATCCTTTATTCATTGTTTGAAAATAGAATATATCGAAGAATATATGCATCTAAAAAATATGCTGGAAATGAGATCCTACTGTACTTCTCTGGTTGATATGTTAACATTGTTGTCGTCTGTGACTGTTGTCTGACAATTTTATTTGATAATTTTATCTCATTTTTGGTTGACATTTATTAGATATATTCTTTTATTCACACATTGGTATATTTAGTAATTTTGAATTCGTTCCTACAAGACATTGTGTAAAGTTCAAAGATATTCTATAGCGCCAATTAAAGATCAAACATATCGAGACATCATGCTTGATTTCTTATGTTATAGGTATGTGTTTCTGGTTCAGTTAGTCAAACTTTTCAGAAACTGAGATTGCTGTGATGTCTTTGTGATTTATATTTCAGTCTGTGATTTCAGTACATCGCGTCAAATCAATGTAGCAGAATGACCTAATTGGTTAAGGCCCTTGACCAAGAGAATCCAGGGTTCGATCCCAGTTGTGTCCAAATATTGTTCAATTGAAATTATTCTTTCATGGACTAAGAATATGTTAATTTACCTTTTCCTCTCACTTATAAGAATTATTAATGATTAGAATGATCTCATAACATACGATCTCATTTAATTTATAATCGAGAGTCTGCAGAACACCAAGACTGCTGAGAAGGATTGTTTTTTAAATATTTTTTGTTGTTCTAATTGGTTAATTGATATGAACTTTTAAATGTTTTTATAACAACTCCTAAAGGTTACGGCAGTCATTTACAAATGCGGATCTATCTAAATCGAGATAAATTATATCATTATACTTGAAGCGAAAAACAGAGTAAAAAAAAACTCGAAAAATAGTCTTGTTATTTTCATTGTTGTGTTTCACTGTTTGTGTGTTTGCAAAATGTGGCTAAAATTGGTTGACATTTTAATACCTACTAAATTTTGATACACAATTAATGTATTAACGGTATATCACTCGATTTATCAGGTATATCCCCGGGTATATCTTTAGGCATTAACTGTTTATTAGTTTTATACCCACTTGAATCAAATAAACATCGAATAACTATCTAGATATCAAATTTCTATACTATGTAGTACATAATAGAAATAGAAATTATTTATCCAATAATAAAATTTATTGATGGCAGGAATTTGTAGAATAAACTTGGATTTTAAATTCAGAACTGACTCATCATGAAACTGTTTCAAATGCAGTTTTAGGTTTCGTCTTTTTTATTTTTTTCATAATCTTAAGAAATTTTAATTGAACTTAATTAATTGTTATTAGTACTTCAATTAGAATCGTAGTATGAGCAAATGTTTGCTTCAATTTAATGCATTTTCATCTCGCTAGATTTGTTCAATAGTAATAGTGCAGCTCAGTTTTCTTGAAATAATCTGACAATTTCAAGAAGCTTTTAGTATAAAAGCTGTGTGTGCTATTACAAATATTGCTTACTAAGGTGATCTTCTTGCTTATGCCTTTGCATTTATGATCATTCCTTTATTGAAAAGATTTTCCGTCAATAAAATCTTCTATTTGTAAATTGTATTCCTAAAGCGATTGCATGTAGGTGTTTTTGTTGATGTATGTTAGTGACGGTATAAGCTGGTATTTCGTTTTTGATGAATTTGTTCTGCATTTCCTCTTTTCAATTGTAGTTTATTTGACAACTAAATTTAAACATACAAAAGTGTTGGCGAGGGTTGGCTGGCCATATTTTTTCAATACAACCGGAATAATAAAAAGTCGATTGCAAGTAGAACGGTCTCCGAAGGGTCACTAGGCTTTCAGACTTTCTATATTTATCGCTATTTTTCTGCAAATAATGTGTATCCACTTTTATATAATCGATGTGTTTGTTGCTTTATGGTTCTGCTTAATCATACGTTTCTCTGGCAGTAAATCGATATAAAGTACCGTAAAATCACTATCTTTGTAACACTGAAACCTCGACTATTCCATCATGTCAAGATTAGTTGGTTTAGTGGTTGGTAATGAAGTTTGAGCGATTGTTTCGCAAATTGCAACATAAATAAATATGATACTTTTGAAAACCGACAACTTTTTACAATTTGGTCCCCGAATTCATTTTTAAGGGGGGTTAAATGTGGATATGTTAAAAAAATATATGAAATCAATTTAATAGAGTAGTTTTCGCGGTTTCAGCCGACCTCCGTGGACGAGCGGCAGCTAACACCGCTTCGCAGCCGGAGTTGTTTGTAAAATCTGATTAAAACATCGAATTAAAAAATTAGATAGGGTTTATGAACAATACAAAATATATACATCTCTTTGCAATCTGTGGACACAATGTCCAACATAAAGTGTGCTTTTACGAAATTAATATCAGTAGATTATGTTATTAGTCTGCGAAATTTATGTACATGCGATAATCGCCCTATGTGTTTGGCAACAATCTGCTATGGTGTATCGGCTGGCGTATAAATTAAAGAAAGCTTAACGAGAAGAATACGATAAATCAAAAGATTTGCTGCGGCAGGATATGAATTGTATTCAATCAAATTAAGATTTTGGCGAGTTTTTACTGGCGCAGTTCAAATGCACAGTGCATATAAAATAAATGTTCTGCTCGTTGGATGAAGAGGGAATACCGATTACACCATCTGCAAAACGCCATAATAATACTTATGCGCTACACCGCAGGTAGGCAGACAGAGTGTAGAAAACGCTATAATAGCCTTAATGGTGCGTAAAGATTTACGACCTTCTTGCTGGATCAAACGCGCTTGAAACTTGATCCATGCCGAAAAACGTATCATACACAGTGTTTACTACAAAGACTTTTTGTCCATTACAGACATGTGTTATAACAGTCTCAAAGGCGGATGTTGTTCGCTTGTCTTCAATACAAGTAGTTAAAGTAGTTCAGTGGAATAGTTTATTGGCATGTCAGATGTGCCCGCTTGTAAAAGCTCTCTGTTGTCAAAACATTATAAAATACAGACTCTCAACTGGCTCACAATACAATGCACACTATAATTTAACTGTAATTTAAGTTGGGCGTTAATTAGGTGTGAAAATATTTGAATTAATAACATGTGATTTAGTAAATTATCAACTATTATCCATATTTATTATCGAGTCTAGATACTTATTAGATATTACTGAGCTTATTACTCGTACTATTGCCAATATACACTTGCTAAATGTAATCTTGTTTACCATAAATATTTGTGTTTCTGTTCTAACTTCCAAAAAGGCTTCCGGATCATTAGCAAACAGTCAGAAGCAGTTCGCCAACTAAATATTGACCAAACACGTGTGCATTCATAATCAACATTTAGTCTGGTTGACTGTTTTCGACAGTTTGTTGACGATCAGGGAGCCTTGTTGGAAAATGCCTATTTTGGCCAATCTACTTGTTACGTCATCTTGACTGAATTAAAGATTTTGACTTATTGTATAGAGGGGGGTATTAGTGAATCACCGAGGGTAAACATCTTTGGCAGTATTCTTTGAATACATCAAAAATAAACTTAATTCTCGTGTATAAATATAAGTATGAAAAGAGCCTGGGAGGGAATGAAAAGGCTTCTAAAAGAGCTATATGCGGAATTCCTAAAGTTAAGTACCCTTGATTGCTAATAATTGCAATTTATGAACATATTCATCTTCAATGTGTATGTTTAATATGCATGCCTAAGTCTTAGCATAAGCTTTCTGAAGATATTACCGGAAGTTCTTAGATTGCAAAGCTTTTAAATTAACTTTATTATTTAAAATGTTTCACTTGAAAGAAATATCACAGGTTTTAAAGCGATAAGTACTTTTAATTAGTTTTAATTGGCTATTTTTAGATTAATTAGTATCTCAGCGTTAACTTGTTTCTATTTTCGTTTCAGTTAAATATAAATAAAATATTCTCTTGCATTCAGTTTATTTTGTTACATTTAGCATCTCTTGTATGCATAAGCCACGGAATTAACTAATTTCGACTAATGGGTAATGTTTAATCTTGGCCTCTTTGGTATATATTTTGGATTAACATATTTACATTCAAACCAACATTGATAATATCAAATGTTTGCTCAGATATGAACGAAATATATTCAAGAACGGAAATTTAGTGAGTATTGGATCGTTCGAGGGTTCCTTTAGATTATTCGATATGCTTTTGATTGATTTACATTCGCTATTCACGTAAATATTATTACTAATATAATTAATTTTATATACACATTAATTTTGATTGATTTGTTTATGAGTTTATTTATTTCATATTAGATATGTACAGAAGTTGACGAATGGTTACAACTACTGTTAGTGACCTGCAGTACCTAGTCGTTAAGTTATTATTATTTGTAAATGCTAATTATTAATATAATTGGAAAATAGTTGAACCAAATAAATAGAGAAGAAACGCTTATAGCTTAGAAATTATACGAGTCTGGTAGACAGAACTATTGTTGTCTTTAAACCACTTCCGTTTGCGCCCTCGCCCACTCTTTTGCTTTCTCCCAGTTTTCTCCAAGGTTTAGTAGAGAGAACGCTTGAACTGAAATATATTTAGAAATGTATATAATCATAATTTTTCACGTACAGTAAATTGGAGATTTGAAGAATTTTGATAGTATTGAAGCTATTTGAAAAGGATTTTGTGAAAAGAACCAATAAATTGAAGGATTTCGGGAGAAGTATATAAATATAGTCATAGACAGAATACAGTCATGCACAGAATTAATATAAAATTTAACACAATTTTTATGTTCCACAAACATTTGGTAAATATGAAGGAAAATATTATGTACTCTGACAAATGTATCATCAATCGGAGTTAATTGAACCTAATATTGATATTTGATAATATTCTATAATACTAACAAATAATTAAATAATAAATTCATAGAAATCTATGAATACCGATAAACAACATTATTATTATTATAATTATAAGAAGATAAAAAGCGAGATAAAAAGTTTAAAAATAATTTCTGAAAATTACTAAATTATATTATGCGGAATAATTGTCATAATTAAATAATTTATTTGAATTTACATATTCTAATATGAATAATCGATTACGTATTTAATTGATATTATGACGCTTGTTTTGCTTTACGGACGTACTGAAAGAAGTAGTATTTTTTAGAAAATTCTTCTTTATTGCAAGCATTAAAATTGATTACCAATTTTAAATTCGCTGGAAATGAGATTCCACAGTACTTCTCTCGTTTATATACTAAAATTTAAATAAATCTGACAATTCTAACTATGAGGGGGGTATTAGGGGTTACAATTGTAAAATGTAGGTCTAGCCTAATTTCAATTAAATTAACTAAGTAATGATAAGTTAAATATGTTATAATTACTACTACCAAATTTGAAAGAAATCCGAGAATTTTGACTGTAAAGGGTACGTTAAGGGTTGAAGTTGTAAAATAAGGGTCGCATATTATTTTTAATTAGATTATTCGTAAATCTGTTTTAAATGTATAGTAGAAATCTAATATGAAGAAAATCCGATCCATATAACTCAAACTATATATTTGGGGGGTGGGGGGTGTGGGGGGGTGTGTAGTTAGGGTCGTAAATTATTTTTAGTCACTCAATATGTGAATATATATAAAATTACTGACGGAAAATGGTCAGTTATGCTGACATATAAGAATAAAAACACCGCCAATTTTTGAACAATTAATTTAAAGACCCAACAGGCCACTAGGGTTCATTTTTAGGGGATGAAACTTCTACCAGCATTTTCGTCAATGTATTCCTAATATGTATGCCAAATTTGGTTTAAATAAAATATTCCTCCTGGCAGGTATTCACGTTACAACGTATGCATTTTTACAACTTTTTGACCCTTCAACCCTTAATAAAAAGTCAACCCTTAGAAAAACTACAGATTTTTTGAAAGCATTTACCACTTGGGGTATACACAAAACATATGTTCAATATTTGGTCAAAATCGGTCTGCAACTTTAGAAGATTAAGTGGATGCACCGATTTTGCTCTTTTTGGCATGTTTTTGGCCAATAATGCGCAGGTCCTTAAGAGTTTCCTAACTTTTTTTTCTTTGACCTAATCAATGGGCAGGTAGAAAAAAAGGACGCAAATTTTGCTTTAATCGGTTCAGTAGATTCCGAAATATAGCGGTTTAAAGAAACGAACAGACCGACAGACAGACCGACAGACCGACAGACCGACAGACCGACAGACGGAAATTAGTGAATATGATTTTCGTAATCTACGCATTCTATAAAGTAGAAAAAAGTGAAATTTGGAGAAATTTTTTTTTTCATGAATACAATACTTCCTCTACGAGAGAAGTAAAAACAATATCATAAAAAGAAATCGTCTTCCAATAGCTGTAGATGATAAGGTATTGATTGATATTGGTTGCATTTCTTCGTTGTATTGCCAAACTTCTTTGCTGTAAAAAATTTTTTTAATGGTCTTTAAGATGTTGCCTTTCAAGCCTTTGTTCACATTTGCGAAATGAATTAATAAAGACAATAGGGTCTTCTGTGTCTAATAAAATAGCGCGTTCAGTTCGAAACACATCAATATTTTGATACAAGTCTCTTTATGGAAACAATAAAATACAAAATATAGAACCAAAGGAGGTCTTGATAAAAACTCTTCCAAGTGTACATTTTTCATATAGTTCATACAAAAGACCTGTATCTCCAATATAATAAAAATAAATCGAATTGTTTGGTATGTCTCATTTTTTTAACATCAAGCAGCGCTTTCAGCAAAATGAAATTTTCCTCGTTTTAGACCCGTTGCACCTTTTACTCACACTTTATTTACCTCAGGTTTAATGTCACCACGACAAATTCACACAGCTGAAAATGACGCTTCATGTGGCTGTGATCCTTTTAAATAATCCATCACACCATACCATCTTTTCATAGAGCAATAATAAGCGTTTATCTCTTGGTTTACATGAAATCCTGAAAGGAGTCACATTCGTCTCTGAATAGGTATTTAAAACTTTTCAGATATATTTGTTTTTGGATGAAGTTCTGCTGAATGTTGTCTCTAGTCTATTTGATTTCGTAAAATATGTGTAGGTTTATGGAGAATAGAGATTGATAATTGCATTTGGTCACAGTTTATGGACCAAGTGATGGATAAAGGATGATGCATATGGACAAACTTAATTGTTCGAGTTGATCTCATTCATTTAGTGTCAAAATGTGCATCCAACAACTCCTCTCCGATCAAAACATTTCATTCATCATTTGCTCCTCACACCATTTTTGCTTCAGTTTTAATGTCGCAAGTTCAACAGAGCTGAAAATGATGATTTTAAGGCTGCAGGTGTTATCCTTTTAAATAATCCAACCAGCATTTTTTCATAGCCATGTCACCCTTCGCCATATAGCATAACTACATCATGAAGGGATGAATATAAGAGTTTAAAACCCTATACGTCGTTTTGCCGACACCACTCACGCATATTCCCCCCAATCAGAGTTTGCGCCCCTAATAGTATCCATCCAGTATGGGTCTTTGTTAGAACGTTTGTTTACGGTTTCTCCTCATCGTCAGTCCGATCGTTCCGACGTTCGCTTAGTTGAAATCGCTGCTGCTCCTGCTGCTGCGTTTAGTAGTCGCTCAGGGACTGGTGACGACGATTGCCATTCTACCGCTACTACTGCTGTACTTCCATCACTTCCAACCTATTCATTCTATACTGCCATATACCCAACTGTGATTTTTTAATGACCAACATCTACTCTAGTCGTGTTGACGTTTGAATCATTCAGTATTCAATAGCAAGCACTTGGCGCGCGATGTGCTACTAGCAGGATATTCTTTATTATTTACAGTGCAAATTTGAAAGTAACTATATTTCAACTGACTGTAATAAAAAGTGTATCCTATATTTCAACAAATTGCGCTTGGAATTGTACGTTCGGCTTTAAGTGCAATTCATTTTGCTAATGGATTTTAATAGCATTAAGCGTTGTTGTGTGTGTGGTGGTGGTGTTGATGCCGCTCCTTTTTACTCTATCCTTAACACAATCATTCTAGTTGCTGTCTAGAGTTGCGCCTTTTTGATAATATTCAAATTTGTACAAGCAGAAATTTCATCAAAACCAAATATTATGTGTGCGACGACGATTTTTGAATTTTGATCAGCTCATATACATCTGGCTTGTATACATTTGTTCTAAGCGAAGTTTCTGAAAGAAAACAAACATTCTAGGTAATATAACTTCCTTTTGCATATAAAATTTATTGATTTATTGATTCGATTCGTTCTATATGGAGCTATTCGACCATTCATTTAACTAATTGGTCTGTTGCTAGCTAATATAAATAACTCGATTATTAATGGAAACACTTCTACTTGTAGGTGGAGTATTTCGTTAATAATTCTTGAGAAACTGTGTGTGGGTATTGTCCTGCTTGATGTTTATTTAATTGGCGGAAAAGTATTTTATTCATGTATTTCTAAAAGTTGAAACAATAGAAATGTGACTCGACATTATAAAACAGCTTCCTTATGTAGAGGCAGACCTTCAAACTTTTTGATTTTTACGAGGATTTTTATGTACAAATTTAATGTGACATTTTATATGGAATACGAGTACATTTCGAATTCCGTAAATATACAGGAATTGCCACATAAAAGTGATAATATCACTTCAATCTAGTTATTTTTAGCAGCTGTTTCAAATATTTACTGAACTTAAATATTCACATGAGTAGTTATTATTATTTACGGCATGTATTATTCGCGGAATTTTAGCCTTGCACCTTAATGCACCATGATTATTGTTGACTTTTTATATTGGATTAAAATTACACAGCTGTTTGCGGCTGTATTTGCAATTGGTATGTTTCCGCATATTATTAAAAAATAATAGTGATATGTTTGTAAATATAGCTAGTAACTATTTTCTGTAGTTTGAGGTCGAATATCGCTGCATATAATTTTTTAGACAATTTAAAATCTAAATATACGGGGAATAAAAAAATGTATTTGTGGTTGAAAAACTTATTATAGTTATAGACTTTCATTTTCCATATAAGGTTTTATTGTAAAGTATATTGTCATTAAGAAGCAATATTAAACCTTGCACTGAATTAATTTTATGCTATGTCGAGTGTTATGTTTATGTTTAAATTTTGTTCCTGTACTTTTTTTTGTAAACCGTTCAGAACTCGGAGATTACGAAAATGTTAATATTTACTAATTTTTGTCTGTCGGTCCGTCTGCTTGACGGACCGACGAGGGGCGAACGGAATCGACTGGACTAACGGAATCGACTGGACCCCTTCTAATAAAATCGCTAAATCTTCTTTAAACTGGTAAACTAGTGGACTTATCAATAATTAAATTTGACCATTTTTTTCTTGTTCCGTAATCTCGTTGATGATCAAAAGAAAAATTTATAAAATCTTCAAAGATTTTTTTATATCATAACGAGATCCTCGATTATATCATATCAAAAGTGTATAAAATGTAAAGGCTGTTGAAAAGTCGAGTGAAAAGTACTCGGAAAAGTACAAGAAGTAATTAAAATTGAATCAGTATTTTATCTTGAGTATTATTAATTATTATTGATCTAGACGATCTATTAAGTGAATTAGATCGATAATACTATTATTTTATCTTGGATTTTAATATTTAGTTAATTCTTTACTAAACTTACACTTACTTTCAAAGAAAAGTGCCGCTAAAAAATATCTTGGAATACCTTTTAAGCAAATTGATTGAAACCTGGTTTGAATCCAAGGAAAATCAATTCTACCAATTCATATTGCCAAAATCACTAGTTGTTTTTATAATAAAAGAAAAATGTAACAATTAACAAAGTTGTCCAAATGAGAACTGCTGAGATAGCTGCTAAAAGAAATTCTCCCGGAAATTCTATTTGCCAAATGAACTGATTTTTAAGAGGAGGTTGAACTTAAAGATTTATGAAGTTTTCTTTTGCGCACCATAATTAGATTTTAGTAGAAGTTCCTAAATTATATATCATCTTTTTTCTTTCCACCCTGACATGGGTCTGCTGCAGAATTCACAAATCATGAGCTTTTTAATTTCTATTGAGTGAAATACGAACTGTGAGATTTTGATTATAGATTACACTGTTGTCGAATGATTACAGTGTTAATTAAATTTGTCCTTTATGAATGGACGCGCAATTAAATGTGATTTTAAACATATTAATTACGGTTATCATCTCGGATATCAACATGGATAGGCTTTATCCGAGGGTTATTGAATATTTTCAATACGATTGATTGAAGGATTTTTTTTTGCGTTCCATTCAATCTGTGTCGCTTTTGTCCTTATCGATGAGAAACCAGCTCTGATATATTCAGGATTCCCTGTGTTCTCTTCTCTTTGTCGTTTATCCATCCATCAATCAATCAACAATACGCCCAAATATACGTCTATCGATAATATCTGACACCTGCTATTTCATTAAATTTAATCAATTTTAGCGCGCATTTTGTCATTTAATCCATAAAGCTTTTATGCCGAAGAACTAGCCGCATATTAAGTTTGGTGGGCTAAAATATATCGAGACGTATCAATATTTTTATGCCGCTTTATTGAGTAATTTGAATAACTTTCAATTAATTTTATCCACGATTTTATCTTATTTAGCTTCAAGAAATGTCCATAAAATTTTATGAAGCTTGATAAAGCTCTCTATAAAGTCTCATTTTACTAAAGTTTGGTTTGTTTGTAATGTTATTGTGTAATTAGTAAATTTTGGATTATGGAACATTGATGTGAGGGTGGATAATTAATAATGATGTGGTTTAGGGTTATAAATTGCTAATGTATATGTTTGATAGTTGTGAGTTAGCGTGCAAGGTTGGTTAATTTTTGATTCCATGTCAGTCAAATAGGCATGCAGAATGTTGAACCAAATCCATCAATTAAGTTCGAGACAGTTTTACAAATATTCGGTTAGCAAAAACCATTTGGCTTTTTGGGAGAGCCTCTTCTCGTCTCTCTGGGGAAAAGCTATCAGATACCGAATACTTCAACAAAACACAAAGAAGTTGGTAAAGCACTATAATTTCAACCAAGAAAAAATATTTTGCGATAATTTCGAAGATAATTTGATGTATTTATCTATGTGGAAATCCGATTCCTATTAATTATTAATTAGATGTGTCACTACTTTTTGAAATGAACTATTAATTACTTGTTTACATAATTTCCTTTATGAAGGTAATTATGATTCATATGCATGTAAGTAGTCCAGTAGTAAATAAAATCATCCATGACATGTCTATTTAATTAAAGTAGAACGTTTTTAAATTTTGATGGTTGTACCACAAACACAAAGCTTGTTTAAATAATACAGTGAGCGATGTTTACAATATTCATGCATTCGAATTTACGATTCAAATAAACATTCAAATAATACAATGTGTTAGGCACGACGAATGTGAAGTGAAGTCACCTCTACTCTACAGATATTGTTAAAGTTCTTATGACTCATCTAAATATGTTAAATGCAAATTGCAGTTGAATTAATTTAATATCTTAGAATCTTTGTTTAAGAATGTATGATTAATATTCATTCACGATGAACAGTTTAGTGTTTAGTTTACTCGGAATATAAATTTCATATTGATGTGTACATCCCCAAGAATTACGAACGGTTTTATAGTCTGATTCACCAATATACTCCATTGCGTCATTGATGAACACACATGACTATTTGTCGCTGTCTTCTTTCACATTTCACTTACATAATTCTCTCTTTCTAAAGACCGATGCGTTAGTAAGGCGCTGCAGTCGCTTTTCTAGTTATGACGTATTTTATGCCGACGTGTGCTCTTTTAACGTGTGCTAGACAAGGATGTAAATAATGTGCGGAACTATGTTTCACAACGACTTTAACCTAAAAACCATCAGCGTCTCTCTGGGTTTTTATAAGTTTTAAAGTTTTCGTTTATTTGTTTTTGCTTCGTTCTTGTGTTTATAAGTGATTTTATAAGTGATTACTGGTGATTACTGGTGTGCTATTAGCGAGAATTGTACTGTGATTGTTGTTGTATTCGCAAAATGCCGCGAAAACGATTAGATTCGTCTCAATTTGTGGTGAATCTTATTGAGTACTTCCAAAGAGAACTTGCAAATGGGGGTCCTCTTCTTAATCTGAACTGTGTCCAAGAGGTAAGTTGCTTTTAATGTCTCTAAAAAAAACTTTGTTGACTATAATTTATACTTTTTGGTTCCAGCGAGTGGCAAATGGCTTAGGCATTTCAGTGAAAACTGTTAGTGTATATGCTAAAAAAGCCAAGGAAGCAGACGAGGCTGAATCAACTGAAGCAGCAGATGAGGACTCATCTAGTTCGGGCAAAATTAGTAAGAAAAATCCTTACAAGCCACGATCAAAACCGAAAACCTCCGATTTACCGCAACATCTTAAGATAGAAACGAGAAATGTTATATACGACTTGTATCAAAACGGTTTGTTTACTAAATAATTAATTTTAATAAACAATTTCTGATAATGAAGTTTTCTTTGATGACGACATTAATGATGAAAATAACTAATAAGAATACCAATTGTTATTAGTTAAATATCCAAAATGCCTCATTTGTTGAAGCATTTGGCAACATAAGACATTGTAATAACGCCTGATATTAGGCAACTCACAATACAAGTGAGACCCCTAAAAAACGAACAGCCCATGGCAACTATTTTAGTACCGGTTTGATTCAGATGGTTTCGTCAATGACGCAATGGAGTATATTGGTGAATTGGAGTATAATCAATAAATTTTATATGACATAGACGAGACCGAGGTTCATACTTATAAATATGGGTTATAGTTCGCTCTTTAAGTTGTAAAAATCAATGAACCTAGAATATTACGGCATTATATTAGGTACTAGAGGAGGTTTGGTATATTCAGCCCACATATTTCCAAGTCATTATTATTTTCCGGTATTATCTCATAATTCTCCGGGGATTTGCTTTTTATAGTGTGGCATAAAAATGATTATTTGGTAGCAACGAAGAGATAAATTTGAGGATAAATTTTAATGAAAACTTCTCGGAAAGTGTGCATTAAACTAGCGAAAAACTAAAACTGATTCAAAAAATTATTTTTGGAAATTTATTAGGTTTTTAATATTTGCTACAAAATTTTTCTATCTATTTTTATTAACAAGTAAACTAATTATGGGACCAATTAGTTTATAAATTATAAATTATATTGCATTGATAACATTATTAAGTTGATTGTTAGTTTTAAATGAAGCCGGTTACAATATTTAGATTTTTTAACATGGATATTTTTCGAGATATTTTTAATGATTATTGGAAACTTTTTTTGGAACCCTTAAGCCCGATCCACACATTAGTAAAATATTATATAACATGTTACTAGCAATGTTATGTTATATAACAATGTTTTACAACATGTTTCTAAGTGTGGATCAGACGCCAAAGTCTTGAATTCGGTGGTGCATCGTGAATAATAAGAAATAAACTCGAAAATGTACATCTTTAGGATGGATTTGGGACGCTTTTATCATTTAATCGCAAAATGTGCATCATGATAGAGTTTTCATATTGTGACAGTCTAGTTCTCTAAATTCTTTTCTGCATATTGAAACGAACTGCTTCGAACGATAAGCAGGATAAAGATACGCCAGTTCTGCATAAATTTGATGGCAGTATCGTCCGAGATATCATTTTAATATACTTAACATTTAATATTGTATTGCATCTGTGTGAAATATGGCTGATTGTATGATGCAAAAATATATCTCGGATAGATATGCATATTTTAAATAGAGGAATTTTTAGATTAATCATACGCGAGATGATACGTTATCAACTAATTTTTATTACAAATGTTATTGTTATTCCCAGATAAATATTTGTAAATGCATTTATCATTTATAGTGTATTTATAGTTAATAGTTGTTATTTACTTACTTTTACTACATCTATAAACGATCCTAGAAACTTATCATAATATATGTATGAGCATTGACAGGGAGATGGAAGAAATACCTTTTGAGATAAACTCGGAGATAAATAAATGTAAATTAGATCTAGGTAGATACACTTAAAGATTTAGTTCCAAAATATTTTTGAATCTGTTAGGTCTAGAATGTAATATCATTTGGTAAAGTGCTTTTTAAATTGTGAGTTTGATTCAACAGAACTTGGTAGCTATTTACTAATTTTCGATATTTTTCAAACAGGTAGTCACTTTATATTATTTGTAGTAAATTTAAAATATACACCTCATTTAATGGAGTCTTAGTTCTTAAAGTAGTACTCCCAAGATAATTCCCTGGCGCGCTGCAATAGATTAGATTTATTTCGATAAGTTGCAATACGAAAGGTATAATAACTTTTGAAAGTTTCAATCCTGTTTGGTTTCAATGTTCACCCGGATTGCAACTTTTACAAATAAATATTTGCACATCTCAGTATTTGTACATGTGCAAGACGTACACATATGTGCCGTATCGTCTACTTTGTTTCGGTATTGAGTTTACGATGTCGTTGCAGGAGTCGGTTTGCCAACTACTGGAGTTACGATGCGGGAGAAGAAGAGTGGCGCCCTATCTCGAATGCAGAAGCTCAGGAAGAGGCTCTCGCATTCCTTTGGACGACTATGTGAGTACACTTTTCAATTTCTATTTGCAAACGCAATCGCTAGGATAGAATATTTGTAGTGCACTCTTTTTTGTTGTAAAGTATACCAATAAAATTGATTTGTGATCTCATTAATATATCGCCTTAAATCTGATATATGTTTGGGCGATAAATCAATGAAATACATATTTTGCTGTAGCATATTAAATTGCAGCATCCGATTTCGTCTTTATGACATATTCAATTAACGGGTTGATTTATAAGTTTGAACTATAAATATTGTACAATCAAACGATATGCGTTCGATGTTTGATAACGAGGACTTTTTCATTATCGAATCGATTTAAGTCACTAGGAAATTTATCGCCTATAATTATCCAAAATATAGTAGTAGCTTCTAATAAATTTTGAACTCATATAAGTTATGTTGTAACTTGAACGTTATTTAGCTTATCTTAACGAACATTTAACGAAACCAGACATTTGAATTAAATGTTAAGTATCTAAGTGCGTATAGGCGTATACATTTGATAATAGCTGGGATAAGAGTCAATTTAGTAGCTATTGAGTAATTGCAGTAAATGTTAAGGAAGATGATTTTTCAAATAAATAAATGGTTATTTAACAAAAGCAGAACGCGGAAAATTTTTGAAACCAAATGTAAAGATTGTTGAAAAATAAATTCAGCCAATTTAGTTGAAATTATTTAGCAATTTTATTAAATTTAATTACTAAAACTTTTGATAATTTTTGTAAATATTTATTTGCTTTGGATACCATTCAATTTGTTGCCAATTTTTAGGCAACGTATTTTTTCACACGCATGCAATTTCCGAACACCATAAATTTGCTGAATTTTTTTTCATTTTCGTTCTTCGAATGTACAATACAACATACGAGTATTTACCTATCTGAAGCAATTTATTTGAACCTCCAACCTTTCAGCCCAACACAGTTGAGTTGAATTACTAGTTAAATAATTCTCTCTTAGAAGTGCTTTTAAAGCGGCATTTATGTGCAACAAAGTATATGTGGTGCAATTTACCAACATGCTCTTTGTTTCAATTTAATCTTAGTTGTTTGTTTTTTTGACACAATATAAAGAATTTAATTCGAAAAGCCACACAAATCAAGACCCTATAAAATTCCATAATGACGTCGTTTGTCTGCATAAACCAGACAATTGGGTTTTAAAATAATATTGCATTCGGCGAAATACGTATGAAGCAGGATTTTATTGAATTTTTCATTTCAACGAAGATATTTTCATTACTTGCTTGTATTATGTCAAAGAATAAGGCCATAGATAGAATTTTCTTTTGGCAAAAGCGAATGAATGAAATATTCATGAGTGTGTACGATTGGAATGGTGAAATAAAAAGTGTCATAACTTTATCGTAAAATATTAGCACTCCAATGTATTTATTTTATATACGGCAAATAAAATGTTTATGTCACTTCACGAAAAGAATTAGAAAAGCTATAAACTCCTGTGGCACTTAGAAATATTTTTGCGAAAGTGTTAGTGCATCGATGAAAACATTAATTGTAATTTTTATTTATGAGAAAGTATTTAACAACACCGTTTTATTATTATTATTATTATATTATTTTAATTGTTATAATTGTAACTTTCCCCATTATATTAAACTTCAAGCAAGTATGTACTCAAGCTATTGTTTTATCTCGCGTTTTTATATTTTTCTTGGAATATTGGAAACAAATTTACAAGCCTAGAAACCTCTTTAATGTACCAAGAAGAGTATCTATGCAGAAAAACTACGAAGAATGCAGCTTTCTGTAGACAATATGAAAGTGCCATTATTACTCTCTTATAAATACAACCAACGAATGCTCCTATATCGTGTTCTCGTTTTTTGTGCTGCTCTGCTGAATCATATTCCTACATATCCATATATAAAATATATCGAGCAATTGCTGCATAGGAACCAAATATGTACATATTTTTTTCTACGTGTGAAAAACTGGTCTATTAAATTAATGGTCACGTATTTTGTTATTTTCCGCAAATAAAATGACTTGTTCATATTATTGCAGTTTGGAAAATTTTATTAAATAGAATGTCGAATGAAACGTGACTTCGATCTGGCGAAATGTGAAATTCAATAAACTTGTCAATGGAACTAAACCATCCATATATAAAACATATCAAATATCTTGTAGCCTTTTTTTGAGGATAGCTTTGTTCAGTTCAGCAATAAATCACAAATGTTTCATATTATCATAAATTGATTTTATGAAGAATTATGAATCACTCGATTGTATAACTTTTGAGTGACGGACTGACGGAGGAAAAATAACGACTGAAATATAAGTGTCGGGAATAAATTCATATTGTAAGATTTTACAAATTTGCATTGGAAATTATATTTATTTTGGACTTATATTTATATGTGGCACATATATTGTTCAGATAGGTACTTGCGTATCAAGTATTGATAACAACAGTTTCTGAAGGGAGAATTGAGAACGAAATGGATTTTCGAGTGGGTTTTGGTCAAATAGAGAATATCCAGTCTTGGACAGCCGGCTTTGGATTTTTATTCAAGTTTTTCTTTATGATCTTATTACCAAACAAATATCAAAATCAAAATATTTGTTATGTTGAAGTGATTTGAAAAGATAATATCTTAATCCCAGATCAAAAAGTTTCATTCATTTATCAATAACAAATAGAAGAGGCAAATGTTCTACAAATTAATAATTTGACAATAGTTTACGAACTACTGATGGAATTTTAGTAAATAACAATAATAAGCCGTATGAATAAAAATCGAGAAAAAATGAAACAAATGCATCGGAAAATGCTTCTACATCAAAATTATTAATCAAAATAAAAAATATGCAGTTTTGTAGAATTTTCCATACACGGTATTAGCTTAAGCTAAAAATAATTTTTCATCAAGAATTTATTTTATCTGTAATATGAAATTTTTTATGTACTTATGAAAAATATTAGAACAAAAATTTCCGTAATAAAATCGAGCCACATACGCTAAAACAACATTTGATTTATTTTATATTTAATTAATTTCGTTAATGCTTTATCGAGTGCTTTTACTAGGCTTTGTAATTATACGAGCATATAAATATTGGAGCTTGTGTGGGTTGGTGAACAAAACAACTTTTATATTATTTCAATGAATGTAAAATGTGTACAACATAAAAGAATAACATTAATATTATTAAATTACAAACCATACGGTTTGAAGAGCTTATTCCTAAAAAAGTTTTGTAAAAAGTCGATGCTGATGATACTTGATCGACTTTCAGTAAAATGCATTTGTGCTGAACGCTGAACAAGTATACAAAAGTGTTGTTTGTTCTTTGTAGAAATTCATTATCCTTGACGGTTTTATGTTGGTATATATATGTAAACAAAGTAAAAGTACTGAGTGGCCCTTGTATATTATATAGACTGGTCCTTCTCGAAGCCTGCAGCTTAATAGAGCAATCTGTCTCCTTCCTACCAATTACCTCAGCCAGATTAATAATTAACAATTAATCCAACAGCAGCGCTAAAAACGACAGCTGAGTAAACGAGCCTCTAATTGCATTTTACTTCATCGCACACGGTTTAACCTTCCCCAAAAACTCGTTTTTCACATCTACATTAATTCCTATATGCGCTCCATGAAAATCAATAATGCGTGTAATGCGTTTAGGTTTTTTTATAATTGCTTTTATAAAATGACTCACACTTTATTGTTCAAATTCAACTCGCATATGGTTAGTTCTTTTCGATGACTAATAATGTGAACAAAATTATGTGGGAGTTAATTGACTTCCAACTAGAAACTTAATAGAACATTTAATTGTGTCTAATTATTAATATACAAATAAAGAATTCTGTTTTAACACAGTCATCACATTTTATGAATTCCGCGGCTAAAAGCCCAGAAATTAATTAAACAATCATCAGCAAGCCAATAAAAAAAAGAGCACAGGGAAATTTCTCATTGAAATTGCACTTTACAAATCCGATTTGCTGCCTTTCTTGTGTGCATTCATTCTCCTCCTCAATGGCTTTCTAAAGTTCAATGAAAAGCATTGGAATCTCTTAAGCCTCGTCGACAGCACTATTCAAAATTTAAATCATATTTACATACAATTAAAATCTATTATTTGTCAGTGGAAGTTGTATGTATGTGTTCAGGTTTTTTTAATTGGTTTCTACAAATAGCATTTCTATAAAAAGAACGCGTACTTGTTAATATTAATAATAAATCTTGGTCGAGTGGTAGAAAGACTCGGGAAAAGAAATACAAATGTATGTATTCATTAAATGAAAGTTAATTTGAATTAAGGTGGATGGTACGAATTTTTTGCGCTTAACGAAAACTGTATTTATTTTTTTCCGTTTATCTGATTGAATAGTAGTATTCCATCATTTCTGCTAGGTTTGATTGTCGCCTACTTTTTGCCTCTTCTACTAAATGGGTTTTTATCAGCCTCGTAGGAACATCGAGGGTTTCATTCATATTGATTACATTTTTTTTGAAGGCATTTTTCTTATATAGAAATCCAATCAAATAATCTTAATTTGTAGTCAAAATCAGAGTCGCCGTACAATAAAAACTTTTCTTGAAAAGTTATTATTGAAAAAATTAATCGAATACCTCCGAACATTGATCAATACGCTCAATTGAACGCGTTTTTTCAAGTACGTTATAGTGGGTAAGAGCCCTCCGAGTTCGGCGGCGGGCTTTTACCTAGCAACGTGCGTGCGGAAACTGCGCGGGAAACTCCTTTAAATGATTTTGAAATACTGCTACTGATAATGATTAATATCTCGAGAAATATAATTTAGACAAAAATGTGAGTCTTTAGTGAGATACCGCATGAATTTAGCTGAAATATGCCAGCAATGCAAGATTCGAGGCAAAATTCGTATTCAATTGGTTGTTTGCTTAATGTGGCAATGTTTCAACGATTTGACAATAGTGTTGTTTCGAGTGGTTCTGGTTAAAGTTTTGATTGATTGTGCTTTCGGCCTGTGGTGTACTTGGATAAAGTTAGTGGCAACTTGTAGAAGGCACACACGTAGTCTTCTAATTATAAGTTTAAATTGTATATTGTCGCTTTTAGTGCCTTTGTATGTTTGGGTTGCGTGTTTTGGCACTATTACAAATTTGTTATCAAATTACTTTTAGGGTTACAATTAATTAGTTAATTAATTAGATTGATTTAGCGATAGTGTTTTAATTTTCTCTAGAAATGCATTTCGCAGAGAATAATGGATTCGCTGCGCTAAATGCATTCGTTATTTAAAAGAAACAGAAAACGCCCCATGATGGGGGTTTTACGAGCTACAAGCCAGTCGGTCAGCGAAAAGGACATTACGTGACCAAGCAATCAGAGAAAAAGTATACATTTAATGGATCATTTGTCGTCTGGAAATGATTGAAATCGCTGTGCTATATTCGATTTATTACTATTTTGCGATATTAAATTTGCTGTGACAAATGATGGTTTGGTTAGTTGAATTTCTGGCACGGAAAAAGCAATGATTATTATCCAATTTATTTATATATAAATAAAACGGCGGCGGTTAGTGACCTATCCGAGTTCAGCAGGCACTAGAGTAAAGAGCTGAAGCTCAGCAGATATGGCGAGGACAGCCTGTAGTTTTAAATAAACATGGTGTATGCAATAACAATGTAGCTGGAATGTGTGGTGCTGCTTAGTAATTACGGTAAAACGTTGCAATTACTGGTTTCATTCATTCATGTTTCGAAGGTTTTTTTTTGTCAGTCATATACATTTTCCTAAGAAATTACTAGCTTTGTGCATATGTGAAAATTCATGTCAAAAGCACTTAGATGCCATTGTCGTAATGGATGTGCTTTTAGATTTCTTTGGGAAAAGCCGAGGGAAAAGCCTTCTTCGCTGTACTTTTATAAAACGGACATTAATTTTTTATAATAAATCCCGCACCCGTTATCTACATCGTAGTTTAACAATAGGATTCCATTCTATTTGATGCAAGTATAATCTAATCCATCATTCTATATCCGCTCTTGAATAAAAACTACTCAATAGAGAACATGCATAAGAATTTTTTTTTATTAATAATGTAAATATATAGTTTATTTGATTGATGTGTAAAAGTTTTTTTGAAAAAAGTGCCGTAGATTTTATAATAATATTTTTAGAAATTTGCGATATTTTAAATTTTTGGAATACGCGCTTCTTTCTAGCGCAGCTTGAGCACTGACGTCACTAGCCTCCAAACCAGGTGCGTCTTCGTCTCACCTCTCTTTTTATCTTGTTAGTTAAAAAGAGAAGTGTGCTAAAGACACTCCTTGTTTCGAGGCTCTATGTGACAGGCTGCAGTCAGTGGACAGGCTGCGCTAGAAACGCGTTTTCTGAATTTTGTTTCATAAAATGAAATTGTGCATTTCTTAACGCTTAGTTTTAAACATTGCAAAACTTTTAATGCACCCTTGTCGATATAAAGTAAGACATTGAAAAGTATTTGATGCTTATCTGTGCAGAGTTGAAACTAAAATTCATGGATTGAAAGTTGAAACTTGGAAAAGGGCAAATATAAATCGAGCAGCATTGTTTTGTGATATATACCGGGATGTTCCAAATCCTATCTACGTACTATTTTGTTTCCACAATAGCATTCGGATTTTGTAAATAAATAAACGGCTGACTGCATCTAACGAAAATGTTTCCTGTCCACTTTTAATTTATGTTTACGTTTATTGCTCGGTTTATTAGTTATAAAGTAATTAAAACGACTTTTTGCCCCAATTCATTCGCATTTACGAAAAATTTATCGGAAACGGTTTCGACCATAAATTTCGGAAATATTTTCAAACTGCTATATTTTATTTTCGAGATATCCTGTTTACCAGGAACGTGATGCTGAATGGACAAACAGATTTCTGAAGGATTCAGTTTGTGAAGCAAATTTAAGAAATATGCAAAGAGAATGCAATAAATAGAACTTCTAGACATAATAGCATAGATTGTGTAACTGTACTCGAACATTAATTTTGATAATAGTAGTAATTAAACCAAGAACAAAACATTCATTGAAAATAATCTATAGTCAAAATCTCTACTGGTGTATTTTTTCTTCATACTCCGAATGGCAATTAATTATCATTACTTTAATTATACGTATACTTCCTCAATCCGATTTTATATTACCTCAATTATTACAACATAAAATATGTTTTCATTCGAACTAATTAAAAAAGTATTTATTTCTAAGTTATTATAGAAACTTTAAGAAATGTTATCAATTACATTAAAGGCACATTAATTGGCTGTGTCACTGAAGTGGGTTTATATATCGTTGAGTCTTCATTTGAGTTTTATTGCCAGTTTCTCAGAATAAATAATCATCCAATCTTGTTCTAGCAGATAAAGACATTACATACTACAGTATCACTAATAGCTCCGTGTTTGCTAAGTATTTTGTAAAACAATATTTACCTCGTTTTGAACTTTGTTTAATTACTTCAACCTTAGCATTCAAGCTCGAATTAAAGTTACTCACCAACGTTGGAATTATTTAAGCTGCTTTCCTTTAACTGGAAGTCATTTCGAGAAAAGTTTGTGTTAAGTTTCCATGTCTTGCAAACCGTGACAATCTTGATTATACTTAAAAGTGCATTTAAAAGGATTTTTATTACAAATTAATTTACATGGACATGTAAAGTGGCTATCCATGTAATACTATAAATAAACGGTAACGAAATTTGTGGACGATGGTGCTGAAAAGCGGACATACATCACAAAAGGCGCAACAAAAACAATAGCCAATGTTGCGGACATTCGTTGTGTAATAAATAAATGTCTCTGGGGAGTCTGGTTTCGACCTAGAAAAATATTTGACTTGGCTGTATCTATCACTGTAAATTGAAGTACGAAAACCTTTTACACTATACTCGTTTTTAATGTTGCGTTATGAAGATTGATGACAAGAAGTAGCTCCGTAAATGGATAAAGCACCCACCCTCTCTGGTTAACCCTTATTTATACTAGAAATAGTAGCGAGGCGAGATTTCGGGTCGCGAAGTTATCGCCTAATTTTCAACTTTCCAGATTCGCTTTTGTTAAACTAGATAGAAGAGACGAGAGAGCAAATCGGAGAAGCGTGAGAGACGTTCAACGGTTCAAATATTCATGTTTTGTGTAAAACTCGTCGACGATTTTTGTTGCTCTCAATCTTGAAATTGCACTGCATTACATACAATATGCAACTAATTGAATCAATTTTTTTGCCGGCGCTCGCAAAAGATGTGCAAATTATTTATGTGTACCACTTTCGGAGGTTTTTTCCACTGGTTGAATTACCAAGCACTTGAATAATAATAGATTTTTTTGTGTATTTTTAAGTATTATTTATGTGGGATGTTGATTAATCGTCTGATGGAATTGCATAACTACTATAAGCAGATGGTGCTTGTAATTTGGCCAAAAATAAGTAAGTGTCGACATATGCTGTTGCTATCAATCTCGCAGTTTTAATGAAATGCAATTTCTCGTCTCTGATGGTGCTTTGTTAATGATTGATTTATGTGTTTTGATTAGAATTTCTGATCTGGAGAGTCTTATGAACAATGTATATTGCATTCGTTTACTATTGAGTTTTTGAGCGAATTCTGCTTTTGAAGGTAAACATTGGCAGTTATACTCCTATATGTTATATTTTCATTTGCTCGACAAACCAAATAATTTGTCCAGGTTGGGGAATTGTAAACACATTTTTTCGTTTTACATGTTTTCAATAATTCTAAACATTACATTGGAAGAATATAAAATCAGTGGTATGAATCATTGAAAAGCATTGCATTCAATAAATTGGATTAGTCAAATTTGTATAGGCAAATACCCTGAAATATTCATGTGCATTATAATGCAAATGCACCACACAATCCCAATTGATAGGATTTAATTTGATAGAAATTAATTTGGCAATGCAACCAAAAACACGCTTGTTTTATTAATTCGATTAACTGTAATTTTAAAAATTATCTTTTGATCTGCCTAATGTAAAGGCAGATATAAAAACTGAATGCACCCTTGATAGTAATTTTAATCATATTTATATCGCAAATTTCGTTTTCCTAATCCGATGTGATGTCATTCTACGAATGCACAGTTGCGTGTAATGGTGTGCTGGACCGCAGATGATGGTCATGTGTTGCAGTAATTGGCTTTTAAGAGCCCTATTTTCTGGACAGCACACCATTTTGTCTCTACCCTATGTGGCCAGTAAACCATTTGGTTACAAAGCGACCATGCAATCCAATCTCTGCCTCCATTACATTATTATTTGGATATCAAGATGGACGTGATGCTGTTATATCTGAAATTTACGAGAATTCTCTATCTTTGCTTCGAAGTAGAGAAATCACCAGATCTGAGTTTTCTTTGCCGATGAGTTTTTATCAGGAAATTTTGGGGACTTGACACTAGTAGAATATGTTTGTATTTTCTTTGATAATGGATAACTTTGCACAATTGGAATAAATAGATCTGACAAATGAGATATCTCTAACATATGTCCTTTTCAGCTTAGATGGAGCTGAATCAGATTCGATTTTTTTCATCCTTTGGCCTGACCGTACTGGGGCGCAGTCCGATGAGGATTAAGTTATAAAAGATTTTTTCCAATCTTCCTCCAATGTTCAAAGACTTGCTTCTATTGCATTTGAGCCTTTGAATTCTATAGAAAATAGATTTATATGTAATTCGATCTACTACACTGAACTTTTTCCAACAAAAGGATGTGTTATTAAAAATGAGTCTATTCAATAAATATTTATTCAATTATTTTAGGGTGTATAGTTTTAAAAGCCCAAGACATTTTGATCTAGCATAAGAGTTGATAACAAAGGGTAGTGATTCAATTGTCTAGAAGACTGGCGGCTTCCGGAAACAGTCTCAGACTTGCTGCAAGCAGAAAGTTTAAACTGCCGAGAGGCAATGGCACGCTGTATCCTTACCGCATTAGTTCGTGATCTGAAAGGATCATTCGCAACACGTCTAGATGCATCCGTACTCAAAAAAATTACAAACTTTATTCTAATAGTATGCTAAACTGGTTCGTAACAAGGTGACCTACACTATTTAGCTTTTTTAATGCGAGAAATAATATTTAATTGAATTGAGATATTTAATTAGACTGCCGCCGCTAATTAGAAGTTGTAGTACGCAAATTCTAATTAATCTACTTTAATTATGACGATAATTAGCAGAGTTTATCATCAAAAACCTGCAGGTTTGATTTGAGGCGTACATAAATCCTGAACTGAAGGCTGCACGGTGAAGATATTTTCTTCCCCTGTCATACAAACGTTTGTGTGGTTGTAAAGAGAAGTGAAATGAGCTCTATCTGTCTACCACCGCTGCTGCTTCTGCTGCATCAGCTTGTCCTAATTGTCGGCAACCACTTTATGATGTCTGATTTAAAGCTGCAGCCTGGTATGGTGTGGTGTTATCTCTATTAGTCCTGCTTTAAATCCTACTTGAGACTGGCTCTCTCTATTAAAATTCATCTCGCCTCCTATGGCACGTAATCTACCTAATCGTGGACTTCCTTTTCTCGTATGTACAAACGGAAGAGGGAATTGAAAAAAGTCGCCGTGTATATCGGAAAGTTCTTTTTTTCGTCGGTTTTACTGCTGAGGGGGAAATCAATTATTCAGCAGTGTGTATTGTTAACAGGAAGAATATAATTTATAAACATAAGATTCAGTGTTGAATTTAAAGCATCCACCTGCGCGATAATAATACCAACAAAAATATTTGTATTTGAGAAATGCAAATTTCCATCAATATCTAATTACTTTATTAATAGCCGGTATTAATTAAATTTGCACTGGTTTAGATTGCAGCTATATAGTTTCATTACAAGTTAGCAAACTTAAGTATAAGGCATTAATTTTAAGATTCAAAGTATATCACCAGAATGTGTAATGATGTAATAAATTGGGTTGAAAGTTTGTTGAAAATAAAATATCGCAAGATTTTGCACGGTACTCGTAAATTCACCAGAATTCGGCCATATTTTCCCCGAAGATTTATCGAAGGAATGCAACTTTGTGTATATTTTTTTTAAGATGATTTACTATCGGTTTTAATATTTAGTATTCACTTAAATAATTTTACTGCAGCAGCAACAGTTTATAGCTTTATCCGATATAGAGACAAGAGTATTGAGAAGCGTATTCAAATATTTTGATACTGATTGAATGAAGCATTTCAATAAATTTGTCTGATGGGATATCAAAACATTTCAGCTCGCTTATTAATTTGTTTCGAGTTTCTGGTTAGTTTCGAGCAAATTTCTGATTGAATCAAATTTTGTTTCCTAATTAAATATTTTTTGTATTAAAAGTTGGTCCAAATGAGAAATTTTTCTCAAATGCAAACGTGAAAATATCGGAACATTTTTGATTGAAATTTTGATTTGCTGAGCAAATTACAATGCTTGATCTTCGGCTTGATTGCTTAGGAAATGAACAGATACTGCACCAATATTATTTCATTCTAATTGCAAAACTTTTCGATTTTAATGAATGATGGAAATGAAAGGCAAAGTTAGTGCGTAAATTTCTCTTTGTATTTATTCTATCAAGAATGAAGATCAAGACAATGTACCCGTCCATTAAAGCTGCGTTTCCTTCACGCGATCCTTAATGTTAACTGCTGTGTCTGAAGTTGAACAGTTCAGCTCCTTTCCATTTAGACCCTTTTTGTTTATTTCTTTAAAGAAGTTTCTAAAAGGATGCTAGTAGCCATGGTTCATTACTTTTAAAACTATTATCTGGACACGCATGGAAAATGTGCGTGTTGCCATTGATACAATCCCCTTGCCTAAAAATTTGCATTCAATCTGTGATAGGGATAGTTGTAGATGTTGAACCCCAAATGTATGTGATAAAAGCACTGTTGATGTTATGGGGGTGTTTTAAATCAATACCAATTTGAACACTGTTTTAGAAAATCATTATTGAATATTTCTGAAGTGAATTGAAATCACATCTCGCGCAATTAATTACACCCCAGTCGTTTAGACAATTCAACTCCCTTAAAATCAACTAAGATTTACATCAAGGATTTTATTCAGGAATTTAGGCAAGTCAATAGAAAGTTTTTATTTACAAATTAATTCATTTAGATTTCAAATTGTTTTTCCATAAATATTTACCATTTATTTCCATAATTTAATTTATAATGGAAAACTTTTCAAAATGTACCTTAAAACAACAGAAAAACAAACATTTAAAGAGCAACAACGATTTCTTCACATATTTTAATTACTAGAGGTCTCCAACCTCATTCTGAATGTTTTTATATCGTAAATATTTGATTAATGTTCCGTGTTTGATTTTAATTCGTTGCATTTGAACTTTTCCAGGAATTTTTGCGGCTTAGCAATTCCACTATGTGTACTTTTTTATAAAACGTATACGTTTCCGTACACACTCTACATGCACGCATATTTACACGTACGATATTAAGGTCGGAGCTAATTTAATAGTTAAACTACACACAACACAGACACGTCATTATGAATATTCATAAGTGTTGAAAATCCAATTACCTCTACTTTTGTTTTGCTACAAATTACAAACACTTAAACCACAGGTTTAACACCTACCTTGTCATCTCCAATAAATTGTTATGCAAAATTATGAGTTGCGGTGCAATTTTGAAAGATTTATCTATTTTCCTGAAGTTGTCGATATAATTTCAGGAAATCATTCTTTGGAATGAAGTTCCAAGAAATGTGGAGACTTCTTGACCTCGGTAAAATCTATAAAAGATGAAATCTAATGATGTCTTATTGGAGCATCCATTTTTCAGTGTTATGAGAGGTTCTTAGAAAAATCTAAAAAGACCTGATAAACTTTATGACGCCACCAGAAATAACCGTGACAGAAAGTTCGTAAAGTCTCAGGGATTTCGCTCTAATGATTCCGGTGTAGGTAGTAAAAATAGAAAAAACTTTTCAGCTCCAATTAATCCAGATCCTTCTCATGAGCGAAATTTATTTGATTTAGTTTACGTAATGATGTAAACTGGTAGACTGTCGAGAATATTTGCGGAGGCAGGGAGAAGAGCTCCTTTTGCGGCCGATTGCTTTAATGAAAGGACAAGAGACAAAAAGGGGTGAAGAGGTCCCCTTCAAAGCACCGTCTGAATGTAAGGGGGTCCGGAAGAAGACTTCGCTCATCTCAACTTAATTGTTGTCACTCTATGTTGTCGCTATAGAAGCAGCGAATATCGTAACGGCATTGTTCTCAAACTTGCCTCGAGTTCGGATAATTGGTTCCTCTAGTATGTCCATGACTATGGGAAGAATGGCGAATTGCCTGTGCGCGTAATTTGCCCTTATCCCTTGGATTTTAATTGTTTTATCACTATAATAATTGTCTTATCATAGACAATATTATTCAGTTTTATCTGATCTTGTTCCTAGATGAATATAAATAGAGTGCGATTAGTTGAACTAAAAAATGAAATGAAAGTATGAATCATGACCCTCATGTTGAGATTAATTAGAAGTTACGGGGGCCGATTGTTATAAAAATTGAACCCTTCTGGGGGTATTGTGCATTAAATCGTTAATGTTTTATATGGCAAAGGGCAACCAACATTTGTATGCAGAATTTATGAACGTTTCATGACTAATTAATTAGATTTAGGCTTTCGTTCTTTGAACTCCGTTGTAGTCCGTACTACATGGTTTTAATTTAAATTTGTTATGATATGGTAGTAAAGATTTATGTACGCAATTTGCTATCGAAAAAATGTGCCTTATGTTCGGGCCGAGATAAAAACTTGGGCGTTATTAAGTCTATAGGAAGATAGTAAATGTATTCAAACAAACAAATTTTATTGCACTGTTTCTGCTAAGCCAGGCCGTACGAATATTTACCTAAAGCCGTATTTATTTTTCCTGTTTTCTTTGTGGAGAGGCGAACTTTCAGGTGTTTTTCAGTTAGTTCCCAGCGGTGAATTCATTAAGTTCCTCGCCAACAGTTTTGTATATGGGTGTTTACATGGTTGGACAGATTGTGTGTCCTAGGGAAGCACTAAGACAGCATTAAAGGAAGTTTGTGTAAACACTTTCGGAGCTTATTGCTTTGCCCTGGGATTACTATTAATCGACTTCTACCCCGATATAAAAACCAATAATATCGTTTAATGTCGCTTTTCCGAGAGTTTGTTCCTCGGTTTGTTCATTTAATGTGTTTGAACATATACCATCATTCTGGAAAACCGTGAACAATAAACAATTGTCACTGCGTTCGAAACTTATGTGAAGTGATTTATGTGATGTTTTGTTATAAACGCATTATTGCTGATCTGCAATTTATCAAATAAAATGTGTAAGTACAGAAATAGGGTTGATATTGTGTCTAGAGGATTGTATGGTCTATTCTATTAAAACAATGCTGTGGAATTAAAAGAAAGGGATCTTTTTATTCAGATTTGAAAAGAATTTTTTTTTTGGCTTGGCCTGGAATTGTTTTACTTAAGTTTTATTACGTTTGTGACGTAGAGCTCAAGATCCACATCCACTATTCATTTTCTCTGGAGCGTGAATTCTGAATTATCGTATTAATTTTTTTTTATTATGTAGCTTTTAGTTTTAACATCAATTTAAGCTTTTTGTGACACCAAATCCATGGAAACAAAAGCTGAGGAATTTTTTCAGTGAATGATTTAGTTTAGTAAGAGCTTAAGCTTTAAATCCGTAAGCTCTATTGTTTCTAACACATGTAAAAGTGATTTAGACTATAACTCCAGAGCAGCAGTGTTGTGTAGATATAAGAACTGCTCGAAGAACTCGGATATAGTAAGGATTTGCATCAAATTCAATCAAATCTCGTAATGGGGTTAGAATACGACTACAATAGAATGAATACGGTACATACCTACATAATTTCTAATTAAAGCGTAATAACGGAATTTGGAATGTAAGTGAAAATGTTATTCAATAATTATGCGGAGGAGCTGGCAATTATTATTTAATTTAATAAATTCCGCAAGATCTTAACAAGGTCTATCTGTAAGCAGGAGAGTACATAAAATAATTAATTTTATCGTCAACTTCACGGTCCAAGCTCCAAGCACTGAACAATTCATGCTATTTGGAAGAGGTATTTAAACTGGATGCTGCAATGGCGCCTTGGATGGCGTTAGTCAGCTTCAAATTGACTGGAAAAGTTTAATTTAATATAAATACTGACGCCCCACCTAACAGCCATCTGTTTCTTTTAATTAAGTTTCATCGAAATTTTATAAATACCAACATCCCCAACATTTAATGATGCAATTTGTTTAATTAAATAGCGAATTTTATGAAAATAAATCCGCACTGTTAAAACGTTTTATTGAAACGGAATGAAAAGTTCCTATATTGCACGCTTCCATCATCGATCTTTAATATCCGAAGTGTATACTTGAAGAATTTTTATGTGAGTTTGAGGGGCATGGGATACTTTTTATGGTTGTTGCTCGAACAGTTTGGTGGTGAAAAGTTTTGCCATTAATATATGTTGTTTTGGCACATTGATGCTGGGTTCACTAGGACGAGATCGATTATAAAGATATCCTACTATGAATAATTTATTATAATTAGCTTTCAAAGAATTCTAAGCGCCTAGTTTCTTATCAGATACAATAATACAAATAGTATTATTATACTTGCATAAATATTAGCGCCAATTTAAATTGTGTATTCAAGTATTAGGAGATTTAATTATGATAACTAAAATCTAATTACCGTTTCAATGTGTGTGTAGGTGTTTTATCTTTTTCTTATTTAATTTTGTCAACCAAACATATAGTTGGTGGTCTAAAAATTATTACAATAATTGATGGGAATTTTGTAAAATTCAAATGTTGTAGTACTTTTTATATTAAATGACACATTCACTTCCTCAATTTGCAAAATGTGGGGGGAGTCGGTAAGGATAATTAAAACGGAAGTTTCATTTCCATTTTGCTCACTATACAAAGTAGGTTTAGATTCAGGCCCATCTAATAACGAATGCACAATGCAATTACTTTTTTACGAATTTAAGTAGTAGATTTAATGTTTTATAACTATTACTGTGAAAGTGCAATTTGGTCCATTTATAATCCTCTTCTAATTTATTTAACTAGGTACTTTAATTCTGTCTGTACAAACTATAAAACGTATCGTACCGTATAGTATTACTATTATTATTATTATTTACCAAACGGAATATTACATTTTAATCTAATTTAATGTTTAGTGCTACAATAATACCAGAGTACAAAACATTATATTCTTGCATATAGATTGAAATTATGCACGCGTTTATGCAAAATACTGTAACCCCTTTGTACCTACTATGAAACTTCATAACAGAAAGTCACCTAACTTAATTAATTGAAAAGTCTCATCGCGCAATTAAATCATGCTTTTAAAGTTAATGTACGAACTAGTTTACACCACTCTCTTTTAAATACTTGCAAGCAAATATTAGCGAAAACTTGTAGTAGGTATATTGCTTTTTAACTAATTGTAAACTTTTTCTTAGCGATTCTCTTTGTAGAATGTTCTGCTCTACTATTTTTTGTTTTAGTCCAACTTCTTTGTAAGAGTTCTTAATAAAAATTAATTTAATTTGAATGTTGCAGATGACTAGGTTCAAAACTCTCTTAAATGAAAGAGGAATAAAAAATTGTGCATTTTAAAAATAAATTGAAAAATTGCCTGAATTCATAACATTCATTAATCGTGTTTGAAATATGATAGGAAATATGTATGAGGCTTCATTTCTCTTAATTGTTTAAGTGCAATATTATTTTTAATAATTTATATAAAACACACTAATACCCAGACTCGTTCCCAGTAATTCACATGCCTATCCAACATTTTTCTCATCCGGATTTTATTTTCATTACAACAATCCAATTTTTTATTAATGAGTTTTCGGATTTCGTAGTTAAGTATTGGTAATTTTTTAGAACTATTATTAGTGGTCCGTAAAAAATTATCTCATTATTGCGGTTGTGATATTTCCTTACTATCCCCAAAGGAAAGGCGATGAGGGGTTGTGCGACATGAGAAAGTGCCAATAATTCTAACATCCTCGAGCGATTTCTCTAAAGTGATGACCATAAAATGGACTGGCTTTCAGGAGCTGAATTAAATTATTACAATAGGTAGTGGAGCCAAGGGAGTATTGAAAGTAACTTGTAGAGGAATAAAAGAGCTGCTTGACAATCAATTTATAAAATGGAGATTTAAAGTAAAATTAGGAATAAATTAGGTTTTTTTTTGGAAAAGTTGGATTACGTGTATGATTAATTACCCGAAGCGACAGTCGAAACGAAATGTTTTTTATTAAATTATACTCTCAGACTCAGCTGATGAAAATAAACAAGAAAAAACTTTTTAATTTTAATGAAATTTGCAGAAAACGGTCCCCTGAATAATTGAAGTTTGAAATTCACTTCAGGCGTTCATCGTTTATTTTTTTTTATTGGAAATCAATTAATCTTGTATTTCTCATTATATAGCTCTGCAAAGTACCAGGGGTGTTGATATATAGAGTGATGTTCTTAAGATCCCTGTAGTATGTAGGGGTTGCTATATGTCCTTAGGTGTTAAGCGACGAAGATTATTATGAAAGTTTAAGATTAATTTATAGCACGTAGGCACAATCATGGCAAAGTACATTTTCACTTAACTTCCAACCCTCTATTTGTATATCAAGGGTGTTTTAATTATGTTATGGAGTTTTATTAAAATTATCAATATTGGGTGTTTTCTTTACTTGGTAGCTTCCATGTTTAGAAATAAAAATCGAAATATTAAATATACTTTCGTGACCCAAACAAAATGATTCATATATTTTAAAATTATGGTTCGTTCAGAATATTTAAGAAGTTACGTCATTAATAGTCATGACGTCACCTTAACGTAAGCACGAGACCTTAGCTTTTCTAAAAAAAATAAATATTACCGGGTTAAATCGTTTATATCAGAGGTTTTGTAATCAATAGTTAATCAAGATTGACTAGATTTCATTAAAACTTCTTTGAAACCCTAATTTTCGTTCGTTAACTCCCACTGGGGTAAAAAGCTCTTGCATTTGCTTATAGAATTAGGGTAGCACATTTTCAGGAAATTGAATTAAATAAACCTGAAGGACTACAGGCTTTTATATAAAAACAAAAATGCTTGTGAATAAATAAATCATGAGTCTGAAAGATAATGCATCGCCTTTTCTATCTGGATTTTTCATTTTCAGTACTTCAATTTACAATTCAATTTTTGCATGATTTATTTGTAATGAAAAAAAGGCGTCCTGTTTTGCATATTGTATTTCAAAACAAATGGATCTATGTGGGACACGCGTTTTTGCTCTTTTAATTTTATTAAATAAAATACCCATTTTAAGAGCCACGTTTCTTGGCAAATATCCAACTTTATGAAATACCGAGGATACTTCTACTCGACTTTGTATGTGTGTATATTTAAATTATTATTCACTCTTCATTTATTGCTCAATTGAGGTATTTATGATTTGTTTAGAGGGGAATATAGAGGAATTTAATGCTTAGCTATTATAATTTGAAATATTTTGATGTTTGAAATATGTCATTAGGGTTGACTATTAATCCATTGGCTAAACAAACAATTAAACACCCTCGCCTTGTTTACATACACATCAACACTTGCTTTTCATTTCAATTACTTCTTTAAATAAACAAAATAAAAATAATATTTATTGTCTAGTGGAAAGAAAGGAATTAATGACGTAATTAATTTGGATAAAACCTTCACATTTTATACCAACCACTCTTTCAGGATTTTTCTTTGTTCTGTTTGGGTGAATTATTTTGTTTGGCAGCATAAAAAACTGTTTGTGGTTTATAACGTTTAGCAGGAAAGACAGTTTGCGGTGGTGCGGTGTCAGAAGCACTTGACGTGCTAGTAGATAGTCATGAAAAATGACAGATATAGCGCCTCAAAGATGTCGGAAAAACGTGCCTTTGAGGCTGGACGTGAGATAAATGCTTGCGACATGCTCAACTCAATAGAAACTCAAATATTGTTAAGCAAATATTGAATTATTTTTTGCGGTCATAAATCATAATATAAATTGTCTGGAGTATCGAATTTGTTCAACACAAAGGGGATCACTCTTTATAATACTTATCAATTTGTATCAAAATTGTACATTACATAAATGTTACAATATTGAGTCAGCGCACGGTACGGATCTAAGCTTGTGACGCCTTTATACGCTGCGCATTGCTCTGTCTCTCTTTAATACATGATTCAAGTGCAATCAACCCGTCCTTGTTGCCAAATGCAACATTTTAAAAATAGCCGTACTGTATATTGATTATATGACCTGAAAACTTTTTAAAAAGTTAAGAAGAATCTTCTAAGAAAAAACAGGAAATGGCAAAATAATTACTCAATGTCGCTTGCAAAATTAGATATAAAATTTACGATGACAAATCCAGTTTGAAAAATGTTCACTTCTCTTCTTTTATCTAATATAATTGAATTTACAAGAAGCCGAAGCCAGCGTGTTACATCAAGCACCGCAAAACTTTAATTCAACTTGAAGCAAATATAAAGAAGTTGTGAGAAAGCTTCGCATTCATTCAGTGCTCTCATCTTTCGCGCAAATGGAAAACAATAGAAACTAGACTGCTACGTATAATAATGAAGAAGAAAAGGAATCCTGATCCTGGCTTAGCACCAAATGTTGTGTACTTGGCTGTGTTTATTGTCAGAGCATGACAACATTTGTTCGGCTTCTGCTCTTGTTTGCTGTTTCCAACATAATAAGTAATCGTATTCCTTCAAGTGTTGCACGAAGAAGACACTCTTGAAGATGATCATCATCTCGAATTACTATACTATGCTCAAGTCGCTGTGATCCTAATTTTGAAACCATTTGCCTCCTTTAATGCAACTCGGCGAAACCCTTAAATTGCATTTTGGTTTTTTACTTATTTACGGCGTACATTTGTCGGAAAGTCTATAAAATGTAGATGAGAGATAATCCTTTATACTGAATGTATATGTAGAACAGAATCACGGTTAATGGTTGTATATGAAAATCCGAGCTTGTATCATTTTTCTCAACACTGAGAGACTATATGCATATAAAGAGCAATCTTTTACGCCTTTTATTCATGCAAAAATGATAAAGAGCAAGTCTTGTTTGACTTAAATAATATATCATCCTTTTTTTCTTCTTATACCTATACAAGCATATACAGTGTGTTTATCTCAATTTACATGTTATCGCAGCTAGATTCTGCTCTTAGTGAACAGCAATTTGTATCCAGCAAGATAAACTATTATTAATGATGCTATAGAAAATAGACGTACAGAAGCACTGATTAATCGTTAAATCCGAGTTAAACAATTAAATTAAATGAACAACCCTTAAGAGCCAAATGAAAGATCACAATGAAACCTTTACCTTTTCCAACCATAACACCAGGTAAATGCGTTTTAGACATTTTTGGCAAACACACAAGGAGCAGGTAGACTTGACATCAAATCTTAGTCAGACTTGGTGGAGTGCATCTGTTGGGTGTTTAAAGTATGGAATATTTGGAATACTTTTGTTTTTGTAAGTGATTTTTTTTTTTTTTAATTTAAAACTCGTTGGACGAACTTTTTTACTCTCAGTTTCAGTGTGTAATGACTGAAAATTAAAACTGCAGACATGAAGTTGTACGTGCTCGGTTAATGTTTTATATACATATAGAGAGTTATTTGCAGGTTTTATTTGCAAATTTCTGGTCTACGTGATTTGCATAGCAAATACATTTTAAATTTGGTTTTAACTTCACGCGATCTCACTATACGTGATTTCGGTGTATTGTCAGAATATTTTATAAAATGCGAGATAAAATACTTGTATAAATTTGTCGATGTTTCAAATCAGATTAAAAATATTTCGATGTCTGGAGCACGGTCTGGAATTCACCCCTAAATTGGTAAATTTTAATTTTGATTGAGTTTTTTGACACCTGTATTCTTTTTATACTCTTTATTCTGAAATCCTAAATATTTTTTCACCTTAATATTATTCATCACATTCTGAATAATATTGAAAAAATGCGTCTGTCTTTTTGGATGTCACAAAATATTGTGAAATGCGATAACTCAAGAACGAAACTTCAAATTGAGTTGAACTTTTTACGAATGTTCAATTACTATAGGAGGGAGATCACAATTATTTGTCAGCCAAGTTTAAAAACATACATTTTTATAAAGGTTGAAACTCAAAAAATACGAGAAATAATCCATCTCGGATTTTTCTTATCCAACAATATTTACTCGGACATTGTACTAATAGTCTAATGAATAACCTTAGCAGAATAATTGCATTTGCGTCTAGAATTGAGGGACGATTTAAGCAAAATTTAATCTAGCTAATTGTAAAGGCTAATCTCGTTAATGTCTGAACAAAAGAATTCACTTAGGAATTGCTCATTTATAAAATGAATGCTGATTCAAACATTTCTAGGAATTATTCAATTTTATCTTTATAGGTTTGCTGATAATACTTTAATGTCTGGACATAGTTATAATAATAGTTTAAGTAAGTATTTGTGTAAAAACTATGCAAATCAAATTAAGTTTTTATGTAATATAATGTAAAAAAACGACTTTAGTTAGCCATAAAACCTAAGTAGTTTCATGGAGAGTTTTAAAAAAAATATATTATTTTTGCTTTAACTGTTAATTATTTTTGATTTGTATTTTATAACACTTTACTATAATAAAATTTAAAGACCTGATTTAAAATTATCGTAGAATCTTCAAATTCCATTCTTGAGAAGTCTTAATTAGAAATAGTTGTCTTTGATTTCGCACTTTGAAGGATTCCAGAAACTGGAATTGCTTGTCGCTATCTCCTCAGTAATTATTTTTAAAGAATTGTTCGATCTTTTAGTAATATGATTTTAAGTGAGACAAAAGTATTATTTTCAAACTGAATAAAAAGGTTTTGACGAAATTGAATAAAAAATCAATGATCCAACTGAAAGCTGTACAATTTTGGCATTAGATTACAATTGTTTGCCACCCTTTGTTTTTTGCTGTTTTATTATTTTGAGTTGTTTTCTTTGTTTCAAAATTTTAAAAAAAAATGCCTGGAAAATTTTGTATTAAAGCATTTCAAATTACATATTCAGAAAGTCACTTACAAAGTACAAAACACATATGAAACGCATGGTTTATGTTTGTACTTTTAAGAAAAATATTGTTTGAGCAAAACCAATTCACCTTTCCGATTTTCCAATATGATGGAATTTTTTGTTGGTTGACTTTTCTATGTCGAATAAACTAATCAAATTCTTGAATGGATCTCATTTTAATTTTGGAAGGAAAATGTAAATTTTCTGTCTGAAGAACAAATATTAAATTGTCGGAGGAGGTACTGGAGATTACTCAAGGATCCTACTAAAGCCTCGAGCGTTTTATGGCATTGTGATGAAATGCAAGAACTTTATCAGACAACTTTTGAGTTATGATAGAAGCATAACTTCTAAACACCCAGTAGAAAAAGCGCAGGAAATATTATTACTATATGGTCTCATAAAAGTTGTTCATTCGAAAAGGGGCCTTGGCGACGCGGATAAATCGCAAACAATTTCTCTCGGCATCACTACATTATACATTAGTTTCTATATTGCGCTTAGGTCGTTATCTTAACCGAAAAAAAAAGTTTTCCTTTATAAATAGAATGGATGCCATCAAACACAATACAATTTGGCAAAACATGAACTATATCGAAACCGGGAAAATAATGAACCCCTTATTCTCAACCAATATGGTCATATCTGGCACGATCACTAACCGTAATTGGAATAGTGGCGTGAATGTCCTTAGTGCCATGTCAGGCCAGGACATTGAGTAGCAACAACGACATCGTTATCACTTAGCAATTATGCTACCGCGAACAGGCGGAGCTGTGCGATCGATAATAGGGTCACAGGACTGAGCTGGATATCCCGGCATATAGGTCACCGAAGCGATGTCGGCGGCCTCGCTCGCGCTCCGGACTCCGGACTTTACCGGAATAAGCAGGCTAAATTTTCTGGGTGTGCGGCTATGAGATATGTAGATGTCTACGAATATTTATTTCAATAACAATGAAAAACGGCCGCCGCGCTTTTGGTCACGTATATAATTTAAAAGCAAAGTATGAAAAGAATTGTGCTGGGGCAATGGTATGGGTTTTATAGGTCGGATGAGGCAATGTATCTCGGTCAACTGTATCCCAAATATTTTATTAAACCGTTTTAGTGGGCTAGTAAATATCTTGTTTATTTGCAAATTGCCTGCAAATTGAAGAACGTACCGCTTTTACAGCCGCTCTTTTGCACATTTGTTTTGTGTAGTCGTTCCAACGAGATCGAAATTGGCCCTTTAATGTTTAATCATGAGGACATGAATCTTGAATAGGAGTTGTCTCTTCAAATATTGTAATTTTGTTGTTTTTATGATTGCTTCATTTACTTTTGAATATTTTGGGGTGGTAGTGGGAGTTTTGGTGGGGTGGGAAGATTGCTCCTTCATTGAAAATATTGGTTGCAATTAGTTCTTGCCGTTTGGTTCTGATTGAAAACTGATTTGAAAATATTTTCAATGTGGGAAGTAGTTTTGGATTAAAAATACTATGACAAAGAACGTTTTTTCTCTAAAAGGCACTATGTGAAGTTCCGGTTAAACTTCATTTTGGAAACAAATTTCTATAATCGAAACTTGTTGTGGTTGGTGAATGTGTTTGAAACTTTTGAGTGAGCAATATTCAAATTTGCTGTAGTCGACCAAAATATGCAAAGTTTACTCTTTTACTGCAAGTATCCACTTCAAAGTGTAGGAGCACCCTTATATCTACCCAAAATCTAAATTGTTATACCTACATGCATGTAATTTCCAATCCTCCTCTACCACTTCTAGCAAATGGTTTAATCGAGGGTTTAATACGAACTCTATTACAGCTTGTTCAAAAACTTGATTTTATTAGTATATTTATAATAGGAACAGGAACTTTCTTGATAAGACATTTTAACAAGTGCAGTTGTAAAGAACAGTTTATTGTTTTATTAAATTTGATCTCCAGCAATATAGGAGAACTTTATTGGAGTATTACTGGAGCGCGAACTTTATTTTTAAACATTTGTAAACTTTAAGACCTGACATAATTTTTATAGGTTTTGAAATATTATTTGTTAAGTTATTGTTGAAATATAAAAATTGTTATAGCCATACAAATTTAATTTTTATAATCTCCAGAAAAGACGAGGGTTTGCTAAATGACATTAAAGCATTAAGAATTTGTTTTTTAATTGCAAATGATAAGTGTGGAAGATAAAGCTCGTTAATTATTCGCGATAATGTAAAAAAGTTTTCCTTAATCTACTTGACGATAATTTTAATTATGGAAATGAACATGAAATTTGTGATGGACTGATGTTTTTCCTTTCTGTTTCAGCTGTCTCCAAGGAAGAAGCGGAGGAGCACAATCACGGGAAACTGCCTTATAATGGTTACAGTGACGAGTTCCTAGATCGTTTAGAACCCAATGGAAATATACCGGGTAAAGATATTCTATGTGGTGAGTATTTTTTTATTTTAAAAAATATTTGTCGTTTGGCATTAAACTTATAGCGAGACTTATAGCTATTGAGTATTTAAATTCCCGATTCGCGTCGTGTGGTGGTCGTTTTTCATACTTACTTCTGCCCGCACATGCGCTCTTCTAGGTGTAGTGGCCAGAGGTGTGCTCAAATGGTGACGTCATATTACGTTGAATTTGAAATTTCAACCCCCTTACTCTAAAAAGAAAACAAAATAAATATATTCGTATGTAACTTTTGGTCATAAAATGAAATTGTGATAAATTAAAAATTTGTAGCTTTACACCAATTACAGAATGCGAAGCGATTATAAATACGTTTGCATATTGTGCGGGAACGCATTAATAATATTTTATTATAATTGTGCAATTCGCATATTCGGTAAAATACAAAACGGGTTAATTTAAACTGTCACCATAAACTATCAAAAACTAATTACAAGCTGCAATTAAAGTTCATTGATTAAAATATCTATAGTTTTCATTAATTCGTCCGGTAGGAATTTGTGAATTATGTCACTGCATTATAACCCCAAATCAAAACAACAATAATATTGGTGTAGTGAACAAAGAATTGGCGAATCGATCGAGGTGGTGGCAATTCCAAAATAGATTCGAAATTTATGGCATGATATTGGGATCAGCGATATCGTATCGCGTTATCTGTGCCAATTTGCATTAAATCTCCCAAATGACCCAATTAATGAAGACGGCATTTCTCTTGTAAGCTTATTCACGGTTTGAGATGATGATTATTAAATGTGGCAGAGCACGAAGGATGATTAGAATATGTATATGTGTGCATTGCAGGTGAATAATGAAGGTATTGTAGTATGGGCTTGCTTACGGTAAGCCGTCGTTAGTTATTCACACAACGGGGTTGCATAATATATTGTGGGATGCTGTGAATTTCCAGGGTTTATATTTATTTATACGTACATGCCCAACAACATAGCAATTTATTTTCTAATTAAAAAACATGCAAAAAAACAGGGCAAAGAACGTTCTTTTAATATAGCGTGTTTACTTTTGTAATATTGCCTACTTTATTATTTCCAGCCAGCTGAAAATGTCTACGACATTAAATATAAGAAATAAAATGTTGTTGGGTTTTACGTTTACTTTTAAATTGAGCTTTATTACTTCAAAATAAAATTCTTGTCAAGAAGTTTTATTACGAAATAATATTTAGAATTTATTCTCGAGTTTATGCATCAAAATATACATACGCTTTATTTTTAACTCAACTGGTAGTTTGAAATATTATAAAATAGTACTACTACTTATGAAGTATGTCTTATAAACAAATAAATAAACACAGATCTCTAAAACAGATAAATATTGTTTGACACTTATCGGGGACAACCACTGATTAAATTCTCAAACAATGAAGATTCACCACTTAAATATTTAATCGACTATTTAATGTTTACCTACTAATTTACTAATTTTATGTTCAGTTGCAACAGAAAGTAAATGTTTTAAGACCTAAATAACTACACTTTAGAAGATTAGTGAAAATTAATCTTTAACTATACGTTTTAATTTTTCTTTGCCAAGTTTTTTAGATCTCGTTAATGAAAATATTTTTTACGCACACGTATTTTTTTAGAAATGTGGTTTATGTATAATTTTTGGGATATTAATAGTTAATTATGTGGCGAATATATCGTAACATCAATCATCACTAAAAGAGGCGAAAAAAATATTAAATCTACATTGTAACACATTACTGAAAAATTTGCAGATTAACCGAATTTAGTTAGTACACTTTTTTATTTAAAAAAAAAGTATTCTGTAGAATCGGTACTGCGTCGACCATAATGCGGGATGGGTAGAAATAGGCAGTCAGTTAGAAGGTGTGCGCAGCATGGGGGGGGGGGTCAACTAAGGTGCCAAGGGGCCGCTTTTTCACAAGTTGTACAAACTCTACTTGCTTTGATATTTTTAATTTTGTTAATAAGCGTCGCAGAACATTTTTTTTCCTCCTTTCGTCTACTTTCTTAAACCGCAAAACCTCCTTAGGGTATAATCGGAATAATATGAAATTCTGTAATTAATCTTTTTTATCACAAACTTTTTACTAAAAATAATTGGAACAAAAATTCTGATATTTTTAGCCTTTCATAGATCTTGCGTTTTGTCTGGCTCTTTCTGAAATAAACTATACAGCTCTTGTAACGTAATTTGAATTTGATGTAAGCTGATTCGGAGGATAAATGAATAAACATAAACATAGATGAAACAGCTGTATACTTTTCAAGATTGCTCGCATACACTTTGTTTAAGCTTAAGTGAATACTTGAAACCACATTTTACAGTATTCGCATTCGGATTAATCAATTGAAATTGAAACCAACAGAAGTAGAGTGGTAGCAAAGAGAAGAATGGAAGAAGCTGTCTATCAATGGTTTAGAACAAGGTTTATATTAGAAGCGAATATATGTGCGATTATGTTATTTCTCCGCGATTCGGAAAATTATATCTCCACTTCTTGAAACTGGAGTAGGTACAAGATCGTCTCAAGCAAATCTCATCAGTCATGAAATATAAATGCAAAACAGCGCGAACATACAATTGCAGGACGAATAGAAATATTTTAGATTTAAATTGTAATCCGAGATCACGTTTCTTCCTCCTTGCATAATCAGGCTATCCTTCAAGGAGTAAAAGAAAACGAAGGAAAAATTCGCATTTTTGATGAAGATAATTTGAATTTGCAATTAAAATATGCGTTCCTCCTACAGAGCTGGAATTTGATAATGCATATTTTTTTCCTTCGTATTTTGTTATATTTTACGCGTACTAATTTGAAGCTCGCATTTATGAGTTAATATTGACTGCTTGCTTGTACTTAGTATACTGATTCAAATTTTAATCTTTTGCCCGCTTTTTGCATTTATAATATTTCACAAACGACTCGAGACTTTAATCTTGCAGATTATGACTGTAAGAATTTTAATTTGCAATCTTTTTGCATAAAATTATACACTTTATGATTCTATTACAAACAGCCGGATTATACGTACCGGGTGTAAAATATACTGCTGACTTGAAAATGCAATTTTATTACGAATTATTTCAGTGGGTTTATGAACTCGCTCCAATAAAACACTATTTTTATTCTGTCAATAGAACAGCAAATTCAAAATAAATCTTGCTTTCGAATATCTTCGATATTTCCTGCACGAACAAGCAAACTTTTCGATCCCTTAATTCATTATTAATAATCCCACTTGAGAAAACTTTGATAAAGTACAAGTCTATGCGGTATTATCTATAGTTACACTTCCACCTTAGAGACACAATGCTTTTCCCGATTTACTTTTTTAATAGAGATATATATCGAAACTAAATATAGCACATAGGTGTAAACTTTTTTTGTTTTCTCTCAAAGTTAGTTTTGCGCGGGTAGTTAGTTCTTTGTTGTGTGTAGCGGTGTTAGTGTAACAAAGCCGTTGGAATTTGTTCCAATTTGTCGGTTACAGTTTCAATCTAATCCCATCACATTATATGCGAGTCCTCTGAACTGTTAGAGATAAAGCGAAGTGGCGAATCATTAATTGATTTTTACAACAACAACGCACAAAACACGGTTTCGCTGTTCTGTAAGGGGTTTGCGAATTGAATTATTTTTTATTCATGTTTTTTTTTGCCTTGATGGTTTTGGCGTGTGTTTAACACGCGATGGTTGGTATGTTGAAGCGATATAATATATTTATGTGTGTGTGGCGTGGTATTGCACGAAGTGGTGTGATGAGTAACGGGGAAGTACATCGCGTTTCCTTCCCCTCAATTAAGTAATTCGATTATATCAGTGGCAATTTGTTGCATGCTTGCCTCACCTTTCTCAAATATTTATTATTTTTCCTTATGGCGACTGGCGTGCAATAATAGAACGTGTTACCGCCCGCATTGGTCCAACCTTATTTTTATTTTTGCGGTAATGATTCACTCAAATTGATTCTAAGAATTTGAAAAAATATTTAGGAAAGTTGACAAAATGGTAAATAATTGCGATACACCATTGGTGATAGTTTTGCTTGGCCTTGAATTGATTTGATTCGGTTAGTCACGTGACTGACAACTTATAAACTAAAAACTAGCCTTTCTTTTTTAAAGTGATAAAAATCTAGTACATTTTCAAAAAGTACTTTCGGATAATTTTCCAACTTTATCCATTTTTGCGGTTCCGGCATTTTTTGGTGAAAATCCAAAAATGCAAGGATACCGCATACTCTCTATTAGCCAGCGGCGTGCTCAAATTACGACGTCTTAAGGTTTAAATTGAATTTCAGCACTTCCCCGCTTCGACAAAATCGCACAAAATTATATTCGTATGTAACTTTTTATATTCTATCATAAAACCGAATAAAAAAAAAATTGGGTAGACCAACCCCATTGATTTAAAATTGGGGAAATTACTCGGGAAATTACTTCTCTCATAAATTCAGTAACAGAATGTGAATGTTTGATTTGCTTCTGACTATGATGAGCGAAACCGACCGTCTAGCTAAACTTGAAAATCGTCTCTGAAATCATTTATGTCCCGCTTTAAGTATGATTATTATGAATGCATTTTCATGGAAATGCATCTCAAATTTATGAAATATTTGTTCTCATAGTTACATAGCGTGAAATTTAATTTAATTTGAACTTTGCTTTGTAATACGATTATTTTAATTAAAGCGTCTGCGGTCTTTTTGACGAAGTGAGTATAATGATAAATATTTTTGTAGAAGTGCACTTTGACTAGTTTAATCCGGAAATAAAATTGGAAAACTTTTTACATCGCCGTCTAGGTATAGCGGAATTAACAACGCTAATCCATTATCCATAGAAATATTGTGCAGCTCCCCTAATGATTCACGGATTTCAACTCAAAATAAATATCAGATGTGAATATGGTAAGAGATATTGCCGAAGAATGCAAAGAGGCTTTTAAATCTTAATCTTATGGGAAAGGGGGAGTTTAGCACAATGTTTAACATAGCGATAATATAAATTATTGATAGAATATATGGGGTTGCGGTATTAAAATCTAGATGGGGGGTTAGGTCTAAGTGCTTAACCGCACGTCTTTTCTGGGGACTCCCTCTTCACTTCTAATTGGCTATATTATTTCCGGTAGACGACGACGCTAAAATGCAGATCGCAGCTCGTGTACTACTCGAAAGTTTAATGCCGCGTAATGTATAGCGTCATATTTTACATAAACGAGACGCGAAGGGATGCTGCTTTTTATTTCGAATACTAAAAATATGAATCCTTATTGCAGATTGGAATAACTTATCAGGACATGATAGAGTTAAAAGACAATTATCCGTTTCTTCAGACAGTAAGTTATTAGACGAAGATATCAGAGAAGAAACTAAAGTGATATTGCGGCCCAGGAAACCACCTAGACCTAAATCAGAAGTATTGCTCAATCAAGGATCTGAACACCGGCGAACCAAACGATTTTCTGCCTTTGGGGTAAGCTAATTTAAAACCTCTTTTTAATTATATTGACTAAAAGCGACACCATCATCCTCGTCATTCTGTTTACGAACTTGATCTCCAACAAAATAACAACAAGAAAGTTGCTGTAGGACTTTTCAGATGTTTGTGTAATTAGGGAAATGAGTAGTAGCAAAATATGGAGCGTAATGAAAGCTGGCGTTAATTAACAATCTCGTAACAAAAGACAAAATTGCGACTATTTGCGTGTCAGCGAGTATCGCTGCAGGCGTCGTTTTTCCAGTTTTCAAGTCTAGTCTTCAGCCTTAAAAGAAAACATACTCAACAGACATAAAAAGACAATCAACTTGTGAACTTGGGTCGTATCACAACAAGGACTCAACGTTCAAGTAGAAATGTACACGTCTATTTATGTTTGTGAAAGTGGGTCACATCGATGTTTGGATTTGATGTGACTGATGAGGATATGTTTTGATTGAATGTTTCTCGTACTACAAATTTTTAAGATTGAATTTAAAATTCTCAGTATAAGTACCTAATGAAATTTTGATTTTAATGTTCGTTGCCATTGACTATAAATTTGTGCATGCTTAAAGCACAGTTCTGAAGTGGATATTTTTCGTTGGAGTGCAATAAGGCACGTAGGGTCGTCACAATGAGGCATTAAGGCGTTTGCCCAACGACCGGAAACTGAATTGAATACTATACACATTTAAGGTTTAAGGACCGTTGCAATTATTTACGTGACTTACTTTTGTAACAAGAAAAAAATACAGAAACTGCCGCTCTTAATTACTAGCTTCCACTTTTAATATAAACAGAAAGGACACAACACAAGGTATTTAAATGCGACGAAAAAAATAATAAAGGTATACGTGACGTAGTTTAGGAAAATGTATATGAAGACGATCTATAAAATATGCATTTAGATTGCGCATAAGAAGTACATTAAAACAAACGAATTGAGCAATTTAAAATAAATAAATTTTATTTTTATTTCGAACCAACAGGATCGTGCTTTGCATTTGAATGCACTTTAACTTCGGAGTTTCTTGTGCTGGAAAGACGCAAGGATTTTTATTTGATTTTTATTAATTTTTAAGTATTTTAATTCCCATTCGATATGCAATTGAATGGATATAAATGTAAAATTTATTCAAATGCTTCCGGTTGAATGTCATGGATTGTTGACTTTGCTTTATATACATATGGAAAAAACCTTGGAATTGAATTTTTATTGTGCATTTATTGTATACAATTTACGGTTTTTACTGTAAACTGGATAATTATTGATTCAGATTGAATTTATTAGTAGTATATAATTCATTGATACTCCTGTATGAACAATATTTATAACACAACTAAATTGCATTGTTGAGTTACATAAATTCCAATAGATTTAGATTGCAATAAAAATCAGTAGTAAATTCAATAATAAGTGTTAATTGTTTTTTAGATACTTGAAAGTATCAATTGAATGTGTAATTTATTTTTGTATTATTGTTTACTTACACTTACTGGTGTTAATTTAAAGAATTATATGCACTGGATAGGCTAATCAAATATTTACTTAATTTTTTCATTAATTATAAATTAAAGTGTTGTAATAGTTATTTTTGAAGATAAAATTGTGTATATAATGAAGGATAAAATTAGAATCCGAATTAAAAATTAAAAATGAAAGTGGGATATTTTTAGTTAAATAAATATTTTGTATAAAATTCACAGTGATACGTAATCTTGTGCGTAATGGAATTCGAGTATAAACCCATGTGATTTATTTATTTACTTAATTCTCCTTATTTTGTTTTTAATTTTATTATTTAGTTAACTTTGATTGTCAAATTAGTAAAAAGTTTTCAAAAAGTCTTTTTTAAGCAAACCGTTATTTTTTTATATTAATATAGCAGATTATTCACAAAAGAAAATATGTGCATTTATTTGAATCATTTAAGTGGAGCGCTTGCTAAATGAAATTTAATGAAATTAAATAGCAATTAATACACTTCAGACATTTAATTACAAACAGGCAAAATTGGAATGCAAATCTAATTTTAGTTTGATATAGGTTTTTTAAGGATTAGCGCCACAGTTGAGGACTTGAAGAGCAGATCGATCGTAGTCAAGCCAATAATGAAAATTAATTTGATAAATGCGAACAAATCGCGGTTTTGCAAAACGATTGTATTATATTTAGGCAAATTTTCGTAAATTAATTCATGTTTTTTTTTATATTAAAACTACCCGTGAACAAAATAAAGTAGTACAAGGAGTATGTTTGGTTGCATACTCAGTTTGAAATATTTAGTGATATAAATAAATTAAATGTCTCCAATACATCAGAAACCGGTAGAATACTTACTGCCCATAGTTCTTTTTACGTCATTGCATATTGCAATATAATTTGTAAACATTACTATAGTAATGATCCACTCCTCCCAGGAAACATATTAAATTTCACGATTGTACAAAATATAATTTTTCTTGCTTTTGAAATGAAATTCTTGGTATTATAATTTTATTTAACATACTTGTTTATTATGTCTCTTTCAAAAGTTTTAATTAAATTCATATTACATTCGGAGAATGTTCATGAATTTTATCATGTTTGAAGATTTTGAACTACTTATTTAAAGTTTCACAAAGAACATAATTTTAATTAAAAATTTCTTATTTTTTCTAGGGTGATTCGCCCTTTGGCAAATCCGAGGCATACATAAAACTAGAGCAATTAGGTGAAGGTTCATATGCAACCGTGTACAAAGGATATAGCAAGTAAAAATAAAAAATTCTCTTTTTTTGTGATAAAAAACTAATAAAATTTTTCGTTAAGTTTACAAAATAAAGTGGTGGCATTGAAAGAAATTCGACTGCAAGAAGAGGAAGGTGCTCCATTTACCGCCATCCGTGAAGCTTCCTTATTAAAAGAACTGAAACATGCCAATATCGTTACCCTGCACGACATTGTACATACCAGATTAACCCTTACATTTGTATTTGAATATGTCGTAAGTATTTCACACGCACTAAGCGAAACCCCTTCAATTAAACCAACCCTATTTTGCTTAGCATACAGATTTATCTCAATACCTTGAGCGACATAGTGGCGGACTGGATCCACGTAATGTTCGTTTATTTCTCTTCCAATTGTTGCGAGGTCTTCATTACTGCCACAAGCGTCGAGTGCTACATCGTGATGTCAAGCCTCAGAATTTGCTCATCAGCGAGACCGGCGAATTGAAACTGGCCGATTTTGGATTGGCCCGTGCCAAATCAGTACCAAGTCATACGTATTCACACGAAGTGGTCACATTGTGGTATCGGCCGCCCGATGTACTACTGGGCAGTACTGAGTATTCGACGTCGTTGGATATGTGGGGCGTTGGGTGCATTTTCGTTGAAATGATCACTGGAATCGCTATTTTTCCAGGAGTGCGGGACACATACGATCAATTAAATAAAATATTTAAGGTTTGTAAAAACGCATTTATTATTATTTTAAGCACTAAAATATTGTTTTATCCTGTAGGTGTTAGGAACGCCAACAGAAGACGATTGGGAGGGGGTGACACGACTACCAGGTTACAAGTTGCACCGGATTAGTCAATACCGACCGAGGCGGTTAGGTTTGTGTTGGCCGAGGTTACACGATGTGATACATGGTGAAGCCATGGCAACCGCATTGTTACAATTGGATCCAGTTAAACGAATAGGTGCTGATGATGCCATGGAGCATGCATACTTTGAAGGGTTACCTAGAAAATTGCTGGAACTGCCTGATGGTAAGTGGCTCGCTTGACTTTTTTCTAGTTCGTGTGATAATTTATGATATGTTTTGCAGATACATCAATATTTAGCGTGGAGGGTGTCGAATTAATTCACGAGCAGTATTCTAGTATAAAATGAGGCTTGTCTAAACTACCTCTCTCAGGAAACTTCTTCAAGCAATGACGACCATTTTTTTAGTCAGCTATACATACATAAAAAACGTAAAATTAATTTTTTTCTTTTTTCATACACGCCTCACTTACTACACCTCATTACACTGCTGTTTCAACAATATACATTATAATTATATTTATAATTAATTTTAGTTGTGTAATGTTTCCTTCTATTTTTTGTTTGTTTATTGTAAATCAATGTAATTTTTCATGGTACGAAAAACTGTGGATTATCATTTATTTTTCAATTGAAATTTATCTGAATGGTGGCAGCATTTTTTTTTATTACGAATTGTTGGTTGACGTACGACGCCAATTTAAAGTTAAAATGAAAACGTCCAGTATCAACGAATTTTCAATTTACTTTTTTACATACATACTGTTTAATGTAACATTTCTACTTCTAGTGTGATAAAAAAACCAACAACTTGTTTATGAACAATTTTTTTCAAATAGTCCGAAAACCATTCAGATTAATTTTCTGCAATTAGTCCGTTAAGAATACACTTTTTATTTTGATAGTAGTATAAAAGGATGAGCTAGATTTCAACCATTTTCGGTAACTTTTAATTTTATATTGGCTGCATTTGTGTTTGGCGATTTTGCATTTGACAAAGTTAGATTAGGATTTATAGTCAAAGCTAAGCACAAAATGTTTAACAAAAATTTTGTAATTGATAGTTTCTTATAATTAGCTGCAGAGTTTATATCATAAAAAACTTTTCTCAAAGTTTAAGGATTATTTCTAAATTTTGATAATTTCAACTAAATATAAAGTCAAACCGTTTTCGTTCTGAGCTGTGTTCCCAGCTGATTGCGCCTGCACCAAATCAATTGAAGGCCATGTAAAAATGTTACCAGTAGCGTAGAATATCTTCCAAGCAGCAGCGACACGCCAGTACAAAAATAAAAGATTATATTCATAGGACGCTACTGAACGAAAACAAGACGAAAGACATACGTGCATGTAACTTCTTTGTCATTCATATTGATTGTATTCATAAAATCTGTGAAGTCATGTCGCAGCGCTGGCAGACATACGTTCCTGTTATTGTTAGCATATACTGTAATGCACTGGCACAGCGTAGCAATAAAAAAGTACGTCTAGCGCATTCGATACCAGGGACCAGAACGCAAGCAAGTCGACTATACTTATCATTCATTGAGAATGCGTCATACATTTGAATCGCAATTGCAGAAAAATAAAATTACTATGAAAATTGTATTATAAAATTCGCTAATTTTTCTTCGATTTTTAATAATGTTTTTTAAGCTGTAAAGAAAAACAGTTTTGTATTTACAGATTTTTTTTTCAATTTAAATTTTTATTGGCACAAGAACAATCGGCTATGGAAAAAATTATATTTTTACTGGAAAACAAAAATATAGTTTTTAAATTGTAAAAACTAATTTTATCTTTTTCCATTTTTTAATAAAAGGTCCGGGCGTCCTTAGTGAATCACCTTGTATATGATTGTGTAGTTTGCAAGACAAATTTTCGGAATAGTTTTTAATTGCAAAAAAACTCTACAGTTAATTATGGAAATTAATTTTTACTGCTGTCAAAAATGTATTATTATGCCAAGTAAAATAAACGGACTGAACATTATTTAATTTAGTTACCTATTATTTTTATATTCATCTTAGAAAATAACATTTCTTTAATATGCTGTGCAATTTCTGTGAATTAATATTTTCGTTAGACGAGAAGATGAAAGATTGTTGAGCAACAGTGCAAGTCGATGTGATCACAAAAAAAAAGATATATCCATTCCTTCCATGGTGCTCAATTATACTACTAAATAAACTAAGACTACTTAAGCGAGTTTGTTTCAAGGATAAAAAAAATTGTTAATAATAAATGATTCGATTAAAATTTAAAGCGCTGTGGTGCGGCGCGGAACTGACTTTTAGAAGGCTGGAAATCGCCATTGCCTTTCCTGGCGCAATTGTAGAATATTTCAACTCTGTTTTTGTTTCCTATTTAGTCCGTGCAAACGCAGATTTAAAATAGACTAAGTAGCAGGTAGATGTAAATTTATGAATGAAAATAAACAGTGCCAAAAAGGCAATAGCTTAACCTAGCATTTTAGCTCAATAGGTTTTTAGGTTGTTTTTTTAATTGAGTTTCTGAACAATTTTAGGCCTAATTATTGGTTTTTTAGTTTTCGATAAACAATTCATCATAGGAAGCTGTGAGCTCTAGAACACCATCAGTTAGTGTGTACCTACTTTAAAAAAAAACAAAATAAAACCAGTTTAGGGAATTATACGTATTTAAATCGATTGTAGTGTTGTAAGGTAGTTCTGGCAAAAGGCACTAAATTAACATTTGCGGCGCAATGCACCCCCTCCTGTGGTACGTCCAACAAATAAATATAATAATAGTATACAATTATAGACAAATTATACTAAATGAATATTCAAGTCACATCCATGCTCAGTGCACGGCTTGATTCGCGCACAAATTTTTGTTGAGATGAAAAAAAAAACCAAAATCAAAATTGTGTTGATGTATTAGGATTGAATCTATTCTTGCACTTGTATTTATTTTTTATTGAATGAAAAGCTAAGGAAAAAAGACTCTAAATGTGATGTTAAAAGAATTACATGAAGAAAATTGTTATTTTGATTTGTTATGATTATGTTGAATTGTATTTATATTTGAAAATGGTGGATTTTTATAAATATACCAAAAGGAATAATAATTAAACAAAAAAAAATGATAGCGTACGTAATCATTGTACCATGTTGCATTGTATATAGAAATAGTTGTTTATATTAAGATTATTATAAGAATATCGAAAATATTAATGATCAATAAATGTCTTTGTATATGAAATTGTTTTCCTTTCCCCAAATAAGTTTTATTTTTAACTGCGCAACCTACTACGCAGCTTTTAAGTTGTTAGTATTTTGGCTCCATCTGGTGGTGGGAATCAATAATATATTGTTGTTTCCTATCGATGATGATCCGATCAGCGATCTAACGCTGAACTTTCAGTTAAAATTCTAGCTTACCTAATTAGCTCGTAGTAATAACAAATTTACAGGCTTATAAAACGAGTTACAATGTTAATTTTTTTGGTAACGTGTAGATAATTCAATTTTGTAAGGCGCTATCACGCTTGTCTAAATTGTTTCTTAACTTTTCACTCATAAACAAAAATGAAAATCAAGCGCGATTGCGTTCCGTGTGGGGCGGGACACTGGGCAAACTACGGTCTCATCCAATGCTACTCTTATAGGTAAATCAATGGTATTGGGGGTAGGTCCGGTATTAAAACTAATAAATCAATTTTAAATATTTATTTCACTAATAGTACATATTCTAGAAACATTTATATCTATGATCGCAGCGAAACAAACTTTTTATTCGTCATTGCACAAAAAAGATACATATACCTAAATTTAATACAGTGGTTTTATGAAATATGGCATGACAATTGTATGACAATTCACAAATGTATTGTAAAAATGGTAAATATTAATTCCACAACACTTCTATCGTTCATTGACAATTTTAATTGTTGCCTTTAGTAGTAAATATTATATAGATAAAATCTATCAAACTTAATTGATTTGTTAAACCATTTTTAATAAAATTGATTTTTTTTTGATAACAACTAAAATGCCAACTAGGGTAAATAGAGCCAATTTTAAGCTACGCTAGTTCAACATGTTTTTCATTATATTCTTCATATGTGTACAAAAATGGAATTTAATGACTTCATACGTCTCAGAGATGATATATGCTTTACAAATTATTAAGTTTTCTCCACTTTTGACTCTTCATCCATTAATAAGACCCTTAAAAGGCTTTAGATTTTTTAAAACTGTCCACCCATCAGAACATTTGCTCATATTGGAGTTGTACAAAAAATTACAATGTTTATAGCTCACCCTAATAGCTATTTGACTGTCGTCTTTCTGCCACTTGGAGTTGTATATTTATAACAATAAATTAATAATGTAGTTTATTAATTTTCTATAATAATTTAATATTTTAGAAAAGAATAATTATTGTAATGTTTGTGGATACAATTGACAATGGAAAAATGTTGCGCACTAATACGTAGGCGCACTAATACTAAACGCTATAATACTAAGTGGGCAAATATCATGCAGCATGATTTTTAATTTTTTTAATAATTTGAACACGGAAAGATATTTAAACTATTTAACTAACGACTTATGGAGCGCTAGTGAAATCAACTTCGAGATCAACTGAAAAATAATTTTACACAAAGATTGATTTGACAAAACAATCCGTTAATTGAGTAGCCTGCGAGATCGCCAGATCTTCCGCCTCTCGATGTTTATTTATGGGAAACATTAAAAGATATCCTGTACAAAACAAGACCACGTGCTTTATGCAGATTGTTCTGACTATAAAATTGAATTTTAAGTAATATACATATAATTGAAAAGATAAATTTTGAAAAACATGAAAGTCATAAATAATGACTTCATAGATTATGCTCAAAACTAGAAGAGCAATCATTAGTTGTGTGAAACAGTTGAAAGAGGATATTTTGGTTAAGTGTTTTACAGAATCAGAAATCTAAAGAATATAGTTTTAGAGAGTAAAATCATAAAACTGTGAGAAGAAATATAAAATTGCCTAATTAATGTATTCTGTTCACTTCGATATACCAATACCATTATACCAGAGTTGAATTGAATTATCTGCATTTAATTAGTTTAAATTTGTGAAACTCATTTCATCCGAGCGGCCCAAAAATATGAATGCCGGGAAATAGCTAATGATTCAAAACAACATTCCAGAAATTGCCAATGGTTTT